>OX122915.1:10295149-11738701 GCA_944738685.1 Synanthedon myopaeformis
AAAATTTTAATATTCTAAGCTATTTTCAATGAAATATATACTTTAAACTTATTATTGTGTTAATAAGTTTAAATGATTTACGCTAGATCGACCGTGAATTGGAAGATAAAAGTATATTTGTTTATTTTAAAATTTCAGACTAAATAAACTTAGGAAGCCATATCAGAGATATAAGCTCAATCCAAGTGCAGACAGGATAGAGAGCGTAATTTGTCAGTGGTATTGATTATATCGATTCATCGATTCGACGATCGATAGATTTATCATGCTAATCGATCTATATTCGTCAGTTCGCTCGGTGAGCGATGGAGGTCGTTGTGGGAACGCCACCGTGGATGCGGAGTCATTCCATAGATTACACAAAGCAAGGCAGAGGCGTCGCTTCTTTGAGTTTTACATAGAATATGGATGTCAAAAGAACCAGAATTTCTATTATTATTAAAGTAGTTTTTATAAAAATACCTACCTACATTATTATTTTTGTTTGTATACATTAAATGTATACAACATCATTAAAAGTAGGCATCAGTTTAAAAAACTTTAAATAACAAAATTAAATACGATTACAAAACCAACCGACTTAACTTCAAGTTGCTTGGAAATTTTGATAATCTTGGAAATTAAATTAATACATAATAAGTAGTAAGAAAACAATATATGTAGTACACTACATACATAGAAGAACACTAACTTTTTTCAACTTGTTTGTCCTCCAGACCAATTTATTTGAAGTAACCTAATATATATATTTTTTAATTTTATGGTCTTTCTAATAATACTTACTACACTAATTAGGTCAAAAGTGTTGCTATCTGGCGATTCTAATCTAATAACATAATAATCTTTGATATAATTTTGTAATTGCGACCACCAGCGTGATATCTGTGTAGACACGGGAATATTTGGATTGTAGTTTAATTACCTCTATTGTGGTCAGTGATTTTTTTATTATTATTCCGTCTTCATCGTGGATCTATCTGTATTAGTTCAGTACATTAGCTGTTGTATATTAACGTATTGTTTTGTAAAAAAAAAATGACTCGAATGTTGTCTGCTAACAGATTGGGTCAACGACACGGTACTTACCTATGAACTGTCGAGTGTCTAAGAATTTCAATGATTCATTTTATACGTGAAAAACAATTGTTATTTATTCTATGGAAAACAAATGATATTTTAATTTTTTAAATTGTCATTGCTAAATATTGTAACAATGTATTGTGAAAGCTTCTAATTTATAGATTTTTTACAGATATCCTTCATCATTAATAGGTAGTAGGTATGCACTACTATTATACTATTACAGTTAGTCAAATTAATGAAAATTAAATTTAATTGTGTTTTAGGTTTTTTTTTGCATATATTCGATATATTAAATTACGTCATGTGTCATTCGAATGATTTTTCTGCTAAGTACTAGTTTTTCGATTACTACATTATATTATTATTTATTAATTGATATTTATTCTTTTGGGTTTCTTTTTTTTAGAAAAGATACAGAAAAATGATTCAAACGTTTAAAATGTACTATGTAATACATTGACAGCATAATTTTATAAATACCTATACATGTTCCTAGTATCCAATAAAAAAAGATTAAGAGAGATAATTCTTATTATATCAGAAAGTCATAAAACTGATTAGATAAATATAATAGATATGTATATATACACATGTACCTAGCAGGTATTAAAATATATTTACCTAAGTACCTACCTACCTACTTATTGTGTTACAAAATTTTAATATTAAAATAAACAAAATATCCCTGTACATATTTGAACACAGAACAAATATTAAAGTGTTCGCAATCGGAATTGTTTTGCGGCGTGGAATTTGAAAATTGGAAGGAATTCGAAATTGAAAAAGCGGGAAATTTGGATCGGTGGTGCGGGGAGTGCGGGGGCGGTGGGCGTGGCGGGGGCGGAGTCTACTTTGCGGCGTTCCATTTCAACACGAACTTGAATAGGTGACTTTATAGTGTCGTCACGTCATTCTGACGTCATGTCACGTACTAAGCACATCTTAATGTTCTAGGAAAGCTAACACGTTTAATTCAAAATATAAATTTATATTTAAGAAAGTACCTAAATATTATTGTTGAATAATAAATATTACAACAAAATAAGTAAGATTTAAGTTTGTGTGAAATTTATAATTTAAAAATGTATATGTAATTACAGGGTACCTACTTTTCTTCTGGGGAACAGTACTTTTTCTGGATGAAAGGTACTCTGTCTTTTTCAGTGCCCGTGATAAGGTGTACCTTGTCTACCTATTACTTAGGATGTTGTGTACAAGTTGTATGTTACAAAATGCAAAAATGACTAAACTTTTTTTCTCTTGTCTGACAAGTTAATAGAAAATAATAATAATAAATAAATAAATAAATTATATAAATAATATATTCGCACATTCCTCACAGCACCATCTAGTTCCACAGTAAGTAACTAATGCTTGTATTATGGATACCAGATAGTTGATATAATAAATAATTACTTTTTTTTTCGTTATGGAAGTAACGACTCTTTTTGATTTGATATTTTATTATTATTAAATATGTAGGTATAGGTACGAGTAGGTAATAGAAACACATTTTTGGTCTAAATAGGTACTTATACAATGACTAAGTAGGTAATTAGCCAATTCCATTTATTTACCAATATTGGTAATGTTGAAACTACTTACATTTTTCAAATGAGGATATGTTTTTGTGATAATAAATAGAAATATCATAATTCCTGAATAATCGAGCTTTTATCTATCTGCTTAATCTTAACACTTGGGCATACATTTTTTATGTTGTGTAGACTGACAGGCTGAAACTTCACAATAAAGTAGGTACCATCGCTCATTAACAAATGCAAAGCCATAGGAGTGATGAATACGATGCTGACCTTGATTGGACAAAGGATAGAAATAGATAATTAGAATAAGGGATAACATAGGAAAATAGATGGCTGTTATTTCTCATTGGTATTATGGCTTCTCGAAAAGACGTCATGTGTCCTATGTACCTAAATAAGTTTAAAGGGATGCTAAGCTAATTTTTTTGGAGGCATATTATTTGATAGTGCGTGAACACTATAAAACGTTATATGGTAAAGCCAATTTCACTATAATTAACTCTACATAATATTTTCTTTAGAATAAACATTAACTCCGACAATGATACGCAAATAATTACTTTATAAACGCATCAAAATCACTTTGTCTCAAACGTCAATGATTGAGAGTCAAGAGATATCTCACGAAGTGCCCACTGATAACCATCGCTTGATCGCACAATCCTATGCGTCTTCAAAAAGCTTTATTGCCACTGAATAAAGTCGAATTTTGTTTAACAGACAGAAGTGTTATTGGCGCACAGTATATTAACGTGTCAATCGCTTCTAGACATTCATTATTAATAATGTCTTTGGCCCGTGAGAAATATTTTAAAGAATGATCCGGGGTACTATTAATTTGGGCATTATTACCGAATGTTACGATAATTCGGTAATTGCCGGTGTGGGTGCGAGGTTGATAATTAATTTTTATTTAATAATCGTGTTGTGGGAATGCGCTGGGTCATCATTTGATTAAATAATCTAACTCAATACAATACAAATAATATAAACGTAAGTATAAACTGTTTCTGCCAGTAATCACTGATATTTCGAAGGCATTTAGACTGAACGATCAGATTTAAAAAATATAGGTATATCTAAAGATTGTTTAACCCTGTAGGAAGTATGCAGGCATTTTTTAATTTTTCATGCGGGAGAAACAGTGATACCAAGCAAGTGTATTTGAAGGAAAAGCTATTTCTTTGGCTCAGTTGCTTGGAAAATGTGTGAACAAATACGTGTTAATGAAAAAAAAAAAAGCAAGTTTTACGAATATTTGTTTGTCACGTCCGTTTATTTGTCTAGATTAGACTAGAAAATTCTAGAGACCGATTTTCAATCGTACTGATTATTTGCACTGTTTAATAAAATGGTAGAGGGAAGATTATTAAGTAGATAGGTAATTACAATAAAAAATGTCATTTATTAAAATGCAGCTGGCTTCAGAATTAGGTGGCTTATCAGTCTAAATATAAAACTAAAGAACAACGGAAGTGATGTTATTTTACTACCTTTCTCGCTGTGGACAAAAGGTAAAGGACAAGTTAAGGATAGAGGCCTGAGCATCCTTTAATGATACACAAAACATATACCTACCTGAACAAAGTTTTGTCATTTTCTTGTGAGTAAGTAGGTACATAAATGGTAATTCATGCGCCCTATTTCGACTGCCACTAAACTCTAAGAAACATATTAAAAATTACAGGTTAAGGCTTAAGTTCTGTTAGGTACATAATTATTCAGTTATTTTTTTTCATGTTTAATGATAGCAGGCAGGCTTGCAAGTCTACTTGATGGTAAAGTAACTACCGTCGCCTATAAATACTAGCATACTGTGGGATACAAAGTGAGCTACAACCCTCCGGTGATAAGATTAAGTATAAAGGACCGAACGGGTAAAGGGAAAATTTGTGCTTTTCTATGGGGTGGTTATTTCCTTCAAAAGGCTGCTAAAAAGGCTTGTATTTGTATTTGTATCATTTAAAGGGTTGCTGCCATAATAAACACTCTCAATCCACCAACATCAACACATAGGGCAGATTTACAAATAGGCTTTTATCATATAAATATTTTTATCATTTTAAGATATCCACCAGAGTGGAATTTAGTGCTCAGTGCTCAATGTAAAGTATAGACGTAACACGACGAGTCATATGGATGTATGGCGGATGTTGCTGCGAAACATTAAGATATCTAAAATACGATCCTATATACGAGTATAAACATAATTTCTTTTGTGTTATTTCTAAATTGTACCCACCCACCGAATTCCATGTATTTCCATTGGTATTTCCAGTTGCTTAGTGGAAATCCTTATTAGTCACTGTTTTATAAGTGTTAATGCATTCCGGAACAATCTTGCACCAGATACGTCTTGATGGTATGTCGATGACGATGATTCATGACTGAAATTCATTTCAATGACTAATGATACGTCACAGTGACTAATTTAATGGACTATCATCGGTGTAATGAATAAGCACATTGGGGCTGACTATTTGTTGGGAAATACCAACAAAAATATTTTGAAACTGAAATTCTATATTAACTAAGGAAATATTCACAGTCTCACTATATATTTTTTTTTTAATTTTCCCCCGGGGTTACACCATTTTTTCATTTTCCATTACATAATCACATTACGAGTACAACATTGCATAACATGACTAAATTATAGTTGGGGCAATTATACATTTACCCCTTGCATAAGCAAGGGAACTTGTTCGGTTAATTAAACATTAATTTGATTCATATTATTTATAGCATATTCATAATTATTTAAAATTGTGTTCGATGTCATTTTCCAGCACGAACTGCACGAACCTGGGGCAGTCATCTATTTCTATTAGTTCCTTTATCCGTGGTTCTCGAAATACTAATTAAACTAAGAAAAATGTTTACGTACTTATTTCATTTTATCAAAGCTAGGTCAGTTAAGTAATTGAGGCGAAAGTTGACCATTCCTTAAAAGGTTATAAGTTGCCCTTCAATGTCTGACAAACTCCTCATTGGATATTTAAGTACAGATAAATACAATAGTTATTTATTTATTTATTTATTTATTTATTTATTTATTTATTTATTTATTTATTTATTTATTTATTTATTTATTTATTTTTAATTTTATACTTACTCGAGACACACTCATTCACTATGAATCATACAAAACTATTTATCTTAGGCACTTCTGGGGGATGCCTCACAAGGTTTTTGACAGAAAGTTTTTGAATACTTTGAAGAAACTCAGAAGTGTTTTGAAGTCCAACCATTGACCTTAACAATTTCCTAATAGAACTTTATATCTTGTTGTTATGCTTATAATATAATAAATAACAAATTATACAACGACTTGTACTCATCTAATAATTCCAATCATATTGAACATTTATTGTAAGTATAGATGTAGAATCACAAATTAACGATGAAGAGCATTTGTAGTAAGTAGCAGGGCAGTAACTAAACAACCCTTCACAGATAACTACCGTTAAATGATAAACTGTTATAAAGGCCTTTTCGCCTATCTGTTCCTTATCATTATCCTTTTTTTCCCTTTTTTTTGTCAATATTAAGGTCGACAGACAGGCTGACAGTCCACTTGATGGTAGGTGGCTATAGTCGCCTGTAACACAGCAACGCTGACGACCACAGAAGGATTAAGGATAAGGGATATGGGGAAATGGGCTCTGGCATCCTTTACTAACTCACCGAAACACAACAACACGTATATGTTGTTATTTCACTGTGGTATTCTGTAAGGTGGTGGTTACTGCCGCCAGACGGGCTTCCCAAATGACTGCGAAACGCAGTGTGCCCTACCACTACTTTTCAAATCCAGACCAGAGTCAATCCTTTATAATGTCAAGGTCAGTAGCGCAATTGAAGCCCTTAATGGGTGGCTTGTGTGTTAATAGCTAATTACTATCGAATGGACCTTCAGCCTACCTGATCATTACAGAAAAATATACTTATAATTTCTAATTAAAGCATAAATTTGACCCTAAGCGATAATGAACCTTTTGATTCACTATAATTTAATTACTAACAAATTTTCTTTTTGGAATTTAAAAAAATACGTAGGAAATAAAAAAAGTCTACTACTTTTTAACCGGTGATGAAATCTAAGCCCATTTATTAATTTTATTGTTTGACACCTCGTTCACGTGCCACTTATCGGACGGTAAACCTACACAATTTACTTCAAAATCACATTAATGTCAGACGAACTTAGGAACTTCTGCTTTGTGTAAAGTGCATTGATAATAATCTGGGCCATTCTCCATTGTGCGAGCGAGTGGTAAATACAGGTTTGGACACGTAGAAACGGGACAGCACGATGTTGAATAGAAACATCAAAATTTTACAGCATTTTTATTGCGCTCTGTCCGAGCCGTGTTTACACGACGGCGTCCGGTACGTTTACGGGATACATGTAGGCGCGCTTTACTAAGAAATTTGGAAACGATGTAAAAAAGAATGTTCTCGATTTCGATGGAAATTTAGATTAAAGATTTAGTTAGTTTAAAAGTGGCGAGGAGTACTGTTTTGTAGAGTCATACTTTTGCGCTAAAACCACTCTTTTATTGTAAACCACCGAGAAATAGGTGCGTCGTGTTTCGGGAAGTAAGTAAGTAAGGGATATTATATCTTATCCTCTTAGGGAAAACAGCTCACTTGCAACCCTCGTTGTGTTGCTTATGAATACATTGCCACTTCAACTTGTTACTTCTACGGTTTTAATTATCCAACGGATTTCATGTTTATAGATTTTGTGTCATAAGGAGACCCCAAGAGTATTGCTTTTTATGTGCTTGTTCACGTTATTACGCGGGCGCGGTGGCGGGAGCGGTCACGAAAAATAAAACATACAGCTTCACGTACACAAAGCAGGTGCGGCGAAAGTAGCGGCGAAGCGCTTGATTCACTCGCGATGTCAGGTAAGTTCAACCAGTTTTAACTTGTCGCTAGAAATGATGGCACGTTTTCATTATTTCGTTCAATGCAAAGGAGTTTATCAGTGAATCATTAAAAATAAAAGATCGTCGTCCATCTTTTCAACCTCTGACAACACCTTACACTCGCGATCCACCGCGACCGCACCCGCCACCGCGCCCGCGCGATCTACGTGAACAAGCACTAAGTATATCATACCAAATAAGTATCACCCTTATCATCAGACCAGCATTTAGTCATTACTACTAATACACATTGGTCGAGTAGTTCACTAGGGTTCCCGGTAGGGCCCCGACTTTGGAAGTATAAGTGGCCGTAAGTATAAGTACGAGTATACGTGATAAGTAAAGTAAAAATATGAAAATAATAAAATAATAGTTGCTCCGAAAAAGTATACTAATTAAAAAAGTTAACAAATAATAACACCGTTTAAATCTCGTAACTGACTAAATATTTGGAATTCTTTGATTGTGTGAACGCTGTAGGTTGACATGGGAAACGCGAAACAAATGCCATAATTCCCATGTGAAGGGAATTCCTATAAGCATGGGAATGGCACAAGAACGGGACAGATCAAAACAACTCATGCCACAAATATTCAGGAATTGCAAAATGCATTCGATTTTTTTATTTTTTTTTAAATTCATGTTGCCCTATAGACGACGTTTACAAGGACATGTCAAAATGAGTATGCAAGGTGGGTCCGCATTAAGAAAAAAATAATGAAAAAAAAAATTGATTTTTGTTACCTAATTTCCTACTTTAATTATAAAATTATCGTTTTTCCTTGGTATTGGAAAATACCATATTAATGTATTATATTTTCATCATATAATATAAACAGAATATGTGCTGTTGTGTTTCGGTGAGTGAGTAAGGGATGCCAGAGCATCTTTTCCTTATCCCTTATCCTTCATCCTTCTATGGTCGACAGCACCCTGTCTTGTAGCACCTATGGCGTTGCTTGTGTTAAAGTCGACGGTAGCCACCTACCAACCAGTGGACCGTCAGCCTGTCTGTCGACATTAACATTGAAAAAATACATCCAATCGTTAGTAAACAATCAAGATCAAATTCTTTGTTAGCAGTTCACAAGTTCATTGACAAAGAAGGAATACTCGTACTAATAAAATGTACAGAAGTGAAAAATAAACCAATGTAGTTGGCAAGGTTTGTTCGACCGGACTGTGAAAATAATTAGTGCCCCTTAAAAATTCTCATTTACAACGCGTGATAAATGTTTACGAGTTATTGTTCTTACACTAAACGAAAGAATATTGTGGATTCGAATTCGATCAAAACATTTTTGAAATAATATTTTGTAATTATATTTAGAATTTAGAATAAGAATAGATTTTATTTGTAGCAAAGGACATACATGAATAATACAGAAAGACAAACACAAACGTCCCTCACCACACTTACTAATATTGATAAAAATTAACTTTAACAATTAACTTTAATTTATAAACTTAAATATATGTATAAATAATTATTACCGGTATGATACATAAATTATTTCTGTAAGAACTTCCAATAATCAAATAGTTACCAGATTTTTTCAATGTAAAGTCGTTTTTAAACTTTTTTTAAACGCAGGCAGTCTAACGGTCCAACGGTGACGATCTAACGGTGATGGTAGGCACTTGATGACCAACATCAATATACCTGCATAGGTAACATCACTGATCAATTTCATGAAAATTGTAAATAAATTACAGATACTCAAGATACTCAAGAATACTCAAGAATATTTGAGAAGATGCAGGTGTGCACGAAGATGCAAGAACACACCTGCATCTTCTCTAATATTCTTGAATGTGTCGGTAATATCACTTTGCTCACTAGCCTTTTTATTATAATATTTTTTTTTTAATTCCACATTAATCCAACGTTAAGGGTCGATGTTTTACATCAAAGTCGCAAACGTTTACTGTAATTTCATATTAACATAATATTTTATTAGCCCCAGTTCGCGGTGAAATGAGTTACTTAATTAGCTTTAAACAATGGTGTGCCCCCTAACAGCATAAAAGCATTATACTTAGGTGAAATTGAAATAAACATTTATCAAAAGAATGTTATTTTATTTACTTTTCTTTTTAGAAAGCTTCAGATAAACATATTATAGTACTCTGGTCAGAACCCCGTGGTATCAGATCAGTAGAAAACACAAAAAAGAGCGTTCTAAAGCTGTACAGGGAAGAGTGTTACAACCGTATTTTGCAGGATCGCACTGCGCGTCATATAGGAGAATTCTATTACTTCGTTAGATAGGCGCTCATCTGCATTAAGAGTACAAATGAGTAGCAATATTAACCCACAAATACAAGAAGCAAGGAGTAATCAACCTCGCAGCTGGTGTTTCCTTTTCGCTACAATATGGGACCCTTTTCGCTAGCTGTGAATAAGTTCTAAAAGACCCCTTAGCATATTTGCATTTCAAGGATGTTCCTTGGGCCCTTGGGTGATGGTAGTAATCTATCTTCAAGTAGACCGGCAGTCTAACTGTAAAGTGATCAACATTTAATTTGATATTTGTGGAAAAGTCTATACTATTTACTCTATGGTATATATTAGATATGAGTATATTGATTTAGATCAGTGATACAGACAGAAGAAGAAGAATATTACGCTCTAATTAGACGCTAGGCACATGCCTCATGTAAGAAAAATTCTAAGTATTTATTTGCCAAAATTGATGATCATTTAGGATTACAGTTCGAATTTTATTTAATAGATGGCGCGACAATAGTCCCTGTCAACTGTTAAATTTTTCTGTCTTAAGTAAGGTTAACATAAGAATGTAATACACTCCATTAGTCGTGTCTAAAATAATAACACTAATCGATATTCAATGAACAATGGACACAGAACTTAATTCACAATTCATTAAGTTTTACGTCAAGCACACAATTTCAATAGGGATGTCGACTGCCAGTTATTGCAAGACATATCGACATCGAAAATCAGAGATCAATATCAACATTTTATTCCTGCACAGTCACTTGACTGGGGTGGCATAACGTCTCTTTGTGTTACAGCAATCTTGTACTATATTATGTATGGAATTTAATTTCTAAACCCGTATCGGAACGTAATGACTGGTTCTGTACAGTTGTTAATGGCGTTTACGGCCTTTTGAATAATTTACCGGATTATGACATTGGCCGTAAGTTGAAAGCTAATCAAAATGTTTTAATCGATGACGCGATAACGTTATTGACGGGGCTTTTTTGTGAGTCAAATTTATCGATAAACTATTCAGAATAAAATAAACTGCTCAAGTGCATTTTTTTTATATAAATGTAGAGTCCAAATGTAATTCAAGTGTAATTATAATTTATTTATAATTTAATATCATATTTTATAAATAATATTAAACAGTATTTTTTTTAAATTATGGTATTGTAACTACTATAAATATTACATCCGTACTAATATTATAAATGCGAAAGTATGTTTGGATGTATGGATGTTTGTAACTCTTTCACGTAAAAACTACTGAACCGATCACCATGAAATTTTGCATACACGTAGTCTGGGACACCAGAAAGGACATAGGGTACCTTTCATCGTTCAACGCGGACGAAGTCGCGGGCACCAGCTAGTATAAAATATGTAGGCATATTTAAAAGAGTCAATACGAACTAATATATATTAAGGGTTTTTATCGATATCGACTTGGCAATAATCTGATTTGCTTACAACACTAAAAGGTGAATGAATTCTTTGCATTGCTTTAATTGATTTGTTAGATGTTTCTTGTTGAGTGAGCCATCTTTAATTGAGGCTTTAAACATAATACCGATTTTTCGGTTCTATAACCGAGACCACCTAATCTGTTGATTACTATAAAATAGTTTCAATATGGTAATTGTTTTAACAAATTTGTTAAAAGAATCAATTTAAACATTTTTGGCCGGGCATTGGCGTTAGTTTTAATGAGTGCAGCACTCCAGGTAAGTTTTTTTTTTAATGTTAGATAATGTCGACAGACAAGCTGACTGTCCGATGTATGAGGCTACCGTCGCCTATAATATATCGGTTAATTTTTAAGAAAACTTATAATTGCTAAGTTAGCATTTAATCATGGCGTTGATCAATTAATCAGCAATTAATCTTTTAATCACTGTTAGGAGAATTAAATAATGGGAGACAACCAGTATTTTTTTTTACTCTCCTAAAAGTATGTAGGTGTAGGTATTACATATCATAATATCATCATATAGGAATCAATCGTCATCCTTAGTTTTCTTAGTTATCTTTAGTTTTATGCAGCTTATCTGAAGACCTGATTATGTACAGATTTTTACAATTATATATTTAAAAATATTTATGGAAAGATTATAATAAAATGACAACTTAGCGAAACTTTTTACAAATCAAAATAATTACATCACAAAATGAGCTCTGCGTCTCTTTACATACGCAACAATTTTTAAAATGAATACTTGTCGTTTACGACTATATTCCTTTAGAGAGAATACTAAGATTGCTATTATGCTAAGACATTTCAACACTCGACCGCAACATGTCAAACAGTTTACACAGCACTACTCTCAAGTGGGGAAAAAAGTTCAGAATGATCCTACTCTATGTGCGCGGGACAAGGGATTCGTTTTAACTCGAGAGCATACTTAAGTGGCTTTGTTGACTGAAGAGTGTTATTCTTCTTCATATGGAAGTGGGTTATTTAGTTTACTCGTCACAAGTTTGGTCAGCAAAAATGTTATCCTTATAGATTTTCTTCAATACATACCTACTTATAAAATTGTCTAAAAGTGTAGGAAGCTGAAATTTGAAATATAGGATTTTTGATAATTTCAACTCTTTTATGATATTTGTTACAGAGGCGCCTGAGGGAGTGACTACATTTTTCCAGCGCAATTCAGTTATTGTTTATAGAAAATACCGATTTTGTTTCGAAATAAGCTGAATTGAGCTTCAAAATGTTGTATTAATTATTAAATTAAAAGCTTAATAATGTAATAGCTTAATAATAATTAATTAATAATAATATGAAATATTTGAGCTTAACAAAGCTTAAAAAATCGCATTAAATAACTGCACGAGTAATTCTTACAAACAAATAAATCTCTTGATAAATATTAATATATACATAATTTTTAATAAGTAGTTTTAATAACATTTCACTAACATTAACCGTATGTCTGTAATAGAATCAGAGCCCGGGGCTAAATTTATTGACAACAAAGTCAATAAATTAGAAGTAAATTGACGCAAACTAATTGCGTGTATTAATGAGTTAATACCTGTGTCGACAGTAACAAATACGGCAATTATGCAAATAACGGCAATTATCGCCGACTATATAATGTCTAAGGTAGTTTAAGGTGGCAAGTTGGACAAGTAACTTTCACTAACTTTTGTCAACAAGCATTCACAAATATTTTTGTTAGTTTACAAATAGAATAACAATATATTATTATGTATAATAGGTGATATGCTGTACATATTTACATAATATATGAATTATGAATACATGTGTCACAAAATAATTTTATTATAAGTTAGGTACATAATTGTGATTTATCATGTGTATATACAATAACAAATATTTATAATATTTTATTATTGTTTTCATTGCTTTTTAAAATTATTTTATAAAATTATATTTGCATGTTATAATTAAAATATGTGTATTATCTAAATGAAACCCACACAAAAAGCAATGACCGCGTAACTCTTTGGACCTAAATTAAAATGTCTAAATAAGACCTCTCAACTATTTTAGTCAAATAAATACAATAACTATAATAAATAAGTATATAATAAAAACAAGTTTGGCAGTGGCAGATAACTCTACGTTCGGCAGTTGTAAACTAGGCAGCCCTAGGTACTGGCGGCAGTAACCATCCCCCTGTATACTACCTGAATTCAGTCCGGAATGCCGTACATAATATATAAACAAGTTATAGTTAAAAATTATAAACTAATTCACGACATTGAGCCCAGACACAGTATTTGCTATAAGTTGCTAAGGAGTTGGGTATCCCGCAGACTAGTTGATGCTGAAGCATCAGGTCGGTCAAGGTTACCACCGAAGTAACACTAATTATAGCAAATTTCACATCAATCGAACGTGTGGAAGTTAGTGAAACCCCTTCATCGACTAGGAAATGGGCTAATGGTCATCAAACACCTGAACAGATCTATATAAATTATAGCTAAGAACGATATCGATCACGTCAGCTTTCAAACAACAACAAAAACGGTTCAAAATTTGTCCATCCCTTTGGGAGCTACGATTCCACGGACAAACACAAAAGATACACACATACACAGGCACACACGTCACACTTATAACACCCCGTTTTTGCGTCTGTCATAATTATACTGAAAAGCTGTCGAGTTGATGATTTAAATTTAGATAAATGCATTTGTGGTAAATCGGCCATGTGTTAAAAATAATCTTCGATGGAATTTGACTGACATCACGATAATTTAGAAAAATATAATAGAAAATTTAAAGAAATAATGAAAAGTTTACATCTTAGTCCTATAGTGGACGAGCGGCGACCGTAAAAAAGGGTGATGATCCGAAATAAGTATAAAAATGGACTTTATAACTTTTTGGATATTAGACAAATAAGGAACCAACGGTCTGGCGACCTGTAACTTGACCAACTTTTTTTTTAATTAATCCAAAAACCAGATCCTTTAGCAGATATAATACGGTCTAATATCCAAAAAGTCCATTATATTCATTATATAGTAGTCCGTTTGGACTACCTTATAATGAATATACATAGATAGATAATCTCTTTAAGATTTAAAGACGCAATATATACGGAGGCATCACAATTAGAAATAGCCGAATGGAAATATTCCTTGTCGAATACTTGTCAAACATTCACGTTTGAGAGTCTTTGTTGTAATTACTTTGAAGTTTCCAAGGAAAACTCACTTTGTAGAAGATTGAAATGAATTTCAAACAAACAATTCTTATAACGAAATTCACAGTGTTTTCCTTTTAACTAAAATGTTCCGAGTGAGAATTCTTCTTTGAATATTCGTTTAAACGCACCTATTTGCACAGATATAACTTTCATTTCATAGTTATTAATTGTGATTATTATTTATTTATTTATTAAACTATCGAAATAATATAATATCTTTGCAAGCAATTACAACTCATTTAAATATATACAGTAAAATTTATTATGTTATATAAAATTTATGATGATGATTTATGATTGAATTTATGATTTTTGATATGATATTCATTAAGATTGGGTCCCTCAGGCAAGCTCGCCAAATCATGCTGAATACATTACCTACTTGTATAGAAAGGTAATATTTTCCAGATCGAGGTAATAGCCAGCTCTGGAGTCGCTAGTTATGTCAACCCAGCGTTTTGACAAAATGTTAAAAAAAGTAATCACGTTGAGACCCCACGGATCCAGAGATTCGACACCGAAAGCAATAAAAATGTAGCCAGTACCGATCTCTGTACTTGAGTATTTTGCACTTCTCGGGCGCAAAATCTGCAGCAGCAGTTATGGCCACTGTTCCATAAAGATGGGACGTGGCCAATTCCACACATTGGCCGCAAATTAGGCCGTATACAACCACATGAGGCAGTTTGAATCCCATATCAATGGACGACCAATGTTCCATGGAACCAGGTTATTAATTATTAAATTTACATCACCCCTTACAATTTTGGGGATGCCTATTTTTAAATTAAATAGGAAGTTCTTTACAAACGATGACAGCAACGGTGATCACTTTCAGTTGGTTATTAATGTCATATCTGTCGAAGCACGTACAGTAGCGGCAACTGTTTACATCTAATTGTTTGTATAACACAAGAGTTTCGCACGTGTGCTCTAATAATAGTTGTGTATTGAACGCTCCTCACTGTCCATCATTCGTTGTAATCAGTCTGGTTCATATTAGAGCTGCCCTAATGGATACTAAACATTTGCAACTGTTGAAATTAACATTTCTTGTTACAGAATTTTCTATATTTTTTGTTTTGTATTTAATATAGCAATATTTTTTGATAACATTTAAAATGCCAAGTAGAAAGCCTGCTTTAAATTTATTTAACAATCTCCTTTGAAAATTAGTCCAGTCAAAAGAAAGATAAAAAGATAAATATACAATTTTCGCAAATAATTTTGAATATTGAGTTATTTTCACTTATTATAGGTTTTCTTATTTTGAGGATTGTGGCTGTCCACTTGCCTGTAGTTTGGCAACGTCGCCTTTAAAAGTGGGAACTTCGCTGCTGACCTAGACAGGATAATAGAAAAAGGATAAGGATATAATAAGGAAAAAATATAGGTATTGGTTTTAGCATACTTTACTCACATATACATATTCAAATACATATACTCGCATATGAATGATACATATAATACTCATTCATCAGTCTCCCTAATAGTGAGAAAATGATTGCAAGAGTACGATAAAATAACAAAGAAAAACATGACGTCTTTTACCTTTCACATTTCGATACCCAGTATACTAATACTCCAAGATATTTTCCAAGATCCAAGATCCACTATAAGAAAGCTATGCACCAGAACCCTTACTTCTCTCCCTTTATTATAACCTACAAATAATGTTTTCATCATATTTAATCAGCGTCTGGTGTCTTAATTTAACGCAGATCTATTATTTTATTTAAATAACTTTGTTGAATCGAACCGATTGATTATTATCAACATTATTATAGGACTGCAGTCGTCTATTGCTTTTTATGATTATTTATCATAATAATAATAATAAGGTAAGAGATGCACACTGCTTAAGACAAGTCGTAGCCCGCTTCAACTAATCGTTCTGCATTTACTTTAGACAACATAGTGGGGGGTCGTCCAGGGTATCGTCTCCAAGTGCATTAAGGAAAAGGTTACATTCAATGCCGATTCGGATTTGTTTTAAATAAACACTAAAACTTTATATGTCCGAGTTTTATTTGTGCGATTAGGCCGAGGGATAAGAGATTATGCCAAATCGATGATAATATGCAAATTCAAAACGTCGAATTAATATTTACCGTGAAACTGGATTAATTGGAGTCAACGTTCACTGATCGTACAATGACGATATATCATATCGCCCACACGCGTCGTTAAAATAACAAATGTTAAGTCCCACCTTTACGTCTCTAATCACGCGAAGCCTAATTCGTTAAATCTTAGCCAAAATAGCGCGAAAATCGTTTTGCGTTGCGCACACGGCGGCGGGGTGAGCAAGCAGGTGGGCCGTCAGTCCGCCACGCGATCTCCCGCCGACAGGAATCCACGCACGCAACGCCGCGAAATTTCGGTACTTACCTCATTTGAAAAAAGAAGCGGGGTCAGACGACATCTTTAAAAAAAAGCCATAGACAATGCGACCACAGTTTTAGTTTGGGTGAAGTTTAGGGCGCGGTGTGGGGGCAGTAATGAGAGTCGATCATGCGGCCAGTTGTCATCGCAGCTTGCTTGCTGCTCCTAGCGCCCATCACTGACTCCTGGTGGTGAGTTTAGACATTTAAAGGATGAAGATGTTATAAAAAAAAACTTAATAAATAAATAATTGTAACAATGCACCTGTATTAATTGGATAAACCATCTCTAGTTAGATATGCCTCAACTAAGGCTTCTCTAAAGTCTGTGGCAATATTTTATTGTGTTTTTTTATATATGTATTCTACACAAAGTAACCGCAACATAATTAAGCTATTTCAAACTTTTACTGAGTTTTTCTTTCTGATTACTTACTTTTTCTTTATTATTATTGAGCAATATCTTATTTCAATTCAATTAGTGACAAAACTGTTTATATGCCATTGAATCTCAAAATTTAATTTTTATTACAGCACCGATTTTTCCTTATTTCGCTTATGAAGTTTATATTTAAACTGTTAACACTAGGCCTATTATATACCACTTGTTCATACTGAAATAAGTCTTATACAAAGTTTAGGTCATGTTTCATGATTTCAGCTTATGTGAGTATTTTTTGAGCTTTTGTAAAATATTTTACATTATTCAATACGAATAATAGATAATTAGACTTCAAATTAGCTATCTATAGGCCATTGTGTATTACGTCAAACTTATTACATTGTTATTACATTAGGAAAACTCAGTATATTTTCACAGAAATATGCTGAGGAATTTAATACTTAATCCAAGTTAAGCCAAGGTTTTATTTCACATCAATACCATAATATCCTAATAGGAAAGTACCTGTGGGTTACATTATTACTGCTTAAGCACTGAACTGATTTTGTATATATACATATATCTGTATATCACATTTAAAAGGATATTTACAATTTATTACGAATTTATTAAGCTCATTAAATATAATTTTATAACATATTCATACAATGGTGCTCAGAAACATAATCGATGGAAAACGTCTGCTTTGGTTGGTTCGAAATTTAGTAAAAACTAACAATTAGGCTGATATATTAGTAGTAAAACTTTAAACCTTGCTTACATCTTGCTTTTATTAGTTATTGTTTTGTTTCGCGGCATAAGGACACAAATATAAGTTATTGTGTTCCCCACAGTGTAACAACAATGAATTTTCATTCATAGACAATGCGATCAATTAGGTTCAATATTATAGCCATGAAAATGCCACAGTTACTTTCAATTTTAAATATTGGTATGTATGTGATCTTGACTATGACGAGAGGTAGTGCAAGAACTATAGAGTATTTATTCTGCCAAAAATGGCTTATATTTATAAAATACAAACCATTATTGTTGACTGTGTCTGACTGTTCGTTTATGTGTTTGGTTTTTTTTTAACTAATTAAAGAAATTTAAAGCGGATTTTTTATATATATTATAATATAAGGGATGGTAGGCAGGCTGACCGTCCATTCGATGGTAGGTGGTTACCGTCGCCTAAGGACTACAAGAATTTGTTTATGGGTTGCTTGAAGAAGTCCATATTGTATCTAGGCAGAAACACCTCAGAAGGGAGATTGTTCCAAAGTTTGATAAAGATTTATTTATTATTTATATAATTTCTTCCGGAATATTTATCCTTGGGCATGACATGGCAGCCTTCAATATTTTTTATGTTAGGGTTAGCATGCACAGGCATGCATACCGTTGGATGAATGGTTGTGGCGCTCTGTCTTAGCGGTCCCGGGTTCGAATCCCGGCAGGGTCAAATTTGTAGCCGTCTGGCGGCCTTTCAGAAGACTACCGTCGAATTAACAGTATAGGTGCACTTCAGATCTTGGCGACCGCGACCGGCGACGGTGACCGGCGACCGTGACCCACTGCTTCGTATGATTAATATGAAACACTGACGGATTCAAGCGACCGCGACGCACGACCGATGGGCGTGGCCTGAGTGTCGCTTGGCAATTCTGGCATCTCTAACTCAATCAACGAAACACAACAGCAAATGTACTGTTGTTTCACGGTGTTCTTCAAAAAGGGGCGCTACTCACTACTCAGTTTGAGGTTACGGAACACAGTGTAAAAAAATTGGATTGACAAGACTTAATATCTTCAAAGTTTTTTCAACTTTGTAGGGCCGCCTAGGATTCCTCGTTTCAGAAGTGTAGGCTCAATGTGCGTCTACCATTTTTGTATCAGAGGATTGAGATTCGGGCTGTCACTAATTTTGTTTATTTATTTAATTATTTAAAAGTAGATAAATTAACAGCTTTAACACACAACGTATACTTACTTATCTTTTGACAATTGGGCAAAAATATACAACACTAGTATATTTTGTTTCAATATGATCCTAAAAATATACTAGTTAGCGTCTGCTATTTATGTCCACTAAAGTTGATTGAAAAGTGCTCTGTGACGTTTCAAAAAGAGGTGTTCGTTCATTCAGATTCATTCGGTGGTATGATATTGAAATGGTATTAGTCAGTAGAACGAACGCGTTCGCGAAGAGACGAAGAGAGATCGTCGTCGTATGTCCGCACATCTTATAGTTGGAATTGTAGTTCTGATATATCGGTCGGACGTTAAAACTATTTAGACTAAACATAAAGTAGTTTAAATAATGTACCCGAAGTAGAGGGTGCTAACACTACGGTAGTTTTTATTTTATTTTTACTTGACTACAAGCTTACATGCGCACTTAGCGGCTAGGTCGCGGTGGCTAAGCCGCGGCGGCCAATGAGATGTTAGTAGTACTTATAGTGCTTTAGTAGACTTGGACCGCTATGTGTGCATGTACGCTAAGACTTAAAACTAAAATCTATTTAAACTTTTACTCAGCACAAAATAGTTACAATAAAATTTCAGGCGAAGCCGCGGCCATCAGCTATCTAAAAGCAAATATCGAACCAGCGTTTGGCAAAAATGTAATGTCAGGCGTCAAAGTATGCCAGGCGTTATATTGATTCACAAATTTTGTCAGGCGTTATATCTTTTATCTTTCAACGCGGGCGAGGTCGGGGGCAGCTAGTGTAATATATTTAGCACTGGAT
Source organism: Synanthedon myopaeformis (assembly GCA_944738685.1). NCBI lineage: Eukaryota > Metazoa > Arthropoda > Insecta > Lepidoptera > Sesiidae > Synanthedon > Synanthedon myopaeformis. The sequence goes on from OX122915.1 coordinate 10,315,154, forward strand.
GATATGTCAATATTCACTTTATATTGCACTAGTGTCAAAAATATCCAGTAAAAGGAAAATGTGCAGTGTATGAAACTATTATAGAAACTAATTTATAACTCGGAAGCGCAATTAAAGTGATTTTCAACGGTTTCAATTCGTTCAGTTATATGTGCCAACTGAGCAGGGACGTTTACGTTTTATTTTCTGTTTTACTCGTATGTTACCGCCGTGATTAATGGTTTCAATTAACAATAATTTTGATTAGATATACTATATATTATATTATGTATACTTGTGGTATATGTGCTATACTCACTACTCAATAACTTAGGTATTCATCATCACCATCATCTCATCAGCCGTAGGACGTCCACTGTGGGGCATAGGCCTCCGCCATAATTTTCTAAAAGGTCCGGTCAGAAGCAGCCTTATTAACCGTCAAACCTTATTAATTTGCCCTTATCACCTTGTCGGTGGACAAAGTAAAAAAAATGTTTTTGACGAAAGCAGAATCTGACAGATGTGTTCTAAATTCCTAGAGAGCTAGTCTAAGCTCTCGTCGTGGCAAATCAGAATAAACCTAATTTTTTTTATAACAATAATTTATATAATATGAATTATATAAACTGTAATATATTAATTGTTTAGGTAAGTAAATTAAATTATATAAATTATACTAATTAGTTTTATTGTAATTGCGATATTATGTTTACTCTGTGTTATGTTCTCGTCTGAATCACTCTTATCTATTAGTAGGTATACTTAAAACAAATCTTCTGTCACTTCTTAAAAAATCAATGGAAAAAGAAAAAAAATGTTCATAATGATTTTAATCATATTCCAACCATCAACGGTACAAAAGCGTCTATAATGTTAATCGCTGGGTACCTCTTATAGTAATAAATTTATAATACAACGTATAAATCACTGTGCATGAAATTCAATAAAGTCATACCGGACGGCGAACCACCTCGAAGGGGACTTTAATTTGCAATTAATCAAGTCTGGGCTTAAATTAGGAGCTTCGGGCACGATCAACAAAAATCGATGCCCGTGAGTTAAGGCTCAGTGAGAGTTGAAGAGCTGCGATCAAATACACGGGTGAATATTGCGGGCGGCTCAGACGCGGTCAACGATTAAACCTACACCAATGAAATATTGTTTCGGAATTACTAAATAAAATAAATCTGATATATTATAGATTAATTATGTGTATATTTCATATGTTCTAAACTTATATAATTTATTTTATCAAGATTTTTTAAAAAGGAATTTTTCATGATCTCCAGTGACGGTTCTTCATTAATTGTGATCAGTAAAAACGTTAAGTTTTTTAATAATGATTTGCTATATTATTTATATCAAAATATTTTACACTATCTTTGCTTAGTATAAAATAAACGCCCTTCGCGCCGTCTGTTCTCTGTAAGTACGCCTAGATCTTTTAAACTACGCAACAGATTTTAATACAGTTTTCACTAATGGAAAGAGCATTAAACGAGGAAGGTTTTTATATATTATAATTTGTACATAAAATTAATGTATTAAAATATACATTAAGCGGTCACATGTGTAATTCGATTAACATTCTCAGTGTGTTTTCAACACGATGAATTTAATGTGGTAGATTGATGAATTGATATCGAAGGCGAGCTAATGACGGTATAAACGGGTCAGTTTTTGACAGTATTTTTAAGTAAAACAAGTACTGAAGCTTTTGGCCAAGTCCAAAAAGAATGTTGACGATCATTTGTAATGTGTTGTAATTTCGAATGCTTAAATGACAAAAAATATTATGAAATAAACTGAAAACATTTATAGCAATGATGTTTAACGATTTATTGCTGCAGCACTGCAGTCGTACTGCTTTTCGCAGTCATTTGGGCAGCCCGTCTGGCGGCAGTAACCACCTCCTTATAGAAGACCTCCTTCCCAGTCTCATGATCCTTAATTCTACTGTAGTCTGCAACGTATTTGCAACACCTGTGGCGTTGTTGCTTGTTTTATAGGCGACCGGTGGCCATCAAGTGGACCGTCAGCCTGTCTTACGACTTTTACATAAAAAAATACCTAATATATTGTTATCATTCAATTCTATACAAAACGTCGATGTTGTGTAGTGAGTCCCAAACGGTGGTGGCTGAAAATGAGCGCTGCATCACTTGTTGTGCTTGTCTAGCATCTCAGTACAATGCCAACAATGCTGAGCCAGTATCCAATTCACTGCCGCGAGGACACACACGTCTTTTACCTGTATATTAATTTCTGTTTTGTGGTTTTTGTATTATATTTGTGTCTTTGTGTTGCGTGAATAAAAATCTTTCTTTCTTTCTAATTATTTTTATATTAATTAATATATAAATGCCATTTTTGTATAGATTTGTCTGATATTCAATTTCATTCACTATTAAGATACTATCTGCAATTTTTTTCGATGACACCTTCATCGAAAAAGATTGGAATTATAGACTATTTCTTGAAAATATGTCTGGTTATTAAGCTACATAAAAATGATTCCCATGCTACATAGTAAAATTATTTTAATTAAAGTTTATTTTAATAAAATAATGCCTGATCATAGTCATAGGTGCCCCATTATTCTAAAGTTGCCCAGGGCCTCCAAAAGGTTAAAGGCGGCCCTGTCTGCAATTAAATTTTCTTTGTATTGGGAAACTCAAATATCATTGGGAAAAGTCCTAAAAGAGACTGTAATACAACTGAAATCCAAGCACAAACCTGATGAAGGCCATCTACACTTTCATCTACACTTATATTACCTACCACAGACATCTTATGTGTACTTTTGTTACCTACTTACATAAACAAGCTACAAATTATTATTCTTGAAGTCATAAAAATGTCTGGTAACTGCCATTTGAAATTGAGAATCAAACATTTCATTGATTTTTTTTTATGACAATTTGTTAGCGTGGGAGGAAAGGTTTTCGCCCACGCTCATAGATTACACTAAACTGTTCATTAATTAATTATTTTCTAGGTTACATTACTTACATATCTAGTTTAATAAGTCACTATAAACGTATTTATTGCTTCTTTCGGATTGCGACATAATTTAATGTATGCTTTTAAAATCGACGGTAGTTATTCCTCCCAATAAATTGCTCAATATAAAATGAGTACGCCTATCGTATAGCTCCTAAAGTTACGCTTATTAGAAGCTTTGATTATAAACCTATGGCTTAATGTAATTTTAGGGAACAATTAAGAAAAAATACATAGAATTACTTCTAAGTAATATAACGTAATGTATAGAAAAAAAAAGATTAAAAATATACTTATACGTACGTGTAACAAAAAGTTTAGTATAGCACTAATTTCTGTTAACTGTTAAAACTAAAAATTTGAAATTATATGACTTATAACAAAAACATAATTATATAAAACACAATATTAAATATTTAATATTGTGGTTTGTTTATGAAAACACAGAAAATTCCACAACACACACAACTAAAAATCGTGACGAAAAAATTAATTAGACATATGAGACCCTCTAATCATTTCATTGTTTTTTTAATTTATTAAGTATTGTCACAGAAATAATTATTTTATTTATTTGTTATTTATCTGAATTCTTATTAAAAATGAGAACAGTTCGTCGAAATATAAAATTTATATTTTAAAAAGAGTCTTACTTCCTCTTAATTATAATACCGTTAATGCTTGTAGATAATAAACCTCCGCAACATCCGCTGTTTTAGTGCTGTCAAAACATTTTGAGTTGTGTTTTAAATGGTAATAAAATTCGACAAAGATAACTTCATTCAAATAAAGACATCGATACTATTGCCTAATTTATAGTCCTCACTTTTCATAGGAACATATGAATGTCGGAACATTTTTAAAATAACTTTTTAATAGTGACAGGGCACCACTGCGTTTCGCAGTCATTTGAGCAGCCCGTCTGGCGGCAGTAACCAACCCATTAGCATTACAGAAGACCACCGTGAAATAACAGCATGTGTGCTGTTGTGTTTTGGTGAGTAAATAAGGGATGCCAGAGTCCATTGCCCTTAATTACTGCTGTATTTATTTTTTTCAAGTTAAAGTGTGATTACTAAATTGAAATGGCAATCAATGGACAGTACACATAGTACGAAGAGCCAATGTCTGCTGTTGCGGGAAGCTTCTTGGATAAGATAAACAGACGACATTATAAGGGCCGTGGGTCAACGATGGAGATAGGTTGCTACTAACCGGTCCTTTGAGAAAATTATGATGGGAAAGGCCCTATGTCCAGCAGTGGACACAGTGCCCAGTTGCCCACCATGCCGGAAAAGCCGCTTGAAGATGCTCATATTAAAGCTAAGTGGAAAAACCTCAGAAAGGAGATTATTCCAAATTTAGTACATTCGCTAGATAAAGTTTCTACCAACCCAAACCATGCGCAGCGGTTATAACCAATAAATCGTTATATTTGAGACATTTCAAAGATGTTTGTGACATAGGCATATTACATAATACGATTCTGTAATGCGACGATCAATACAAGATTTATATGTTACCGTACTACACATAATTAAAAGATTTATTAGTTTCTATAAATAGACAGTTCCACCCGTCTGACGTCTATGTAAGTGGCATTCCGCTATAAAGCCCTATAAAACCACACAAACGCCTATGGCATAACCTTAATTGACTTGTCGGTGTAATAACTATGAAGAATATGAGTATTTGACAATTATATACACATACCGAATATGTATGTGTATATAATTGTCAAATATTGTTAGTAGTAGTAAAAAGTTTGGCGAAAATGTTTTAATGGTTTTGGTTGCTAATAATAAGCGGAATCGTCAAAAATATTACTACTTCTACCTAGTAATTTTTGATATTGACTGCATAAAGATTGGGATAACAACTTCATCTTTATAGGTAACTATACAAAATCATCTCTACTTTGTCGACACTATCTCTAGGTTAGATTGGATATTCTGACAGCTGTGTCATATGGGTGAAATGGTAGGAACTAAATTGGTTCTCTTACTGGTCTGTGCATTGGTATATCACATAGGATTTGGGAGAATATAATCGGGCGTTCTTTGCGATGAATTCTTTCGCTCATAACGTTGTTCAGAGATATAAGCGTGTAATATGTTTATAACGTTGCTCTCAACTCAAGTAATGTGGAACTAGTTCATTTAGCACCGAGATAGTGCGATGCCCTGTCGCGGCACACGAGCGACCGCCCGCGCATGTTTGCTGTACGCTTAGCGGTGCGTCGCTAACGCACTGTCGTTTGGACATAGATCACGCTTTATAATAGACGCGACAATGCCATCACATCTGTAGTGACGATATTGTCACATCTCATGAGTAAACCATCTCATAAACATTAAATACGTAAGCCTAATTCGCAGCAGATAGGACATACTGAGAACCGTAATCATACTCTGCGCAGCCAGTCTGGTGGCAACAATCTCAACTTTATAGAGCACCGTCTTAAAACTAAATTACATGTGCCCGATAGTAACGTTACTTTGTTAGAAAGGGTTGTTAAAGCACATTCACCTATTTTTAGGTTACCTCCCTAGTATTTAACATCAAGTGCCCTGCCATCTATTATCACGAAAAAATAGTAGATAATAGTTCTGCCATATGAATTTCGTAGCAACGACATTTAAAGATATATAATCTGCAAACTTACCTTTGTTTTATCTTACCTTGTATTTCTTTTAGTTACTTAATAGGATAATATTGACATTCCAACTTCAAACACTATGTTAAAGGCTAATATGGAAAAGGCTATGTGACAAGATTTGTAACTAAGAACTTAATGACTAAGAACAAAGAAAGATCAATAAGGTTAAGTACTTTTCCAGAAATTCACAAAGTATTTGATTAAAGCTGTGAATCATTATGTAGCTTGTAGAACTGATACTTGCGTGGGAAGAAAGGTTCTAGATGTTCTGCTAAACGCTACCAAACACTGTTCCTCAAGATTTCACTAAGTCTATCTGCTGTAGATGGAGATCACGACGAATATTTTAATATGCCTCAACTAACAACCTACCTAAGTACATTACATATAGTAGAACAATTTAGATTTTCTCAACCACACTCAGGTTGGACAAATAGATTAGGTATAATAAGTGTCCCGGCTGTAATATAATAAGTGATGGCATTTCTTATTATTTCCAACTTATCCTTTATAATAAACTTATCCTTTATATGATAAGACCTATCAAAATAGGCCGCACACTTATGTCCTGCCATGCGTTTCTTTCAGACGGTAGACACCAATCTAGACACTAAAAAAGCGTTGTTTACTTGCACATTATTTAATTAAAGTGTAATTTGAGTGTACTTCACAAATTTTAGCGATTTTTAATAGACTCATGACAATTAATCAAACAAATTGACTATCTACATGACTTGGTCTTTGAATATGAAACATTCAGAGCAGTAAGCGCGTCATTGTGCGTAGAGCTGACCAATTATCAAGTCTTGCACCCATTATGGGCGCAAACTATTGCGTTGAAACGACACATAACAAACACTTGCTTTACTTTTCGAATGTACATTGAAATTGCAGCTACGAGTATAACAGAAATAAGTATATGAAATATACTCTTATAACATTTGTTTTCGTGTTTGAGGTATAGTGGCAACGTATAAACTGGGCAGGCGACAGTAACCACCCTCTTACAGTGTGAACTAACACTACGTTTGAGTAAGGGATATGTACCAATACTTATTCATCTATACCTTCCATAACGCTTATCATAATAATTATATCCTATTAAATTCGGCAGCGCAAATGCAACATTCCCTTTTGAAAGTGTACTAACATGTATTGGATTGTCAGGCCAAAATCCCTATCAGTAGCCTACATCTTTCTGGTGTCATAGAAGTCCTTAGTTGTATCAGTATACTTTTAAAAAAGTTACTTACCATTCTTGCTGACGGTAAATCTGACACCAGGTCACTTCCGTTATATAAGGAATAAATAAGAACAATCACCTTTATAATGGGTAAGAGAATATAAGGCCTTACTATCTCACCAAAATACATAAGCACGCGTGCTGTTATTTCACGGTGATTCAGGTTGCGGAAGGCAGTGTGCCCTACCACTAAGTTTTTTTTATCTATGGCACATACGAAAATCATCCAACGCTACAATAAACCACAAAAAATGCACACAAACGCTTTGAAAGTTGAACTAACAGCCCTAATTTTAACGAGACAACAAACAGAGACATGCCACAGCCGCCATGAGAGTCCATGATGAACCGCTAAACCTTTGCGACAACAATGTTCATCTTAACACTAACTTTTTAAAAGTGTTTACAGTGTGACAGAGTAATTTACCACAGCATAAAATACACAATCGTGATTGAAGTATGGATTTTCTGCATAAAAACTTAAAAAAACAAATAGTTGAGGCACATAGATATCAGTTTACGTTTTGCTTAGTGATTGCGTAGTAATTAAATAAATTGATTTTTGTAAGCTACGAAATTTATTTAATTACATAATAATTTTTTAAGCGGCTCTTACTATGAAAAACCTTTAAAATATATTTTAAATCTTGAAAGTTTAAACGATAAATAAAACTAGCTTTTCCTCGTGACTTCGTCTCCGTATCTTTATCAATTATGGACTATATATTAGTCTATTGTATAAGTTATGTTACTATGGAAATTACATCAAAACTTGTACAATAGTTTTTGCGTGAAAGACTAGTAGGTAAATATTCGTACATTCATTCTTTCAAACATTTGCATTTGTAATATTAATAGGATTAATTATTATGTTTATTTATTGTAAAAATATAATTACACAGGTGAAAATAATTCAAAAACAATTTGATTGAAATTTGAAAACTTTTACATGGGTAATCCACCCATGTAAAAGTTTTCATTAATAAAAATAACAAAAATTTTAAATAGTCATTTTATATAGATGTTTCAAACTATATAATAAACTACACTGCAACTAAGTTTACTATGTGCCAATACTAAAATATGTATGTAAACTAAATTTCATTTACATCTAAAGGGTATCTTATGCCATTGCTATAAGGTTCACTATTTATTTTTTACAAACTGTTAAGTGTAGATGGTGGAGTAATGGTAATATGTTTACAGTTAACTCGTCATGTAGTTGCTAATCGCTCCGATGTCGCGCGTTAGCGCCTAGCCCGGTGTCCGCAAACAGCGTCATTCATTGTCACCCCGGCTGAATGACTCCTTCCGGACTAAGTTTTACTGAAAAGAATCTGTTTTTCTGATGTACTGCCGAGGAGGTGTACATAGTTGATTTAAGTCAAGGATACGACTGTTATTACTGTTATTATATATGTTGTTGCTCTGTTGTAGATACAATATAACTACATGAAAGAAATAGTCCGTACACTTCCGTACACTGAAAGAAAATGTCGATGGCTTCGATGTCTTGTGAACTAATTATACCTATCTATTTTGAAAAAAGAACAGTAGACCAGAGGGCCTAGTGCGAGTTTTACTCGATCAGACGCGTCGAACGCGTAAACGTCAATTTGTATGGGAATGAAGCAGCACTCTCGTACTAGGCCCTAAGTTATTATATGTTTAATTGATCTCTTTCGTCTTCGTATATCTAACGAATTCGATATTCAAATACACAAAAAAAAATCTTTGTTTATTTACCTACATCGAGTGTTGTAATTAAATTTCGAATGTTGATGATAGATATTATGTTGTTACAGCATCAAACTGTATCCCCCGATTTTGATATCATCAGTTTTCCCAATTTCCTCCCACTATGGAAGCAAATTTAAAGACGTATTCACGTAAAAAGTGGAATCAGGAGGTCAAAATGTTTACCGAAATGGTTTAAATTACATTGTTCTCTTAGGTATGCCACTTGTTAATACGAATGTGTCTTTACAAAGTCAAATAAATCTCACGATCTCGTTTAAATCGTATTTCAAACTGGCTGGAAATACACAGTCGGCCCAATCGTTACGGACGCTTACATTAGCCGAATCAATCGACCCGAGTGACGGTTGAATGCGGCCAGAGTGACATCTTGGAAGCATGTTTACCATTGACAGTCATTAGAACCTATATCTGTTGGTCTCATTTTTTGAGATTGCTATAGATTTTTAATTGTGTTATAGGTGTTATTTTGCTTTGTTAACAATTTACGAGTAACATTAGATTTTAGTTAAACTAAATGCAGTATATATTTGTCCATTTTTTTTTTAAAATAGTCACTAAGTCCTGTTTATGGGAGTTATGACGTTTCTCAGCTGTATAATTCTTGTGTAACAGTTAATTCTTATTCTGTAATTCCTAAATCTGTAATTTCGGAAGAAAATTGTGCAAACCTGTCTCAGTTCAAGACAAATTCTTTCTGAATGTTTTACTTGGGTCATACATCGTGTCTTAGTTCTAACATGTGGTTTTTTTTTTGTTTTTTTTTATTAAGTCACATTATACTTAAGCGGCTGATTACGATTAATCCCAAATACATAAATGTAGGTACTCGTAAATTAACTTTTATGTAGGTACATCCTCAGCTATTTCCAGCGAATTGAGTTGATACATTTAATTTTCATATATTTTTGTCAGGAATTGAATTTTTTATTTTTATTTTTATATGATCCTTCGGAAACATCACATTTCTTCTGGATGAAAGGTACCCTATGTCCTTTTCTGTATCCCTGACAACTTGTATGCAATTTTTCATGATGATCGGTTGAGTAGTTAAAGCGTGAAAACAAACTCAACATTATCTTAGCACAGTTACGAAATACGTCAATGAGGATTTTCGGTTTATTTTTGCTTCAATTTAAGTGTTAGCGTGGTGACAGTAACGATTCGATGACCCGACAAACGGTAACCTTATCAACAGGTAAATATTAAACTTTGCGTCGAATAATTAAAGTCGAAAATTAGGTGTGGTCAAATCACGTGGAAAGGTGCCAAAGTGACGCCACTCCTCCATCTATTCAGACGTATAAATTAGCTGTGATAAGTTGTATGTCAATTAATTATTCTTCAAAGCACCATCTGGTCGGAAAGTCGGTTAAGCGTGGACAGGAAATGCCCTAATGATCAAGTGGCAAATTTTAGATGAATTACCTCCAGTGTTGGTCGCTCTGGGTAATAAGCGAAATTCAGTGTTTCTTCCGCCTTGTGCGACAGTTCGTCTTTCAAAGTAATAAAACTGAATATAAAATTCGGAATTTTCTTCATTATTTAGCCTCAAATACGATAGATTTTTTTGTAATTTGAAATTGAATTACCTCCCTACTTATTTTTTAATCTTATTATATTTTGGACCCAAAACTCGTCACATAAGTAAAAACCTTTTTTAAAGGTTTTGTTGTTTCATCACCGTAATTTTATTTAAAAAAATAGGTGACTACTGCGAATATTTATTATTTTGATAATTTTTTTAATATAACAATACAAAGTGTAGTAAGAATTCACAATATTATAGTAAAAATTCAATACTATGCAGTTTTCAAAGAAGTAAAGCATTTTCGAAGGCCAATTTTAAGCGTGATATGACGGCATCAGCTTATGATTTCTATTGAACAGGGCTGTGCTTCGTACTGATTTTAATATTTCCTCTATCTCAAAGAATTTTTTTTATCAAAAAGTACTCTTCAAAAATACTAAACACTTGTCTTTTCAATTGGCGTGAAATCCAAAACGTTTTTCTGCATTATAGTCATTAACCTGTGACTCATTTAACCATATGTAATAAAGGAATTACGCTTTATTAAATTGATGCCAGAGATTAACAAATCAAAATTCTAAATTTAATATTAGATGTGAGATTAAGTCTCATTCTGCCAGATGTTTTGATGTTTCATTACCATTCATTATACTAAATGGCTGTCAACGTGGGCTCGCTAATGACTGGTGGACCGACCGTGACCTGCACAACAAAGATTGCTTTTGGCACGCTCTAATACTCCAATACAGTGAACTACTCGACCAGTAAACTTTGCAAAGTAATTTCAAATACAATCTCTCAAATGTACTCGTAATACTATAGAGAGAAATTATTCTCGTCTTAGTTAATTACTCAGTTAGTTGATCTGATTTAAATATGTAATTAAATTTTCTTACATAAAATTAGATTTGGAAGTATTTTTTCGTTCTCTCTTCAAAGAACATAATTTCTCTAAAGGAAGGTTTTATATTGTGTTAAGGTCGTCAGACAGGCTGACGATCCACTTGGTGGTAGGTGGCTACCGTCGCCTAATAACACAAGTAACGCCATAACATGTGCTTCAAATACGCTGACGACTTTTAGTGGGGTTAAGGGCAAAGGCTTAGGAAGGGATACGGCAATGGGCTCTGACATCCCTTATTCACTCACCGATGTGCCCTGCCAGTATTTGCTAGATCCAGACTAGACCCAACTATGAATAATTTATTTCCAAAATTTGCCCTGCCTGGAATTGAAACAAAGCGTCTAAGCTCAACCAAGGATATTATTGTCTTATTAGAAAGTGGGATACATTTCTGCATAAATGCTAATTGTCCGCTTGATAGTACCTAAGTGGATACCGTAAGTTTAAAAAAAAAAGCTATAGTAATTGCAAGTATGTGCTGCCGACTTTGATATGGGTAAAAGATAAGGAATAAACGAGGCATTCCTCTGATATCTCTTCCGAGGTAAGTACTCGTGCAGTTATTTCAAAGTTCTTCTCCAAATTTATGTAATTAGGTTGTTCCTATGTCAAGTGTCAACAGACGAGTAGGAATTTTAAACGCGTTCCTCAATGGTGAAACTACATTTCTTTTAGACTAAAATTGCCAACCTTGCTTCTATTACAAAAGGCCAACGTCATAAGTAAACATTTTTACCAAGCGGGGTTAATAAAATCATAGCATATGTTATATAAACGTTGTATTTTTCCCTCGAATCTTAGTCGTAACTTGCGGTAATCTTGACAGTAACTGTTGTACACACTCCTTACTGTAGTTGTAAAATGTAGAAGGTCAATGTGATTGTTTATTATTTGAAAAGTATTGGAAAAAAATCGACATATGTTTTTTATTTTGGATAACATGAGTAGATTTAAAGGAATCTATCTGTCTTATCAGATTTATATTATTTTTATTGAATAACAAAAATATTTTTTTATTTTTATTGAAGCCTATTAATTATTTTTTTGCTTTTATGGTTTTCATTTATTGCTATAGGTCTAATCTGAGATCCTCATTTGTAATCGAATTATTTCATAAATAAGGATTATTTCATAAAATGTTTTTTATATAGCCGAAGAGAAGTGGGATGCATGTCGACCGATGAGCATGTGCAGGATATCTACTATATTGTGATTGCAAAATACGCAGTCGAAGTTTTTTATGACCTATAGTATAATAGGAGACAGGTTGAAAGTCCACATGATTTAGCTAGCTATCGATGCCCATAAGTACAAGTACGCGAACACTGCCTTTAAATACATATATAGAAAAAAATATTAGATACTTAAAACCAATTTTTTTTTAATATAACCATATAAATTCTTCTAATTATCTAAAGGTCTTGGACTTTTGAAACATTTACTGAAATGAATCAACTATCGGTCAGTGTCGAGACCCACCTCCCGGAATATACCTAATCTTCTGACACGTTAATACGCAGTATAATTATTACAAAGTGTTGAATCTTTACTCAAATGTTACAAAACCGTGAAAGCATAAATATAATATTTTATAGTTTATCATTCTTCATTTGCTTCTACAATATCTCTCAATTTTACCTAATTTATTCCTATTCACACTAAAACCGTCACAATCTCCTAGACATTACACAAAAAAATTCTACACAACACAAACTATAACTGAAAATAAATGCAAATTTTTTTAATAGTGTACATTTTGCTCATGCGACTTGAGTAGAATATCTGACTTTCAAATTTATAAATTTAATTAAGATTTATTCTATAGTTCAGTAGATTAAGATAAGATTCCAGTCAAGTTTAGTTACTGTTTATAATTGACTTCGTTTCTAAATTTATTCCGAGTACTCTCGCACTCGATTGTCTGACAATGAACTTTTATCGAATAAACAATGGATCAATCGTCGAATCTCCTGGCGCTCATCCGTCGTCGTACGCAGCATCTGATCGTAAATCGATGCTTACCATATAGTATGTAATGTTACAATCGATTCTGTAACTAGAATTAGACTAATTAACGCTTTTAGAAATTAGTACCTATACAAAAAAATTTAAAATTAAGAATATTTATTAACAATAATATTTAAGAGCAACGCTGTTTGTTAGCTCAATTACATCATGGAAAATATTCAGATACATTAGACGACAGATACAGCACGACGATCCTAAAGACCTTATTTCTTTCATTATTTACGTTGATATGCATAGATATTTACATTTTTGGACTAGAGAACACTAGACATCAACTTTTTAAATACTCCTGAGAACAATTTACAAATCTGCTCCTAACTACCGCTGGATGCATCCTTCAATAATCTATATTTAAGCAAAGATGGTGACAGGCTGGCTATTTAACAATACCACTAAAAATAATAAGAGCAAAAAAATGTTGTGGTTCTTCTAATTTTGCACTTTATTCCACAGGGCGTCTGGTAGCGCGGTAATCCTGGATCCAAGGATGGTTTGTAAAAAAAACCGTAGGACACGAGGTCGCCTCGCACAGGTCTGCAGAAACGAAACAGGCCTCATAAAGGAAATAACGCGAGGAGTGACACTTGGAGCCACGGAATGCGCGTACCAGTTCAGAAACCGAAGGTGGAATTGTACCACACAACGGCGCAGCATGAGGAAAATTCTCATGAGAGGTAAATGTTTGTGTACCTTTACAGAAAAAAATAAATACCAAAAGCCAACAGAAACTAATAAACTTTTACAAATTCTGCCCGCTTCTGTCTTTAACTCCTCCTCAACCACGCAATAGATTTAGATGCTGTTTCAATGGAAAAAAGCGTTAAACAAGGAAGGTTTTTAAATATAATTTGCATAAAAAAATGCACCCGTGCGAAACAGGAAGCGGGTCGCTAGTAACAGAATAAGTTATATTCAATAATTTAATTAGAGTTGCCTTGTCCAAAATGCACGCACAAGTTACAAAAGCTCGCTTTAAAAACCATAGCCTTGTAACTTGTGAAACCACATAATACGCAAAATGAAGCGCTGATTCAAATCGACCTTTTCAAAGCTATTAAATCGAACGTTTTATCGAGTATCGACACAAAAGTTTAACAATCGATAGATCGAATTAAATGACTGCGATGAGTTCATGCATTTTAATGCTTGTCCAGACTGTGATATTATTTAAATAATTTTGTTTTTCTTTTATATATATATTTTCTTAAACCCTTTTTTTTATACAATTCTATATATATATATATTTATACTAACTGGTGCAGGCGTACAAAATGTTATATAGCCTAAACTCCTAAAGCCTTTCTCGATAAATGGACTATCCAACATAAAAAGAATTCGAACCAGTAGTTCCTGGGATTAACGCTTTAATAAAATAAAAATTATAATGTTATAAGATTAATTTAATTTTGTTCAGTTTTTAAATAACTTTTTCATTTCTGACTCGGTAACATTTTGCAATACAATTTAGTACAAATACATAGTGTATGTAATATACAAACATATTTATTATCAATAATCAACTAACTTCAGTTATAGTTGATCGTTGTCAAAATGTGGCAGCCAAAATGAAAATCCGCCAGATTACACTGGGGTTTGATGGTTTGCAAAACAGCGCTATTTTGTAAAGCGGCCAAGGTACTTTGTAATCTGACGGATTTTAACAGCATTCCATTACCAGATTATATTAACCCATTACTTCTTATAACCTTTTTTTTTTTGTAAATTAATAATCTTTTATTACACACACCTTTAAAAATATTTATTTTTCAATTTTTATATGATGATGAATTATTATTTCGACGTTGTTAATAAGGTTATAATAAGGTTTCTTAGATAAATTTTACAACAAAAACTACTTAGTGTTACTACATAAAACTTACATTTCTAACTTAGCTATCATAATTCATCGTATTTAATAATAAAGTATTATTATAATAATGAATACCGAAATACAATTATTCAAATGCTTTGATTGTGTGTAGATTTTATAAATATTCGATCGCTTAGCTACCTGCAGTGTTATTAGCCATTAAACAAAAGGATGCAAAACGTGTTAAATCACTCAGATGGATATCGGGGCCTAATTCGATTAGCTAAAAAGAGTTGATTTTATGCGACGACCTCTCGTTTATCTAAATGTGCAAAGTTATAGGGATGTGCCTATTTTATATCGATGTCACTTTGAAAGGAAGTCAAGAGGAAGGATTTTTTTATCTTAAAACCGTTTCAACACAGCTAATATAAGAAACTGGAAAATAAGTTAAAGAGAAAAGAGAATAAAATTAATAGATTTTTAATAGGTAATAGCTTAGTGTACAAGTTAATGGACTAAGCTTGTTGGCTTGTATAATTAGAGAACCATGCAACATATTAGAGCCGACATATTTTACTCCAAGTCCAAGGACATAATATTAGAAAAGTGAGTTCTTTAGTTTAGAACTAATCAAAATCAAAATATTTATTTATCAGTTAGGTTTCTTCAAGAAACTCTTATGATCGTCATAAGAGCTCACTTATTGGGATTTAAACTCGGAACACTCGGGGTCATAAGGCGTTTACCTTAACTTAAATATCGCCATTTAAAACGACTTATAGTGAATATTTTGAAACTTGTACTAAATAAAAAATTAAAATAAATATAAAATATAAAAGGATAATTTTTTGAAACATTATTTATTTTTTATTATTTTGCATTAAGAAGTACTGCAATCAGTAAATATTTTTAACGCCTTCTACATTAAAATATTGTATAACAATTATTAAGGTAAAAGAGCATTCTATTAAAATGACTGTAAAAAATATGACGGTTTTTAAGAGATTGCTAACGGTACATTTGATGGTGGGTATCGTCGCCTATAAATTAAAACAAAACCTAGATGATATTTTTATTAAATTGAATGTCATTACTACATCCTACAGCTAATGAAAATTGCATTTCTCGCAGATCAAGAATTATATCGATAAAAAAAAGAATTGGCGCATCACTATCTTAAGACCATTAGTTGTCGACCTGCATTCATTTTGAATTCATTAGTGTAAATTAAGTGGTATTTGTCAAAATCTCGTCCGGGCTCAGAGCAGCACTCTTGCAACCCGGCTTAAGAGAATTCCACAATAACATTCTGTTGTTTTCCAACACATTTTTAAAAATATTCCAACGAGACGAGATTTTGTGAAATCACGGACCCTCGGGGTTCTATCAGATAAAATTATATTTCTTAAAATATATTGAATGTACTCTAAGCGAATTTAAATATAAAAATGTTTTCCCTTCATTGACTCATCATCATCTGATCAGCCAGCGTCTCTCCTTTATTGAAAACCTATACGTAGGCTTCTCCCTAAGCTCGCACGGTCCTCTGCGCTTCGCATCCAGCCACTCCCTGTGATGCCTTTCACGTCGTCTGTTTGCTTTCTGCTTCTGTCTTCTTCCAAACCATCCAAAGATTTTAATGCGTTTTTCACTAATGAGAAAGCTTTGTATATAACTTTCAGAAAAAAATACACACCCGTGTGAGCCCTGAGAGGAACGCTAGTATGTTTATATTTTAAAATAATACAGGTAACCCAGAGTTCTTCAACGTTTGAGGAAAAAAGTATGTATATATTAGCATTAAGTGACAAGTTTTATTATCTTTAGCCACATTCATCTTTAAATCACATTTATGTGTGTGCAATCCTACTTACCTAACTAAAAAATGCGAAAGAATCCTAGTTTGTTTATTTTTTTCGCTTTCACGCCTTAACTACTCAACTAATCATTATGAAATTTTGCATTCACATTGTCATGTATGTCAAGACGGAATTTCTGCATGCAAGTTCTTATCTTGTCTTGTAGTCAACAACGCATCTGAATCCCCCATTCTTTGGTCTTTGTGATGGTACTTAGCAATAAGTGGTCCGTCAGCCTCTCTGCCACTTAATATCTTGTTACTCAAATTACATATTATTGTTGACATTTCCATGTTTCGCACGAAACATACTACTCAGTTTTTCAAAACTACGCGATTTATTTCTCCTGATTTTGACTGGGCTATAAGATCTAAGAGTTGTAAGAGCAATATTTTAAATAAACTAAACTGTTTATTACGCATAAAGTTCGCTCAGATCACCTACTTAAAATGTCATCATTTGCTTTTATTGCTTTGTGATCGGCCATTTTGCTAATGTAAGAAACATTAATTAAATACTTTATAGCAGTGAGCGATAGCTTAATTTAGTATTGTCATCCGCGATTTAGGAAAACAACTTTTAAATGAATCTTTTCGATTTTTAAAGGCCGATTAAAACTTGATAACGATATAAAATTACATTGATTTGTTTAATGTTAGTCATGTTGACGATTTAATAACAAAACCAAAATAAACAGTAACCCAACCACAGTGGGGAATGAGCTCCGACATTATTTACCAAGACACCGAAACATAACAGCACAGTTATCTCTCGGTGCTCCTCTGTAATGATATGGTTGCTGCAGCCAGACGGATTTCCCGTTTATGACTGCGGACTGTAGAACGCAATGTTCATGAATGGTATAAAATAAGCGACATTTTTCCTTTTAAGCTTAAAAATCCTACGTATTTAATTAGATTTTAGTCAAATGCAGCGGCGGGAAGTCGGGTGGAGACGCTAGTGAAGTTAAAAAAGATATATTTGTGGTTATATTCAGGGGGGGGGGGGGGTCTGAGGGAGCAGAGGCAACAACAAATTAGGATAAAAGCCTATAAATTGATCCGGGGAGCGATGGGTGGCGAACGCGGGCGCAGCGGCCTACGAAGTTGAATTAGTCCCGGATTTTTTTTATCACTGAGCGACAAGCGTCATCGGTTACAGGATGCTCCTTTTTTTACATTTATTACGAGATTACAAGATTTACTATTAACAACCAATAAAATCAATATTAATCACTAATAGTCTCCTGAATGTTTCAGTTTTCATACAAACATAGTATTATAATTTAAAATCGTAAATTGTGATTAAGACGGAATTGCTATAGGGCGAATGATTTCATGTTACTGAAACCAATATTTTATGGTACTTTCGGCAGTCGCTTGGACTTAATATCTTTTATTAAAGTTTTTATTTTTAAATAAATATTTTCGTCATTTCCTATCAGAGCTATGTTGGTCGACTGACCTATCCAAAGTTACCCGAAACTTATTAACCATTTTTTTAATAAAATAAAAATAAAAAATACGTTAAAATAATAATAAAGAGTTAAAATTTAACAAAATGCAATGCGCTTAAAGAATGAATCTCTAAATTTAATAATAAGAATCAATATATCAAATAATAGACAATCGTGAAAATAATGTGTAGTGTTAATTTTGTAATTTTAAACACAATGAAAAATGATCTAGATATATAAGTTTCAAAATCTGATTTTTTATATACGTAATTTAGAACCAAATTTTGATAATTTTGTATATTTTGATAATATAAATATAATCATAAGTATATAATAATTGAAAAATCAATAATGAACGTTCAAAACACAATTATTATCATTGTTGAAACATCACCTCATCCTGTAACAATTCGAGATAAAAAAAATAATCATCGTTAATTGGACCCTTTCATTAGTAACTCGGTGCATTCCGCGTTTCGTTGTTTTTTCGGTGTCAAATCTTTATCAATGAAAAAAGAATTTCATTCTTATTTAAATTTCCTTTATCAATGTGTAATGTCCAATGATTGGTGAGCGTTTTAGGGAATGCCATTATTTTAAATAATCATTTTGTCTCAGACATTACATTAACATTATAGTTAAACTTTATAGTTTTAACATAACTTAGGCATTATTTTTGTCAGCTTTATAGTACCTTATAATAACCTAAATAAATGCGTGACTTTTCGAACTAATAAACTATATTTAATAATAACTCATTTAGTAATTATTTAAAAGTACACATAGTACAAGCAACATGAATGAATTATACAAAAAAAAAAAAAAACCACTACATAACGAATTCTGTAATCAAAACGTTATGATATCAAATCGTAAATACCTCGACACCTTATCTGACTAGACTCGACGCCAATACCAATTTCAACTTAAACAAAACAGCCTAATTAAGCTATAAACAAAGCCACAAACACGAGCACCTAAAATATCGTATATCCAAGAGCCCATACTAATCTCTGTCGGCCATTAAGTGTCGACAGGTCGCAGCGAGGAGTCCGCAGGGGCCCATAAAGATTACCAAACGATAACCTGACTACTGAACCCGCCGGACCTCACACATGACCACAGACCCCCATATAAATACTAAAAAACGGCTTCATATCAACAAAAAACTCGGCGATAAATTTGGCGCCCCCAACACGTAAACGTTCTTAATTATAGTGTAATATCCGGACTGCATTTCGTATCTAATCTTTTGACTCTTATGTCCAGCTTTGGACCTTTCGATTTGGATAATGATCGTAATTTTTTTCATCGATACCGATGCAATGCCACATCACTGCTTACACAACAAAGTGTTAAATTTATCCGAATACGTGGAACCTGCCACGCTATTCATGTCTTAGAGGCCCTTCAAACGCTGCTGACAAACGATGGCTGATCACCAAATAAAGCTCGACTACATATTTATAAGAGCTCGATGCAGCGGACGTCAGTTGCATCGTGGTGGAATAAACAATAGCTCTCGTGAGTTATTTGAAAGTCAAACATCAAGTTCGCGAGCAGTAATCGACGTCTCAAGCACAAAATTGTTGATGGAGGCGATATCTCGTTGCCATCATTTTCTGGTAGACAATCATTCTCTTTCAATATACATCGGACTTTATTTTTTGCTTTAGCATTCAATTAAAGGCTTTGCTCTTTTTAAATTTGTTTCAGAATAATAAAACACGGACAATTTTCATACTTGATGACCTTCTCTCAGTAGTTTGTACCTGAGATCTAATTAAAGTTCTTTTGTCGGAGCATTGTAAAAATAATAAATGCCAGTCAAACATATTTATCGTAGTATTTAATTTGGCTCCAAATTAAGTAGCGGGCTTAGGACTAAATCCATTATAACTATACCTAAAAGCAACTATTATAATTTGTTTCTTTAGATGACCTTGTAAGGATTGCTCATAAGGATTATGACCTTATAAGGAATATTCACTCGCCATCGGATAAAAATAACAGTTTAGTGTGAATATTTTATAAGTTTTATTAGCAGTTGACAGTGACGATTTAACACAGCGGTGACAGTTAAGTTAACAGGTCGACTTATTTATTACAAAACGTCCCTGTCCTTATTGCAGGTTTAGAACGTGCCTTTGCATATACTCGATGCAATAGTAAGGCTAGTAATGCAAAATTATCGGTATGGGTGCATCCATGTGTGCCTTCGAATGAATTAGTGTTAATTAGGTGTTAAATCTAAGAACAAAAGCCATAGACTGAAATTGAACAGGAGGTCCCGGTACAGCCAGTGCATACATTTAGAGAGCTAATTATTCCCATAAAACGAGTACAATCCATTCAAATTAGCCATCGGTTGTTCATTGAATAAAGTATTCGCGTTTTGTGCGCGGCTGAATGACGCTCGGCCCCTTCCGGTGGGTGGTTGCTGTCACAACACGCAATGCGCGTCGCGGACGCACCGCACCGCATAATGAGACGTTTACTCGCATTAGCTAAAGAAATTGACAAGTGAACAATAGCGGGCCGAGGGTAAAAAAAAGCAAACGCGAAAACCGCAGAAAGAGCCGGACAGTGTCGTATCGTATTACCCGACGTAAAATATCTGGGGGAAAGGAATGAGAAACGATGGTTCCATTTAAATAGTGGTAAGAGACGGGAGAGTTCGCGTGCGTTCGGTAGCGTGAGAATGCGCTTTATTCGGGCGGCGACAGCGCGTCCCGCGTCGTCGCAGCTCGAGTAGGGACGTCGATAAATCAGGTGCAGGCTGCAGCGATCGCGCGATGCTCATATATCGGCCGGAGGAGTCACAATGGCCCCTCGGTGACATCCTGACACTGATGCAATTGCGCGCATGTGCCGCGAGCAGCTGCCATCAAACCGACAACCGCGACTACGTTACGAGCTGCTCCGCCCCGGCCGTCACAGCCACCATCATCCCCGCCGACCCGTATTTATTGTGCTAAATATTTGAATTAATCAGATGAGATAAAATGCTCGCGAGCTCTTAAGCATTCCGAAGCGGTCGCGGTGACAACCCGATGTATTGTCCTCCGAGTTGATCCGCGCTTAAAGAAGTCATCTCTCTTCTTTTTATGTTGCCCTGGTACTTTAGCTGGCTTAATTTGCTCGTGCGCACAAAGGAATACGGGTAATGCGAAATAACAACGGTATCTAATCAATAATCAATGGGTTATTTCGTTTTCCACGTTTGTTTAGAGGTCAAGTTGTGGTTGTAAAGTGTGTTATGATATTTTTACGAGCGAGCCGAGGCACGAGCACGTAGGTAGCGCGAATGACATACATGTTTACGACACCCGAGTTTACCCGACACACGATACTTGGCAGCTTCGCAAGGAAACATCACATCGCATGTTTCACTCAAGCCAGTAAGAAATGGGGATGAATCTGTTGCCTACGTGAAGGAATTTAGTTTCGCGCTCGACGTTAAATTGTGCTATCAAGGATGAGATTAAATCATAATGCAATGTAAACGATGCCTATAACCAAGTGCATGATAAATCTTTTCTCAAGGTATGGCAACAGTTTAAGTGTATTTTTATGACGACCATTGTGAAATGTCGTTTAGTAACTTGAAACTGTAGAAATTCTAATATCTTTATTTTTTCCTATACATTTTCACTTTTACTATTGCATTTGTTTTAATATTACCTGCTATTTATTTGATTAAATACTTAATGATGATTCATTAAGTTGTGAATTTTTGATTTCATTTTTGTCTCATGGTAGGGAAGTGAAACTCAAACAAGTCATATGTGGTGCAATGAGACAAAAGTTTCCCAAAATAGCTGTTATTAACAGAACTATTAAAAAAACACTACAAATTATGTTGATAAACAAATATAAATATCACTTGAAAAGTTGAAATTAACAAAAAATAAAAAATAATTGTCTCGTATAAATCTAGTGAGTGTGAAACCAATAATGGCAATAAAAATAGTCGCTGAAAGCAGATGCAGAGTGGCGTGTTATATTTTTACTGTATAAGCGCGAACAGAAAGTGTCGCGATCTTGTCGCTCCCCGCATCCATCTCAAATCTAAAATTCCTCAACGAGAGTGCGTGAACGGTTAATTTAAAGTCGCCTCAGACGAGCGAATGCAACTGCGATCTGTATCGGGGAGCGAGTTTCAGTTTATCAGTTTCTAGCGGGAACGTCCGGCCAATTTCTGCGTTGGTTCAAGTCTTAAGCTGACGCTTCGAAACATGGAGAACATGGGTAAGAAGGACCAACTATACATGAGAAAGTGTCGCTCGGCTACCATTAAATAGGAGGTTCTGCAGTGGCATTGGGGTGTGGCGCTGTAGTAGCATTTTATTTACGTTGATTTCATGAACTACGCAACAATATATGTTGTTAACATATAAGTTAGTCCTCCTTATGCCTTTCTTGTGTCTATTCTGCTTGCTTCGGAGTAAGATAGAGCTCAATATTTACCTATGTACCTGTCTTTTCTTTTTTCCAAGAATATTCACTGCAATTAAATTTAACATAATCGGGTTAAGTAGAGCTTCATATAACAAGCTTATAAGCCTCCTATAATTATCCTATATTTTTGTTTGTATTAATTGTAATTAATTTTGTTTAGATTCTATTTTCTTTTTATTTTATTCTTTCGAATTTTAATTTATTTATTGGAGTTTACGTACCAAGGTAAATTATGTGTTTAGCTCTAATTGGCTTGCACACTGGACCTAGATGTTGAGCGATAGGGTTAGAATGATAAGTGTGCTAAGCTGTTGCTGTTTTGATTAAATAAATAAATAAGTTTTTATGAATAAGACTGTAAATGTTTTTGATAGGAAGTATACGGCACGATGCACTAAGGTATCCTCACTGGTAGGGATGAGTGGATTTTTCCACTTATCCTGTACATCTGTAGAAAATGATCGATGGCAACAACACTTTTAATTTATTATATTTTAAATGTTACACATAAACGCTATCTGCTCACTCTCTAAACCAGGTCGTTATAAATAAAATTAAAATTGCAAAATCCTCAGCAATTTCACATATGGGCTGCGTAGTAGATGATCTGGCGGCAGTCGTAGTGTTATCTCCTCAATTTGACGTTACATCGAGGCATTCTCATTCGTGTTCTGTATCGTTATAATTTATGTTCTTATTGCAAGTGATTAATGTCGTGATTCGTTTATAAGGTCTAATTTTAAAGAATGTACTTTCATTAAAAGTTTTATGTCAAAACTATAGAGTTTTAAATGGGCATAGATGCTATTGACAATACCTACAATCAACACATAAGTATTTTATTTAAAAATAATTTTTATATAGCTGTTATTAATAAGTGTCATAGAGCATAGGTATCATGTTTTATATCTCTATTAAACATTCGAAAAAACTGCAAGAATCTGCAGCATCGTTTTTCTTAACTATTAAAAGTAAGTATATCTTTTTATTCGTCTGGAGTATTCCAACATGTTTTACGATTTTTTCCCATTAGTAGAAGTTATTGGAATTTGTTCTCCGCCGTCTTACTTCTCATATGGTACTTGGTCAACGTTAGTTTGATTTTGATTTTTTTTATAAACAAAGATCTGATATTTATCCCTTTAGCAATAGCATTTAGGTTAACGTTAATATTTTAGGTGTATTTGTTAATCTTGCCTTAATAACCTTTAGACAAAGAAATGTTGTTATCCAGTGTAAGGTAAGTCGGGTCGGTATTAATATTCCTGTAGATAATCGTCGCAGCCAACATCGAATAGGGTCGTGAAAAAAACTAAAGCGAACGTGAAATAATGAAACATTATGACTGGATCCATTACGGTCAAGGTTTTTTTTTAAATTCGCAAAACGTAGATCGCGACACATTTTGATTTTTAATTATATATCGCCATAAAGTTTGATTAGTCAGATGTCAAAGTATTAAAATATAACTCTTTGACTTTGACAAGAGACAGCTATTAGTGGTATATATTATGATGATAACTATTTTAAAAGCAAAAAGCGTTTACGCGGAGGTTGGAACAAGTTGCGACATATATTAATTATACGTTTCTACAAGAATTCGTTCTAAGATACCGAACTGTGTTTTCTGCTGCCACTGAGTCGCTCATACATTGTATCTTGCCAATTATCCAATACGGGAAAAGTTCAGCATTTTCATGAGCTGTCCGCAGAACGATCGCACGTGCTCTCGTGATTGACTGGATCTGAATGGCGGAACGACTTCCAAGTATTTTGAAGACACAAAAACACTATCGCTCAACGTGTTATGGTAGCTATACAGACTTCAAGTGTGAATCAATTTAATTCCAATGGTCTTATTGATCGATCGACAATTTCGTTGAATAATTCAGTGGACACGAATACCAGCATTCCGCGATCGCTCGTGGATATAGCCACAAAAACTGCTCACCGTCATGAAGCTACCGAATATAATAAGCGGACGTCGTGGGAGTGGCACGATGTGGGACATATTTCGAATCTGGAGACATTCGAAAAAAACTATGTTCGGTGATGAGAATGTCATGTCCCTCGTTCCCAACGACGTATTTGCGAATGGGTGCCGCGTTTTGTGATAATTACAGCGCATAACGCGAACGGCACGCCAAGAATTCTCTGCTCTGAGCTCACCGCCGCGGATTTATAATGATGGTCGGGTGTCGCGACCGCGTTGTCCTATCGACAGCGCAGTGTCCCCAGTAGAAAAACCGTAGCGATCACAGGAGACCTGTTCCCATGCACTTCTCCCTTGCCGCGCCCCGTTCCACCGCGACGCCACCTTTTTTTACCCGACCGACCGCTAAACGTCTAGCAAGATATCTGAAAATTGACATTCCTCTCATAATTCCAGTCGAGGACGCATCCTTGGCGACGTCCGGCGAAATTTAATCGCTGCCTGATAAAAATGCCTATGAAATGTTGAGATGAGGACGGCCGGTGACACAGCGTAATTACCAGCTGAATTCTGCATTGGATGGGTGTGCACTCTCGCTTTTTTGTCGCACGTCAATTATATAAATTGTTTGTGCAATAAATTTCTCTGTATCTCTTCGGACGGGTGGCGGGTTGGCGGGAATGCGGCGTGGATACGGCGTCCTGCATACGGGCCCAATTAGCATGGGATCGATAGGAGCGTCCGATGCCGATCTGTTGTCAACTCCACCGCATTGCGCAAGCCTTGTGGTTATCTAATCTGAACTTAATGAATCACTTTTTCCTATCACTACAAGTCATTTCACAAAAAAAAAACTCGTAAAAATTACAAAAACATATCGATACATCCAGTTGGTACTTGGTACTATCTATCTATACTAATATTATAAATCTGAAGAGTTTGTTTGTTTGTTTGGTTGAACGCGTTAATCTCAGGAACTACTGGTTCGAATTAAAAAAATATTTTTGTGTTGGAAAGTCCATTTATCGAGAAAGGCTTTAGGCTATATAAAATCATGCTGCGACTAATAGGATCGGACCGTCAATGAAAAATGTTGCAAAAACGGGAAAAATGATTCCATTTTGAGAGCTTCCGTTGTGTGCGCTGCATAAACGGTAATTACGGTAACTTAATTACGCAAAAATCATGTATGACGGAATTGTTCCTCTTTAAAAGTTCTAAAAAAAGTTCGCGACAGCATATGTCTATCTTTTAAGATTGACTCACTATAACCTTTTTTATGGTAATTAATTTTGATCGAAATTAATGCATTATTTGCGAAAGTGTTTTATCAACATGATATTAATCCTTATCCAAATAAATACGTTATTCATCACAAGTATTTAATTGTGAACAAAATTGCCTTTGATTTCAATCAACATCTTAAGAGATATCATAATTTTAAAATAACTCCGCAACAAATAGGTATGATAACCTTCGGGTCGGTTCAATTCAGGCACGCGCATCACTGGCCGGCCGCCGGTAGCTCTGTGAGGTATCATGCCGCGCGGCTCAGACGCGTTCACGCGGCCGAAGTCGCGGGCAACAGCTAGTCGGCAATAATAATTAAGGATTCAAATAAAACAGCGAATCGCATACATACGCAAATAGACTTCTTTATGGTTGCTATAATGTACAGGAGTTTTTCTATTCACAATAGTATTCTTCGAGTTGAAATTGATGTTTATGTGCATTGGAAATAATGCACAATCATTATCACCTATTTTTAGGATGCCGCACTTCAAAAGGATAATACTCTGTCATCAGTCATATCAGTTTTTACAACACTTAATTTCTTGATATGAAACCAATGGAGCGATTTCTCTTTTATTTTTATAGTAGTTTGAAATTTATTCATGTTGCCGACTAAGTTATTTTAATACGACTACAATAATGCGATGCTACAATGATTCGTTCCGTCAACAAAAGAGAAAATCAAACGATTGTTTTTGGGAACCCATTGGAAGTTTATGTATAAATTTGTTATTGCCCGCGACTTCGCCCGAGCCCCCTTTTCTTAGGTGTTAAAACGTTTATTAAATTTTTATTGCTCATATATTTTTGTCAAGAGTGGTTTTTTTTTATGATCCCTCGAAAACTTTTTTAGTACTTTTTATGGATGAAAGACTTGTTGCACATTGCCATCCTTGACAAAATATAATTACAACGTTGCAATGTTACAATAATAAAAAATATTACAATGTTAGTAAGGATGTTATCTTACATTGTTATTATTCGTTTTATTTGTTTGTTGTACATGTAGAATCAAAGAAATTTGAATAAAGATATCATTACATAAATTTAATATGCTTCTACAAAGCTAAGAGATGGTTATTAAAAAAAATGTGAGTAGAATGTTAACAAAAAAAGCTGGGTATGTGTTGCTAGAATAAGCTTTTCTATTAAACAGTCATTATACATATTTTTTTACAATATATATAAATATTTAAAGATATAGAGTTCCATACACAAAATAAATATTAAACAAAATAGAAACATAGGTACAGTACTGAAACCAAATCCTACACATAATAAAAAATACAAATAGGTGATCAACATTTTAAAATTTAAATTAAGAAAAAAGAAAAACACAAAATAAACACATTCAAGGTGCCATCAAAAGCCTATTACTTATCTGAATCCTATAATTAGTTAAACTGCCATGTAATACATCCACATCCACAAATTCGCCATTGTATGCGTCAACGCTACGTCTAAAAAAGTTATTCCCGATGTAAACCGTTATATATAAGGGAACAGAGAAAAGTTTGTGTGAACGGGAGCCAGGTCTGGGTACTCTTAAAGCTATTTTTTCCAAAATTTGATATTATTAATACTATTCGTTGTAATTCTTTTTGTCTACAGATACAAGAGAGACTGGTTTCGTGAACGCAATAACCGCTGCTGGTGTCACATATGCTATAACAAGAGCATGTACTGCGGGATCTCTTCTTGAGTGCTCTTGCGAAAAGGTACCTTCCTAATGACTTACTAATTATTATTTTGTTATTACTACCTATAGTAGTGTCGCACTGAATTCGGCGCTCATAAATTGGGCATAAGTGTAGATACTGTCGTGTATCACTCACTCACTGTCCCTCATCTTCTTAAATATCTTATCAGGGCCCTCTCCTGAATTAAGGTCAGCATTATATATGATGTTGCCTTAATAGGCATAATTGGCGATGCAAGCAACAAGCAACCTGCTGAAATTATATAAATAAAAAATAATAATAAATATATACATACTTACAGTATATCAGATTTATTAAAATTAATTATTTATATTAATTCCCACTGTTAGGCACATCTCTTTTGTAATAAAGAGTTATTTTTGTTTATTGATGTATATATTAAAAAAACATAAATGTACCTACATCACACATTTGGTATTAAGTAGCTTCAGACAACAATGACAGCCAGATTTTCAAATGTCTTCAATGATTTTCCCCTGAAGTACTTGTACTACTAGTTATTCTGTGTCTGAAGTGAAAAGTCTTACTGGAATTCAAACATGCGTTTGCCTGTGATAGAACTGCTGACGTTAGAACACCAAAGCTTATTAAATATTGATTTATCGGTTGTTCTTTAACTGTGTATTAATAAATATACTTATTAAATATTAATATACAGAAAACTAAAAACTTTGATCTCGTGAAAACCTTCTCAGGAACTTCAAAAACTGGTGGTTCATTATGTCAAGAGTAGACTAAAAGTTTTCATATCTAACGTTAATCCCACGGGGGTGGCATATGTACTCAATATGTATCAATATATGTATCAATATGTGTATCAAAATATGAATCAATCATATGTATCAATACATCAATATGTACTCGTATATTTAGATATACGAGTACATATTGATTGTGAGTTATTAATAATTTATACACAGGGAGCACCAAGACTTCGTCGTGGGCGAGTGCTTGCAGTATCCCTTCCTCCCTCTCCGGTACCTTCGGATAGATGGCAATGGGGTGGCTGCAGCGACAATGTACGTTTTGGTCTCAAGAAGTCAAGGGAATTCATGGACAGTCGATATAGAAAACGAAGCGATATAAAAACTCTGATTAAGCTACACAATCACAACGCTGGGAGGTTGGTTAGTAATTTTTTGGACAATACTATTTAAAAGGACCTATAATAAAGGACCTGTAGAGGACATAATGTTTTAATAGCTTTTTAAAAATTTAATATTAAATAATAATATCTAATTATAATTAATTTTAATTTAATTAAGCTAAAATGTAGGTAATGTGAATCAAACATATACTATTAAGTTATAATTTTAATAATAAAACCTAATTATAACCTTATTATAACGCCTCTATATGCCTCTCTTGACTAAGAACTCCTCCAACTGTAACCATGGGCAGTTTATTAATTAAATTTGGAATTAAATATAGTGATATTCTTTTACCATATTCATTATTATATTTAGATTTATTAATTTTTTTGTAAGTTGTACTTACTCTAGTAATTAAATATTTTTTGGAAATTGAATTTGACCACCGAAGTTCAGCAAGTAGGTTGTATATTCAACTTTTTTAAGAATGGGTATGACTTTTTTTTATTACCCCTGAGCAGAGCGTTAAGACAAGCACCTTAACCACTCATTCAATGGTTCTGATAGATTTAATCTAATTTTATCAATTTTATAAATGTATGTTTGTAACGCCAAAACGGCTAAACGGATTTGGAAGAAATGTGGCACACAGATAGTTTATTACCTGGATTAAGTTTTTCCAGGTTGTCTAAAAATATAATAAAATACCATTATCGTCATGGTAACGCCACCGTCGTCAAGAATTTCGATTGTCGTCACAGCGATAAAGATGTCACGCGTAATTATAACGCCTGTCATATAACGCCTGACCTATAAATTTTCCTTTACATCGCGAATGAAGTCGCGGGCACCAGCTAGTCTAATTATGTATTATATTGTTGCAGGCGATTAAAAATAACATGAAAGTGGAGTGTAAGTGTCACGGTCTATCAGGCTCGTGTACTCTTCGTACGTGCTGGTGGAAAATGCCAACATTCAGAGAAATTGGAGATATACTTCGTGACAGATTTGAGGGAGCTGCTAAGGTAAGCCTATTGGATACGCTTAATGAAAAGTGGGCTATAACCGTCTTTAAAGAAACCTAGGTTTACTTAATGTAATACGTATAAAAGTTAACCGCCGAAAAACTTTAATACCACTAACTGTGCTCTGGTTTAAGCGTGAATAACATAACAATTTATAATATACATATTTTTATTTTTATATTTTTATGATTCTTTAGGCCTATTTGTATATAATCTATAATATATTTTTTTTTTCTAAATTTATGGCTGTATGTAATCTAAATAAACAAAATTAAAAAATATATATATATTATTCAAAAAAACACTACGCCGTTATATAATATAATACTACTTATTTTTTTATATAATTTATACAAAAAACTATAATGGATTGTGGTTGTCATCATCTAAGTTGCCAGCAAGCAATATAAGCGACCCTAGTTAAATAAAAGAAAAGATACTTTGAGGATGGGATAAAGAAGTCTGAATAACCTTTAGGGAATGCGCAGACAAGGGACTTTTGTTCACGGGAAACAAAAATCCCCAGTGGACAAAATAAATCGCTTAAAAGTGCATCTAATAGCCGAGTATATCGAGAAATCGGCCTTCACAAAAATACTAGGGGACTAGGCATCAATGCACACACAAATTCGCCTTGAGGACTTAAGGATGGTGTACACATGCGCAATGACGCTTGTAATCGATAATTTAATTTTAATAAATTAAATTTTTCACGCTATAGGAATTTTTGTACTCCGGGAACAAAAATTCCTTGTCTGCCCTCTGGCCCTTACTCACAGTACTCGCACACCGACACGCAACAGCCCAAGTACTATTATTTTACGAAAATCTTCTAAATTGAGGTATTAAAATTTGAACATATTAAATTGACAGGTGATCGCGAGTAACGATGGTGATAGTTTCATGCCAGAAAGTCCAAATATCAAAAGTCCTGGCAAAAAAGACATCATCTACTCAGAGGAGTCGCCCGATTTCTGCGACCCCAATGTGAAGACTGGATCGCTTGGAACAAAAGGAAGACAATGTAATGTCACCTCAGCGTCGACAGATAGCTGCGATCAACTTTGTTGTCGAAGAAAATATGTGCAAAATACAGTAACAGAAACTGAAAATTGCAATTGTCAATTCAAATGGTGCTGTGAAGTTGTGTGCGAAACTTGTTACGTGAAAAAAGAGATACAGTTGTGTCTTTGATGCTGTATTGTGATAGATAAAGAAAATAAATGTTTTTATTATGTCTCCGTTCTTTTTTATGCGTGATTATTTATTTTTTTATGAGAATTTTCACGAACGTATAGACACATCAGATAGGGTGTCGCTTATAAATCTAGAAACTCGAGAGAGGTCGCAGAGGACTGTCGATCTGGATAAAAAAGTCTTTTGCGATAAGGTCGACATTTGATGGTAGGTAGCTACCATCGCCTATAATACAAGCAACGCAACATGTTGTAGAGAACAAGGCACTGCTCCGGTGTGAAATAACGCTTTACCCTGTTCAACACATTCTTTTGTCGATGTGGCTGTTAATCTGCACCCCTTCTATTAAGTCAGAGTAGTCCTATCTTCCAAACGACACCTAAATTCGAAATTGCTCGAAATTTCCACGCCCAGGATACCAATGCTCTTTGATTGTCGCTACAAATGGGGCCTTTTTTGCAGTGAACGCACAGCTTAGTCTTATAGGAGTTGAATTGTATAAGATTCGAGCAACCCCAATCTGAGACGTGGGACAATATTGTTTCAATCGAAGATCAGTTGTGATTCTCCTATCCCAACAATCAACAAATGCATTGTTTACTGTCCCCTGGTCTTCAAGCAAAGATTACCAGGGTTTTGGAGATCAGTGACATCGCACCGTGGCAGTCTGATTTTACATATTATTCATATTATATTTATATTATATAATATATTAATATACTTTTATTTATATTATATAATAAATATGTTCCATAGTGTTATGTTTTCACCATTATAAAGAAAAATTGTGAGTGTATGTGTGTATGCATGTATTTGTGTGAGAAAAAGTGATATGAATAAAAAATTATAAAATTAAAAGTTATGATGCAATCAGTGGTGGAACATATTTATTTTAAAAGAAAACACAGTCAAATATCGCGTCTATAATAATCGTTGATTATAATTCATCGACTTTGTGTTTCACTCGAAAATCTCAAACACTTTTTAGATCGAAGTTTTTGTTTTACATTATTGCAATACCATCTTGATATTGCATAACGACCAGCCAACAGAGGTCTTATAGTTTCAGTACCAAGTACAATAGGTTTCTCATCCAAATTAAGTTCCTCATTCATTTCAGTTTCTCCTTTAAGATTTACAATTTTCTCTTCATCATCTGGCGCTTCTTGACTATTTTTCATATTTATTTCTATTTCTGAGTCGCCTCCTGCGAATTTTACCGGTTTCTTCATTGGTCGTAATTGAGAGCCAATTTTTTTGAGCGACGGCGGATTGTATTTACCATAATTTCTACCTGGCGTAAAAAGTGTGAGACATTTCTCTTTCGTGAAATCGTCATTATTATTATGTGAAATGTAATTGTAAATCATTTGTATTTTAACAATGTCTGTTTCACTAAAATCATTGCAATCGCCAACTATACCTTTCACTCTTTTCTGTAACATCAAAAACGATTAAATTAATTTACAGTTCCAAACAACTTTGAGTTAAATTATTATATAAATTGACTATTTCTTGTATACAATGAAATATAATTTAACTAGCGATCCGCTCTCGGCTTCGACCTGATTTTTATATAAATAAACCTTCCTCGTTTATCCCTCTTTCCGTAAGTGAAAACCTAATTAAAATAAAATCGGTTTTCGAATTTTTGAAGCGTACACAAACCTACAACATTTTTATAATAAAGATTATTATGCACAAATCCGACTGTTAAATAGACCGTTCCTGGAAAAATGCAGCAAAAACCCGAGCGCCAATCTAATTTCAGGGTAAGATTTCCTAATTAAAATTTAGAAATTATAAAAAAAGCTTAAAAGTTGTACCTTTGGTATGATAGTAGATTTCCCATTTACGGTGTATTGGTGATAATGATAATGTCCTGCACTTGCGAAATCGTATTGTAAGTCATGGAATAGCCATTGGTTGTTGTTTAATTTAGTGAACAAATCTCGTTTTTCTGAAACACAGTTGATAATTATTTCATTGATAGAACGGGTAAGATGCTTGCCTTAGCACTCTGACTTAGGGGTGCCGTGGTTCGATAACCGGCAGGACCAACTTTGATAATAATGAAATTTTCAAAGTTTGAACTGATCTAGGCGATTTTAACATGAGCAAATAATTCACAATACAAATACCTGGTATAACATTATTAGTCTGCACGGAGATGTATGCGTCGCGGTCGGGTGATCTGTGTTGCGGTGGTACTCCTAAAATTGCTAGGACAGTCGCCGCTAGTCCGCAATTTGTTCTTACACAAACGTAGCCAAGAATCACTTTCTGAGAATAAAAATATATTTTAAAATATACTTCACCTATTGACTACAATAGGTGAATTATATTAGCAATAGCCAGAAATCTTTCAAATCTTTAATTTTTCTAGTGTTATTAGTTATACTTATACTACTGACAAGTAATTATACTTTTTAGTGATTCTAGTAGAATTTTAATTGGAACATCACAGATCATCAAAGTCAAATAAGCCGCAGAAGTACAAATTCTTAAGCTCAAGATTACTTTTTAGCCAAACTTTTAATTACCTTCCCCATTTTATTCGCCATTCGAAAACCCTTCTTTACCTACAATTGAGATTTTCGCCTACACTATGACTCCGCTTTACTGTTCGCGGAAGACAAAAATCCCTTAAGTGTGGAATAAGACCACCGCATAACACCCATGAGGGACTAAAACTATTGTATATATGAACTAAAAATCAGTTTGCGTTAAGTATTCGAGAGTGGCGTACCTATAACCTATGCACTATGTCACTTTTAATTATTTGTATAATTTTAATAAATAAAGACTTCCACACTTGGGAATATTGTCTTCCGCGGATAGAAGTCATATTTTCACATTTCGGGAATTTTTGTCAATCTCGAAAAAAATCTATGGTCTGCACTGGCCCTTACATTGTAACAATATTAATGTAAAATTTATTCTTGTTACCTGAACACCTTCAGCAGAGAAATCCGAATAAGTGTAATCAGCACACTTTGACGATCCCTGCCTGTTGGTAAATAAGACCCATCTAGTTTTTTCGTCCTGAGGTGGTGTCGGTAACTCTAGGAATTCTACAGATCCAAGATTGTTTACTTCTTCAAGGTAATTACGAATTTTTTCACGCAATGTTTTGTCTTAACAAAAAGAAAATTCTTCGCTAAATTTTTAAGAACAAAATTAATAGGCTGCGAAATTTGAAATTTTCTGAAGAGGAACACATTGCAGACATGTGTTGTGTAAACAAAGATTTATTTATTAAAATCTTTTTTGGTTGTAGGTCTATCGAGTCACTTATCATCGATCCTCTTTTTTGACAGTAGAGCTCCTATGAATTTAATTTTCTTACTTTTTGCTTTAAGCCTTATACAATACACAAAAAAGCCTTATATACAAGCCTTATATGAGAAGCTTATACGAGCCTCATTATTGTTCAAAAAAAATACTATCAATTATAAACTATTATTTCCAAGAATATCAATGCAAAAAATACCATATGAGATTGCGTCTATATAGTAAGGAATTTGACCTCTATTCCACAAATTTAATCTAGCCATTTCATCCTCTGTAAAGTCGAAGCCTCTAAGTTCAGTCAGCTCTTCGAAATCATCCTCATAATTCTCGACTCGACTGTTATTCGAGTAAACATCTGTAAAATATAAAATATAATTTTACCTAATCCATACAATTATATTACATAAAGAATATGATAATAATATAAGTACATACTATTTGTAAAAGTTAAAATAAAAATGGAAATCGATATGAAAGATTTCGTATGTGCAAATAGAAACATTTTTATAGAAATCATATCAGCAATAGCAAAAACAACAGTACTATAAAACATAAAAATGAAATAAAAATAATAATTTTAATATGTTACAAAATTACAAAAAAAATGAAAGGCATTAGGCAAACTACAATTGAAAAATAATATACATCAATTCGTATTCTACATTTCTTTTATGTTGAGGTTGACAGACAGTCAAGGCAACTTGATGGTAGATGGCTACCGTCGCCTATAGGTACACAAGCAACGATACAGGTGCTGCAAAGTGCACTGCCGACCAACGTTGGATTAAGGATAAGGGACTAGGAAAGGATGGGACTTTTGCCTCTAGTATTTTGGATTTATGTTATCTTTTATATTTCCACTTTGAGGTCGATAATGACATCTTCAATTTCAGCTTGAATAACATTGCAATTTAGGCTGATAGTAAAGATATTAACAAATAAGATGTGATCGACATGACCTGGACCTTTCATGACCGACCCTAAGAAGTATAAAGGTTTTTTCCGCGATTGATACCGCAGCCGTAAATTAGTTATTCATAAATGACTGTAGAAGTAATGGCTAAGCACACTGCCTCCAACTCCAACTGATCATGATCACATAGCGATGTTGTAGTGTAGCTCATAGGCACACGATATGGTATTTACTAACCCAATGCGGATCGATAAGTCATATCGATATGCCATAAAATAAAATAATCTCTGTGCTAGTCACCCATGAGCCTACATCTGCTGTTGAGGCAAACAAGCGAAGCTAATGGACCATCACTGCTTTTGCCTTATTTGCAAAATATTTTTGGGTTGTTAAATAGTGGTAAATGGTGTACATGTTGGTAGGCGGCTTTATCGTCGTGACAAACCAACAACGTTAGGATTAATTTTTCTAGCCCACACGTAGAAGGTAGATCGTAACAGTCGAATGGTCATGTACTGTTTTTTTTCACATAATTATATAAAGGGATGGATATTCAGACAATTTGCCTCGTTTATAATTGAGGTACACATTTTCTGTGCCACTGAATGTATCTAAGTATTATAAAGTATTCACCACCATTTTGTATGTAAAATTTCGTCACAAATACTAAAGGTTTGTAATGACGATGCATTGAAACTTTTCAATCTATATAACTATGTATATAAAAATGTTAAGTTCCGCAAAGATTTTAATTCGGTTTCACTTTTTTCCGTAAGAGAGATAAACGAGGAAGGTTTGTGTACTCCTATATAAAAAAACAAAGCTGAGAGCGGGCCACTAGTTTTATATAATTTATTAAAGAATACCAAGATATAATTCGATTTTTTATTACAAATAATTTTTAACACAAACTGCATATTTCTTGTAGACAACTATTGAATGTTATTGGGAAATTTGTTTTATAACTTCATGACTATTTCCGTCAATGAGCGATTTCCTTTACAATATTTAATTAAAACATTTTCCATACATGTAGCATCCTACATGAATCGTCGCACTTTTGCAATGCAAAAAACTTTAAGCGTGAAAAATTATTCACGCCATTTCAGATTCAGCCACGCCATTCGTATCCCTTATGACAGATTTCTCAGTTCATAAACATAAATTTTCCAGTGCGCGCGATACCCGTGGGAACGAGCCTCGGGCCCCGACCGACCACCAACACCGAGCGACTTTTCACTTTCAACAACAAACACTAATCAAAACTCAACCCTATCCACCTCTCAACAAGACTGTTTTCTCCTATTTAGATTTCACTAGAAAATAAAGCTGTTCCAGAAAATTGCTTACTATCAAGGCACGCGCAATAAAACAATGTTGCAGATGTATGACAGTTGCAGCAGAAATGCAAGTTCATAAATTTTAAAATGAAAACATCATTGTACAACGTTCAGACATCCCAGGGCGTTGTTACCGAACGGTCCACCATGTATCAAATCGGCAATGAAGCCGATTACTTATCCTGCAGTATTTTGTTGGCTTGGGAGAGTGAGACGGGCTGATGTTCAAGATATTCTATAGATGGCTATAGGAGATGTTGCGATAATCGATAACCGGTACCAAGAAAGAGCAACAAGCAACGACACGGCGTACGTCCACAAATAATGTCTAATGGAGATGTACCGACCGACTTGTATCATTTTCCATTACAATATGTGACGCATTAAATTACTTTGTAGCCGAGTTGTGTAATGTAAGAATAAAACGCTGTTACATTCGATTTTTTTTATCAGCCTACACAGATTACTTTATATATATGTAATTTACGTCCTACTGCGCTGAACAAATCTAAAACCTGGATATGAGGAAATATGGAACTCTCTATGCTTGTCTTACTTGAAACTCACGATTTTTCCTTCATTGTTAAAACAAGTAATTATTTTATCTAATATGCTTATAAAATTAAAAGACTCAAAGACTATAGGCCCAATTAGAATTTTAAGTTGGGTATGTTTTATCCGCAGCCAACCATTGTTTAATTATTATATATTTATTATAAATTTACAATTAAATATATTGATAAGGCTGAGCTAAATTTACGAAAAAATTGAATTCCGTTTACTGTCCTTGCCAAACTGAAGTGGGTAGTTGCAAAATTTAAAACTAGACTGCTTGATTATGAGACAAGCAAATGCACTACTCAGTTTAATCCAAATAATATTATTTCAATTATTATTATCTTAATTTATAATTTGTAGTGTTCATTCTTATATACATTACTAGCTGACGCACGCGACTTCGTCCGCGTAACTTTATAAATATATCCTATCTTTTAAGTTGGACCAAATTACATATAGTTACAAAGTTTGATCAAAATGGGTTCAGTAGTTTAGGAGTTCATCGCGGAGTGACACGTAATTTTTATATAGGTATATATATAGAGATTATCATTTGTATGGTTAACATTTATTAGTTAAATTGTTAGGTAAAATAACTCAATATAACTATATTTTTATAGTTTATATTACAATAAATAAATGTGATTCTATTGACTATCCTTACATATTGTAAAACAAAGTCCTCCGCCGCGTCTGTCTGTCTGTCTGTTCGCGATAAACTCAAAAACATTGGCCACCTAGAATCTGCATTTCGATGGTTTTTTACACTAAATTGTTTTTTTAATATAATAAAATAAATACACAAAGACTTTCCAAAAGTTTCGAATAATTAACTTAGGAGGAGGGAGCGTCTGAATGATTAATCTTGAGGTAAAAAGGAAAATAACTTGTTTTAGTGTCAACACAAAATCAAACAACGGATTCTGATCAATTTCTGTATTTTTAGTAACAACTAATCAATAGTTTTAATTATTATAAATATATGTACTGTTATTTATTAACCAATACATGTCATCGATTAGACAATGGACGAAATATAATTTCAAACAAATGTATATTTTATTTTACAAAGACATGAGATTCAGTAAAGTTCAGCTGATTGTTTGTTTAAAAGTAACATTATAAAAGTTAATAAGTTCACATAAATAACTTAAAATTATTAAAAATATATTTACATGCATTTGTTACTCTATCATTTTATTGACTATACAAAGTTAAGAAGGAATATTGAAATTGGAACTGAAGTGTTAAAAAGTTAAAAAGAATTTACAATTTCAATTTTACAAGTGTTAAAAAGA
Source organism: Synanthedon myopaeformis (assembly GCA_944738685.1). Taxonomy (NCBI): domain Eukaryota; kingdom Metazoa; phylum Arthropoda; class Insecta; order Lepidoptera; family Sesiidae; genus Synanthedon; species Synanthedon myopaeformis. Next base: position 10,353,514 of record OX122915.1, read on the forward strand.
GAAATGGCACTATTATAAATTCATTTGGATTTTTTTATTTGAATTCATTTGAACTTTGAAATTCATTAAAATGTTAATTTTAAAATTAAAATACTTTCAGTTATCACATTTAACAACTTTAAAATTCACAAATCCATTCTAAAATCCAGTCATGGAATTTACAAACTATTAAAATAAAAAAATACATTTCAGTCTTTTCTATCCTACGAGGAGTTATAAAAAAAATTGGAATAAGCACTTGAAATACTAAAACCTTTACTATCTTAATTTATTCTAAAGGAGAGTCCACATTGTAGTAATTTGGTAAAATAACTAATTCAAAAAATGTAACTTTTCCTAATAAACATTGATTTTCTTTAATTATTTTAGTTTTATAGTAATTTATGATAAAGCGCAAATATATTGATAAAACATTGATCTAAAAAGCGATAAAAATTATTAGTTAAATAAGTATAATATTTAACCATGAATTTACAAAGTACTTATTCATTATACAATTTCATTTTAAAAGTGGTAAAAAAAACATATTTAACTGTTTGAAATCTATTCAAATAGTAGGTAAAAAATAACACATATCATGATTGATTGATTATAAAATACATCCTATAATATAAAATAAGTTTCGAATCTACTGTTACTTTAACCTGCTGCTCCTTTTTTGGAAGTTTTTGTAATATTGTTGAAAAAAAAAATATTATATAATGCAGTATTAACGTCAAATGTGTATCAAATACTAAATTTATAAAATAATAAAATCATACTTAAAGTATGCCATTATAAAGTTTAATTTACAAGATGTAAAATTTACAACATACAATGTGAACTCACCCTAATTTTACAAATTGCCTTTACTATAATATCTAAAGAAAAAAAAAATTACAATTTTAAAAGCGAAATAAATATGCTGCGAAAACATTTTCTTTAATAAATACACTTAAGTCGATTAGGCTTAGGTACTAGTTAGTATTTTCACATATAATACAATCAATTTAAGAACTTAAAATAGTTACTGGCTACATTAATGTTTATATCACATACTGTTATCCATTCTCAATACAGCTCACAACTAAATGGGAGAACTGCTGAATTTGAACCATTAGAGACTGACGGCATGGCACGGCACGGCAAAGGATTTTTTCGTAAAAATATTATTTTTAACCTTATTGCAATGATTTTAGAACTCACATTCCTGGTATGATTCGGAATGCTACGGCCTCTTACCATTGAAATAAAGCAGTGTGTATAAGTGCTAAGATTATTGCAATAAGTAAAAATAGTATGTTTGGGAAAATTACTTTGCCATGCCGTGGCGTGCCATGGCTACCATCAGTCTGCGCCGGCCCTTAGTTGGATTAGTCAATTTTCGAATACGATTTCCGTAAACCTGTTTCTCTACATGATTTTCCTACACGCGAGCTCTTATAGTAATTGATATATCTTTACAATTGTAGTTATTTGTAAGTCTTGAAACTTAAAGAGCTTGCGCGAAGACGTAACGTAATTCTAATATGCAACCAAAAACTTCATAAATAAAATTATGAAGGATAAATAAGTTCAATGTAAATATCAGTCAAGGAGAAAATTTTTGACGAAACATATTCTTGCATATTAGATATTGAATCTGTAGGGAGAAATGCAGTTCTACACCGAAAAAAAAATTAATCATCTATATTATTGTAGTAATATATTAAACTTTTTAAATTAATTTTAATTCTAAAAAATTCGAATTCTAAAATTCAGTTTCAATGAAAGAGCTTTTCATTTTCGTAATTTTCGTAATTTAAGGTTATTATTTACTTTTACTATATACCATTTTTATGTGAATAAACTTAAATAATTTTAATTCGAGTGACACTTAGGTTTTTTCGGTGCACAAAAAAATTGAGGAATAACGTTGAAAGAATTTAATTTAAACAATCATTTTACACCTTATTAATATTAATTAATAATATTAATAATATCAACAATATTAATAACGTAATTTACTATACGTTAAAGCTTACATTCACAACCAATCGAAATAAAAAATAAGTAGAAAATTTCAATGTCAAGAAACAGATTGTCAGAAATATAGTCAGTTTAAAAAATCAAGTTACAAATAGTCCAAATCCAGTTAACAGTTCGAGATAAGTCTTATATTACTTAAATTAACAACCGCGACGTTACTGCTAAGTAGTACGCAACTACTCAAGTAAAGTCCGTTCTCTTCTATAATATCTATGGATACGTTATAATTTGTAATGGACATGCAAAAATGTAAGATGTTGAGCAAACGCCGAGAGAGATCGCGTGAGACCTTATCTTGGAACACTGGACGCAAGAAGTATACAATATTATATTTATGTATAATACTGATTATTTAATTCCCTTAATATTTAATTAAAATTCTCAAGAGCGTTTATCTCGTAATGTGGGACACTTTTACGATGGCGCTACTCACTCACTGATAAGGGAAGCGAACGTTGCTACCAAAAGCGAACACCCAAGAAGCGGCTTTATGCAAATATTCCCAAGTCACAAATTACCCCGACCGGACCTGTTATAATATGAAATTATAATTACAAGATAATTTCGCTCTTGAATCTCAAAACAGTTATGCGACCAAGCACCCGATGCGGATGTCTATAAAATAGAAAGTGTATATAAAATTGTAATGATTATTGCGTCGTTATTACATCAAAAATATGTAGTTATAATACTTATAAATACCGACTAATAACTTTGAGAATGGTATTAAGAAATATCATAAAAAGTTTTCGGTCATTGTATCCATCTTATGTGCTGTTAAACGCATGCAGTAATAACGATATCTGAAATAAATAAATTATACAAACATGGAAGCCGCTCGAGGAAACTGATAAATCCAATTTCGATTGTAAAGTTGGGATGACAGTCAGACAGAAACAAATCGTCATTAAACTGGTCTCATTAATTTCCAAGCGACAACGACCACAAAAAATAACGTTACTAGATCACATGTTCGCACTTAATAGCCAAATAAATTAACCGAACGAGTGGGCCGAGATTAATACAGAGTGTATCGGTTTTTTTAATTTCACGCTGGATCAATTATAAGTGAAGAAAATAAGAAGAAGTAAACAGTGATACAGAACTATTTACATAAGTCAACATGAGTTACGATTTAGACGACGCGACGCCTATAAATGAAAAAGCGAAGCGATTATGTACACGGTCCGTTATCTGCCTCCGAGCACTTTTAACGGGTTCACTCCACGACGTCAATTCACTTTTGTCCACTGAATAGTGTCTTTCATTGATAACAAGTCATAGTTTAAGTTGCTCACGATTATAAGCACGTATGAACCACTTTTTCCGTCCGACACAATTTGCATTTGACTTCACAACACCAGTGAAATGTGCAATTGCACCTTTCCACCACGAATATGGTGTCGGTTCTATAACCACGGCCACAACACATCAAGTCGCAGCCATCGACGCCTATGCTGGTGTCATTACAAGTACGCCCGTGAGTGCCGGGAATACCTAGCCGCGGATTTTTGTCGCAGAACCCCGGAGATGGTTCCAAGTAAACCAAATCTTTTACTCCAGGGGATTTGTGGTCAGGATTGTGAGGCCGCAGTTGAAACCTGTACCTCTCTCTGCGAGGTACTCTATGTGGTGCAGCGTCATTTCGCTGCGACGGTGCTTCTTCGGCATTATGTGTCATAACGCGTGACGCACCATCGAAGCGGTCCTTCAGCGCGTCGCCCACAGATCGGAAACTGGGCAACCGCATCCAACATGTCTTCACTGTGCACGATCCAGACATACCGTGACATTTACACTCCTGTCGCATCTCGGTTTGCACGTGCTGTAAACAAATAAAATCCTTTAAAACAATAATCTTCACGTTCCGTTTCTAGGGGGGGTCTATTAGAAAATCAAGTTTATAATATTATAATGATGTCCGAATATCTACAAATTCTTCGATAAGCGTTGATACAAGTGATCGATGATTCTTCAAGCACACTTCATCGATCCCATCTTACGATCAAGCAAATTGTTACAAATCGTAAAGAGGTGGGCTGGTCGTCACTGTGTGTGGACCGATCATAAATCATACTCTAGAGACATTCATCATTCTTAGAAGGTAGATAAATGACGTGAGGACAGAGACAGTAAATATTTCACTATCTAAGCACTGGCGCTTTGTCTGACGATATTTATTCATTCACATGAACATATTTGTGTTTTGAATGTCTAAATATGTGTTTGTTATGCTATTGGGTGGAATGTTGTGAATATTCATTAAGCGGACACCCAGTGCGGTCGTCGTGACAGGAATAAGGTGTTTGGTGCTTAAATTGTTAACGAATTTAAAGAAGAAAAAGTAATATATAACTAAAGTTATGCAAATGTCTGTGTGTGGTAAGTTAGGTGCCCGCATGACGAATAGGTACCAGTTACACAGCAGTGTAGATGGGTTGTACCCGTGATGCATAATTAATATTAATACGAGCGACACGTCAAGTATCCGACGATCAATCCTCACCCGTAATGGTAATGTAAACACGGGCCGATGACAATGGCTGTCGACTGTCCCGCCAACTGATTCGAGTTAGATTGTTTTATTTAATGGATGTTTATGAGGTGCTACCGGTTAAGTGGCCATTGGATAAACAGTATTGATGGATGGGCGCTCGAGAGCCAATCGTCGCTTGAGAACTCACCGCTCTGCCTGCTTCGTTGTTGTGTAGGTTCATTTTTTCTCGTGGAGTCTTGCCTCTTTCGCCTGTGTCGACGAATTCTCTGCTAAATCGAAACCCGAATCCGATGTTATCACTGCAACCTCCCCATTTCCATACGCGAACGTTGGCCGCAGCTGCCGCACGGGTTCTGTGAGGTGCTCGGTCTACATGTGAGTAGTCACAAGTACACGATTCTATGGAACCCTCGGCGCAGGCGCGTGCAACTGCGTGAGTCACTCCAGCGCTGGTGATTGCATATATGAAAGCGGTTTCGCGACAACCTGCAAACAAAATTAATCTTTTAGTTTATGTTTGCATTCTTGTCCTCTTACTCCAAACAAAGTAGTAGACAACACGGCGTTTTATAGTCATAAATTGGGCGGCCATTTGACGGCAGTAACCACCCCTTTGCAGAAGAACACCGTGAAATAACCGTTTGGCTATAACGGTAAATAATTGTAATCAAGGTCGGCAGCGCACTTGCAGCACATAAGGCGTTCCTTGTGTATCGTTCATTGTACCTATCATGATTCCTATTATATTAGGTATAATCCATTAAACCAGCATTCGTAAATCATCAATATTATTCTCTAAAACATAATTATCCTCAAACTTAGAGGCTACAAATATCACATTAAATGTGTTTAAATGTTATTAAAAAATAACTAATAATAACGAAAATAATGATATGTTCTTTAAAGCGTCATTAACTTAAGGTAGAGGAGGATCAAATCTGCGGAAACATTATGCCGATTTTATTTTTTTAAGGGCGAGTGAAGTCACGGGAAAAATGTAGTTAAAAAATAATCGAGCTTGTGAATAAGTTGCAATCGAAACCAACATGAACATTAAGTTAATATTCACGCAATAAAGATTTAAGCAGAAAGCGATCGGTGAATTGCATTCATTCATCTCGGACGGACGAATACATAAATCGATTCTCCATCCCGTATCGAATACTATAAATAATTAATGGCCCAGTATTAGAATCAAATACTCATAAAATACAATTAAAAGAGAGAGGGTATATCTCGACCATTGAAAATAAAAGAAGTGCCTCTTACCTACCCGAGAGATTATAAATTTGATCATTACAAGTGGTACGGCGCGCGCATCGAATTCTGTCTTAATATCGATTTAATAGCTCGTACGTTTTTTATCGATGAACATGATACCCCAAACCCTTTGTCTACGTGTATAATGTTGCTTAGATATTAACGGATAACTAGACACTAAAGAATGTATATAGTCGGTAAACCTTAATTACCCCACGCGGGTAAGTAAAGTATTAATTTAAAAATGTGCATAAAAGTCTCGTGATTGTCTCGTGTCGAACGGACATTATCTCGTTATTAATTCACGTGCGTAGACATTGTAATTTTACGGCATAATGCGCATTAATAACTCGGCTATTGTTGGTGTAAGCCCGTCTCATTAAAAGGCTTTCGCCTCACGCGGCGTCAAGGTTATGATGAGATTTCATATAGCCTATAAAACCGCATGAACGGCTTGCCATTCGGGAGATGCATCGATAAAAATAAAATGGGCAATTAACGCCGTTCTAATATCGGTGTAATCTCGTGTCACCTGAGCAAAATGTGTCATTAGTTTGCGAATATACGACGAGCGCGCACGCATTTATCGGGGCTTCCGGGCCACCTCTTAGCCGGCAATAAAATGAGTATTGGAAAGAAAAAAACTCAAGCCAGTTGTAAAAATTATTTTTGTTGTTATTTATAATAATAATATGTGGAGAGGGCCTCGCTGAGCCCGCGCCAGCGTTATTAAAGACTCAATAAGCAAATGAAATCATTTTTTTATTGAGTTGTCATCGTGCACCGATATAAATTACGAGGCGCGCACACTGCTGCGACCGACTCGCTCCGGATTCGCTTTTTGTGCTTCCATTTTGAATGTTATACAAAAGTATTTTATTCAGCAATTACTTGAGACGTTCGACCGGGAATTTTAATGTCAATTTCGCCATCATTCAATGCTCGGACGAAATTAATTCACGGTACAGATATACGAAATAAGAGCGGTCGCGGAGCGGGGCATTTATCTTCTGTAATGACTTGGAAACGTTCGCTCGCATTAACTATAACGAATAGGTGCATGCCAATTAAATATGGCACACGTAAATAACGCTCGTAAAATAATAGCTTTCGGCTAATCCGATTTACGCTCACGTTTCTGTCTATGCAAATAAGTGTATAAGACCACAAATTTCATGAACAATAGACCAAAACATTACCGGTGTGATCTGTGTATAAAGAATAAATCTAAGACTGAATTAAAACACGTCATTCCTGAAACGATCACATGATGTATAGGTATATCATAATATCATCACATTATCCTAATTAATATTATGCTAAGTATAATAACTTTATATTATACTTAAATGCGAATGTGAGTTTGTTTGTTTGTTACGCTTTCGTGCCCTCACTACACAACTGATCATCCTGAAATTTTGCATACACGTCGTTAGATACATAGAAAAAGACATGGAGTATCTTTCATTCAGAAAAAAGTGTTGCTCCCGAGGGATCATCTAAAAATAAAAATGAAAAATTTAACCTCTGACAAAAAAATATCAACAAATAAGATAGAATGAATGTAAAAGCTGAGGAAAAGGGGCGCTGACGAAGTCGCGGAAATAAGCTAATATATCACATTACTCGTATTATATTATATCATAATATAAGATTATTATGTATATCAGAATGTGTGCGACTTTACAAACTAAATAATATTTGTATGTATATGGAAAGTTTTTATTAAGTTTTGTGTATTTAAGTTTAATTGATTCCAGAGAACCGTGGCGTGTTATCTATCTATAAATTTTTTTTAATAATGAAAAATACACGAAAAATAATTAGCTCTAATATCTCTTTTTATTATATTTTTAATAACAGACAGACAAAGTTAGAGAGTGACGGCAATATGCGAGAAAAAGGTGCAAAGCAATCAACAGTTTACTTTGGTTTAAGAAATCTGCGGTTCAGACACACCGGCACGTGACTTCGTCACTTATCAGTTCCGAAGAGTAATTACGAAGTTTATATGTTGTTATAAAAGAATGTAAGGTTTATAGTCGCTTGGAGGGGGTCCGGTCGCGGCGGGGAGCCTCTGCAGCGTACCAGGTGTATCTTCCTGACTCTCAGCGTATCCACTTTAAAACACGAAGCTATCTGTCGACACATCTGTCAACGGACAGATGTGAATGAGGGCCCGCTGAGATTTTTATTTCGCTACTCTTACTTTATCTCATCGATGACATAACGGAACGCCATTATCTGGCCAATTATTTAAATGACAACGGAAACCAAGTTTTAATTGGTCTCCTAAGTTTTTTGTGCGCGATGACTCACAACAGGTTCAATATTTTGGCATCGTACGGTAAGTAATCTCTCACTTGTAATAGCGGACGAAATGTTTTAGTTGCTATAAATAGTAGCGGCATGACACGCTCCGTTTCGCAGCCTTTCTGGCTGCAGTAACCTCTCTCTTACAGAAGACCACCCTGAAATAACAGCACGTGTGCTGTTGTGTTTCGATGAGTTCGGCAGCACACTTGCAGAACCAGTTGTGTTGCAGGCGACGATCAAGTGGACCGTGTGCCTGTGTGTCGAGTTTAATATAAAAAAAATCGTACGGTTGTAATCTTTTACTTGTAATAGCGGACGAAATGTTTTAGTTGCTATAAATAATCATATAATTTATATAGCTGCCGTGGTTGCCCATCGATTTTGTTTACAAAGCCGATTGTCGCGTTTTGCATTATAAGTCGCGACGTAGAAAAATTATGACAGATGTAAGGATACAGCGTCCGAGAGGCGACATTAGTCATGGTATTAAATAAAATGCAAATTCCATGTAAGCATGCGCCTAATTAAACACTCGAACAACTATAAGCTGACACTGTCCGTATACATACAACGGCACAGACACAGATGCTTCGTTCGACATAGCGATCTCAAAGTTTATGTGCGCCATTATTTTATTATAGCAATTTCACCACATCAAATCGCAGTCAAATAAGAACAAACATGAATAATGTTTATCTATAGAAGTAAATTATTATTATAACTGATAATAAAGTGCTGTCCGTGGATTATCTGTGCGGATAATAAATGATCCCTTAGTCGTTTTACAAGGCAAGCACCGAGCGATAATTCCATGGCAGCGGATTGGCATTTAAGGCGAGGCGTTAAGAATTGAAACGTTGGGCGCCAATGAAACGTTGGGCGCCAATGAAACGTTATTATATATAAATATGTGAAATTTAAAATTTGATTCAATAACTCCGGCTAATAAAAGTTAAAAACTTAGCTGGATGTGATAATATATGGCTGGATGTAATAATATAGTTTTCCTTCTCGGCAAAATAAAAACACGCTGCTCATCAGTGTCACCAAAGAAAAATGAAGAAGGCTCATCAGAATGTAAAATGCGGATAAAACCCAGGATTCATTATATATTAATTATATATCTCTAATTAAATCCATGAATGATAAAAAACCAAAACAAAAAACCATAACAAAAAAAAACCCATTTATAAACCGGGGTTTTTTACATAAATATTTTAAACTGAATAATTAAAATTTTAAAAGAAAATGAACTGGCAAATACAGGCTATTATCAGCACAAAAACTAAACCGCTCTCTGCGAGCGACAGAGAAAAAAAAAACGCTCTCTGACTGAAAATTTTGAATATTGAACGTCAAATGCAATTCTATATATTTAAAAAAAATAAGTTTTTAAATACTTAAATAAATAAATAAACAAATAAGGTAATATAACTAATAAAATAAATAAAATAAGTAACGCTACGTTACATATCCCCTCTTCCTACAGAAGAATTTTTTTTTTTCGTTAATAGGATAAAAAAAAAAAAAAAAAAAAAATTCTTTGCGCCCATACACAAATGCTACCACTTTCATCCTACGTTCAAAAAATAAAACCTTCCATACTATTAACGGTGAGAATTGCAGCACTAGTTATTAAAACTGTGTTGTGGTACTCAAATGTTTCCTTTCAAAAAAACTAATTCAAGATATTTTCTTGAAGAAGTAACTTGCATAAGATAGGGCAGTAGTATAAAACTGCTGACCTTAAAGCAGAAGTGTTTAAGGAATAAATGAGGAAGAGTATAAAGAGAAAAAGAAAAAATAAATAAATTAAAAAAATAATTAATTATTAACAACTGAATCCTAACTAGAGGAAACAATTAACACCAAGCGAACAAAACGCCCAGACAACTAAGCATTCAACCAAAGAATACTTAAACAAAATAGATTCCTTAAAAACAAAAAGGAACTACATTGTTAATAATAACAAACGCCCAGACAAATAACTAGACGATAACTTCAAGGCTTAAATTATTTTATTTAATAATCCGCCCTGCTTATGAACTTTAGGGCTTGTTTAAAGAGTTGTAATCCGCTCTGTTTATGAACTTTAGGGCTTGTTTAAAGAGTTGTAATCCGCTCTGTTTATGAACTTTAGGGCTTGTTTAAAGAGTTGTAATCCGCTCTGTAGGTATAATAAAAACTAATTAGTTAAATAATTAAATAATAACTAAATAAATGAATAACTAAGGAATTAATAATATTAAGTAAATATGTACATAATCAAGAATTATAATATTATGTATTATAATACCTAAATAATTATTATACAAATCATCTGGAAAGGTCTGGAGCCTAGATGAAAATATTTGAAATGAATATATGAAATATATTATTTAAAATATGTGTTTATATATTTAAAATTTAAAATATATATTTAAAAAAATTTAAAAAATATAAAAAAAAAAAAATTTTTTAAAAATTTAAAATATATAAAATATAAATAAAATTTAAATATAAAAAAAAAAAAAAAAATATATGAAAAAATAAAAAAATAAATAAAATTAGATGAAAATACTAATTCCTTTTTTTTTTAAAAACAACATCTTATTTGTGACGATAGTGACAAATTAAATCAATAACCTATTTGCCTGTTACAACAAAATAGCGAATGACATCTTAAATATTAATAATTTATTAAAATAATTAAAATAAATTAACATGAAAAGAATGAAAATTAAGAAATAATCATTCTGAAATAACAAATTAATTAAAATGTCATTCTGCAACAAAAACAGGAAATTGAAGAAATTAATAACTTACAAAAAATTAAATCAACAGATTTAGTGAATCAAATATTGTAAAATAAATAAGATAATATATATATACAATTACACGTACTTTACAGTAACAACAATATATGTTATCTGTAAAAAAAAACAAGTTGGGCGCCAATGAAACGTTGTTATGTATATATATATATGTGAAAATTAAAATTTGATTCAGTAAATCCGGCTAATAAAAATTAAAAACTTAGCTGGATGTGAATAAATGGCTGGATGTAATAATATAGTTTTCCTTCTCGGCAAAATAAAGACACGCTGCTCATCAGTGTCACCAAAGAAAAATGAAGAGGGCTCATCAGAATGTAAAATGCGGATAACCCAGGATTCGTTATATATTATTTATAAATCTCTAATTAAATCCATGAATTTATAAATTTATAAACCGGGGTTTTTTTACATAAACATTTTAAACTGAATAATTAAAATTTTAAAAGAAAATGAACTGGCAAATACAGGCTATTATCAGCACAAAAACTAAACCGCTCTCTGCGAGCGACAGAAAAAAAAAAAACGCTCTCTGACTGAAAATTTTGAATATTGAACGTCAAATGCAATTCTATATATTTAAAAAAAATAAGTTTTTAAATACTTAAATAAATAAATAAACAAATAAGGTAATATAACTAATAAAATAAATAAAATAAGTAACGCTACGTTACAGAATTTATAAAAGTCAAAAACTCGTAAATCGACCCCGCGTCCGTAATATAAAACTTAATCACTGTTGACGTTTGACGAACACCTGGTCTCCACACGAGAAACCATTAAATAATACGATATTAATGCACTAATTAAATATGTTCCTGTCCGCATTAAGTCATCACGCGCGAAGCGTTTTCACAAGATTAATTTGAGGGATTGGCTTATGACGGTTTCGCGAGTCGCTCGCCTCCTCCACCTTATTATTTATACGACTTGCATTATTCAAATTTGATGAGACGTAATTATTCAAAACATCCATAAATCATACGCTTCACAAAAGAGCTACCTTAACTTTAGAGTCAGCGTCGCTTTATCGATATTATGAACTTAATATGTCGTCTTGATTGAAGTCGCCATTGCGGGAACGTAACGACATTTATTCATTTTATTGCACCCAACAATTGCTATGATTTCTACATATGACTATTAAGAGAATCATCATCATGGTCAATAAAACGAAAGAACAATCGCAGCTTAAAATAGGGCCGTAGTTAAAGGTTTTTGCTCGCATCAAGGACGAGGCAATAAAAAGCAATAATTCATTTTCGCTATGCCATGTATGGAATGATAATTTCACATTGAGTGAGCGGCCCGGGGGCTTCAGTGCGACAATTCAGAATAACGTCGGTCGTATATCACTCATTGTGAGTGGCACAACGCGCTCGCAGCTACCACTTGCTACCATCCACCACAGCGACACCCATTCACACGACGAACAAAGACATTTGTTTCCAAACTCGTTGAAAAAACACCGAAAATAATTCCCTTATAAGTGAATCGTCCATAAACAAAGAGTGGCAACACGCAGGGCTTCCAGCTACCGATCACTTGAAAAAACTTTTATTTCCAACGCGACCAAACGAGACGACTTAAGAGTGTATTTCTAGAAAATCGCTGAATGTTATAAGATATAATATATTTTATTAAAGACTAACTTTTGCCCGCGAATTCAACCGGGTTCCTTTTTCCTAGGTGTTTAATCATTTATTCAAACATTACTGCTTATATATTTTTGTTAATTTTTAATTTGAATTTTTAGATGATTTAAAGTCGTCAAAGTACTCGGGAACAGTACTTTTTTCTGGGTGGATGCCCTGTCCTTTTCTTTGTATCCCTGACAACGTGTATGAAAAATTTCATGAGCGTGAAAGCGTAAGAAACAAACTCACTTTCGCATTTATAAAATTTAGTTAGGTATAAAATTTATTTTGTAGGTAGTAGAAAAAAAAAAACAAAAACACTTAAGTAACAAAATGAGAGCACATTGAAAAACAATTCAATCGGCAACGAAATCCAAAACGCTTATCTAATTGAGCATTAAATATTTCGTCGGGGGTATTTTAATGTGTTTTATTTGTGTTTAGATGGTTTTATACGATTTATCCACCCACGGCGATGGAATCTCGACGGCCGAAACAGGAAATATTCGAAAAAAGGTTGGGTATTTATTGGTCGAGTTACCTGCTATTAGGATTTCTAGGTGTAAATGTTGCTTCCGTGGAGCGTTTAGACGTTGCGTACTCGGCGGGAGGGCTCGCTGCGGGGTCTCGAAATATTTTTCTATTCTCGACAATGACTGGTCGTATAGAGGTTGGGCATTGTGCCGTTGTCATCATTTTGTGTGTTAATACGATCCTTGAGGTTTGCACCACAATGAGATAAAGATGTCGCGTTCGTGTCAATGGTGTGTCGACGTGTAAATTAGTAATTATTCGTGGCCCGACTAGGGGGTCTTTGTGGAGCTTTGTAAATGTGGAGTGTAATCATGGCGCGCGACGTGACTATTGTTGCTCTTGATGAACAGTCTACTCTGAATCATATTTGCCTGTCTGATAAATTTAAGACGCGGCCCTACTGCGAGCGGAATTGATTAATGTGACATTTGAATTGACAACTCTGATGACCATTACAGGCCTCTTATAGGACTTATTAGTCCCATTATTATGGCGCTCATTAGGGTCCAGTTGTTGGTGAAAATAATGATTGTACTTCCTTAAAATCTCTTCGAATGAATATAAAAGCTATTTAATTGCAATCTATTTGACTAAAAAATATTATTTAATAAAATTAATAATGGGACTGTCAAAAGAAATTAGACAAAACAAAAAAAGTTAGAAATAATACAAATAAACTCTATCCAGCTAAACATATATTTAGTAACTAATACATAGCAATAGCACTATTGGATATTCTTTTCCATAACATTTTTTATAATATGTATAATAAATGATATCTATAGAAAGAAACAATATCTCAAGCACAGAAATTGTTCTCTCACAGCGCGTTTATATCTTTAATGGGAGAAGCTCCTGCGACGGATATTTTTATGCGATCCTCAAACGGATGTACCCGTAATTGTAATTGGAAATAAAAAATCTTTTATCGTTAATATTCGCCTGTAATACGGCGTGATCGCCCGCCCAGCCTGCCCTTAATAAAGTAATATGCTCTCAATGTACACGCATTCAACATAAATTTAAACCCCATGCTCTTTTTATCAAACGTTATTATTACTACGGTGGTCTCCCCACTTCGGACCTGTGCTATATCTGGCGTTTAATTTGAAAAAATACGCTCAACATTTATAGTTTCTATTCAATAAGGTTTGTAGCTGTGGGCGTTTCGTTTCGTGACGTCCTATGGAATGATATTTATTTTATATGCACGATCATTATCACATTTTATGTTCAACGTTTTTATTAATTGTTTATATGAGTTAGAGTGTGCTTTATGAATATCTTGCGACCTGCATCAGACTTCAATTCACTATTTCCATTTCCATTTAATATTATTAAAATAAATAAACAGTTTCAGGAAAATTCATTGAATCCATTTAATCGGTGCATGTTAATTTCTTAAAAAATAAAGGTGCCAATTTTCATAGCACAGTTCGAAATGCATCCGAACTAATAGACCCATCTCGTACCGCTTGCACTATTTATTAACGTATTCGAGAATGAGGGTCAATAACCGGAGCTGAATGAACATTCGAGGAGCAGACATTGGTATCGTTCCATTCGTATATTCGAAATGAGATCGAATTAGACCGAGATATCGGCGAGCTCTTAATTTTGAAGATAACCCCCTAATGCAGCCCAATGATCTTCGGTCTTAATACTTTCCTAATGTTATTATTTCCTTTATTGATTCCTCAATTAATCTGATTACAAGTATTTTTGGTCGACGATAACTCCAAATTATAAAATATGGTAGCTATATCTATATATATTATAAAATAAAGTTTCTGTCCGCCTCTGTGTGTTTCTCCTCTAACCTTTTCCAAAACACCCAACGAATTTTGATACGGTTTTCACTAATGGAAAAAGCGATAAACGAAGGAAGGTTTGCTAAGGGTTGTTATCCCTTAACTCACGAACTGAATTATAACAAAATGAACGTCAACTAAATATTATATATTTTTATTTAAATTTTAAGTCAAGAGTTAACTAATATAGGTAATTACACGTAATGCCATATAATTCGATATAGCGATGGCTTAATTCCCTACGCGCCTTTATAAGTAAAATAAACACAAAAAAAATGGTAAAAGACGAAAAATTTAATCACAAAACTGGTCCCTTTTTGCGAATGCTCGAATAATGCTCGTTTAGTACCAGATGTTCAGTATAATAAGGCGTATCGCGTACAATACAATGAAATCGGACACCGGAGATAGGGCAGCGGAGATTTTGAGAAACAAAATAACATTACATTTTCTAAATTGAATGCCAAACAAACTTCACCTTTATTGTTCTTAAAATTAGGTATACAACTAATTAGGTCGGTGACATATGGGCACACGAGAAGTTGGTAAAAGCGTGTGAATATTGCGAAAAGATGTAGGTTGAGTATAAAATATCCATAAGGCTGAATCAAATTTTAAAACATGATGATTATATTAAATTCCGATTACAAAATATAAAAAATATATATTGGAATTTATGAAAATATTTACATACGGACCCTTATTAATTTTTTAAACCATATGATACAAAATCTATCTGTATACATTTTATTAATAAACCTATTTTGATACGATTATTACTATACTTTAAGGAAATTTGTGCCTAAAATTTTATTGTTAATATTTCATATTTCATATTTTTGAAATAATTTATTACATAAATTCATATTTAATAATATCCTTGAAAGCGTTATACAATGATTAATAACGGACAAATACCATGTTTTCTTGATTAACACAATGACATAGTATAGGTACTCTTCATTCTGGTTATAATGTTTCCTTATGATATTAGTTCCAAAATTTGTTAATATATCAATAACGATAGACAGAAAAATAAAAAATTAAAACGTTTTAATATTTATTAAGTAGAAAAGTATTTATTACGAGATGTTGGAGTTTTATATATAAGTAGGCTATAGAAATTATAACTTTAAATGTAAATTCTGAAGGCTTAATTTTCAATGTTTACTGTAATGCTTTAAGTAACCAATAATTTCCTCAAATTATATGTTAATGCAAGATGTGAATAAAATCATGGGCCCCGTTAAATGCCGTTTGTAACAGTGACTATTGAATTTAGTCGTGTAACCAGTATTGTGTAGCTAATGGGAATCTATTTGTTGATTTCTATCTTTTGATAAAATCTCCATTGAGATCAACTTAATGGATTCGACGCTCGCGCAATTGTGAATCGCTGTTTATGAAATTTAATATGTTTTAATACACTTTTATGTGACGCTATCGGAGACATCAATGCGTAATCATAAAACGGGCTTCTTTGTTCTAACATTTTGATATTTTGATTTGCTGAAAAACTATTCAATCTTTCGTTTACTAGTGGCTAATGAAAGTCTTTGTTCGCGGCGTTGCTTATAATTTTTTTTTTAAATAAACTAATAAATAGAAATGTGTGTGTGTTGTGTGTATGTGCCATCTAGTTTAATTATGAAGAACTAAAATCATCTTACATCTTTAATCCTAATAATGCGAGTTTTTATGTTTAGATGTTTGTTCCTCAATAACGCAAAAATTGCTTAACTGATTTAGATGAAATTTGGCACACAGATAGTTTACCTAGATAACAAAATATAAGTTACTTTTTATCCTGAATAAATGTTGGATTCCCGAGTTATGTATTCATAAACACTAGTTATGTATTCATAAAACAAAATCAGGATACGAAATTTAGTACAAGGCTTTATTGTTTAATTGAATAATATTTGATCTTAATACCCTCCACGTCGTGGAAATATACATCAAATTATATTGGACTTTATACTGAACGCATTTAGGTCGCTATTCGAACCCGTGGAAACATAAAAGAAGTGATATCGACAAGCGAGAACTAAAAACTCGGCTTCGTCCCATATGTAATTGATCCAGGATGTTTTTATCTTGATTAGTCCCTTATAATGTGCCCCTGACGAGCTACCCTCCATTTGAATACAGATACAATCTCTAAGAGGGTTGTCAACTGTAGATACAACTTAATTTGTAGCCACTCTTTGTAAGGATTAAGAGTTTATTCACCCGTTTTTTTTAAATCCGCTTTTTGTATAGGTTCCCAATATTATTCAGCTACTAATATATTATTATAGAAAGATGTTTTATGTACTAGCTTCGAGTTTATTGCTAAGATATCATCAATTACATGTATCAAATCAAGCTCCCTATGTATCAAATTTCTAAAAAATTTATTAGCTAAATCGTAAAAAAGTAACACAGAGGAAAGTATAATTTCTATGATTAATAAAATATTTTCATGCAAAAAAGTTAGCTAAGATTAAAGGGTGCTGGTATATTTATGCTAAGTTAGATCATTGCTAAACATACTAACTGGTGCTAGCAGCAGCATTAATAAAGAAAATATATGAGTAATATAACGCCTGAGATATTAACTGTTGTAACAACGGTGGCGCCGTTTATATTTTTATACGATCCCTCGGAAACCTAATATTTTTTTAAGATTAAAAAATATCCAAATCCGTTTAGCCGTTCTTGCGTAAAAAAGTAACAACATCCACACATACATCTATCTAGGGCATTTATATTATTTATTATAAGTAGAATGCACATGAACTGTTGCACTTCATACAAAAGATTTAAGACATTTTTAAAGTGCTATTAAGAACTTTTTTTTTAATGTTCAATTTAAATATACATGAACAAGGTATTAAATTGTCAGCCCCAATCAAATATTATATTGAACTGGATTGTTAATAATTAAAGGATTAAAAGCGGATTGCTTACCTCTGTCAACAATTTTGCCGAATAAATTTTTCCCTCTTAGGAAATTTCTCGTCGAACAATTCCATCTTCTATTTTTGAATTGATGCTGGCATTCCGCGACTGCCATACTCGCACCTTTAGCAACGGCCGCTAACACTCCCGGGTTTTCTCTGGCTAACCTCCTTTGCTTTCTTCTTAACGTCGCGTGGACCGTCGAGTCCATAAATAATACTGTTGGTGACAATGGAGACAGGTTGTTTGGTTCACCAGCCTTGGCAATGCCCCTGTGAACAAAGTTTAATTCTTTAAAGCTCAACCAGGTACAACATCAGTGGCCATGAGCATCTGTATAGCCGACAACCAGAAAAAGCAGTCTATCATGAAATATCTAATATGTTTGATGTTGTATTTCCATGCCTGAATAAGTGATGACTTGAGAAGTTAAATGACCTGAGAAGATAACTTTTAAGGCTAAACGATCGAAAGAATCATGCAAATCTCGATGGCTCAATTGATTTTGTCGGCAATTATTGTTACCGATAATTACCGATTGTGGCGATCGAATTTGTCAATTGATTTTGTAGCTCGATAATATATAACATTACTAGTTTAATGCATATCAAAATTTTGGCAAAAAATGTCAATTGACAAAAATGTGATGACAATCGAGTATCGATCGACAAAAATCGATTTCATTAGGATTTACCGCTGGAGTAAAATACTAGCATATGCAATCGAAGATACGCCGAGCGTGGTTAGAACGCAGATCACTTAACCCTTAATTACTCGCGTCTAAAAACTTGCGTAAATAGTCGCGTGGTGTGCCTAACATCCCGTTTTCATTTTCATAAATAAAACCACATATACATGCAAAATCAGACTTTTATTAATGAGTATCTATGAACTTACATATTAATCAACGTTTAAACTCTTTTTCAACGTAAACAAAGTGATAAATATATTTGTAATACTAAATTGTAATACATATTGTAACTAAATTAAAAAAAAAAAAAAAAAAAATTGTCACAATTTTTGCAGATAACAATCATGTGGTCATTGCACACATGTGCTAGGCATTTGGAGCAGGCAGTCTTAGTTTTTCTATCCTTGTTTCTTGGACATGTATGACACCTTTTGTATGAAGGCGGTTGGATAGCACTAGAAGGTGAATCATGAACATCAACATGGGTTTGGGGTGCGTAACACCCCTCGCGACCGGGGTGTTACGCACCTTTCCACACACAACCGTACACAGTAGAGCACCACTCGCGACTGATTTACAAAGGCCATGCGCTTACACGAAGCTACTAAGAGAACTGGCGCGATAAATTCAAATTTGAAAAGTTATAGGCTGTCAAACACAGGCGAGTAATTAAGGGTTAATGAAACCTAACTTTTAACACTATTTATTATAATATTCCTTACTGCCACAATGAAACAATGGTGAAGAGTGAGTTTAAAAAAATCCGGACGCCACTTAAGGTAGTACCTATGGGTGCAACTTGAAATGAACTGCTCATTTGAAAAGGTAAAGACAACAAACAATTGACGACCGAACTGTCAATCCGCAGACGTTTAGATAAATATTTGCGCCGCGCATTAATCCTTGAGGGCCGAGCGAGCAAACACAAGCTGAGAGCGATCGAGATCACGGCCTGTTGACTCGGCTCCGAGTCGGAACTCCGAACCCCTTCGGCCAACAGTTAAACAAATGGACAAGAATTTACCAACTTCAATTTGCCTTTACTTGTCAACTTCTATCTCATACCCCGCATCACTGGACTGAACGCGAACAGGTGATAAATATCTTAATACTTAGCTTAGTTTAGCATGAATTTTTAATATTAATAAAACTAAAATTGTTAGCCTTAATTTATGTTTGCCTCGTAATTGTGATGTACTTCCTCTTTCTTAGCAAATTATAAATAGTAGAACGATATCAAGATTTTTCATTGTAATCTAGTGACCTAAACGTCTTTTTTTGGTAGAAGACTAAGATGATTATCGACGACTATAAACTCGAGAACAACATCTGTAGGGGGAGTAATGCCAGTGTGCTATCAATTTTGATAGGATAAGAAATAAACGACAAATGTCTAGCATTCAGAATGCATTCCTTATAAGCATTGATATAAAACAGCAGCCGTGTTCTAATTTCATGATACTTAGTCTACACTTCCAGTCAAAGCAGAAAGTAAAACCATTACAAATCACCAATATAATCCTAAAGTTAAAAGAGGACTTCTTTTAACTTAGGTATTCTTTTCATTGATATCTTTCGCTTAAGTATGAAACCTCTAAAATGTTTTAAAAATGTTGGTCAAGTCCCTTAATTTTGTATTGTTCAAAGTTCGGCCCAACAAAAAAGCGGTGCATTCACTACGCCCGGAATGCTGGAAATCGTATTACTTTTCTATTTGCCCTTCTTTGTAGTCAAGTGTTACGTAAACATGAACATGTTCGTCGAAAATTCTCATTTCCTCCGGGAATTTGGACACGTATCAACAGGTCTTTGTTTTAGAGATTTTATTTTTTAATGCACTTATTAATAAATAAAAAATTCTAACCGTTTACGTTTACAAACGTTACGCAAAATATATTACATTAAATATTTACATTGTTTCGTCACAGAATATTACAATACTTACATAATTTCGTACACGAATTTTAGATTCTCCGTTATTTTCAGTACTCGATGTTTTCGACATATATTTATTTATGAAATTAGCGATGCCATATATATAATATCTATATTTGACAAGCAAATCTGACACATTTCAGTGGCGATGCGTCACAAAGTTGACTACCATATTAGCGAGCCACGAATTAATTCGATAATAATCTAATAGAGGTACACTCGGCAACATAAACCGAAGTGCTTTATGACTTAATTTCCAGACAATCAATTTAAGAAAATGTGAACGTCTCTTGATTCGATCAAATAAGGCACACACTGCTAGATGTGCTAGATTAGCCAACAAAGCATAGATATGCCATGATTAGCTCATATTCATCCACTGATTTGCGTGAGTATGTTTATGACGCTACTTATACAGACCTATCATCAGCTTATGGAAAAAAATATATAACGCATTATAGGACATTCCATAAGCAATAGAAAATATAGGCAAACCTACATAATATGTAAATAAGCTTTCATACGCGATAGAGGACTTGGCTTTGTTTACTGTGGAAGTGTACATTGATCAAAGTTAAAAATTAGCTGTCATATGATTCACCCGCCGTTTCATTAAAATTAACAAAAGCAATTCGGCTTTTCTAGGTAATGTCAACTTTTTTTATTTTCAACTTGAATCACGCTACAATTAAAGAGTATACTGCCAAGTGTCATAGTACATTATACTTATTTCATATGAAACTTCAAACGTGCTCGCTTAGGGAAAATGTTGACTATAACGCGT
This sequence comes from Synanthedon myopaeformis, assembly GCA_944738685.1. Lineage (NCBI taxonomy): Eukaryota > Metazoa > Arthropoda > Insecta > Lepidoptera > Sesiidae > Synanthedon > Synanthedon myopaeformis. The sequence goes on from OX122915.1 coordinate 10,374,742, forward strand.
CATAGCTTCATTGATTCATTCATTGACGTGGCGAGAAATTTGTGTTATGACGTCACTCAAAGCTACGTCATAACGGGTTGTGGAAATCGTTGATCGTTTTGTGTAATAATGATATAGCAGGACGCTGGGATGACGTCAGAGTGATTCCAATCTCAATCGGGCCAAAATCTCAGTGTTTCCGATTAAATGTATATGGAAAATGATGATGAATTGCTCTTAATGTAAAAGGGAATGTCTGGAAACAACCTGCTCGTGTAAGAATAGTAATAATAATTGTTATAAAAAATATGCTAAATAAAATAAATATGCTACGTATAATTTTGAAAACGAAACATGACTCAGAAGTCAGAATCAAAAAATTTGGTCTGATGATAATTTGTTTTATTAAGTTTCTCACTGAGAAATGATTTGTGGAATTTTTAAATATTAGGGTGAAAAGAGGGGGTCGGACTGTGTATATTTATCTCATGAAGGGAATTTAAATTTAAACCAGAGTATCTCACGGTCCTCAAGTGGAACCACTGATTCATTTCATATTTCATACATCCAAGAAACAGTAACTTAAACACAACTTTATGTGTCATCGAGTGTACCATGTGCGTGTCACTTTTTATGACTATATTATTAATGCTGTTTTTTATAATAGTTGCTGTGTGGTCGTAATTATTATGAGAATACTAGAATAGATACTCATTTGAATATTAAATAAATTATTAAATGGTACCTACCATGGATCGGGTTGTCAGTTGTGAAGTTTTTGATTTATTAAAGATAATATTATAGATAAATTTATAATCAAAACCTTCGTCAATATTGATATAATAAGCGCTTAGTATATAAATATATTAAGAACCCGCGCCATAAGTAAAAGAAAGAGACATAAGTAAAACAGAGAAACAGAATATAAAACCTGAAAATGTTATAATATTTATCATTAAATTAATTAGTAGTAATTAGTAAACATATATATTAATTAGCTGTTTCTTAAGATTAAATTCCCATTAATAACACAAGCAATGCCCCAGGTGTTACAAGTGCGCTACCGATCATAGTAGGATTATGGATAAGGGATTAGGAAGGGATCGATAAATGGGCTCTGACATCCCTTACACACAAAAGCACACTTGCTATTATTTCATGGTGGTCTTCTGTAAGGGCTGCCACCAGACGGGCTGCCACTACTTTCCACATCCAGAACAGTCAACTTTGAAAATTTCATTCCCAAAGTTGGGCCTGCCGCGACTCGAACCTGGGAGCCCTGATACGGTGCGTTAAGGCAAGTACCCTAACTACTCATCCAAAGGGCTCGTCCATATTATGTATGATAAGGATTATTATGTACATGTAAGTATTTAATGTAGTGTAAACCCTTAATTTACCTTCCATTGGCAAGAAGCAGGATTTTATATTCAATAGTAGCAAGGCACTCTGCGTTCCGGAGTTATAAGACCAATGTGAAATACGACACTGTCTACTATTGTGTTTAGATCAATAAGTAAGGGATGGCAAAGCTCATTAATCTTATCCTCATCGTCTACTATGTGTTTAAATAAGTAAAGGCCATCCCTTACTCATTACCTTATTCCCCCACCTTACCCCTTATCCTTTTTCCTATTATATGTAGTCAATAGCGCACATGTAACCCTTATGGCGTTGTTTGTGATAACAGGCGATGATGGCCACATACCAACAAGTGGACCGTCATTCTGTCTACTGACTTTTACATAAAAAGAAAACTTTTTAAATTAAAAAAATAAAATGCAAATAGACTCGTGCTAATACTCGCATGATGTAGCCAACCATGTTTGAATTAAACTAGAAGTAGTTAAAATTTATCTAATTGGGTTGGTAAATGAAACTTGTTTAGCCTCTTTTTTTTTCGTTAAAACAAATCAAAATTGACGACGTCGACAATCGTTTACAGAGGTAATCCGTCGTGGGTGCCGTAAATCATGACGCCTACGAGTCGAAATATTAAGGAAACTCATATTTACTTGTCCATATAGGGTCCTTACATTGTCACATTGGTAGAAAACCAAATAAGCGTCGACGGACTAAATAAAAAAAATGTTGGACAGCTTTCACGGCCAAACGTAATGTTTGTACAGCGATAAAGCTTGTGTGAATGTGTCAAAACAACAAATATTGTCTCTGTGAGGCTTCGTGTTCCCTTATTCGGGTAATTAGCTTTTCTCTCTGATGCTCGCTTTGTTTAGGATTCTTAATGAGACAAAGTTAAATGACATTTTTAAATATAACCCACAATAAAACGCTAAATAGATAAATGAAAATAATATATTTTATTGCATAGAAATGCATAAATTTTAGTTCCTTAAAATAAGCAATTCTTTTAAAGGAACTACTTAGTTTGAAATGCTCATTCTATGAGGAAGAGCTGGCAAGAAAACATAGTTTCTTTACAACGTTAATTTTCTGTACAAGTAATACCTAAACAAATAATCAGCCATCAGTTATTTATCATCAGCCCATTATTAACAAAATATAGTATTTTTATTATACTGAGTGACGGTTGACTGGATGGTATGTGGTGACCATTCGCCAGCAACACAAGCTATAGCCAAAATTGATAGCGTGCTAACGAGATCGGATATGAGACGAGAATATATGCTTGCAAACACTCTTCATTTGTGTGGTTTGATAATTTTGGTTTGATAATTTTGCTTGTATTATTAAATATACTTACTGTATGAAATCGTTCATACATCGACAATAGTCGAGTGGTTAAGCCACTTGCCTTACGCTCTGTCTCAAGGCTTCCGATTTCGATTCCCGGCAGGGCCAATTTTGAAAATGAACTTTTAAAAGTTGGCTCTGGTCTGGGTCTGGCAAGTAGTGGCAAGCCACACGGCGTTTCGCAGTCATTTGGGAATCCACCGTAAATAATAGACAGTGTGCTGTTGTGTTTCGGTGATCGAGGGAAAGATAACAGAGCTTATTTTACCATCCCTTCCTAATCCCTTTATTCTTATCCTACTAAGGTCGGCGGAGCACTTGCAGCACCCATTGCGTTGCTTGTGTTAAGCAACCTACCATACAAGTATGGAAGACCCTTGTATTGCAAAGTAAAAAAATAATTTTAAAAATAAGTATGGACAGTAAGCCTGTCTGACAACCTTTACATTTAAAAAATATTTTTTTAAACAAGGTACAAATTCCAATGTGCTTTTAGCGAAAACTTTTTTAAACAGTGTTGCTTCCATATACGAGTCCGGCATACAAATTAATTCTTTTATTACTTAATTTGTTGCCATCGTTTTAAACTAAAACAAACAAACAAACCGAAGAAAGATCCCCCGCTGTCCTCTCACCTGTTAGAAATTTTATTAAAACTTTAGAAGCCCTTAGAAGACGGAGGTGTCTGGCTTAAGTTGTCGGCTTTATCGTACATATCATGACGCCGCCGGCACGCGATTTCGCGCGTAATGTAATATGTTGTACGAGTGATGAATAACAATTAGATGTGTACGTTTTCTTTTCTTTTTAAACTGGCTAAAAATTTCGAAAAACCAACACCGTACGAAAAATAATTACACTGCCGTTTTTTTTTTGTAAAATAAACTTTGAAATTTACCAGTACTCGACGTTGAATTTATTTTATGTAAAAGTCGTAAGTTGATAGTAGGTGGCTACCGTCGCCTATACTACAAGCAACACCACAGATGCTGCAAGTGTACTGCCGACCATAGTAACAAGGTATAGAGAAATTGGCTTAACAATACCTTACACACTTCATGTCACGGTGGTTTTCTGTAAGGTGGTTAATGTCACCAGACGGACTGCCCAAATGACTGCGAAACCCAGTGTAGCCCTACTTGATACTTGCCATACTAAAGGTTACATTGAAAAGTTTTTTTTCCAAAGTCGGTCTTCTGAAAAGGAACGCTCCACCAACGGCCTTGTCTAACTATAATTTGAGTTGAGTACTTTCTGTCCACACCATAAATTTTTATTTGATATTTCGCAGTTGTCAACTACTCTAAAAACAGTTATTTTCATTAATTGATATCAGTAGTTCTTTTTAAAGGCTTCAAAAAACTTTAGTTTAGTTAGTCTAAATTGTATTGTACAGTTACATTTAATTGTGTTAAATGTCCTACATAAATAGAAATTTATAATAACTAATTCAATATAGATTGGATTAATTTGAGAGGCTTCTCTAAACCCAGTTCAACCATCAATGATTTATGAATGAATTAAGGTTTATTAAGGAGTTAATATTTGTTCAGTGCAATATACGCACGCGTCCCCGTTTGTTGCGATAGCTTCTGATAACAATAAACAACTAGAAACGTGGTAGAAACGGCTTAGGTATTTTATTATTAAATCCTTTTTAAATTTTCTCATGATTCAATTTAATTTTTTTTAATTATTTTTAAAATTTACCATTAACATAGAAATATATAGAATAACATCAAAGGTCATCTTGTTATTTCACGGTGGACTTATGTGAAGTGGTTGGTTTCTGCCGCCAGACGGCCTTGCCCAATTTAGGACTACAAAACACAGTGCGCTATGCCACTATTAATTGTATATCAGAACTATATAGTATTAAGTATATAGTCACTACTAGGCATTACCGTCGTAAAAGTTAACCTTATTCCTAGTTAAACAAGACTTAGGTTTAAAATTCATTAGAATTCAATCAGGCACTAAAATTTAAAGCGAGTTAATCACTGATTATACTACATATTTTCACAAAGTTGAATTTAAGTAGTCAGTTCTTATAGATACATCAGTCTTTAAGTCGGGGCTTAAGTTACAAGCATACCAGAAGCGTTGTGATAATAAAATACAAATACAAGTTGACGCCCTGTCCATCAAAACGTAGACAGCGTGTAACTTGAAATGATAAATTAAAAATTCTCCATAAATACGTATGTTCACTTATTTTATTGCTTATTAAATGAATTAACTGTTAATTTTTGTGGGAATTTATATTTTATTTTATATAAATTTAATAAAATATTTATTACAGCTTTTTTGTATAAGAAAATTCAAGTTACATATAAGTATTTTATATTAAGATATAAGTTGGGCGTTTCATAATACAAATTAATGTATAGTGGAAATTTATAATACCATAGTAATTACCGTCGGCATTGTTTATTACTTAATTATAGGTCATATAATTTTTCACTGTATATTACATTAAAAAGCTAAACATGAAACTATTCAGAAAACACAAATATTTAGATAAGTAACAAGTATATCTACATATTGTAGTATTTTCATAGAAATTAATTAAACTTATTTTTGTCTTATTATTTAAATTAAAGTAAAAAAAAAAACTATAAATTATCAACTTACTACTTACAGTAGTTGGCATTTACCTATTACCGCACATACTTAGATATTGTTTATAAACTCTCTTAAATTGTCGTGTGTTTATAAATATTTATTAACGATTTGCTAAATTAAATGTTTAAAAAAAATAATTCATGCCTACCTACTTTTTCCACGCGAGACTTATTATGTAATATAGAACTCCAATTACAAAATGTGTAGATACATAAATATTGATGTTATGTTTTACAGGACAAAATAATTCATTACAAACGACTATAAAGTTGTACGGTAATTGAATTTGTCTATTATTAATTCTTTAATGTCACGTGACAACATTTAATTTACGACTTGAGTTTTACTCTTAAACAAACGTCAGTGAGATTCGAAATTTAAAATGACCATTCGCGAACGAAAGTGACACGATTTGTTGACATTTGAAAACTTAGGCTGTATGGCTGTGTTTCTTTGCCCAAAAAAAAAAACAAAAAAGAAGTATGAAGATATTATAGGGGTACTCACCACCACATACTGCCGCGTCCTCGGCGAGGCTTATTGCCAACGGCTTCGCACCTTAAACACAGTACGGTGAACACAAACAACCACAGACACTTCATTCTGCGATGGGCGGAACCCGCGTGACTTTACATGAGCGCGGCCGGTCGGAGCACAGTTCTGTTACGTCTGACAAACGTCCGCCGTGTCTCTCTCTCGAGGCGGAGTCGCCTTGGTGGGAGGCTTTACCTACCTCACCGCCCGATTGGTCTTCACACTTCTCTTATTTTTTTGTATGAACTCTTTGTCAAGTTCGGGTCATCGGGTTGGCGTTATGCAACACAATTGTTAGATAATGCGTTACCGGAATGAAGATTGTTATTTTTAAAATATTTTATAGCTATATTTACCTTACAGACGAACGTTCCAAAAATCACAGGAAGCTCGTATTTGTAAAGAAACAGTTACCGTTATTAAACATTTGACACTAAGTTAAGCATTAAAGTTTGCTTGAAGCAGTTAAGCACATTTAAGTTTGCCTTAAACATTTGACACTTACGAAATTAACAACTAGCGACTCGCGCCCGGCTTCGCACGGAGTGAAATTTCCAAAAATTCTTTCTTAGCGGATGCTTACATTATGTTCCAAACGTCAACTTTCTAGACTTGGAAGTTTTTAAAGTGTATAATTAGTAAATTAAATTCACCATATACCCAATCAATTTATTGTTTAATAACAAAATTATACGCTATTCACTACTACAACGACATGACCCGACTTTATCCAGTTCCAATTTTGAGAATTAGTGTACATAGCCTATGCCCGTCTGGAATATTCAAATTTCTTCAGAGAGGCTAACGGTCCCATTTATGGTTGGTAGCTACTGTTGCTTATTAACAGAAGTAACGCCACAACAGATGCAAGGGCGCTGCCGTCCTTAGTAATCCTTAGTAGTCCTTAGTGAAGTATAGATAAGGAATTAGGAAGATATTGGGATAAAGGATTAGGATTAGTGAAATGGACTTATCCTAACTCTCTTACTCACTCACCGAAACACAAAAGCATACATGCTATTATTTTACAGGGTAGATGGGTGGTTACTTCCTCCAGGCGGGCTGCTCCATTTATGACTGCGAAACACAGTGTGTCCTACCGAAACTATGTTTTTAAATAGACTCAATTAGCCTTCACATAAAAAAATTTACAAATACGCACTTTTTTAATATTACTTAATATAGATTACTGTATAGATATTTCTGATATATAATACCTACTAGCGACCCGCGCCCGGCTTCGCATTAAAATTTTCAGAAATTCATTCTTATCGGATATTGACGTTATAAAATAAACCTTATTCCATATTTCAGCTTTCTATTTAATAGTTTTGGCTGTGCGTTGCTAGTTAGCCATTACAAACAATTTTATAAGTATGTTATGATATAATATAATATAACATAATATAATATAATATAATATAATATAATATAATATAATATAATATAATATAATATAATATAATATAATATAATATAATATAATATAATATAATATAATATAATATAATATAATATAATATAATATAATATAATATAATATAATATAATGTAATGTAATGTAATGTAATGTAATGTAATGTAATGTAATGTAATATAATATAATATAATATAATATAATATAATATAATATAATATAATATAATATAATATAATATAATATAATATAATATAATATAATATAATATAATATAATATAATATAATATAATATAATATAATATAATATACTATAATATAATATAATATAATATAATATAATATAATATAATATAATATAATATAATATAATATAATATAATATAATATAATATAATATAATATAATATAATATAATATAATATAATATAATATAATATAATATAATATAATATAATATAATATAACATAACATAATAAATGTGTCTCTATAAAATAAAGTAAAAACAATGGCGGTCTACAGGTTTGTAAGTCCTTTAACGACGACCAAAGCTTTGAATAAGCACCTACATATATTAAACAAAATATTCTAATTAAAACTTTAACAATAAAAAATGCACTTATTTTTACTGTAAAACTTAACATTTAAAAGTGAATAATGAACATTCTAATTAAGCAGCACAGTGCATAAGACGCCATTTAATTCCAATTTTCTTTTATAGTTGCGTTTAAATAAGTTACTTGCATGTATTAAACATAAGTGATGTGTATTTATAGAAATCCTTTTACAGAAGATGGCCGCCCAGCGACTTTTTGTTGCTTGCATGTCTTGTAACGAATGGAACTTGCTCCGGGCAATAACTAACTGGTGCCTTGTTGGGTATGTGAGGGAAAAAGCGTTAAGAATTATATTTATCTAGACATGTTGTGCCACAGAACGTTTTTACAAAACAATGGTTGTTTTCATTTCCATTTAACTTTGAAAGATAATCTCTCTAATTTTATAGTAGGTACCTAACATCGGAATCAACTATATACTAATTTAAACGTTAGAAATTATTTCTCTAAATTCTAACAATAGTTTGAATTTATCCTATTTAAAGCATTTTTTAAAATTTATAAAATAATTTTTATTTTATAAAAGAAATATAAAATAAATAACAGTCTTTTTGTAAATAAAATTTAACAATAAATTATGAAACAATTAATACCTGAATATAACGTCAAAGAATAGGCGGAACACTTCTTTATTGTTAATAATTAGTTAATAACTTAGTTAAATTTGTTGCTATTTCTACAAGAATACTTTTGACAATAAAGTGGAAATTTAAATAATATATTAACATGCAATCCATGTAGTTGTGATTTGTTATAGAAATCATAATAGAAAAAATATTTGTAACAGATGTGATTGAAATAATGAAAATGTTTTTAGATTATTATTATTATATAAATTACTTTCTGTACATAGGATTAAAGTTGAAAAAAAATAATAGTATAAAAATCAATATGGTGTATAATAAATTTAAAAATATCTTAGCATTATTAAAATATGTTTAGTGCAGGATCAGTGAAACCAATGGATTATAAAAACGTAAGCGGCATGAGTCAGCAGTGCGCAGGCGACGGTGGGTGGGGCGGCGCCGACCAATGAGATCGAGGCTTTGGGAGCCTGGGCATCGCACCGTGCGCGGGCGCACGTGTTCCCAAACCCCACAGCACTCGCTTCCACAAATTTATTTAAATTTATTTCATGAACGTGTAGCATACACTTTTTACTTTAAGTTATGTAATAAATAAAATTGCATTTATTAAGTATTAATTTCATATTTGTAATTATTAATCACTGGTAGAAGTAGTTAGCGGAGAGACATACATGACGGATACTTATGTAGAGATTAAAGTTTTAATGAAAGAAATGGTTACTGTGAGTCAATCGCAACAAATATAGATATGCCATCGCGAAGTTATCATCACGAAGTTAGAAGAACTACAATTCTAGTTACTAGACTAGTCTCTACTTAACTACATCATTTTTATGTATCTCTTAGGTTTAGCCAAAGTAAGCCATGTAAATTTATTTTTCGGCGATTTGGTTGCAATTTTATTTTTAATTTCTATTAAAGATATTTAAGTCTAATTAATTGAGCATTGTTAATCTATACTTATGAAATCGTTTGTCCTGACTAACAACCAGAGCTACTAAGTCTAGAAAGCTGAAATTTGCGACATACCTAGATTTATTTTATAACGTGATCGAAAGCACATTTGGAAAGTCCAACTTCATGCGAAGCCGGGGCCGGGTCGTTTGTTTAAAATTTAGCACGGGTTTACGTATACCTACTATATTATATCAAAAAACTAAAACATGATAACATCACTCAAGAATCCAATTATAGATGCTGCTACGAAATCTACAACATGTAAAGTTATGAATCCATTGAAAAGACATCAACGCTTACAAATTCAAGTTCGTAACAATAAACGCAGGTCTTAAGGTTTTCTTTAATGTTAGAATACCTTATTCAGTGTTTTTATTTTTGTATTTATTTTTAGATTAATTTTTAAATTAATTTAAATTACAGAATTGCGATAAAATTTAACTTACATTTTTTTTTAAATCAGCACGTGTCCTAACATGTGTGTTATGTCACATGTTTACGTCAAAGCGGTTAATTGCTTAATCTTGTAGTAGGGGAACTTTTATTTAGAGGGCGGAAATCGAACACATTTAGGTTTATTTTAGAATTAAAACAAACCTTTTTTATGTGTATGGCACAAATAAGCAGATTTCACAGTAAATTAGTTTTAGTCTTAAGACCCATTTAGACTCACATTCGTCAATCATGCAAATTTTATATTATTTTAAGATTTAATATTTTGATTTATTTTATTTTAATGATAATTTTATTTTATTTTAAGTATATAACTTGAAAAACCAACAGTTTGACACTTTAATATAACTTGATACTTTAAAAATACAGTATAAGTATATACCATGGTATCACAAATGTAAAAAAATCTTTTTAAAAAATGAGAAAACGACAACCAAACAAAAACAGTCAGCATATCTGCCGATCTGAACATAAAAAAATATGCCATTTTCTTAGTAGCATTGATGTATGATCAGAAAGAGATTAGTAGATAAATATGTAGTGCTTCCATCTGAAGTCTTTAACATTTAAAATTACACATATAGAAGCCACATGGCCCCAATTTGAAGTGAGAGAAATCTGTTAATATCTAAGTATTTATGAACAAGAACGTCGAAATAAATGAAGCGTGTATATGTATATTAAAATTCCAAGCCAATCTTTACTTTTTTTAAAAATATTTCGTAATAATTAACATAGCCGTATCAATGAAACTCTATTCATATTTTTTTTTGTACAAACATGTTCATCAAAGCAAACGCAGGGAAGTTTCACCCCTAAAGTACGAACAAACTGTAACGAATGATAGTTGCTTATTGTATAATGTAGATGGGAGTGAACGTAAATATCAAAGTTTATTGTGTTTACTGATAGTCGAAGCGGCCATTGAAACGCCAGTGTGGTCGCCTCCCAGAGAGATATGGGGAAAAAAATTTAAATTTAATTTTGAAACTTGAGGTTCCGTCTAATAGATTATTTTCTGAATGTAAAGGTTGGCAGTCAAACTGGCAGTTCAGTTGATGGTAGGTGGTTAGCATCGTCTATCAACACAAGCAGTGTCATGGATGTTGCCAATATGATGAAGACTTTGTTAAAGATACAAGATAAGACAAGAACGGGAAAGGCTCTGGCGTCTCTTACTCATCTTGATTATATTATCTTGATTATCTTATACGCCTTGCTATTGCTACCAGCATATTACCAGCATATTATGGGTATTATGGAAATAAAATCATTAGTTTTATTATACACCTTGCTACCAGCAATATGGGCTTCTAATGTGTGTACCGCGATGCATTGGGCAGCAATTGTGGCGTTGCACACAAACATTACTGTGGGAAAGCAAGTGCGATGCCTACTTTCATGTAAAGAATAAGAGATAAATATGGACAAGGGACCATTGCCTGCTCTAATATCTCTTAGATGTTAAAACGTCTGTTCACTGTCACCCGACGGGCTGTCCGCTTTATGACTGTTACTACTAAAATAACCTAAGTAAATCACAAAGTAATTTTTTAAATAAACTTCATATAATTATAAGGATCACATTTATAAATAACTTACTTACTTGGGATCAGTTGCGTATGTCTAATAAGAATTTATTTTGAGTTTTATGAAAAATATATTTGCTTTTTACCAAGGAACCCTAAAAAGATCGTTTGCCCTTCACAATGGTTTAATGACGATGACAACTAAATAAGTAGCCGCCTCATTTTTCCAAGGGAATTGTTAAAGGAACGCCAAATCCAACACTTCTAATTTACGGCATCTATGATTTATTTTAAATGTTTATATCTGTATTAAAGGACTACTACTGCTGCCCTTGGGATGATTTTAATTGTAAGAATTTTAATTTTAAGAAATTAAAATAGTGTCCACAGCTTACTATCACAAAAGCAAGTGATATTATTTTTGACGAGTGTCATGGTTGAGTGGTTAAGATACTTGCTTTAATGCTCTGTCTCAGGGGTCCCGGGGTCGATTCCTGGCAAAAATATTTTCATATTTGGTACTGGTCTGAATCTGGCAAGTATTGGGAGTACACACACAGCGTTTCGCAATCTGTTGGGCAGCCCGTCTGGAGGCAGTAACTTCCCCTTACAGAAGACCATCGTGAAATTACATATTAAGTATTTTTGTGTTCCAGTGAGTGAGTAAAGGATGCCAGATCCCATTTCTCAATCCACTTGCAGAACCTGTGGCGTCACATGTGTTAAGGCCACCAATCATCAAGAGAACCGTCAACCTGTCTGACAAACTAAAAATAAAAAAAAACTACAGGTGACTCTAGCCTAAATTCAGATAATAGAAATCATCCTTTACATTTTTAATACCCTTCCATTATTAGTAATGAAAATATACAATGTCATCTCGAACTAATCCGGCTAGTTTATTTCATGGTCAATAAATACAAGGCAATAAATATTGGATAGCTTTTTATGTGTGGTGAATGAAGATCCATTTTTTATGACACCTCAATTCGGATGTTAAAATATATTCGTCAGCCGACTAGCAAGCTGAAATGTGTCAATTAAATTTCATAGTATACTTACTAATTCTACTTCAATAAAAGTTGTAAGTAGTTATAGTTTTTTAAGCATGGATGTGCTAAGGAACACCAAATCTGTTAATTTAGAGGTTTTAGGTAAAGGGAGCCGTTACAATACGAATCGTCAGCGTATACATGCAACCTCTGATTTACTGCTTTCTGCTTTAATGGATGTTGTTAACTTTTGTTTATAAGGTAAAACTTTTTATAAGATTATAAGAATTATAACGTTTTAAAAGAACGTAGGTTCTTTTAAAACGTTATAAAATGTTAATACTTTATTATATTATTTACAACTTTTACAATACAGAATTTATTTATTAAACAAAAAGGTACACAGTTTCGTGAATACAAGAGTGGTGTCGCTCGCGCTTCGCGCTGCGACATAGCTTCACGCAAATTTCTTTTGCTTTCCTGAACTGTACCTGTTTTATAAATAGAACGTAATAAGGTATTGTCATTCTCTGATTGCTACTTCAAATACCTATACATGTTTTGTGTTTCTGTATGCCTACTGGTAAATATTATATTCATTATAGCGTCAAGTGTCTTTTACAGTGTCATTTTAATCCAACGTATCTTAATAAAGGACCCAAAAAAATACCTGTTTTGATAAATCCAATATTGTTTGCGGTCCTGCATAATTAAAAAAAAAAAGGCAAAAAATTGAGACATCGAAATTCTTGTCCGCATTTAGGAGCGATAAAATCACCTCCCCCGAATGATATACGTCGGTGCTCATCTAGACTAATAGCATTTTAATATCATGGATTAGTCATAAGGCACTGACCGCAAAAAAACGGTTCCATTCAATAAAAACCTTCATAATTACAACGTGTTTAGGTTTGAGAACCGAGAGTAATGTGACGAATTAAAACTTACTATATTCTCGTAATTTTAAATACACCATAAATAAATTATTAAAATATCAAGTGCAATGGTAGAGAGCTTATGATTTAGGATCATAAGCTCTCTAGCTATATGATTAAGTGGTAAAAAAATTTAAAGTTTGCCTTACGCTCTGATTCAGGGCAAGGGTTCGATTCCCAGCAGGGCCAACTATCAAATTGAACTTTTCAAAGTTGGCTCTGGTCTGGGTGTTTTAGTAGTTCCAGAGCACACTGCGTTTCACAGACAAAAACCGAGCAGCCCTTCTAGCGACAGTAAGCACGCCCTTACAGAATAAATAACAGCATGGGTGCTGTTGTGTTTTGGTAAGCAAGCATGGGGTGCAAAACCTATTTTTTTTATGTTAAAGTCCACAGAGCTACGGTCTACTTAATTAATTTAGGTCAAGTTGTAATTAAGTAATTGTTTAATATACTTACGTATACTTACTCAATACGCTCCAAAATGGTGTTTCGCTTTCATTTTCTCGTCTCACGCAAAGCAAAAGAACAACACAAGTTCAACGCAGAATGTCCGGTCGTCTAGCTAGTGTGAATTGCCAAGGTCAAGGTCGTTTCGGACATGTTGGATCATGTCTTTGTGGCACCTAAAATGCCACAACTTAATCTATTATTTTAAAATGTGCTATTAATGATACTTAAAATTAACGTATAAGTAATTTTAACAATTCTTAGTAGACTTAAAGTTTGTAAATAAGCATTAATGAAAGTGGCACAGAATATTTTTTTTTTGTTTTTTAAATAAATGCTTACATATTATAAAACAAAGTCCAATGCCGCGTCTGTCTGCCTGTATCTGTATTGTATGCTCGCAATGACTTCAAAAACTACTGAACGGATTTTCATGCGGTTTTCACTAATTGAAAGAGCGTTAAACGAGGAAGGCTTCTAAACATAATTTGCATGAAATTGCACCCGTGCGAAGCAAGAATTTTGTTTTGATTTGGAAGCGTGTGCTAATAAGTAAAAATTATATTTAATATTTATATTAATTGATTGAAAACCATTATATATGATTCGATAAAATTATATATCGATTATATATTGATTCGATAAATTATGAAAACCATTATATATGATTCGATAAAATACCCAATAAGCAGCATTTTAGGCGTTTAAGTAAATTCTGTACCCCCAGGCAAGGTCTGGATAAGGTGCTATTAAGTATGAATTTTTTGAATTCTTGCACTATATAGTTATATTAAGTTTGTCAGAAAAACGACCAATTTATCATATTCATATAATAATTTTGTTTTGATTTCATCAAAGTTTTATTTTTTATAACACACTTCGATCATTGATGATATTATCAATAGGTATGATATTTTTTCTTACTTTGGATCTAACAAAACTGTTGGATAGCAGGCTGCGATTATCAACAGAAAGTAGTAAATAAATAACTTTATAATTACTTTATACTTAATAAATGATAAATAAAACGCGTGTTTTTCGCAATATCTTAGGTAATATGTATATATTGGAAACCAGGGCGCGGACGTTGGTGTTTACATTGAACCGTAATCATCAATTTGCATAGTACAAACAAATATAATGAATTCTAAAACCTTATTGAGGTTTTGAACATTATTAGCACCCTCAATAGTTCAATTTTTTTGCTTTTTGATCTAGTGTATGAAAATGTATTTGTAATATTAACATCTAATAAGAACTTTTATAATGTGTAATTTATTATTTTAATTTTAATAGCTTTTAATTTGTATTTATTTAATTTAAGTCGCCTTATTCAAGCTATATTTTATGTACTTATCTAATTCTATGTATGAATCTGGTTATTTTTTATGAATATTATGGATGGTTATAATTGGCACGTATAACAGATAATCAATTGAAAAATATACAAAAATAAATAAAATTCTAGTAACATGCCAAGATACTCGTAATGTGATGTCCTGTCGATCTACAGTAGTCTGGTGTCGTGGTGAAGTCAATTCACTATGATCTTTTGTGAAGAAGTGTTTTAAATTATGTTTCAACTATTCCTTACAAAGTTCACAAATCGCATAGAACAATATATTTAAAAGTTTATATTGTTCAGAGCTTACAAACCTTAGAGATTCGCGCCACTAGCATATAAACATTGTGGCTGTCGAACAGAGACGTATGAAATTGTACTATATGATGGGAAAGAGGCCTCGGAGTGCAACAATAAAGTAATTGATCCGTCAAGCGGGGTGCCCGCGGCAGGACCACACAACACCGACATAGCCCTAAAACACGTTATTTTGCGATCTTCCTTCACAGATTTGTAGACATAGGGACGGTCTAGAAAAGGTTGTATAGTCTTTGGTTTAGTTACTTTGTTTATTAAAAATAATATTTTATTTTTGGGAAATAAAAACAAAAATATAGTAAAGAAAGACAAAAAAATTAATAACACATATTCTACAAGCGTGATATCGCGTTTAAGAGAGAACAGAAACTAAACATCAAGAAGAAAAAAAAAGAACAAAAAATATTACAGCAAAAATTAAAAACAGATATTTACTAATTACTAATATTACTTATACTTATAATTACTAATTTTATTAATACTACTAATTATTAATATTACTTGTGACTATCTCATATTTTTATAAAAATGTGCACAGTGTATCTAAAAAGTTCTTAATAATATTATAGATTAAAAAGTTTAAAAACAACCCAAGTCAGACTTCAGCTTCGAAAAGAGTCAATGTACCAGTTACAATATTTTATACAGTAGTAAGTATATTGAAAATTTTAATTTATATTCTTTCCTCAAATTTTAATTATATAATTTATTTTTATTTAAAATTCATTATATTTAATTAATACAATAAAATCGTAAACGAGAAATTTCATAACAGATATGTGTTATGGTGGTCATTAGTTTATAATAATAAATTCAATTAAATAATTTTTCAAAATACTTTAATGTTTCTAAATTAATTATACTAATATTTTTAATAAATGTGTAATAATTAAAAAATATATTCATATTGCAACTTCGCCCTATTAGTTTATTTCACCGGCGTTATCAATTTCTTTGATACACTTTGATCTTTGATACACGTGAAAAAAAGTTAAAGCGTTTTCATATATTTTTAATTCTATATCTTATTTTAAATCCTTTAATGAGGTTGTGAAATGCTTTTTAGTGTAAAAACAAGTCAAGTGTAAAGTGTAATGTTTTTATATATATATATATATATATATATGTAAACATTGTCTCTATTTACAATACTTCTAATAGATTATTGTGTCTATCAAATGGTCAGCGCTTGCCTTGTGGTAACAAAACAAAACACAATATTTTAATATAATTAAGATCCGTGTTCGCGCCGCAACGCCCGCCTGGCCAACCACCGACAGACCGACACACTTAATTTATTATGCGAGACTTAATACACTCAGTGAGCAGCGGTAAAATGCTGCTGCTAAACAATCATTCTATTTGTGACAGTACAAACGTTAAGATGACGTGTAGTCTAGTAGGTTCACTTTTAGTAAGAGTCACCATTGACTATACATATGTACAACTTGCCTGCTATCTTTACAAGAGTTCAAATATAAATAATGTCTATTGTGTCCGTGTAGCCTTTGCCTAATTAGTCAAAAATGACTGGTTACGCTACATAGTTTTCCATTAAACATTGGAAATATTTATTTCTCCGTTGCATACTTAGTAACACAATGACCAATAGCATCTTCCTGTCTGATCATGATATATAATCATGATTATAAAAAATACAAATAATAAAAAAACAAACAAATATACACACAACTACTTCGCTAAGCGATAATGCAGCTAAGCTTTAAGCTACAATAAGAAACCAAAAGAGTGACATTTTTTTAATATTTTGCAGTATAAATTAAGTATTATCAAATAGTTAAGCTGGAGCATTTTAGCGCTCCGCTATAGTATCCCACAGAGTTGTAGGGCACAGAGGCATTACCACCCAACGACAAAAACCGACATTTGCGGTATTTCCGATTAAGCAAATTCATTAAACAGAGGCCATAAACTTATCAATAGAGATATTAGCATACATTTCGATTTTATCTGAAACCACGAGCAAAATTAGGTAAGCATTAATTGTGCGTGTGGTCACACTAATAAAAATACAGTATGTTTTTAAAACAAGCCACAAAATAATAAAATATTTTAAAATTTTGCATTAAGATTACCAAAAGGCTTTTGGCGGCTTCGTTATTTGGCCGAAAGCTCTAATATGAAATAATTTTTGCTTGGACTCCATTTCTGTTTTACTCGTATGAAGAATTTGACGAAACCTTTTGTAATGGTGATACTATGCATTACTGACTAATACTCGTAGTGTTAAATGTGACTTAGTACTAGTAAAATAGTAGTAAAATGTTGTGCCACTAGTAAAATAGAAATTATTAACACCAGGAGGTACAATGACTGCTGACTGTAATACTGTGCAATGTGGCAATGTTCAATGAGTTCCAAACGCATTCTTTTAAAAATAAATATGATTTGCGGTCTTCTAATATATAAATAAATTAATATAAGTATTCATGGTATTCTAAAAACTATAAAGTTCACGAAATCTTATACCTTATCTCGACTTAGTAAATTTTAATACCTGTCTGTATATGTTCACACATTGAAATATTAAAAAGAAAACAAATTAAGTCAACCCAAATTAACACAAAAAAATGGCGTTCATAATAAACTACATATTTATTAAAAATTATGACGTTATCAAAACCATCAATCGGATCGTGGTCGTGGTCCATCAGAACTAATAGCTGACCGATTACAATGCTTGCTTTAATAAAAATGTCTGACAAAGAACGCGACAACGTCTCACTTTCCGAGCGTGTGAATCTACGGATCCAAAGTAAAAAAAGATGGCCGTCATTGAAGAAATGTATCGAAATTTTACTGTGGGAGCGGGCGCCACTCTTTGTCGTTATAATGAGTCGGTGTTTCACGTAATGGTGTACAGTCGAGTGTATAAGTGTTTTATTTATGAAACGACAAGCGTTACAATCACAGCTAAAACCAAACCATGTGGGCTAATTCACAATATATTCAAAGCAATTTTCGATTCAGGTCTAATGGTGCAAGTAAATTGAATTTTCTTGCGATTTATAAAAATATATAAAAATCCAATTTAAAATACTACGACGAAATATTTTTAAATACGTTCCAAATGTCTTATTTTAGTCGTAGTTGTAAACCAGCCAATACAACTATTCCTTGTGGAGTAAAAGTTAGCACTTTATCTCGCGACTATACATTTAAAATAACTCAGCGCTCAGAATTGACACGTCTGACTTGAATTAGTTATTTTTCAATATAATTACCTCTTGGGACTTGTCCAAATATTTTTGAGTTAAGTAACAGTGCATTATAAGTTCATTCGTAAAAGTATAATTATTTTTTCTGAAAAATTTTAAAAAACAAGGACGCTGGAGATATGTTTTTTTTATATATTGTATTATTTAAAGGTTTTGCTTTTGTGTGTTGTTTAAGATTAGGTTGTATTAAGATTACATACGACTAATGACGATTATATAATACGCTTTTCAGGTTCGCGTTTTGGCTTGCTGACAAGCTTTTTGAATTTATGATGATATCTGATACTGTAATTTTTGCAATATTTAGATAATGAGTAATACTGTTACTCAACTATAGTTGTGACTATAAAAAAACCTTTAAAAAAATAACTCGTGCCCACTTTATTAAAAGTACACATTACAGATAAGTATTATTTAACAAGTAAATTATACAATATTTGTTACACAGTTTTCACATAAAAAAAAACTCCATAAAAGTGAGCAAAGACAGGGTGGGACAAAAACTAAACACCTTTATCAGATTAAGATAAAGTTAAAGTAAATAAAATGTACAAAGCTGTTTAGTGTTTTTAGATATACCAAGACAAAATTAGGTTTGTCTGGAGGTTACCTGGAGGATTCTACTTCAAATAATAGAGAAAATTCAATAATAATTTACAAAATATGGAATTTTTAATTTTTCAACTCAAAACAGCTTCTCAGGTGAAACCCAAAGAAGATCAAAGACAAAAATTAATATTAAGAAAATTTTTACTAGGTTTCTTTTCACATTTCAACGATCAGAATTTATTGACCGAGGAATTTAAGATTCACAATAAAATGATTTAGTGAGGTGAAACGTCAGGCATTTTCCGGCTTCAGTGTTGGTTTCGTGTAATATCAGCCCAGGTGATCTTGGTAAGATACAATTTTCCAGAAGTTGGTAAGGTCACTTAGCATTACCATGTTCTGTAACCAAGAACAGTTCTTTTAGCACACTAAGCACCAGGTCTCCATAGTCATTAGGAATCGTATTACGGAAACAATTTTTAATAAACTTCCCACTTTTAAAACACTATTGAACAAAATCTAAAATATGATGCAACCCTATAGGTAATAATCAGTTCCTACAGCAAAAACAATGTATCAGATCCTGTGGCGATACTAATTGTATCGCTTAGTATTGATTTATCTTTAAAAAACAGTCAATATTTTATTGTTATTATATTTCATTTAGCAATAAACTATCAGCGAAATCTACTGAAAAAAATACAGAGAGGTTGTACCTCTAGAGACGTCTGTGCCTCAATCCAAAATTTGTGAACAATTTTCAAGAAATCACTGAACGAACTGTGTACAATTTCCAATAGCCCGAACTACACAATATGAATTATTTCTTTCACGCTTGCCCGTGCAAATTGGCTTGAAAAATCATCGATTCCTAAAATTAGACTGATCTGTTATTGATTTGCTCGATTTAACTTGAGAGTAAAGATGCTCATTCCAGAAGCGCTTCAATTAAAAAAAAAAAAAGGGATTTTATAACCCAATTCACAGAATTATACAAAGCGTTACCGCCATTGTATACATTAAGTCAAAGAAATATTCGGACAAGATATTTCTTTGACTTAATTTTGCCTTTTTACAAGTAAACAGTAAGACAATGCTCCTAGTCCATAAAGCCGTCTCTGTTGACCAAATCGTCACAACTTTCTCCGCTCGGTTTTAATGAGATTTTCACAGGTACCTGTTGTGTTGTTTCATCTTTTTGTAAGGATTTTACTGTGCAAAAACTGCGCAGACTTGTCGAAGCTTGTAGGTGCACTGCACCACAAAAGCGGAGAGAACTACTAATATCTGTAGCAGTAGGCGTATATGTCTGCTGACTGTGACTTTTATGAAGTTCTAAACGTTTTGAGAAATTTGTGGCGTTGACTAAGGCAAAATAATAATTTCATCATCATAAAGATATGCGGGCGTCGGTATTATTATTGTCTTTAATACACTTTAGAAGTGGTATCTACCTATAATTTGTTGACACACATGTTTTTGTATGTGTGAGCAAATGTTGGTAGATCTTGTGTAAAAATAAAAATAAATAAATAAATCATTATCATCAGCCTGTGTCTCTCCACTGCTGAATGTACGCCTATCCCAAGGTTCGCCACCACGCACGGTCTTCTGTCCTTCGCATCCAGCTGCTTCCTGAGAACCCTTTCAGGTCGTAGCCGCAGGGCTTCGCTGAGCTGCGCTTTTCAATTGGTGGCCTCCATTCGACAACTGTTCTACCCCATTGGTTACATACTCGTATCTGCGACAGATGTGACAGGTCCATTGCCACTTCAAATTGCTAATAATATAAATCCATATACAGGGTGTGGTCTATAATAAGAGCAATAAATTTAAACGCTGTGCTTATACTCAGAGATATAGCAATCCAAAGTTACAATACATAATCAATGAATTTCATAATTGCTAAATTGTCGGTTATCAGTCATTACATACCTTGGTACAGGGGCGATGATTCTTAATAAAATAAGATAGTATATCCTCAACAATCTATCAATCGAAACAAGTTCTTAACCTCACGCACTAGAAACTATTAATCGCGAGAGACGTTTTCTTTTGTACGTATCGTAAATGTCAATGTCAAGTACTCCGACTGGACACATTATGTCTGTAGTAGTACATTGCTGGTTCGATTAATTTTTTTAGAAAATAACAGTAAATTTGTTTTTCATTTTAAATTCAAATTCAAATTCAAATTCAAAACATTTTTATTCGAAATAAGATTTATAAAATCGCTTTTCGACGTCAGAGAATGGCAGAGAATGGCACGTTCACTACCACGGTGTGCATTCCTCTGTGGAGAAGAACGGCCAAAGAAACTCCACAGGAATCGCATCTTTTATATTTTCATTTCTAAAAAAACATATTTTTTACTTTATTTATTTTTACATTACATTAATTGTAAACTTAATATTATTCTAATTCATTATGCTGAGTTGGAGCAACCGTAGACCAGACGTCATTATCTTCCAAATAATCATCTACTTTGTAATATGCCTTAGAATACAGAATCTTTTTAATTTTATATTTAAACTGGCAATCGGACAAATTTAAAATATCATCTGGTATTTTATTATAGAATCGAATACAGTTACCCATAAATGTGTTTTTTACTTTACTCAGTCTAAATTGTGGTTGCACTATTTTATTTTTATTTCTAGTGTTTACGCTGTGAATATCAGAACCTTTCAGATATAACGATTTATTTTTGCGAACATATAAGATGTTTTCAAATATGTACTGTGAGGATACCGTGAGAATATCAATTTCTTTAAACAGTTCTCGTAGGGAATCACGACCACGCAATTTGTATATTGAACGAATCGCCCTCTTCTGTAATACAAAGATACTTTTTATGTTTGCAGCTTGACCCCACAATAAAATGCCGTAAGACATAATACTATGAAAGTAGCTGAAATAAACAATTCTTGCAGTAGCGACGTCAGTCAGTTGACGAATCTTTCTAACTGCATATGCCGCCGAACTGAGCCTAGCGGCTAATGTATTTAAATGAGGGTCCCATTGCAATTTAGCGTCCAAAGTTATTCCCAAGAAAACCGTTTCATCTACATATTCCAATTTTTCTTTATTTAGGACAACATCCAAGTTGGTGTTCCTTACATTAGGCAAAGAAAATTTCACACATTTAGTTTTTTTGGGATTCAACATTAGATTATTTGTAGTGAACCAGTCATGGATCTGAGAGAGAACGTCATTTACTTTGTCAATATCTTGATTATGTCTATTAACCTGAAATATAATAGAAGTATCGTCAGCAAATAACACCATCCCAGATTGTTTTTGTACCATAAAAGGCAAGTCATTAATATATACTAAAAATAGGAACGGTCCCAGTATCGATCCCTGTGGTACTCCAATTTTGACAGTTGATCCCAATGACTTCGTGCCGTTTATTTGAACTCTTTGAATTCTATTTTTAAGATATGAACCCATCAAGTTAAGAGATCTGTCTCTAACTCCATAATGTTCAAGCTTAATTAGCAGTGTCTCGTGATCAACGCAATCAAAGGCCTTGGACAAGTCACAGAACACCCCGATAGCATCCTGCGACTCCTCCCAAGCCCCGTATACGTGTTGTAGAAGATTCACTGCAGCGTCGGTGGTCGAACGCCCTTTAGAAAAACCAAACTGTTGCTCATGAAGTAGGTGGTTCAAGTTGAAATGACTGAGCATCTGACTAAGTATTATTTTTTCAAAAATTTTGCTGAGAACTGGGAGCACAGACACTGGCCTGAAGTTACCGGGATCATTTCTACTTCCTGATTTAAATAAAGGTATAACTTTACTATGTTTCATAAGATCAGGAAACACACCCTTATCAACACAAGAATTAAATAGAATTGTCAGATAAGGTGCCAGAATTACGACAATAGAACCACACAATTTAGCCGACATACCAAATAAATCCTCGGTATTTTTTAGTTTTATTTCCTTAAAAGTTTTAATCACTACATGTGGGGTTACATGCCTAAACTCAAACGCAACCGGACATCTTGGAACATTAGCATTTAGCACGTCGCGTGCAGAGTTAGATGAGGAATTGAGTGGCTCAGTAGTTAATAACGGTATATTTGTAAAAAATGCTTCAAACTCTTGAGCCACATCTACATCTGCAGTAATGATACCGTGAGATGTATCTAATGTTCATACATAATAATAATAATAATAATAGTCATCTATTGTCATGTAGTTTAGTTTTGCCCGTCTCGCAATTAATTACTTTCCAAACCGTTTTTATCACATTATCAGCATTAATTATTATATTTTTAATATATTTGGACTTCGCTAAAGCACAAACTTTTTTGAAAGTTTTTGAGTAAGATCTAACATATTTAATAAAGATTTTGCTATGGTTATAGCGTTTTTCAGCATATAATTCAAATAACCTTTCTCTGCTAATGCGAATACCCTTAGTAGCCCATTCACTGAACTTGAATTTTTGGTTGATGTTTATTTCCTTAACTTTGAATATATTCTCAAATTCACAGTGCAGTATTGAGAAGAATTCTTCATAAAAACTATTTGGATTACTCAAGTCATAATTTGGAATGGATAATTTATCATTCAACGATTTCATGTATTTTCTCACCCCACTGACGGTTACAGATCTATTCTTTATTAAAATTTTCTCTTTTTTTGTACTAAATGGAAAAGACACAGCTTGACCACTATGATCTGATTGGAGAGAGTTAATTATTTGCTTGTTCAAAAATTTACAATCGCAGAAAATATTATCTATACAAGTAGCTGAGGTTGCTGTTATTCTAGTCGGTTCTGTAAAAATATTAGCCAAATTAAATGATTTAAACAAGCCCTGCAGCCTACATTTGGAAGTTGAATTTTCTAACAAATCTACATTAAAATCACCGCAAACTATGTGAGATTTTTTACTCGATTTCAATATTAATTTTAGTACATCTTCCATAACAATTTCAAAATTCTGAAGATTCTGGTAATTTGGTGGTCTGTAAACGCATACTATAACACATTTCCCCAACTCAACACAAGACAGCTCGATACAACATTCCTTCGAAAGTCCAACAACATCTTTGCGTTCTTTGGCCTTTATATGCTTCCGTAGTAATATAAATGAACCCCCGCCATTGGTGGACTTTCGATTGAAAGCACTGGCAATATAGTAATTTTCAAAATTAAAAAGCATTTGATAGTCTTTAAGCCAGTGTTCAGTCACACATAATTGAAACCATTTGGAATTAATTACTGATTCGTTAAAGGGTCTATATTTTTATTTATTGCTCTTATTACAGGCCACAGCCTGTATATAAAATTCTCGTGTCACAGTGTTAGTAACCAAACCAACAAACCAATTTTTATGATTTTTTTTGTGTATATTCGGTAGATCTGAGAATAAGTCGTAAACTATTTTTTATACCCCTAAATGATAAGTTTGGCCCACCCCAAATTTTTTATTTTTATCTTTTGCAAAACAATGTTTGTCGGGTCAGCTAGTAATATTAGAAATAATCATCGTTACTTGTTACTTACTAATAAATATGAAGATCTTACTAATAAATATAGTCAATAATAATGAATAATAAACTTTACAAGTTATAAATCTTTCAACAAAAAACACAATAATATGTATTACCTAATCTATTTTTCGAAATATTTATCAGGTTATTCTTTTTTATATTCATTGTTTACCAGAGATTTACAATTGTTATAATACCGTTTATAGCAGGTACATTACCGTACCTATCATTGTTACTTATCTTTGTATTTGTTTACTTACAAAAGTCATTTTTTCAGTAGCAATTTCAAGTTAAAACTGGACCGAACATAATTCTAAAAGCAGTCACTTTATTGGCTTTTATTATTATGAATTTAGTTTTTTATTGTTAACTTGCTGGTGCCAACGACTACGTCCGCTTTAAAAAATCAAAATTATTACTCCTGACTAAATACCTATATGAGCATTGAGCAATATAACATCTTCATTGCTGGTATACTTTTGCCAGACGTTGGATATTTATTTTTAGATGAACCCTCGAGAACAATTTTTATCTGAATGAACGGTACCCTATGTCCTTTTCTATATGTAAACCTGACAACATATATGCAAAATTTCATGTTGATCGGTTGTGTAGTATAACAGACAGATATAGTTATTTCACATTCATAATATTAGTATGGATTTTAGGCAAATATTGAACCTCGAAGCAAATATGTCGGTACCTAAATCTATTCTGCTCACTCAGTAAAAACGAAAAGTTTGAAAAATTTATTAACATTATAATTCAACAAATCATTACGCCTCCCACGCGTCAGGTAGGCAAAGGAATACCAACATTAATAGAGACGTCCCGTCGACAGAAAAAACCTTTATTATAACTAATAATGATTCATACATAACAATTAATCTTATGGAACCCACAAAGAGCGTTATAACCGCTTACTCATTTTAGCGAAGTCCAAAGATATTAGAAAAAAACTTATGAAGAATAATTTTTACAAATTAGGCGACAAAATCACCACATTCGGGCCATTAAATAATGGTGTTTAAGATTGTTACAACGGGAGGCGTGGTTAAGGGATGGGAAGCAGAGAATTATTAGATATCGAATGTCGATAATAATTGTCTACTTTCCAAATTATAGTTTCTGTCAAATTGTGTTTAATTTTTTTCTGTTTTCATTTTTGACAGAGAGACCGAAAGACCATTAAATTTGAAAAATACTTATATCATATTACTAGACCACTAGTTATCTATGGGTAAGTGAAAAAATACGTGTAGTTATTTTACGACTGTCTTTCTGTTTATATTTCATTATTAAATTTTAAATTAAATTTTAAAAAAATATTACAATATTAAACACAGTAAAAACAAAACTACTTCTAATTTATGCTTCAAAAAATAAAAATTTAAATTTTTAAAAAAAAAACACGTGCTCAAAACTAAATTTCTCGTTGCTATTCAAATTCAAAGATAACATCAATGCAAATATTTATTTTTGTGATTTTCAATTAATATTATCGACAACAATACAATTGTGCTACAGCCTTATAAATACTATATAGATTCGAATGAAAATTGGATGAGGATCAAGAACGAATGCGTTCCTTAGCCCCGATGTTTCGTGATAAGTTTCTATCTCTCTTTTCTTTCTAAAACGACAGAGAGAAACAGAGATAGGGATACACGATTTCTGATGAATTCATTAAATAACAGTGTCGATGGTTCATCATCGTTGTGCGAGTCACAGAGCTAAATTAAAAAGTTATTTAATGTAAGCTAGCCATTTGTTTCGTATATACAATCCGAAATATTCAAACAATATTCCGAAATACCAATAGTAACATTTTCTCTGAAATATTATTTATAAAGTTATTTAAGGAAATAACTTATGATACAAAATATTAAATGGTAAGCGCTTATATAAATAAATGAATATGAACATGTTATATTCAAGCATAAATTTATCTAAGCGTCTATATGTAGATAAAATATTCTTTTTGTAGATTCTAGGTAGAATAGATTCTCGATACTTATATACATATTTCTAGGCAGATATATATTTTCTTTTTATGTATAGGTTGTCAGACAGGCTGTCTGTCCACTTGATGGTAAGTGCTACCATCGCTTATATTTACTGATGCCAGAGGGTCTGCTCAATATAAAAACTTAAACACCTATACCAGACCAGAGCCAACTTTAAAAAGTTAATTTCCAAAGTTAGCCCTACTGGGAATCACATCGCATTCAAGCAATAATTTTTGTATTACATTCAACCTTTTTTTTATTATGGTGAGCGTACATTTCAGTCAGTTTTGGGGAAGTCCAAACTGTTAGTCACGGACAAGACAAAGAGATGAATAAAAGTACGGGGCATATTTATTGAATGGAAAAATTTGTTGTTGCTACTGGAATTAAAAACAGAAATTAGATAAGTTTGTATGCACTTTCATATTTAAAATACAAGTAGGTAGGTACTTGGCACGAACTCCAATCCAAGGGCCATACGTAAAATACACTTTTGAAAATAATAACAACGTTTTTACGTGAATTTTTTAAACACTGTTTTACAAACAAAAAAGCCTCTTTTAACACAATACAAAAATCCTTTAAAATCATAATTTTCCCATACAATATTTTATGGAACACTCGAACCAAACGTGTCGGTTCTTTTCTGTACGTCATAATAACAATATCCTGTCCATTGATTGTCAAAAATTAGGAATTTCGGCAATTACGTCTCACCTCCCACGTATATCTTTAAAAAAAAACATCGCACCCGGAGCATCCAAATTTTCTTAAAGATCCGACATCGCTTTCGTGGAGTATGGTACGAGTACAAGCGACAAACTAACCTGACACGATAATATTTATATGTTTATATTAGTACACATGTCGGAAATGTTTTAACTTTGCTTTGTATGTAAACATAACATGACTCATATAAATAAAAAACACACACATTAACTTATTTCATCAAAATAATATAAACTATTTTGTATCTTTCCATTGCCTAACGTAGCGAGAGATCCCCAATAGAGCATTCTTTCGATGTGCCAAGGTATTTCCGTAAAGTTGTTATATCATATATTACAAAAGTACTACGAATTAATTTGGTATAATACATCAATGTACAGAGTCGAAATGTTAATCACAATTATGCTGTAACATTTACATCCAGAGCATTGACAGTAGTGGCAGGCCAAAGTAACATTGTTTTGGGCTTCGATGTTGAGCAATGTATAAAATATATTACTTATTAAATATATTACACGAACATGTTAATGTATGTACAGCAAATCTATAGATACCGAATTTTGGTCAATGTAATTTTTAAAAAAAATGTAATTTGAATTTTAATGTCTCGAAAACTTTCCGCTGCGGGTTCATTGCTTAGACCAATCCATTACGTATTTTTTCTTAGTTTTTTTCCCTTTGTTGCCTTTATGCGAGCTAGCGCCGCCCGGCACCCGAGGTTCCCTAAAGGTGTTCTAAGGCGTATCTCTTTGTAATGGGCGTCGATTACATATTTATTTTTGTGTTGTGCATTCTTTGCTTGACACATAAATAAATGAATATGTTGGAAATCTTTTTTGGTAGGCGGTCTCGCGATTTCGCGCCTTCATGGTGGCAAGCTCCATAATATTGTATATTTAGCAAAGACATACAAATACATTGACAAGTATGTGTTACGTTAATAAACATTTTTGCAGCTGCCGGTCATTGACGGTTGGGTGCTTCATGAATGAATATAGAGGGGATGTGACAATTGTATGGAATTAACAAACGGAGAAGGTAGAACCTTAGTGTTTACAGCTTCAAGGAATGTAGTGCCGTGTTAACTTTTTTTTTTTTTTTCAAGTTCTTTATTATTCGATATCTGTTTAGAAATTTTTACCATTTACCGATACAATAGTGAATATTATTTTATTTTCAGTCTCAAATACATTAGTTTCAGTACATAAAAATTAAATTAAATTATAACACACTACCCAGGTATATTTTAATAACCTCGAAAAATTTTAAAAAAATTGTGAACCCCAAAACAAAAAAATATATAGAAATTAATATTAGTATCAATAATTATTTTGATCATAATTACACACGTTTTTAAGTATATAATTCAATATTATTATTTCCCTTTTAATTTTCTTTATTTTTTTTTTAACATTTCTTGTAAGACAACCGACACCAAAACTAAACAAAAATAATGCTCTAATATTAAATTTATTAGAGAAATAAAGCAGGCATATGAAGAGTATATTTTGTCCAACAAAAAAATATTAATTTTTTCTTTGTTATCCTTACTTATTTCTTTGTTAACCTTAACACAATTTCATTCTTTGTTCGGCTCCTGCATCTTCCCGCCAACGGTGCCGCATAATATGGACAAACGGTCAAATATATTTTTATGGATCCTAATTCGGTTATTGAGTGATTTGTGAATGAAGCACAACATACAATAGTTGAAAAAGGTTGTAAAACAAGGCGCCAAATTATATTGCGTCTTTCAAACTCTGTGTGGGGAACAGGAAGTACTTTTTAGTCACAGTAGAATATATAACTTTGTCAATTTCGCATGGAATGGAAAATGTAAGTAGTTTCGCTGAATTGGAGTTGGAAAGAGAACGTTTATTAGTATGGTGCAATTAGAACCAGACCTCAACATCCAAAGTAAAAGTATCATTACAGCTCCAAATTGTTCTATACAGTCCACATCGTTCCAAATTGTTCTATTTAATGAAGATGATTATTGCCCAGGACAAAAATTCATTCCTGACTTCATTTTTAAAACACAAAATAACTAATAAATTCTAATAATAATAATTCTAATAGGAATGAGAACAGACAACAATCTAATGTATTAATTTTCCTTTTGTGCTATTAACTAGTCTGAGAAATAAACAATGGGTCTACAGGTCACCACAGGTCCTGCAAATGCCGACTGTAGTAGGATTAAGGATAAGTGATAGATAGTGCAATGGGCTCTGGCATACCTTACCTTACTCACTCACCAAAGTACAACATGCTGTTTACTTCAAGGTGGTTTTTAAGGGAGCACAGAGTACAACTTTTCTGGTTTGATTTTTATTACTGATTATTTTAGTTAAATATGAAATCATTTTCGTTACTCCTAGCGACCTGCAAAATAATCATTTGTTTAATCTCTGGCTCACAAACTAACTGTTCGCAATCTCTTAACTTTATCATTATAATCACTCCTGCGTCAAAATTCTCGCGAATGAAATTAAAGCGGTCCGATGAAAAATTCTACACATTACGCGATGACGTAAGATAACTAAGTGATTGAGATGCATATTCACGCACATATTCCAGTCTTTAAAAGCCAATCGTACATTTAAAAGTAAAAAAAATATATATTTTTAAAATTCTACTTATTAGTTTAAATTCAAAAACATTACCCCAAATTGCGGCAAGGATTTAGACACGGAACAGATCATTTCCTTGAATTTAGTTAGAAAAATAGTTAACTAAGTATTATTAATAATTTGTTAATTTTATTTTCATCCTTAAATTTCTCTAAACAGAAATTTGTAATGGCGGTACATTTGGGCAGCCCCACTGGCGGCAGTTACCACCCCCTTACTAAAGAATATGGTGAAATGCAGCACCTGTAGCATTACATGTGTTATAGGCGACCCTCAGCCCGTTTAAAAAAGACTTTATATCAATGCACCTCCTATAATAATTGTATAGTTTATACAAAGCACCTAAAGTGTCTTCGCAAGTTATATTAATTAAAAAGTTTTCTAGGTCTTTTAAGGAGCTCATTTCCCAGCGCACAAACTTATTAAGTAGCATAGGAAGTCGTATTGTTGTGGGAGAGTTCTTGCGTATCTCTGTATCAGAGCAATATCTGCGCTCATTGCTAAATTTGAGGAGATTACTTCTTGACGTATTGCCTCTTTCTTTTATTAGTTACTAACATATATTTTAAGGGCAATTATTGTTTTTTAATTATTACAATAAATTAACAATTTTAAGTTTAATATTGGAGTGTAAAATGTACAGACAGTGTGTACCTACAATGTTCTTTATACAACACCGTTCCACTAAAAATTATTATTATATTAATAATTCATAAACTTCAATAATTATTACTTACATCTAAAAATTTTATGACACCTACACTTAACAATATCTCTTTTTCTTTCTTCTTTATTTAATGATACTTTCATTGTATTCATTTTCATAATAATGATGAGTGTGAATATAGGTACTGGTTTGATTGTGTATGATGAGCTACTCAATAACACAAAAAGTCTGATAAATTAAAACAAACCAAATAAAAAAGATTGAGTTTAAAAAAAGGTGCACTCATTCCCTTTTTAAGTTAATCAATTAACCAACATTGCTCACAACATTACTTGTACACATAATGAAAGTCGAGCAAAGATAAAGATCTCGTAGAGGCGTTATAAATAATTTTGTCGATACAGTTTTGCACGCAAGCCTGCCCTTTATTAATCGGTTCATTGCCATGTCCATACATTACTAATTAAAAAGGATATAGATGGGAGAACGGTTAATTAAAATCTTCTTACTAATAGATGCACTTGGCGGTATTCAGATATAATTCTTCTACTTATACTTGCCAATCAGATATCGAGACAATATTGATAAAGTTGTCTCTTTAAGAGTGCTGAAAACCTGAAAGTTGGTCTTTAACTATGGACCTCGTAAGAAAGCTCAATGTTTCTCAATGAGCTATAGAGAGGGCTATACTCAGGATTACACTACGAGATCGAATCAGAAATGATCAGAAAAGACGTTGTCGTTATTGTTACAAAAATCATATTTTTTTAATTAAAATTCATTTCCAACAAAATTGGTGTCTATTTTATTGTTGAACTATTTAATACTGCGATCCTTGTGATAACTAATCCATGTTTTATTATTTATTTTATGAGTTATGAACCTTAAAATAATGCTTGATCTATGACTACTGTATAATAGATCAAGCATTAATTCTATTTGGTCTATTATTGCAATGCTAGACTTATTTCCTATTATTTTCCTTTTAAAAAAATGTAAAGTCGGTAAGCTAACCCTCCACTCGAGCTTTTTTCTTTATATTATGTTAGTCACTTTCGCATTATAGACACTTTCGCATAATACTAATACGAAATTCACAGTCATGCCATGACATGTCTTCGGTATTATACCCGCTAATTACAATATAACACCCGATTACATATCAAGATTCCATTGAATGGAACCGAGCAATTAGTATTAAGAGGGTCTAACATCACGGGTGTAATAGAAAACAAACTGAATGACTCAACCTGTCTGCCGCTTCGAATAAAGAGATTAAATATTAACAAAACAGCTCCGGACCAGTCGGACGTCATTCCAGATTATCCACGGGCCTCACTCGAGGGCCGCTCTTAATTAAATAATCAAAAACTCACTGTGTGTGTGCCCTTAATACTCTATCTTTGGGTGTTTTCAAAATTGACCGCACAAGTTAAATATAAATATTTAGTGAAACAATCAGTAAGGAAATACATTTCTGCAAATGTTCACCATGAAAATAAATTAATTTTGATTGTCTTATAACAAGCAGTCCGCCCTGGCTACGCATGCTTGCAATTTCTTTTTTTTTTTTTTTTTTTTTTTTTCAAATTATACACACAAGCCTTTCTCGTTGATTAAAACGTAACTAAAAGTATGGATTTTAATACCTGTATGACAAACTTATAGTTGAAAAGAGCACCCATGAGGTTTCTTACCGGTACTAGTAAAAAAAAAAATTCAGCTATCAAGATTTGATTCTATGCAATAAAAAATAGTGTTATTTAGTTTTATTTTAAAAAGTTTTATTTTTAAATTACCACTCATTTCTCTCAATGGCACTCGTACAAGAAAAAACAAGGTTTAACAGTATATAATGTCCACTATTTATGTTAGATTTACAAACAAAATACTTTTGTCCTTTTTCGCATCACACGCACCAAGAGGCACGCAAAATGAAAGGATGTAACGGTATCTTTCAACACATAACAAATACACGTGTTTGCTATTCCTGTTGCTATTGTTTAGGGGATTACCAATGTTATTCAATAGGCAGGTAAGTGTCTAACATTATTTCTTTATAAAACTTTCGGACACTCTAAGCTGGCACGGCAGATCCGATATGCATGCTTCTACTTAGATACTTAGCATTTGTTATACCAATTTGATTATTTATCTCTGCTTAGAGCAAAGATAAATCAAAGAGCTAACAAGTTATTATGTACTACTTTGTTAACTAACCATAACAAACATTTTTTTTTCTTTACTCCAATATATAAATGCGAAAGTGAGATTGTTTGTTTGTTACGCTTTCACTCCTGAACTACTCAACCGATTATGAAATTTTGCCTACACTTTGTCAGGGATACAGAAAATAACATAGGGTATCAAATCATCCAGAAATATACAGTTATCGGGGGTAATGAAAAATTCAACACCTGACAACCTATGAGCAATAAGGATTTACATGTTTTAACTTTGATTGCTTTTGCTGTTTACATTAAAACTTTGATTTTAATGTAAACATTAAAAATGTTTTTGGGTTTAGGAAGGGATTCATTCATCTCAACCGTAGGGTATCCATTGCTGGACATAGGTTGTTTTAAGTACAATTAATTTCCCAAAATTTCCCAAAAGGACCTTTCAGAAGCAGCCTAGTTCCATCATCGATCCGCAGCCCTTATTAGGTCGGCTGTACACCTTGTCGGTGGTCGCCTTACGCCGCGCTTGCAAGTCCACTAAAGAACCTTCCGGCACCCGCAGCAGTCGACATTCCGAACTAATCATAATTCACCAGGTTATGTCGGTAATTTTCGTTCGTTTACGGATCTCCTCACTCCTGATTCAATCTCGCACTATAACCTCAAGCATAGCCCATTTCACTGAGCGACCTTGAGCTTAGTTAAATACCTTGTTTTAGCGTCATATATTTTCAAACAATGACTTTCAGGTAATAATCATTGAAAAACTCAAACTAAGCCAGCTTCATTGTCAACATATTTAGAGAAAATTAAATGTAAAATTTGTAAAAGCCTCGGTTATTTACCACCAACAGTTACTGTGCTCAAAAATAAAAAGGATAAGCGGTATTCATGAAGATATATTAACATCTAATCCTTCTCTGAAGATGTACTTAACCAGTTTTCGCTTCAACGACTTTTGGAATCGCCCAAAGCACTTATGAAAGGCAATAACCCACTCATTTTCTGTTCGGATGACTTTGTAAGGATGTAAGTAGCAAGTTTGTTTTCAAAGTAAGTAAGAGATATTCTTTAAAAAAAAGCAACGCGTGTGGTTGAAGTACCATTTGATTTCGATCGTTTAAATTTTAATTTTTTACCGAGAATTCAACAAAGAGTCTTCATTTGTTCTTTTAAAGTGTCACTTACACAGGATTATTGATTATTCTCTTCTAAAAAAATCCTAACTCCTAACACAATACTGTACAGAAATAGTAACTATTGGATTGTCATTACTCAATTTTGAAATTACAGTATTCAAACTAAGTCTTTTGTCGAAGTGTTTTACAATACACACTCAGTGTTGAAAAATTAAGACTGCGCGAGTGTACAATATATTTTTCGTGTCATTTCGCCTGAAATGCACTATTTAGTTTTAGTAGTGGTAAGGAACACTGCCTTTCGCAGACATAATTAGATAGCCATTCTGGTGGCATTCACCATCCCCACAGAAGACCACCATGAAATAAATATATATGTGTTGTTGTGTCAAGTTGGACAATGCTTCATATTTCCTATAACACATTATTTTATAACTTTCCAATTAACGATGTGATTTGTTACATCTATTAAAATTATGCTAATATAATAAAATAACATTATGCTCATAGATTAAATATCCACATTAGATTTATCAGTGTCAAATGAAATCAAATGTTATTGACTTTTTTAATGATAGATTTATGTACTCGTATAATAAATTAAAATTATCTAATGAGACACAGATTAACTATATTTCAAATCGATTCTAAACATAATATAAATTTATGTCGCTTTTATTTTATGTCTGTTTCTCTGCTTCTAGATTTTTTGGATTTAGATTTGAATTTTGATAAGATTTTCATTAATGGAAAGTGCGTTAAACAATAAAGGTTTAGGTATTATAAGAGTATATACGGCGGTCGCTAGTCCTACTAATATTATTAATGTGAAAGTTTATAAGGATGGATGTATGGATGGATGTTTGTTACTCTTTCAGCTTTATTATGGAAAAATTTTAGGTTCCGAGGGATCGTCTAAAAATAAAAATTGTCAGGCTTTAAATTACTCATATATTTATTTTTCAATAATTAATAATTCAATAACATGAGAGGACGAAGTCGCAGGCATCAGCGAGTTTTTAATAAATTGGAGTAGGTACATGCTGTCATTTCACACTTGTCTACTGTAAAGGAGTGCTTACTGACTATGACTGATGTGGTCATTGATAATACTGATTAAGGCAATGTGTACCTACTGCCGATATTTTTGAATAATAATTACTAAAATAATGCAAGTCTATAAAGCATATTCGTCAAAGTGGATAAGTGTACCTACCTATATAAAAATTGATGCTACACGGTCTTCTTAAATCGACAAACAAAAGGCTGAGGTATCGAGTATCGCGTCAGATTCCGTGTGAATCGGTCCGTGTGATACGATATGCATAATATCGCATTATTTAACATAATTAATTAGGCTGACTTCTTCCCAACAGACAGATTGACAAAACAAAAAGCAAGTATATTACGTCTTCATGCATCGTATCGACAACTTCATCGGTTAAAGCAAACATTAATAATCGATCTTGACGTTTGATTTCCGTTCGATATACAAATACAGAGTGTTCTTAAAAAGAATCGCTCGCTTAATCTGATTGTACGAACACTACTAGAATATTGTGATGATTGTAATAGACACTTAAGTATTTAAAGCAAAAAAATATAATCATATTAGTTATATCGTAATGCAAACAATTGAAAACTTCTTTATATGAAACATATAATTAAAAACATTCTCCTTACCTCTCGCTATAAAATCTTTTATTGTTTTATCCTATCAGAAATTGCATTGAACAGGTGGTGAAAAACAGACATGCAGACAGACGCGGAAAGCAACTGTCTGCATGGCTAAAAAAGATGCCTTATTTATTTTTGAAATCTTAAATTCAATTTACTAATAATCCCTAAAAAAAATTCTTACATATTCATCAAAAATTTCATATGTATTATTAAACGGATGTGTTGATGTGTTCGATGCACGATTGAGCTTAGTCTTATATACAAATAAATTTTTATTTTGTGTCAAATTCGAAGGCAACTTGAGACCTCAACGCCATAAAAGCTTTGTTTAATGGCCGGTAATCGTTCTGAATAACATAATTTTTATTAGCATCATGTCTGCAACGAACTATTGGAACTCGAACGAGTTTTAACTTAAGTAAGAACACAATAGAAAATGAGATTCTTTGTTGATTTTAGTTGACTATTTCACACTACAAGAAAATTAGGTACATGTATGAAAAATGTTAATAGATTTTCCAGTGAAAATGAACGAACCTTAATTAATTAATTAACCTTTGGTCGAGTGGTTACGGTGCTTGCTTTAACGCTCAGAGGTCCCGAGTTTGATTCCCAGCTGGGCCAACTTTGGAAATGAATTTTTCATAGTTGTATGGATTAGTTTCATAGTGGCAGGGCACCCCGTCTGGCGTCAGTAACCACCCCCTTACAGAAGACCACCGTGAAATTACAACACGTGTGCTGTTCTGTTTCGGTAAGGGATGCCGGAGCCCTTACTTCTTATTTATTCTATTATTAGTGCGTTATAAGCGACGGTAGCCACCTACTACAGTCAGCCTGTCTGACTACTTACATTTATAAAATAAGCTTAACAATTGTTTAGAGCCCATTTACAAATGCAGGTGTTCAATGATGAAGTGCCCAAAGAAATATTAACAAAACGTAAGAATTTCTTTCATACATTTTATCTATTTAATTACATAAAAAAAATTGATATATTTTTGCAACTTGTGTTTTATATATTTCTTACGAAATATAATAAAAACTATCATTAACAGACTATTAACTTATTAGTCTATATTAAAATCTATATATATTTACTATATATTTTAAGTTATATTATCTTTAAATAAATTATTTTAGTTTAGTTTGAATTTTTAACCAATATATTTCCAGACATTTGTAGGGAGGAGCCCTGTATTCAACACAATGACGTCATTGAACATAAATTAATCCTTTTTAAAAAAATTTTTAAGTGTATTTTTTAAAAATCATTTTAAAATTTTTTTAAAAATTTAAAAAAAATTTAAGTGATTTTTTAAAAATCACGTTAGCAAACATTATAATAGCAAAATTAACATTAAACCATTTATAAAAAGAATACACCGTCTAACAGGTCCGCCTGCGGAATGAACCTATTATACTTGCAACGTTACCTCTCTGTACTGCCAGAGCTATGCGTTGACAGAAGTACTCGTAAGTGCCAGCCCTGGGGTCTCCTGTAAAGTCGACAAGTCGTGCCGACAGTGCTCTTACAAATTATCGTTATTATATATATCGTCCCTTTCTATGTATACCTATGTATGTAATTATAAAGTAAAGCTGTCTGTCTGTTTCTCTACTAACTTCTTCTAAACCACCAACTAATTATAGTGAATCACTTCGACTGAAACTCGTAGTAAATTCGAAAAAGATGTGGAGTCAATAAATAAATAAATCTCAACGCTTTTTTTGTTATTAATAACATCTCGTACGTGAGCTGAAGTCGAAAACAAACCGCAGTTTTGTGGTCGAAATTTAATGTTTTATGGGTCAATTATAGGTGTTATAATAATACGTAGCGCCCGTAATGCGGCGGCCGTGTTAGTCATTAGTGATTTCATTATATTATCTTTAAATATATTATTTTAGTTCAGTTTGAATTTTTAACCTATATATTTCCAGACATTTGCAGGGAGGAGCCGTATTCAGCACAATGACGTCATTGAATATAAATTAATGCAATTATTTTTATGGAGAGAAGGATTTTTTAAAAATCACGTCAGTTTTAAGAAATGGTACCTATCTCGCCATTTATCTCACCTTAATTTAGTTTTTTTGTATTATCTTTATCTCTACTATACTGTATATACTAATATTATAAATGCGAAAGTATGTTTGGATGTATGGATGTTTGTAACTCTTTCACGCAAAAACTACTGAACCGATCAACATGAAATTTTGCATACACGTTGTCTGGGACACCAGAAAAAACATAGGGTACCTTACATCGTTCAACGCGGACGAAGTCGCGGGCACCAGCTAGTATTTTATAAAATAACTGGTGAACGTGCACTTTTATATCGTATTATGCACAAGTACAATTGTTTATTTACACGTGTTGATCTATTTTTAACTAGCTCACACGAATATAAAAATAATATTGTTAAGTTGTTTTAGTTTAGTGTTGTTTTGTTCGTCTTTGTTCTTATATTTTGGTGTATTTTTGTATATAAATATTTATAAAGTTTTCTCTGTTTAAAATTAGTTTACCAATTCGTGGAAAATGTTGTTATTAATGTATCTCCCCAACCATTTATGGATCTGAGGAAGCTGTAGTGAATTAAACCATGAATGGAACACCAAACCGTTATCATCACCTTTCTAGGGGTAAGCTTCGCTTTTTTTATGTTAAGGTCGACAAACAGGCTGACGGTCCACTTGATGGTATGTGGCTACCATCGCCTATAAAACAAACAACGCCATGGGTGCTGCTGTAAGTGCGCTGCCAACCATAGAAGGATTAAGGATAAGGGATAAGGAAGGGATGGGGTAATGGGCTCTGGCATCCCTTACTCACTCACCGAAACACAACAGCATATATGCTGTTATTTCACAGTGATTTTCTGTAAGGGGGTGGTTACTGCTGCCAAACGGGCTGCCCAAATGACTGTGAAACGCAGTGTGCCCTGACACTGTTTAAAGTATTTGTTTTATCGTCATACGTCACAATTCCGTCCAAAATCTCTCCATTTCTGTATCGGTTTATCAAAGTAATGCAAGCTTCAACGCTCGTTAACCTCAGCAAGTCCATCAAATAATGAGGAACCCATTTTCAAGTTCTTAATTTTACCGATTTACTGCAAAAGGCTCAATGCATGCATGCAGATTTGATTTTAATTCAAAGTGACCAGTGTTATAAAACGGCAATTTCATATTAAAACCCTTATTAATAGTGAACACACCCTGTATTTTAAGCAAGAGACGTGGCATGTCAAATATTATGAGAAGGTATAAAGGTGAAATTTATTTGGTGCTTGCTCCCTCAGTTGCGGGCCGAATGCGTCGTGTAAAATCATTCACGTACCATCGGCTCCGTAAGCTTCACCATGTTGGTTATGGGGCAAATTGGAAGAGAGAGCGGAGTTGAGCACCATTTTCTGCTAAGTCAGTATATTCTATCCTCTCACCGCTACACCTGCCATCCTTTCTATCTTCCTTCGCCAAGTTTATAATCCTCTGTCTCTCTCTCTATGCTTTAGGTTATATGTATAATAATAACCTCAGTTTTACAAGTAATAATACCTTCCAAATTTTCTGTCCTTGTTCATAAATTACTGGAGAATCGATTTTCATATATAAGCCCGGGGTATGAAAATTTATGGGAGTAAAATCAAAATTGTCACATATCACACGTTACGCGTTAGTTTTAATTTTAGCGCCATCTACACAATATCTCTGAAACTAGAATATGTAATATAACATCCTTGCGAAAAATAGATGGCACCGGCATAGAGTAAATAGTCCTTAACCGGTATACTTTATGGCACCAGTTATCATGTATCAAAATTCGAACAGAGATGGCGCTGATATTAATTCGTTATGATAAATGTTTTTATAATTTTTATTATGTATATTATAATCTCCAGTCGTACGTCGGAGCTGACACACACATATTTTTTTTTACTTAATTTACCTATTTGGTTATCTATTTGAAAATACCACCTGTGTTCAAATGTTAATTTCAAATATCAAAATAATACCCATGCTTCAATACTAATTAACTTACTGTGAGATTTTATTTATTACCTTTTTTTTTAATTATATCGAGTATAAGTAATCAACGGGTAACACTAATAAATGAAATTTTTTTTAAATTTTAATATAAGTAGATAAGTAAATATGTTTTGCATATGATGTTGGGACACAGGTTTAAATATGTTAAAATAAATATAAATTGATGTTTAATTTAAACGACCTATAACGATATAGATTTTCATATATTTTTTTCCACGCATATAAAGTTTCGCGATCGGCAAGTATTGAATTTTTAACGTTGATGCGTTTCAACTGTGGCCCTTCGCGAAAACAACATCATATTCGTTATATTGATTACCCACAAGGAATTCTCATATTTTTCATCGTGTGTTTTTTAAATAATAAAACTTACTTAATGTAGGTACGATAGAGTGATTATTTAAATGAATAATGAATGCTTGAGATTGTAAAAATAATTACGACTAATAATACCAGTATGATTAAAGTTTAGAAATAATAATATTATGTCAATGCAGGTCTAGGTTCATGATGCAGGTATATATTAAATTTGACATAGTTCCGTGTCATAACAAATTTTAAACAGGTTTGTGGCGCCATCTAATGGCGAAGTTACTAACTTGTTCACTACAAGCACTAATAAAGAGTGGTCGATCCATAGATGGATGCCACATTCACTTTGCTATTTGATTCTTGATATTAAAATTCATTTTTTCTTCGCCCTTAAACCATGGACCAACTGAGGAAGCGAGAATAACATATGCCACCATTAAAGAGGAGGCGCTGTAGTAGCATTTTATTCGATTTTTATTTACGGTGTTTCATGAACTTTGCTATTTCATACTTTCATACCAAACATCAATGCTATAGTATGAGTTCAGTTTCTCGGTATTTCAGAAAATCAATTGTCTTAACAAAATTAGATCAAATTTTGTATCTATTTGTGTAATCTATACTTACTTACTGTGAATTCCGTATAAGAAAGATACAATAATAATTAAATTAAGAATTTGAATGTTCTTGACAATATTTTACTGTATTGTGTTCTATGAAATTTTCTGGGAGATCATGTAAGTATAAAAGTATCCTATGAAATTTTCTGGGAGATCATGTAAGTACTGCTTAAAACAGTACAGTAAATTTTTATAGATATTATCATTCAATTGTCATAAATAAATTTACGGAACTAATAATAAACATTCTTGTAGCGCCATCTAACGGCGATATTTCCAACTTGTACAATACTATGAGCACGAATGAAGAGGCATGTCAAATCTGTATTCATATTTATTTGTATGGAAACCGTTAGATGGCATATTATTGGATTACCTTTATTAAACTTTTAAAACTCTGCCCTGCATTTTGTTTCACAATAATATATAGACCAACCATCCAACTTGACCACCATAACTTACTACAGATTTACATGCAAATTTTGCATCAGGCGGCAATAAATTTCAAATTGCAATTGATTTTTTGCTGCTATAACACTTTGGCCAGGTGTTTTTATTTTATTTTAGATGATCCCTCGGGAACAGTCCTTTTTTTCTGGATGAAAGGTACCATATGTCCTTACTTGTATCTCTGACAACGTGTATGCAAATTTTTCATTCCTAAAATCAAAACTACTTCATAAATATACCTAATACCTACTTACTTTGTGCATTTTCTCTCACACGAAGCGGCTGGCGCTATCTGTTTCATGGTATAATAAGCCATCTTGACAACCCTTGAAAGTTTGTTTATATTCTTTGCGTGGTCTCGTTCGCGTTGGTCGTTGGCATCTACCTATTTAAAAAAAGCTTCTAAATACGCTCTCTCTATAAACTCTTTATAACATTAATGTATTTATTTGAAAATGTATGAGAAAATACGTTACCAATCTTAAATCTAAAAAAAACGGCATTTAAGACATCAAATAGCATTATTTCGATGATAATATATATATTTTATGATACCACACGGATTAAGTTTCTGGCTTATTTTAGGGAAATGGCTTTTTCAGGCATCTGCTTATTCTGGTTGCCCCTTAACATATATTGCCCTTCTCTCCCCTAGTTTTTATTCACTCGGGAATATGTTCGGTTTAGTAATCACACAGTCACGTGTTGTTGATTCCATGTCCCACGTTCATCAGTCACGTTTCGTGCGGACCAAATGCGTCATAATAATTAGGTTTAAATACACTAGTTTAGATTAAATTATTGAACATTACTTTATAGACAACTGATTTTTTTGCCACTTTAGCTGTAGGTACATTATTAATTACCACAATAAGCATATTATTAGCCCTTACTTCAGGGAATATTAATAAAACGTCTTAACTTTGTGTACAAATACTTTTTAATGCCAGAATAATATAAACAAACTAAGAATAATTCTGGATGTTAGAACTCTACAAACCTGCCATTCACGGGCACTCCATTTGGCATTTGGCAGGCCACACCATCCACTCCAAGTTCATGCATTATCTCATCGTGAATGTAAAAAACCACATGAATTTTGTATGATAAGAATTTGGATGTCGTTCACCGATGTCGTGATGGAGTGGAGCGCTGCCAAATGGAGTGTCCGTGAATTGTGGCCTTTATTATTTAAGTCGGCAACGCATTTGCTTCCATCAAGTGGACATTCAGTGAGAGGAATGATCTTTTCTATTGTAATCGAGAGCAACCTATAAGACGACAATATCCAAAATTGAAAGCGAACGAAACCAAGGGATGAAAACAATAAAAAATTTAAAAATATATTATAATTTATTTCACTTCATTCATAAGATCTTTTCCAACTTTTCTAACTAATATCACAGTCAGAGGTGTCTGTTTCTATTAAAATACCAATTTTGTGTTATAACGAAACACAATTGACTTAAATCCATGCTAACATCACTCGTTATTAGTTATTTCTTGCGGTAAATCAAAATTATGTAAACAAATAATATACTCACTACAACTATAAATTTCTACTTAATTGTTTGTCGCACAAAATTCATATTTTCTAAACTCGTATAAACATTTTGCTAAATAACCTTTAGTATTTCAAGAACAACATAATTTTGTACACTCATTTTGCATTTGATCTCGTTATTCAAAACTTTATTTTAAAATTCACTGAACTGAACTGAAATTGTTATGCATTGGGTATATTGTCTTTCTTACATAAATGTATTTGACGTTGTTCAATATGTTACTTAACCTTGTCAACTACACAATCCAACCCTTCTCAGTGACTACGTAGGCGCTTTAACCAGATGGTATAAATACTTATTGATAACTTCTTTCAATTTTTATTCAAAAGAAGGAGCTGATCAAATTAAAACATATATATATTAGAAATCTACTGAGATTATATTTATGGCATATTAAAATAATAAATAGATTAAAATTTTATGAATTTAGTTTAATATTTAGGCACCGATTAAGCTCAACTGGAGAATCCTTTATAAAAGAGTTTCTTTGCAAGTACTCGTAGTAGATATTAAGTGTTTCTATTTAAGATCAATAATATTGCGTTCCAAATTTCCAATAATTCGTATTTATGTAAAGGCGAATATTTATGCAATTAAATATTAATTACAGTTCACTTACAAGTGTAATAATTTACTTCATCCACACATGTATCGCATTGGACGAAACAGCAATTCGCCATTTTACACCTACATCTTGATGTCAACGATCTCTTCGATGTTATGTAACCTCGACCACAACATAACGTTGCACAATTATCTCTATCCTTACACACCCTTCCTTTCGTGCTTACGCATAAATTTGGAGTTTTATGCAGATACACCAACTTTTTCCTTTCAGTGACACTATTTTTCTTTACTTTCGGCATTATTGCTCTTTTTGATGTGTTATTAACTATCCTCTTCTTAACAGCGTGGTGGTAATGCTTTTTTAGAAGTCCCATAACAGAGTTAAATGGTGACAATCTTTTCCAACACGTTTTCGTTGTGCACGAACCAGAAAATCCGTGACATTTGCATACTTCCCTCAATTGTTCGCCTATAGAGGCGATGCCGATCAGGGCATCC
Organism: Synanthedon myopaeformis; assembly: GCA_944738685.1. Classification (NCBI taxonomy): domain Eukaryota; kingdom Metazoa; phylum Arthropoda; class Insecta; order Lepidoptera; family Sesiidae; genus Synanthedon; species Synanthedon myopaeformis. Next base: position 10,418,600 of record OX122915.1, read on the forward strand.
TGCTTCAGAATCTCAGCGATTTGGTCGGAGCCAGCGTGTTTGAAATCCAAAAAGTTTCTCGTGAATTTTTTGCTATACCTAAAGTCATCGCCACATCCGCTCGTTTTGAATTTCTGCGATGTGTTTGTCTCAAAATGCCCTAAGCACGAACATTGTACGATATCCCCAGATGCACATCCCTTCGCTACAGTATGAGCTAGAGACGCTGATATTAAAGCATACACGAAAGCTGTTTCCCTGTAGATTTTGTTAAATATTATCTTTTTTGGTTTCCGATTAAAATCCAAAGTGCAATTCCATCGATCGTATCTGAAGGCGTCTTCACAAGCATCGATTGCCTGTTCTTTAGCTCTCATAAGAATACTTGACAGGCTGCCTTTTTTACACATATTGTTTTGCCGAGTGGTTGCTCTGACTAGCTTGCACGCTCCGGGAAATGATTGAGATCTCGCTGTGAATAAGTCTTCAGTAGTTTTTTGTATAACTGGTTGAGATCTGTGGAATATACAAATAATAGAGATGTTAAATTAATAAGTTAAATGACACAATAAAGTTTTAATTATGAAATAACTGTATGACATGAGATAATCCATATAAATTATTACATAATTTATATTATAATACAAAAAAATTATAATAATTTTTATCATAAAAGCTGGCAGACAGGCTGACGGTCGACTTCATAGTAAGTGGTTACCCTCGCCAATTATTTTTTGACTATAAGTTGTTTTAATCATGATGGACTTATATTTTTGTTAATAATAAATTGTTGATTTTTTTGTATGCCAAATGTACATGTTGGGGTGATATTATATTTGAATTGTTAAAACCATTTATTTGACACAAACAACAGCAGAGGTGCAGGTACGAAACGCAAATTTTCTGATGAACTACATGAGAAAAGTGTATGATAAATCTAAAATCTATAATAATTATTGAGAAATCACTATACCTACTCTAAATTCCGCAGCCCAATTTCGTCAAATTACTTAAGGTACACAAAGAGGTAAGACTTGAAACAATATCTAATATCAGATGAATGATAATAAACTAAGTATCAATTCAGTAAGAAAACTCTGTATATCAAATTCGATACTAAGTTATACTTACTAGCATTATTTATAAAATACTTATATGATCCTACTACACTTTTAAGTATGTTTTTTTATTCATTCTAATTTCTTTCAACAAATTATTCACTTTCACTGACTCGAGTTAGAGATGTGGGAGAATTTAGAAGATTGTTACTCAAAATAAAGTTATCGTTCTAATTTTGATAGGGTCTTTACTTGTGTTGGAGTGATTGAAATTTCTTGGATAAGACGAGAAAGGCAGTGCATATAGAATAATTAATATTAACTGTTGAAAATAAAGTTTTGTAATCACGGACATGGTAGCATTTCATGAGGAACAGCATCTGTTACTTACCCTTCAACAGATTTCGATGCAAAAATCGACGAGGAAAATAGCACTAAGACTGTAAAAGCACTTAATCTAAACATTTTAAATAATTATTTAAAATCACATGGTCACAACATGATGATCTCGGCACTAATCGGGTCAATGGTGACATTGTTCGATGCAATTTCGAAATGAGCTCAGAATGACAAAAGACAAAGGCGCAGTTGATAGTTTATCTGAAAAGGGTGGGTCTTGAACAAAAATGGCATTAGCAAACTTATAAATCAGTGTTCATACAGAACTTGTTATGTCTGAGCAAATATTGAGTGTTGAAGACGCTTGGGTCTAAAAGTATTGTGCATTTTAAGTACCTATTTATATATGATATTTCAATAAGTAGGTAGGTTCAATCTTAATTAGCAATTTTTAAATTGTCAATATAAATAAAAAAAGATTTGAAAAGGCTTCTCATAAATAAGGAAATGAAAGGAAAACTTCAAAGTTCAAATTCTAGAATTTGCAAAAATACATTTTCACTTACGGAAAAAGGTTTTAATTTGTTATTAATCACACCCGAATTCGGTTCTCAATTATGGCTTTTGATTTTGGTCGAACTCTTTTCATATCGGTTTGAATTTAAAAAAGAAATTGTATAAAAAGTGTAATTAATTTATTGGAGCAGTAGGGAGAATTGTTTAGTTTAATTTTCTAGCTAAAGACATGTGTCATATACAACTTTTTTTTAATTTAATAAAAACCTTTAAAATATTGCTACAGAAATGGAAAGCATGAACACTACAAAATATAAATGATTTAAAAACTGCTATTGCGATTTGCATTTCATTTGAAAAACTATTTTAAATCTTATCTTAAGTAATCAAAGCTCAAATAATTTAGGCATCTCCCTTACAAATTGTCATTTCATACAATAACCTCAACAGTAATACGGTAGTAAAAAAGTATACGCAAGTAAACTGCTTACTAGGAGAACTTAAAATCTTTTTAAAGATTACTAGTGTTATAAATTCTAAGTTTCCTCAAAAATGTTTTACTTCATCGTTAGTGTTAGTCCTGCATCTGCAGTATAGAATATCTTAATTATTCTATAATATTTTTGGTTATATTGTAATTTTAAAACATTTGGTAACTACTCAAAAACCAATAGTTGGAATATTGATGCATATTTGTAAACATCTTGTTAGTTTTATTTATTATTCCCCAGTTCCCCGGGGTACTATTCATCAGCTACAATACGAGCAAGCGCTCTTGTCTTGAATACAAATGGAAAGAATAATTTTCCCACAATTTTAGGATGTAATGAGAACATAATGCTTGTATGGATAGACCGAAATAACAATGAAAAATAAAAAGGAGGGAATTGAAACGGTATTGGTTATAATTTCCAATATTGAGAGCTTAAAGGTAAGGTATATTACTTATACCAATTACTAGCTGGTGCCCGCGTCTTCGATCGCATTGATATAGAAAATATATGAGTAATATAACGCCTGACACTTTTATCGTTGTGACGACGGTGACGCCACAACGGCGACAGTGGCCGGATAAAAATAACAATGAGGTATCTACTTACAAGACGGCAACAAATAATCCTTTAAACTTATCTGATAAGATCTGATCTCTCTCCATTGAGAATTCTCATTATCATGGAGGTAATCGAAATTAGAGACTCATATTGACTCCATGCAACTAAATATAAATATTAATATGAAACAAACGAAAGCTACAGCCGATGTATAATTACTGTTACCCGATAGATAAATAATAAATAAATTTAACCATAATATAGTTCACACAGCCTCACAATGAAGCCCTATCTTAACTTAAGTTAGCACTTGAAAACAACAACAATTTGTAAATTTATTTTGACTTCATTCATGAAGAACCTTTTCCAAAACTTTTAAATTTAAATGATTTATAGGTAGCTTTTATCTTGTTTTCGTTGTCAACTCTTGAAAGCACTTTAAAACTTTCTTTCATTCTCTGTTCGCAACGGAATTTTAGTAATATGCTTTCAAATTATTTTAACATCCATTAAATATTTGCGATCAAACGAATTCCAGCAACCATGAACGGGCTAGAAAAAAGGTGGAAAAAGATAGAGGCTTCTAAGTTTTCACTGGAAATTTTACCAATTTTTCTCGTTATTAACCTTCCTCAAACTTTGAGGAATATTTGAAAAAGGAATACCCTAATTATCCTCGAGTTTTGCGGTTAGCAACACATTTAGCGATACATTTTTGATTATATAGATATGTAGATTATATACTATTGAAAGTTATAATGCTCATGGATTATTAAAATAATATTTTATTGAAATTTTTGATTGTTATATTTGAGCCTTTATTTATTGTATATGTTAGATTTGAAATAAGCTTCACCTGAATAAGTTACTGAAAAGTTTCAGGTACTAATAAGAGTCTATAACTTGATAAAAAAATGAATTTGAAAATTGACGAAGGTTTTCGTACCCCGACTGTACATAAATATTTAGTCTGTGAGCAGTACCTACTTACACGAACTGAGCAGTCCGTATTATCGGATTGTTAACTGGGATGAATACACGTGGCAGCTTTCACATCGATCCGTGGATGAATAAAAATAACTGTATATGTATATCTTGCTATAGTATATGTATGTGATGAAATTAGTTCTCATTGACATATTATATATTTTCCTATTGTTATATATATCTTTAACATCCTATTGTTATAACATCATCCATCATCAACATAGCCGTAGGACTTCTAATGCCGGATACATATACGCACTATGTATCCAATTTTTAAAATTAAAAATGATATTTATAATTTTAAAAATTGTCATTCAAATGTTTTCACTTCTATCGTGTGGTCATAAGCACACACTTGTATTTAACAAACTTGTATTTAATAATAAAAAAAACTTTATTTTTAAATTTTAATATCTGTTTACATTATGATACCCTGAAAGTGGCAAGTAATGGAATTAGTAAGTGTTATCTTAATTACATGTTATTGTTTTATGAATTGTTATAGGGATTTTGTAAAAAATAAAATAAATAAAAATGTAAAGTGTATCGAGAAATTCTAAACACAACGATACGCGTTTAGTTAAATTCCAACAAGTGAAAAGAATTTATGACAAAAAAATTATGCTTGCACTGTTGTAACAGTTACAATTCAATATATATTTTGCCTAGTGATTCAAATAGAGATTGAGTCGTCAATATTAGTTTATCTTCAATACTTTCACATTTACGTTAATCTCTCTTTTGTTATTCTTCGTAAATATTAGTGAACACAATGTTGTCGGCGCAGATCAATATCACGCACGCGGAGCGACGACTCTGCGTCAGGCGCAACTAAAATGTTTCATTCAAGTTCCTGTCCGTGTGGCGATCCCTTTATAGTGCCAATACCGAAGCTGAACTTACAATTAGATAAAGCTCAATTACACTACTGTAACATTTGAAAAAGTTACTTATCGCCACTAGTTACTTATCTATTTTCTTTTTCAACGCAGAGAAAGTTGCGGGCACCAGCTAGTGTTAAGTAAAAGAGACGTTTTAAAATTGTTTGCACTGATCTCTTTAGTAAACACACTTTTCCTAATGGAAGGTATGTGTATATAATGTAATATGATTATTTAAAATTTCCGTGAAAAATCATCTAATTGATGATATGCATCAAAATCCGTTGCGTGGTTAAGGAGAAGCCAGCGGCCAAGCGGCCGCTAATTCTTATTAATTATATTCTTATAATTATATAAGAATTAAAGTTATTAGATAATAAATTATTATGAGAATCCTTAGAATTTCCATAGGGGCAAAGCCATACACATGTTAATAAGTCCTAAATATTTATAAGCTTTCTCTTCATTGAGCAATATTGGAAAAAATATACGGGAATCCGCTACTGAATAGGCTATATGTACCGATTAACTAATTCAGTTTCAATGTAATAACATTCTTATGGCTTCATTTTTTGTCGTAACATTTTCATTTTAGCACGTATTTTTTAAAAATATGATGATAAATATATATGATGACAATTTTTTCTTGATTTTTCTCTTTTCTTTAGACATAACTAGCGACCCGCTCCCAGCTTCACACGGATACAATTTTACTCTACAAATTATATATCTTCCTCGTTTATAGCTCTTTCTATTAGTGAAAATTGTATCAAAATACGTTAGGTGATTTAAAAGTTAGATGAGACATAATTTATATAAAATAAATAGAGATACATATGATTTCTAGCGCCTTTCTACGATCTCCTCTTCATATTTTTCGTTATTGATATTATGCTTAAATTTGGAACATTTTGTTAACCTCGTGCTACGTCCGGTCGTCGACCCCTGGCTCTGAGCCAAGTGGGCCACTCTGCTACGAAAGTGCTACGACGCGTAGCACTTGTAAACAAGATTTGTGGATGTATTTCTTCTTTTAGAAACTTATTTCTTCGTTGAAAAACACGATATTAAATATATTTACTATCTAGTCAAGTCGGGGATGTTTTTAAGAAGGCAATTATTTTAATAATTTTATTACTAAATGGTCGAATTTTGACCTTAATCACTAATTAAAACTATCTTAAATCCTAAACGGTCGATGCTATTATACATACTCGTAGATGCATGTTAGACTGCCTTTTGTTCTTAAGTCGCGTCGGTTGGCGCGCAAGCCCGCGCGCAGACGGCTTGTTCGATACTTATGAAAATTAAAAATATTTTTCAAACAAATATTTTTGGTAAACTATAATACCAACTTATATACTATATATACTATTAAACGACACGTTTGGTCTAGTGGCTAGTAACCCTAACTGTTAACCAAACGGTCGCGGGTTCGGATCCCGCTAGGGGCAAATGTTTATGTGTTAACATTTTACCTTTGTACCTGAGTCATGGGTGTTTTTTATTTATAATATGTATGTATTTACAAAAAAAGTAATATATGTAGTATATCAACTGACTGGTATCCAAAATACAAGCATTACTTGCTTACTGTGAAACTAGAAGGTGCTGTGTGGAATATGTGAAGATATTTATATAAACTATACATAATATATATAGCCTGTATATAGCTGTATATAGTCGTTATACATACAGACTGACAGAAGCGACGGGGGTTTGTTTTATAATATACGCCTGCATATCATAATTTATAATAATAAATACTGCTAATAATAATTTAGCAATACACAAACATCATAGAAACAATTTCGTTTTGGCACGCGAATTTACTCTCTATGTACTCATGTACATTCTAATATACTTGACTCTAATGTAAAGGTTTTATTGTAAGGACCATGAGGTGTTAATACGAAATTATGGTTGCAAACAATGGCACACAATTTGCACAATCTGGGATGAAGAAGATATATTAACAATATGATCGTCTATTAGCGTTTTGACTCTCTACGGAACAAGGTCTCGTACATTTATCTGTGTTAAGCAAGAGTTACTCGTAATAGGTCAGGAAGCCACTTGTTGGACTTGGAACCATTGAAACCCACTTCTATGAAACTATCTCTGTTAAGAATTGGCACTTTATGCTGCCCCGTACTTATTACGTTCTTTAAACAGCTTTCTTTATTTTTAAGCTAAATTTGTATGATTTTCATTTCAAAGAATTTGTTTCTTCAAATGATATTTGTAATTTATTTACAACTTGCTGTGCTCTGCGGTGTCACCTGCTCTCTACTTTAATACTACTCATTACCAACACAAACCCATTCCGCGGGTCGAAGAGTATTAAAAATTGCAGTTACCTAATTGTCAATCAACAACTTATTTATTTTATTAAATAGCATTTGTTCTGTCAAAATCTGTAGCCCGATTGCAGCGCCATTTATCAGGTCTAATAGGTGGTGCTTGAATTTATATTTCTCGAAATTCTAAATTCTTTTACCTACAAATACATCAACCCTTCCGTACAACAAAGCCACGTCAATTTGAACCCCCGAGTCCAACGCCACACAACAAATAATATAATTCTTACATGTTATTATTATTTTTATATACGTTTTATGGAAGCCTTCACGCTCCAATAAAATTAATAATCATATTCCCAGTCTTTCGTTACGGTACAATTCGCCATCCCCGATCGTTCGTGTATCGGGGCTTTTTTGATAGGTAAAATGAACGTTTCAAATAGCAAAACGGAATCGATCCACGTGACATTCATACTAAAAGCCGTTAAAAGCAGTAAAGGGAAGAATCAGAAGAAATCCTGAGAGGAATCATATTTTTTTTTTCAAGAAATTATTATTGCATCCAGAAACATGTCCTGTATTTTAAAACATAGCTTTAAACGTACAGTTTTTAAGACCTATTGGTAATATAAAAAGAAACAGTGTGGTAGAAACAAAACAACTTTATAATTGGATCATGTTTACACAGGCGAATTTGCAGACAACAGCTAATATTTCTACAATACTCTTGAAATTGAAAACGCAATTTATGTATTTATATTTTGGCAACAAATTACTTTATAGTATCAATTTCACCGCTTAATGAGCCCTCGAACGCTCCATTTATGTATAAAGCAATTAAATTATTGGTTTAATTATTTCTTTGTGTGTAAATTTCGGAAACATGTAACGTACCTTTGTTGTTTTATAGATCTATTCATAATAAAAGATGCAAGAAAGTATAGCGTACTGCCAGACGTCGAGACAGGCAATGCCCTCTATGCAATCGCTTATGCTTACTTAAGAACTAGTATAGAAGAGGTGACATGTTTTAAATTTATTTTATTTTGTTGTATAAATAAAATCTATATGATCACATTTGAAGGAAATTCAAATGATTACCAGTACATATTTTGAAATTCTTTTTATTCGTAGGTCTCTACTCTACTCTCAAATTGACAATTAAATTAAAATTAATTAATTAATTAAATTGGCAGTCAGGTATACACATTCGACCATTATTTCGTAAGGCAGAATAACCCATGTCTATTCTTGGATGTTAACAACGACTTTCTTCTGCCACCAGTATGTATATTGCAAATTATGTTTCTTAATGGGAAACTGCATAATATATGGAATCTTTTGCATCATTTATAATCTTATTGCATTCTTCTTAACCACCCAACGGAAATTGATACGGTTTCCACTAATGGAAAAAGCAATAAACGAAGAATGTTTGTAATTTGCTGATTAAATTGTGTGCGTGCGAAATTAATAATATTAAATAATAAAATAGTGTTTGCCTACGATTTAGGTACGTTTTTATTTATTAAACTTTTTCTATCACATAACACATAGAGCATTAAGAGCGTCGCTTTCATTTCAAGTGGTTACAGAGGATCCTCTCAGCATTTGTTACACGCTACGAATACACAAACTGATATTTTCGATTGATCTATAAGCTAAATGAAAATCAACCCTCTACATGGAACTACACAAACATTCCAGAGCGAATTTCGATTGAATGTTCTTTGACTTCATCAAGATCACTGTCGAACATTGTGTCGGTTTCACAGGTAGCCGAGTATTGTGCCGCGCTTGAAACGTTTCTACATTTTGATCTGTGCATGTTGTTGGAAAACCGAGTGAGGTTAACACGCATGCGTGATGTCTACAACAAATAACCACCCCAATCAAGCCAGATGTGTCTTCGGAAGGCTCCAAGTCTATGTCGTCTCTTCAAATTTATTTAAAATCTGTGTATTGTGTAGATTCTATATAAAAATAATCAATTTAAATCTTTTAGTGTAGTGAAATATTTAGTGCAATTTTTGTAGTTAACTATTTATTTCAGTGTTAGTACAAAAGACATCAAATTTCGGTGGTTTTCTTGTGATATCCATGCAGTAACTGAACAGGTACCTAATTTTAATTATTAAATGGTGATAAATGTTTACTTTATATGATGGTCATTTGAATTGAGTGTATCTTATTAAAAAGCGCTTTGGGTTTATTTTACAAAGAATGGAATATAGTCGCCCTCGCTGTACAGATCGTTGAACCAGACTCGTTGGATTGTTTTGTTTTTGAAAATGGAAACCTCGCTATTGATTTATTCTGTAATTTAAATTTTAAATAGAGAACCTTCACAGTCTTAGTTATCTGTGATTGTTTAAACAAAATATGAAAGGATTATAGTGATCACAGATTTAATTTAAACTCTTAAAAAATCAAATTTATTTGATTTTTTAAAGTGTTTGAAATAGACATTGTCTCCCTCCTCGAATAGCTTTTTCCATATTGCCAGGGTTATCACTGGTGATAGCAGACACGAAAAACCTTTATTCGGATCCCAAGGTGTTGTAGACTTTGGAATCAAGAGAGTTAAGAGAGACTTTGGCTAGACGTTAATTTAACTTTTTTAGTCACAAAATTTATACAACTAATGATCTCATTAAAAACCACAAATTAAAAACACACAGGTCATCAAATCATCGTGAATTGATTCTTTATCTGTCCCTGGGTGATGTCACCTATTTATCATTAACCAATTACGAAAGAAAAATATTAAAAAAAATATTATATTTAATAATTAAAATACCTGGTGGTTCCAAAAAATCTTATCCTTTATCCTATTAAGGTCGGCAGCGCTTTTGCAACCTCTGTGGCTTTGCTTGTGTTAAAAGGCGACGGTAGCCACCTACCATTAAGTGGACCGTCAGTTTGCTTGCCCAGCTTTTCCTATTTTCCGCTTACAGATTCCCTTTGCTAGGCGGAAGGGATATGTGGGGGTCGCCCAGCACCTGATCATAGCGGCACTGGGAATACTCACTAAAACTCCCCGGTGCCTCCTTGCCCTTTGAGCGGCGTGGACCGGGCTCTGCCGAGGCAACAACTCCGATCCACCTCAGGTCGGCCTAGCCATTGCTGGCTAGGCTAACGCCAATGGGGACTGCCCGGAAACACCGGGGCAATTTCCAGGCGGGGGGGACTTTGTGCAGGCACACACAGCTAGCGAACTATGCGTGCAGGTCCCCTAGGACATTTGAAGTCTAGGTCTAAGGGAAGCGAGACCGGCCTCTTCCTCTCGCTCCCTCTCAGCTGCCTCCTTCTGTGACATGGCCCAGCTTTTCCTAAGAAATATAACAAAACCGTAATTACCCAGTGGGTGAACGTATTATATGTGTAGGTATTATAAGACAGAAGCTATTTCGAATTTATTAAAAAAAGGCTGCAAATGCAATTAATTCTTTTCTTATAAAAAAATATAAAAATATAGTAAGCATTAATATTATCCGAATTACTTACGATACGTTAGATGTCAGAATATAACACAAGTCATTCGGAGTATATTTTAGAAAAAATAATTCTGTCAAGAATAGCCCAAACTCAGTGTGTTTCGAAAATTTTTTTTTACGAAACAACTGACTGAAATTTAATAGTGTGGTATATTTTTGGAATCAACTTATGGAGCCCTTTCATTTGATACCCCACTCGATAGTTTTTCGAATATATTTTTTTTGTCAAACAAAAAATTTATGACGTCATAACTGCAAAATATAAGAGGTGACGGATATCCACCTAAAATACTTACTAAGACTCCTACCCCGACAAAAATTCTTCATTCTCGAACTTCCCTACAGGACAATATTAAGGCCGTTAGTAAGCCTGGCTAGTTAACTAGTTAATACTACCTAGTTCTCACGAGGTCATGGTCTTGAATTTGATTATAGATGCTTCTTGAATGTGATTTAATTTAATCATAGTGAAGGGCGAATAAATATGAAACCATAAAACTTAATCAAACCGAAGCCTGAACAATTCAAGGAAGCCGTCAATGAAAAATACACCTTATACAATTGAGTATTACATCACCTACGGTCCTACGCTATTATAAATATGAGTTCCCTGGGAGTTTGTCTGCGTGTAATATTTATATAAAGCTAATTTTAACCTAAATGTAGAGCAATATTAAAAACAAAGGGATATATCGGGTGTATTTTACCCGAGATAAAAAGGTAGTTTCAAAGGTTATATTGCGTAGTTACGATCTCCGTATTTACCTACAGTATCATCGAGGAAATCGAATATTTTTCGATAATATTGTAGGCAAAAAAGGAGATCGGAACTATGCAATTTTATCTTTGAAAATAATAAAAAAAAAATCAATTAAAACCCGTCACACATGTAGCCACCTTAGGGATGGCTCAGCCAATTACCAACTTGCCGCACTCGAATCGGTGGAACGCAAAGCTAGGAGACTCATTGGCGACAGTACACTTTAAAAAAAACTAATATGCAGAGCTTGGCACATAGACGCAAAGTTGCCAGTCTATGTGTCTTTTATACGATGTACTTCGGAGAGTGTGCTCAGGAGCTGCATGAGCTCATACCGCCTTGTCCTTTCTTCCATGGGACATACATACGTACTGCTGGTTACCATCCTCATCTCGTCGAAATCCCTCTTTTTCGGACCAAGCGCTTTAAAATATCCTTTATAATGCGCACTGCCAAGGTTTGAACTCCCTGCGTCTGTATTTCCAAGCTCATATAACCCACATCTTTTCAAGGTTCGAGTGAATAGGCATCTTCTATGTGAGTTTGCTCCATCATAGGCTTCATCCTTGCTACACGGCTCATCTCTAATTAAAAAAAAATCTACATATATATTAATATAAATTATAGTAAGGCATATTACGATATATTTTCTATACATACGCAGCTATAATATATATTTCTATGACGTCAGCAACGTATACCGAATATATATTATAGCACGGTATATATATTAATATATATTATAGCTACGTTGGTAACGGGCTTTAAAACATATCGTACATTCTTTTTCAGTAAATTCACTATAGCGTGTATCTCGGAGCAAGTGCGAGTATCATTAATACTTTTATACGCATCATACATTCAGGGTTACTTTTTTCATCAAACAGTTTAATAAATTGCTAGAATCTATGCAAGGAATCTTTATATCTACTTTTATAATGTAGGAAATTAGTAATAAATTACAGATTGGCAACAAGAAATAACAAGTTAATGGGGAATATGAAATAACTAAAATACTTACTCGTAAAATTAAAATAAAACAAAACCATCTCATTCTTTTTGTATATTACTAGCTGTACTCAGCGGGTACGCCTGCTTTTCTAATTTGACAGCTACAATTAACTTCTCTACCAACTTTCATGGCGATAGTTCAAACGGTGATGAATTTAACAATTTCATATAATTGTATTTTGCAAAAATAATGAATATGTAGAATAATGTTTGAAAATAATGAATATAATACGTATATATATTCATTATATTTGGAAAATAACGATAATAAAGCTTAAAATACTTAACCAAACAAATTATACCATGGGTCTTATCGTACCGTGCGCGTACAATATTCTACCTACTAATTACTAAATTAATAGGTAATATCTCTTAAACCTCATAACTATTAGTACATTTTCTTGCTAATGTCTTTTTATTTTATATTGTCTAATTATATTTTATAACTTTTTTAGACGTAAAAGGCAGTTATTGTAGCTTTAATATAAAAGTTGGACATGATATCTAGAACTTTTTTTATAGATCTCTTTGGGGCCGACGTTTTTATAGTACATTATTTTCGTAAATACTTTTTTATAGTACACCGTTACATTAGCGCACGCCGATAAAGAAAATCACTAACTCATTTTTCTCCGACTTGATTTACAAGTAACATGATTTCGTTCTATAATAAAATATCTTTGAAGCTTGAGCTTTCCATTAGTAAAAGAATTTTTGAAATTGGATGAACAGTTTTAGAGATAACCTTCTGCATAGGTGTAACCTCATACATAATGTCAAACAATTGGTATGTCTAGTGAGGTATTTTTAAAATATAGTTTTTTATATAAATTTTAAAATTTATATAAATTCTTTTATATACTAGAAGCCGTAAAATAAAAAATATAAAATCTGATTTAACGCCTGATATTTTTAACGTAGTGACGACTATGACACCACCACTGTTGACGAAACTGGCGTCCATTATTTTTATAATTTTGGACGAACCCTAATATTTGTCCAAAATAAAAAGTATCTTATATGTTAATGCAGGTAATAAACTATCTGTGTCCTAAATTTCAACCAAATCAGTCAAGCCGTTTTTGCGTGAAAGAGTAACGCACATCCATAGTAGGATTTGACAGGTAGCAAAACACTGGGTCTTAAAACGCAACTCGATATTCCAGGCACATAATAAATATTAAATCAAAAGTCACACAAAACAAGGTATATAAAGCAAAGACAGCAAGAACAGACATAAAATTGTTTTATTCGGTGTAAATAAACACGTAAATCACTCCGAAGGGCCGTAACTTTAGCATATAAAACCTTTAATATCCTGAATCCTGTCGAGTTTCCTTAGCAAATAAACTCCATAAAGTGCTTATCTTTATTAAATTAAATACCGTTACTAAGGGGTTTATTTTATACACTTAATTTTTCTTAAAACCTAACTAATATTATAAATGCGAAACTTTATAAGTTTGTTTGTTTGTGTGTTTGCGACGCTTTCACGCCTTAACTACACAACTACACAACTGATCATCATGAAATTTTGCATACAGAAAAGGATATACGATACCCTTTATCCTAATCAAACATTCTGATCCCTCGGGAATCTTAAAAAAAAAAAAAAAACGCCTGACTAAAATTGATGAGCAATAAACATTGAATAAATGTTTTATACCTAAGAAAAAGGAGCGCGGACGTAGTCACGAGCAAAAGTTAGTAGGTAATAATCCTAATTCCCCAATCACGATTACACGGAAAGAGGACGCAGGAAATTGGAATCCAATGCCTATAAATTCACTATTATATTATACAACAATTCAGTCCCGATATAACTCTGATGTAGGTACTCAATATTTTCGCTATATAGATTATGTCAGCTTTAAGTAAAAGCTGATATAATCTGTGAAGCACACTTAATTACACCCTCTGTTCTTATTTAAATATTTTTGATATAATTTTAACATCATATTTAAAGAGAAATTCCTTGCAAAGTAATGAAAAATTTAAATTAATCTGAAAAAATGGCTTTCCGTCAAGGGAAACCGCTTTTATCGCATTTGCGTCGACAGTCCTTCGTCAAGAGCTATAGTCTTTTGTAATATGAGTACCATTTGTCAGATGAGCAGATGGTTTTCGCACAACATTTTTAACAATAACAATATTACTCCGACTAAAGTCTGGTAACTAAACGAAGAATACAATTCACTAAATAGTACGCCTAGGTAACTAAATAATGTTTTATTCAAAACTCATTTAGTATTTACAACGTTTGAAAATTGTTTGGTCATTGAACGAAGGGCAGACAGGCAACAAAATACCCTATTACTAATAATAAGTGGTCTTTTACCCTATTTTATATACCCTTCAATCTACTGAAAGACAAATTTTAGAGACGATAGGGGATTTTGGTGGTATATACTCGCATTATTTAGACATCCAAACAAAAGAACACACTTTTTTTTCAGGGTTTAGTGTGTTTTACTTAAATGTCCTTTCGATACGAAGTCGTATTTTTAAGGAGTTACCACCGTCAAACAGACATACTAAACTGAGCAGCAGTGTCTATCCCCTTACAGAAGACCAAAGTGAAATAAGCTAGAGGGGCATCAGGACTGGCAGCCTACCGGTGGACCTTTACATAAAGGAACTTTTAATCTTTTATAGGATCATGAAACCATTGTTTAACTTTCTATTAGCAAAAAATACACAAGTAGATAAAAAAACTCAACACTTTTAGTACATTTAATGTGGAGTCACGCGATAACTGGTGCCCTTCAGGGATCACCTTTAAAGGACAACCTTTTATCCTTCAAGTAGCTTAGGGCCTTCATTTTGGTACTAATATATGCCATCTTAATTGAAACGTTTGAATTCAAAATTACTAATTTATTTAAGATGTTTCATGAGAGGCTAAAGCACAAACACTCTATTAGTGCATATTTATTCCATTAAGTATATATTTATTTTTTAAATTCACTTAAATAACAGAAAAAATGTACCTATTTAAAATTTTCAAGAACAAAAATAGCTTACAGCTGAAATTATCAGTTCCTATTTATTGATAATTACTGATATATTAATTCTCGCAGTGTTGTACGCGTTTAGGGATTGCAATACTGGATTCAGAAATCCAGTAATCCAGCTGGATCAAGCACATTTTTGGTCTTACTGAATCTGGATCCAGTAAGACGTAAGTAGGTAAGTAAGTAAGGATCAGTAGAGAAGCTGGCTTCTACAGTGTAGACTTTTCATATACGAGATACTAAATTATAAAATTAACTGGCTTTTGCCCTCGACTTTGTCCTTGCCTCTTTTTCTTAGATGTTAGACATTTATTCAATCTTTATTACTCATATATTTTTTAATTTTATTTTGTAATTTTTTATTTTATTTTTAGATGTTTCCTCAGTATGTCCTTTTTTGTATCCCTGACAACGAGTATGCAAAATTTCATGATGATCGGTTGACTAGTTAAGGCGTGAAAGAGTAACAAACAAACTCACTTTCGCTTTTATAATATTAGTTGGGATTTTCTAGTTTTTAATATTTGTAACCGACGGAGTATAGGGGAAGCTAGACACTCCAAGTAATAAAGTTTGTTCAATCAATCACGCAGCAACCGCTTTGGGACATACTCGTAATATGTTTGACTTCAATAATAAATATAAAAACACAGAAACAGTTGAGAAGGAACATTGACAAACTTTTGCATTATATATTTGAGAGAACAGCACCGAACAAATTCTATTACTAATTAAATAAACCAATAAAGTATTTCGAAGTTAGATACAATATAAACGGTACTAAATAATTCATCTCTTAATGATACTCGTAATGTAGACAATGGAGCCCGCAAAAACCGAAACCAGAGGTACTCAAACTCTTAATTGATCACCATGACTCGTAAGCAAATTCGGGGTTACTGAACTTTGAATGCCGCTGTATTTATTAGTACTGTTTAATTTGTTAGGAAGCGAGTTCGTTGAATTTTATATATTGCAATCTATTGCAATATTTTGAATTATTTTGAATTTTCTAAAATTCAAAATAACCAAGTTTAGTGATATTAATTAAAGCTTTTTTAAAAATAATTAATTTCGAATAATACAAATAACAAATGATACATAATTTAATTCCTAATTCCTAATTCCTGGAGAGAAGACCGTAGGCTATTAGGAAATTATGGTGGTATTTATTTATTTTTAGTTTTTTTATATTATTTTATTAAAATTAAATTATTTATTTGTCTTAGTTTGGATCGTTATAATTTTGTATACGATAAAAATGTCCCTTTTTGGATAATATATTAAAAAAGAGAAATATTTCGATAAACGTCTAGCTAGGCGGTTAAGAAGTATTCATATTATTAAGTCACACCCATCAATGTCCTAAGCGTTGAAGTTTCCGATAGCACAATACGTCGTCACTATGACGACCACAGAAATAGTCTTTTATGAGGAATTGTCTATTGTGTATTGTGTTAAATAGAGTGAAATACTAGTGAAATACTAATAATGTATTTTCTAAGATTTTCATTGCAGCCCTTTTAGTTGATGCTTTCAAGTGTCCATTCTATCAGAACTTATTTTAGTTTATAAACTAAAATATTGGTTCTATGAGCATTTCATCTAAAACACAGTTGATATGTATCTAATGGCTGTAGTCCTCGGGGAAGTTCGCGTATGGAGATTTTTTTTTAGGAAAGTTTATTAGGAGTCTTAGTTCCGACAGGAAACCGATGAATGATTTTTTTCTAAAATATAAGCCAAATGACTCATATCTTTGGCTGTATCAAATGATCAAATGTAGATAAAGGGAATCCGGAAAATATTAATGCGTATTATTTAATTCAGCACACTAGGTTTAACTTTTATGCCCTTGTGTATACCCTTTAATATACAAAATTATCAGCTTTAATTAATCTTCGTTACGATGAAAATGACTGAATATTCAGCTTACTTAATTTATGTAATAATTGTTCGAAAATTTGCATATAACCGAATCTATTGAGCCCAAGTCGACTAGTGCTCCATTATAGTAGAACCTTGTGATTAGTTTTAATTCGGTAGACACCAAAGACACCAATATCTATCAAAGAGACTAACGCGTGGCTAAGTCTCAATGAACCCCAATTATAATTATTTATTAACAAATTATATATGACAAATTTGGTCATTTATAGATTAAAATTTTATATCAAATTAATTTAGAGCCTTTTAAAAATTTTAACAGTATAAATTTGGCAATAATTAAAACTAGTTATTTTTAACAGATATCACTTTAGGAGTACCTATATATCATCACCATCATAGCCGTAGGAAATCCACTTGTGGAGGTCTCCTCCATAACTTTCCAATAGGGCTGGTCAGAAGCAGACCAGCCCTGCGACCTGCCCTGTAAACCTGCGACCCTTATAAGATCATTTTCTACCTTGTGGGTGGACAATTGTATATATAGTACGCTACTCTTGCTTGTCCGTGGCCTGTCCAAAACTCCTCTTTTTAAAAATTTTGACTAGCTGTTGCACGCGACTTCGCCCGAGTAATTTTATAAAAAAATAGCCTATCTTACTTGCTGATAATGTAGCTTTCTATAGGTGAAAGAATTTTCAAAATCGGTTCAATAGTTTTTGAGTTTATTCTTACAAATATACAAATCTTCTCTCTTTATAATATTACTCAAAAAAGTATTTATTTTTTCTATATTATAAATGGGTACACTTTTCTTTGAAGGTTCATTACTTATACGAGTATAAGTATATATTTTCGTACATTAATAAGTGGCTTTTAATTTTATCCGCACAAGGAAACACTGCCTACATAGCGCGTGAAAGTAAAAACACGCACGCGATTTTTAATACAAGATATCCGTGACCTAGCTAAGGTTGATTAACCTCTATGATAATCACGTGCGCAAGATAACATGGCGGTATGTTAATTGATTTTTCAACGAAACTTCGACGCTTTCAATTATGTTTTCACTTTTTTGTACGAGTATAAAACGAAGGATCAGATGGCCCATAACATCGTTAATGTCGCTTATAAACTTGTTCAAATATTCGCCGTCAAGAGAAAAAAAAAAAATGTATGTGAATACAAAATAGGATTACCATTGGTGAACAAATTGAGAATGAGAAAATGGGTTTTAGTATCCCTTTTTCTTATCTTCTCTAATCATAATACAAAATCACACTTTTCAGAATTGTCTGGTAGGAGCGTGATTGATGCTACCAGATGAGTTGCTAATAATAAGCATTCCTAAATCTCTATTGAAGCATTTATTGATTTGTTTGCTTCATTAAAACTATTTGTTAGAAAATACTTAATCTTATTCAAGCAGTAAATAGACAATTGCTGTAGACTTTCTTTTGATAAAATCTCTCAGATTGAAGAGACATCTTTTAAGAATTTTCTCTCCCATCTTGTTATTACGTTTCTAATTGACAGAGTTGGTACGAAACAAGTCATTTGAAATAAGAGGATTGAAGTAAACAGAATTGATTAAACCTGTGAGAGTATTTTTCAATAATATCATAAATGTTCGCATTTATGTTATTAGAAGGGATGAATAAAACATTTGGATAATGTCACTCTAAGCATTGTATTATTTTTTAGCACTTTTTGAATTTTCATCACTAAAACATGGTGCGGCCATAACTTTTAGCAGAATTCCACCGCGAAGTAGTTATTTATATTACCCAATCTTTAACACTTTATACTTAAGGATCGTGTTTATTTCTATATAAAAATGGGCGATCATCAGCCTACCAGACGCTCTTTATCGTGTAATAACAATAATATCATTTAACTTAATTATCAAAAGCGAAGCTTCAAATATTGGACGATTATGGGCTGATGATGATGTTAAAAAACAAATGTGTAACAAAAAATAAAATGTTTAGTCCAAAATGTTGTCTTAAATAGTCACCATGAATATAATCGGGTTTATTCTAAATATTAAATAATTATATTATTAACAAAGAGGATAAAGACGGGATTAATCACAGGTGATTGAGTAAAATTGAGTTACTTGAGGCTACTTGATTATGTCGTTTAGGCGGTAACTGATTTAGTCGGTTAATATTATCAAGACACTCCGTCTTGTAAGCTCTCACAGCATACAACTGACTGTTGCTTGAACGTACATTTTTTTTAAAGTGTTTGAACTAAATATTTGAATATTTTTAAGTGCAATTTAAATTTGAAAACACAAATTTTTTTTTTGTAAAATATTATCATAGTTTCTAACGGATTTTCTAGTTTACGTTTTCATTTTAAATAATTGCTAATAAAACTTCAAACATTTTGTAAAATAATAAAAATGGTTTATAAAAGCGTGTATTTTAAAGATTATCCTTACGAATACATTCGTTGCGGCCAAAGTGACAGGTAAGTAAATATAATTTTATTATTTAAATAAACATTTTTAATAACATTTCTAAGTAAAAAGTACTACTAGATAGTGTTACCAGGCTGTATTTTATACATAGGGCGTTTACTTGTAAATTATTTACATACTCATTGAAAATACTGTTTCAAATAGTGCGTTTGTTGAATTGTCAAATTTTATTACTTACCTACCGGTATTTGATCCTTAATAACAATTCCACACGATAGCTATTATTTGTGTTAGCTTAGTGCTCGAAATTTTAAATAATATTGGGGTGGGGAAAAAAAGCTGTTTCCAACATTTCTATTGATGTCACTAAAGATCGTCAATATATTGCTTGCAAAGATATATTATTTCAATGCTATCAAATAACGTAATTAAAATCGTTTCAGCAACCAATGAGAAAATAATACGGAACAGTTTTGTCTTTTCCTATATATAATATTCGCTAAGCGTTTATTTATTATAACAATTATATAAATAGTTTCCTATTTAATATAACAAGTGTTAGCTCACTGGTCAAAATTCCACCATAATTATTTTTATGATTTTAAAGATTGCTTTTTTATTGATAAAAAATCGAGGCTATTTAAAAAAAGAAGAGTAAAATCGGTTTACTAATGAAATGGTACTAGACTGTTTTGTCATAACCTATTCATTTAATTGATAATACAAAGAAATGAAAACTTTTAAATTGCTAAGTAATTATATACCAACTAATATTTAAAAAAAAAGTTACTTTGTAGTTATCCCGACCTTGAAATAACTTTTTTAGAAAATCCTTTAATATAATTGAAAACTTCAGATGATTATAAAGTTTTGGCAAAACTTAAATAGATTTCGATTTTAAACTGAAAATAAGGCTTTTCACTTACATTTAGCCAGTCGGCAGCCTCTTTAGAAGTCGTTTACTTTTATAAACAAAATCTTGACATTAAACTGAAATATTCCCCTCTTTAATATTTAAAGTTACTTTCTGTCTAACATTTAATTGTACGCGTGGGAGGGACTTAAATTTTTAATTACACTAGATTTTGCTCGCGACTTTGTCCTTATAAATTATATCATAATTATAATATTCTTTCTCAAGAATTAAGCTATCAAATG
This sequence comes from Synanthedon myopaeformis, assembly GCA_944738685.1. NCBI lineage: Eukaryota > Metazoa > Arthropoda > Insecta > Lepidoptera > Sesiidae > Synanthedon > Synanthedon myopaeformis. The sequence goes on from OX122915.1 coordinate 10,439,470, forward strand.
CAAAATAAAACTTTTAACCAAAAACTCTTCAACTATTTTATATATTATATTATAATAGTATATATATATAAAATCCGTCTAGACTGTTAGGTTTCTGCAGATTCTAGCGTTATTGTATATCAATACAATAAACTAGTTCACTGTATTTGAGCTTATTCCGTGACCATGTCCGTTAATAGTCAGTAGGTTTTAAGTTATAAGTACTTAATTATTGTATTATTCTCGTATATATATAACATTTTTAAATCCAAATTTAATTGCAGATTCCATGGTGAGAAATTTAGAAATGAACTTAATAAAAGGTGCCATATAATTTGTGATACAAGCTAAGTATACTTATAAAGAGCATATATATATTCAGACAATAATCCATTAATCAAAGCAGCTCTATTAGTCACCTGATCATGAGGTAGATAAGTAATGCTTTTCCTATATAATAGCCGTCACCGCTTTTTTAAACTTATACACAATAGTAAGGCTTGATATGACTTGTTATAGAAGCATATGCATTGACATTACTCAAGTTTAAATTAGAGAATCAATAATTATTTAAGTCCAAAAAAAAATTACCTTCAAGGTCCAACTTTAATTACTTATGACTATTATGGTAATTAAAGATGTTGTATCCGATACATAAATGCATTTTAAGTTTCCTTCGAAAAGCGAATGGAAATTATAAATATATACTAAATGCAATGTATACGTATGAGTCATTTCGTTTATCCTGTTTATTCAGGTCGTTGTAAGTAAAGTCCTTGAAATTACATTGGGTAAGGACAAGAAATCTAAACCAGTTGTCACATTTTAATCCTAATATGGAATGTTTAAAGAAGAATTTCTCGTCTTAAATCATACACTACACACACTTAGCGCATAATAGGAAAAAAATAATATGTTAGCTCTAAATGAACACAACAATGTTACGGCCCCAAATTATGCAATGTTTTATGACAGACAGGCTGACCGTCCACTCGATGGTAGGTGGCTACCGTCGCCTATAACACAAGCAACGACACAGGTGCTGAAAGTGCGCTGTCGACTATAGTAGGATTAAGGATAGGGATAGACTAGTGAAAACTTAACTTTATAGTGGACTTAGTGGAAGTTTAACTAGTGGAAAGACGGATAAACGAGAAAGGTTGGTGTTAATAATTTAAATTTTGAGTAGCGAATATTGGTATACCTACAATTGTAAAGTAGCTATATCTACTTTAAGCTCAATATGTCAATAAATAAAATCGGATAAAGGTTTCCTTCCTCTCTTCAATTCAATATTATGTAGGCAACTAGAGTCGAATGTGACCACTAAGTAGTAACACAATTAAAAAATAAGGAAATTCGTACTTATTAGTTTAATGCGCTCATCAATTGTAAAAATGTGTCATCTCAGTAACATTGCAGTTGACCATTGACGTCCTACGCTTCAATCCTTACAAGTGACATCTTCCGCATCATACTCGTATACACTGTCAATGCGTTAGTAATATAATGCCACAGTGTAACTAAGTAAATATTTACAAACCACTCAGAACGTCGGAGTTCGGTTCCAGGCGTTACTATAAATTGATATACTTTCGTTCCATCGTAATAATATATCTGTATTCAACTTTGCTGCTTAGTACTAGGTAAAGATAGATATTGACCACGTTGAATATGATACCATCAAGTTTACATACGGTTTGATTTTATTGTACTGTAGCAGCTCAAAGAGTACACACGGGTAATTGGTAGCAAGTCACATGACCTACGTTTACTTCAGTTACGTACTCCGAAGACCTACTAGATAATTCCCTGACAATGGAACTTGAATGACTTTAATGAGATTTCTTTTTAAAAGCCTTCGGTGCACACAGTGTTTCTATCGTTCCTGATTTTAAATACGATCTAGGCAATTCCCGATCATCCCTATTGATTTGATACGGTGCCTCCTTGTCTTAAAACGACAATTTTATCCTTAAAATGTTAATTTTCGAAAATCCTTGCTTAACTGAGCCCTGCATTACACAAACTATCAAATTACATAATTCCATGTTGTTATTTTTGGGATTTTATAACTCTTTTAATGTACAGGTTGTTTAATGTACATCGCAATGGGGCTATATTTTATAAAATTACGCGGGCGAAGTCGCGTGCAACAGCTAGTTCGAGCCTTTTAGTTGTAGATAATATCTACTATTAATTATATTATTTTAACAGATGTAATCAGTATACAATATAAAAAGATTATAGGAACTTGTTGTTTGGATGGAAACAACAAGTTCCTTAAAAGTAAGTCTCCGCCCACTTCAATTCTAGCCTTTGCCCTTGCCAATAACTTAGACCGTCTTCAAACCAAATATCGACAAAATCGGTTCACTGATTTAATCCTGAAAATATTGTTCAGACAGGTTTATTATAGTATGAAAGATTATTATAGTAGCGGCCCACTCCCGGATTCTCCCTGGGTGCAATTTTTATATATAAAAATTTCTATATTATGGTATGTAATCACTTTTATAGAAATGGATATATTAAAGTGGAAACCTAATATAAACAGCCTAGTAATATTCAAGATTTGCGTAAAATAGGGCAGAGGAAATCGCCTAAATTGTGAACAACATTTTCATTATACCTATAGTCATATTGATGTTAATATTTCATAAATAAATATAAAAATGATGACTTGTAAGTATATTTGAGAAATGCACAGTATTTTAATAAATAAATTTAAAAGTGTCATTAAAACCTCGAAAGGCCTATTATAAAAATTACTGATTATTTAAGCGTAAGCGATTCGAAGCTCATATTATGTTTAGTATTGTATGTATACTTTGATATGTTTTTTTATAAAATTAAGTGTAGGTAATTATTTTAAAAATTAAGTGTTATTTTATATTTTAAAGATGACAAAAAGAATAGTATCCTGAGTTTCTTTCGGGGTTTCTTCTCAACATCGTCATCTTGGCTTTTTTTTTTCCGAAACCCTGGTAAATTTTAATTTGTAATGACGATCATAAGAATTTCTTGTAGAAACCTAATTGATAAATAAATATTTTAATTTTGATTTTTAAATGCCTTCAAACTTAACATAAATATGTATAAAACCCCATTACCAAATTACACGATATTTTCTCAGTAAAATCTATAATTCTTCTTACCTAATCGTATAAGTTTCAACCGCTAAAACGAATATAAACTGATCTCCATACAAAACTGATTGATCTCCTTTCAATTATAATTAGCATACCAATTTATGTACAGAATGTTAAATATAATGACAATTAATCCCAATAAACTGAAGCATCTCTGACGAATTTTAATAGTAGATTAATATGAATTTGGTATTGGATTATGTACGTAGATATTGATTATTCTTCTCAGCTTCTCACCTAATACAATTAATATTAGTTCTGGCTTTAACTTCCAAAACTAATATGGTTATGTATTATTTAACTAAACGAGTCAATTTTGTAATCACTGTACAAACACTGTACACTGTACAATCTAGCTTCAATAAAAAAAAAGTTTCCTTAGTAGCACTAGATATCTGTCTAACTAAATAAATATGTAGAGACAATAGGTTTGTAACATGTTATCGGGTGTTTGTGATTTTCTAGCTATTATAAATTTAATAAAATAAATACCAACGACATGATTAATTTTATGCAGTTACTTAGTGATTCCTTTTATGGAGGCTAACCAAACCGATTCGCATTCGTGATATTTTCACTCGAGCACACATTACTAGCTTGTAATTCGAATTTTAAATTAATTAAAAATAAAGACCTTCGACAATGTTGCCAGCCAATAGTGTAATAATAATTATATTTAATTTAATTTAATTTACCTATCATTTTAGTTGCTCTGTTTGCTATAAAACAACAATTATATATTATAACATATATAATATTTAATTATAGTCTTTTTTAAAAACTATTTATAAAATTATAGTCTTTATCACTAGCGACCTGGCTTCGCCCAGGAAAAAACTTATCTAGGTTTTATTATATATATAAAAATTCCGTGAAAAATTATCTAACTTCGCCGGGAAGAGTAGTTCAAAAAATAGCCTGCTAGTCCTGCCTGTGCCAATGTTTAAGATTTTTTCGTAAGTACCAAATTTCATAAAAATGTTTAATGATTTAGCCACGAAAACGTAGCTAACAGTGTTTCTTTTGCTATATAATATTAGCACGAATATGTGTGTGAATACGAAAACATTTTATAATAATCTACTTACAGAGCAACTCGGTATGAAATGAGATTTCAATGCTCTTGACCAATTTTCACCCCCGAGGTCACGAGAATCTGTGGCAGCGAAAGTTAAATATACATTTAGGAATATACGACAATATGTTATTAATACTTATTGAGATAATGATTTTAAAAATGTGATATATCATAAGATAACCTGTTAGTTATATTACTTAAATGAACTAATAAACGAAATTAATAATTTTTAATAGAATACGAGTATTGTTGCCGAAACATAACTACTAACTGCTTACCCTCAGATTTCCACTCCAACTTAGAAAATTTTAAAATATTTTGCATAATAAGATTAAAAGTCGTGTAATATTTATACTACCAGAAAAGACCTAAATCTGCCAAGTCCATAAAATAGTTTACTGCTGTTTGAACGTTTTTTTGGCAAGTGAGAAAAAATATTAACAAAATCCTTAAAATATTTTATTACCGCCCATGTAGAGACAGAGAGAGAAAGGAGATTTCTTTATTTAGAGATAAATACAAAAAAAAACATTATAGAGGAGTTTTCAAAATTTCCGGACACTTAAATGCTTTAGTTATGCAGTTTTTTAATAAATATATACCTAATTGTTTACAGACCGTGGAACATGGAGACTAGGACAGACGACGACGAAGCTCCAACGGACCCGGCGGCTAGAAAACAGAAACATCATAATTACACCGAACAGGATTTTGAAGGTAAGCAGTGAGTGCACTGAAGTAGTATTTTGTACAGTACATTATATACACCAGCAATGCGAGCCATGAAGAGATTAATGCTTGTCATTTCTCTGAAGGATACAGGGATCCGTTGAAATACGAGAACTATCGGAGAACCGAGATGGTAGAGATAATAATAATACATTCATTAGCTCCACACAATTACAAAACCACACAATATACAGACAATATTAAAAATAATTATTCAGTTGAAATAAGAATGAAGGTAGACATGTGCGTTGTGGTAGATGACTCTTGGAATAGAGACCGTGGTCGAAACGCCCCTTGGGCCAAGTATATTCTCGCTGAACCAATAAACTCTTAGAATTGCTGGGAGTAGATGAATGGGGAGGGAACAGTGTTGTGGCGCTCAATTACAAAAGCCGGTCCAACAGTGGACGCTTATAGGCTGATGATGATGATGATGATGATGATAATGTTGATGATGGTTGCGGTGGTGATGATGCTGACATTGATAATGACGAATGCGATAAGAAAATAACATTGCTGGTGGTGGTTTCTCGGTATCTTTCGTCAATAAGGGCTAAATTAAATTTTTTTTGAATACACTCAACATCCATTGAACTATTTAATTAAAATAAAATAAAATAAAATAAAATAAGCCTTTATTGCTGTTAAATTTACAATATACTACGTTATTATGCCTACATACTAATATACTTTAAATACAATATAAAACAGTTTAAAATAAAAACATTACAAATTATCGGCAATCGGTCCTTCAACTCTAACAGCTTGTCCCGAGACAAAGGCCTCCTCTAAAGATTTCCAAGTTCTTCGATCTTTGGCTAACCTGGTCCACAAAGGACCTGCTACTTGTCTTATGTCATCCTCCCAACGTTTAAATTGTCTCCCCTTATTTCTTTTGTCGCCCCTGGGGTACCACTCTGTTATTATTTTCGTCCATCTTTCTTTTGGTTCTCGTAAGAAATGTCCTGTCCATTGCCATTTTAGCTTCTTGTAAACCATATATGCGTTTCTAAAATTTGTGTTGCTTTTTATTTTTTCTAATTTTACCCTGTCTCTTCTTCTCACACCCGCTACGCTTCGTTCTATGCTGTTCTGGCACACTTTTATCTTATTTGCTAGTTGTTCTGTTAGTGACCATGTTTGACAACCGTAAGTTAAGCAAGGGAGTATGCACATGTTATACACAGATCTTTTAATGTTTGTTGTTATTTCTTTATTCTTCATTATTTCACTAAGGCTCCAAAATCTCTTCCATGTATTTGTAATTCTTCTATCTATTTCCTTATGCATGGTATTTGAGGGAGATATTAACTGTCCTAAATATATATATTCATTTACATATTCTATTTGTTTATCATTTACTCTTATAATATCTAAATGTGGACTATTGGTCATAATTTTTGTTTTGTTTGTATTCATAGACAGCCCTGCCTTAGCACTTTCATCAGATAATTGTTGTAACATTAGTTCTAAATCAGTTGGGGTTTCCGCGAATAGTATCAAATCATCCGCGAAACGCAAATGGTTCAACTTTTCTCCATTTATGTTCAGACCTATGTTTTCCCATTCGAGATTTCTAAAAATCATCTCCAAGACTGCTGAAAATAATTTCGGTGAAATGGGATCCCCTTGACGGACACCTCTTTTAATAGGAAATGGTTCCCCTGTGGTCTCCAGTTGTATTTGAGCTGTACTTCCTGAGTAGATAGCATTAAGAATTCTGATATATTTGATTTGGATACCTTGACAGCTTAGTGTTCTCCATATATACTCATGTTCCAAGGAATCAAATGCTTTGTGAAAGTCAACAAATCCTATGTAGTATGTTTTGTTATATTCTTGAAATTTTTGCATGACCTGTCTAAGAACGTGGATGTGATCCACTGTTGAGAACTTACTACGAAAACCCGCTTGCTCTTTGGGCTGGTTTTCATCAAGCGCAGTCGCAATACGAGACAGAATTACTTTGGAAAACACCTTATAAATATTCGACATTAAGCTTATCGGTCTGTAATTGTTGATGTCCCCTTTATCTCCTTTCTTATGGAGTAGTACTATTGTTGATTTCATCCAGTCGGCAGGTATGTTTTCTGTTATTAAGATTTCGTTGAATAAATCAGTTAGCACTGGAACTATAATGGATACTGTAGTTTTAAGAAGTTCATTGGTTACTTGATCTGGTCCTGGAGCTTTATCAAATTTTTGTGAGTTTACAGCCTTTATTATTTCTTCCTTTAATATTAGCGGTACTGGTTCTGGGTCAGTCCAAATGTCCTGTGTCGATATCTCTTCGATTCGTTTATTTTCCTTATTTCCATATAAACATTTATAATAGTCCGTAGCAATTTTAAGTATTTCCTGTCTCTTATTGGTAATGTCCTTATCTTTGCTTTTTAGGTATGGCATCCACACTTTTTTGTCATTTAATTCTTTAAAAGCTTTCTTTATTCCTCCATTTTGTTCAATATGATTTTGTATCTTATTTAGTCTTCTTATTTTATAATCTCTTCTAATGCTTTCATTTATTTGTTTACTCAAGCTTATAATGCTTTGTCTGTTCTTCTTGGTGTTCCCTTTTTTTATCAGTTCTCTCCGTTGGTCTAACAATTGTTTGGACTCACTTGACAGAACTTTCGTTTTGCCTTCATTATTTATTTTAGTTGTTTCCGTTTTAAGTGTGTTTAAAATGTAATTATATTTTTCTTGTGTTGACGTGTGTTGTATAGCGCTGTCTACTATTGTTTTTAAGTTACTCAACAGTTTATCGCTATTACCGAGGCAGACAAGACTATTAGCATTATTCTGAAACCTCCTATTGTTCTTTACATGTGCTCCTGTCAAAGTTGCCCGAACCATTCTATGATCAGAATTGAAATTTAGTTGATTAATTACAGACACATTTTTAAAAACCTTGCTGTTATTGGACAGTATGAAATCTATTTCGTTTTTATATGACCCGTTTGGAGAAATCCAGGTCCACTTCCTTGAAACTTTTCCGCAATAAAAGGTGTTTAAAATTTTTAATTTATTCTCTTGTGCGAGTGTGATCAACCTTTCGCCGTTCTTACTTCTATTTCCGTAACCATGTCTTCCTATCGTGAATTCCTCTCCCGGCCTGCAAACTCCAACCTGACCATTGAAATCCCCCATCAGTATAATGTTTTTGTGTGAATTTTGTATCGTGGATTGTAAGTCTTTGTAGAATTCATCTATTTTTACTTTTTCTTGACTTCTAATAGTTTCTGTTGGAGCATACGCCTGAATAATGGACCACAATGAATCCTTTTCCTGGTACATAGGTAATATTATATTCAAGACTGCAATCCTTTCCGAAACACCTTTAATTTCAATTATATTTTTCATGAATTTTCTTTTGATTAAAAATCCAACGCCGTATAATCCTGGTGTTTCACCTTTGTAATGTAAAATATACTTTCCATAGTCTTCTATTCCTTCTCCAAAGCGTCTCATTTCGCTAATTCCTAATATATCCCAATTTATATTTTCTAGTGCCAGTTGCAATTCGAAGAGTTTTTCAGGTGTTCGCAATGATCGAGTGTTGAATGTAGAAATGTGTATATTTAAATCTTTTGTTGATTTTTTCTTCATTGTTTTTATCTTTAGAGGGTCGTGGTCTTTTTCCCCCACGAGGACCAGTCGGGTTGGGGGAGAGAGTTTTTCTGTTCCATTATTTTCTGTTGCTTCGTTTTGTTGTATTGTTGTATTTTGTTTGTTGCTGTGATCTGTTATCATGCTTTGTTTTATTTTCCGTTTGCCGATATGTAACTGCTATTGTTTATTTTCTGGGAAATTTGAAAGAGAGTTAGATCTGACTCTCATAATATCAAATGCATTTTTTTGGTTTGTTCTGAAAGTCTGTTGCTTTCTAGGTTGCATGTTATTTTGAGGTGAAATTGATAGTTCTCTTTTTCTTTTATCTTTGTTTGAGTTGTTTTCTTTTACCACAAGTTGATCGTATTTTATATATGCCAGATTACCTTTGCTTCTTTCCTCTATCAATTTGGGTTTTAAGGCTTCCCTCTTTTCCAAAACTTCCTTTGGATAGTCTTCGGTAATGTAAATTTCTGTTAATTTCTTTTTGTTTCTTATTATTTCATTCCTTTTTAAAGTATTAACAAAAGAAAGAAGAATTGGTCTCGGTTTACCACTCTTATTTGTTTTTCCGATACGATAAATATTGTCAACATCATAATCTTGGATAGATATCTGTAAATCCCTTCGAAATATTTCTTTAACCTTCAGCATGAGATCTGTGTTGAAATTCTCTCCTTCTTTTAAACCAAAAATTACTATGTTTTTGTTTCTTTTCTGCCTTTTTAAATAAACGATTTCTTTCTCCAGGCTTACTAATTTTGTTTTCAAATTTTCATTCTCTTCTCTAATTGGTTTTATCTTTTCTTCTAGCTTATGCATAATGGTATCAGTAATGTTTTTTGTTAACTCAACTGTTTGATTTTTCATTTCATTTTTCATTTTTTCAAACAACATTTGCAATTGATGGTCCATTTCCTTTTCTAGTTTTCTAACCAACTGAACTCGTCGGTTTTTAAACGTGTAGTAGTTCCAAGAGTACAAATACACACAGTCCAATTTAACCAACAAGTCTATGCACTTGTGCAGAAATAATTGTTAGTCTGTGTCACTGCACATTTAATTGCTTGCTCAAGTTCGATGTTGGTTTTATTACATAGATCTGTTTTTCACCTTGTTGCTCTGTGTCACTCTTTCACCTTGTTATTCTGTGTCACTCTCTAATATTTTGGTTTTGGTAGGTATATTGTAATAATTATAAAATACTTATTATTGTAATAATTGTTCACACAATCACTGCTTATTTATGTATTATTGTACCACTACACTAACTATATCTGATTTTTGGTTTACTTTTCGCTAACAAGGTAATTAACTATTTTTAATTTTAGATTTTCTTTGGGTCGCTTTAATTGACAGTTTACTATTTGACAACCGGAAACGGAAAACTATTTAATTATGAACATTAAATTGTTCAAATAGCTTAAGTGTGAAGGCTGCCCAAGCGCTAATATTATTTTATCAAACCTTCTTCTCAATTTTTGTCGCGTAACTTAATTACAAAGTTTCTGGGGGACCAAACAGACAGGACGGGATTTTATTTGCTTTTACGAGGGTAAAACAGACGATGATATTACCTATTATAGAAAAGTAGGTCATTGGGGTGTGACATCGAACGTCCAAACATTTGGAATGGTTTGGGAAACGAATAAATAAATCATATGTAAACATTAATTGCAAAGAATTTCCAACTCTAATATGTAGGATTAAGATATTAAATAGTTGTATACATTTAAAAAAATTACGTTAAGTTCCTCAATATCAATGTAGCAATTCAATAAAAATAGAACTCTATAGAATAAAAGTTTGACAAACAGAATCAGAGATTAGGTGTGTTTTATTGACATAAAAAATGAAATCATTTTGGCAACAGGAAATTGGCTATAAGAGAATAATTTCCTGCGGCAATCTGAAAAAAAAAGTATAAATAATATTTCATTTTTATTCAAATTTCAAGATGAAAATAAATCTGCTTATATATTTTTTTTGTAAATGTTAACTTCTTTAGGTTGATTTGGGCATTTGTTTGCATGGAAAATTTTGGTTGGTTGGTAAATTCGGATCGATATGTGACAATTCGACATGCGATATACGACACGCGAGACCACAGGCGAGATCCTCAGATAGAAATCTTCTATGAAAAGTGAAAAGTGTGAAACGATAGTGAGTTATAACTGCACTATCGCAGCGACATCTGTCGTCGGAAAAATAAACTATTTAAGCTAAGTTTTTATTATCATATGCTTACAGTTTTCAACGACTGAAATGTTTTTTTTTTTACATAAATTCGTTAGGCTGCCTGACGGCCCAATTGATGGTAGATAACACAACACAAGCAATGCCGTATGGGTTGCAAGTTCACTGCCGACTTTGATAATGTATACAGATCGGCTGCCTTATTATCTAACAGCAGACGACTTGCGACCAACTTGCGACAGGCGAAAACTTTCTGTCAATTTGTGCAATATTACACTAAATCGTGTTTTTGGTATCACGTAACTTATAACAAAGGTGTCGTTAGCGATATGGCCTCTTACGGACAATAACTTAAATTAAAGTGTATCATTTATGTATGGCAACACACGCGATCGCAAGTCGTCTGCTGTCGTCTGCTGTTAGATAATAAGGCAGCGGATAAGGGTACGTCTCTGGCAGTATACTTATTCGCCGAAGCACAAAAGCACACTTTCTGCTAGTGTAGTCTTCTGTGAGGCAGTAGGGCTAGATGAGCTTACCGTATGTACTGTGCCACTAATATACACCATAATTCCATACTATAATCTGCCTTTATATATTCTGCGATTCGTTTATCGAAACTCAGTTTCACACATTACTTATTTATGTCGTTTGCATAGAAATGAGTAAGGGATAATTTTATTGTTTCAAACTACAAATTGACTACTATTGTGTATGCAAATCGTTATGTGTTTGAATATAGTTATAAAAACATATAATACGATCAATATAGTTCTCATATTTTTAGAGCACGACTTACTTATACAATTTACCTACTATAGAAATTGATAGTATGTTTGATTTGACATTATATAAAAGCTTGACGTCACAAGTCCATTTTATAGACGAAAGCAGATAAAACTATATTACACGGCCAATTCTTGGTAGTTGATACAGATTATAATTTAACAAAAAAATAATATATAATATATATATAAACATAATATATATAATATAAAAATTTTCGTTATGGCAATGACTTTGGTCTGTTGAGATCTTTTTTTTTTCCATAAAATAAATAAAAAATCTAAACTTGTATTCCCCATTTAAAAAAATTTTGTCAACCAGGCATTTATGTACCACTATAATATAAAAAGTTGATTCGAGAACTCTCCAAGTCAATTTCATTTCAATGCTGTAAAGGATTTATTATAAGGTTATGCGGCTTTTAACGTGCACCTCACCTTTGGCTTGTGAGGTTTCAGTTCAATATCAACATTGTGTATGTAACGAATATCAACATAATATCAAATAAGAAATAGCATCTTTCTCTTTTTTATTCTAAAGTAACTGTCTGTCTATTACCGTTTCACGCCAACTACTCATCCGATCATCATGAAATTTTGCATACACATTGTAAGGATTATATATAAAAAGACATTTCATTCAGAAAAAAAGTAAAAAAGTTCCCGAGGAATCAAAATAAAAATCCAAAGCTTGGGAAAAGTATTAAAGCAATGAATATTTCAGGCATTATATTGCTCAAATATTTTGTCAGTTATATTTTTCATTTTTTAACGCGGACGAAGACGCGGACACCAGCTATATATGCTAAGCTATATATTTAAAATAATAATAAATAATAATAATAATGTACAAGCTAGCATCGAAGATCGACAACTCTGATTTCATTGCGTTCTATCTCCCGCTCGTAATAAAATTTGATTTGTAGATATTAAATCGGAGTACCTACTGCGTTAAAATGTGCGTAGGTATCTGGGGTGGTTTATACCTAGGTGGATTGGAAAATTCGCTGTCTAAATATAAAAACATGATATTTTAAAATTAATATTGAAGTGAAAACTTCTTTAGGCGCGTTGGGCATTTTTGAGATGTGAAAAAACATAGTTACAAACTGTTACTGTTACAACTGAACTTATTTTCTATGGGAAAAAACCATTGAACTCGCGACACTGTTACCGTAACCGAAACCTCTGTATACAAGTATGTACATTCCTGACGATTCAAAAAATACACACGTAATTGTTCAAGTTTTCACTCCCAGAGTGCCACTGTTTTTTTTTTTTTTAATTATTTTTCGACATTATCGTCACTTCTTCCATAGAGTTTATATTACAACACTTTTAAAGAATTTCTGATCTTGGCCCTCGAAATAAGCGTTGACTGTATGCAGCTTTTTCCTCTTCATCACACATTTATATCCACTTAAATGCATTTTTCTGTTGAATAATAGGTGTAATCTACTTAACAAATTTACGACTGAATTGAAAAAGTCGATAAGGGTCGTTGATCAATGAAACTGATTGATCTCCTTTATTTGCATGAGAGTGTGATTTACTTTGGCCACAAGAGGGTAACTTTTTGCGGAATCCAGAATGAGTATAATAGTTTAATATTTATGGATTTTTTATATTACAATTTCCTTCACCGTAGGTATGCCCAAACAACGAATTTAAACTTCGTTAGATTATAACATGATACATTTAAGCGCCCTTGAAACGTTTTTCAGGAATACAAATTAAAGTAATAAATTTGACGGATGAAATTCTCTAAATAGCAAAAACATCAGTTTTGGCAATCTATGGTTTGTTTATTTTAGAGATCTACACTTCAATGCATTATATAGACACTATTTAGATTTACTTGTGCTATTTTCCGCTTATATCTTACTATCTTACTAATATACTAATACTAATATTATAAATGCGAAAGTATGTTTGGATGTATGGATGTTTGTAACTCTTTCACGCAAAAACTACTGAACCGATCACCATGAAATTTTGCATACACGTTGAGGACATAGGGTACCTTTCATCCAGAAAAAAGGGACTATTCCCGAGGGATAAATAAAAAATAAAAAACTAATGCCTGGCCAAAGTGTTATAGCAAAACGAGATCAAGCGTTATATTGCTTTTTTTTAAATTTTCAACGTGGACGAAGTCGCGAGCGCCAGCTAGTTATCAATATATTGGTCCTTGTTACCTTTAGTTTGAATTTTGAAAATTACCTTTCTTAATGGGGTAAATAAACGACTCATTACATTGGCCATCAATTCTTTATTTAATTAACGGTTTCGTTTTACATTCTCTTCGCCATCATAAATATCCCAAAGCCTTAGCAATTAAGGTAACTACTGAGTGGATATAAGGACCTTTCGTGTTTTATTTTTGACGTTAACTTTCTGGAATAATGGTAGCAAATTAAACAACATTAATTAGTAAATAGAAATACCTTAACATAAAATAAATTGTTTCCTTTCTGTTGTTTCAACACACAGAAATATTTGTATTTATAAATATTGAAATCATCACTTCATACAAGGAATATTTATGATAGATTTATGCTTAGACATAAATCTATCAGCGGGCACCAGTTAGTAAATAATATTTGGGCCCTTGTTTGTAACGATTTTGTTTGCAGCAGTTCTAATTTTAAGACTCTGCTAGTGCGTCTTCTTGCTTTTCATATTAGAAGATAAAAGTAACTGTTAACTCTCTTACTGATATATGTTATTTTTTGTTTAACAGGTCACCGAGCGCACACAGTGTTCGTTGGAGTTCATGTGCCTGCCAGACGTCATTCCCATAGAAAACATAAACATCATCACCGCAACGGAGAAAAGGGTCCTGACGTACCTGGTAAAATTACAAATTATCTATAATTGTTAAAATAACTGTCTGTCTGTTAGCTTTTACGCCTTAACTACTCAACCGATCAGTATGAAATTTTGTATGCACATTGTCAGGGATACAGAAAAGGACATAGGGTTCCTATCATTCAGAATAACTGTTAACGTAGGATATTTCTAAAAATAAAAATCCATTGTAACGCCTGGCAAAAGTATAACAGTGATAACGATGTCAGGCTGAGGTACGAGTATTGCTGATATATTTTGTCAAGGGTTACATTTTTTTTACAACGCGGACGAAGTCGCGGGCATCAACTAGTTTATAATACATAAGCTGTATCCCGCGGTTTCACTCGCAGTTTAATTTAAAATGTCATTGTTATGGTAATTTAGGCATTACTCAGTTATGCTCGGTCATCATAACGTCCACCCGCGCTATTAATTCGTTTTCGCTTAGCGTTCTGTCTAACTTGCCCAGCATAAGGAACATAGCGTGATTATTAGCCTTATATAAAATATTTCACAAAAATTGGATTATCGAATATATAAATATTTTTTAAAATTCGACCGCTGATTCCAGAGATTTCCTCATTCCAAGAAAAAAAGTTCCCATTCTTCCGATTGTTATTTAAACAGTTTCCCTGCATCTACAAATTTGGATTGCCCTTCTTTTCTCGTTTAAAAAAATACCCCGTATAAATAAGGACTTCTATTATAGAAAACGTATTTTCACAAAATAAAATACATATTTATTTCTTTGTAAAAATCTGCTAAGATTGAGATAAAAATTAAGACTGACGACCACTTAAATTTAATTTTCTTATTACTATTACAATGTTTTTTATTAAACTTTTTTATATCCAATACTGAGAGAACGAATAGCAGCGTTCATATTAATACTCAGTATATCTTACTGAGTACATTTTATTCAAAGTACCATCTACTTTTCAAAGTATCTCTTTCTTACAAGCCTGTATAATTTTCTTACAATGTGCTCCGACTAAATTAGAGACATGTCCTATGTAGAATACCCTCATTAGTCTTTCAAGGCAAGTATTAGTGTAGTGACAAATTAGTGATATTGTATTGAAGTTAGTGCTACTTATAAAGAATATAATAATAAAGTGTATTTCCCTTAATAGACAAAACAATCGTAAATGAACCTTATTTTTAGCTAATAATCAATTTAGTAATCTAAATTAAATTTGCTCATTAATCTAACGACTAGATTGTAATCCTAAAAGTATGTACTTTCCCAGGTACTCCATAAAACTATCCAACTGTAATTTAATGTAAGTAATTGGTTAGTTATACGAAAATTCTTTCAAATCCCTAGGACACCCAATAGTGGCTCGAACTAGAAGATTAAGCGTAACGGATGACGGAGAAACATGTAAGAGATGCAACGATAGTATTAAATATGTCTCTGTTATAATTAATTTGTCACTTAGAATTAGCATGTACTACATCAATCAACTCTTTATCCATCCATGAAGCATGAACCATATATTTGTCATCTGTTATTCGCGAATTACCTACCCACGTAGTGACACGTAGTCTTAATTATTGTTATTTGTTTAGTCATTCGTATTTTAGGCCATTATCAGGAAATCAAGTGTTTTCAATAAATAAATAAAAACTAATATATTTTCAGTAACACCTCCAGCCCAAAGAGTACAATTCATTCTCGGAGAAGATATCAATGATGGAACTCTTGAATCTCATCCGCTTTTCTCTGAGATGGAAGAGCTTGTCAAAGATGGAGACGAACTTGAATGGAAAGAGACAGCGCGATGGATTAAATTTGAAGAAGATGTTGAGGAAGGCGGCAATCGGTGGTCTAAACCTCACGTTGCAACGTTATCTCTTCATTCTCTTTTTGAATTACGAAGTCTGATCCTTAACGGATCGGTTATTTTAGACTCAGATGCTAACTCTCTTGAACAAGTCGCCGATAATGTATTGGATAACATGGTCACTGATGGTGCTTTAGGATATGACGCCAAAGAGAAGGTTAAGGACGCATTATTGAGAAGACATAGGCATCAACATGAAAGAAGAAATCATAATAATATGTCAAGGCTTCCGCTAATTCGTTCTCTAGCTGATATTGGAAAGAACCACTCTTCTTGTAAAAGTAAGTTTATTTGTTTACGTAATAAATTTGAGGAGATAAATAAATCTTTGCGAGAGGTGGCATGTTCTTATACTTATTTATTTCACAAACATTATAATCGTGTCAGATTACAAGGATGGTGGGAGCTGTCGGGGCCCTTCCTCGTCTCCTAACACTGCTCTTCTTCATGCAGCAGATGCCAGAGGGTCATATCTCGCTGTGCCAGGTCAGGAAAGCGTGACAGCCACAAAATTGTTTAGCTCACCGATTCCACGCTCAATAACTGACAGTACACGCATGATGCACCAACTTAGGCTAATATCTTAATGTCGTAAACACTATTATTTCCATATATATTTTACAACTCTTGATGGTATGTTCATAATCTTGAAATTCTAAAATATTCGTTGACTCCGGTGTTATATATTGCAGTGGAAGAAGGCGGTACAACAAGTGGACATTCTAAAGGGGAATTCAGTCGTTTCCTAGGCATTCCTAATGCGGGTAACCGCTTCTCCTTACCATACCTTCAATGTTATTTTTTTAAGATAATATTCTCTTAGTTAATTCCATGTGAATGATTTTGAATGTTATTTGCTATTACCCATTTTGGCTTTTCTTCACTTCGGAATTTATTGTAACAAAGATTATTCATATTCATCTTGCGACCTGTATAAAGCTTAATTATTTTGTTATGTTAGCGATTTACAAAACTAGTTGCACATACCAGAAATTCATATATACCTACATTGTATCATTAAACACAAATTTGAGCTGTTACTTTCTATGAAACGTATTTAGTTTAAAATAAAAATTCCATTGCAATTTCCTTCATCCACGTACTTTTGCACCTTCTCTTAAATCTCGATTATTTTTTATATTATTGACTATAAGCTTAATTTTGTGTTGTTTTCTTA
Organism: Synanthedon myopaeformis; assembly: GCA_944738685.1. Taxonomy (NCBI): domain Eukaryota; kingdom Metazoa; phylum Arthropoda; class Insecta; order Lepidoptera; family Sesiidae; genus Synanthedon; species Synanthedon myopaeformis. Next base: position 10,456,878 of record OX122915.1, read on the forward strand.
CTTAAAACGGTAACTTTTGTTACCAAAAGTGGTAACTTTTAAGTAATTTGTATATTATTTCAGGTGGTATTCAAGAAGAAGGAATGGTCAAAAGCCCAAGCAATATATCAATGCCTCGTAATCACAGCGCTGGAGAACTGCCAATTAATGGAGATATAAATCATAAAAGCAATACACACTTTATGCGAAAGATACCACCTGGAGCAGAAGCTTCTAATATTCTTGTTGGTGAAGTAGATTTTCTTGAGAAAACTTTATCAGCTTTCGTTAGATTGAAGTCTGCGACATTAATGGGTGATCTAACCGAAGTTCCTGTCCCGACACGTTTTCTATTTGTTTTACTTGGCCCTCCAAACAGCAACTCTAGTTTCCATGAAATAGGTCGTGCAATGGCTACACTCATGTCCGATGAAATATTTCATGAAGTGGCCTACAGAGCTAAAAAGAGAGATCATTTACTAGCCGGAATTGATGAATTTCTCGATGCGGTTACTGTATTACCTCCCGGTGAGTGGGATCCAGCAATTCGCATAGAACCTCCGGCCGCTATACCTTCTCAAGATCCAAGAAAAAGACCTAATGACAATAATCAAAAAGAAGAACTTGACGAAGAAGAAGAGGAGCAAAAACAGAGAGAAGAGTCAGGTCTAGCACGATCCGGAAAATTGTTTGGTGGGTTAATGAATGACTTAAAGAGAAAAATGCCTTGGTATTGGTCAGATTTTAAAGATGCTTTAGCACTTCAGTGCATTGCATCCTGGATCTTTCTTTACTTTGCTTGTTTGTCACCTATTATTACATTTGGCGGTTTATTGGGAGAAGCAACTGGAAAGAACATGGCTGCCATGGAATCATTAGTTTCAGGCTTTGTATGTGGCCTTGGGTATGGTTTTTTCTCTGGACAACCTTTAACGATTTTGGGTTCGACAGGTCCTGTTCTAGTCTTTGAAACTATAGTGTTTGAATTCTGCAAACAAGTCGGGTGGAACTATATGTCATTCAGATTTTGCATTGGCACTTGGACAGCCATCATTTTGATTATATTAGTGGCTATTGACGCAAGTGCTTTAGTCTGTTATATAACAAGATTTACGGAGGAAAACTTCGCAACTCTGATAGCCTTTATTTTTATATATAAGGTGGGTATTAATGTTTTGGCATTTTAACCTCAAAGTAATACGTTCAAAGTAATAAATAAAAATCGTTACTACATGTACATACGTATATGTTTTTATATGAGTTTTCTCAATTTAAAATTTAACTCTTGCACTTTTTAACAATTGCAGGCTGTAGAAAATGTAATTTCTATTGGAAAAAAGTATCCAATGAAGACTCGAGCCGATGATTTTCTCAACTACGAGTGTTATTGTTTACCAAGCAATTACTCAAGAGTGCCAGATCAATTTAATTGGACTGCTGTCGAGAAGGATAACTGTCAGGTTATGCGACATTCATTAGTGTAAAACGCCACAGTAAACATTTATGCACGAACAATTTATTAAAGCCAGATAGTAATTGTAGGAAAATCCTCTGCTTACCTACTTTAGTTGTTATTACTTATATAGCATACCATGGAAAGGGTATATTAATCCGTATACCGTGAGGGGGGCAGGATTAAAATTTAAAGATTTGCTACAATTTTCAAGATCAATGACCTGCTTATGACCTGAAAATTTTGGGATGTTTGTTTTGACTAATATAAACTAAATTTTTATTTTAATTTTTCCTTTATCTATTTACAAAACAGGTCAAATTACATTCGGAATAATTATAAGGTTTATAACAAAATATAGTGTAATGTATTATTATTATATATATTTAATGTGGTTTTTTTTTTAGAATTAGTCATTAATATAGTTGTTTTTCTTGCAGCATTATAATGGTACTCTGGCAGGCTTGGGATGTGACACTAAGGTTTACATGCCCGATGTCTTTTTAATGTCTATTATCTTATTTTTGGGTACTTTTATCATATCAATAATTTTGAAAGATTTTAAAAATTCTTTATTTTTCCCGTCTAAGGTAATTACTATTTATATTTTATTAGTATTATTTCATAATTGTGAAAATTATGTTTATATTATATTTTGATTTCAGGTGAGACAAATAATAAGTGATTTCTCTGTTATAATAGCGATTCTGTCAATGTCTTTCCTCGATTATAAAGTTGGAGTAAAGACACCCAAACTGGAAGTGCCATCAGAATTCAAACCAACACTTGCAACAAGAAATTGGGTCATTACACCCTTTAATGGTAATCCGTTGTGGTCTGCACTAGTGGCTATTTTGCCAGCCTTATTAGGAACCATATTAATATTTATGGATCAACAAATAACAGCTGTAATAGTCAACCGTAAAGAAAATAAATTGAAGAAAGGATGTGGTTACCATCTTGACTTATTTGTTTTGGCAATTCTCATACAAATATGTACAATCATGGGTCTGCCATGGTTTGTAGCAGCGACAGTTTTGAGTATAAATCACGTGAACTCTTTAAAAGTGGAATCAGACTGCGCAGCTCCTGGAGAGAAACCACAATTTTTAGGTGTGAGAGAACAACGCGTCACACACATCTTGATATTTTTAACAATAGGCTGTTCTGTGATATTGACACCGGTGTTAAGGAATATACCTATGCCAGTGTTGTTTGGAGTTTTCCTTTATATGGGTGTAGCATCCTTAAAGGGTCTTCAATTCTTCGACAGGATTTTAATAATGTTCATGCCGCAAAAGTATCAGCCAGATCACATGTTTTTGAGACAGGTCAGTATATGTATATTTCTTTTAGATTCCTAATTGTTCTATAATTACATATATCAACTTACACCGGTAAACAAAACCTGCGGTGTGATAATCGTTCATGTACCTACATGTCGGGTCTTCCACCGGGGTACTGGTATCATGTAGGGTCACTTCAGGACTCTCCGACATACATATCTATATTAAGTATACCTACTCGAGATATCATTAAATTGTCATTTTAATTTTATTTACCAGCAGTATAAACTTTTTGTGTATTTCAGGTGCCAATTCGTCGAGTTCACGTTTTCACTGCAATACAATTGACATGCCTCATTTGTTTGTGGGTGATAAAATCATTCTCAATGACTTCGATTCTATTCCCACTTATGTTGGTCGTCATGATTGGCATAAGAAAATCATTGGACTTGATGTTCACCAGACGAGAACTAAAGATACTTGACGACGTCATGCCAGAAATGACAAAGAGAAACCAAGATGAATTAAGCGAGCTCGGAAACGCTGAGGTGGGATGGCATGCAAAATTATCACGACTTTGCCATCGAAACTGATCAATTATAATTTATTTTATTTTCACATCCTGCCATTGTATCTTTAGGTAGTGTTCATTTTTATAATTTTTTTTAGTAAGAGTTATTATATTATGTGCCTACATTTAATTTTTCATGGTTCTATCGATATCTTAAAAACTTCTTCCCTATTAGAAAACATTTCTTACTTATCATCTAACAATAATGCATTAAATATCTTATTATTCGCAATATTATTGATTTAGAATTAGATAAGTGTTTGTGTTTTCTTGTCTTAAAAAGTGTTTCTTAGGCAATAAACTTGTAGGAGACCGCCAAAAGCAATCCACCGTCATATCAAGAGAATTTACAAATACCACTTATAAATGGGAATATAATGAACATACCGTTGACATCGATAAATATATCTGAAGAAGTAAACAAAACAGGAATATGGAAACAAGTAAACAATTGTAACGCATCGAAAAATAAAACCGATGGAAAAGAGAGCAAATTGAAATCAGGAAAAAAGGGGTCAGTACTTTCAATTTAATATGACTTTTCTTGTTTTGAATGTTATTTGTTATGTATATATTTTTCATTATAATTATCATAATCATCATCACCACAATCATCAGAGAGCAATGCATCTAATAGCAGCCGTAATCGATCAAGTCTGTTGTCCAAAGATTGGACTTGATCGTGTATGGCTGCCATCACGCTTCTTACAACCAGTGGTCTGAATTAGAAAATTAATCATAATCGTCACGGTGTCTGGATATAATAAAGGCTTTATAATGAAACTTGCAAACATGGATCATGGATCCATGGAAGTTTGACGCATACGCTCTTCGCTATACTATGGTTATACTATGGTATTTATAACAGTTTTTACTAATTACTCATTTTCCAGCAACAAACATAAGAAACTTATGTCAAAAGATGTACAATCCGAAATCGAACGACGTCTCTCAACAATGGACGAAGTTGAAGAGGACGATCCTTCTGTCAAGGTGTGCGATAATGACACCAAGTTTTGAATTGATTACTCCGCGTAATATTGCCAATGGAGGGTCGCACGGCATGGCATGACACGGTTATTCCGCGTGCATGATTTAATGCCCCTTTTTAGATGTAGTTTTTAATTTTTAATCAATACATTGTAGTCAATAATTATATACTTATATAATTTACAAATATACAAATAAAAAATGTTTAGTTCAATTTTATTATAGAAGAGCCATTGAGATAATATGTACTACGTAGTACATATTATCGCAATGAGAATAGCCTGGTTTATCGTATACACCTTTTAAATTTCTTACATATTCGTATATAAATATAATAATTTACCATTAAATCCTATTACATTTCCAATATTACTTTTATTTCTTTTCTTATTATTTATAAGTGTATTTCTCACAGACAGATATGATTTAAAAAATTATACTTCACTTAGAAAGTTATACTCTCATAAATTATATGTCAATATTTTGACATATTAGTATAAATTTTATCTCATTAGTTAAATATGTATTGTAAAGAAAAGAAATAAATAAATAATGTAACACATGCATTTACATGGTAGTATAACCCATTGTTGTTCATCATCGAGATACCTAAAATCATTTAAGTACACAAATAAGATTTACTTAAGAGTTTATTAATTGGAATTAGTTGTTCAATTTGATGTTTAATTATTCATAAAATAAGAGAAACAATTGCAGATTTGTGTGTTAGTTTTAATGGAAAAAATAAATTTATTTTTAGAATTAAGTAATGTACATCCAAAAACGAAGCGTATGACTTATGATGTAAGTAGATATTAATTTGTCATGGTAGTTACATGTGTAGAGAAGCATATTTCTTCAGTAAATACTTGTTAGCATACATTATTAAGAGTTAAAGCTTCTTCGTTTGCTTTAATTGTTAATTATTTTGTGCACGTAAGGGCCCTCTTACAAAGAAGTATAGGAACTAGGATTTATAGTAGCTTACCTCATATAAATGTTCGCTCATTCCTCATACATTAATGTTCAATCATAGTAATTTGGGCTTGGAAGGTGGAAAAATAATCATTTCAAAGGTGTAGAAAAAAATCTGTTTCCCATTTTATAACACTAAATCTCGTCTGTATAACTACTGTAAACAAAAATCGGTTAGCAGGTAAATGTGACAAAAGCTATTTACTCAATTGTGTTATCTGAATCATCAGTCGTGTTGAGGTAATGTTGAGGTAAATGCCCCCTTAAACGTATTTCGATATGTTTCGCTTGCCTAAGATCTACTCGTTGATAGATGTTTGAAAATTTTACAATAATCTCTATAATATTTCTATAGAACCTATTGGGACTTCTAATATAAACCAATAGAACAATAAAAACAGTAGTGGTGGGATACGTTTCACAGTTATTAACTCGGCAGAAGCAGGAGAAGCAGGATAGGGCAATGGGATCCCTTTGTGGACTGTGTTCTGTGGACGAGGTATATGCTTACTTATAAAGTAAGCATTATAGAGCATCTATATCTCTAGGGAAATGCACTATAAAAATAAATTGTAAAATTTTCAAAACCATTTTATCTTCTCCGTTGACATGCAAACTTAATCCCTTTTTCATTTTTTTTTTATTAATATTTGTTATTTTTTTATTAGCATGACATACCTACAATACTATTTTTTTTTTCATTTATTGGTGTTAAACTATATCTATAGGAAATATTCAATCCTAGATTTAAATACCTATTAGTTTATCTGGTTGTCTCGGCGGTTTCAGAGTGATTTATTGAAACGCAAGGAATCCTGGAGCAGTGGAATTAAAAAGTGTGATTCCAGAAAAAGTAGCATCTCTGCTGAAACGTCGGTCTAAACATGTTTTACTCTTACTTTAATTACTTTTATGTGTATGCTTAAGTAAATGTATTTAGTAATATTTTCAAGTACCCAAAAATAAATTAGAATTTCTTCTCGATGTCTATTTTGATGTCAGTACCTATACCTAATTTGATGTATGTTGAAATTTCTGTATTCCTTAAATATTTACTAGATAAATATGTGTAAATTGATTTAGAATAGTTATAGTGTTAAATGTTTTGTTGATAGATCCGTTTTAATAAAAATAAAAAAACTTATCTAAGTATACCCATATATTTAATCATACAATGTTTTTTTTTTGGGTTGAATTTAGATAAAAGTGTAACTATCATATAATATTTGCTTTCTAGGTTTTTAACACGAACATATTGAAAATACTTATTTCATAATTGTGTTGTTGGACAGTGATACCAAATTTCAAGTAAAATTGTCAAAATAACAACAAAATCTACACAGGAATCTTGCTTTTACAAGGAAAGGAGCAAGTAAGCAAAGGTTTACGTAAAGAATATTATCTCTCATTTTTTCACAGCGATTTTTGAGTGGGTTTACCCACTAAAAAAACTAGTTTGACTGTTACAAGTATAAGTTCCCTAGCGAGTAGAAGCTCTATATATGCTTTATTATTCTAAGTAGACGTATAATTAAACCGCACAAATTATTTCTACTAGGTACTATTTTATAATTATTTCATCTAAATAATAAAGTGAATAAGTAATATAAACATTTAAAAAAAAATAACAAAGCGTGTTTAGCTTTATATTATTTTTTATTATCATTATTATCATTATATTATTTTTATGGCTTAAAAACTAATGACAATTTAGCGTCAGTTACACTAAGTACAATATAAAAATAATAAGAAATAAAGTTAGGTTGCAGATATATAACATTACTTACCTATAATATTATTATAGACATAATTAATCATATTGTAAAGTGAGTGTTAATTAAGACACATTTCGTGAACTTTCTCTTAATTAATGTCTATACTCAATTATTAGACATTATAAAAATCGATGTCAATAGATATTTTTGTTATAGAAGTCAGCAAGTCATCTAATATTCGTAATTGATTAGTTCAAAACACTCTTAGATAAAGAGTTCAAGCGTGTAATATTGATCAGACATCCTATTTCATCAAAATGGTCATCTCGCCCAATTTAACATTTTGTAAAGGCGATTTAGATCCATTCTTTCTTTAGATAGAAAATTTTCTTACTAGATATACATATTTATAGAATATGTTTGAATAACTGAATAAAACAAGTGCCAATAGTAATAACACCATTAGTATCTACATTTGTATTAATCATTCATTTATAAATACCCACTTAGCTGTATTTTGGAGAAAAGTTTTTGGCGGTATAAGATTTTGATAATTGTAATTTGTAAAATAAGTTTTCAGATGCAATTATAGTAATTCTACATGAGTTTCGATTTTTTTATTAGGTACTTAAGTACCTTACCTACTTCAATGTCGTTAGATACTTAGATATTAGGTCATTCGCGTGTGAAATACTAGGTATGTAAGTACGGACATTTTAAGCCAAAATAAATAATAATTATTGTGAATTTCTGGAGTCGGTTTTGCGTTTAACTAGGTATTACGTTCTTTTAATAAAATTATACTTTGAGATATAATTAAGTTGTAGAATGCAAGATTAAATAAAAAAAACTGTAAACATAAGAATAGGTTGCGTGTTCAAATCAGATGTATTTATTTAAGGGTCGTTCACACTATTTTAATTAATCAGAATAATTAATAATTGAACAATAAATATAAGTATACTTGTATATTTATTTTTCAACTAGCTGTGCCCGTGACTTCGTATGTGCTACAGTCATGTTTTGAAAATCCCACAGGAACATAATTTTTTTTCGGAATAAAGAGTATCCTAGGTATATGTTAATCCAAATAATAAGCTATCTGTGTGTCGAATTTCATCCTAATCCGTTAAGCCGTTTCTGAGATTAACGTGAACTAACGGGCTCTTTTAAAAAAATATTTAATGTACAGACCGGCTTGTTTATGATTTTATTATATGTATAGAATAAATTACAATTTGAGAATTTGGTTCATATATTACCTATGTTGTTTACACAATTAGCTTATTTGTATGGCTGTTTAAACCTTAATGAGAAAGTGATGATTATCAGTGATTTTAGCCACTAATTTCAGCCTGAAAATAAAAAATCTGATTTTGATTGAAATGAAATGTATGAAATAGTTAAGCCAAAATGAGTGATCGTTGTAGAACATAGTTAGGTACATGTTAATTAAAGTAATAAGTTAAAGTTAGTTAAAAATTCTAAATTTAAGGTAAGAATACACGAGTAGGCACCTACAAATGTCTAAGAGCACTATAGAGGCGCGGCAGAGCAGAGCGACGTGGCTCTTTCGTTGGTCAGAGCAAGTGCTTGTTCACATTGGCTCGCTTTCGCGGTGGCGGGTGCGGTCACGAAATAATCGAAATATCAAACACACAGCATAATATGCAAGTGTTCACGTACACTTGCATATTATTAGTGTTACGTGCAAGTGTTCATGTGCGGCGTAATTAGGCAGGCTAGCGACTGGCGCGTGCGGCGCGCTCGCCGCACCTGCATATTGTACGTGAACGCTTGCACATTGTGCTTGGTGTGATATTTCGTGACCGCGCCCGCCACCGCGCCAGCGAGTCAACGTGGACAAGCACCAACGCGAAATCTATCGTTCAAGTAAATCCTATAATTAAATATTAAGTTTAGATTTATAGTGATGGGACACACCAGCGCTCCAAGCGTCTAATTTGAAGGCGCTTTTGAAATAGTCGGGTTTTCAGCTGTAGACAAGATAAGAACTAAGACTGGCTATTAATTTTTCATTCGATTCGTAATTCGCCGCGTCGCACCTCTTCGCTAGTGCGATTAGACCTTTATAGGATTTGAGAAACCAGAACAGTTTATACGAGACAGATTTTTTAGGTAAAAATAAAACACTTAGTTGTAAGTGATATCTAATAAGTAGTTGTTTGAAAAATTATTTATTTAGTTTAATTTAACTCGAAGCTTTGTTATAAAATGTTTCATGTGTTTTAATTTAACGCAACACGTGGCATTAGCCAAACTTTTTATTGGCATCACTAGACACCTTTTATTAGAGTAACTATAATTTTTGGCTTAACTTAATTTTATCATAAAAGGAATCTTAGTTTAATTATTGAATCCACATGGCTCTGTAAGCCTTATATTTATGTCTCATTAGATATTAGATAACATTGATCGTAGCCGCATTAGACAATGAATTGTCCATTAAGTGAATTAAATTTTAATGGTATTTGGAATAATCAATTGTTGTTCCTGAGGGGATATGCTTGTTAAATGGCAATTTGTAATGTTTTTGATGACTTGTGTTAATAAAATAAATGGATTTCTAAAATAAATGTTGTTTTTATTTATTTAATTATAAACTGTTCGCTATGATCAAAAATAATGTGTGGTCTGACGAGGTTATGATGTTATGGCCCCATGTGATCTTCTTCGATGGTTTTGCCAGTGTCATTTGTAAGAATAGCACTATTTAAAAACGCATATTTCAAGTAGCAGATCCCGAGACAAGTCAAGTCTAAAGTAGTCAAGGTGAGACCGCCAGCTAAACTTAACTTCAAAATTATAATTTGTCTTCTATGCAATATTCACGAGTAGGTATTACAATCACAGCGATAAAATAATAACTGATTCCTCTAAATCAGTCGGATTTCTCACAAATTTCACACTCAAACATCAGATTTTTTGGATCTGTTAAAGATTCCGTACACCCATATCTTGCAAGTGACACATTGGATCCATTCCTTTTGAAGCCGATAGAAACGATAGTCTCATTTGCATATAGTTCGATAATTTAACATAAGTTCGAATTATCCTTCTTTGCCAACTCAATCAATGGAAATTATAAAGACACCAACAGACCTGTTCTAACCCACTGTCAATTTAGCCCCAAAATCTGTCAATGTTCAAATTAACCCCGTTTGACGGTAATAAATATAATCAGATATAACATAATTACTGGAGCATTAAAAATCGCAAATGTTATATATGTAAGTATTTAGTATAATATGAAACAACAAATTAAATTAAATAATAAATTTTATTCACATAAATAAACCTACGACGGTTACATGATTGTGATCACGAGTACATTATGTATAATTTAATTTATAATTAGTTTAAAATGTTAGTTTTTCTTTTTCTTTTGATCTGGCAACAGCCCCATCTCCTCTTGATATTTCCTGATGAGCTGATCTTGAACGTCGGGGAGACATGGCGAATATCTGCTGTACTCCATGCTGAATTCACCCTTACCTTGTGTCATTGACCTAAAAATATTTTTTTTTAAACAGCTTTAAATTAAAAAAAAAATCTGATATACAAATGTGGTCTCCAAACTTATAGACTCCATAAAGCGCTATGGGGATGCAGATGTAGAAAGAAATAAGGAAGACGATCTTGTTATAGTCAGACTAGCTAGTGTCCGCGACTTCATCCGCGTTGAAAAATAAAAAATAATATGTATATCTTGTTGCTATAACACTTTGGCCAGGCGACTAGCGGCCCGCCCCGGCTTCGAACGGGTATTTAGCAAATTATTCGATTCCGCACACGACTGCTGCGTAGGGAGCCGACCGGCACTTTATTTCTTGACATTGACTACATCGACCACGCGACTTTTTTCTAATACTTACATTTTTAAACTCGTGATATCTTTCGAATGGATTGTCCGAATTGAATAATTCAAAAAGTTATATAAGCGGTCTTGAATATGAAGTAATTTATTTCGATAAAGATTAATACGAAGATACAAATAAAGAGACTTTTCTAGCGACGGCATTTCAATTAAATTTTTAAAACAAAAGAACACTTATTGTGGCATAACTATATTAGTTAGACATGTGCTGTCGCTACACTTTTTATAGATAATGATGTGTTCTGAAAAATCGTAGTACATTATTTTGTTCTATCATCAATAGTTTTCGCAGCGCACGCGATGTAAGGAATATTTTAAGTCATTTTTTTACACCTTGGGTTACATTATTGGAGTTTTAGTAAGGACCACTAATTTTTATGAAAATATAATATAGCCTATGTTACTCGCTGATAATATAACTTCCCAACAGTGAAAGAATTTTTCAAATCGGTCCAGCCTATTCAATGCAAACAAACAAAGATCCAAATCTTTCCTCTTTATAATATTAGTAAGTATAGATGATCCCTAGGGAATAGTACTTTTTCTGGATGAATGGTACCCTATGTCCTTTCTTGTATCCTTGACAACGTGTATGCAAAATTAACTGCGTTCTTAGCTACGTTTATGTGTGATTAAAAGATGTAAAAAAAAAACTAGGCTGCCATAACAACGGCTAACTTCCACTTTAAATGTGACAGCGGTTCTTGTTGGCGAGTTAGTTCTCCTCGCTCGCGTAATAATATGATCGCGATCATAAACAAAATAGATAAATGATCAATCCTTGAAGGCGGATTGCGTATTCTGTAAAAATTTCAAATCAATCCGTCGGCTAGTTTTCGAGTTTTTGAAACATACACAAACCAACATAAACCAACAAAACCTCACCTAATCTCCCCAGCGAAGCCAAACATATTGTTGAGTGGCACTTCGGCGTAGACGGTGGTCCATCCGTCGGACCCTTCAGTCCCAGTGATGATGCCGCCCCTTTTGTTCAGTTGCCCTATCACTGTGCCGTGGAACTCGTCGGGCATTGTGGCCTCCACGAACATTATGGGTTCCAATATTTGCCACGCTCCTTCGGCGAACACTGAAATTTATTCCAATAAATATATAATTTTTTTTAATGCTAATATTATCGTATACTTTCGTATACTGTGATTTCAATCTTATACTCGTGAGCTTTTTCGAGTATTTTTTAATATGTATTTTCAAATATTGCTAACCTTCTTAGGCTCGTGTTCACCAACAGACGGTTATTTATGAACAGCTGTTTAAAATTTAAACAGCCGTTTAGTAATATTTTGTTGATCACCATCGCTAAACTGCGGGCTAAACGCCCTAAACATCAGATTAATCATTAAGTTAATCAGACGTTTAGGGCGTTTAATCAGCATTTTAGCGATTTTGAACAACAAAATATTATTAAACGGCCGTTTAAATTTTAAACAGCTGTTTAAAAATAACCGTCTGTTTGTGAACTCGAGCCTTAGAACGTTAGAGTAAATTATCGTTATAAATATTAATTTGAAAAGATTCAGAGGTCAGGATTTGTAATTAATCGGGTCTTTCGAGTCTACATTTTTTTTATACATTCATGGAGACATGTCCATGTCAATAAATGGAAAGGCATTACTTTTATATAAGAGGATAATTAAGTGAAAACATTTAATTTTTATGATAACTCATACAATCTCTTACCGTCTTTAACTGCCCCAGTGGCGGCGAGGAAGAAAGCCAGTTCGCTGGAGTCAACGATATGATGAGCACCGTCCTGCAGCCGGAACTTCACTCCTGACACCTTGTGACCTGACAGCTGTCCTTTCTGACAGCCGTCCAGAAAACCCCTCTCCACGCCGGGCACGAACTGTTTGGGCACGTTTGTGCCCACTGTTTCGTCAATAAATTCTAACACTGAAAAAAAAAAAAAAAAACAAGGCAAGGTTGTCACAACTTATCCAAAATGGAGACTACGTTTCTCTACAAAGTAAGGGACAATAAAAATATCAACATTTTAGTTTTGATATCACTAAATAGTTCAATTAACTAGGCACATTTCGGTCGACACATCGAAAAAAAAAAAAAAAAAAAAAAAAAAACAATACGCATTTTAGAGTAAGTACTGTTCATGTTAAAAGAAAAAGGCTGACTTAAGTCAGAGCTACGTGTTTTGTTCATTAAACCTTTTTAAAAATTAAATTTTGCATCATTCAAGAAAGGTGTAAGTTAAAAAGGACTAATAGGGAAGGTCTGAGCTGTTGACCCTACCAAGATCCTTGTACTTTGTAATAATCCTCATTCTAGTTTGATTCCATAGTCAAACTGTTTTACAGTTTTATGGGACGATGTTAAATATTGTGTAATCCATATTTACTAATATTATAAAGACAGAAAAGATTTGTATAGTATGTAATGAATAAACTCAAAAACTACTAGGCCGATTTTAAAAACTCTTTCACCTATAGAAAGCTACATTGTCAGGGAGTAATATAGGTCATATTTTATAAAGTTACGCGGACCAAGTCGCTTGCAACAGCTAGTGAAATTTTTTTTTTAATTTTTTTTTTTTTTTATAAAATTGATAAGAATAAATGACTTGTGTTCTGATGCGGTTCCAGAGGCTCCATGAGGCCGGTGACACGCGCATACTGACCAGCGCCGCCCGACTGCTTCTTGTGAAGGTAGTCGAAAGAACACGGAGAGATTAACGTCTCCCTGGAACACCGTATACAATTTCACTTTTAACCAGAAATGACGTCTACATTATTTGTAGCTATTAAATTAAAAAAAAAAAAAAAAAAAAAAAAAAAGATGTTTGTTTCTTCAATGTGATGTTCCAAATTGAACTGTTCATGTCTCGTGTAACTGTTGTGATTAATTTCAGTCTAAAAAGTAGCAAAAATGTTAAAATAATAATAATAATAATAATAATAATGTGCATGCAGTGTCAACAAATATGTACACTGCGTTTCGCAGTCTCTTTGGCTACAGTAACCACCCCCTTACAAGACATGCATTGAATAACAGCACTGTAGTGTTTTGGTATTGGTGAGTGAATAAATATTTTTCCTATCTTATCCTTAATCATACTGCGGTCCTGTATCGTTGCTTGTGTTATTGGCGACGGTTGCCATTGCCACCTACCATCAAGTGGACCGTCAGCCTGTCTGTCGATATAACATAAAAGAAAATACAGTCCTGATTTTTGTTTCTCTGTAATAATCTAATGTCTGTTTCTAGTGGATATAGCGCAAATATAAAATCTGATATACTTATTTTTTTACTCACCTATTATACCTATTATTTAATTATTTTATTTTTTGGGTATTCGTAAATAGTAAATCGTTGACCATATTTTTCCAAAAAAATAATTTAAAAACGTGGGACACAATTGCCCATAAAGTACCTGAACGAGACTTTGGGCTTGCCGAGCTCTACGGGGCAATTATACTCCCTCTCCATTCGCTGGGCATAAATCTCTAAATGCAACTCCCCCATACCAGAGACAACGGTCTCCTTGTTATCTGGATCATAACGGAATGTGAACGTCGGATCTTCTTTGGTGAACCTAAACCGGACATTCAATATAGTAATGTTAATACAAAAACATGTAACAGGTCTTAGTTTAAAAACCGATGACTCTCAGAGAAAGAAAAGTATTATCAAAATTATATCAACTAATTCAGAGTTTCTGTGGACCTGTAGAAGTTAGTGAAATTCCTTCGTTGACGACTAGGAAATGTGCTGATTATCTTCAAACGCCTGAACAGATCTTCAAAAACTATAAACTAAGCTCGACCACGTCAGCTTTTTAACAAAAAGAAAAAAAAAATTAAAAAAAAAAAAAAAAACACGTCAAACTTATAACATCCCGTTTTTGCGTCGAGCGTTAAAAAAGATTGGACAAGGAAAAAAGAAACAACGAAAAAGGAAAAAAGAACGGGCCACAAAATTATCTGGTTTTTAAATAAGTAACAACGGACCCTATTCAATAATAGTAACTTCAAGTAACTTACCTAGCGACCGCTTTTGAAAAATTATCCCTGTCCTTGTTATTCTTCGGTTTGATGGACATCGAAACAACTGGGTCTGGGATGTGTATGGATTCCATTGATAGCTCCAGCTTGCTATCGTTAACAAAGGTGTCTCCAGACGCGCAATCAACACCGAACAACGCAAATATATCTCCAGAGAGAACTTCGTTTACTTCCTCCATGTTATTCGAGTGCATGCGGACCAAACGGGACACTTTTACCTGAAAATATTAATTTACGTTCATATTCTAAATCAAATCTACTTTCAAACGTATCTCATAGATTTAAATATATTTAAAAATAACTGTTTCTCTTTTTTTTTTGTTTTTTGTCTTTTTTTTTTTCAAAGCCATTAACTTACATGATTAACTTCATTAACATATTTTAAATCCAAAAGAATATTGACATATTTACCTTTTTACTGGTTCTTGCGTTATAAATAAAATCGCCTTTCCTCAAAATGCCTTGGTAACACCTCAAGTAAGTCAATTGGCCAAACTTACTCAACTCCAGCTTGAAAGCGAGGCCAACGAATGGCTTATTACCATCTCTACTTGAGTCAAGAATTATATTTTCACCTCCGTCGCCTCTGGCTTCGTTCAGGATTGCTGTGTTTTCCACTTCCCCAGGATTGGGAAGGTAATCTAGGACAGCATCGAGCAGTGGCTGAACACCTTTATTCTTCAAAGCGGTTCCCAATAGGACTGGGGTGAAATCTCGTTTCAAAGTTGAGCGACGAATTGCTTGCTTTATGTCCGCAACAGTTGGCGCTTTCTCTTCAAGGAACATTTCACCTGAAATATAAATATTTTCACTATAGGCAATGGGGAAGTTTCGATTACTTATTTACTTGATAAGAAAACAAGACAAAATATATGTTACAAAATTAAGGTCAATTAATGTGGGGCTTAATTATTTTATTACATAAGAACATAATATTAGTTATTAGGAAAATACAAAAATAAACGTTCTTAAAAGTCAACATAAACAGTCTCTATAAAATGAAGTCCTATTTTGCAAAATTTTAATGCCCTTTCAAGAAACTCAATCATCCGTGTACCTCATGTAAATGTTAGAATGATTTCTAATGTAATATACAGATCTCCATATTGATGGTATCTGTAGAACATTGACATAATAATAAAAGTTACCTAATGTCTCGTCTACGTTGGACAAATGCTCAATAAGCTCATGTCGCCTCTCCTGTACTTCTGCGCGTCTATCCTTCGGTATTTCATCATATCTCACTGTCACGCCATAATTACCATCAAAGTATATTGCCCTCTCTTCAACCAAGTCCAAAATACCCTGACATTCTTTTTCAAGGCCTATTGGCAGATGAAGGAAGGCTGCGTTGTGCTTCATTTTTGACCTCAACTGTGATAGAACCCTGTAATTGACAAATTTAAATAGAGATTACATTAAATCATTTTAGCTTGAGGAATTTTGATCTTAAACTAAGATAACTACTAACCTCTTAGTTTAAAAACCGCTCTGTTTGTGATGTCTACCAGGGTAAGTACTTTGATAATTTGTTTCAATGCCTACTCTGAGTTTTATCTACCACACTGTGCACTACTTAGTTAAGGATTCGCTTTACTTGGATATGAACTTTATCCTGCAGATGTCCAAACTTTGGAACAATTCCTTCTGAGGTGTTTTCACCTACCTACAACATTGGATTATTCAAGCGAATCCTAAACAAATTCCTGAAGGCTAGGCACCGCACCTGCATTTTGCTTGGTATTGTGTCCTTAGGCAACTCTCCCTCAACAGATCAGCTTAAAGTACTGAGGGATTGCAGATTATAAACAAAAAAAAAAAAGAGTATATTAAAATATCAAATACCTTTCTGGATTAGCTCCCATCCTGTCCAATTTGTTTATAAAACCCAAACATGGCACATTATATCTTTTCATCTGTCTATTCACTGTAAGTGTTTGACTTTGAACACCACCCACAGCACACAAAACCAAAACAGCACCATCCAAAACCCTCAATGCTCTTTCCACTTCCACTGTGAAGTCTACATGGCCTGGTGTATCAATAATGTTGATGTTATGGTCTTTCCATATGGTGTATGTGGCCGCTGATTGAATGGTAATGCCTCGCTGACGCTCTAACTCCATAGAGTCCATGACTGCACCAACATTATCTTTACCTTTCACCTATTAAAATAATAATGGATAAGTTAACATAAGCAGATGGGATTTATAAAATATTAGAAACCCGCTCTCAACTTTTTTCTGCAAATTATATACACAAACTATCCTCGGTTATTGGTTCCATAAGTGAAAACCGAATCAAAATCGATTGAGAAGTTTTGGACCGCATCCAGCCAATGAAAGGCATTGCAGCTACATCCTGCGGTGCCTTTCATAGTCTTGTCTGCCTGGCTTCAGAATGTCTCACACTGCACTTTCCAATATTTTTTTTAGTTAACAATAAATTCAGAATACCATCTCCATGGCCAGAGGCCGAAGGAGGCAAATGGTTCGGTCGCAATTAAGACCTCGTGACCATGAACCTCACTAAGGAGGGACCAACCAGAGATAGAAAACCACATAAGTAATAATAAAAAACCTACCTCGTGCATTTGGTCAATTCTTCCTGTATAAAATAATATTCTTTCTGTAAGTGTAGTTTTGCCAGAGTCTATGTGGGCTGAAATACCGATGTTTCGTATCTTTTCCAAAGGTTTGTGTTCGGCATATTTCACATAAGAAGATAATAACTGAAACAAAATAGAATCAATCAAAATTGGTAAAAACGTTATGTACTGCCGGATTTCTAATTTCTCTTATAAATATAAATCGGTTCGTAAAATATAATATAAATATAAGCTGGGTGAAATAATTTCGACAAAGCTAATAACGAATTTACCTCGATTTGTGAAAAGTTAGATTTCTTTCCATATTTTATAACATTTGCTAACCGCAATATATTCGGTATAGTCATTTTCTATTTTGTTTAAAATGAAATTTATTATTTAATTATTTAGAACATTGGTAACTTTTAGGTTATTCTAATTGGATTGGTTGGTTGATGCAATGCAGTGTTGCCGCTTTATTATAATATAATATGGATATTATATGAGGAGAAAATATTTCCGTATTTAAACAAAAATTACCGTATATTTTTTTATTTATAATTTTTTACAAGAAAAAAATCAACAAAACACACACTTGTAATATTTATTGCATCCAAACAAAAAAACTTATAATTAGTCTGCCACTGATTCTTTTTAAAAAGGGCAACACGAATCCGTCGTATACAATGAAGTGAAGATAGCTATTATTGATTGCAGCTAGACGTTCGTTTCGTTACGTTGGTGGCCATGCACATCAACAACAGTCAAATTTTGTCAGTTTAATTTTTGTTTGAAGGAATATGGCCGTATTAGGCCCGAGTGCAAGTGTAAATATGAATGGGCAAAATAATATTCATAGTCAATTAACTAAATCATTAGAAAGAATTTTGGAAGATGCTTTCTTAAGTGGTGAATTAAAACTTTGTGGCCGCAAGTTGAGAGAATTTCCGAAACCCGTGAAATTCGATTTGAGTGATACAGTTATTGCTGGTATGTTGAATTTATAAATAAAACTTATTACGTTATGTGCGTTTACACCTTTTCTTATGATATTAGTATTATTTTAAGGATATTTCGTTTATATTCTTCTTGTTTATTTATTTAGCTAGACGATTGTACTCATAGTTAAATATGGACAACCTTAACTGCTCAATGTTAGTAAACATCTAAATATACCTTCTTAAACAAGTTTCTAAAATATAGTTATTGAAAGTATAGTCACTATCGAAATAACTTGTTTTTACAAAAATTTATTATTTTTTACAAATAGTTATAATGGCGCTAGGCATTTTCTATATAAATCGGTAGACAAACTGTCATGTGATATTTGATTTTACTCCCATAAAGTTTCGTACCCCGGGCTTAATATATGAAAATCGATTCTTATGGGGTAAACTCCAAAAACTTAGTAACTCCGGTCAGTAGGTAGGTATTATAAAAAATATGTCAATTTGCATGCATCTCTATGTCTTTAGTTCTTCTAAATAAAAAATAATACCTATAGTTTTACATAAATTATCATTTAGAGAATTTAATACTTCTTTTCTTTTTTTTTTTTTTTTACTAAACTACTAATATTAATATAGTAAAATATAAAATGTTTGTTGTATAGGTATTAAACTATTGTGGAATGTGTGCTTTTCTGATATTAAATTTTAGATACCTAAAATATTTTATATTTTCAGATACCTACCTACCTAAGCAATTTCTATAAGATAAAAGATTAGAACATGGATAGATATGAAAACTGATAGATATGACAAGAAAACGGAAATGTTATTAACTTTATTAGTGTGCGTTTCTAACTTGATGTTTAACACTAGTTTGCTAACAAGCCACGATTTATTGTTTGAATACAAAACAAACCTAGTGAAAGCGCCTCCAGGTTTCTTATATTTGTAAACATTCGCGGGCGCCACTATTTACCGAGTTACCGAGTTCTATCTACTTTAAGGCTTTTCCAAACAGTCAAAATTTATCGTTATTAATTGATAATATTGAGTGGTAATACCGAACATGTCATATGGATTGGTAAAGTCGCTCCATAATATTGACAAGGCTCCACAAACAACCGCGATTTATAATAATGTCGAGTACCTACTTAATATAAATGGTACTACTACTTACTATAAATAGGCCTTTTGGAAACAAATAACATCTAATCTAGCCGCTTCAGTATTGCACTGTCTCAATATCGCAGACCATACTTTTTACCTCATACAAAATGAACCAAGAAGACATTTAATTTTATAAGTTTTAAAATTTATGCGTAAATTTATTTAAACTTTTAAATGAAACTTCTTACGAATTTTGTGTGACGTTTCAGTATATCGATCACGTTACACTTGTAACGTAGATATACTATTCATTTCAAAAGTAAATACTTTCAATGTTCATTCAAAAGTAATCATTGTTTCTCTTATCCCAGTAGTCCTTTTGGAGGACGCCTTTTAGAAGAAATATCTAATGCCAGTCATACTGCATCAAGCCTATCGTCCAATCGGCATGGTACGATGGTGGTCATTTGGCATGATATTGGCTTGATCAAGCCAATCGTACATTCCGTTTAGACGAAAGGTGTGTACGGCTGGCATAAGTAGTCCTGTCGCGTGACAACTATAGCAAGACGACTGGGAATACGAAGCGACTAGCATTTTCAAATGCAAGATTGGCATAGTATTTTCTAACAGTCATATCTGCGTTATGGATATACTTAGAGCCGCTTGATCAGCCTTAAAGGTTTCCGCAATCGCGTTGGCTACATTTACATGGCGTTTTGTCGCCCTTTTCCACTTATGGTGTGAATAGAGCCTTTGTGGTTTTCTTTTGTGCCAGCGTCTATCCTTTCACATTATGATGATGGCAACACCATTTCTTTATTCTTTTGTTCATTGGTTCTCACATTTTCTAATTCTAAATATTCTTTACCGAAATCAATTCTTAATGGATTTGACAAATCAGACATGTATGCAAAATTTTATGACAATCGCGTGATCGCGTTAAGGCGTGAAAGGGTAACAAACAAACTCACTTTCGAATTCATAAAATTACCTAGTTATAATAAATTGTTAATGTTACTTTATATACCTACATTTTATACTTATTGAATTAAATCGTTGGTCTTCCATAAATTGCTTCATCATAGGTATCAAAAGTTATTTTAAAACGAAGAACAATCCTAACAAATCATATAGTTATATTTTGTTTTGACAATATATTACTAACGAGGTCCCGAACAATGGGTAACGGGTTAGTTTATTGTTTCATATTAAACACCCTCACATAATACAACTCACTTTGTTATTACTATAGTATAGTGCCTATAACCTACACTACACCATACAATTATGGCGACAGGTGCAAAAGCGTGCCCGCTCGAGTGTTGCACACTCCGGATACAGGGGGACGATAGCTAACAATTCCGCGAGACTGCCTCTATTACACCAACGTCCATTGTTTTTAACGTATAACTTGTTTCGAAATAACTAAATTTAATACGTAAATGTAGAATTTTTAAACTTCGCGGATACAGGCAAGGACGCAGCTTTTTAAAGGATCACGTCCGAAAATGCGGAAGCGGGTTTCAAGTACATATTTAATTCAATTTATTTTATTAAAAAAAATTAAATAAAAGGAAATCTGCGATATTTAGGACGAGTACCACTATCCTGACACGGTTGAGGATGTTTATATCGATGCGAAAGTTCCGCATTTGTGGATACGGATGTTATCATATTAAAACTTTCTAACTTCCTGAAACTTTCCACACGCTCACTTTTTAAGTACAATGTTTTTTTTTTTTTTTTAAAAAAGTGAAAAAGGCCCTTATAAACAATTTTACTTCTAATATAACCTAAGCAACTCTATCAAAACTCTTTGTACTGTAAGGAGTATCGAAGCATCGGGGGTACAAGGTCTCTAAGTCCCTATCATATTCAAAATTGTTGAAAGGAAACAAAAAAGGCATGAATGTATAAAAAAGAAAAAATGCATTCAAGCGACGAGAGAGATAGCGCAGGTAGGTAGGTATAACGGATGTACCTGTTGTACTATTTGTGGGAGTATAAAAGTTAACAAACGTGGGATGAAATGATGACGTAAAGGTTGGGACTTCTATTTTCATCGGTGAAATATGGAAAGGGCCCTAACGACCTCGGTCCATTATTAATAGGAGGGTTGCAAGGTCACAAGTTGCCGGCGGTGGATCAAACCCCTTTTATTTTCCGTTTGATCGCTTCGTTGGCGACTCACGCTCAATTGAAGAGTTTGGGAACATAAAAGCTGCAGACCTATTTCGATTAATTTACGTGTTAGCATATTGATAACTTCCAACTAGGCGCACAAAAGCAGGAGCTCCATAGTTTAGCGTGTCCACTTTTATAATGCGTAATTTGCATTCAGCAGAACGGTAACCTCTTTAGAATACTAATGATATAAACGGGCAAGTGATGGTTGATTTTTTGCTGTGTTTTTTGAACGAATGGCGCGTGTGTTTAGTTTTGGTCGCGTAGCAAACGTCGAGTTAAATTAGTATGCAGGTGCTGGCAAACATACGCCACGACGTCGTTGTATGGCTGTTGCTCTTTATAATTTACAAGTGAGTCGCATTCTCATAATTAAACATATTGAATTGATACCTTTACATTGTATCGATTCGTTATTAATGAGAAAATGGTGCTGCCCATGAGAATTAAAAGCAGAAGTTCCACAAAAAGAAGATGTAACAAAATTCGTTAATTTTCTTATAGTTCAACGGTATTGAAATTATGAATCATTACAAGCTTTCCATAGTAAATAAAGTAAAAATGAATGTGCGTGCTACTAAGGTACCGTGAGAAGCGCATCGATTCAATTAAGAGCATTAAATTAACTCCATCTAACTAATTAATACTAGTTTGCAAATGCAGATTGAAGATGTAGATTGTAGATCAACTTCGCGCTTTGATTAAACTTCTATTAAAGGAACATGTAGAATAGTGTTGGGTTAGTTTCCGTATTTTAAACACCATTGTAAGGGAAAGTATATTATTTCCCTTACTTTCCGAGTCCCTTATCCTTGATTCTGCCATCATCATCAATCCTGCTATGGTCGACAGTGAACTTGCAGCACATGTTGTGTTGCTTGTGTTATAGGCGATACTAGCCACCTACCATCAATGGTATTAGTTATCAGCCTGTCTGATGACCTTACATAAAAAATCTATATTAAATAAATTCAATTAGTTTTATATAGTTTATGACATGTAGGTTCTTAGTTTCTTTCTATGTAGAATGTACTGTTTACATTACCAACTTAATAAAGATAGGTAACCAAATAGTTACATAACATTTGTTAAAAGCTAAATGCTCAACTGATAATCTTCATAGTGCTAAACTGTTATTATAACTAATTCAAATAGAAACTGCAAATCAATATCCAAAACATTTGTAATTCGATACAAATACAAAATTTATTATTATATTTAATGCATAATGCTATTTAATTTATATGTTTTCGTGATATTTGTAAATATATATATATCATCCCCGCAAACCAGAAACAGGCCTATAGTTTAGAAAGACTGTTAAGGATCAGTATTCCCCTATGACTAGCCACATTCCATATTTAGCAAATTTTTTATTCATACTTACAGACAAATCTAAAGGAGACTTTTTGTCTACCAATTAACAAATAAGTAAATTAATTAACACGGATTTATAAAGGGATCAATACCCTGCAAGGCTAATGTGTTTAGGCTACTTCGTTAAGCTAATTGCTATGAAATTGTGATTACCTTGAAACTAATAGTTTCTGAAAAACAAAGTCCATTTGCTAATTGTTCGCTAATGTTTCCCTTTTTGCTTATTGCATCTTGTTACATTATACGTACCTATGTAACTTAATATAAACAATTTGTATATTCTACATAATGTGAAGCATTATCCTGAATAATAAAAAATGTTATTACAAATATTTTAGTTTGTCATAGTCATCAACAATTGGTTGTCACAGGCCCATCTGTTCTAAAAATAGAATGAGGTTTATACAATGTTGCATGTAAACCTCTGAACTGTGTTAAACCTCTAGCTTGATTAATTCTTCATTTTCTCTCTATTTCACATCAATTCAGCTGATCGATGGAGCTCTACATTAGTTCCACCCTATTTATATACACACACCCTCTCATCACACCCTTTGTGTTTCTGTATTCAACGTTGCAACTTCGCAATTATGCATTGGCACTGACCCACATTGCCATTAACTAAGCAACTGCTAAGTTTAATATAAATTATATTTCAGGTAGGAAAAATATAAGTAAATATAAATAATGTTGCTTTTAGTTCAGAATAGGATTTGATTTGATTTTTCTTTAATTTGGTCGTGCTCCCAATATCTTTATTGCATGATGCACGGTACCTCT
Source organism: Synanthedon myopaeformis (assembly GCA_944738685.1). NCBI lineage: Eukaryota > Metazoa > Arthropoda > Insecta > Lepidoptera > Sesiidae > Synanthedon > Synanthedon myopaeformis. Next base: position 10,480,767 of record OX122915.1, read on the forward strand.
GCGAATCCCCATTAGTCAGTGACCTGTCACGAGACCGTGACTGTCCTGCCGAACATCTTTGTGCTAGGTGCGAACTCCAAGCGATCTTGACCGTTCATATAATCGCCTGATAATTTATTACCCAAAATTGTTACCTATTTTGAGCCATTAACCCATCATTGCAAACATTCTCATAAAAAACGAGGAAATGATTCATCTGACGACTAAAATCAAGAAACGACACTAACTAATTGTGCATGGTGCAATAACCATGATGGCGATATAAGGAACGTGTTTAACGGTTTAAATCAAATGTCTGTTGATGTACTTGCACCCAAACAAATTTATAATTAACATTAACTTGGTTTCTCCAGAAGTATAGAATTATTACTTGACAAATGGGTTTGTTCACAACGTTTCAGTAGAAATAAGTGTTCGCCACTCTAGTAAATTACAGTCATGTAATTTTACTTTTTAACAACCACATTTAAGACTACGCTCGCATTGAATAGAAACTTTATTTTGTCTGTTGCGGCTAGAGGAGAAACGAGAATAAAGTTAGGCAGTATACTATACTATATCAAGTAATTTTAATTATTTACATTGAAGGTATTATAAATAAACAGTACGAATACTCCAAAATATATACTACTAGTTGTTGCACGCGACTTCTCCCGCGTATCTTTATAAAATATAGCCTATGTTACTCGCTGATAACGTAGCTTTCTATAGGTGAAAGAATTTTTAAAATCAGTCCAGTAGTTTTTGAGTTTATTCATTACAAACGTAGGTATATGTAAAAAAAAAATACAAATCTTCTCTCTTTATAATATTAGTATTGACTAGTATATAATATATTATTTTGGTTCCATAATAAGTCTTCTCCTTAATGCAATTTAATTAACCATGTGTATTTTAATTATTTAAATAAACCAGACAGCTTTTTTTCTAAATGAAATTTTACTATCTTTTACCGAAGTATCAATAGCCCCAGCGAACTCGTCATTCCAGCTAGACGGCTTCCAAAGCCCCTGTGCTCTAATGTAATTGTGTTTTATGTTCTGACCGATCTCTTGTGTAATCTCTTCTATCGGTTGCTTGTTAATTGTGTTAATGTCCCATAAAAACATACTAGACACTATGCTTTTGAGGAGCAGTGAACTCTTACTCATAGAATAGAATTGTTTGTGACGGTCATGCCTGATGTTTTTCCGTGCTTTTGTTACAGCTACATTGAACTTTACACTTTGGATTACTTACCTTTAAAAACAAATTATTACTCACATATATAACAAATCCAAAAACAAAAGGTCTGGCCTAATTGGCGTGAGATTCCCTCAGGCACTTCTGTCAGTGTAATTTTCGTGAGATATTCCATAGAGTCGAGACATTTATTTCGTTGAACTTTGATCTGAAACCTAGTTGAGGTTGTAATGTAAATGTTACTAGATCCATTGTTAAAACGAAATTTTCCTATTCATTAAGTGCATTGCTTTGAAAATTTTTAGTTGATTAAACAAATGGGATACTTATTTGAAAAAAAAAATGATAACATTTTATCAGTCTTACAAGCATTAGCATCACTAAACTAACGATAGTTTAATTGATTCGACCTATTTTTTCATAAATCCAATAAGTTTCGGTTATTTTATAATTTTATTATTTGAGTAACATTTAGTAAATAAATTTTTGGACACTATTTATACACACACAATGATAGATATTTAATTTTCCGACGTCTTGTCCTCAGACGTGAAACGGAAATGCACTTCCTTCACTTTCTACTCTGTTGGGCTCCATGATTAGCTCACGCGATGTAGTTACCCAGGATCAGCCATTGTTTTTAAAAATGAGCCCCAGGTAAATTTACTGGGGGAACATTGAATAAATAACCATTTTATGCTATTTTAAAAGAATTTCTATTTTGTGTGGATTAAATTCTTGAGCCACTAGTTAACCTAGCCACCTAAAGCATTTATTATTGTTAATGGTATGAAACTGGACATTTTAATGTAAGAAATTAGATAATTACTGATATTGTCTTATCGTCTACAACCAAATAAAATCTACATTATAAATGTATATACATCACAATATATAACTGTTGCTAATCTTGGCAGAGAACCGAGTTAATATTCAGGTCACATACGTTTGACTCCTTCGAAGAATTTGCTTTACATCTGTTGTGCTACGTGTATAAGTATTTGGTTTACCATGTGTTTTAATTATTATTATCTAGTTGTTTAGCGACTATGACTAATTTATGAAGAAGTAATTGTACTAGCGAAAAACATGTAACATTAGCTCATACTTATCTGTCATAGACTAATAAAATGCAATTTAAAATGAATCTAAAAATAAAAATAAGAATAAGACGTCGCGTGCTGCACCCAAAGTCGTTGCACCAGTGGAGTTGCGTCGGCGCATGTCGTGAGAGACGCTCCACGCACGTGCTCATACATCACACATTTGTAATTTAAATTCATATAATATACGAAGTTTTATAGCTTAGGCCTCAGGAATTCTAGAAATAAAACTCGAGTAACAAAATAAATAATTTCTTAAAAGTCGATGAATTCTGATTCAAAACGACAATATGAAGATTGCACTAAAACATCTTCATCGTAACGTTCAAAATTACTGGTGTCTCCTGGCGATTTATATTTTGGTATATATGGGGCGGGTATCCTGCAGTTCAGAATTGCTTCCCATTCTATCCCTTTAAACCATTTGTGATTTTTATAATCTCTTGCGCCATTTTTCATCACTCCGTAACGTTTTGTTATGTCCACTTGTAGTATATTTCTTAAGAGATCTCTAAGGTCCGAGTTGAAGCTCGTAGGGCAACGATATCTACCAGCTACGATTTTCTCGTAAGCTTTCATAGGGTCGTTGGAGTAAAATGGTGGGTATCCAGCATTCATTTCAAATAGTAGAACTCCAAAAGACCACCAATCCACAGAGAAACCATAGCCTTTGCTCAAAATCAATTCGGGAGCCAAATATTCCGGAGTGCCACATAAAGTCCACGTTCTACCTTGCAGCAATTTACAGAATCCGAAATCTGTTATTTTTAAATAACCGTTTTTATCTACCAATATATTCTCCGGTTTCAAATCTCTGTACACTAGACTGCAGCTGTGCAAATACTCCAGAGCTAAAACGACCTGGCTAGCGTAAAATTTTGCTAAGGACTCTTCAAATTTAGTCATCTTGCGTAGATGAATGAACATTTCGCCTCCGGTTATAAATGGCATGACAAAGTAAATGTAGTCGTTGTCCTTGTGACAAAGCTCCATCGACACCGTGAAAGGAAACCGTATAGCTTCCAGAATGCGTTTCTCGTAAAGCGTGTGTTGAATTTGTTTCATTTTAACTATTTTCTCCTTTTCCAGCACTTTCATCGCGTAATATTTGGTACTCCTTTTGTGTTTCATCAACATCACCACACCAAAAGCTCCGCACCCTAATGTTTTTATACGTTCCAAATCGGCAAAGTTTATTTCAAACTTACACGTTTTGCACCAACGCTCTTTGAATTCATCATTCAGTTGTTTCAAGTAATTTGTGTATTTTTGTTGTTGTTCCTCCGTATATCCATCGCGAACGGAGGCCAAAGATTGCGAAGGTATTGAAGTAGAATTTGTGATAATACCTCTCTGGTAATACATTTTGTTATGCGACAATATCAATAATTGCTAGTGACATTAGAAAGCCATCGAGATTAATTGAGAAAAATCTAGATGTGTTGTCCATTGAGTGAAATGCCAGTGAAACTGGGTTGATTGAGCTAATGTTAATTAAGTTATAATAAATTCGAAATTTTCCTTATTAAATACTTGCACAAAACAGGAAGCCCTGAAACGCCTACCGTATGTTTTGTTGAGATCGAAAGTACAAGAGGGTGCAGACGACTGTTGGGTGCGGGGTGAACGAACCGGCTGAGGGGCAAGGGTGGTGGAATCAGCTGTTTAGGGGCGACACGCCATGCCGCGCCGGCCGGTCCCGACTGGCGTATTGATCAGACGGCACGTGATACTTGCACGATTTATCAACTTGTTCCCTTCCTCAGTTTTGTTTGCCATCGTTTCAACAAAATATATAACTGTTTTATGTAAGGCTTCAGGTTCATATAACACAACCTTTTAAACTCACGCAACAAAAATATGAGCACACTTAGAATTGACCTTTCACCGTGCTCTATTGGGCGACGACATAATTTAGTTACTATAAAATACGAATATTGGTTTGGGGCTAGACAAGTCTGACCACACCTCGTTTCTAGATAGCTTTGTCTATCGAGAACAGATATACATTAATCGTTTTGCTCTAATTTATAGTAAGTAAATCGGCGTAATGGTTCGTAATGAAGCCACGGGCATTAGTGGAGCAAATGGGACAATAGTAATAAAACTTGTAACCGCAAACGTTCGTTATAGTACCGTTAACAGTGGCCCACTCCTCATCGGGCGGTTTGTACCGATAATTTTTATATGTGCGGATGACGCATTCGCGCATAACTAATAATAATTATCTTCGAGTACTCTACTAGTATTTTTTACTTATCTCTTTACACTTAAAGGAGAACATTAGTAATGTTCTTACACATACATTAATTAACCATATTTATGTCTAAATATATACGTCGCTTGCTTCTGTTTTTGTGCCAGGCATAACTATCATACAGTCTGCATAATCTTTTTCTGCAAATTAGAAATAGAAATAGAAAATAAGAAACATTTATTTGCATACACATGACACTCACGAATACATATAAAGATGACAAAACAAATAAAATATTTTTCACGTTAGAATGAGAATACATACATAAATAAAATCCCTTTGAGTGTGCGCCATGGCAGCAAAAAGGTATCTGGCTCAGAATAAGCTGATGCAAAGCACAGCGCTGATTTTACGCCAGTCCTACTTGACAGTTTCACGCCGGCGGAATACGCGTCGTTATAGCAATTATGTAATCTTGTATTACCTGTATACAAGAAAACTTTCCTCTTTCCACTAGTAAAAACTGCATCAAAATCCGTTGCGTGGTTTATGAGGAGTTAGCAAATATTTAAGGATGCCGCGTATGCATTATTACCACTTCAACGGAATTAATGGGGAAGTATGTAAGTGAACTCCTGCCCCACGCTTTCCGTTTGCGGTTTTTTTTTTTCAGACTTCAAAGGGCTGGCCAAGTTAGCAGGATTCAATGTTTACATGTTACACTCGTTCACTCGCCGCCAAACAATAAAGCTATAATTGCAAGGAGTGTAAGAATAATTAACTATTTTCAGGGTCAAAGTTACATTGTGAAATAATGTCTTTGATTTAGACACTGAAATATTTTGACGAGAAAATACTTAGCATATGTAGTAGTGTTAGTGGCATAATGTAGAATCTTCACGTGACCACCCGAAGCTTTTTGAGAACCAATTAATTGGTTGTCACACCCGAATAGGTGGTCTGATTTATGTTATGATTCTAAACAATTTCAAATACAAAAAATATTAATACGTTTCTAAATTTATTCCTTCGACGTTAATATTTTTGGCGCTTTAAAACAAAATGAATCAGAATAAACATAGTTATAATTTATGATACTTACCATAACATTAAGCATTATTTTAGTAGTTGCAGACCACACTGCGCTTTCCAATCATTCTATGAGGGCAGTCCCCTTAAATCACTATGATATAACAACGTAGTGCATTTGTGGTAAGTATAAAAAAGCATACGTATGTACTTTATTTAAGCCTACTTTAGAAAAATACTCGTAAAAGAAAAAAAATCTAAAAAAATCAGGTGTAGGACTACATTTGGAGACAACATAGATCAAGAAGCAAAGTATTATATTCGCATGTTATCGATACTACTAGATTAATTCGAGTCGAAAGCGATTCAAACGGTGTCAATATTGCAAACGATAAACGGGCACACGATCGCCATTACAACAATGATTGTGAGTTGATCGTATAGGCAAGGTACACTCCGTATATATAACAGTTTGATTGATGACCGATCTTACCATTCGCGATGGCTCTTTGTTTTATACCCATCTATGCCTAGATGATCTTACCTACCTATATTATAATATTATATGATGTAGACTGGTTTTCTTATCGCAAATACAATAGATTAAAATAAATGTCGTTTTTTCTAAGTTTTACAGTAAATGTGCAACTCAATGATTAGTATTAAGTTATATACACAAGTACATCTACCTAGTTTATTGCTCTTTCCATTAGTGACAACCGTATCAAAATCCGTTGGGTGGTTTAGGTGAAGTTAGATGAGAAACAGACAAAGTCGGTCAACGACTTTATTTTATAATATTAGGTAATGATTTTCACTTAGGTCAGAGAACAGCACCAGCTCTCATTTGACTATTCATATAAATTCTTTCTGCACTCATAACCTGGGCAATTTTTCTGGCAGCAGTTCAAAACTCTTACAGAAGATCACCGTAAAATAACATAACAGTGTGTGCGTTGTTGTGCTTCTCTATTGAGTAAAAGATACGTACGCATTGCCAAGGATTGGAACTCCTCCTTTTTCAAGCCGAACCTTTTTGAAGTTCAAGTGAATAAGCAACTTCTGGGAGAGCTCGAACAATCGTCAGCCTCGTCTTTGCTGCAAGGCTAGATGCTGGCCAAGAGCAAACCCCATCAATAATGATAGTTAAAAGAAATCATACTCATTCAATATATGGGCTCAATCCAAGATCGTATTTTACTCGTATCTATGTTTGCTTGTTCGCTTGTAGTGTCAATATTGTTAAAGAATAGTTGCTAAATGCAACGCAACCAAAACTTACCGGCAACGTTGCAACCACAAAAGTTCTAAATTTTAATAGTATTGAATTGAAGTGAATAGGCGAACTCGTACTGCTGAATACACCGAGTGACCGCTCAGATTTATATGACACGGTCGTCGGTCAAGGTTGTAGAGGCCCGCAGTCCGCATTAGCAACTTGGCACGAGACCAGACTTTGGCGCATTGCTCTTATTCTTAATAATATTGAACACTAAACGGGCTAATAAAACTAACTATAGTGAATTGCATGAAATGCTTTATTTTATTTCTTGTTGAGATTCTTGAAAGAAAGTAGTTACTTATGCGTTATTAATGTTCTATATCTTCTTTAATATATAAAAGGCAATGTGTGTATTTACGATCCAGTATGTTCCCTATGGACTCCAAAACCGCTGAACCGATTTTGATGAAATTTTCAGACAATCTTCGAGTAGTAGCGATCGGATAAGAAAAATGGACGCGGACGAAGTCGCGGACAAAACCTAGTATTCTATATAAATGTCTGAGTGATATTTCATTGCAGAGTACTTTTGACAGAAACATTGGCGGAGTCTAAAGTGGACTCATTAGAATTACAGAGGCGGTTATTTTTCGAGGACGCTCTAACAAAAAACTAGACTGAGAACTCGTTTCTTAATATTCAAACTGACGAAGGATTTAAATATTAAATGTTGGCTAATCATGAACACGTTTCGCATCATTCACAGAGTCTGGAAAGTTTTATGTACGAATGAAAGTTATTATTAAAAACGCAGTTTTCTAACGAATGCAGGATCTATTTACGACTAAACCACTCTGACGTGATGAAAAGTTGCTAATGTGCCAAGTTGTAAATACCTATACAACATTACATTGCTAACGTAATTCCGTTATTTAAAACTAATCAATCCTAATCCTAACAAATATAATATGCGAAAGTGAGTTTGTTTTCACGCCTTAACTAAGTACTTCGATCATTATGAAATTTTGCATAGAAGTTGTCAAGGGTACAGAAAAGAAGATAGGGTGCCTTTCATCCAGAAATAAAGTACTATTCCCGAGGGACACACAATAAGTCGCAGCAATAAATACGAGTATGTCGCATACTAAAACACTTTTTCATAGACAACAGCTGTCAATATAAATTTTACCTCATTTCAACATTGATAGAAAATATTCGCGGCCGGATTACAACATGTGTCTCTCAAAATAAAAATATCAGAACTTGAATGTTTTAATAACTGACGAAAACGAGTTTCCGGTTTAAAAGTATGCGGTTATTGCAGAATATGGTCTATCTGTGTGTCAATCTTCATTCAAATCGGTTTAATGTTGTACGAGTAATTGACTAACATTAGTACCTACCTTCACAAACAATTACATAAAATAAAAATCATATAAAATTTTACCAGAGATTAAATAAGTGTAACAAATTTTCATGTACCTATCAATCATTTTATTTTTTAAATAATTTCATTTCAAAACATATTTGAATCAATGAAAATATATTACATAATTAAATGGGAAGTCTGGATTATCGTTTGCATTATTGTGACACAGTTTTCATCAACACTTTCATTCAGATAACATAACGCCCACCTAAAAGCTAATGCCAACATAAACACATAAAGCTTATTTGCAGTATCAACAACGACAGACGGTAAATATTGTTTTAGTAACTGATATTAAATGGATAACTTTATCGTTGTTACAAAGAATACATTGAAAAAAATATTTCAATTTTGTATACCTACTTTGTAATTCAAAATTGAAATATTTTTCAAATAAGATCAGGTTAGATTTTTTAGTTAGGCATTTTGAATGTATATGTATAGGTAAGCTGACATGATAATTAAATGTTTCAAATTAAATTTTGTTTATAATAAAATGAACCGTATTAGGTTTTAATTACGGTTTTCACTAATTGGAAGAGTGATAAATGAGGAATGTTCTTATACATATAATTTGAAGAAAAATTGAATCCGTGTGAAGACAGGGCCGGTGGCAAAAACATAATTATTATAAAATGCGAAATAGTACCATCACTCCATCTATACCTACATACTTACGTATTGTGGATTACGTAAATCACTGCGCCATTTACGCATTGTCAATCAAAAGCTCGCTATTGCGTCAATATCCAAGTGCCCTTTACTCGTCAGCCCTTCCTTCGTCGACTAAAAATACATTTACCTTTCACATTTAAAACATTTCTATTCAAGGACTAAAATCGTTAGCTTTGTGTTTTACATGCTTTTTATTATAAAAGAAGATATATTTTTCTTTTAACTCTTATGTCATGTAACAAGTCATAACAATTATATGAACTTTGTGTATATATTTTTTTCACATTGAAAGAAATTTTCTGTGGCATCAATAGTTACACTAAATTTCGCAAAAATAAAATAAAATACCAGGGTGTTCTAAATTTTGAACCTGCGTCTATAAAAAAAAGCATGGTACGATAACTATGATGTATCCATAAAGGATCACTTCGTTTTGCTATCTCTACATTTTCATTACTCATCGTTGAGTCACATCCAACCGCCTCCACGATGCCCAGCGGAAACACTGGAATATAATTATTGATGGCAAGGTCTTAAGTGCTATCCTGGCGTGTCGTTTATGATACACAGATTTGCGTTGGCCTTAATTGTAGTAGGTACTTAAGTAGTAATGAAGATGTTTGGCGTTAAAATGTTAACATTCATGTCCTTCTTCAATGGCCTTACGTTGTTTTGTTTTTGCGTAAGTTTTTTTTAATGATAGTAGAGTAATGAATTTCGTACATTGATATTAATAGGTTCTATTAGTCATCTTATTAAATATAGCAAAGTTTTCACACGATAAGCCGCACTTGAAGACTTGGTCTCAAATTAAAATTTTCATTAAATTTTACTCAGTGAAATTCGTTTTCTATAAACAATGATACAACGCATTTTATTTTTACTTAAAATACAACACTTCATTATACTAAGTGCAATGAATGAATGTATTTCCAGCAATGCATTGAATATCCGGTTTTGTAGGTGTAAATGGACTTTAGCTATGAGTAATTTATACAGCGAGCTATAAAAACTCACTTTTCTTTGAAGAATCTTGCATTGCAATGAAAGTTAATAACACTAAACACTTATTGCTTTTTATAAACATAAGCATTAGATAAATATTAATACACTATAAATTATTATATAATATTTACTTACAAGATTTTAATACATAAGCATATTACTTGTATATCAAATCATTAAAACCGCATCATTCAATTTTGCGCTTTATTTTACGACCTGAAACTTGGCAATATCTGCAAAAGCTACAGAGACTTTTAAAAAAAATAAAATATATTTGGCAATCTATTTAAAGCTGGTGTAACTTTTGCTAATGTGCATACAGAAACCTTGTAGTTTTTGGTTACTTAAATTTTCTTTCAATGAAGACTGAATTTCCTTTATTGGCTCATTCTAGAGTAGATGGATCTTTTCATTGTTCGTCAAGCAAGCCCCTTGGCCATTAATGTTAGGAGACTTCTCTTTGTCTAACGCTGTATAGGTTTCCTTATGTCCACAATGCTGTCATGGTTTGTTATGCGCTCGAGATTTTTTTTTTCACAGGCAGATAATTTTACTTTCTATATTCGAATAGTTTTTAAACTTTTCATTTTATTTCAAAACTTCTTTAAAAAGGCTACAGTCGTAAGATAATGAATATTATATAGTATTCACAGTTGACATGTAATTACCATTCATATCATCTAAAATGCTAGTTACACTGTACCTTTTATAAAATCGGGTCGAACGGGACATACAAAAGACTAGCGGGTCAAATGGGCACATTTTTTTTTTTTTTATTACAATATGGATAGCCAACGCAACAATGTACATACAAATTTCAAAAAAAAAAAAAATCGCATAATATAGTTCAGCTATATTATGCGATTTTTTCGTAGGAAGGGTCAAAACTTGTGGGTCCAAGAGTCCGAAATCTACTTCTTATTCTTTAAAATGTTTACGAAATATAATAGTAACCACATAGTTTAATATTGTATGATACAATGTTATCAACGAAGTTCCCCCTAAACCCAAGGGATTGATTCCATCAACATTATTACTTGCTTAGTTTAATAAGTCTGAAGTTTTACTGTAATGTGTATAATAAAGTCTAACTTATAGGCTACATGTTAGACTAAAAGTTTTTCAATTGATATTATATCATTTAACTAGCCTTTGCCCACGGCTTCGGCCGTGTAAATCTTTCATTGGAGACAACCAACCATAAAAAATAGGAATTAACAGTAACAGTTTGTAACTCTATGCTATGCAACCAATAAAGCTTAGAATTTCAATGTATACTTACCTACTCCTACTATAGCTGTATTGTAAAAAATGTCGTCGATTAAATTTACTAAAGTCTTATTATAACTAACAAGCTTTACGACATTGTTAGGGTTTCGTGCTTCATATGCACTTCAATTATATTAAAGTAACGGTTTGTTTTTTATCGTAAATTTTTGTACAAATCCTCAGCTACCTATGTCAAAAGAAAAATCTATTCAACAAATCATTACTATACTTATATTTACTACACTCATTTGTTTGTAAATATACCTACATATAAAGTATCAATATAAATAAAAATCGATGTAGGTATGTATGTTCCCTATGAACTCCAAAATAACTCAACTGATTTTGATTCAGTTTTCACTTATGGAAAGACTAATAAACGAAAAAGGTTTGTGTATATAATTTGCAGAAATAATTGAACCCGTGCAGAGCCGGAAGCGTGTCGCTAGTACTTACATTATAATTGAATATGTTTTAGATTTAGTTATAGTTTACATTTAACAATACACACGACTTTTATGTTTTCAACTTTAGCTTGGAGATTTTTAGTAGATTTAATTTTTGTATATTGTATTTAATAATTGCTGAGTTAGTAAAGTAACATAATAATCCCGAAAAATAATATAAATTTTACTATCATCCATATCTATTCTGTGTACCTTTGAGCCATATTTTTTATCACTGATAACATCTATCTAATTTTACATTTTTGCAGGTATTTCCTGCTTTTCTTTAAAATGTTTCTGTCCCTATTATTGAATGAAAGAGAAATTCTCGCTTATCGAACGAGTTTTTTGTCCAAACATAAATAAGCAAGAAATTGTTAAAAGTTGACTCCTCTGTTCTCACGGAAACCATTGAGAGATAAAACCTGTTTAGGTGCATTCTTGGTTTCTTTGGTTTGTTGACACACATATCGTGTTTTGAACTTTACCGAAACAATTATGGGTTCGTTAAATTACCCTGTGCACTGTAATAAATAGTTGTAGATTGTTCCAAACCATAAAACCAAGATTATTTTAAAGTTCTAATTCTTATCAACAGGTTTTTAATCGACACCATATTAGGACTGTTCTTAACTGTTTATAAATTGTAGTAATTATTATTATACATATTACTTTCCGAAGAAATTGTACATACACTACAAGTGTTGAACTGCGCTTAGACCGACAGAAAGGGATAAAATCTGTTTTATCTGTGCCTGCTATATTTTTCTAACCGTTATTTGGTCATTTCAAAAATTTATTTGATCAAGATTAGGTTCTTAGCCAACGAATAGCGTGATATAATTTAATCCTCGATAAATTAATCTAATGTCACCAATTCAAACGATTAATTGCCCATCTATTGCCCATTGAAAACAATCAAACGCGCTCTTGCTTGATAAACTATAGGTACCTTATTGTTTACATTACCTATTTGTTTAATTCATCTGAGATGTTATTGTTTCTGTTGTATGATTTAATTGCATTGCCTTATTTGTTGGTTGTTCCTATACAATATAAAAAGTAATTATTTTTTAATACTATATAATATCTTTTCCAGGACTCAAGTTGTCTCACCACCGCATTAGTTCGCTAGTGGTTTAGACATTAGTATATGTAGAATTGATGTTCATTACTTACTTACCAATCTGTTACTGATTTTGATTTGCTTTGATGAATACAAAAAACACAGACATAAACCGCCATTACTGCAAACCAATCGTAAATAATGTCAACTTCTCCTACGCTATGTTTACGGAATTTATGTATATTTCCAAGATGTATAAAACACCTGCCATTAAAAAGTACTAACTGACTCGCCATATCGCTTTACGTTCATTATCTCGCCTGACCAGTTTCTAGATAGGCAAAACGCACGCGGTGCATCATTCCATTGCAAATGCAGCAGCATTGAGGCTACCTCATCTTGACTTCACTTGCAGATGTCGTGCGGGTATTTCCATTTCCAGTTCTTTAAGTTAATTCAGTTCAACTTCCTTGAACACAGGTTTTTCCTACACAATTTATATTTTTTTCGATAAGATGTAAAAAAAAATCTACAGACCAGAAAAGTTTTTTGCAGCGTATATTATTTGGCAGATCGATAATAATGTATCTCTCTCACTTTAACCGATTGGTTTTGTAGGAGTTGTCGTGCCCCTGGCGCTTGACTTGACTCGTATTTTTTTTTTTTAATTTTTATAAGAGAAAGCAACGCAATGATTTAAAAATATATATAAACATTATACAAGTAGAGGAATTTGTAATATATATACGGCTCTGGCGAAATGGACACGAAAATAATTGACGGATAATTCGTTAATCTTTTAGTCGCCAGAGCCGCATTACGTAAAATGTTGTTGAATTTATTTTTAGTACCTATTTATATTTTAATTTTAAGTAATTTAATAACAAAGAAACGCCATATAATCTTTCCAATCCATGGAAAGGTTTCAAATTACATGCTTATGGTTGGAATTGTATTATGGAAACCATACAACGAACAAGGGACCGAAGAAATATCAGTACACCAAACCAAGGTCAACTTAAAAAGTGTTAAGTAAAAAGAGGTTGGCATTTAGCTGGACAAGTAGCTCAATATAATGAAGCCGAGTTTTCAAACATGTATACTATATCCTGCCTTTCAAGTTAAATACGACCGACTCTCAAAGCATGTTTGGGGGAGGAAAAATAATAAATTAAAAAACTCTCATAACACACTCATAAACTTAACTAAGCTACTTGAACACTGGATTATATATATTGAACATCTTTACATGTGAATAGTAAAGAAATATTTACTGCTTCTACTTTCTTCAATGTTATTGACATAATTATAAGCGCCCTGCAGATCTTCGCAAAAAACATTTTGTACCAATTCCTTTATACTCTCTAAGTTTTTATTAAATCTTTATCAATTTCTAGTAATATCCTTCTACAAAGAGTCACTCGTCTTCATTTCATTACCTTGTTGTTTACACTATGGCAACGTTACTTTTGGCGAATTTGTTTTAACATTATATAGCAGTAGATTCGATTGTTTTAAATTTTTCTAGTAGTTTTTTTTTAATTATCTTCTAAGAAAATTAATAATTCTAACAAACAATCGGTAATTACATAATCACAGTTGACGTCTACGCGTGCGGTTGAATCAAGAAAGATTATTTTACCACAAACAACCCTCTAACCGAGTTTGATGTCAACGAACTTATTAAGCAACTTGTGTGGATTTAATGTACCTTAGGCTCTGTTAGGTCATCAAGCGTAATCGACTTCTCATCCTGTTGTTTCGTTATGGAGGGATATATCGAATACTTGTTCCACGTAAGTATACGGGTGGACTGTTTCAGTTACTGTATTGGATTTATTCATATCATTTTCTTTCTTTTCTTGTTTTTTTTTTTTCAAGATGTAATAAATTACTTATTACTTAAATAATTTATATTTTAAAATTTCCACATTTTGTTTAAAAAAAATCCACGCACAATAACTTTCTCTGTTCATAAAAAACGTCATCAAAAACATGGAAGAAGGAAGTCCCCTTTGTCATTGCTCACTCCCCTTGCTTATTTAAACAGTTACTATGAATTTTGTGGTTTACAATGAATTGGTTCATTGTTACTTAAATTTCGTGACATTTTTAAGCTGTGGCCTACTATTTATGTCAGGAACAGGGTGAAAGATTTCTAACTACATTATTTATAATCTTATTTCTTTTGTTACAGATTTGTCAAAAAATCGTTTTAGTGAAGTACCCGATGAAGTGGCCACTTTTGTTTACTTAGAAAAGTTACTGCTGTCACAAAATATAATTAGGAATCTACCAGATGCTGTGGGAGGATTACAGTCACTCACTTACTTAGATCTAAGGTAAGAGATTCTTAATTTACATAATTGTAATGACTTTTTAGGTTAGACAAAAATGATAAAATAATTTGTCCTCTGTAGACATTCCTTCACATAGCTCTTTATACCGTCAGCGCCACATTGGAAGTTGCAATATCTGAACTGCAGTAGGTATATTACCACCATTATCTTTCTCAATAGCCTTAAAGAAAAATAAAAGACAGTAATTTTATTATTATGGAATGTAATTTAATATGTAACGGATATTCTTAATACCTAATTAAGCTTCAAATTAATATAACTGCCTATATTAGTTTGTGTTCTTTCACTGCAGCGTAAGTACCGTTCTGCAAAACCTGCATCATATCAACTTTCACGTTGAGCCTAAACTCTTCAGGAATCGATTTCAAATGCGGCAAAAGTGATAGAAGAAACAATCTGTCGGGATCGTCTCCATCGCTCCTGGTACTATTATGTTGATCAACGTTTGCAAATACAAACTCATCATTGTTTTCTTTTACTTTTGAAGTTCTCTGGTGTGTGTCATCATCGTGTGAAGAATTAGTCTCTAATTGGTCATAATAATAATTATCTTCATTGTCATCATCAGCTGAACTGTCATCTTTAGCGAGTTTTATTCTTGCTTTGTGTCTCCATATGTTGGATTTTCTTTTTTTACGTTTTACTTGTTCATTGTCGCTGGACTCTTCGTCATGGTTACTATCCATTTTAGGCAAAGGACTATCTTTCAGCAGAAATTGTAAATTCTTGCTGTAAACATATGGCCTTCTTGTTCTTGACGGATTGGATATGTACTTTTGAAAGCAGTCACGAATACTTTTCCATTTCTTTTGTAGTTGCAATTCTGAAACAAAATGTTTTATTTTTATTTATTAATGTTTTGAGCACGGCTTCATCCGCGTATTAACTACTAAACCCGACAACGCTCAGTCTAATATTAATTTATTAGAAGTGTAATTAATAAAAGTATTTTAGTTAATTTTGGCCTATGTATAGCACATATACATAGTATAAACTACTAGCAGATACCCGCAACTCCGTCCGCCTTAAAAATTGAAAATTATAACACCTGAGAAATAATGTCTCGTAATCTTTATCGCTGTGACGCAGTCTTTTCGATAGTCCTCCAGTTTTACCTATGAAATTTTGTATTACGCCAGTAGCTACGACCCAAGAAACTAAAGGGAACCTAACAAAAGTTATGTTTACATTGTAGTAGGTATTTTATAAAAATTAGTTCCGAGGTTTTGTCATTATTTATTTTCCACGTCTATAATAGGTTCTATGAATATTGAATACTCAATTCGTGAAAAAATTAAAACATAATTTTAATAATAAACAAAATTATTATTCTTGTTTGAATATGAATATCTGGGTACGTAGTACACAGTCAATGGCTACAATACGATCCAGTACAAGTAAGATTATTAGCATATTTAATGGGTTTTTTTTTTTAGATTTTGTCGCTGCTAATCATTATAGGTACCTATGTAATGTATTGTTATCGAATTAAATTAGTGGAAATTGTGTATAAGTTTGACAAAAAGGTCAAAGTTTATTATTAGTGATAAGAATAAGTATGACTAAGCTTGCTTATAACATCACTTAAAGATACGACATAAAAAACTTAAAATGTTTATAGTAGGTACTTGAATAAGTGCAATAAAAACCCCACATGCGTGTACTCTGAACGGGCTCCGATCATCGGAGCTCGTTACTTCATTTCTCCAGTCCCCCATCATAGGCATGGCGTGCGTAGGAACGACAAGGCGGTTTTAGTCGGTTAGAGTCCGACATAACCCACCGGCCGCCCCAGGCCCGTGGGTATCCATGACGGATTTCCCCTTGGTAAAATAAAAGGGGCCACGACCCACGTGTTAGATAGCTACTGCATTGCCGTTATCTTCTGCAAAGCTTTGTTCACAATATTGCGAAATTGTAAAAATGCAATACATATACGTACCAAGTTCCCGCATCTCGCTTTTCGTCACCTTCACATCGTTTTGCATAAGCTCGTTTACAACTTCAGTCCACAGTTTATGCCGTACGTTCTTTGCTCTGTAATCTGGGTTTTCGAAATCCCATATTCCCGGTCGTTTCTTAACCTCTTCAATCAGACGTTCTGGATCATATTCATATTGCATGTTGAAGATAAGTAGCAGTGAAATAACCACGAGTTACAATACAGTATACATACAAGCGCGCGTTCGCCGGGCGACTGACGCTTAGCGGCCGCTGCGGGGGAACGCTCGGTCGGTTGCACTCAAAATGGCGCCTAGCGCGCGTGTTATGTTGTTAGGGTTGACAAATTATTTTTTATTGTCAATAATTGTTATTTGTTATATTTACTTACAACATTTTTGTATGAAGTGTACAATGTTTTACATTATCTATAATACATTATGGTTACTTGTGGAATTGTCTAAAGATTATTGGGCTGTAGGGCAAACCATAATGACAATTGTTGTCGATTAAGTTATTTTAGGGTCTTTGTGAGATTGTTTTAACATAATGCACAAAAAATCACCATTGCATCTTAAGTCTTAACTAATAAACGGGCTGAATCTAATGTACATAGAGTAGCTGTTTATTACGTATAGGATTCCATAGATACAGTATAAATAACTGTTTTTGATTAATATCTCTAATTGTCAACTATATTAAGTAATATTATATTTGAATTTTTTACTGCTTCATTCATACGAATGTAATAATAAAATGGAGGCTAAAGTATTTTATTTCAAAAGTTAACAAAACTTAGTGTAGGTACTTTGAGAAATTTGCATAATAACTATATAAAGGTAATAATAACGAAATATACAATGATAATTACACCTGTAGCCTTTCCATTATTTTAATCTTCCCTTATCTCACCAAGCCACGTTATTTACATACGGTACGTACAAGTTAATAAAATTCACTAAAACACAAAATTATAATAATGTTATCAAATTTAAACCTTTTTTCAGAATATCTGCTAATCTTAGCTGCTAATGGTTTGTTTGTTGTAAAAATTGTGAATGTACTTTAACATAAATGTTAGTAATAAAAATTGATAACCCTGACGACAATGTTGTCTGACGCTATCGTTATCGAGCGGCGACGGCGCGCGGGGAGTTGCCGGCGGCGGGCGACGGCGGGCGCGGCAAGTCTTCGTCCCGCATCGTCGGGGGGAAACGCGCGGGTTTATGCCGGCCACAAAGACCGCTTAGACCGCCCCGCTCCGCGCCTTTTCCAGTTGCTTCAACTCACATCAGCTGGCGGCGGCTGGCGGACAAAGATAATATCGAACGAGCGATAATAAGAATTTAGCATACATTCTGTAATTTTTAAAAATATTTTACATTGTTTAATTCTGACATTGTTTAAAAGAATGTTTTTAAATGAGTTTTTAAAGTTTTTATTTTTATTTTGTAAGTAATGTTTTATGGAAAATAGTTATTAACTACCTACTATCCAGGTAGATGAGTTATTAGTTTTCGATTTTTATATTCGTCCCGGCCACGGAGCGCCGCCTTTTTTTGCCAAAAACCGTGATAACTCGGCAAATATAAATAAGATATTCATGAATTTTACATTACATAAACAATCACCAGAAATTCCTCTTTCCATCGATAATAATTAAAAATAAAAACCGTTCATAACTTTTGAGATTAGAGGCATACACACTATTTAAAGACAGACAGAAAAAAAGAAAGATTTTACTTTAATTACTATGTATCTACTGATATAAAAACTGGAAGGTACCTACTTTTCTTTTAAAGTGTCGAAAGCGAAAGAAGAACTGTAATAGGCCCTTCTAAAAAAAATATAAGTATTTGATTAAATAAAAATGTTTACCTAAACTTTATAAATTTAGGTAAACTTTTATTAATATTATTTTCAAAACATTTTTTCTTGTCGTTTTTAAAATTAAAAAAACTATTATTATTTTTAATGTAAAAAAATTAAATGAAACAAATAAAAAATAAATTTATATTTTTCTTAAACTATCGTTTAAGGTGACACTATCGTATTACGAACGTGTTACGATTACGATTAAGAATCTGAAAATATACTTTTCTAGAATAAAATATACGAATAATTATTAATTAATTTAAAATAAAATTCAATTATCTCATACTTAAATAGGAATTTATTTGAAAAAATTAAAAAATAAAATAGTATTGTACCTAGTTAAAAAAGTGTATCAGTTCTCTTTGGCTATGGTACTTTCATCAAAGCTTTTTAAAACTATGGGTATATTTTCCTTATGAATAGGTACATACTTACATGAGACATTGCCCTCTCCACAGACAGAAATAACAATATCGCCGGGCAATTTAGTAGATGGCCCTAATAGCAGACGGTCCAAAATAAACCTATAATAAAGCAGTCATTTTGGTACGAATGTGTTTAAGTAGTTATGACTTGGCTCTAAAGTAGCTGTCGGCTTCAGTAACGAATCTGACTTGAAGAGTTTACTAATTGATTTGAGAGTCATTAACGAACTGTTTCAATCGATAAAAATCTCACTAAGTATAGTATGACAAATTAATAATTGAATGAACCTACAGATTAGCTGAAACTCTTTTGGTTAGTTAACGTGATATAAAAGTAAAAAAAGATAGTGTTTCTAACCTATATCTTCGACATTTATTTATTTAGTATGGCGCAAGTGTTTTAAAAATATGAATAGGGAAATCGAGGGAAATAAATAAAAACAATATGAATGTTCCTAGCTCTAATTACTTAGCTATAGGTAATTGTAACGCTTGTGCAGCGTTGTAATAACGTTGTAGCGCTTGTAAAGCCATTTTTACACAAAAAACAAAGGAGCAATTTTGAACAAAGATATTCAGAATTTCCACAGTAATAATATCCATCTTTCTATGGGCTTATATGAGAGTTGCATTTATAGCTAATGACCTCCTCGGAAATTTAAATAAATTATAATTACATTAAAATGCGTGTTAATAACAAAATTAAATGGGAATGTATATCCTGCCTAAGATTTGCCTAAGAAATAACCTGATTAAACGCTGCAGAAGTAGGTACATGGTTACTTTTTTTTAAAAAAACGCAGGCGGTGCCGCTATTAGCGAAAGCTAGTTTTACGAATAAAAAGCCTGTTTTCCATTTGAAATCAAGGTGCGATATTTACATTTCAGTTACGCAATTAGTTTGTATAACCTGGAAGTAATTATCACATCTTATTATCACACTCATTCTCACATAAATTACACAATGCAGCCTTAGAGGCAACACAAAAGAGTCCTTAACGCTAAGCAATAAGAGCGATTTGTAGGTCAGTAAGATCAACAGGGTTAACGACCGTCTATGTCACGGCCGTGTTTGTGACGTTTAGATTATTTAGTACAACTACACGTGTGGTAGGTGACAACAAAGCAGTAGTTAAATAACCGTTATAAAGCGTGTGGAATCTGTTAATTCGTAGGTACGATACATTATTAGTAGAAATAATAGAAGAGTTTAAGAAATAAGTAATTGAGAATTTAATGCAGGTAATATTCTAAATGTGAATGTTTGGACGTTTGTTACTAGTAAATCTGATAAAGTGAAACTTAGCACTCATTGCTTTTTATCCCAGTGATAATATCACATGGATAATGTTTCACACATTGTAGTGTCTGAATTAGAGGGCACTTTGTACCTATTTAGAAATTAGTATAGTAACGAAAAATATACTAGATGGTACTTTTCTCGCTATAGCTTCCTATTGGAGACATACTACGAGCATATTACATTTGAAACTAAACGATTATCACTTTTCATTGATGAGGGCAAAAATTGTTGCATAGGAAATTTGTTGTTTTATCCACTCGTCAAGGAAATACACGCCTCAGGAGTCGGCCCTTAGACTGAACTGACCTTTAAATTTGACATTTTCTCGTGGTCCTAGCAATATTTATTGTATGTTTTATGAATATTTTAATGTTACTGAAATGAAAAGTTGTACATAATATTAAAAAATAATATAGGAACTGGGTTAATGATGGTCGAGTGGGTCAACTGTTCGCATATTTTTGTAAAATATTTCATAGAAAAATATAAGTCTAAAAACATGTTACAAGGCAACATGCTCTCATTTCGGATGACCTATTTAATTTTTTTTTAATTGCTCTTAGTTCAAAAAATAACCAGAAAAATTCAACAATAATTTTTTCCCGAGGAGGCATACAGCTCAATTTTATTTTATTAATTAAATTCAGGGAAGCATAATTATATCCATTTTCTGAAATGTCCTAAACATTTATTCGCAAACCAGTTCATCTATTAATGGATCATCACTCGTACAGTAATTACTAACAGATGGCAGGCGACTTGATTTTATCATTAGTTATGTAGTAACAGGCTTGCCTGTAATAACATGGGGATGTGAATCTTCTATATAACATTTTGAGCGATTAACCAAGCTAGGTTTTATTGTCTTTTACGTTAATTTCTAAGGCTAATACCTATTCTGGTATACTTGTGAATGTATTTAAATGAAATATGTAAGTATGCCTAATAAACTACACTTATCTCAATTGGGCTAAGCAATTTTTCTACGGAGATTGTTAATTCTATTTTCATGTTATTTTTATTATGTGTATGGCGCTCTCTGCTGTCATAAGGTAAGGTTACACACAGTAAGGTGTTCCTAATTTTAAACGTGGTCAGAGTCTACAATCCAAAACTGCATTGTTACACCATTTCGAAAAAATAAATGCTATTAAAATCATATCTACATTCATTTCACGTTCGCCAATTCACTAAAACACTGTCATAACACTCGGAGCTCGGTCTTTACTCGCGCATTGTAACCGCGGTTCGGCGCACACGCACGCACCATGACGCATACGCTTGAATACAGTATACAGTGGAGCTTTCGAAAATGGAACGCAGGGAATAATGTTACTTTTATAGAAGTGTGTTTTTGTGGTTTCGGTCTAATAGTATGGTGCAATTAGACCCAGATCTCAACATCCAAAGTAAATGTATCATTCCAGCTCCAAATTGTTCTATACAGCCCACATATTGTTTGGTAAAAAGTTACACCATTTTTAGTGTCGGGTTGGGGGGAGTTGGGATTTATCAGTTATTTTGAAATATTTCGAAAACTATGCGGTTTAGCGCAAAAGTGCCAAGTCTTGATTTTTTGGGATGTTGTTATAGATACCAATAGTGTAAAACCAAGTTTGCAGTTTCGAAAAGCTAGAAATTTTCAGACATTTTTCAGTTTTTCATTTATAACTTCTGAAAAGTGCATTCTACGGAAAAGTCATCTGACACAGTCTTAAAGAAGACAAAATTTGCTACAATTTGAGTGCATGCTCGGCATGTCACTAAAAATGGTGTAACTTTTTACCAAACAATATAATCCACATATTGTTAATATACTTAATTAATTAATTAACTTGTTAATTATACTTTGGATGTTGAGGTTAGGCCGTTTTTTTGGCTAATTGCACCATACTATAATAAATTGGTTTGTCTGTGCGTTTCAACAACTAACATGTTATGTGGAAATGGACAGTTTCATTTCAATTTTTATAATAAAAGCCTCTAAAATGAATTCATATGATTTTTCCCTACAATCTCATACATGTTCCCCTTCCATTAAAAGTTAATCTCAATACCAATACAATAATCTCCTACTATACCTAAACTAGCAGTTCTCGTTAGTTGTTTGCAATTATTTAAAAACACTACAAAAGTCTGACTGTCACAGTGCTATGTGCTAGCTGTAATTTTCATAAAAACCACTGAATGCATCTTTGTATGGATCCTTTTGAATGAGAAAGCTTACTTTTTACTATTATTTCATCTACAGTTGTTCAACTATAAATCTAATTAAATTCGAAAAATCAACTGCGCAATATGCATGACAGTAATGTTTTGCGTTAATTGACATGCAAATTAGAAATTGCTGTTTCACTTTTGCTATTTGTGTACTTACTTTACCTAACTTTTCACGGTTTCGTAATAAAGTGAAAGTCATTTTATGTCACTAATGTAGATGTGTCAATTTCTGAATGACACAACATTAAATCAACATTCTTTCATCCTAATCAAGAGTTTGCCCGTAAGCTCAGACATTGCTTACAACCAAAAATTGATAAATTTTTAAACGGGCTAATACTTCAAACTCCCCCATTCCCAGGCACTATGATCTATCAGATTCATAAGTGTCACATATATTTATAATACGCTAACCAAAGATCTATCTTTCCTTACTACTTCGTTAGTACTTCGTTGAGTAAGTATATGTCCCAAATGCGACATTTTTTGTGGGTCACTTGGGAATATACCACTATTTTTACATTGTCATAATCATCTAACTTACTAGAACTTATCTTTATCGTTTTTTTCCTCCACACTCGTTCCCACCCTGGTAGGAAGAGAATCAATACAATATCGACCTTGATTCAACAGAGCGGAACGTGCGAATAATTTGCAATACTTTATGAGGGGAGAAAATAATGGGGCTTCACACAAAACATATTTCTGTCTATCGTGAATCCCTGATATTTAAGCGCAAAAGTGCCAAGGACAAAAATAGGCCGTTTTTTGGGCTAATTGCACTATACTATTCTTGCGGTGCGCCCGGCAGTCAATGCAACAAAATTTATAAGCGCGTGCAAATCACCCGATACAAAATCTCAGTGCGTCCCTGTGTGTGATATGAAATACTATTTAGATTAAGTTATTAGCTATGCATGTTTAATAAAGATATTTAACGTTTTTTTTTTGTTATGTTTTGGTTTTATATATGTCTATGTAGAACCTTATGAAAACACCTTGACTAATAATAATTATTTGTTAAGAGATTACAGTCCCTCTGTAATGGCATAGGGGGCGACCCTAGCAATAAACACGCCCGAGCAAATATTATCATTGAGTTATAAATTGTAGGCAGTGTGTCCTTGCAGTGTGTAGGTTTAGAGGAAAATCCATATATTAATTATATTTTTAGACACAATTGCTGTATCGTCATTGTGTGTCTTATTAATTAGTATGCTAATTAGAAACCTATTACTTGCATATTATATATATTTTAAGAAGATTTAATTAAGTACTTAATATTGTTTGTTTTACTACCTACTTTTTGAATTATATTTTAAATAGTAAGTATTATGGATTTGTCTCACGCATAATATTCAAACGGAGCATTTTCTCTGTGGTATTACTAAAATGTGTTGTTCTATCTCAAGTTATCTTTTTCCTATTGGTTATAAAATTTCAGTAGTTATATCTTAATTTCTATATAGGTATCTATGTGTTGCTGAATAATTGCTCGTTGTGGTGCCAATGTAGATTTGCGTTATTACTTTACTAGTAACTGTAACTATCGCTTATGCCCTCTATTACTAAAATAAATTATTATTTATATCACTGTAAAGATTACTAAAATAAAATAAGGAAATAAAAGTAATCACATGTGTTTCTAGTCTTAATTCGAATCTGTCATTGCAGTATTCTTACATCAATTGATATCACTTCCAGTGAGCATCACGTAAGCGAAGCGTTGCAAAAACATATCGATTTACTTCGTCTTCAGATTTCTTGTTGAACTGCATTGTTGATCGCCTTTTATGGCACCCACGCGATAACGGTGAAGTAACCATCTCGTATTTAATAATGCCAGATTGTTTGATTATTTAACGGCGCGGTGTCTTATTGATGAGTTGCTTTGAATATGATTCGCGACGACTTCGTTGAATAAAAAATTCCATACTTTTTGTGATACCTTGTATTTGTAGGCTGAAAACCCTACAAATACAAGGTTTTCAGAGCAATTTTCGTGCTAACTACACATCAGTGGTAAAACAAATATTGGCAGCATCTTACTCAACAGTTACTTGACGTCTATTCTACAAGCAGTTATAAGAAGTACAGTTGAGAGTTACGTATGATCGACCTACTTACTTCAGCAGCTTCGACAGAAATCTTCAAATTGTACAGTGTTGTTAAATTCGTTTACAGAAGCAAACATTGATAGAAAATATGTAAAAATTAATTCACCGAAGGGTGCTGGTATTAAGAGCTAGTTAGTACACAGCATATTATAATTATTATTTGGCTATAAAAAAATAAAGAAATTTATGTGTAGGTACTAAATGTGGTTTATTTTATTTATTATTATTTTTAATTTTTTTATTATATTATAAATTATATTTATAAATTCTTTCATAATTAAGTATTTCGGTCCAGCTAGTTTTAAGATTTGTGATATCTTGAATTCCTGATACAACTCCAGTGATGTTTAAATATCTATTTAATATAAAAAAAATTCAAGAAAATCAGATCATTATGCATTTGAATGTGATCAAGATCTTAGCTGAATACCGACTAATTCATTCAAATTTACTTTAACGGACCGTTTATAAATCAATTTTCTTTGCGTGCAGTGCGTCGACCTCGCGTATTATTAATTCCCTGTCTGTATTCGAAACTTCAAAGGTGCACGTCTAGGCGTCTAGACGGTTGCAAGTAGAAAAAATACTCTCAAGAGTATAGTGCACTAAACTCGTATCTCGATCGTTGCTCACAGTACCTACCATCTGCCACCAGCCTTTCTCAACCTAACATCAAAATTTCACTCCAACTTGACAGCTGAGTGCAAGTTGATAATTAGTCTAGCCTAGTGTGATGTGATATATATATATATTACTAAAGGTCATCAGACAGGCTGACGGTTCCCTTGATGACACGAGCAACATCGATGGCCAATTTTGATTTAATAAAGTATAAGGAACATATTATTTGTTCTGGCAACTTTTACTCACTCACCAAAACATAACAGCACACATGCTATTATTTCACGGTGGTCTTCTGTAAGGGGATGGCTACTGCCACCAGACGGACAGCATGCCCTGCCACTAATTAAACCTAGACGAAAGTGATTCATATGAGCAAAGGGGTGAGCACTGTTATTTCCCGGTCTATTTCAATACCAAACACGTAAAATTATGTTCGATATAGGTGCTGCAAGTGGGCTGCCGATGCCGACCTTATTAGGATTAAGGACAAGGAATTAGAAAGGAATAGGGAAATGGGCTCTGGCATCCCTTACTCACTCACCGAACCCAGAGTCAGAGCGCTAAAGCAAGCACATTAACCACTCGACTAATGGACTCGTCAATTCAATTAAACTATGAAAACAAAATCCGTTATGTTTCATGATTTCCGTCTAATTGCATGCCACTAGCTAAATAGACTGCGTTAGCAACTTTCCCGCTGAGATATTTATGTTTTACAAATATAATGTCTTTATTTAATAAACAAAATGATAAAGCTAATAAATTTCTCTCCACGGGGAACACACAATTATCTTCGCTCCAATAATTTCACGGAACGCATAGTAAAAGGCGTTTTTTTTTTAAATAATATATTTCACAACATAAAATACAGGAAGCGTTCTCCAACTCTTTACAACGATGTTTATACGTTCCTTGGCATCGACTCCCGGACTATTATGTTAGCCGAGGAGCGATTTATGTTACCAACGCTCTAATTACGCGCAATCTTACAAAGTAGGTTTTAAGGTAAAAATAGTTTGGTGTACTTATTGATTAGGTTGATTTGTTTACTTTCCGGGTCGTTCAGTTGTGTATAGTGTTACAGTCAATATTTATCGACGCTAAATGGGGGTGATAAAAGATGTAACCAGATTTATCCTGACGAAATTACATCCTGATATAGCTGAAGTTATAGTTGAACAGATATTCAACTATGATAAAGGTGTCCGTGCCTATGATCACGGAAGAAAAATGCTGTAAATATTGTGATATGAAAGTAAATTTATGATGAATTATTTTAAAATATTGAATCTTAAAATACTTAAATTGTTTATGAATTATTTAGTAATTATTCATAAATATCATAATCAAGTGTTTTTTTTTTCTTTTCAGTTCAAATCAACTAACGGAGCTTCCGCGAGAAATATGCCAAATGCCGATACAAGTACTTCTAGTCCCGGACAATATGCTGACGTGTCTGCCAAAAGAAATTGGTAAAATGACGTCTTTGGCAGAATTGGACGCGTCAAACAACAGGCTCACACAGGTCCCGATGACGTTAGGAGACTGTGGGGGACTGAGAGCACTGGACCTCAGCAATAATCAACTCGGATTGTTGCCATTACGTGAGTATTCAGACATATTTTTAAACAAAAATTTTAAAGAAATCATTCGTTTTCAGTTAAGCAAATTGTTGTATTTTTTTTTTATAATTTGACATTTGGTAAAACGCAGGCCTCAACTCGAGTGAAGCTAGTAATAGTCAAAGAATCAAAGAATACTGAGTCTCCGTGGGTCATAAATATGCCCACTACTAAAAACATATTTTTTGTTTTAATTAATTCACTCCTGATAATGAAGCTTTATTTCTATAGGTAAAATATCTATTACAGAAAAATTATATACAAAAATATACTCTTTATAATATTACGGTTGATTAGGGTAGATTCTATATGTCAACTGTTTTTCCAAAAACGTCTATAACACGCGACACAAAAATTAAATCCACATTGCATACATCGACCATTCAATTCCTACATAAATTTAAAGTAATATTTACTTAGCTATTTGGGCTTGTACTATGGAATCATTCCAACTCAAATGTAGGCCACGTCATATCACTAACAAACACCTCGCCTGCGCCTTTGTGCAAAACTACTTGTTCCGTATAACTATATTTTATGACTTCTACATCCAACGATGACTTATTTTTGTTGCAAAAGCTTGTTAGCTATGATACAACTTATGTTTTATCTTGTTTAAAATTTGTTATGTTTTGTTTAGAAGAAGAATTTCAATTCTATGTAAACTGAACCAGGTTAACTGAAGACTTTGAATTGAATGACGTAAATATTTCCCAAATAAAATTTGATATTTTTTGACACCAACATAACAGCTCTTTTAAATGTTTTCTGTTCCTTGTTTTGATGGGATGATGTTGTAGTTGGAAATAATAAAAAATTATCGATTAAAGTATTTTCGGTGAGCGAATAAGGGATGTTAGAACCCATTTCCCTATTCCCCTTAATCCTGTTAAGGTTCATAGGCGATGGTAGCCCCCTACCGTCAAATTGACCATCAGTCTGTCTGATGGCTTAAAATAATAATAAAATAACCACTGGAATCATATCCACAATTAGGATTGTAACTTTAATTCCATTAATCATTAACTTGAATGTTTTTGAATGAATGAAATATGCTAATTTACATTTTCAAGTGTTTTATAATGATAATAGTCGTCATTCAGGCACACTGACGGTACACTTGATCGTAGGCGGCTGCTGTTCCCTATAAACACAAGCAAAGTCAGAAGATGTGCTCTGTGTCAGAAAATTCAAATAATATGCTCGATTTTCATTAATCAAAAATTGAAACACTTGCTCTAAAATTAAACCACGCCGCTACCGACGATTTCATTTTATGACTGTAGAACTAAGAGTTATATATTTTGTTGAACCTGTGTAATTTATATTTAAATGATGTATCTTATTATAAATATAATCAATTAAATTTTCAGAAATTACATATCTACGACTCGAGCATTTAGACGTGAGTTGCAATTGCATATCGTCTCTTCCGTTGGAGCTTCGCAATATGAACACACTGGTCACCCTTAACTTGGATAATAATCCGCTTGTATCACCGCCGACAACGGTAAATATCTAATTTTTATTTATATTGAAAGATAAACTTAGCTTTGCACTATGAATATAGTTGCTATTGATTTGATATTAAAGTTATTTTTCCCACATACTTCTTTATTTGTACTACATGTACCTAATACCCATTAGGTATACCGTGTGCTAAAGTTTATAGGATTAAGTCTGTGACATTTTCAGTTGCATTCTCGATCTTTAGTTAATAAGTTCTTTTCATTTCTTCAAACCGTTGAGTTAAATAAATTCAAACTTAAACATTTTCCCAAATTACAGGTTTGTATGCGAGGACGTGTTCACATATTTAAATATTTGGAGAATATGTCGAATAAAGACACGTTGCAACATAGGAGAGTCGATGAAGCGAGACGTACAGCGAAACACAGTTCATATATCAGCTCACCCACGCAAAATACAGGACATCAAATAACGTCAGGCAACGCGACCATCGACTGCCTGAGGCA
Organism: Synanthedon myopaeformis; assembly: GCA_944738685.1. Taxonomy (NCBI): domain Eukaryota; kingdom Metazoa; phylum Arthropoda; class Insecta; order Lepidoptera; family Sesiidae; genus Synanthedon; species Synanthedon myopaeformis. The sequence goes on from OX122915.1 coordinate 10,509,853, forward strand.
TAAGCCGAGGCATGTTGTGGACAGCGGATACTGCACAGATGGTGTTGACAAGAGGTGGTCTAACGATGGTAAGTATCTTTCCAGGAATTCGTCTTGCCATTTTTAGAATACATTAAGAAAACAATCTTACAATTGATATGATAGGATGAAACCTACCTTTCTGCTTTCATTACAAATGATTTCCTAAAGACATTCTAAAACTGTGTCAGGTAGGGCCTTATCTTAAAACTATTATAGTAAGTAAAATTATAAAAATAATATTTAAATGAGACCTTGTAATCGCCCTAGAGAACTCTATTTTACTTTCTACTTTCGAGACAAACATAATAAGTAAACTAATAACAATTAAAAAATGTTGCAGGACTGGTCTCTCTCATACAATTACCTATTTTTCTTATAATAGAACTAGGTTGAATAACTCGAAAACAAATGAATATCGAGGTCTTATATTAGGCATACCATATTGTGGTCCTCGGGTCTCGCCAGTACTCCACCAAAAAGAGTGGCCAGATCCCTCTTGGGGGCCACTGTTGTTCGCTTATCCTGCTAGACCCTTTAATATTTAGTTATTGCCTCTGACCCAAGAACAATATGGACCGGGCATACCCCCTCAACCGGCGTGCCTGAATTCCAACTTCACTTCAAACAATTTGGCACATAAGATGGCTACCTTTCATAGAGATTTTCGTTTTTTTCTATTACGACACTGCTAGAGGCAGCACGAAGGCATAAAGTTTCAATTTAGGACAATGCCCTGCACACGACAAAAAGTAGTTTCCTTAATCGTTCTCTCACAAAAACAACAAAATATTTTCTATACTACCACGAAACTCTGCACATAACATGGCGGCACCGGTCACGCTTTGATAAAGTCATGAAGTTAGCAAAGAGTGTTGCCAAAATTTGCGCTTAAAAATATACTATTTATCTCTTTTTTCTTATTCAACCGTCATCACCTAGTTAAAATGAGACAAAATGCTTTTTGACATTAAAGTATCGATATAACAGATATTTATATATAAGCCACGGTTCATATACGGCGCCTTCGTAGATTATTTACTCTGGGAATTATTGCTGCGCCGCCATCTTGACGATACTCGTATAGCAAGACCAGTCGCGATCGCCTAGGATACCGGTAGCGTAGTTTGCGATTCACCATACAAATGTATGTGAGATACTCTGCGGGAACTGGACTTGCGTATTCTACTAGTCACTTTTGAGTATCGTAATGTGTTGCAGGTGTGTGCGAGGGCGGAGGGGGCGGGTCCGGGCGGTCGACGCCGTCGACTCCGTCCACGCTGTCGCCGGGAGCAGCACTGTCGCGAGCCCAGTCCCTCTCCAGCGAGACTCCGCTGGCGCCGCTCACGCCGCTACTCACCGGGTAATTAACTTTCTCACTTCTAGCGGGAGGAACACTGAGAGCTCACTTGCCATCGGAAGCTGCTTACCAATTCCATACTACGCGATTACATGATTACATGATTGCTCGTTAAGTTATTGGTCGTAGCAATACATAAAAAAACCTGAAATTATTAGTATAATAATTTTTTTTAAATGTGCACAATTTGTGACATTTTTGCAAGTAGATTTTTTACTGAGTCAGTTTTCCATGAAACGTCCTAGCTATAATGTCCGTTTGGAATAACGTACATTTTAAACTGTAAAAGAATTATTCAAATAATTCAGTTGTTCCGAAGATTAAACAAACTTGCAAAATCCACCCTCTCTCTCCTTTTCTAGTGTTAGTATAGATATAATGACCCACAAGGAATAGGGTCATAAGGAAAAATACATCAGTTCTCAAATTTTAAAAATGAGAGGCGAAATGAAAATGAAGATTTTTAAAAATTAATAAAATAAGTGTATTTAAACGAATTCGTTTTAAAATTAAAAATGTCTTGCTTTTTATTTTCTGTTTTTATTAAATAAAAAAATCCATTCTTATTTAATACAATTCTAACAAATTAAACAGGTTTTATTGTTAAAAGTGTTTTATTCAATATCATTTTTAAGCTTTATCAAAACTAATTTTAAATTGATATATTTTTTTTTCGCTTTCGCCGAATCAGAGGTAAAAGACATTTTTAGCCTATTTTCTACGCAACCATCATCATTCTCCCGTGTCTCATTTCGACTCCTGTTTTATTTAAATTATTATTTCTACCTTATTTATTAACCCCGGTGTTGTCCCTTTCAGCCTTCGTATTTCACCCGATGGGAACATTTCAAATGGAGATGATAAGAGTAAATTAGCCCATCAACAAACCTACAGGTACATCGTCACTCATACGCACAACATTCACAAACATACAGCACTTGAATATATCTTTATGTGTCATTAATATTTATGCAAATTGAATAAGTCTTTATCGCGGATGCAGGAGCGAGATAAAGAGTAAAAGAGAGATTCTATATATCTATTAATTTGATCCTCTACCTACCAGATATAAACAATTACATCAATATTAAAATTGGCAAATTTATGCTAGTTTTTTTGTATACTTTAAAGCTAACAGTTCAAAATGTAGGCTTTCAACTATTCGTACATAAGTCTGCTTTCTTTCATAATTTATCCGTATGAATATTCAATCTTGAATTGTATACTTTTTACTATACTTTTACGTACACAAATATGAATAGTGAATGTGTGTGTAAAATTAAAAGATTTTAGATCTAATACCAACGAGTATTAGAAGTTCTTTTTTTTTGCCATTTGTTAAAAAAATGTGCGAACCCAACTTAAACTGCGTGTGGCTGAATATAGCTATCATATTCTAATAGGCTTGAGGGTTTAAAACGGTCTTGTCAATAGGCATCTGTATATATTAATTACTTTTATTATGTTTAGCCATGATTTTCGTCCATCACTTTGCTTGCGAGTAGGAAGGATCAGAATTATTTACCTTCTGAACGCGATTATTCCTGCACACGTGATAATGGCTTATAAATTATCAATTTCGGCATAAGCTTTATGTGCTGTTTATTTTTTTTTTAGGTGCCTGTGACAGACTAACATATTTATTGCTTATTTCAAAAGATCAACCACTATAAAATCTATATGAAATAATACTTATATTTGTTGGTATTTTTGGTGTATTATATTTGCTTAACTAACTTGCTAAATTGTGGCTTAACATCTTTGCTAACCAAACAATGAACAATTACTAACTAGTTTAACAATTTTATGCAATGTTTTCCCGTGAAGCTTCAAATTGTTTTAAAAAAAAAAGCTTTATTTTGTGTCAGTTTTGCTTCTTCAAAAGTTTTTGTGTCATTAAAAACAACAATAATCCGATCCGAACTAAATGTGACGCTATTTAAACGTGCGTATTCGTTTCCACAGACAATACAAAGAAGCCTTAAGACAACAACGCCAGCAAGACATATACCGTCCCCGCACCGACCAGTCTTCACCCGATCCAGATTCCCCGCACTCGCAGAACCAAAGTCCCGTTCATCAGAGATCACCGCACTCCCCAATAAACGGCTACAGTAACGTATCGCCAAGCCTTTACAGAAGTATATCATCCCAATCCAACAATTCTACCTCCCCCAATATGAGCCAAGCACCAAATTCACCCTTGCTACACTCGACTCCGAGGCGATTCAACGGCAACGCGGAGAAACTGGAGGAGAACAAGCGGCCAGTGCAAAAAGTGGTGCCGTCACGAAACGTGAACAAAGTGTATTCGGCGGTCAACGGCAACGCGGAGTATCGCGTGAACGGCCAACAAGAGACGTACATTAAGCCCAATTCGCCCACGAAATCGCCGACGAACACGTTGACGTACAACAAGTGTGCGAGGGTGAATGGGGACAGTTGCAAGTTGCTAACGACGTCGGTGTCCTACTTGAAAGGTTCGGCGACGAAGCCCAGCAACAAGATGGCGTGGCACAAGGACGAGCTGCCCGACAAGCTCAGCTTCACCATGAAGAGGGAGTTCGATAAGCAGAAGGAGGAGACCGAGTTGCTACATCAGTTGAGATTGGTAAGATATCCTGTTTTTTTTTTTACGAATATACATAAATAATAAAATTAACTTAAATATTTATGAAACAATAAATAAATATGAAATAATTAGTACAGAATTAGTGGTTCAAGTACTGACAGTGAAGCGTAATAGCAAATGCGCTCTGAGCTGTGTTCCTGCACTCCATCGGCCAAGGCTAATTTTGCTCTCCATTCAAGGCATAAATGGATTCGGACATGATTTGAATCGGCCAAATCTTGGCCAGCTGTCAAGCTGTGATAGGTTTTATGTCAAATTTTGACAGGACTGCCGGAACACAGCGCAGGCCAGGATGAAGTAAATATGAAGTGTGCGTTGTGTCGTAGATAATTGAGAGTCGTCTGAAGATGTCGCTGCCCGAGCAACTGGCGCCGGTGTTGTCGGATGGCGTGGTGCTCTGTCACCTGGCGAACCACGTGCGGCCGCGCGCCGTCGCCTCCGTGCACGTGCCTTCGCCAGCGCAGGTGACATACCTACTCACTCTAGGCGTATAATTCTTTTAACAGTCGTTCAAATCTTTCGAACTTACTTTACGAGCGATTCGGAACTCATACTATGTTTAGTATTGTATATATAATTTGATATTATTTTTTTTAAATTAAGTGTAATTGTTGTTTTATATTTTTATATTTTTATATTTTAAAGATGACAAAAAGATTAGTATCCTGAGTTTCTTTCGGGGTTTCTTCTCAGGATCGTCATCTTGGCTTTTTTTTTTCCGAAACCCTGGTAAATTTAAATTTGTAATGACGATCATAAGAATTTAAGTTTCTTGTGGAAACCTAATTGATAAATAAATATTTTGATTTTGATTTCCTCAAACTATGTCTTCAAGTCTCGCTGGCAATTTATTTTTTTATATCTAGATATGCATACAGGTTGCAAAATCAAATAAATGAAATTAGATTTTGCATGACATTGTTACTAGTTACATGCAAATACAAAAAAAAAAAAAAATTAGCACGAAAGCTTTTGTTACTATTTAAAATGAGTTTTGTAACATTGATTTGTATTAAATTTTTTTCAGCCGAAATTAACAATGGCCCGATGTAGAAGAAATGTGGACAACTTTTTGGACGCCTGCCGAAGAATCGGAGTTGAAGAGGTAAAGCTATAATTATTACCTTTTGATTGTTTGGTTAAAACTTTTGATTGGTTATGTGCAACCAGTTTCCTTGGTGTGATCTAGAATTTTGACTTTAATTTCTTATGAACATTTACGATTGCTTATTTCTCGCTATTTTTCTCGCATGTTCGTTTTAACTACAGAGGCGCCGCCGGATTGTTAAACGTCTTCTTTCGCGGATTTTATGTGTCTAGACGCAAATACCGATATCTCCTAAGCTTGTCATTTTTTAATTCAAAAATATCATTATTAGATTCTTTTGTAAATAAATGCATAAATAATTATTATTAATTAGATTTTTCCAATAAAATGAACCTACCAAATCTCTATATTTTTTAATGTGGTCATTAGTATTATTAAATTTAAAAATAGGTAACCATATCCGCGGATATGAATGCAATCCGACATTTCAGATATTTTTCAATTCACGTGTATTTTTATTCGTGTTTGTCTCATATTATGTGTATATTGGAAAAAGCAAATATACCTAATTAATTACTTTAAAAACATAAGTTCCCTTAAAAATATAATATTGTTTAATAGTAAAGAAAATGTCACTAAAACATCAGTTTTTCTTATCGTTTCACAAAAGAAATATCTTGTTTGATATCTAAGAGTTTGGTTCATTATTTGTCACACTTTTGTAAGTTTTTCGCGCTTTTCTACTGTTAATTTCTAGTGGTGAGCGTCTACTTTTTGAAAACGCTTACCTCTAAGCGTCAAAGTTAAATTTTGAATGTTCCAGGGTCTCGTTCGATATCCTCTTGCGAACGGATCTCAACAATTGAAAAAAATAAAAAAAATAAAAAAACAAATGCCTTACAAATGATAGAAAGTATAAAAGACGGGTGGCGTGTGTTGCAGGAAGTCATCTGCTCGCCCGAAGACATACTGGGACACTCGAGCGCAGAACGAGAGGACAGTATCGCGCCTCTCGCTCGCACAGTCCACGCCCTCCTCACACACGCCACGCCCACTCACCGTTCGCCAAAGGATATCCGAACAGACCCGCCCACTTACCACGACTCCACGATCGGCGAATATTACGCGAGTGAAGTGCAAACGGCACACTACAGGAGGCATTCGCGAACTAGACACACAGAGGAGAGGTTTGTGAGCAGCTTTAATATGACAGATTACCCGGAAAACCACACTATAGACGAGTCGGAGGAGTATCAACTCAATTACGACAACAATAACACCGATTATAGCGTGCAAACCGAACACATGGACAATCAAAACGCGCTTTACACCGCCAGCGAAGGTGTAAGGAACAGGGGACCCTATTATCAGAAGAATAGAATTCAATTCGTCACTCCCTTCTACAAGGGCGATGGCGTATTCAAAAGCGATAACTTTGAAATATACGACACGGATGAAGTTGATTTTCCAGTACAAGTTGACGAAGAGATGGAAAGGTACGACAGGGGAAAAATGAATCTCGAAATTAGTAATAATTTGAATACGGAATTGACCATAGAGACGGAAGCGGCTAGAGAGCACAGAATGCTGATCACTTGTCTATGCCTCGGTACATTCTTTGTGTCTGCTATTATACTTATTTTATACCCTCTGTAATTTTATTGTGTTAAATGTTTTAATTGAGTATACACTGGAGTGAATTGAGGCGTGTGCTCGAACATAGCTCGCTGTATGTAGAATTTTCACATTCTTAAAAGTTTGCTGTAAAATAGTGTCTTATTGTATACAAAGTTATAATCATTACGATTACGAACCTTTATTAAAGTTGTATAGATTTTTTTTATAACCAACCATACGCAATGATTTATAATTTTGCATGTTCTTTTACTTCCTCAAAAATGTGAGAATGTTGTTCGAGCACACTCCTCAATTTGTGAATTGCAATTTCGATAAAAACTTTTAAACTCTATTACGTCGTAATAAAGTCTGAAATGTCACGGACAATTGAGTATTTTATTTATTTATTTTTTAGTTAAATTTGACAGTTAAATCATAGTGTATACTCAATATAATTGCCTTATAACATTTGTAATGTAGGTTGAAACCGAATTTTGAGGCTGCTAAAATTTTAAAGCTTGTCAGAAAGGCTGAATGGAGGAATTTGTATTAGACATTTTAAAGTATACGTAATCGAAACTAGATTAGAATTAATTGGCAAGAGGAAACGAAACGAAGACTTTTAAATTACATTAAAATTTGAGCCTTATAATGTCATGGCCAATATGACATTTTACAAGTGTAAGTTCTGTTAAAATGTTTGTTTTTAAATGAACCTTAACCATTTTCTCATTTAGGTTGATTATTCAGTGTTTTCTTTTTTATTCCTAATATTTAACTACAGTTACTTTTTTTTGTGTAATTTTGTATTTATGCAACAATTGGTCTGATATAAAATTCCAATATTACAAAGTCATTCCAAAATGATGCATTTGAATTTGTGTACTGATTACTTTATGATAAGAGTTCATTTTGCCAATCGGTTAAGTTTATTTATAAGTTGCCAACGTATTATCGATTATTCTTATAGATCTCAATATTATTTTAATTGATTTATAATTGGAGAGATTTTTTTTTCTGTTATAATGTTGCGTTAATTTGTAGGATTAAATTGAAGCGATAGTTATTTAAGCACGATGGAATTAAAATGTTAGTAAAGAATACATAGAAAACGCCTTATTTGGAGAATGTGGAAATTTCTAGAAATGAAGATATATGTATATGTAAGACAAATTTGTAGGTGCGCTTAAATTTCTAGAATGTAGTGAACACTATACGAAGCTTACTGTATTAACTTGTTTTTTTTTTTAATAAACAATTTAATTTCTACCTAAATTTTAATAGCAGTTCAGTTAGTATGGTTATCAGGCCATCGATCTATGTGTATTCTACTAGACTTGGTGACCGGAACAAAATTGTTTGCCAAATACGGTAAAGTTCGTGAGTAAAAGGTCGAAAGCGCCATGGAAAATACGGCGCTTACGCGTTCTTACTTCACTCGCTTGCAATCGACTAAATGAGTTACAGTTCTGCGTTCCGCTCAGCCTGTCTAGTATATAAAAGTCTTATATAAAAGCCAGTTCAGACTATGGCGTTTCAGACTGTGCTATTATTTTTATTCATAAGGTATGATAAATATTTTCCTCAAAAGAAAGTACAACTTACAATCGACCTCTAGTATTGGTGGTGCGTTAAACAAAATTAACGCTTAAATCTCGCTTAAATTTTAAACTTTCTTATAAAATAAGAACTAAGTAAGTATATATATGCCTTAACCGAAACATCATATCGTTATTGTATTGATAATGCAAATATAATATGTTATTTATATATTGATTATTAATCTAGAATGTACAACTTCTTAACTGCAGACACATTGAGATCGGATTACCAACATTGATTTCGGATGAAATTTTCATGATGAAATAAAATAATTTTTTTTTCTTGTTTGGTATAGACGAAACTAAAAAAAATATCATTGGATATAAAAATTAACGAAAAAATCTCAAAAATATGTTACCTGTGTCTGGAGTTAATCTGTTGTAAGCTAAAATTAATTAGTGATTAGAAACATATTTAGACTGTTTTGAGGCTTTTCTGCGAAACGATTGGATGAAAAAGACATTTTTTTTTTATAAAGAAAATTAAAATTTAACAAAAAAATAACATAGGTATTTCTAAAGCCAACGTTTATTGCCAATAAATATCAATCGTATGATGTTTGCACAATGAAATACGATAAATTAGTTGAAGGCGACTTGTTAGACGACTCTATTGCAATGTTTTAAAGTTATATCTGATAAATGTTTCATGCCTTCTTTTATTTCCATAATTTTAATAGAAACGTGATTCTTAAAAAAAAAATTATTTAATTATTTACTTCATAGAATTTTGTTAGTAAAAGTCAAACTCCTTTTAGAAAGTTGTCACGTGCTATTTAAATAGAGTCGTCTACAACTCACAACATTTGCGCATTCCAAAGAACATTGCAATTGAAAGACTGTTTTTTTTTTTTTTTAATTTTTTTTTAACAATTGCAACATGATTTCTCTATTTCTACACATTTTACAATAATATTAATGGTATAAATGTTGTATCTTCTTACACATTATTTCTGAATATCCATCCTCTTAAATAAAATGTTAAAAATTAAATATTTGAAATTAATTGTTTTGCAACTTGTTATTACACAAAAAAAAAAACTATATCACATTTAAATTGCTTAACTATGTTTTAAAGAGGATGGCTATAAAATGTTTGTATGTGTGCTTTTATTGTTTTGGTTAAATGTTTATTTTGAGCTTTAAAGTTACGAGTACAATATGATAATATAACTTAATAAATGATTAATATATAATTTGAGTGCTTGAATGGCGTATATTTATTGCTAGTGGTGCTTGGACGAGTAAATTGATTATTGTACTGTACATAATATAATTGTCATATTTCTTTTCTTTTTATGTGAATAAAACATAATAATAAAACTATTTGTATTTTTTATTTTATTTGCATAATAATTAAAAAAATAAATTACGCATCTGCATTTATGGAAAAGAGATATGAATTTTAAATATTAGTTTTTTTTTTTTAATTAACGGTCAGCACATCTCAAAGTGTCCAAGAGCAATTAACTTTACTTAGGGCTTCTTTCACCAACTACAAGTAAAGTGTTGATTAGTTACTCTTAGAAATAATTTTATGTTTTATTAAATTATGCACTCTGTTTATTACCTACATCCTTCGATAGGCGATTTTTTATTATTATTTTCTTTTTAATGTTTGAGACTTTTACCGTACAAACAAAGGTATATCATCTCCATCATTCGCGGTTACCGGTGACTTTAAATGGCGGTTAGCCTACTTGACACATGGTGAAAGAGGCCCTCAAGTAATTACTTACTTACTTAAGTTAAAGGAATTCATTTTTAACTTAAATTAAACCAGTCCTATTTGTATTCCAATTTTTTAATTTAATTGAATGAAGTTGATTGATGAAATGTTTATTTTTAATGGATTTAGAAAAACACTTTGTAACAAATACAGTATTATTTTTCGTTATTTTCATTCGAGTTTGTTTTCTATTGTATTATTGAATGATTGTGATTGATTGTGACTTTTGAACATTGTAAACTTTTGATTAAAATTAATGTTTTTTATGAATTTTTTGCGAGTCAACTTGTGCTACTCTACTTTTTGAATGTACTTACAATGTTTTTCTCTAAATAAAATTGAACTTCTTATTGGCAGTTGCGTTGTTTTATTATGCTACTATCCTACTATCGCATAACGACTTGATTGATTGATTGATTGAATAGTCGAAGATAGTACAACTTATTTTAAGTCGAAATAGGATATTCCAGTCATCTAAATAGAGAAAACTGGATTCAAAAAAACGTCTCATGGTAATTTACTTAGTTAGGTTATCGAATTAACAATCACAAATTCTGTGTTTACTTAAGTACTTAGACCGTGAGATTCCACATTACACTAGATTGATTAAAATATTAAATTGAATCCTTTATGTACTTTTTCTTCGATAATACTTTACTTTTCCTTATTAGAAGTCGTCTGAACCAATTGACACCTCCTCTAGAGAACATTCGTCGCGATGGTTATCAATTATGCGAACTATGTGCCAGTAATTCTATAGGCCTTATCAGTAAATACAGCGGTCTCAGTTCTGAAAAGTCTTACAGATTTTGAAGAGCATATCATTTGTCAAGGGAAGGGAATGCAAAATAAAAACAATGAAATAGAATTTTAGCTGATTATGTTGCATTATACACCAGCGCGAAAAAAACGGAATTAAAAAGAGTGTAATGGGGCCATTCGCTATAATGTTATTACAGATTGTGCAGTGATTTCAATACAGTGCAAAGGATTCGTCTACAAATCTGTCAAAATAGTCTACTCTTACTTAAGTGTAGATAGACAGCTTAATTCAAACAGCATATCGATGCCGTGCCAAACCAGTTTTCTTCTTTAACTCCTTGTCAGATATAGCAGTTCCGAGCAAATGATAAAACAAATTTATTGCCTAATAAGTCCCGCGTGCGGGGTACGAGAGTTCAGTTATTTTCGCGTTGTTTTGAAACAATTACATATTAACTGAGTTAATGTTTTAATCTGAAAATGTGATTTCAATTAACATTAGAGCGCATAATAAACAACGTGCGGTACCTGCCTTTACAAGATTCTACGCACTGCGGTTCTGTTTCGGCAAAACGCGGTGGTTTATCTGTTTTTTTATGTTTCCATATAACAATATGCTCATAAAATAGTTAATTTTTGTTACAGAAACTCATGTGTTGTGCCGCCGACGTGCTTGAAGGCAAAGGCACTGTGCAAGTGGCTATAACGGTGACGGAACTACTGCGACGTCACGGCGCCCTGCGGTCGTCTCCCGCAATCACTTCGTCCCCTTCCCCCGCGCTGACTACCGCGCCCGCTGCTAGCGCCACCTAGCGCCCGAAACTAGCGCTCGCTCCGCAACCAGCGTTATCGCTTTAGTTGTAACAAGAGGTTTGAATCTCTACACACTTATCGAATGACCTTCCTACTGATATGTAGAGTTATCATCTTTTCATTAGGTATTTATTTTTTATCTCTACGACTCGATCGAGTCTCGAGGAATATTTATTGGCAAGTTCAACTGTGGAAGAGAAAAATGCAAAGATGACAGTTCAAGATGATTTTTTTTCCACAGACTTTCTAATGTATTTTGGCTACTCCTTTAGTCAGTTGACTGATTGTGTGTGATTGTCTTTCAATTATTATTATATAAATGAGCGTGATGAGTTTTCTTTTTAATTAATGTTCCGATCTAAGTCGGACAAGTAATAGTCTGGCTCGAAGGACCATGTTTTGTGTATATAAAACGTTGAATGTTAAGGTGCTCAAACGTGAATTATTGTATTTTTTATCATGTTTGAGTAAAATAGCGATGAATTTGATGGACTTTTCATGATTGAGAATTATCTCATTTGCGTTACGAAAATGACGTGCTGTGAATATTTACGGCCGTTTTTCAGCGTGTAGTGTTCGTCTTTTAATCTTTTTAGATAAATACCCACCCGGCAATACATTGATATTAATTGTCACTAAATCACATCACAACAAGGTGCTTTGTATATTTCACTGTGCACAAAACACGAATTTACTAGGAAATTTTGTAATCGCAATTTACTCATGTTATTCGGCACGTTATAGTGTTTGTTGTTGCGTTTTCTCGCAGAAGTGCCTAGAACATTTCCTTTCCAAGTGTGTCCAAACGTATGAGTCCTATCGATGTAAGGTGTGGAAGGTTTAAACGTAAATATTAGTTGGAATATATTAAGCAATTTGTTCGTACTTATGAGCGTATTTCGTATAAGTAGTATACACTACTGCTCTCTGAGGACGTCATGTCTTTGTTTAGTTGTGTTTATAAATTTATTTTTAGTGATAATATTATTGGATTTGAAAACAAATTCGAAATAGAACACATAGAGCAATACTGAAAAAGAAAAGTCCTTAAAAGTTTTCCGAACGCTCGGATTTCAATAAAATGTAACAAATCAATCCGCCTCATCCGCCCAATAACAAAAATATCATTTCCGATCTCGTCTATAATACAAAAGTCAAAGTTTTATACGGAACCAATACCAGATCATACATAAAGTCATCTGAGCGTCCGGGAAACGTGTAAGGTTGTCATAAAAATTTTGTTTCGATGGCTAGCCCATAATAATGTACAAAAGAAATAGGGATGTATCCTAATTAAGATTTTTATCACTCTCATTTAAAGAGTTTAGAAATAGGAATAGTTGGAATAGGCTCTGGGAAGTCGTCATAGTAATAGGTTCTTTACAGACTCTAAGATCGTGAACATTGTTTTGTCGATTGAAGTTAAATTGATATAATACTTCATAACTCGAATTGAGATCTGCAGTGATTTGTTAAAATACAAACCTTATGCGTTATTTTAAAGTTCAAAGTAACAATAAATATTTTTAAAATCGACATGTACAAGTTGTTGTAGGATTTTGTCGTGGGCTGTGCGATTAGATTTTTGTATGAAATATCCTAATCCTAATTGACTCCTTTAATAGGAGTCAATTTAATATTAAATGAATGTTATATTAAATATTCAATAAGATATTTTGTTAGCAGTTATTGTAGTTTCTAACTGCCATTTTTTTTTAGTATGCTTCAATACGCTTTAATACTCTATTTTCTCTGAAATCAGGGTTGCCACCGAGTGCTACCAAAAACTGTAGTTACCTTTTTAATATAGGTAAAATATTATTAATTATGACAATTTGACATTAATTATAAAAAAACGTAGCAACAGACTTTATATATAATTAGCATTAGATACATGTAGTCGTATCGAAATTCATCTTAGAGAAATATAGGGCAACCCTGTTCCTGCTTTTTAAATAATTTTTTTTAATACATCATAAAGATTCAGCTCAACTATACTTTAATGTAAAATACTCCTTACATATTTTGTTTATATGAAATGTACTCTATATATATTTTCTTATAGTATTAAACGAACCTTAAGTATACACACTCTTTGGCAATATTTTTACTTTATAAGAAACATCGTTCAACAAAAAAAAAATTGAAATAATTATAATTAAAAAATTCAAAACTTACTCACCTTTCTTTGTATAATAATATCGCTAAAAAATACAGCGTGTACTCGTTTTTGCAATATTTACTATGTGATATGCGAAGAGTTGTAAAAATGAAATTGTAAAAATGAAAATCTTGTAAATCATACATATCTCCAATTTACCACCGAACGCTGGAAAAATAAAATACTCATAATAATTATATTTTTAGTATTGTATTTCTCGTCATTATCAATAAAATTTAGTCAATTCTTATTGTAGCATAATATTTTGCAGTATTTGCAGTAATGTACGAAAACAAAGCGACGCCTGTATTTGTCAATTTTGTACAGAAAGATTGGCTAACGCCCTTTATGGGCACCAGTGGAACTAAAAGTTTAATTAAAAAGTCGCTAGACGGCGCATACTACTTGACAGTTAACCACATTGCCCCTACCATTGGTTTCATAATCTTGAGACTGCTTTAGTGAAAGTACCTATATAATTGACTTGACTTGAAAATCATTGATATTAACGAGCTTGTATTAATTTAGAAAGATAATGTATAAAAAGGTCGAAATGGAATTCAAAGGCAAAGACTCAACTTATAGCCAATTAATATTAACATAATTCAATTAAACATCAGAACAAAGTAGAACTGTTGAAAACTACATGTTCATACAAGAGTATGGTTTTTCTTCTAGAATATTTTTATCCCTTGACCAAATGTGAATTGAGTTACTTATTTTAATCAAACAGTTTTGAAATTCATGGTAGGGGTTTCGAACTTCTTTTTTGTTTAAATATTTAAAGAATTTTTTTTATTTATTTCGTGTGATTTTTACTGGTAAAATATATTTGTTTGTTATATTTTACCAATATAACAAATATATTTGTTTAAGCGGGTGAGCTATTTTCTTGTTATTTGAATGGTGTTACCAAGTAGTGTGAGATTTTTTTTATATATAAATAATATTACACAGTCATCACAAATTATGTCTAAGATCTTGATAGTTTTTTTTTTTTCTGTACACTGATTAATTTTGTTTTTGTGTATAAATAAATATCTAACACGTAAAAAGTATCTACGTTTCGTAATATTTAAATAATGATCTTTATAGGAATTAAAATAGTTTTTTTTCTATTGGTGAGTGTACAAAACGTGTCAGATTTTGTACATATTGAATAATGGAGAACTGATAAATTGATGGAAGTCTTTGTCCAAATCAAAGAGTACGTGCCAAAGACTAATGGGTTAGGGCAACTTCTTTTGAATTATTAAACTATGTGTAATGCACTGGTCTCGTAGCATAAGTGCGTATTTAGTGCTATAGTAATGTAAACGTGTTTATATGTAGATATAAATAAAGTATATACATTTTGAAGTATTTTTTATTTATTTTTATACAACCAAAGACTGCAAGACAATAATTCATTAGTCAAATGCTGTTTGGTGATATTGAATACAGTTTGAAATATAAAAGTTTGCGAATATGGCCCAATTCTACACAATCGAGTACACGATGAACAAGTACATGAATTACTTGAATAAAACATTAACATAACCATCTCTGAGTAAAGTTTCAAGTAGGCTAACCGCCATTTAAAGTCATCAGTCACCGGGAATGATGGAGCTGATATACCTTTGTTTGTACGGTAAATCTCCCAAACATTAAAAAGAAAATAATAATAAAAAATCGCCTATCAAAAGGTGCAGTAAACCGAGTGCATAATTTAATAAAACATAAAATTATTTCTAAAAGTAACTAATCAATGCTATACTTGTAGTTGATGAAAGAGGCCCTTATATGAATTAATCAAGATCATGACCCATGTTTATGTCAAATGTGATTAAATCTACATGATTGTAATCCAAGCATCTACACAACTTCCGTTTATATTTACTAAAGATTATGAAGTTTCTTCATCAACAAACCGATATAATAATATTGGTATGTATAATTAATATAGAGCCCTTTTCTCTTAAAGACTAACCTTTTCTAATCCCTTATATTTAATACTACTATGGTCGGCAGTGCACTTACAGCTAACTACTTACTTGCACCTGTGGGGTAGCTTGTGTTATAGGCGACGGTAGCCAGTAAAAGTAAATAAATAATAATCAAATCTGCATCAGCGGATGTTAAAAACTCCGCATTCGCTGCTTTGTAATAATAGTACAGATTTCATTTCTAAAAGCAGCTAAATATTGTAACCTACACTAAAATCGTTGCTTCAAAAGGGCGTCGTATCAATGTTTGTAAAAAAATCCTATTCATTAAAAAGTTGCAAGTAACCGTCGGTATTATGGTGCATGTGGTTATTATGGTTTAGCTGAAGGCGGAGCCCGTTTAATCGGTTGATGCTGACATCGCAACTTGGCTGGTAGCAGTGTGGCCACGCCTTTACACAGTCATACATACCTACTAACAAATGTTATTATGGCATTGGCGCCACATAATGAGCAAATAAATTTTTATAAAATATATATATGAACACGTGGGTAAAAGTCTACCATCATTTACAATACTTTTACTAACTTCGTTTTTGGTAAGGGTCTCTCAATTATACTTGGTTTTAGATAAAATGAACCTATAGGTTTATATAATTACCTATATACTTATAAATATATATTTTTTGTAGTTTATAATTTTAACAATTTTAAGGCTAATATTTTATAATACATGAAAAATAATAACACTAAAAATGACTGAGGTTTAATCATATGTTATCATTTGTAATTATTACTAAAATGGACTTAGGTACTATCTAACTATATACAATATAAGCAATATTTTAATCGTTATATTGTTACATAGATCTGAAGGTAGGCTGTTGATAAGGTGTCGGAATTGAAGTCGCTTCCGTGTCTTTTGCCTGTAGGTATGCCTGTGGTTTAGGAGTTAGCGGATCTAACTCCTAAACCACACTTAGAATTTTGTTTGCGGTTTTCACTGGTGTGCCTACCCTATGGGCGACTATACCATGAAGTGTAGGTACCGTCAGCTTTTTTTGTGATAACGACCAGTTATCACAAAAAAAATCTATATGAGATACCTTTACAGAGATATATAAGTACATAAACAATAACTTTAGGTATCATATAATATTTTACTATTTATTATACTTACAAGGAAAATCGAACAAGCCATTATAATAAATGCTATCACCCCATTTAGTTAATTTCATTGAATCCACAAAGAAAATGAAACGCCATCTTTATAACAGAAGCCGATTCATCGGCACTCATTCATCGGCTTTGTAAAAACACCATAGAAATTCAACTACTAACTATTTGCTATTGTTAATTTTACGCCCCCTAACTTTCTACCATTTACTTTTAGTAAAATCATCGCCCTTGTTTACGAGTAATTAATTAAACGCACAAAGAGGTCGAAGCATTAGGAGCCATAGTTGTTTTTTTTTTTTTTAATTGTCTATAACCGACATGATATCGACATTCTGTTTATGGAGGATGTAAGTTTTCGAGCGTAAATCGACCATAAAATTGGTTGGTAGGTACGAGTCACTGTTGGCAAATGTTGCAAAGGCGAGGGTGAAAAACTATGTTACGACTACTTTTTCTAGAGAAAATTAGTTTTTAATATTGCATTAGAAATAGCTATTCAACTGGTTTCTTGAAACCATTTCAGATTATGCAAAGGTGTTTATCGAGCCTACATTTTTTTTATTATTTACTTAATGTATTTCTTCATTAAAAAAAAAAATGATTTACTTAGTATGGATTTTTAACTGAATAATCCAGCTGGGTTGTGCTGCATTCGGGAAGTTACGTTATCTGTTCTATTCACCACTGCTGCGATATCTGAAGACCAATATCTGTAATCAGTGCGTCCTGCCAGTAATGACGTATGGTGTCGAAACGTGGCCTCTCATGGCAGAACTAATCCACAAGATTAAAGCCGCTCAACGAGCTATGGAGGGGGATATACTCAGAAGGGATAGGATCAGAAATTCTGAAATTCGCCGAAGAACCGAAGGTAGTCTACCCCATCGGTTGTCCGCTCTGATTATCTCGGCTCTTCTTGCTAAATCTTCTTTGCTTTTTTGCTCAAAAGTACAGCATCACTAATACAATTAGTGATGATAACCCTCAGGCTATAGGTATGTTTTTTCATGTTTTAGTCTGTTGATTAAAAAATTACCACTAAGCTGATATTAATAATGTTGTTTTTTTTATATTTTGTAATGACATCTTATTATTTTATTATCACTGGAAAATAAATAAAACGTCAGGGTCGCGGACTTCAAATATATTTATATTTTAGATCACCAGCCAAAAAGGTTAAGAACCGCTGGGTAGACGATTCTCGAATTATTAAGGTCGGTAGCGCACTTACACCCCCTTTTTCCATATTCCACTATTTCTTTTAAAAAAATCTTTAAACTATTGATTGAGACCAGTAGTAGCGTTTCCCCTAAAAAGCCTTTTGTTAATACCTACAGTGTGAAGTTGTTCGAGTATATTGACACCATTAATGTGATATCGACTTTAATTTTCGTGCATATATTCTTCGGAGAATATTGCCTGTGAATCTGAAGTTTAAATATGCTATCGTGTTCACAATCTGTTCGTATAGTGTCACCGTAAACATCGCACGCGCTCTCAGCATGAGGCAAACCGAGTCAGGCGCTTCCTCCGCCACAATTACCATACGTGGGCAGGTAGAGGTACTTCATACAATTGACTTAAACATTATAATAATAATTTGTTGTCTAGCAATTTGCCATTAAAACGGTATTAGTTAATCTGGATTATAATAAGTAGTATTTTAACAGGGACGTGCGTTTGTCTGTTCTGTCTGATTTGGTGTACACATACTTATACCATTTTTTTCAGATATGCCGGTGAAATTGTAGTCGTCAATCGATTAACGTCACTAATTGATTTTAGGTATTAAGTAGCAACAAAGAACGCAGTCAATGGAACATATCAAAGATGTTATGGTGTGTCATGATCATAATTAAGCAGTAAGGAATCGATAATTCCTAATGCTGCAGCTAGCTTATTTGCATTCATCAGATATGGTTTTTCTATTATTTTTTTAAACAGCCACTCAATTCTTTATCCTCACCTTTTTCTTATCCTTTATCCCATTACATTGATACATTTTACGCCCTTGTTTTGTTAACTCCTTGACTGTTTTTTAATACATAATGTTTCAGGACACTGCGTTCCGTCCTATGTCTTCTTATGAAGATCACAGTTAAATAACAGCATGCCTGTGTTTCGGTAAGTGAGTAGGTAAATGATGCGAGACCCCATTTCCCTATTCCCTCTTAACCCCCCCTATAAGGATTTTTATACAAAGAATGGCAGTGTACTTGTAGCATCCTTGGCATTGGTTGTTAGTGTTGTAACCACTTCCCAGCCAGTGGACCATCAGCCTGCCTGCCTGCCGGTGTTTACATATAAAAAGGAATACTGCAAAGGAAAAGGAATACAATGCGTATTGCCATCTGCTATAGTATTTCATTGTGCCCTTCCACAATAAAATCAATATCAAATACTGCAAAGAAAACCGGTAAACAAGCTTTATACTGTTCAGTTATAGAGTAACATTGTTACCGAGTGACATATTAATAAGATTTGAAGTTCAGTAGGTGTCGCTAGTGCGCTGCGCAGGAGTGGGCGCGAGATCACGCTGGGCAACAACGCAACAGGACACGCGCCAGAACCATACATTTATTAGATTATACCTATTTCACACTTATCACTTTATTTAATATTCAAGTAAGATGACGTAGATATTTGTAAAACAGGCGAACATAAATGCAAACAAAAACCAATCTATGGAAAAAGTCTTCATAAGAATGCCTAACACAAGTAGGCATAGGTAATCTATACGTAACCTTTGTGTATTCCTGTATTTCTTATCCGCGCATTAACTAAGTAAGTTTGTATGAGTTATTATCTATAGTTTACTTCAAGAGGATATCGACCTATGAAATTCTAATGAGTTATCAATTTTCTTCTCTGCTTCGACGGACAGATTATCGTTTATCAAAATAATTAACTGTATTGATATCCTAATTAATATTATAAATGCGATAAGAGTTTTTTTTTTGTTATACTTTCACGCATTAACCCCTCAACAGATCATTATAAAATTTTGCATACAAATTATCCGGGATATAGGACATAGGGTAACTTTCATGCAGAAAAAAGGGATCATCTAAAACTAAAAAAATAAGATTAACGCCTGACAAAAATATATATGAGCAACCCGCTTGCATACCTATGATTACCGAAAAGCCTGTCTGGTGCATAGATTTTTTTTAAATTTTATATAGTTCATTATAGTTTTATTTTTAAATAACTTTAAAGTATTGAACTATTTGGAATTACAAAAACAATAACCTCTTATAGATACATACTTATTTATTGTCTGGTAACGTACATTGTGGTAATAGGCATGTCGTTATGTTTCGTTAAAATTTGACATGTTATGCAGTCATGAATCGTGATCTAATGAGAAAAATGTAAAGAAAAAATTGTAATTAATTTAATCCCAGAAAATAATTCGTCAATGTCAATGACTAATACAAAATACCTAATTTCGAACCTCCGCTGTAGGTAAGCAAACAAATTACAAATTATGGGCAATAAATGGGACCAGCTCCGTCATTAATATGATGTCTGAAACATGTAGATTGGTTTCACTCGTCAACTAAACGCTCTCTGTCACGAAGCCAAACGCATCTGACTGATACTCGGGCTAATTGATTGCTTGACTTATGAGTTTAGCGTCTAAAAACTAAAGCCCAAGTCTAATCAAAGAACAAATTGTTGCTGAAAAAAACTGAATATTATACAAATTATAAAATATTTACACAAATTATTATTTTTAAAGGACTTAATATTTGATATTAATTTAACATTAAGTTAACATTAATTAAAGTTAATTTGCTCCAATCAACTCTAATGATGACTCTAATGGGGCACTTGACATTTGACTATATGCTCTAGCTAGATGATCGACGTGAGATTATCATCGAAGTTCGACTTCATTGTAAAGGTCATTAATGTGTAGTTCGATACCCAGGAAGAGCCTACATCATGCCGAATAAAGTGATTTTGATACACGTGCGATAATATTTGTAGCGCGATCTTTCCTCTCAATGCGAACTGGGCCTAATGTACTAACAAAAACACGCTCCAGCTTATTAAACCCTTTTAGTATGCGGTCTGGTGTGTTCTAATTGAGTTGAGGCAAGAGGTTAATTTTTTATGTACGTACGTTGATAAATTATTGTTGTTTTATGCAAATGTACGTGGGCAAGAGATGGAAAATAATAATTAAATTGGTTAGGTGGCCTCGGGCCGGGTTAGTTGGAACACTGTTTCTAAATGTTTTATGTGATTAGGAAGTTTGTTTGTTCCATTCCATTCCATTATTTCTAATGGAATTTTAAAGAACCCTTTAAATAAAATTTGTATTTAAAGAAATTTAAATACTAAACTGGTTGGTTTCAACCGTCACTCCGTTGTTTGTACTTCAAAATTAAAGGATTTAATTCAAATAATTTTTTTTTATAAACTTTTTAAGTTATATTTTAGCTTGTATATAAAATACGAGCTAAAGTAAAATATGAGCCCAATGGCTCTAACCCTTCATAATCCCTTATCCTTAATCTTACTATGATCGGCAACACACAGCACACAGCGTCCTACGTTCACTGCTATAACTATAAACTATAGAATAATATAACAGTTTTCTGATTTGTAACTGCCTGTTTATGTACCTAACTAAAACATTTCATCTTGCCTTTATCTTTTTTGAAACCGTGAACTCATTACAAGTAAAAGATAAATAAACCCATTACATCCAAGCTGCGCCTAAACGCCCCATATTTGCATTCCTAATGAAATTGCCTAATAATTGTTATCGTAAAAATTAATCAGATACCTATATCTGATGCCAACCAATCAACCCGCGTTATTGCTTTTAATTATGTTTCGTTCCTTTAAAGCCGCGAGCCGACATAAACGCGATAAATTTTTATAGGCACCTAATCCAGAAACAGGTACATTAACTATAAATATTGAGTCCGGTTTTGGTTGTGAAATATCGAGTGTTCATTTCTTATTGTTCCTGGTCACATTAATGTTGTTTTCCAATTAGGCTCAGGTACATTAAAATATACCTACTTCAGGTGTGTCAAATTTGATGACTATATTTTATACAAGCTATAATTAAAAATTATAAACTTCTATTGAGCCCAAATAAATACGCTATATCTGCTGTAAGTTGCTGAGGAGTTGGTTATCCCTCAGACTACTTGATGCTGCAGCATACTTACAATGTCAAAGTTACAATACTTACAATGTCACGGAAATACCAAATTTCAGTACATCAATCGAACCAGTAATCGAAGTTAGTAAACTTCGTCAACTAGGAAATGAGCTGATGATCTTCATTGGCTTGAACAAATCTTCATAAATTATAGCTAAGAACCTTCTCGATCACGTTAGCTTCATCAAAATCGATCCATCCTTTTGGGAGCTACGATCTCACAGATAGACTCATAGATACACAGCCTCACAGGTCAATCTTACAACACCCCCATTTTGAGTAGGATGTCCAGTTAAAATTATTTATAAACTGTTGAAGCTGGAAGCTTCCGTTAGAATAATTTCACGAATTTATTCTAACGGTACGAAGTTGGTGAATTTTGAAAATTGAAATTTCCCCCTAAAAACCTATGCATTTTAAATAGGTACTTATACATGATAAGACTAATTTCAGTTTCGACTTTTAAAATGAAATTCAACACAATAATGAAGCCGGACCGCTTTGGCCCGAGGGCGAATCGACTTTTCAAAGAATCGAAAAGCGGACGCATCTTTCACAATCAAAGAATTTATTTGAGCGCGTCGCAAGCGCCGATACCCAATAAAATATACGCGAGAATATAACGAGCCTCTCCATTTAACAATTAACTTAACAAACAAACATAATATATTGTGGTTAAATTTCAATACAAAAATGGCGGCGCTCCGACGGCCGATAATAACTTACATGTGAATGACTTCGCCTTAAGAGATAAGAATAACCAATACACATCAGTTTTGCGTGAGTTATTCTTGTTTGGATTTCGAATTATTTGTTCGCTTTTTCATATTATTTAGTTACGCATATAATCTTGTGTCTATTTTATTAAGTAAAACAATTTTTTTTTGTAGAAACTTCAGTAGATCAAAATGTCGTCTATTGAATATATTTTCGTATATTTTTAGCGAGCTTCTTCTTACGTGTAGGTAAGTAAGTAATGTCTATTTCATTCTCAATATTTTCTCGCCAGAAAATTAGAGATTACGGAAACCATCCTATCAGGGCTATCAGCATCTCCTCAGTTTAAATTTGTATACTAAAGTGACTATCTTGCTGACAAAAATGCAGATTTGAAGAGGTAAATCTGTACAGCTACTAGGTACCTATATGGTACTTTTTAATAAAGTGATGGATGCTATAATATTTAAAGGTGTTGCAATACATACTTAATAGATAGCATATTTACATCGCCCCTGGTAGTAGAGATTGCAATCCGGAATCCCTACTACCAGATCCGGATTCGGTAACAATTTAATAATAGCAATTTTTGGAAAAATAAAAGTGGTGTTGCATGAGTAGGTACTTTAAATGCGTTATGCGTGGTGTGCATGCGTGCAAGTCGTTCGATATTCGCAAGATAGAGAGTCCACATGACTATTCAGACTTGATGAGGGGAAAAAGAGTGGAAGACTACAGCATTTCGCCCTGAAAATGACGCCGGATTGCAATCCCTACCTGGTAGGCATTGTTTCCTAGTCTATAGGTCGCATAAGTTTGCTGATGATGATTTCCCATCTTCGTGCAAATAATCATTATTTTTTTTGACATGGAAACGAAAAAACATTCACAATGGTTTAACTTTGATTTAAATTTCTTTTCATAACAAACTTGTCTGATTGCTTCACGTAACAAATCAAAAGTACATAATGCAGCCGGCAAAGTTAGTTTTTCCATAATTTCCCCATATTTCAAAGTATAATATGGCATACATAATTACATTCTAGAGATCACAATTCCATTCGTATTATTAAAAGTATAGCTCGTGGCGGTGCTAAGTGATATTTCAAGTGGTGTATAGCAATTGGTGTTCCCAGCGGGTCGTCTCCAATTAATAATTATTTAATAAGGTTCTCATTAAAACAACGCTCGGCGCAATCAGCCGCGGCCAGACTTATTGCCAACGCGCATGGGCACTCAACGAGAAAAGTGATCAATATATTGCACTTGAGGGCTCGATTGTACAACTTCACACACATTTGCTGTGGGACTCTCTACCTTATGTCACAGTACATATTTATATGAGAACAGTGTACATATTGAGCACATTTGTACTGCACTGTACCTTATCCATACTAATATTATAATTGTGGAACTAACTGTCTGTCTGTTACCTTTACACGTCTTAACTACTCAACCGATCATCATGAAATTTTGCATACACGTCAGGGATATACAAGAAAGGTTCAAGGAATCATCTTAATAAAATAAAAAACTAACGCCAAAGGCCAAATTGTTTTAGCAACAAGAGGTCAAGCGTTATATTGCTTACCTACTCGTATATATATTCTTCAACGTGATATAAAATAAATATCATCATAATCAACCTGTGTTCCTCCACTGCTGGATGTAGGCCTTTCCCAGGGCTCACCACCGCGCACTGTGTTCTGTTTTTCGCATCCAGCCGCTTCCTGCAAAGCCTTTTAGGTCGTTTTTCCATCTGGCAGCAGGGGGCCTAGCCAAGATGCAAACGCTTCGTTGCGTAGTTCGGAAACGAAGAGAGAACGCTAAGAGAAAGCTTGGTGATTGGTTGTTGTAACGACAAACGTTTATTTTGACCAATCTCCAAGCTTTCTCGTTTGCGTTTGCATCTTTGCATCTTGGGCTAAGTAGGCCCCCAGGGTGTCCCACGTTGCGTGTTCCGATAAGAGTATATAGATAGTTTATAGCTTTTCCGTTTATAGTAGATTTTGCGAGAAAAATTCGCGTTAATTTTATAATAAGTATAGAGTAAATATAATATAAACTAGATATTATACAACTAGAGTAAAATTTATGTAACGCCTAGGCAATTAATTAACTAATTGAAATATGTACAATAGCGTAGAATCTTAGAAAAATGAATGTATAAAATATCTAATACATATAACCTATTTATATTATATATTAAAGTATTTTAAAATCTTATAACCAATTAGACGGAATTTGGTACAGAGAAGTCATGTTATGTATTATTATTAATTCTTTATATCCTGTAATTCGTTGTCGTGTACTGACAAGACCTTAATTACTTAAAATTAATCGTTGTAAAAACATACTTACATTGAGTTTGTGTGACTTAAATGTTAGTTCGTTATACCTAATTTATTAGGTGCGGAAATTTTATCACAAAGTCAAAGTATTTTGTGATACTTATAGAAAATATAAAGGTGGAAATTTTTAAACAAAAACTTTTAAAAATTTTTAAGAGAATAATGTTAAAATATTTGGAGTTAACATAGAATACGAGCTCACAATATTGATGTCACTGACAATTGGATTGGAATAGAAATAACATGGAAATCGGAGTGTGATATTTTATTTTATTCGTCCAGTCAAAAATACGAGTACCTCGTAATCATTTGAGAGCACTTTTAATAGCGACAGTACTAACGGATAGGGTATATCAACGCCAGAGGCGGTAGGCGTAAGGCGGCGCTGCTGGGCGGCCCGCCTCTTCTACAGTTGACAATCATTTTGAAAACTGTGACGTCGTAATACATGTCCTCAGTATGTGTTCCATAAAATAAATTTGTAAAATAAAATTTCCTATTAGTAATTTTGACACGATGACTCTGACTTAAAATTCTGACGACTTGAAACTCTGTCTGACCAAACAGTAAAATTTAAGGTAAACTAAGCTTGAAGAAGTGATTATTATTGACATGATATGTATTATCTTTATCTTTAATTATTAAATTAAGAGTAAATAATAATAGAAAATATTACGAAAAACAGTCAAATTTATAGGGGAGAGCCACCAGGATTCGAATGCCACATTATGTTTTACCTATAATCTACTTATATTGGAAATCTCAGGTATCCATTCTAAAAAAAAATCTAGTTTACCTTTGCCTACAAGCTTACAAAGAAACGCAAAGAATGCTCTCATTGTTAGGAAAATTCAAGAGTTTTATACTATAAAAAACGTACTTCTAAATGTACCTACCTATTAAGGCTTGCACAGACAGAAAATTTAGCTGATATTTGTAATACTTACTTACTCGATATTACAAATAGGAACCATATTTTAGAATTTTCGAGAAATATGCAATGCATTTTACACGGGTAAGTATTAGAAATCAGTGTAAATACCTACCTACTAACAGAGGGCAACGGTTTTCGTATAACTTTTCTTTATTTAGTTTCTTTTCGTAAGAAATTATTTATTCTCAATATATAAAACACTATTGAAAATTCAAATTTAAATAAAATAAATTTAATAATAATAAACTTAATTAAAATTAAAAAAATTGTCTGGCTAGGTGATTAGAAAACTCTAGATAAGGCTACAAACACGAAAGCTTTAATACAGATCATGCTTCAACTTGTGATTAAGTCTTAATCGATCTTTAACTTTAGTACAAAAATGTGGCTAGGACTACAGGCATTACCTATCCGTACTTCCGTACTATCCATATCCGTACTATATTTTACTAATATTATATATGCGAAAATATGTTTGGATGTATGGACGTTTGTAACACTTTCAGGCAAAAACTACTGAACCGATCACCATGAAATTTTTCATACACGTTGTCTGGGACACCAGAAAGGACATATGGTACTTTTCATCCAGAAAAAAGGACTATTCCCGAGGGGTAATTAAAAAATAAAATACTAACGCTTGCCCAAAGTGTTATAGCAACACATGGTCAAGCGTTATATTGCTTTTTTTTTCAACGCGGACGAAGTCGCGAGCACCAGCTAGTATATATATATTTTTGAGTTCAATTTAGAGAGTTTTTGAATGTAGCTTAAAAAAAATTAATTAACAAACGCTTTCATTGTGTACCTAATTATGGTTAGATAACAAATCAAAATAATTAAGCAGGTACTAAAAAGAGTTCATTAATTGTTCACATCATAAATGTAGGTCGGTTTTATGGTACATTTTGATGGTAACAAATTTGTTTATCGTTTATAGCACATGTAGTTTATGATCTCTTTGATTTTTATCTCTGTGTTCTATGAATCTGACTTGCGTTACATATTATAAGAACTAATACCAGTGTAGGTAATTGAATCGCTAATAATTATGGTGATATGTTTGTGCATAGTGAAGTTACTGAGAACTAATTTTACAAAATTTTTAAACTATACCTATTAACTAAATTTTAGTACTTAGGTACTTGTTAAGGATTAAAGATATGTGATATCTGTCAGCTCAGAGATCGTTATTTACCGTTGCGTAACCTTTATCACACTGAATAAATACAGTTTATACAAATCAATACACCTTCACAAATCATTATACATGTATGTATATGTTTATATGTCTATACTCATATTATAAAGATAAAAGATTTGTATTTTTACATATACGTTTGTAGTGAATAAACTTAAAAACTAGTGGACCTATTTTGAAAATTCTTTCACCTATAGAAAGCTAATATTATCAGCGAGTAACATAGACTATATTTTATATAGTTAGGAGGGCGAAGTCGCGGGTTACAACTAATATCATATAATGTAGTTCTAGTCCATCGGATCTACTGAAACTAAGTGATTCCGAGAAATTCAAATGGTGAATGATTAAACAATTGTAATCAAACATTATAAAATATTTATATCAAACGTTGTAACCAAAGCACCGAAGCTCTCATTTCCCAAGCCTATTAAATGTTTTTTACCATAATGCCTTGGCGCCATAACATTTTCGATCAATTAATTCAATAACATTTTATTGCTATGTATCTATCAACGATTTCCACGGTGTTATGAGTTTTTATGTCTGTTATTAAACTAATTTGTAACATTGGCGTCATCGTATTTTACTGAATTCCTAGTAAAGGTTATTATTATAAATTGTGTTTGTTAAATGAATAGATTTCATACTGTATGTAACCGTCAACCCCAGTATGTGTCATGTGTATGAAATTAAATTTAAAACTATTTGATGAAATTGTAATCGTTTAGTATAAGTGCCAAGGGGTTTATATGTGTAACAACTTTGACATATCATCATGTGAAACAGAAGGCTTTTACAGTTTCAAAATAATTATTAAATATTTTTATCCCTTAAGAGGTGAGCGTTTGCACGACTCTTGCTAAAGAATGTAATTGGTTGAACACCAATAAAAATAATTGAACACAAAAAGCGGTGGGCTCTGGTCCGCCATTTATTATTTTGATTACCCTCGTTACTGTTGTAGGGTCGTGACGTTTTCCAAATACGAGTCGGCGCGAATGTTTCCTTAGCAAAATATGAGGAAGATTTACACAGAGCAGCGCACAGTCGCGTGTGTTTAACTATTGAGTTGTCAAGCCTTTATTGTACGTGTTTACGACTGAGTGTGTTTGTTGTCGCCGCCATAAGCAACGCTTGACTATGTTAAAAACTTAATATTGATAATTCTTAGTTTTATACCTAGAGACGTAAATATTGTTTTATAGTAAATATAAATATATATTAGGTACTACTGACAGGGCACACTGTATTTAGCACGGTGAGTGGGTAACGGATGCTAGAGAACATACCCCTATCCTCTCCTTATCTTATCTTTTATTTATACTGTCAACAGCGATAGCGTTTACAAAAAATTTAACTCTATTTTGAGTTGATGTGGTAATCGCATCCGCAATAATCAATGCGTATCTTTTGCGGACGCGGATATGGAACTACTTCTAAATCTGTGATTGATTTCCACTGGATGAATCATGAAATTATTTCAGTTTTTTATATTAAATTGTTTAAATTTTCTACTGAAAGATTGATTACTTAATAAAAAATTAATAAAATGATCAGGTTCTATAATTTATATCTGCATTAAAAATTAAATCTATTAAAAAAAAACTTGTATCCTGCTAACTTGTGGTGAAAGCTGACGGAAGCCACCAATATAAATTTCATAACTAAGATACATTATACACATAAAGAAAAAATGAAGTACCTATGATTATTATTATAAAAAGTAGGCACCGGCGAGATTCGAACTCACGATCTCCTGTTTACTAGACAGGCGCTTTAACCAACTAAGCCACGGCGCCGTGTCGCTCGATTGCGAAAAATGTCTAGATACTGTTTTGATCGATGAATAGAACAGTTTTAAATTACAGAATATTTAAGTATATTTTGAAAGTTCTTACATAAGTTTCAAAGTTCAGATAAATTTGTAGTCGCTATACAAATTTGTATAATGTAAACTTTAATATTTATATACAAAAAATGCTTTGATATTTAAATTAAAGTTATAAGTAATAAAGATAATTTCAATTCGTAAAATATTATAAATATTATAACTAACAAACAGAAGCATTCATAGTAAGAATTTCATGTTGACATAGTGTCATTCTATCGACTTTAAGAAACCTTTTAACTTAGCCATCTTCTGGGTGAGCTTGCTCCATAATCGGCTTCGTCTTTGTTAGATGCTGTATCAAGAGTCAACCTATCATTAACTAATTTAAAAACTTTTGGTAGCTTAAAATAGTATAAAATAGTAAAGTAACTTTTCGCGTCTGTCTATCTATCTGTATATCATGTATATATATATCCTGTATATATATTTGATTTTTGATGCGGTTTCCCCTAATGGAAGGAGCGATCAACGAGGAAGATTTTTGTATATTATTTGTAGTGCATTTTATTGAAGTATAAAATAGTCTTACATGAAGTACGAGTATACCTACCTAATACGAGTGGCAGGACAACTGCTTTTTACAGTCTATTTTGGGCATCCCGACTGACGGCAGTAAGTAATCTTACAGAAAGCCACGGTAATATAACAGCATGTGTGCTCTTCTTAACTTACCCTTTATCCTGCTAAGTTTTGCAGTGCAGCAGTACCTGTGGCGAAAGTATCTACTTACCAATAAGTGGACCATCAGCTTACCTGCCAACCTTAACATTAAAAACAATACAATAGGTGTAAAGTTAGATTTTTGTATATTACCTGTATGTAAATTAAGTATTAAATGAAAAATTCTGATTTGAAAAATATATATATATGAAGCTAATGTTGTATCAAGGTTGTGGGCTTAGATACAGAGCAAACTAAAACGAAGCCAATTAATTAAATAGAATCACGAAGAACTTTGTTACTCCATATTATTACTATTAAAGGAATAATAATTATTGCAGGTCGTAATAATCAATATTCCAGCTGTTGGTAATTGCGGCCCGCGCGGATTATTGCTTAATCGACCCGCTTATTAAACATAGGACCATTTGCGATGCGTGCTTTTACTATTTTATTATGGCCACAATTATTGTTGCAGTTCCACTGTAATTGCCTGTTTCGGGAAAGGCTTTAATTACGAATACAAATGGTGAAAGGGCTAGTAGGCATGCACATAACTTTGTGCCTGACGGTTACTTAGGTAACAGTTGTTTGAAAAAGTATGAAAATTAGTAAAAGTTTGTAATAATATTCTTCTTTATCGGCTTATATGGGTACATATAGAGCCTTATACTGGCATACACCTTTATATATTTAGATATAGATATAGATATATAGATATAGATATAGATATAGATATAGATATAGATATAGATATAGATATAGATATAGATATAGATATAGATATAGATATAGATATAGATATAGATATAGATATAGATATAGATATAGATATAGATATAGATATAGATATAGATATAGATATAGATATAGATATAGATATAGATATAGATATAGATATAGATATAGATATAGACTTATAGATTTGACAAGCTTTAAGGTTTAACGATATAGTGGTTAAGTTGCTTGTATTAACTCTCTGTCTTAGAGGCGCCCCCTGGTTCAATTCTCAGCAGGTCAACAGACTGTGGAAATAAACTTTTCAGAGTTGGCTCTGGTCTCGAAATGGTAAGTAGTGCCCTTACCCTCAATGCTACTATGATCGGACCGTCAGCCTGTCTGACGACCTTCACATAAAAAAAGCAAAGTCTAAGCAAATAAATTAGATACGCTTTTGTCTACGTATGAATATGATCATTTACATTATAACTCTTAATAATTATGATTTTGTGTTAATGTTAATTTCTTTAAATTTATTTTTTAAAGGAATGCTTATAGCTTAATTTATAAATATGTAAGTCAATGGCACTCTAAAAAATTTAAAAGTGAACCTTACATATATCCTTTACCTTAAAACGAAGTAATAGTGCACAGGCATTTTTTCTTTTTAGTACCATCGCGGTTATTTTTTAAATATTCCCAATCTTAAATTAGTTTTTAACTTATTAACGATTTTAAAATAATCAATATTTATTGCCGTGTGCGCAAAAGCATATATAAAACATACAAGTATACCTGTAAGCCAGTCATTAAGTTACATTTGTGGCGATCGTTAAAAACAATTACTCTTTGTAGGTATACGAGTATTACTGTCGGCCTATTTATGATGCGCCCGCGCAATTAGTACCCCTTAACAATTCCACCATACATTGTAACTAATGTTTAGTGTTATCACTAAAATATTATGGCTCCGTTTAACACTGCATAATTATTGTGAAATGCATTTTTTAATTGTGCACTTATCGGTTTGAACGCCAAGTTTCTTGCAAATCACTTTAAAATGCTTTCAAATACTTGGTACATTTTGAACATCATGCTATGTACCGTACATAGCATAAATTATAAATTGATGAAGACAGCCTATTAAATAAATGTAAAATGAAGCTTACATATTTCAAAGTTAAAAAAATTCTATTTAAGAAAACTCCGTTCAAAATGTTAATTACTTTTTGGGACTGAAATTTGAACGGGATATTAACGTTAGAATAAAAATTATAAATACCAAGGTTATTCGCTAACAAGCATAACTATCAAAAATGTATACCTACCTTATTAACGAAACGGATCGCGTGTTAAAAGTTTAACAAAGTTAAACTAATAGCCAACTAAAGTTAGCACGAACATTTCGAGTTTTCGTCTGGTAATTACTTGTCAGTTGGCAAGTTGTTGGTGTAGACACGGTAACAGTTTTTAATGAATTTTATTTGAACATTGAACACAAAGTTGAGGTGATAAATTTACGAACTCTAAACACGAACAGAATAATATTAGAATAGAAATTATTCTAATAGAAATATTAGAATAGAAATTCTAAGCAGTAGTAGGTAATGGCAGACCTTTCTTACTTCAGTGTACAAAACTTTTGAAATCAAACACTAATGTACTGTAAAACAATGAGGGACTATTAAATTTATTTAGACAAAATGTAAATTTTAGTTATCTCTACATTGGTACAGTAGAAAATCCACAAAGATGGGCTAAATATAGAATGCTAGATTTTGCCCGCAATTTTTTTCGTATGTTTCAATGAAGCTTTTCGTAATTGTCATTTATATGTTATAACTTAGTTCAGGAAATGATAGGGTTGGGGCTGAATGCACTTGTAATGTAAAGTCCCTAAAATTAAAAAAATTAAAAATACTTCTTTCGCGTATTATGGCCAAATTACACCTAATATCTTTATAAATTAAGGTTTACTTATTATTCTGTTGAATGATCTATATTATTGTAAAAATCCATCAAAATCTGCTCACTGTTGAAAGAGTAACAAACAATTCCTAGAGTTCGCGTTTATAATATCACAAATATGACTAATTATGAACTCTATTAGATCTTTGATTTCTATTAGATATATGCAATATATATAGTTTATAAAGTTTATTGAAAAAGATGAGATAAGTATTTCATAGCAAAATTTATTCCTTATGACCCACACTATTAACTACGGCAAATTTTTTTTACAGACATTTAACCGAGTTCGTATCCTGGTTGCTTAAGAGGCTTAAAAAATTTAAGCGTAATTTGAATGCAATTTTTCTTAATTAAAAAATCGAACTTTCGAAATCGAAGTTTCTAACATCAAAATTTTGTGTCTTATTGTTTCAGATTTATCCATTCGGATTGAACATCCTGTACCTTTATTTTTTATAACCCGTACGTTCCACAAGTTCAATAAATTTAATAATTCTATCTATAGACATTTTCATTACATTAGAAAGAAAGGTCAACCTATATTGAAAGTAAAAGGTCTTTTCGAACATTCTGTCTATTAGACAGATACTTTTTCGTTTATATTTGAACAATCGCTAGGCAACTATCGTATAGTAAATGAGACATCAATATGGAAATGCAATCTCTATAGCAAACGTCGTCCGACGTTGTAATGGTTCCGTGCACGCAAACGGACGCCATAGGCTATCACCATTTATTGTTTTACGTCGTTTCACTAGATTAAACTTTGCTGTAAACCAACATTTTTACTGTTCGAATTTATTTTGTTAAAGAAATAATTTTATATGAAAGTATATATACCCGTATTAATTTGCATCCTAGTGCCAAAAAGCTAATTTTGATTGTAGAAATAATTTAAAAAATATGCCATATTATTAAAACATCATATTTATTAGAATTTTATAAATGACATAGGTATTTATATATATTAAAGACATATTATGTATGTAACTATTGTTATTTAATTAATAAAAATTTTAAGGCTATTTATATTCACAAAAGAATGTGAAAATTAGGTTTATGCTGTTCGCAAGAATTATAGCCATTCGCCGTGGCTTTGGGTAAAGACGTCTGTTAACGTCTGCATATTTTCGCTTAATTTCAATATTTTTGGTACGAAAACTTTCGTCAAATTTCAAATTCATTCCTTTATCAAATCGTACTCTTAGTATCTTTTGAAACTAAAGCACTAAGCATACTACTTTACTAACAGGCGTTTGAAACGAAATTTTGGCATGACTGATAAATTGCTTTGGTGCAAGCAAATGTCTTTTCTTACCCCGACTGTACCTGCCTATAAGTAACATTGATACGCAGAGCTTTATTAAGACTGTGTAAAAATGTTAGTTTAATTTAAAAAAATTAAACACTAGTGACAGGTGGCATTTCACGAAGCGAACAACGAGTAAGTAGTTTAACAACATTGTGCGGCCATATTGAAAAGGTCGACGTATCCAGTTAAGCAGAATGAGAAGTGTCAACGCACATTTGCAATTACAGTAAGAACTTGCAATCAATTTTCAGTCTTAATGACAATGACATAGAGTGCATGAGAGTATTAGTCGGTTATTTGTATAACTTTGACTATGTATGCCTTACTGCCCACAACTGGAGCTATTAATTATTGTATTAATGTAATTTACACTTACGATTCTTTTGTTTATCGGTGATAATTGTTTACCGCAAAAAGTGACCAATAAAGACGTTGTTCTGTTTATTCAGTTCGAAGACAACGTCTTTTTTTTTATTCTTTTTTTTTATGTTAAGGTCGACAGACAGGCTGACGGTCCACTTGGTACGTGGCTACCGTCGCCTATAACACAAGCAACGCCATAAGTGCTACAAGTGCGCTGCCGACCATAGAAGGATTAAGGATAAGGGATTGGGGGAAATGGGCTCTGCCATCACTTACTCATTCACCGAAACACAACAGCATTCTGTTGGTGGTATTCTGTAAGGTGGTGGTTACTGCCGCCAGACGGGCTACCCAAATGACTGCGAAACGCAGTATGCCGTAATTCGCAGTAGGAAAGCGTAGTGTACTACATAAGTCCATGCCTTAGAGAGTACATGGGTACATAGGCTGATATTAGAGTCATGAAGCAACGTAGGTAATTATGGTAGATATAACACATTAGTACTTACACTGAGTTTAATTTAATTTGTTGACCTAATGGTTAAAAGTCTTGAATTTTTAACTGACATTAAATATATTATACTTATGTCTTTTCCTTAATTACCGTATTCAACAATGTCATTATTAGCAACCAGCAAAATTTCTCTTCCAACAAATTTTCTCTTCTCACAGTGTGAGTAAACGCCCTTTCGCCTCTCACCACTTTCCAACGAACTGATTACCGTCATCTACGAATGTATTTCATTCGTCGTAATAGAATGCGTCTGCGCACTTGATACAGACGCTGATGCTTTATTAATCTCCAAGTAACGATGCGACAATGAATACACTTTGAAGCTACTGTCTCATTGTTCTAGGGTTGCCACAAATTTAATTAAATGTATACATTAAATTAAATTATTATCATTCAAGTAGGTATTTATTTTCTTTCTTAGATTAAATTTTTTTACAATATAACTAAAAAAAACAATAAATATTATAAAGAACTTAAACCTAGAGTGCCGCAAGTAGCGGGGTAAGGCCCAAACTACCGGTGGTTAAGCCTGCAGAGTGAGGAACCTCCTGACAGTTCGTGCCGTGTCAAGAAGTCTTCTGTATCTGTCCTTTGACCCAGCCATCTAGTGAGAGCCTCTTGAATCTACATTCCACATGGCGGTCACCTCGTGAACCAAGTTAATTACTAAGCTTATCCTTTTCGGCTTTCACGAGGTTTTCACCAGGCGGGACAGTGATGTCAACAAGCATCTTCTGGCGCTGAAATCGATCGATAACCACGATGTCAGGCTTATTGGCTACAATAGTCCTGTCTGTGATTATAGAGCGGTCCCAGTAGAGCGTAACGCGACTATTTTCGAGAACGGACGTAGGCACGTACTTGTAGTACGGCATCTCAGATTCGATAAGACCGTATCGAAGGGCAAGTTGCTGATGTATGATCCTGGCTACTTGGTTATGTCTGTGCAAATACTCGCCTTTAGAAAGATGGGCACAACCGAAAATAAAATGCCTGAAATTAAAGTGTCTACTTCAATATATTGTATAGCTCGATTAATTCAACAGGGCTGTAAAAGTGGCGTACCTAACCACTAATAAAAACGAATTGAGTGGACTAAAGAAGAAAAATATAATTAACTTGCAGTGAACTATTAAGGAGAAAATTATGTCCCATAATTGTTCATAATATGTGCAGTGACAGCCCTACGTTCAATAAACAACGGTGTTCGCGTCCCTCCGACGACGATTGTTGCTCGGAACGGAACTAAACAACAGTTTTTACATGAAGCTCATTTACCTGATTTTTTAAAGAGTTTATAATCTCGTAGAGATAACCAATATTTTCAGGTGATATAGTTAAAAAATTCTTATTATTTTGCTACTGACTGCCATCTATTCTTTATTACTGTATCCCAAAATGACGTTAACGTTCTTTCTTTCTGCCCGAATCGCTCCTGGCTGAGCGGTCGTGACCATTACTTCCGAGTGGCACGTAGAACCACCATCCTTCGTTTGCAATTAAAGTACGAAAACTACACATGAAAAGTACATCAGGACATGAAGTATTTATCAAAACATAAGTTGCATCAGGTAAAATTAAGAGGCAAATATCTGGGAATAATACTATGGACTGTCAGCTTACCAGCCGCCAAAATGCAGCAGTCGTTATTGAAATCCCTAAATATAAATGGCAGTATCCATTGGATTATAATGTTGGAGGCTCTACTTCTTCCTAATACAATCACCCTAATGTCATTTGTATAAAAAAATCAATTTGTTATGAGGTCGTTTTGGCGCTGTAACTTCGGGTAATTCGGTTCTAAGTGAGCGTACTTCCTGCGGACCGAAATGTTTATTTACCTTTTGTGTGCGCGTGAGCAATTCACACCTCGCCTCCCCGTCTCTTCTCCGTTGCCCTTCCCCCTTGCCTCCCATTGTCATCGGTTCATTGTGCGACTAAATGCCGTGTCGTGTCCACTTGTAGAGCTTACGGTCTGCTGATAGAGTTAGCCCGCTCGAAGAATTACAGTATTGATATTATTTTACGATCTTCTGGCATCGATTAGACTTTTTTCTTATCATTCTTTCTTGACTAGCCCATTTGTAGAGTGGTCAAGGTGATTGCCCTTTTTTTGCGTGGGATATTCTGTGAACCAGATCCCCACCGACCATGGGGGGATCGAACCACTGAATACCAAGGTGTATGCCCTAGCGCTCCACTTTTTGGTGCTACTTTTTGGTGCGTGAAAGGCTACTGCCTACTGTCATAAGACTTCATTTTGCTTTCTACAATCACAACTTATCGTTTTGATCAATATAGGTATACCTAGTTTTAACAATGTTTATTATACTTATTATTTAGTATACTCATCTTTACCTATTTATAGTTGCTACTTTTCTAAGATATAACTTTACCTTTACCTATTTACCGATATAACACTTAAAGGTAGTAAACTTTAAAAACTTTGTTTTCATATGTAAATTGATTTCTATGGAAAAGTTACTTATCTCTACCGTCGATATATTTTAAAGGAATCAAATATAAGAATCACTCGCGGTTTTTACCTTCAAATCACACAAATACAAAAAAAGAAGCAAAATGAACAGTATACGGCGACGGTATACTGTAATCAGAGATATCGAAATTGGAAGGTAGTTACCTACATTTCTTAAAGGCCAAAAATAACGGATGTCACGTTCGTCATTATGTTACAGTCATATTACGCTAATGTCAATTTAAATGAACGTTTACGACCACCTAATAATAATGTATCACGAATCCAAGACCCTTAACGTCATAAGAGGTTTTGATTATGTTCGAGACTTTATAAAGTGCTGTTTTCATTGTAATCCTACTAATATTATAAATGCGAAAGTTTTTGAGGATGGATGGATGTAGGTGTGTATGGATGTTTGTTACTCTTTCACGTAAAAACTACTGAACAGATTTAGATGAAATTTAACACACAAATAGTTTATTACTTGGATTAACAAAATAACAATTTTTTATCCTGAAAAAATGTTATGTTCCCGAAGGATCTTGTAAAAATATAAAAAAGGGGCGCCACAGTCGTTATAACGATAAATTGAGGTAATGGTCAAGTATTACTCATACGTTTTCTTTTTCAATGCTGACGAAGTGGGGGGGAAGCGGCTAGTTAGAAGTAAGTATATTCTTTGAATTAATACTTACTTAAAAATATACTGTTGTGTGTAATGTGTGAATGTGTTGTGCTTATGACTGCTTATGAATACTGTATTTCACTGTGCATATTATAATATATAGTAGGTACTCGTCTTTGCATGTAATTAAATACAGAGGTGTGTAAGCAACAAAAGCGAATGATATAATTTTCTTTAACCACGCCACGTAGCTAGTAGTTTTCTGTAATAATTATAAACAAAACAATTCCCTGTGCATGCACACAATTACACAAACAAATGGTTTTTTAATTGACGTCAACGTAAGTACGATTTCAACGCTGATTTTAACTTAACGATTTAATATAAACAACTTTTCTTTACAACGAAAAAATGACATTAACATTTTTTTAATCGAAAAGGAATAAAGTAAAAAAAATTAAAGAAATGAAATTGAATTGAATTGAATATTCGAAAAGTAATAAGAGATGTCTGCCAGAAATTATATTTTTATTGCTTATGGCGGCCATTTTGTGTCATTTACTTAACCTGTTATCGACATGGCCGCGGAGAGTGGTTGAGCCGCGTTCTAAATCCCATTTTCAAAAAAATTACAAATTTATTTGTGTATCTGTCACTGTTATTATTTCATTCAAATATAGTCTTTTAGATGCATGAAATAAGTGTTAGAATCGCTTACGTATATCTATAATGTTGCATCAAAATATTATTTGTATTTTTATACACATAATGCTATTGTAATAACAAATAATTGAGCACGACTGTTCAATCCGTTTATCCCATTTTGTAGTAATATGTTTGTGTGGAAATAATTGGAGGTTAAAGTAACTTGGTGCGCTGAAGCATTTTCATTTGTCATGTTTATTGATCTAATAGGGTTGATATTAATGGTAATTTTTAATACCTATATTTTTTACTTAACAAGGAAAAAATATTTTTAATACTTATCTACATGTACGTATTATTATTTTTCTGATAAGCCAAAGGATATCGCTAGGTAGTTTTTATTCTTCTGCTTCATATCGAAGACATATTTATAAATTATCTCCCTTGCAACCCTATCTCTCGTGTGGTGAGGCAGTTGTCCAACCGCCGACGATGAACGAATAGCGATTAAAGCTAGAAACTAGAAACGAGTTGGCGAGCAGCGAGAAGCAAGTGTGTAGTTTCGATCAGTACTAGGCTCTTAACCGCTCTAGAGACATTAGAAGTGCCCTAACCCATATTTGCAAATATATTTTCTGTAATTTTAATATAGTAAGTAATACAAGTGATATTATAAGAAAACAATAAACTCCATTATTTGAACAAAAATTTGAACAGAACAAATGATAAGTATGAAAGTGCCTACATTATTTATCGCCAAACATTGAATGCGTAAATCATTCGTAAATTGAAAATCAAAACAAGCACTGACTGAACAATCGATACCTCAAACTCAAATTTAGCAATGAGATCTATAATGCCATAATAATATCACCATCACGATTATTGTAAATAACAAGAGCCCCTTTGCATTAACGACTCTATGGGTGAGAAAACACGTTTCGAAATCCATATGCTATTCGAGTGGAACAACTTTTGAATTTGGAACTAAACTGCTTTGGATGTAATGCGAATATTGAACGCCGATTTTCGCTCACAAAATACCAATAGTGATGGGATTAAATATGATGAGCCAATATTGACCAATTAATAACAGGAGATTTCCTATAGTTAAGGCAAACTAGGCTGTAGTTTTTTTGTATGTGGTGTCAGGTAAACTGACAGTCAATTGGATGGAAGCTGGGTTACCATCACCTATAAATTAAACATAGCTTAGGGATAGCGGATAGAGCAATTTCAGACCGTAATCACTCCCTTTCAGAAGACCACCGTGAATTAACAGCATGTGTGCTGTTCTGTTTCAGTGAGCGAGTATAATGGATGGCAGAGCCCATTTCCCTATCCGTATGCTTAATTTTATTGAGGTCGACACTCGGCAGCGCACTTGTGGCTGTGGCCGTGGCCGTGGCGGGGCACCGAAGTCGTGTCATAACATCCCCACGACTCCGCCCATCAACGGCAGCGCTAGAAAGAAAGTCGTTGGGTTTTAGCCGGTAGAAATCCGGCATAACCCCGCAGTGTCCCTTACACTGCCGGGTATTCAAAAGGATTTCCCAACGTTAAAAAAAAAAAATGGTGTAGCTTGATCCAATGCGCGTTGTTGTTTGGACTGTAGAGTGCGTTCGCTGTGTTCGCTGGCGGTCTATTGATATGTCTGACTTTCATTGGTAGGTAAAAGACTAATCAAAGAAAAACCTACTTTTTACCCTTTTTATGAATATATGAGAAAATGTGCACGAAGAGAGTCGCATGGGATCACTAGTTAACAATTTAGCGAGAGTCTTACCCACAAATCTTAAGGGTAACATCACTGGCGTCTATTTCATTGGATTATATTAAATTATAGCTAGCCGTGAAAATGGTCCCGTAATGTGTTGGCGCGATTACCGTCCCGTGGGACTGCGATGGGAACATATCATTTTGTGTCGATTCGTATCGATCTGTAAGTGCTGCGTAATGGCCACGTAATCTTTGAATTAGCCGTTAGCTTTTATTGATAACTTGTTTCGTTATTTTACAACTAAGTATAAGTATAGGAATTTGTTTGTTGTTCTTATTTAAAACAAGTATCCTTGTAGAGATGGTATTTTTATTCTTTTAGATACCTTGTAGAGTCGAGTGCATAAATATGTATCCAAAGTATCGTTTCATAAATATGTTTTTAAAAACCATATTAATGTAAACATATAAATTGTCATAAATATGTTTCTAAAAACGTTTCATAGATACATGTAGACACATATACACTGACAATTAATATTGTCCTACCTGATTATGACATGGATAGGTACGTTTTAATACATCTAAGATAGGCAATGATATTATTTGCACTATGAAAAAAATATATATTGAGGTCTATATTTTATATATTATACTCATTCAATTAAAAGGAAAATGTTCCTTTTAAAAGCTATTCAAAACTTATTGTCAATTATTGGGACATCGACTTGTGTGCGCTTTAACTAAAACTTAATAAAACAAAAATTCCATCAGTGAAAGAAAAGATTATCATGTGTTAAAACAACATTACATGACTGGGACATGCTCACTTGCGTCGCCCGCTCACTGACATTAATGTAATATAATGAACTTCATGTTATTTTCAACGATTCCTTTTGTGTTTCACCGTGGGCCCGTAGATTTTTCGTTACCCGAATTTAGAGTCCATATACATACATGGTTTTCCTACAGAAACCTTTTTGTATTCTTAGTTATATATTTTATATACTTATTATATATTGATATCTTTCTTTATATATATATATATCAAAATTACGTGTCACATCGTGTGTCCTCGATGAACTCCTAAACTACTGAACCGATTTTGATAAAACTTCTTAACTATGTGTAATTTAGTTCAACTATTGCTTGTGAGAAACTACTTTTATTAATCTATCCTGATCCACCTTAGCTTAGGTTTATGTTTACGGAACCCAAATAAACATCAAATGAAAGAAGTTGCCACAACTAATGTCGGTGAAATAAGTCTCTTATCTTTTTAGTAATTAAAACTCGATTTAGTCCAAATATGAATAGGACTTTCTAATCGTTAATTCTCGACTAAAGTGACATGGTTAACTAGCCGAATCCTTTTTGGTTGGTACTTATATGATTAATGAATACTTCAACGAAATGTAGATTCACATTAGTGATCAGTGGATTCAGATTAACAACCCCTGTTTGTTTATTAAGGCAAATAGAGTCTTCAAAATGGATAAATGGGGTGAACTAATACGGTTAAATTTAAAAAAAATACTTTTAATTTTAAAAAGATGGCATTTCAAAGTAATTGCATTTTATTGGGAAACGTTTGGATCAGATTTATTATTGGGTTTGCAATTTGTTTAAAAACATTAAAAATATTTCCAATGAATTATTTATGGCTTAAGTTCTTTTCTTTTCTAAATGAACTCCACCTCA
The DNA here is from genome assembly GCA_944738685.1 of Synanthedon myopaeformis. NCBI lineage: Eukaryota > Metazoa > Arthropoda > Insecta > Lepidoptera > Sesiidae > Synanthedon > Synanthedon myopaeformis. The sequence goes on from OX122915.1 coordinate 10,551,692, forward strand.
AAGCGTCTGACGCTGAAGATGAACAGCATTTGTTCCGGCCTTTCCTCGAATAATTCGTATATAGGAATTGTTCGTATACAATTTCAATGTAAGGTAAATGAAAATTCTATTTCTTCGCGATTTACACTTCTTTATGTTCTGCATACACTTACAGAATCAAACCTGCTGCCATTAATCATATTTAAAATAAAAAAAACAACTTTTTCTAATTCTAATAAGAACTTTTTTCTAATTTGGTAACCCTACCCAGACCTTATACTGGAATCTTGACAGTTATATACTTAGCACAAGCAAACAGTTTTCTAAGTCTAAATTAACCCATATTATACCAAAGTATTTTTTATAATAGCTCGTCATTTATTTGAAATAAATCGTGTTAGAAAGATTTTTTTGGATCGAAAAAATCGAACGTCTCCAAAGGCAATTTCTTTTCTGGCCTCACATCGATAACACATTTTCATTTTCATTTTTAATAAGCAGATTAAAAACACCATTCCATTGTACGGATAATCCTATTTGTTCCCACCATCGCTGTAACAGAAGTCGGTACTTTTTCTTCTAACAACAACCGCTTCGGCGGCGAGTCCAATCGATTCAGTTGCCGTCTGGTGTTGAGTTTGTTTAACGCGACCGAATCTGTCCAAAAAGATGAGTCGTGAATTGATTCCATCCTGTCTACCTTGGACTACCGCAGCTATTGCAACGACAATCGTGTATTGCATCCATTGCTCTTTTTACGTGAAAGACTCAGAAGTAACCTTAGTGAAAGCAGCAATGAATTATTTCCAATAGCAAGTGTTTAGTTTGAACGACTTAAAAACGTTTTTCGTAGTCTGAAAACTCTCGTCACGAGCGAAGCCCGATCGAAAATGGCCGTGGTAATATTATTTGTTTGTCGATTTTCTGTTTTCGTTCCTGTAACTCGATTTGTTTTTTGCTCCGTAAATAACACAAAGGTTTTAGTAAATTTTGTTAGTGCGTACGTAGACGTTTCGTGTTTGGGAACATCGTGACGATCGTTTTTGAGAGGATGCACGATCCGAGCATGCACAATCAATTATTTTTGTCATTTAAACAAATATTGAGTTACGATTTCGTGTCGGACGTGGGTCGACCGCCTTGGATGTGATTTTCCTCTACATATATACTTATATAATTACTTGTATTATGTACAAGTTTGCCTTAAAACCAGCATTTCTGCTAGAAATTAGTATCTATGCGATGAATATATCCATAGAAAGAGTGAGGAATTTTTTTTTATATACATGCATTGACTTTTAGTTAGTTGATCAATGCTAGACTCTTTTAAACCAATAATCTACGGTATTTCGAAAATATAGGATTCATTATAAATATCGATCTGATCATTTCATGCAGACTTTAAGGCACTGTCAAACAACCTATTCGGAAGTCCAGTAATAGCAATTCTTTAGCTTTGGTTTACGAATTCTGATATTTTTAACTCGAGACGTCCGTCGTAGACCTTAAACACAAACTATATTTCTGCAATATTCTATTTAATATTAGTATTGTTCCAAATACTAATAATTTTGAACAATTTCCTTCCGAGGTGTTTCCAAAAGCAACAATATAGTTTTCTTCAAGCGAGCTGTAAACAAATTCTTGCAGAGTTGGTTGCCGTCAATGGTGTTGTTTGATACTTAGGCAACCGTTGCCACTTACCATCATGAGGACCGACGTTGACCAGCCTTTATAATATTTAAAAAAAATACCTGTCCGTGCTCCATCTTACAGAAAGATCTAAGCTTAGGCATTCCTAATGATGTAGTCCAGAATTTTTGAAAAATATCTATCCAATAAATAGAAAAAAGTTTACATTTTCGATTCATCTCGGTATCTGGTTTATTCAGCAGCAAATAATTCTTGCTGATTATTCCAGCATGTGTTTCTTGTTTCTTTTTTATACACCTGTCGATATTGAACTCCGAACCGAATCGCGTTTCCTCCGTCCGTCAATTGACTGAGCAGTCACTGACTCCGGTTAACTAATTAACACTACCTTTGTTTTAACTTGAACAATGGACAAATCAAACTAATTGTACGGTCAACTTGATCGCTAATTTAACGCTACGCGTTACTTTTAAGTGTTTAGTTACTGTTTTAAAATGAATAACTGAAAAGTTTTACAAATATTTTTCCTCTCATTGGAATCAATAATATAAGAGTTCCTGGAGGTAAGGAAGGTATTGAGAGTCAAACATCTTACTCTATTTTAATATGTAATTGTAATTTTGAAATTATTTGCAACAAATAGACCTCACAACTACTTAGTATATGTTTCAGTTATTTTTACATTAAAATATACAGTTAACTTAGAATCCAGACTGTAGAACCTTTTTTCGTGTTCGTCGGCAGCCAATCGTCATCCATCAATTGTAGATGTTAAGAACGAACATCCTCGGTAATTTATTTCAAATTAAGTCCAAAAGTAGGTGTAAAAAAACGGAAACTACGATGACCAAGAAATGAAGCCGCTTTAACATCCGGAGATCGGGTCACCTAACAAAAAAATTCCGATTGATTCGGAAAACCGCAATTAGCCAGCGCCCGTTCAACGCCTTAGCTGAGTGCTAAATAAAGTTGCCAACCAAAACTGAACCAAGTGTTTTTGAATTTGAAGTGAGTTTCGGATGACTACGATTTTCGTTGGATGACAATATTTCTTCATTAGAACCGAATATTCCATAATATTGTCACCTTAATGGCGATCAGAAACATCGGCGTCTTTGTTGTTGGTAATACTCGTGCTAAATTACATATCATGGTTAGTGCAATAAAATATGAAAGCCAGTGAACGGACGTGCGTAATTTTTTTCTAACGCGTCCGTTTCCTGTCACAACAAAAACCTGCATATTGAATTTAAAAAAAAATCATATTCCCCTAACTGAATTTACACGATCGAGGGCACTAACGACAGCAAAATAACAATTATGGCGACATAGATCTTATCTATATAATTTTCTGAGCACAAAATTCGTGCTGCGTAATAGCTGTGCTGCCGGTTTATTGTGTTATTTACACAAATAAAAACGTTTATTTTAACATTTTCCCAAAATTAAATATGGGCTAATTTACCCACGTAGCACGGTTTACATTGTTAGTGTAATAACTCGTGTTATTTTAAAAACTCTAGTGGCAAGGCTAAAAGAATTATAGGGCTGGTTCAGAATAGACTAATACTAGTATTCATCTATGCTAGTTTTATTAAACATAATTTTAATACTAGCATAGGTGAATATTAGTATTAGTATTGGTCTAATACACTAAAAACACTTAAACAGAAATTAATATCGCGTTCTAGGCGTTATTATGTAATCTATTTAAAACATTATGAAATGGATCACATGGATATTTAGATTGAAAAGATTTATAGGTTAATAATAGAAATAAATTTTTATTTCAGATTAAAAATACTAACATTTTTAAAATACGAACATAAAAATCGGTCCATAAAAATCGGTAAGAGTTTGAGTTTATTTAAAATACAAAAACACAAATATTCAAGTCTATATAATACCTATTAGTTTAGATCAGATCATATTTATTATACACTCACTACCGAAAAGGGGAAGTTAAAAGAGCTGTTTGTCTTAAGGTTTAAGAACACCAAAGATTTCTATGTTTGTATTTTCAAATGTCGTCATTAACAGCCAATAAATACATATTTTGTATGGAGCAGTATATATTATTATTATTACTACGGGTACAAAGATCCTTAATGCGAAGAAGTCCACCACACTTGTCTATGGCGACGACCATAGTCTATTGACAAGAAGATTTTTTTACGATTGCTAAGTATTCGCGTTTATAGCAAGTACATAATACACTAATATCTAATCAACAAGTAAGTAACTAAATAGAAAAAAGTTAGTCCATTTCGCAAGTGAACATTCGTTTCACTTGTCTATCACTGCTTACATTTCAAAACTTGCTGTAATCTAAATGAGCCTTTATTTATGTGCTTATTTTGTGTTATTATTACAATGTTATTTGTATGTCGTTTGTGTAATTATTCAGCGTGGGAGGAAGTCCTAGTTATTTTGTAATCACGTGTGGAGTAGTCATCTGTATTTAGATTCATACCATTATGTTTGTATTTCATTATAAAAGAATTATAATCCGAGAATGTTCAAGTACAAAACGTAATTGTTTCGAGAGATTTACATGTTTTTATACTTAGCTGAAATAATTTAAGACATTAATTAACAATCCGTTCTTCATTCCATGACCAATGTTGAATTGGCTATTATTATAGCTATTACTACGAATACTAGGTACTGTTCGATATTAGGTAAGTACATTTCAACGTGTTTTTTCTAATTGTATGAGTATCATATTTTCTTTAATTTCATACAGAAATTAAAGTATTAAATATCATTTTGTAGACATTGAAGACTATAGATATTCTAAAAACATATACGAAAAAAGAAGTAGGTATGCTCATTATAAAAAATAGCTAAAAAAATCTTATTTCATTAAGTATTTTTTCGAAACAAAAACCGCTACAGATAAAATTAGAAGAAAAACTTAAAAGAAAGAAGAATTATGCTCATTACCAAACAGCTAACGATTACTTAATAAGTTATTTCTTCGAGATAAAAACAGCTACAGACAAAATTTGTTTTTAAGAGCACAACTGAAAAGAATATAAGGCCAACTGAAAGATATACTTAGAGAAGAAAAAAATACATGAAAGAGGAAGTAGACAACAAAAAATATATCAATACAAATAATAAATAATAATAAATAAAAATAATATATGATTAAATTATTAAAAAAACAGCTATAATTTAATTGGTTTTTTCGAGACGAAAATCGTTACAGGTCGATTTTTTTTTTGGTTCCGCTACAGCGCACGTTAAATAAATCGATAAGCAAATTTGGATGAGTTATTGATATATTTAATAGGTATTAAAAATATATATATGTATTATTGGGTAATTATGAAGATATCGGTCAAGCTATGTTCCTTTTCATAAAAGAAAATGTACTTATCCCTAACTAAATTGTTATTCCTTACTGAGTGGATAATAGTTGTATCTAGTTTTATGGCCTTAGGTGTAAAAGCGAAGATACCAACATCAACAAATAAATTGTGTTCGTTAGTTCTATATAGAGATTTCGTGATCTTTTAATTGGATATCTAATTCAGCTTTCAGTAATTTATTGCTGAAAGACAAGATTAATTTGTTCCATGGAAATAGGTAGATATATCTACTTATTAAGTAGGTACACACTGTTCTAAGATTAGAATATTATCTTAGGCAATAATTAATTTGTGTTTCATTTTTTTAAGATTTACACTTTAGTCAAAGTAATTCTCAGTAGCAAAATGTTTATAATATCTTACTCTGGTAATATGTAGTACACGTTGTTCTTTTTTTTTACTAGTTTTTGCACAATGGTCAAAATTTCTTTTCTTAATTATTGATAATACAAAAAAAATTAATAGATAAAATAACATAATGAAAATCTATTCTCAAACAAATGAGAAAAATGTACTGAACGGCTTTTGTCTTTACTAATATTTTTTATTATAATATATAAATGCCATTATTGAGAATAAGTTTTGATGAGATCAAATGTCTCTTTAAACCTTTTCCATTAAGTTATTACAAATAAAAGCATAATATTTGTTTAGGTAATGGTCATGTAAAAAAACATTGATTACTGCAGTTACATTTTATTGTGTAGGTTTTATTATAATAAATAGTGTCCGAGAACTAGATCACGTAATAATCCTAGAACTGGTCAAATAGGCTCAAATCAGCTATTAACTCCCTGTATACTTAATTACCGCGCTCATGGACTTCAGTTAGACTTTTGACACGGCAGACAAACGCATATATCGTGACTCGGGCCAGTAAAGTCGGTTTGTTGATAAAGTCAATTAGCGGTATCGAAGTGGGGACGTATCAACTGATTCTGGCCCACCCTCACACCCGTAGTTACGTAGCTGGGCCTTTATTGGCCCGGTGTACCGCAGGGGCGTGCCTTGGGACCGCTACATGTTTTGTTGTATTTTTTAAACTACACGAAGTCAGTCTGTAGTCAGTCGACTTTATTCTTTACCAGTCGATCGAAGGCGTTGGTGTGTCATAGTTTATTGCTTTGTTGTCGTTTAAGACTACACGGGGTATCTTGTAAATTGTGGCGTTTATTGACATCGTTTTTTCGTGCTTATCGTCTCGTGATTTTGAAGATATTTCGGAGTTTAATTGATTTTATTAAGGTAAGTGTTATATGATAGATAATGGTTATTTCTTAATGATTTTATAGTCTTGATTTTCTTTTTCTTTTAAAGCATTGTGTGTGAACATTAAAGTTACCAAATGTTAGCTAGTTTTTAGGTTTTCAAAATCGAATTTGCAAGTTAACTTTAAAAAATTTTGCTAAAATAAAGTATTTTTTAGCTGGTCAATGTATACATTAGGTTAATTAATTTTGCTTATGATAATAAAACTAAATTAATATGTACTAGAATCAATATTTATTTTTAAAATATTTTCTGGTAAGTGTTGAAATCTAAGTAGGGAAAAAAGCTAGACAAAGAATTAAATAATACTAATAATACATCTATGTAAAAATAAAATTACCTTAAAATGTACCAGACTTAATTATAAGGATTTTTTTTAAATTTCTAATTGTGAAATTGAATTTATATCTTTTGCAGGTTATTTCCTTTTTTAAACCATTTAATTATTTTCTTACTTAAATTTCTATTACGGAAGATTCGTTTTACTAGACACCAGTTCATATTTTATTCAGTGTTGTATGTAAAATAACTTGCTCATTCTGTTTCCCATAAAATTTGATTCGGTACTATCTAACTCAAAATTAACATATCAAAAGTTTGATTAATTATTTCTTATCACGCCTCCTTTAGCCATTGTAATTAAAAAAACCAATTTAATTAACTATTTAACTACGTAATTTTATTAAAATAACTCGCTGTAATTAATCAATGGTTTACAACCGTATTTGACGGCGTTGATCATATTTTTTGAGGAAAAAAGGGATAATGCCCGATATTTTAAAAGCATTTGCATAATTAGGTGAATTTTATTGCTTTATTGAATTAGGGCCGATGTCAGGTCCAAAATTGAAACCAGCGGGGATCCTTGTGTTGTTAATTTTGTTTATAGCTTGTATTATGGTCAGATCTGAATGTTATATCCATAATTCAAACTCTATAAAAGTTGTTAGGAATCACATCCAGCTACAATGATTGTGTATTTTATATTATTGATACTGATTTTATGATGTTTTAGTGGACCGGAGCTATTGATATTTTTCCCATTATAGTTTTTTGTGCAACAATTTAAAAGGTATTAATAATTTTAATTGTTAATTGTCATATTTTTCCTATTATTTGTTTGCAGTAAAACAAATAATAGGATTTAGTTTTTTTAACCTTTTCTACCTATATGGAAATCTAGGATTAAAGAACAAGGCGGTAGACATAGAGAAACTCTGGTCCTAGAACAATAAATTATCACCTTACATTAAGGAGAGGTTATATTGCCCTGTATCCGTAAATAATATATATTATGTACCTACTTAATACATTATGTATTAATCTAATATTGATATTAGCTTAATACAGCTAATATTGATATTATATATAATTCTAATTTTACTTTCTCAACATCTCAGCTGTACCTTAATCAGCTTAATCTAATGATTATTTCAGTTTTATTATTTTAAAAAAATTCGCTTCTCATTTGCAATAATAATTCTCAAAGTTCACGGTATAAGAAAGATCTATAGATATTGCTACAAATTATATTGTTATAATAGGCATAAATAACAACATAGTAGGAATCTGTTTGTGTTTTCCTGTCGTAGCGTCTTTTTTGTAGAGAATGATCCCTCTAATTACAGTTGTATGCACTCACCTAGATATCTTTATTGCCCCTTCAACTGATCTTACATCTACATCAACACGATGTTCAGTAAATTGAGTTCTCAGATCACAATGGACTTTGGAAAGAATAGTTTTAACCAATTTTTTACTAAAGGGTTGGCCGATCTCAATTCGATTAACATGACCACTTAATGTAAGCCTGTGCCTCTCCTCTCTTCCCCTAATAATAAAGAGACGTAAAGGGCTTCGCATGTGAAGGTCAGAGTTCCTCATTGATCGGTCAAGATTCCCCGCGATGACTTGCGGATGCCTCCGATACGCGAGCAGCATTGTTGATTGTATTAAAGTTAATTAGATCTTAATTAACATTCTGGTTTCTCATTACACGCTACTCGGAGCTACCAGCGGCGTTTGTAATAGGAAAGTAAATACATATAAGATCAGCTCAATTTCTAATCCCCTTTTTGTATTGGAAATGTATGACAGTTTCATGTTAAATATAATGGTTGTTTGTTCGAGTTTTACGTTTATTTTATCCACTGTTAGTTGATAAAATTATAGGCATAGATACAATAAGCAGAAATGGTTAGCTCAAAAATTAATTAATTAAAGTTGTTTTATACAACCTCCATATGTCTGATTGCAGTTGATTTCAAAGAAAGTCTCTTTAACTCAGGATGTCTTATACAATGTTAGGCCTTGGAATACATAATTTAGATACTGAAGCATGAACAATGCATTGATTTCCAATTTCTAACAATGAATAGGTGACAGCAGTAACCAAATTTATATTTTCTATCGGTGCGTGACTGAATAACTTAGCCCATTCTCCTATATCCCCACTTCATCTCTTAAGCTTTGCTGCCAGAATAGGCAACACACTTGCATAAACCTGGTGCATAATATGAAACATGAACCATACAATAAATACTTGCGTTGTGTCACGTGTCTTACTTACTATACTAGTAATATTGAAATCAAATAAAATTATATTTCTCCGCATTTATTTTATCATACTAGCGACCTGCTCGAGGCTTCGCCCGGGGTGCAATTTTTGCAGTCTATCCTGTGTCCTGTATGTCTAAATGTTTATCTACCAAGTTTAATGAAAATCAGTTAATTCGTTTAAGATTTATGGAGGAACATAGATACATAAACACATACATACAGAAAAAAAAATCTAAAAATCGTCAATTTAGTTTCAGTATTTTATTAAAGTTAGTTAAGTGTTAAATAATTAATAAAAATTGAAGCTACTTAAAATACTCAAAAGCAACAATTAGGCGTTATTCAATGACAACTTTTAATTCCTTACGTTAAAGAGACAAACAGCTTTTATGTACCGCAGAGTTGTACAGTTTTGAACACTGCGGTGTTGCATTAAGAGGAAATGCCAGTCGTATTCTACGGACAGGCATCAGTCACCAGACGGATGAGTAAGGCACTTACTGTTCTTATCTTGAAGCCGGAGCGATATAATCCGAAACCCCATTAACACTTAAGCCTATTCCTAATGGACAAAAAGGTTTAATCCCCCAAATTCTTAGAGCCATTGATAAAGAAAGAGGTGCAAAACAAAGTTTACAATGTATTATTTGTAATTGTTTACTGATTCGTTAGTAAAAAGTTCGGAGAATTGCAATAACTAAAAAAACTTAAGAATGCGAAAAAAACGATCAGACACTTTTGCTTTGCTTTGCAGAAAATTGCTTTTATGTTGGATAGTGTTGGATGAAATTTGTCCTATTTAATTTCTTTTTATATATTTTATGGGTAGCAGACAGGCTGACAGTCCACTTGATGGTAGGTGGTTACCTTCGCCTATGGAAGAATACAAGAAAGTTTACAGCTCGTTTCAAGAAGCCCATTTTTTCTTAGGTAGAAATTTTAAAAAAGGATTTAAAATAAATCGCCAAAATCAATTTTAATATATTTTCACTTTTGTTCTATGAATAGGAGTTCCCAATTGCCTTACGTCATATTATATCCACTTTATAACACATCGTTTAGTTAAATAGAAACGACATTTATTCGACAACACGGACAGTGCGTATAATCATGTTTTTATTATGATTCTTACGGACCAGAGTCCGAGGTTGAGGGTATTAGAATATTAATAGGATTTGTAGCGATACGACCGGCGCCTGTCGGGGATATTTTATTTTTTCTTCTCGCTCCATTAAATCGTATGATGTTTAACCAATACTTTTATTTGAAAACAATAGCAAATTTCATTTGTATGTTCACCTTTTCGGATGCCACACCTACTACAATTCTTACTATAATTTATATAAAGTATTTTAGAAGTTTTCTCTTAATATATTCTTTATCTTAATTGAAAGGGTATTAACAGTCTTAATTAAAAGAAAGAAATCCGTCTCTCTTCTCATCTTTTAATGCCATCTTCGATCGGAGGTTGGCCATAATTATGGCTATCCTTGACCTCGAGACGGCGACTCGAAACAACGATATATGGTCATACAATTCGTGAAGATACTTGAGCCAGAAAGCTTGCGTCTACTCTGTATTTTCCCCTGTGTGAATGCAACAGATGATTTTCCCAAATGATATGCTTATAATAGGTCATTCAAAACATTTTCTTTAAAATTTGAAACAATAAATTTTGCTTTGAATACCACTTTTGCCAGCTGTTTCGTACACTTTCTTAGAGTTTTTTCAAACATTAATTAATCCTTCTTGGATTTTTGCATTTTATTGCATATTGCATTTATTATACAATACTAATGTAAATAATACATTCTATAGCTTCGTTCTCCCAAGAGAATAAATTGAACAAATTGTAAAGTATTTGAAAGGATACACATAAAATTGACTGTCTCAAAGTATTTTGCACTAAAGTCTTTCATTACAACCGTTTTACACCTGTAACGGATAACGAGTTATCCAATAACGTTGTAAATTATTGCGTTATTGGCGAATATTTATTGCTTGGGAATTAATTGAAACACACCGTCCTATACTCGGCCCCTTCGCATCGTGCTGTACTATTAATTGAATAATTAATAAATGCAATATAACCGGTAACCATATTTGAACCATTTCAATTTCAATTTACATGGTATGCTTATGAAGTGTAAATACTAGGTGACGTGAAACCGTAATCATTAGCAATGAGATAGGTAGGAATCGTAGGATTGTCATGGAATGGTGTTTGGTTAATAATATTTTACTTTTAATATGCACTTGAGTCAATGCATTTAAGTGGTATAAAATCTTTAAGAAAGTCTGAATTCATTAAAGGGATAATAATATTCATAATTAAAAATTAAAATGTTACACCGATTGATATAAACCGCACAATTCTTACAAAAAGAAAGTTAACCATTTATTTTTTTTATTATTCTTTTTGTTTCTTATATTCTTCTGTGTTTAGTTTAATTTTAAAGGATCGACTATTATAATAGATTAAATATTATATTAAATAAATAAAAAAATAAACATATACTTATATATTATATGGACATCATAATTATATAACTAAATAAATAAATATTATTTTACACATAACGCAGTTATGGTTAGAATAATTATTAAAACAAACATTGTGCCCGAAACGAATACAACAGTTGGAGAGGAAATCGAAGAAATTGAACAAAAACTATTGGAGACAACTTATACAACAAATTGAGAGGCAAATGAACTCGACACCGTTAACTTAATTGTAAAAAATGTTCTCGGACAATGTGCCGATTATTCGCTCGGCAAACCCAATCAGTGGCTAATATTCCAATATTCACAGCAACGCCAGTGGAGCGTTAAAATACACTTTTTGATTGCTTTATTTAATTTACACGAATTTTTTACCTATTGCAACAAGGAAACGACGAGGCAACACTTTTTTTTTTTCAAGCGAACTGTTCACTTTCAGCGAAATTTCACTCATCTTGTTTTTCAACTAAAAAGAAAATCTAACACTTAGTTTAAATTGATTTACGTAAGAACATCAAATTGTTTTGTTGGTCAATGCAAATTTAATAACAGTTACGATTTCTCTAGTTTCTGTCTATTGTAAAACAATTTAAATATTGGATTATCTTTTTAAACAGTAATTATTAATTAGATTATTTTTTAATTGAAATTTCATTTCACTAAATGGATAGAATCGCTGTTAGTGATTCATTGAATATACTATTGTATTTACCAATAATTATCCAATTCTTATAATGTTCAATGTAAATAAGTACTTTATTCGTCATACAATAAAGGAGATCAAACATTTCATAAATCTCTGTCTGGAATAACGTACTTACATTTCAAATACATAGTAAAAGAATTTTTGGTTTCTCTCTTTATAATATTAAAAGTATAGATAAAATAGTAAAAAATGTTTTAATAACAAATTAAGTGTCCTTTTTTTGTTTACCCATCAATTAAAACTCAATATCTAAATATATTGAACATTTATATATTAAAAATAGCTATATCCTTCAAGAATCGTGTCAGTTTTTGTGGTGATGTTTGATCAAATTTCAATTTTATCCGATAATTGATATTCGGACTGCTGTATCAGATTAGAAGGATGCGAGGGTAAAAATGACAGGTGTCCTATTCCTTAAATCGTGATTAGCCGTTAGGATAGACAACTCTGCGTCACCGGTGGTACAGACTGCCAAAATTTATAAATTCAATACCTACATACCATAGAGTAAATAGTACTTAATAGTATATTTACTCTATGCTACTACACAAAGACATTCATAATATATCTAGCTTGACCATTAGAACAAAAACTTTATAATTTTTATTACAAACTCATAAAAGATAATAATATCGATCGATAAATACTAATTATGTATGCAATTATGCAACACCGACAATACTTCTAAATATGGCGGCTTATTTCATAGTCTTAACGGTGGGCCACGAAACCAACGCTTGAAGCGAATTCGCTGCGCTGCAAGCGTTAGCGTCGAGCGTCAAAAATAAATGGTTGTAGTTCATGTAAACGGCGATGCAAAATGCATCGAAATTTCGTTGGTTTCGAGGCCTAGGCATTAGTTCAAACAATAAAAATATACGCTATTAGTAATATGCAGAAAAATACAGGAAAAAAGGAAACTATAGTAAGATTTAAAGAATAAAGTGTGGAGAAAAAAGGATCTATGAATCAAAGTTTGTATAAACTTGGATGTTTGTTGCTCAATCACGCATAAATCCTTAAACGACAAAGAAACAGTTAATTTAGAATAACGCATTTTTAACAGTGATATTGTATGTAGGAAAAATAATAAAAATTATCAATAGATGGCGCGAGCGTAGCAGCAGAAAAGTCTAGTATTTTAAAGTAAAAAATCCCATAAAATGACAATAAGTTGACGTGTTTAGTGACGTCATTGAACTTGTGTTTAGGGTACTGGTAGTTCAACAACTATTGACGCGTGCGGCAGATGTTCACGCAGGTGCCTTCACGCTTCATAGGCAAAGATAAAATACCATAACCACAACCATTTATTGTAGATTCGTATCTGTCTAACCATTTGTAAACTATAGCTACCAATTTTAAAGCCATCCTTTATATTTTAATTGATAAATAGAAGATGAAACGCTAACGCGTAATTATTGCAAATGGTAAAAATAAAATAGCTCTATGGTAGTCATGAGGAATGTATGTTTTTTTAATAGTAGGTAAAATGCGGGAGATAATTACTTAGATATTCACAAAGTCATAAAGAGGAATAACGTCATTATTATATTTTCTCATGTAAAATTTGCTGTTATTGTAGATATATGTTAAGGTTGACGGACAGGCTGACGGTCCACTTGATGATAGATGCCTACCGTCGCCTATAACAAGTCATGACACAGGTGATTCAAGCGCGCTGGTGTCCATAGTTGGATTTGGGATAAGGGATAAGGAGAAGGTTAAGTATTGGGCTCGAAAAGTTTATTTACACATGCCTTCCTTCAAGATCTCCAAGTTATAGTAGGATAGAATTTCCTCTCTCGCGTTGGAATGCCGTGGCACCCATGTAATCTCATATTATGTTATGTTTCCTTGACCGAGTATAATAGGATTTATCAACTTAAAAAAAAATAGGATAGAATTACCTCAGTAAGGTTCTTTCTTTCAAGCGACGAAAGACATTAAACTTTTTAACTGTGCAATCTAATAGGCTTTTTGCGTAGTTAAATTACAACACCATTAAATTTACAAACAAGTTTTACATAACACAGTAAGGTATCTTTCGAATAAATTCACCGATTAATTGCCACTAAAATGCAATTATACTACACTTTAATTAGTTTTCTGTATCTAGTTAATTAGCGATTGTAATTGAGTCTTGATTAATATAATTTAACACAACATATAAACGGCGACAATAATTATATTCTTAAATTGTGCTGCGTAGACTTAGATTAACTGGCAACCCGTTTCCGGCTTCGCACGGATGTATTTTTTTTGCAAAACATCTTTATAATATCACTTAGTAAAAGCTGTATAAAAATCCGTCGGTTGGTTTAGAACATATTATAAAATAAATTCGGACATCGAATTTATTTTATAATATGTATTTGTATAAAGATGTAAATAGCAAATTTGTGTTTTTATAGTAGGTTGGGGTGATAGTCACTTAATGGTATAAACATATGAAGGATAGATGCAATGTCACCGTCAGCCTTGATAGCATAAAGATAAAATCACTATGTGAGAAAAAAGTGCTATAGTACTTTTATACTATACTAAGTACTATAGTACTATAGTACCCCATTATAAGGGGGTGGTTTTTTAAATATGATTAGATTATATTTTTGGACCATTTGATTTACAAACATTTGGAAATACAGATGTAATTATAGGCAATACCTAATTACATTATAATACCTAATTATCAAATTTTTTGCACTATAATTTTTTTTATCTTTTCAAGAATTATGAATTAGTTATTAAGGTGAATTAATTAATCAAAACAACTAACAATAATGTCAAACAATAGGAAAACTTTTTTGTAATGGCCAATATTAGTTAATCTTTTCCTTTAGGTTAATTTTAACAAAATTCGGCAGCCATTCACACATCGACCCAAGTTGCAATAATTTATTTATGCGATTCGCTTCTGCTACTGCTTTCCTTTGAAAGATAAGGCGATAAGAAATATGTCTAAAACTGAAGACTTGATATTCTCCTATAAAAGCATATAAAGTAGACCGAGCATTGACCGTTGTCCAGACACTTTTATCACTTTCCTGTTAGTTGTACAAATATTAAGCTTCGTTAACGCTGCGTCTACGCATCGCAATCAGTCGAGCGCGGTCAACCAGGAAACTTTTTGCGATACAAAGTCAGTAACCACTGTCGCCTACAATATACTGCTAAATGCACATTCTCAATCAATCTTCTTTACATACTTAGTATAAAATAAAGTCTTTCTTCCGCCGCCTGTCTGTATAAGTAGGTACGTTTAGATCTTTTAAATTTACATAATATTTTAATGTGCTTTTTACTAATGGAAAGATTGTTACACGAGGAAGGTTTTTACAGAATAAAATTACAAAAAAAGATCGGTAGTTATAAATAAAAATCAATTGCCATCACTTGAAAACTAACATGACCGATTTTGCTGATATTTTTTTGTTGTGTTCGGAATTGTCTGGAAAAGGTTTGTATGAAAAATAAATATTGAAAAATCTACGGGAACCATCGCAAAATCATTTCAATTTTATATGAAATTGACAGGGCAACGACTGCCGAGTCAGCTAGTAATATATATTATTATTGTGTATACATAATAATAATTTAAGGTTTGCTATGAAAACTCTTAAAATCCTACCAATATTATAAATTTGAAAGTGTGTGGGGAAGGATATTTGTAACCTTTTGTAAGTTCTGTAAGTTTGTGGTGGCTACCATCTGACTGGCTGTCCAGATGATGAAATATAAATGCGGAATGAATGTGTCCTGCCACTAATTAACCTACAATGATTTTCGAAGAAATGTGAACTGATGATCTGCAGTGAACCATCGGTTTTGTCAATACTTTTTCCATTAATAGAAGAAAAGATTTGAGTTTTGTTGAAAACACGGCACAAAGCTACAATTAAATTAATCAAACAAAATTGTTCATTGCCATAAAAACAATGAGGTTGCACGTTGCAGCCCTGAACCTAATAATTAAAGTTTTAATACATTTTTTTTAAACTTTTAAAGTGTAAATTCTTCAAGCTAAAGTGTTGTTCTAATTTAAATGTCAGTCCTATGTTTTTAAGGTATAAATTTGTGTACATTTTATGTACAGTTCTTATGGACAGAGAAAGCGGATGTTTGCATATTGCGAATTTCGATGGGGAAATGCGATAGAATAGTTAATTGTGCTTGACGTTTCATTACTCCAGGCGCGTTAATGCACCTGTTATAATAATTATTAACTGGTCATTCCCGCCGCCTCCCATACTTATCGTGTATGATGCATTTTTTAATTTTACAAAGAACAATTCGAATACGAGTAACCATCATAACGTACGCTACGCTCGATACGTTGCTACAAATAATAAATTAATATGCTTATGAACTTTCTAATAACTGCATTATCTTTGATTGCAGCATTTTAAGAATAGTTTAAGTAATTATTACTTATTTCATCTCATTCTTTTAAATAGGTTTTTGACAGTAAGCCTGCCTGACAACTTTTGTCAAAAAAATATTTTGGGATAAATGATTAAAAAATGAGGTACTTTTGATTATTAAAAAAAAGTCAATTAAATTAGTAACTAAAACTTACTAGTTAAATAGTAGTCATTACTTTATTTAAAAAATTCTGTAGGTAATTAATTAACTGTTTTTTTTTTTAGAACGCAAATATATTTTTTGGCTTAACGTCATAATGGGAGTGTCAGAAGCCGGTTCCCCAATAACTTCGGACCTTCCACCAATCGAAACTGACCGTCCAGGATCTGGTGCAGCGTTTGATGACGAAGACACTCCACGAAGAAAGCAGAGACGATACAGAACCACTTTCACAAGTTACCAACTCGATGAGCTAGAGAAAGCGTTTGGCAGAACTCATTATCCTGATGTTTTTACTAGGTAAGCTCATGGTTTTCACTACAAGTCTCCAAATATTGAAGAACGGCACAAATATTGCTATTTCCCGTGGTTCTCTGTAGTTTCCTCTGTCCTCTTTGGTTTACTGAAAATACTGTTAAAATTATAGAGAAATTGTCTTTGTTACAGAGAAGAGCTGGCTTTGAAAATTGGTCTCACAGAAGCCAGAATACAGGTGAGCAAACATTTGTTTCTCTTCTTTGACGCATGATCTAATAAAATTATCTTTTTCGATACGTATAAGAAGAAAATAAATTATGAAAGACTTATCATAAAGTTTTCTCACGTTACATTAAAACGGTATCAGTGATAAATTGACCACGATTTTGTTATTAGTTAGGAATTTCTAGGACTATATGAAAAATATTGAAAATAAACATTTAAATAAAGTAGGTATGTAACATATTTTGAATAGGTATATATTTAAGTAGCCTATTATGAACAATGTCCGTCACGTAACTTAAAAATGTGGACAAACAACTTCGACTCCATAATTAATTAAATTAATAAGTTGGAAATTAAAGGACGTTTACTCCTTTGGACTTTTGTTATTTCTTCAAGTATTCCTTTGCCAAAAACGGTTAATAATATAATATTAAGTAAGTCTACTTGCAACGTCTTACTTACAACAAGCCTTAATTCGTTGCATATATAACTCATACATAACTAGAATCTGCCTATGCAGCCTTATCTTATTTCGCTGTCTTGAAACACAGCACTTAATTTTTTTCCATTAATATAATTTCGAAGTCGCATATGCAAAATTTATTAAAACAACACAATTTAAATCTTCAGAAAGCTCTTAAAAGCTTAATAAAGTATGAAACATCGCATATTAAATTGTACAATTTAAGGTGAAATTTAATAACTGTTACAACTTATGAAAGTGGTTATTAATGGCGATTAAAACGATTAATAACTGTGGGCCGATGACCTTAAATTGTGGTCACCGTACAGAATTCAAGGTGCCATATATGTAGGTAGTGTTGTAACCCGACACTGTTCCCTTCCCGTATTAAGTCTAACGATGCAGTAATGGTTGGTCAATCACGTCATATATCTTGTATGCCATCGGATACATATTATATTTTTGTCTATATATAGGTATATCGATTATAATTACGTTACAGCGAAAGTGAGAATTTGGCCATTTTATAGATGTTTGTATTTATCTAAGGTCGAACAAATTAACTATGACTTAGTTTGTTACAAAATAGTCAAAATATTTATTTCTCATTTAAATGTGCACAAAAAACTTGCATTAATAATTCTTTTTATGACCGATTGATGATATTTATATCGATGATGATTTTATTTTTAATTAACTAACTTCTCCACCCGGCCTCGGTTGATTGCAATTGACTAAAAGGAAAATACTATTTCTTTGAATTGTATTTATCCACCTTAAGTTAACTTTCTCATTACTCTATTACATACTTATGAATTGTACATAATTATAATCTCATTCGGCAGAAACTAAAATTGTAAAGAAAACTGCATCAAAATTGGCGACTCTATTTTAAACTGTTAAAGTGCAATCAAAAACATGTTGTGGGTTTCAGCAAAATAAAAATGAAACCCATATATCTATTTTTATTACTTTATTAATTATATTATTGTTATATTAAGTATTTTTATACGATATTAACATTGACATTGGGATTGTCGTATATTGACAATAAAATATTTTTTTCACATACTTTTGTAGCATTGTTCACGTTAAATTTGTATAAGTGCCATTCACTTTTTCTCTTAACATTTTAAGAAGATGTTGAAACTTTTTTTTTTATATTTTAAAGTAGACAATGTAAATTTTTGTAGCATCTTATGAATTATTACTGTATCTACGTAGTAATTATACCGATTATTATAACACTTCTGAACTTTACGAATAGAAATGACAACAATTTATTCTACGGAAATTATGTATACTTTTGCTTCTATAATCATACCGACCACATTACCATTCTAAATGGGTACTTTTGCACCATAAACACATTTAAGAGACATAACGTATGACTTAATAGTTGCTATTATGAATTAACGTAATTCTTACAATCGATCGAACCTTCATAAATGTATGTAAGAAATAACCATATAAAATTACGACGCGTCCGATCAATAATTATTACATATTCATAGTAATTTTAGGTAATTACTTACCTATCTTTTAAGTAACTTAATACACGACGTTCATGTTTTTACTTTTTTGATGCAATAAAAATAAATAAATACCGTTGTCAAGAAACAAGCCGACGAAGAATTCATCAGAGCAAGGCGATGTGTGTTATTTTCAGTAAAACAGTAGGTAAATCGGCAATCCTCCCTGGCTTCACAAGTGTTATACCACGTTATGCTGTAGGGTAATTTTAACATTCGTTTAATTAAGGTTTAGTCACCTTAACCATTAGAATTTTGAATTCTGGAACCTTTCTGATAATTGAGATCAGAAATGCATGAAAATCTTTTGCGTATCATAAAAGAACAAGCTGATCGACACTGTTTTAATATATATAGACATTTATGAAAAATTACAATTTAAGACTTTGAATGTAACATAATATTTAATATTATCTCATACGCCATGTACTGTGTTAATTGTCTGTGATATCCTAATAATTATGTGTTTATAACAAAATTATAAATGAAACCTCAAATGAAAATGTCTCATGACTTATATGAATATTATACTTGCATTGCTGAAGGGGAAAAACATAATTATATTTATTTAATTATTTTGTGGTTAGATACAACCGAACGACCTTACTCGAAGAGCTTTTTGCAAAATATATATATGTATAATAGAAATGCTAGTGTTATAAAGTGCAGTATAAATAGAGCTATAGCTGATACATGCATAGTGTATATAGTAACATATATGTATCTATGTAGGTATAAAATTATAATTATATAGTGATACCATATTGGATGTGCGAGTATAATAAATTCCTATGACTTATGAACATGAAATGAGTTAACTCATACTGTTCTGTATGTAGTAGGTATCGGTTAGGACATGTTATTAAAAGAAATCATTTTATGACAATTTTTTTTTTTCAATTCCTTAATTGAATTAAAATAATAAATATGTGGTCAAAATTACTTTATTACATAAATACATTTTATATGACTTTTTAGGTAGAAATTTCACTCACTTTTAGACTAGATTATATATAAAAAAATGCGTAACTGACCTATTTGTTGACAGGTATGGTTCCAAAACCGTCGCGCAAAATGGCGGAAACAAGAAAAAGTTGGCCCTCATGCACATCCCTATAGCGGTTACTTGGGAACTACTCAGCCCCTGCCAACAACATCTACCTTACCAGCACCATCACTACCATTGTCGCAGTTGGGATTTGGGCTCAGAAAACCTTTTGACACCTTGGCTTTTAGGTAATTTATATTAATAATTAATGTTATTTAATTTAATTTAGGTCAAATGTTTTATTTAGTCTTACGTCACGCCATCATCAAAAGAGACATTGCTTCACTGTTTGTAATAAATAATATTTACATCCAAATTCGCTGCCCGTAGGATTTTTTTACTAAGCTATAACCATTCTCAACACCTGAGTTTATTGTTTTTTTTTAAATCAGCACATAAATAGATCTATAGACTAATTACAGCAGATATAAGATATAAGTTAGATATAAGTTATAAGTATAGATATAAGTTTAAATGCCATCAAACTCAAATTGGTAAAGTAAATCTTATTGTTTTTAGCATTTAATTTATAATATTTCACTCGATTTGCTCTTAATTTGTGTATGAAACTTTACAAAAAAAATTTACTTAAATATCTGGATTAAGTATCTGGAGTGACAGCTTTTGAATTTATTTACTATGGAATATAATTAATTATAAATAAATCAAAAACCAAGAAGAGGGTACGGCCAGATTTATTCGACACAGCCTTAGAATTTCTTTGTTTAATTCAAAATATAACATCCTTCTTTCTTTTCGAACAGGTATACAAACGCACCTCTCTTCGGAGCTCAGTATTTGCCGCCTTTGACGAGACAACCGCTTTTCGCCGCACCATTGTACGCCACGTCACCAGCCCATTTCCATTCACTCTTCGCTAATCTCTCCCTGCCGGAGCCGCCTCGGCTTTCGCCCGAACATTGCCGATTGTCGCCCGAAGTGACACGATCGTCGACGGAAGTTACCCGATCCCCAGCACCGTCACTTTCGCCTCCCATTTCACCGGGAAGCGAATCGTTACCACAATCTATGTTGGATGACGTCAGAACCTCCAGTATTGCTGCTTTGAGATTAGCAGCTAGAGAACATGAGCTTAGATTGGAATTGTTACGGCAAAGAGCAGATCTGATTTGTTGATATAAAACCTTCAAACATATTATAAAATAATGTGGCTCTCCGCCTCTGTGTGTTTCTTCCTTAACTTCTTTTAAACTATTGAAAAGAGCGAAGATACGAGACAGATTTCTGTACATAAATTACAGAAAAAAAAAAAATATCATTCGAGCAAAGCCAGAGGCGGGTCGCTAGTATATAATAAATGACCACATTAAATTAATTTTAATATTAGTACAATATAATGAAATTAGAATGCGCTAGGTTTACTTAGATACATAATTATGAACAGTTGTATTTTGTATACAGTTAATTGTATATTTATATAATAAATAAGTATTAAAATAAGTAATGTCCTTTACTGTAAATAATAGTTTTTATGTAATAGATATTTATGTTTCAAATTGCACATTATTTTATATTCCGTCCAGTGTAAATTTTACTTGAACGTTGTGAATCAATAAATTTTTCAATTTATTTATCACGTTTCTTTACTTCATAATTATCCTAAAATATTTTAGTCAAATTCAAAGTTAAAATTGTAATTTTATTGCATTAGATCCATCAAAATAATATATCAAATTTCATAAACACATAAAAGTAGTAAAATAACTGGGTTTTAGTATAAGGTATCAATATGTAAGGTATCAAAGTATAACGTAATCTTCGAAACGGCTGGACTAATTTTGACGAGACTTTCACTGGCAGATATTTGATGCTATAAGGAGTATCTAAGGGTACTTTTATTTAAAATAAATATAATATAATATTTATATAAAAGCATTTTAGCAAAGATTTATTGATTTATTTATATTCGACAAAGGCTTATTAAATGGTTTCAATATTGAATTATTAGATAAATTAATTAACATTATATATTATGTTATTGTATATATTTAGGAAAAGACGTAGTCTCTTTTGAATAACAATTGTTATTCTCATTTTTTTAATAATATTTAAAAAAAAATCACAAATCACTTCCACAATTCCACAAATGGAATATTTGCGATAAACTAAATAAAATTATCCATAACTAAATAATTTATAACTAAATATTTAAGATAAAGATTTTAAATTAAATTGAATTTAAGATTAGATATTAAATTAAGATCTTAATTTAAGATCTTAAATTAGATTTAAGATAAACATTTTGTACGTCAGTAATGGTAGGTCATATAGATCAAATATTAATTAAAATACCTATTATTAACATATTATAATCAACAAATAAATTATTATTATTATTATAAACTTTTTGTGCAGACCGGAAACGCTCTGTGTTTTTGCAAAAAGAGTTCATAATGCCTGGTTCGACTAATGAAATTAACATTATTATATTGCATTTCGTAATCATCTAAATATATACATATCATAAAATAAATTAACTGTCCGCCTGACTGTTTGTTCTCCGCTAACTTTTTCTAAATCATACAACGGATTTTGATACGGATTTCACTAATGGAAAGAGCGATAAAGCGAGGAAGGTTTGTGTTTAAATAATTTGAAGAAAAAAAAAAGGCATCCGTGCGAAGCGGGAATCATTTTATCGCTAGCATCTCTCTATAAAAGATTTTATTTAAATTTCAACTGAAATCGATTTGTCGCACTACTTGTGCCGAGAAATAGATTAATTACTTGTTAAAATGTCTACTTTCAGTTTCCAGTTAGATCAATAACAATAAAATTTCCTTAGTTTTGTTTTGTCTATGGCTAGCAAGCCGCAAAAGGTTATTGACATCCTATGATTCACAATACGATCATCACCAATTTGCTGTGTGGTAGATTATAATTATTTATTTAATATGACCGCATTAGTCAACGAAGTGAAGGCCGGGTGAAGGGATGAGACGTGTCTAATTACGCGACCTCCTAAGATCAGAAACCGCGCGATATAATGACACCTACAATCTGTCTAGATTCAAGAACATCGTAGTGTTTGAAAGATTCTTGTTATTTTTTTGTTTTTTCGTTATTTTTGTCGACTTGAGGATGGGTGGTTACTGGTTATGCCACAAGTGCCACAAGTGCCAATCATAGTAAATAGGATTTTATTTTTTTTTTATTAAAACAAAGTCACACAGCACTTAATTCATAGCTATGAACACAAACATCATTCAAGTATTAAATAAAGAAATAAATAAACATTAAATAAAATATCAAGAGTGTGTAGTGTATGTATTCGTACCTAATGTGCTAATGAATGTATGCGTGCGCGCGCGCGCGTGTTTGTGTGTGTGTGTGTGTGTGTGTGTGTGTGCGTGTGCGTGTGCGTGTGCGTGTGTGTGTAGGAAGGGAATAGGGAAATTATCTCTGCTATCCCTTACTTAATTACCGAAACACAACAGCACACATGCTGTTATTTCACGGTGGAAATGGCATTACTTTTATGGTCTTCATTTGATGAACCTGTCCAGAATAAGAATGAATATATTTCCTTTACTTAGAAATCCTTAATTATACTTAAACTTTTTCTATTATTTTTTAAAGAACATCATCACTGTTAATTTAAATTTAAAAAAAATATGTTTTGCATTATAATTAAAAGTAACATACATTAATATCTATAATATGTGTATAGCGCGATAAGTAATATCGTGTGATAAAAGACGATCCCTTTTTTAAATTATATTTAATAAACATCAAATTTTTATTATTATTTATTTGACAAACAATTACACGCCTCTTTTGTGATGGTAATGGTGCTTATCATAAGATTTTATGATCTTCGCCGGGCTATGTTTAATACCTAGTGATGGGACACGTAATTGTCGATAACTTTTATTCGACTTGAAAAACGTATATGTATGTTCTTTTAATTTTATGAACGCAAAATGTTTTGTTAGTTTACCGAAATGATTACCTAATCACGACGTCACGCTTCTAGGTGAGTTTCTAGATGTGTTTAGATATGTCAACTAAACTGCCTTACTAATATTCTAAAATACCTTAACGAATGTTAGGTACGCCTATTCATGAAATGCAGGAACTAGAAAGACATTAGGGAAATCGGACTAAAATTGACTTGAAATTATATACCCAAATGCAAATTTTGTTACGAAATCCATAAATTCTGTTACGAAGGAAACATCCTTTTTTTTATAAAATTATGAACTTGTGTGTTGTTTTACAATATACATAATTATGAAGTTTATTCAAAATAATCTCCATTGGCCTTTTATTCTAGAACAATAAGTAATAAGTGTAATGGCCTAATAAGAGAATATAACTGAAATACGCACTTTTTTATTGGAAATCGCACCAGAAGAACACCTAAGGAATGTTTTAAAATGGTAAGGACCAATGCGCTCACCAAACCATCACTGGAATTGAAATGCTTCCGTTGTACTCTACTGACCAATGGAGAAACTTCTCTAGAACTTTGAGCATAAAGTTATTCTGTTTATTAAATTATTCCTTGAGAGTAGAAACATTCTTGTATAGAAATAAAATTTTTAATGCCTTCTATAACAACTAAAACAACTACGCCTACTATAAACGATATGTCGTAGGACATCTTTTAAAATATGCCACTTAGTTTGGGTCCACATTGAATAAAAATATATGGAATATATATTTATATTTTTAAATTTATTTCATTGCACCTATCCACTATCAGATCCGGCGGATATGTGCCGAAGCTTTAAGTGATCTCGTCATTGCATCTTCTTACACTCATCACATAATTAGTAAAACAACGACACGTCATTAAATAACATCGCAGCATTCGCCAGGATGGTATTATCTTATTGTTTTATCGACATAATATTATCGACTTTTAGTACGAATCCCTAGTAGGGTGCATTTGATTTTTTAGTGTAAAATAAGTGAAGGCAGACGCGGGCGCTTTCCGCCTAACTTTTATTCACCGATCGTGGTCTTTACTTACATGAGTTTACGACTGCTCGTAAATTAGTTAAACGAATAAAGACGTTTTGTGAATGCGAAATGACGTCCAGACATTTCCATTTAAATTATTTTAATACACAACGATTTAATGTCGCTATATTGATAATAAGGTTTTGTGCTGATTCAATTTCGCGTAAGTAGACACTAAAATTCAAATATTAACATGTTATACATGCTTATTTGTTTAAAGCGTAACTTCCTGGATCCTCCTTTTTAAAATAGGGCTTTTGATTTCTTTGAGATTTGAACATTAAAAAAGTTTGAGTTTATTCTGAAATATTTTTGTAGTAAAGTGAATAAGCATTTACAAAAATTTTCCAATTTTTGTAGGAACAAAATGGCCTAATTTTTTTACTAAAATTTTGACAGAATCTCGCTTTGGCCGGCTCCATTGAATCCATTTTCGAATAATACCAACAATTAGTGCTAGTGCTTAAGTTTCGTGCAAAGTAGTTTAAATATAAGGCAATAAAATAAATCAATATCAATACACTAAAATTATGAATCAACAAAATTCTTAAAAGCAGATTTTAAATAAGCAGATATTTCTCGATATTGTGATAGGTGTGGCATGTTAGCTGCTATTAAATATTTCTAATTTACATTCCTAATTCTAAGTATTTATTTTTAATAAATCACAGACCTGAGTCGATGTAAGAATTAATTCATTTGCTAGCTGGATGGAGGCATATTATAGCTTTTTTTAGTTTTAGAATATAGCCAGAATCGAATAGGTATATATGCTCGTTAGATTAATTATATTTAAAAAATAACTACTTAGCTGTGTTTGTGTCATTGCCCATAAGTAATTTAGATATTGCTATAGTTTCATATCGGAACTTTTTCCGTTTATGAGTAGTACATATTTGAAAATATGGTTTTAAGAAGAAGAGTGACATTATACTTGATAATAGGTGACTACACTAAATCACCTGTTAACCTAAGAGGGATACAACCTATCCAGATAGGATAAAGGACAAGGTATCGGTGTATGGTGTATAACTAAATTAAATTAAATTAAGTCTGGTATAAAAACATTTAGATATAATTAAGTTTATAAGCGTTTGAATCAAGCTATTAGTTTAAAAATGTTTTGGTCTTGTATTAAAATAATAATATAAAATTTTAATAAGGTTATTATGCATTATAATCACAGACTCGTAGCAACTGTAACGTATGAATTTTAAAAAGATTATAGTGTGTTTATCTGTATATCGAGAGAGCAAGGCGCGAACTCAAGCGGCGACCGCGTGGGCTGCACCACAGGACACCTTAATTCTTAACTTCATACAACACTTCACATAACAATTACTTGTACACAAAACTTACAAGCAAATACGACTCCAATGCCGTTGTCATACAATTCAAGTTCCAAGTAGACAATCCACTGACTCTATCCCCGTGTGGGTCATTGTACAATCGGTGATATAATTGATTACAATGCCAACATAGAATGTCTAACGTCAGGTTCTCGTTTTCTATTTATAGAAAATTATTTAAAATTGATTTGTAATTTAAAATTTATAGATATTAAGCAACACCTAAATTTATATGCAGAAATTGATTTCATCTTTGAGACTTTGTCCAAATAAACACATTAGGATTCTTCATAGTGATCTTCAGTGCTATGGAACTTGGGTGGATTGTTCTGCTTACTTACGCTCGTGAAGCTTTCTGATCAAAGAAATGAACAAAGACTTAGTAAACAAGAATTTAATAATATTAGTTTAATAATAAGGAAATTGCACAATTTTCATTGTCCTTGTTTTTTCAAGTTAAAATTTTATTTATTGTTATAATCGATGGCAGTTTGATACCATCGCCCATAAACTCAAGGAACACCACTGATTCAAGTTTGTTGCCGGCTTTGCATACGATGCTTATATAGGAAATACAAAGGCACATGTGCTGAAATGTCCAGTGGTCTGTAAGGATGTAGTTACTACCGCCAGACTGGTTACCCAGTCAGTTCACAGTCCACAGTGTGCTACGATTAATTTAAAATATTACTATTACCAATATTTTGTAACAAATATTAGTTTAGTAGTGGCAGGGCACACTGCGTTTCGCAATCAATTGGGCAGCCCGTCTGGCGGCAGTAACCACCCTCTTACAGAATACCATCGTGAAATAACAGCATATATGCGCTGTTTTGTTTCGGTGAGTAAGTAAGGGATGCCAGAGCTCATCACCCTATCCCTTCCTTTAAAGTCCTCAATCCTTCTATGATAGGCAGGGCAATTGTACTTAGTACATATGGCGTTGCTTGTGTTATAGACGACGGTAGCCACCTACCATCAAGTGGACCGTCAGTCTGTCTGTCGACCTTAACATAAAAGAAAACAAAGTTTTGTAAAATAGGACCAATATCGCTTAAAGTTTACCTACTTTCAATTGAAGTCAAAGGATTAAAATATCTTTAATATTACCTACTCTTAAAGTTTTAAGATACCTACGTACTTTTAGGATTAGATAATTACTCTTAAAAAAATGTTATAACTCGTCTAGAAATATGTTCCAAGAGCCTCTTACTAACACTTAACCGAGTCAGCTCTATCCCCTATCCAATTATTTGTTAAATTTTATTTACAACACATAATGGTACAAACTTTTACTGAACCTGATTAGTATAACTAGCAGACCGACTGTTTGATGACCGAATTAACATTTATAGGAATTAATCGATTCAGTTCGATTATACCATTCGAATAATCGAGCCATAAACGTCTCGTTATCTCTAATGGGAACATATGGGTATTGTACGAACTATCATAACAGTCGTTTCCTGTTTTTTTTTTATTAACCATATTTTTACTGTATTTAATTACGGTATAACATTATTGTGTTATATGTGAATAATATTCAATTAATTACCATTATATTTATATCTATATCCATATCTATCTATAATACACGCTAGCGATACACGATATGTAGGCAACTATAGTATTTTCAAAAAATCTTTTTTAGCTTAGGTTAAGTATAAAATTATGTTATTTTTCAAATTTCAGCTCTTTAGACTTAATTGGTTTTGATTGTGTGTTGATAGTAAGGACAAACAATTTTATATGAAGTCGCCGTCGGCCTCCGTCTGTTTCTCCGCTATCTCCTTGTAAACCACCCAACGCATTTTGATGCGGTTTTCAGTAATGGGAAGAACGATAAATGAGGTAGGTTTGTGTATATGATTTGCAGAAATAAATATTTACGTGCGAAGCCGAGAGCGAGCCGCATATTCGCGGGATCAACAATATACTAAAAGATAACTGATGCCAAAAAGTAATTACGTAATTATATTTATTATTGAACTATTGTAAAAGTTACTTAACCGTTAAAAAAATATTTACTTACTACATTTTATGAAAATCAAAATATATTTCAAAATATATTTCATAAAATTTAAATGTTATGAAATATATGCATTTATAGTATATAACAAAAGCCATTAAAAAGCACCTTTAACGGTGTGCTCGGAAACTAACCTATACAAATTATTTAAATAATTTCGCAAGCACTAAAGGAACAAATTGGTTTTTTTGCCAACCATACGCGAAACTTTTAAAATATTTATGGGCAATATATGAATTTCTCTATAAGTAATTTTAATTTCTTCAATCTATCTAATAGCTGAGTTGAAAAAATGTATGTTTGTTGCATTTAAATTTATATCCACCATTTATTATTTACTATCTTTGCCCGCGGCTTCGTATGCGCTGTAGTTCGTTTTTTGAAAATCCGATAGAAATCTAACATTTTTTTCACGATAAAAAGTATTCTATATGTTAATCCATGTAATAATTAATCATCTGTGTGCCATATATTTCATCCAAATCCTGATGAGTACCAAACATCCAACATCCAAAAATACAAACTTTCGCATTTATTTTATTATTAGGATAAGGAACGATTCTAATACCTGATGAATCCTCTTTACAAGCAATATTGTGTGAATCAAATGTGAATTTTTTAAAGATATTTGACGCGTATAACCTCTGATAACATTTTACACTGATAGGACACAAGTAGTGTACTTTTAGTACTACAGTTTACTAAAAAAATACTTGAGATGAAAATATGGGAACGAACCCGTATGGAACATCTAGTAGTCTATAATAATATATGTAGTAAATTACACTTTGCTAAATGTTCAACTTGTGTCGAACCATAACAACTGATACGACGATTAATTAACATAAAAATGATTACAATGTTTGCGTTTTGCTAGAATTCGCCATAAAACCTTATTACCGGCATGATTTGCGCTTGTCTGACTTCATTAGCACAAGGTGTAAGCGACGGATTAGGCAGATGCGCTTTTTGTACCGACTTGCTTTCATGTAATTAACTATCCTTACAAGTTATTACCAAGTAATTTGATGTAAAATCTAAAGTATGCGATAGTTTCGCACTTTCAAAGTGCATTCGCAATGTATCCATTTAACGGTCGACGTAGCCGTTCAACTGCTTTTAATTTGTAAACAATGGCACAGAATATGATGTAGACGGCAATATGTAATTGCATATAAGGAATATTTTAAAAGGTCATAAAACTCACTAGTACTTAGGCGGCAAATATAAAACGGGCGGATGTTTTGTTAAGGCTGCCATACACGATTAAATCTTTAGTATTTTAAATCTTAAAATTTTGAATTATTTTTAAAAAGCAGCCTGCTTCCGGCTTCGCACGAATGCAATTTTTTTCTGCAAATTATATACCTGCACAAAACTTCCTCGTTGATCGCTCTTTCCATTAGTGAAAACCGTATCAAATTTTGTTGGGTGGTTTAGAAAAAGATAGCGGAGAAACGGATAGAGTAATAATAATAGAATATGAACTGGGAATTAAAAAAACCAATTATGGTTTTACGGTCAACAAATCCGAGTTCGAAACGTCACAGACCAAATTAAAAGTAATTTATGTTGATCGAATTCATAATAGAAAACTATCAACGCACAGAACAACCGGTATTCAAAATATATCAATGCAATCGATGTCAAACATTCGATTGTGATTAATCGAGGAACACTTTAAACTCGCTCACAACACGCAAATAATGTTTTAATTCGAAACACTCCTTCAAAACTCGATAAAAGCTTTAAAAGAAACATCGAAACCCGAAGCAAATAATGCTTGCTGATAACGTTAGACAAATTCAATTTTAGAATGTCCAACTCGCCATCTGTTACCGAACTAATAAAAACCAAATGTCGTTGGAGCATAAAGTTCAGTATTCAATGTAATAAAACATCGTGCAAGGCGACTATTTTTAAAAAAAAGGAATCATTCGGTAAGCTTTCCATTAGCGGGCACGCGCCGAGGACTACAACAAATGACATTTAAAAGGAACAAGATTTGAATTTGTTTGAAATTGGAACGTCTCGACGGCAATATAAATGGCGTCTAGACTTTCGTTCGATAAGACTTGGATGCACGGACCTCTTACGCCCGTACCTACTCCATTCCGTACGAAACAAAGATTAGTTTTATGACTGTTCAACAAACAACTGTTTTATTTCGGCTTTTAATTATTGAAATGGTCATAGATTAGGACCAATCTATGGCAATGGTATTATGTCAACAAGTTAGAAGGTATTGTTTAAATTTTTGCTTTTGTTACAATAAAACAGATCAGCAGAATTGTGTGTTGAAGGGTGGCAGACAGGCTGATGTTTCACTTGATGGTAGGTGGCTACCGTCGCCTACCATCAAGTGGAACACTTGTGTTATAACACAAGCAACGCCATAGCTTAAAGTGCGCTGGTGACTACAGATTAAGGATGAGGGATTAGGAAGGGGCCGGGGAACACAACAGCACACGTGCTGTTATGATCAGTCCTGTTGTGAGAGGCCACGTTTCGGCACCATACGTCATCACTGGTAGGATGCACTGATTATATAACTTGGTCTTCAGATATTGCGGCAATGGTGACGAGAACAGATGACGCAGCTTCCCGAATGCAGCCCAGTCCAGCCGAATTCTATATATTATTTTGTATTTTAGGTATATATGTTTTTGCTTAGGAATTTTGTGACGTCAGGTCTGTGAGTGTAAGGTCAGTACCCAAAACCATCAAGCTGCTTGTGGTTTTATTTCACCAAAACGACTCGAGTAATTTACATTTCAATGTACTTAAGGTAGGTACGTAATGATACTTAAGTTTGTGGGTTTCTTACTTCTCAACTACGTATAATGACTGTGATTATCGAGCTCGGTGGCTGCAGGTACCTTCTAACTTAAGATTTTGCTAAATAGAAACAGAATATTTTAAAATTGTATATTTACTTTTAAATTTTAAATCTAAACGCAAATAAAACGATAAATGTAACTTGAAAATCTATATGTGACACATACATACTACATACCAGCCATCATAATACCTATAGGTAAATATCACTAATACAAAATTAGAAATTCAATATATATTTTAGATTTAATAAAAATTATACTTATTAATTTGACAAATAGTATAAGTAAGCATAATAAGTCTAATTTAGTATACAGAGTCCTATGATAAGCATTCAGTATAGTAAGTTCACCATAAGAAGCCCTTGAAAGACGTATTCTATTGTTGTATATAATTCCGCCCGTTCCACCTATCTATACTAAGGTATCCCAGCTGGTAGGGATAGGTGGAATTTTTTACACCTATCCCTGCTATCCAGGGATAAGTCTACCACCTATCCAGCTGGTAGACTTATCTTTAAGTCTTAAACCCATGCTGCTTCTTTCCATTCTTCTTTGAGTGGTCTGGATTTTGTTTCTGATTTTGGCGTCAAACGTCCAAATTTGACACACGTAGGTTAGACATGGTAGTATAGTAGTATTATTGTATGATAAAATGGACAAGGTCGGCGGACGATCTTAACTGAAACTTGTACATTTCCCTATAGGTATACTTTCCAGGTAGGCACTATAGTTGCAGCAGTATTTTGGTGTTGTTAGTGTTTATAGGCGACAGTAGTCATATATGGTATATTAGGTTTCGTCGGCCTGCTTGCAGGCCTTCATATTTTAAAAATAATAATAATATAAATTAATATTCTTCTGTACATTACTATGGTATAAGTAAACCATATAAATAGGCAATAAATCCGAATAAGAAATCTCAAACTGTGCAACATAAAAGCTAATTA
Organism: Synanthedon myopaeformis; assembly: GCA_944738685.1. NCBI lineage: Eukaryota > Metazoa > Arthropoda > Insecta > Lepidoptera > Sesiidae > Synanthedon > Synanthedon myopaeformis. The sequence goes on from OX122915.1 coordinate 10,584,004, forward strand.
CCGATAATAAAAATTACTATAGCGCCGTGAACGATTCAAGGCCAAGACATCTGATGTCATTAAACCCTTGAAAAAGCCGAATGACTGGACCATTTCACACACAACCCTTGCTTCGTGGGGATTGAGCAAAAAACTAATGACGATGAAAGATAACTCAATTTGGACTCGATGTTGTGTATACGAACTGTATTGTTGAGATACTGCAACTAATCGGACGCTTGAACAGTGGAACTAATAAAAATTTTAATTAAATTCTTTTCAAAAATGTAGTAACCGATTGAACAGTTATTTTATTTTATAACTAGCGACACGCCCCGGCTTCGCACGGATGCAATTTCTATGCAAATTATTTAGACAAACCTTTCACGTTTATCACTCTTTTCATTAATAAAAACCGTATCAAAATCCGTTGGGTGGTTCATATATTATGTTAGCGGTGAAACAGACAAAAGCGGATAGCGACATTATAATATGTAGATATAGATCTATGTTTTCTATATACATACATATAGAAAACATAGATGTTTGTAATTTTTAACATCTAAGTAATAGCAATTATTTAATGAAAATCAGATTTGTCTACAACTAATTTTGTTATGTCGATACTGCATGCATATAGAGAGCTCAAATGATTCATAAGAAAGCCTTCTTATGTTTTAAAAATGTAAGAATTTTAAAGAATAATTATAACAAAATTAGCCCAAATGACTTACTTCTTGTACAAAATACTCTGCGTATCTCGGTCTGTAACAGGTATATAGAAACGCTAAGATAAATACACGCTATCTATTATAATAATCAGATTTCGAAACGAACAACCAGCTACTGTCGAAAACCGATTAGTGGGCCTAATATTAATATGACAGTACCTGCAAAACAAAATATGGGGAGGGCGCCGCTCAGTAATTACAAAATTTAATATGTCTACACAGACTCCTTGTTTCGCATATCATCGTTGTTCATTAAGTTCCAACAATGTACAGCCACACATAAAAGCGTTTATAGTTTAATGTTTTCATTTATTGCCCGTGTTTTATGATTTGACTTTTTATACTTATTAATTTTATAGCTCATAAGGCAAATTAAAGTTTTGTACGTATTATATTTATATGGGAGTAGGTAAGTACATATAATCAAACAGAAATAAGGTGATGCCTGCAATACGTCTTTTGAGTCAAAATTAATTGCAAGTAAGAACACTCGAGAATAAAAATACATTACCTAATTGAACAGTTCTCTTACTTTTTATTGCAAGCTAATTATAAAATAGCACATATTATATTTTATAATACTATAAAAGAAATATTACTTCAATAAAGTAGATACGTATTTTACTTGTTTATTTATTTATATAATATATGCAGACGTTAACAAACAGTAGGTAAAATACTATTATATTATTTTTAAGTTCCAAAAAGGAATAATAAATAATTCGTTTTTTTTTTTATTTTTTTATTTGAGTTGGATTTGCTCTGGGCCAACAACTAGCTGTGTAGCAAGGATGAGGCCTATGATGGAGCGAGCTCACCCAGAAGATGCCTATTTACTCGAATTTTGAAAAGATTTGGGTTATATGAGCTCGTAAATAGAGACGCCGCCGGCAGGGATTTCCAAACCTAGACAGTGTGCAATATAAAAAATGTTTTAAAGCGCTTAGTCCGAAAAATTTCGACAAGATGAGGTTAGTAACCAGCCGTACGTCTATATGTTCGATGGAAGAAAGGGGAAGGCGGTATGAACTCATGCAGCTCCTGAGCACACTCTCCGAAGTACATCTTATAAAAGACTGGCAACTTTTAAGATGCATTTTGCAATTGCTTTTTAATCTGATTTTGCTATTGATCTTAAATCTAAACAAACGTTTAGACGTGCGAATATCGTTTGAAATTACGGCAAGTACTTTTGTGATCGATTGTACCCGTACACAGAACGATGTAAATTGAATTAGTGGGCGTGTACACGGCGAGCTGTGGTGACCGTGCGGTACCGACTGCGGCAGTACCCGCAATTTACAATAATGAATGTGATGGGCCGCAACGCAAACGACGCAATCACTGGAAATATCATTTATTTCACTAATTATCGTGATTAAGCGGTTTTTGTTTTGCTTTATTAATGGTTTACGCTTCAAAATGATAGATTTTCGTGTGGCGTGTCATAGGTAGGTAGTTCTTTCACGTAACATACTTTTTCAGAAATCCAATATTCAATATTATCAATCCATTTGAGAGCACTGGATATTTTTAACATTTATAAAAACTCTCTTATAAATTTTCTTACAAAAACAATTTTGTTACTGGAACATGATCTACTGCAATGTTTTTGCAACGCTCTACTGCGTCGTCTCTTTTTGTATGAAGTAACTTTCAAAATATTATTAGCTATTAATTACGGACGGTCATGAACCTAAATCGTGTGATATGTTTATTTTTGCAATCAGGTCTCATATTTTATGTCTATGTTCAAGACACTGAATGAATAATAAAATTCTTTAATAAAAAAAAATCCTATACTTAGTATATCTTTATCTTTATATATGGAGTTTATTTTGCAAAGTTCAAGATCCTTCCAAATGTGTAATATTTTAAAATTTAGTTTCGACCATTTGAAAACAATTTGGCGCCAACATTCGGCGGTCCGTCGTCTGAAACAAAGAGATTTGATTGCACACGAATGACTTGCGCGATGCGCGTGCGACGCACAATGGCGCACCGTGAAATTGGGGACGGACCGCATCGGACGAAGGTTCCGTATGCCAATTTTACGAACTGTTCGGAGATAAAATGTGTATATTTTTTATTCTTGTCATACATACCTACTTATACGCCTTTACTTTTTACACTAAGTATACCTAACTTTGAGAATGCAAAAAATGTTTCTTTCTACGTGTAACTATTTATTCGTTTTAAAGTTGTTGTAATTTACCCGAAAGAAAATTCCTAGATAATAAATGTGCGTGGCGTTTAAGCCTATTCCTTTTGTCGCTGAAACGTGTTCGTAAGAAAACTCAGCAACGATCAATGAGGTATGGAAAGGGCTCTATTTTTCGGGGTAACTCTGCGCGATCGAAACAGGAATGGGGAGATCCGTAGACAAACGAAAGTTACCAACATATTCAGGCGGATCAGTAAGTTGAGGTGCACAGTATTCAGAGATCAGTGGGCTGTACACAATAGTACGGAGAGCTGCTGGTCGCTGGGGCTGGAATATCCTCTAGTGGAGGGCAAGCGCAGCGTAGGACGTCAACCCACAAGGTGGAGAATAAGCGAATCGACAGTGAATTCGGGCTTCTTCTGACCGGTCCTATGGGGAGGCCTATGACCACCAGTGGACGTCCTACGGTTGAGATGACGATGAATGTGCAAATTGAAAAAAACTAAATAATTAAATGTACGTATAAAAGTTTACCCACGCATCTCCAAATCTATCGCAAGCTCTATGTACTGTTGACGGCATATCATTTACAAAGTATCATCAGCTACTAATCTATTTATTGATTCAATAGACGAGTCTGTCCGTCAGATTTATAAACAAACAACGGTAGTGGGTAGTGAAAAAGCGTCGGCCCCTTTGCGCTTCGGCTCCTCTAACCAAATGTAAATGATGACTATACGATTTCCTCAATATTTGGAGACTTGTAAGAACACGCCTCCTACTGTTTCATAGTCGGCTACGTGCCCATAACGAGTTAAAATTAAGTGTACACTTTTTGGTTCATATTTACAGAGATAGATATTTCACAGCAATAATTAAAATAAAATTAGTAAGTACTTAATACAAACAATTAAAACCGGTCTTGAAGAGTTATCTTAATGAGTCTTAGCCATGCACCAAGCGAAAGAAAGTACCTAACATTAGACAAATTTTCATTTGTTCTTATTTTTCAATGTAAAGGCTGACAGGCTGACAGTCCACAGTAGGTGGCCTTTCAATAGTAGGTGACTACCATCACCAGTTAACAGGTACCTGGGTGTTTTTAAAAATACCCAGTCATCCCAAATTCCTGATATGGAGTTGTTCCAGCATTTAGTGGCCGTTTACCTAAAACTATCTCGGATAGTGACAGAACGATGATATCAAGAAGACGCCGACACGACTGAACTTGATCTTAAATAATTATATATTATTTGCATTAGAGGTACCTACTTACTGATACAAAATATATTATTTCGCTAGTACTAGTTGCATTTTTTTTTTATTTGGCATATTTAAATTTAATTTAATATAAGTTTAACGTTTCATGAGCCTTTGAAATTATAATTTCCAATTAGCAGTATACGAAATTCTAAACAATTTTATAACTAATTCCATAAAATAAACTTTTGCTGATATCACTGGTGTTAAGTAATATCACTAGTGTTAAGTAAAAGTGGCATTTTTGAGCTGGTTCGAACGTGTCGAAAACTTTTTTCCTGTTGTTTTTAACGAGGCAGACGAAACTGTGGGGGCGTGACCAGTAAAGCATAAATACATTAGGTTTTACTAGCTGCTTTCTCGCTGAAAAAGTTAAAACAGCTTACTTACACCGTCCGAAAGCTTTTTAATACCTATTAAATGCAGTTTGTTAACCAAACAAAAAAGATAATATGAAATGTTTGCTCGGGTTCTGATGATATTTCGCATGCATAACTCGTACTCGGTATGCAAACAATCACACCTTCACATATGTGGAAAGCATACATAAAAATATATTGAAAGTTGCAGATGGCGAACCGTTTAAGTTTTTATCGTCGCACAAGTCGTTACAAACCAATTAGCGGCCTAATATAGACTTGATACAGATATCTTGTTGTAACGTAGAATGACAAAACAATCAATAAACAAGTGGGTTCCGATATCAATGTGAAGTTTTATTCCTTAATTAATTATTAAATTTTTTTAAAACCTTATTAGAACTGAGTTATTTCAAAACTAACACGGCTGTTAATGGCAATGTAATATAAACACAAATTAATCTGGCAACAATTCTTAGGCGTGAGTAAGGAATGCCTTTTAAATTGCTTTGCACGTGAAAGTTGTTTAGGTTGAGCTTTTATAGTTAGTAAGCAAATCGATAAGTTTATAGCTGAAAGTTTATTCCCGGTTCAGAAAAGTGATGATAACAAAATCGGGGAATGAGTAGAGTTTAATGCTGTAGCTACATACGAGTATATATCATCTATATCTAAAATTTAATTACTCAACTCGATATATAAAGAATCAAAGATGTTTTTTGTACCTATGTTATGGTATATTCGAATTCGTTGAATGCTCAAAGAACAGAAATGAGTATTCACGTACAACACACACGGCCGTGTCATTTTTAGCTTCTAATGTTTAGTAAGTTGTTAAAATTTTATATTGTCTTTTTAGCAAACATTACGGAACCCATAATGTTTGCGGAATTCATGCATACAAACATTAACTACATGACATTTTAATTTAATTCCTTTTTGTCCATTGTTTAATATACACTGAAAACACAATATGTTAATACGACTTCATAGCATCGAATTCGACTAGGGATTCTTGTGCAACTATGTTGCTGTGTAACAAATTGATAAGTAGTAAAAGATATTCGTTTTATGACGGTTATGAATAAAATTATTAATTGTAATCGTCATTTTTATATCGCATTAATCAGTAATATAGTGAGGCGTTGAAGGTTTGAGTATGAACCTCCTCGGCAGACTTGTTCTGTTCGTCGTTGCTTTCATTCAGGAATAGCATTGGCAACATTCTTGCAGGCTAGCTATTACATTGGTTATGTTTATGTTAGCACTTTGGCAGTTCTGTGTTAGTGGTATGTGACAAACTTATGTGTATATGTGTATGTATGTATATATGTATTTATGTGTAATATGTGACTTGTATAGTTTGTAGGTAATTGAATAATTTTGTTTCTTTTTTAAATTTTATTTCATTTTTCTTATAAGCTGTGGATTTTGTGATAAATAAATAAACAAACAAATCATTCTGACTTAAAGTCATTGTTAGCAGGTGACAAATGGAGCTTAGAACATTAACTCTAAGCGCCCTACCTCACCGGGACGACGTGGCCAACAATTAATATTGAAATGTATGGCAGATAACGCACTTGGCGACGGTTTGGAAGCGTCACTAATTTGGAGCGCAGCCACGACTGTCGGCTCTCTGTGTGGAGTCTGGAGACTGGCGAGCCGACGACGTAGCCAGTAAAATGTACATGAGTAAACGGTCGCACGACAAGGATTTTCTTAATATTGTATCTTGTTTTGTTAGTTCATTTCTACATAAGCTCAATAATTCATCAAAACATGATACTGACATTCTTACGTAGTTAAAGAATTTTGGAGGATATTGGCTACTCAATTTGGCAACCGAAGGGAGCAACGCCTACGTCGCCGGCGACGTGGCCATGGCGTCCCGGTGAGATAGCGCCCTAAGAACGGAAATAACATAAAATGTAAATTTTCGAAAGTGTAAGTCCGAAAGCTGTTAATTTTGAGATACCTATATATTTTTTGAGGTACGGTAAAAACTTTTATAATGCCTTTTTAGTAATATCTGAATGCATAACCTGATATTGCAATTATGTAGTGAGACTTAACCGACCCTTGAACTTTTAAATCAGGGATCATATTTTACGCGTACCGTCATTTTAATTAAAAATTTTAATTAAATTTAGTATCAAAGGAGTTGATATATAAAAAAAAGGTGTAATATTAAATCTCATTTAATATAGAAAAAGTAAGTAAAACTATATATTTTATAGTTAAATCTATAAAAAGATAGTAAAAACTGTCTTCGTTGCTTGCCTGTTAGTTAAAAATAAAGCAAACTAACACCGTTTTTTTCCTTCCCCAAATTTAATGCCGTATCAGACTGGCGTTCGAACTCCGAAATTATATTAACAATTCAATTAAACCATTCCCATAGCACAGTTTTTAGTGAAAACCATAAATCGGAGAGGCAACCCTCTACCCTTTTTGTCTTTGGTAATGAGTGTATTACCATACAAATAGAATCAGTTCGGTTCGCGGTGTAATTGAGTTCGGCGCCCCGCTGACTCCACCCGCTTTGAATGCGCCGACCGCGTTCGACTCTTTTTACGAGTAAACGTCCTCACACACGACACAATAAACAAAATCGTTTTATAATCCCAAAAAGTTATAGATCGATGGTACTTTTTTTAATTCCATCACAGCTTATTTGAGAGTAGGGAGATTTTTATATATAACATTAATTAAAATTGCAGAATTTTTACACGAAAAATACTAGATGAATTCAGAATACTCCATAACAGGACAAACTGGATAATATTTTTTCGATAATAATCTACAATATTATATTTAAAGTATTACTTATTATTGTGTTATATTCTAGTTGTTTTTCTTGAATTGGTGCATTTTTTATTTATGTATTTATCTCAAAATAACTGAATTTTTTAAAAATTTATTATTGAAAATGTAAAAATGTAAATTTAATATTAAATTATTGCTAAAAATTCAAAAAAAGAAACAACTTCAAAATTAACATTGAAATTTTTTCTCCTTCAAGAATATTTTTCCTTATTTAATTTTCTTATTTTAACTATAATTGATACTTATGTAATAACATAGGTGTAGGTATGTCCCTAGTACTTAGATATGTACTTCAGCAAAAATTTAATGAAGATGTTGTTATTTATTGTTTTTATTTTTAAGTTTTCAAATGCAATAAATCTTAGAAACAAATTAGATAAAACTGCGAAAGCAAATCTTACGAATTAAATAATTCGTGTGTAGATGTCTTGTACAAACTAAACCAAGTGCAACTGACAATATAAATATTATATTGATTGGCAAAGATTGCTTCACAAATACAGGTTGTAGGCGATTAAAAGTTGGAGTTTGAATTTAGAATATTCTTTTTTTATTCAATTGCTTTTTTTTTCAACACTAACAAAATGGGTAAGTCGGAATATTACCGGCGGGCGTTAAGGAGGGTTAGTCCAAATAGTTCTACTATTAGTTCTACGATAGAACAGTTTGGATAAAAAAATCCAAGTATTAGTTCTACTGCAGAGTATGACAGATTGGACTCGAATAATTTTAATGGAACATGTCCAACCAAACTGTTCTACTACTATTTGTATAATAGAACTCGAGACAAACAGTTACGTTAGATATTTTTAAAATGTATTATTTTAAGGTTTTATTTAAAAACTTCAAAACTTCCTTAATAAAAATTTTGACAAATAATTTTCTCAAATATTTATTTATTTAAAAAATAAAACTAGTGTGACCCGAGTGAAATTAACCCAAGTGAAACGGCTCAATACAAGTATTATATGCCTTGCCCGTTGACAATTACTTGTATCAATTTTCAAGATTTATTACTATAAAGAAACTCGTACTCCGATATTTGAAACATAACAAATAATAAGGTTAGACAATAAAATAGGTGTTAGCCTGCAGCGATTGAATACAATTCGTACCTAACTAGAATTTACAACATGAGACAGAAAATGTAGGAGTCTATAGTAAACGACAATTATCCTTTTTAGGGTTGTCGAAAACAAATTTTATTATATTGTTGTTAAATTACAACAATTTTATATGATGAAACATTTAGGTCTGAAATATGGAAAAGATGGCAGATATCATCCTTTGCCTTCCTTATAGTTTGGCGTAGGTACTTCGTCACAACCAAGTATTGCTTGTATGAAATAGGCAATGGTTGTCATCTATCATCGAATTGACATTAAACTGTCTGCCGTACTTAATCATAAAAAATATAGAAATATAATATTGTTTATTTATAACTAAAAAAAACTCGTTTGCGTCAAAAAGACTTGAGTTTGCGTTGATGTCTTTTCCTCTTTTTTTGCGTCTACAAAAATTTCTTCGAGCTGTATCCCTCTACTCTAAAGGTAAAACAAGCTTTGTTAATTATAAATTATTACATACCAAGTTACAACCCTTAATGAACCCGCCACAAGATAGAGTCGGCTTCAATTTGATTAAGTGTACTGTTACACGATATTTCAATGCGTCTGAGAAACGCATAAATATATTGGGAAAAAATGTAATTACCACACAAAATAATACCAGGTGCTAATACTTTATGCAACAATGGAATGTTTAACATTACATATTCCCCTATAATTTCTTTATGCGTTTATAAATATCACATGTCCTTGTCAGCCCGTTATACTTATACAACTCACTTCTTTGACACAGACTTCTTCTGTTGTGTATGAGGAGGTAAGGCTGCACCACACCAGGTATTGCCAATTGCCATTGGCAGTTGCTATTCATCGAATACAAGTACAAGCAAGTGAACGTCATTTTCAAAATCATACATTAAATAGAAGAATCAAATGCGTTCTTCTCTTTCATGTAGGCACTGGGGTTTGAACTTAGGTTTGACAGATTGATATTCGACCGTTCTTGTTATTGAACTATCACTTCATAATCTAAGTTTATTATTGTTATGTTAGCGGTTATTTCACGTTTGAAATGTTAATTTTATATAGACAATAGACATATATTATAGGTATATTAGGTATAGGTGCTAACTCCGCCAAATGCACCTGAGTAAAGCCGGGGTTCGTAGGTCTAGTTGATACCTATATCATAAATTAAAAGCATATATTATTAACTCAACATTAAATTGTATGAATCCTAAGATATACTTAAAGCATAAAAACTTTCTTTTTAGAATTGGTCTTTATAATTTTCAATACAACTTTTTGTATACTTACAATTTTTTTTTCACTGATTAGTTTGAAAGAAATAATTGAAGATTTGTACCTGTAGGTACAAATTTTCATGGTTCAATAGTTGTACACAATTTTTTTTTTCACTGATTTCAAAACTACAATTTATTCCTATGATTTTTTTACAGTTAGCAAATTTATTATAATAGAAAAGTCCGAAATAATTATATTACCCAGATTATATTACTTGGACGAATACTAAACTTGGGTGACAGGAGCTTAATTCCATGCCCTAATCACACACGTACCGTGGTAAAGCATTTAAAGAAAAATTACTCGCAATAAAGTCGAACCTGTATCAATAAATGCAATTAACGAATCAATCGGTTGAGCGGTCGATTAGTGGTGCAACTTGTCGGGTAATGAGTCTGTCGGATTGTCCGCAATTGGTACTGCGATGAGGGGCGTGAAACTCCGCCTACTTAGGCGTAGGGAGGGACAAAGAGCGCGCCATCGGAGGACAAAGAGGGACAGTCTTGAGTGTCTGTTACTGTGAGCTCGCCGCTTGCGTTGCCGCGACTTTTCGCACGGCCCCGTCGGCTGCATGCGATAAATTGTGCGCTCAAACTAACAGTGCCTTATTAAAGAAAAATGTGATGAGTGTCGATTTTAAAAAACTGTAGACAAATGACTAATTAAATATGTATCGCAACGTGAAAATCAAAATGAACGTTTGAAGCAAAATGTGTATAATTGAAAGTAACATTGAAGTATTGAGTTTGGGCAGTGTTATTGAATTTTTGAAAGATGGACTTGACTACTCGCCGTGGGCAAGAGAAAGGTCAACAGGATCCTGGAGTTTTAAATGGGGAACAGCTGTGTAGGGAGGCGTTAAACGGAACAGTAATCGGATGTGACGTAACAACAGTGACAGCTGATGTGACAACGAAAAAAACGAGCTCTTTTAGTATCAGGAATTTGGTTGGCGGCGAAGATTCGGAGAGGTCCGCTGACGGGACCAACTCCAATGATGGTATGTAATGTTTTAGAATTGAAAATAGAACGTAGATACCTCTCTCTATTTAAGCCTATTTTGATATTATGGTAGTTTCCTGTTGCTTTACATCTTCAGTTCTTTTGAGGTTATTTAATTTTCTGGACTGTGTTCTTGCACTCCTTCAGCCAAGGAAAATTTTGCTTTAACCGCCGTTCCAGCACTCCTTTCGAGCATAATTTGATCCGAACAAGATTTGATCATGATCATACCTGTTCCGGGCGACCTGTCAGAGCTAATTATGATTCTGCCCTGGACAATATGGCCATAATAGTTTCTACCTTTTGAATCGACCAAATCTTGGCCAGCTGTCAAATGTGACAGATTTTATGTCAAATGATGCGTCTCGATAATGAAATTAATTTTACCGCCTAAAAAATACTGCTGTCAATCTCAAATTCTGACAGTAGCTAAGTAGGTATTATATGTCGTCCCAGCACCATCGAACAAATCTAGCTCGTGCAATATTTGTTCAAAGGACTGCTGGAACACAGTGCTGGGCCGCTGTATCCCTTTCCATCTCACTAAGAGAGGTATACTCGTATGGTTATACCGCCAATGTTCGGTCACCAAAGCCTCGTCTGTTTTCTAGCAGGGAGCACTATAAGTAACCGTCATGATTTTGATCTAAAATTAGGAAAATTTACATAGAGACGGAGAAGCTAAATAAATATCTGTATATTGCCAAAAAAGTTACCATAACCAACTTTACAAGTTTCATAAAAAAATTTAGGTAGTTAGGTACCTATATCTATCAAACATTGAATTGATAAGGTTTTAGTCACTTTTTTAGATTTTTATTTAACAGTACAGAATGCTTGGTGGTGGATTGTATTATTCAATTATTACTCAATTTGAGCAATAATACCTACTTAGGTACCTATTATAGATAAATTAATTTCTGATCACTTTAAGTATGCTGAAGAATTGACTGCAACACACATTAGTTTCAAATATCTTTAGTTTTATAATATTTGTATAATATAGCAACATTTGGTGTGCCTTTTACTGTAACACTGCATAAAAATTCGAATTAATCAAATTCATACATTTATAATAAATATTACAATTATTTCTCGGTAAGGTATGCAAAAAAAATTGGCAAAAAGTTGTATACTTAAAAATGATGGGTGTTCTGCCTATATAACTACATTATTTTTAATATTGACTAGAAGGTTTTATATTTCCTGTAATATTATGTATTACATATTGTGATTTTTTTATTTAAATAGTTAAATTAAATGGTGTCGTTTTCTTCGTTCCTTTACACTGCAGGGGAAAGAAGTTATACCCCACATTGATAACAACTAATACCTAAGTACTGTTTAGCTTAGATAACTAGCAAAAAAATGCATTTAACAAATAATTCGTTATTATAACCAACTTGTAGTTAACAAGTTGGTTAGAACTAACGTAGTTCAAACGCCCAAAAAATTTTTGGTACCGAAACAAAACAATCAAGGTTATGTAAAGTAGTGAATTTTAAATCAGCTATGTATTCTTTTTAAGTCACTTGGGACTTCATTGGCCCGTTTTCGTTTTAGTGTTTTTTGATCATTTTAGTGATGTAATGGTACCTACCCCAATATTGAGTTTAAAGGAATCACGGTGAAGTCCCAAGTGACTTCCTATTTGACTATAATTGCACTATAACGACTATAATTGCAGTTACATTATTTGTCCCTACAAAACCCGTCACTCTTTGATTCGTCAACCTATTCATTTCACAGCTAATGACAGTAAATGCCACAAAGTTGACAATAGTCACATTTTATTCTCGCCTAGGTACTACAATCGTACGACTGTCGATAAGCCAAATGCCAGTTCAGATCTAGATCTGAATTGGCATTTGGCTCGATCTAGATCGAGTGAATAAGAAATCTTAACTAGATAGTATACTAGGTATCAAGAACATAAATATTACAGTTATCCTGTTCATAATTTAGTAGGCACATAAATTTAATTATTATTATTATTTATTTAATTTTAATTAGCTTTTCGAAGCAAATTATTCATATCGAACCAATGCACTACATATCAAAGTGCTTTATTTATAGCACCTTACTTGTTTTTTTTTTAATTAATAAAATTGATCAATTGAATATAAAGGCTGTGGTGTTTGGAAAGAATTTTTTTCCGCCAGCCAGCACGTTAAGCATTTAATAACATTAAGAAAATGCGATATATACTTAAATACCGACATACATGCATATTGTTGAGTCTGCTTTCGTGCCAGTCACCTGCGGTGACGTCACTGGTAATGTGCCCCTATTTAGTCGCTTCCGGAACTAAATTGGAACGGCCCGTTAACCGATTAACGACTGACTTTGATTCGCATAGTTAAGTTTATTCAAGTTGTATTGTAGTTTCTAGAAGCAAATATTTCGTTCGTTAGGATAGACTGTACAAATTAGTACTGCGAAGCGCAGTGTGTCCTGCCACTACTAAATAACCCAGACCAGAGCCGACTCTGAATAGTTCATTTCCAAAGTTATTGATACCGGGAGTCGAACCCGGGACCCCTGACTCAGAGCGCTAAGGCAAGCATCTTAACTATTCGTCCAATGTTCTCGTAATAATTATGAAAAAACATAGTATTATAACAAATATTGAATGAGACGAAAAATGTTTAAAAAATATTGGCTAAGTAATATTATACAGTATCTTTATTTTTGAAACCTTTTTTTAGATTTGACAAGCCTATTTTGTGAGTATCACTGACCACACACAATTTCTTACGAAGCCAATACGCAACCTTTAAAGGCATCCAAAGCATTCGAGACATCCGTAAACAAATCAAAATTAAAAAGCTTCGAATGGTCCCTAAATAAAGTATAGATAACTTTACAAATGAGTTGTATTTTTGGAATTTAAAGTACAGAGAACACGAAGTTGTAAAACGTACCTTATTCCAAATTAATTACGATATAAATACGCGTGTCTTGTCCACCGAGTTGTTATAGGGTGATATGGAAATAAAAGGATTTGAAAGTGAGAGTTATCACGGGGATCCATTAGGCCGCACGCGCTGACCCACCGTTGACAAGAAAAAAAAAAAAAAAAAAAAAAATTGAAACGTTTTGTATGGTTTGTCGTAAAAATAGTTATGTCAGACAGACAGTGTCGGGCGACTCCTGTGTGGCACTCAGACTACTCATGTTGGGATAAGGGATAACGAATTATGAAGAGCACAAGAAAACTGTACGAACGTGGAATTTTGTTGTTAATGTGTATTTTACTTTTTAATGAATTTTTTTGTCATACGATTTTGCTGAATTATATATAAATATATGTAGGTATATAGTCGCCCACTATACCTTCCATGTTGGTATTCTTCTTTTTAGAATTCTACTTCTTCATTAATATTCTTTTAAGATACATATAAAGATAGCATTCTGTTAAGATATGAACTTTTCATCGAGATTTTTTCTAGTTTCACCACAGAAAACATAATAGTACAAGTACATTATAGTATAATTCACCGTTAACTTTTTTACGTATTTTTCGAACGTACATATAATAGCCATCTAAGTTTTATAATTTTGTAATATGTATAGATAGTTATCTCTATCTCATAACTGCGTATTTTAAGAAACTAGGGAACTGATTAACTCGCATTCCTTTAACATAAAGTAAAATAATCAGAATAATAGTTTATAATCAAAATTCGAAATGAAATGATTGTATGTAGTTTATTTTTCAATACTTACAGCATAACATTTACTCAACTCAGTTCACGCCCTAATTAATATAGAAAGTTATGAAATGCCCAACAAAAACTTCTTAAAGAAAATCTCTCTAAAAACAAGGTAGTCAATTAATATACATTTGCTAACTGCTAAACTGATATTTGTTGGTACTGTTGGTAGAGTACGAGTATAATTTGCAATCAACTCACAATCAGTTTCAACAAAACAAACCGTCAACCTGTCTAAATAGTAATTACCTAACCGGGATGTGAACAATTACAGTTCAAATCGTATTTTATGTACATAATGTGAACACATCTGATGGGTTTTATAAGGACGTGGTTGCATTGTGAGCGTTATATCGCTGTATTTAGTGAACTTGCTTGCAAAGATATATTATTCCGATGGCTGTATGTCTGAAATAAAATTTCACTTCCAAAAATAAATTAAATGTATATATTATTTCAGAATTCTTAAAAGAAAATTTGTATTCTGTTTTTTTATAATTTTACTCGTGGATTTTAATGTAATCCTTATAATATCTTATTATAAAACTCGGCGAATATTTTGATGAGAAATAAAATTCTCCTTAAGATGTTACTCCATGTGTAATAAAATTTAGGAAATAATTGTATTATTTAAATAAAGTAAGATTTTCTAAAATGCTGTATTCTAAATGTATTTCTAAAAGACTAATAGATTAAATTGTATTTGATATTTAGTCGGCAATACATTTGTTTCTCTCTCGTGCTCCTCGTATTTCCATTGAATAGAACAATAAAATTGTTAAAATAAGCATTATATTAAAGTTATTTTGAAGTTTTCACGCAGCGAAGCAGGAGTCTATTAATAGATCATAGAACCTGTTGTAAATTCAATCTTACCGCTGCATTGACCGCTCGGTGCGTGACCACACCCGATGTTCCGGTAATTTGACAGACAAGATGCAACATTAACAGATAAGGAAAAATGAAATAAAACAAACAGCTCCATGGGTAATTTGCTAGCTAATGACATGCCTTATCTAGCTAATTAAAATGCTATTTGGCACAACCCTGGCCGTTGTACACTGTCACAGAAGATCTTTATCACTTTATTGTTCATTTCCTCGTAAAGTTTGTGGATTAGTGTCAAATTATTATATTAATTGACATTATCATTTGCCCTATTTAGAAATATACAGGCCATGTTCATAAATTATAGTTTATATATCACTGGCTGGTGCCCGCGATTTCGTCCGCGTTGAACGATGAAATGTCCTTTCTTGTGTCCCAGACAACGTGTATGCAAAATTTCATGGTGATCGGTTCAGTAGTTTTTGCGTGAAAGAGTTACAAACATCCATACATCCATACATCCAAACATACTTTCGCATTTCTAATATTAGTACGTACTAGTACGGATTACTATGTAAAATTGCCAAT
This sequence comes from Synanthedon myopaeformis, assembly GCA_944738685.1. NCBI lineage: Eukaryota > Metazoa > Arthropoda > Insecta > Lepidoptera > Sesiidae > Synanthedon > Synanthedon myopaeformis. The sequence continues at coordinate 10,599,832 of OX122915.1, forward strand.
CAAGATATTCTTTAAACTTTAAATTTTAATTATATTATGTGAGGATGAGCTGATTGGGCTGTATCAAAGCTAATTTCTTAAACTTTATTAACATTTTAACATTATTGTAATACCGTAGATCATAGATCGTGTCTATTCTATTTTATCATTTAAGCAATCTAAGATTTTACAAAGCCGTCATTGTCGTTTTACTTAACAGAGATAATATAATGTAGGTTTGTAATTACGATTTTAAATTCCGGTAAGAAAACTGCATAACTTTGTATTCTATTAGGTTATAAGCGATAGATACACGTTTGGCTAAAAGTTTCGGAATATTTAGGAGAGTGCAAATTATGCGTATTTAATGGTAATAATAATAATTTTTGGGGAATGTGAATAACTTGACGGAAAGAACGGGTGTCTTACTTCTAGTTATACATTGTTTTGTCACTAAATAAGTACTTGTAAATTTCCTGTTTTATTTTAATTGTAGCCAACATTTTTGATTACGTATATATATATATATTTACTTACTGCAATCACTTTTCAAACTATGTTTCTGTCTGCAACTTTATAGCATAAAGAGTATATTTATTTCAAGGTGTCTATAATCGTGTTTGCCACAGACAGGATGTAACTCTTGAATATACCAACCGTAGCTAATCCTTTAAGAGCACACTTTGTAAGTAGCTTTGCTTACAAAATTAAAAGTTAACTAATCTCCATAAACAAACCAGTCTGATTTATCCTGATAAGGTTTTTATAACACTTATTGCTAATTCCTTTTTACCCTTTAAAATATTAAGTATTTATTGCTGTTTTTCTTAACTCTTTTTGTATTAAGATTGTCAATCTTGTTCACTTGATGGTAAGTGGAAACGCTAACGAAGAGCCTTTTCTGCCTTAAATATGATAAAGTAAGGAGCTAAAAGTGATATTTGGGAATAAAGTATTGCATTCTTTACTCACTCAACAATAAACTTGCTATTTGTATCTTTTTAAAGCGGTGGTTACTGCAACCATCGTCAGGCTGCCCAATTTATGACTACGGCATGCGGATATACTTTAAAGACATCTTTCCTTTTTTTAAATGTTTTTTAAAAGCATTGTTAAAGTAATAAATACCTACATATTGTAACATGTCAAATTTGCACAGACCATATCGAGTGGTCTGTGCAATGGGTTTGGTCTATCTAATGGTGCATAGACAGCTTTGACAGCTTGTCAATGTCAAAGTAGTCAAATAAGTCACCGCGTCATATGGCTGTTGGACAAGGAGTAGGAATTGGTGATGGTAGTTTTATTTTATTGCCTTACCAGCTACCCTCGGGGTACTGTCAACGTCTACATCTGAATCGTCTATGTTCACGTCTTCCACGTGCAACATCATTATTGGAACCATATAGACAACAAACTGTAGGTATTTGTTCGTCCATTGCTTAATTTTGGTGTGCGCCTTCGGCGTCACAATTCATTGACACCAGTGTTCATTGTGTTTTATGTAAACTAATTTAGCATACTTGCTTATCATACAGTGGGAAATCTAGTATAACATACCCACATATTACATTGTGAAAAAAGTAATTTAGCATAACTGCTTATTTTATTGTGAGAAATTTATCATAGCATACGAAACGTAGTTTATCATATCTACTTATATACTTTAAGATGTATAAACTTATTTAGCACACTTGCTTATTTGATTTTATGTAGTATTTTGGGACTGCTGCAAAGCGATAAACAAGCACAGCACACTCAGAGCGGTTACAATATTAATGCATTTGTTTAGCACTATATTATTTTTATCTATAGATAACGTAGCAGGTTGTATTTTTTTACAGTATTGTTTTCCCAATTACCTCTTTTTTAGTCTAACAAGGTAGTTTTCGCTACCTGCAATGCATTTGCAGCGCTCTATACGGTGTTGCATGTACTTGTAACTATACCTATCGCCTACCTATGCCATCCCAAATATTATAAATGCTATAGTAACTTGATTATGTTATGACGGCTACACGACTAACGAATTTTAAGTAAATTTAATTTAATAAGTAATTTTAAGGAATTTTAACTGCATCGTGGGGTATGCCAAGGTGTACTTTTATCGCATCGTTGAAACAGAATAATTAAGTAGGTAGTTAAACATTCGGTTTAGTAGTCGTCTCGCACAATTTTATTTTGTACGAAATGTGCGTAAAGCCAACTTTCTATACAACGATCAAATTCGACAAGCCTATACTTGAATGAAATGCGTTACTCCGTCAACACTTTTAAAATCTTTTAACCCTTCTCTAACGCTGTCTACGAACCTATAATAAAAATCAATTTTATTTTCCATTAGTAAAACGCATGACGCTCACTAATTTCACCCCTTTTGTGTTATTACATCCAGTTTTTACACTTTTTTCGTGTTGTTACATCCAATTACATTCCTATTACGTGATCAGTTACGCGACAGACGCTCACTACGAATATTTAAATATAGAAGGGGTTAGTTCAAAAGCATAGTTATATCATTAATGCTAAACCCTCGAGAGTAATAGAAGGGTTATTCAAATTGTTCAACATATTGTTCAATATTATAATAAATTAATAGATGAATATCAATGCTAGGTTTAAAAATGATCTAGATTTACATAAAACGCGACTCCACAAAATAAGTAATTCTTTTATTGGTCAATGTATACGGTTTTATAATAAACTACCTGAAATAATCAGAGCCTTATCTAGAAATAAATTTAAAGTGTCATTAAAACCAAACTCCTCTCGAAAGGCAATTATAAAATCACTGATTATTTAAGCGACAATGAAGCCTGGCTCATGGAGTTTCTTAGTCTTAGTTACTGAGAGTATAATCAATACTTTTTATACATCTAGTCTTGTTTCTGTATACTTTCTTATCACTGGTTCACTCTTTCCTAAACAAACACGCAGTTTATTCTAGGAAGTTCTTAAAATTTATTTAAATTCTTCTTAAATTTATTCCAGGAACGGTTTTGATATGTGGGTACTTTATCATTTAAAATATAATCAGTTTTTTTTTAATCGGAAAATAAATTTAAGTCAAACGAACCTACAATGATAATTAATAATTAATATAGCCAAATGAAACTTCTTTAGATTTTGATACTGATTCCAACGATGAAAGTAAGATGTGTGAAATCTGGGAAAATGTTAAAAAATATCAACATCATTTTTAGTGCCTAATATTGTTTCTTACAATTTTCATTGACTCGCATTGTTAATATTTCATGTAGAATTTCAAATGTTTTCATTTCATCGAATTATTATCATCGAATCTGGTAGATGAGATGACGACTGGGTACAGATGACAAAAACCTGCTAAGTCGATGACAACTATTTGAAGAATCCTTAAACCCGGGGTGCTTTTAAATATTTGTTCAATTTCTGAATGTCCCAATATATTTTACTGTGTTATCTTATAAGATGCAATAAAATGCGCCTTCAAGTATACTGTACCGCATATATTGTTAAATTTATCAACATCCTTCACCAAAAGTTCTCAAAGCAAACTCGTAAATTTTTACGGGCCTTTTTTATTCCAAAACTTGATGCACGACAAATAATTAGTTTAACATTAAGCCACACACGGTGGGCAAATGGGTTTTTTTCGTTACAAATTGCTCCGGTGGGGTCTAATCAACTGTTAATATTAAAACTACATTAGTTCTCTCAATTACTTGTGTAACTGTCGTCGATTACTAACCGTGTGATCTGAATTTAACTGGCAACACATAATTGCCTGATTTTATATTAACTATCAAAGGAATCACTCACTCATTTGGAGGGGCGTACTGTACCAATAAAATTTGTTGCATATTTCTGGGGTAAAAAAAAAACCAGTTTATTTATTTATCTTATAGTCCACTTTATAGTAAACACGCTGATTTATACCACTGTTGCTCGTTTTCACAAACAGACACCTAGAATTAGGGGACACATAATGCCGGCCATTCACGGCAGTCATATTCACATATGAAGCTCATGAAGCGCCGGGCCGCAAGACGGACTGCCGTGAATGGCCAGCTTAAATAATAATTAGGTGTTCCCTAACTTTAGGTGTCTTTAGGTGTCGGGCGTGAGAATACCAAAATAGCAATGAAAGCAAAATTAAACGTTATGTTTCATGGTGATGGTCTCCTGCAATGTAACGGTTGTCTATGGAAATTAATTCATATATAGTATCTATAGACCTTTAACATTTGAAAGTCGTGAATATTAGATGTACTTAGCTACAAATTGCTCATCACATTACTACGATTCATAAATTACTCAAACGTTTATTACCGTCAATAATACATAAACAATGAGGCAATCCAATTTGTATACTTAAGCCGTACAATCGGACGACCAATATTTAGAAAATTAGAACCAATAACAAACACAGTTTTGTATCAGCGGTCATTATTAGATTAATCGTACTACGGAATTGCCCAATAATATCAAACAAAGGTCGTTACCGTAAAGTTATTTGAATGAAAGTCAGGTTGTTTACGAACAATGATTGGAATAATAGGCCACGGGTTAGGCAATAAAAATATATAATGACTTTTTTTGTATTAGACTAAATGCAATGGAGTCTAAAAATGAATTATCATATTTATTAAAAAGAAAAGCGTTTTATCAAACTAATTTGGTTTTCAGGTAAAATATTTGTATGTGATATTAAATTACAAATAATATATTAGTGTCTAGATCTCCCACAAAGGAAAAGCGGCTTGATTACAATTATATAGGTGTCCTGATAAAAATCTGCGAATCTATACGTAAAGTGATTACTACGGCATCTATCCTACATTTCCCCTAATTTAATGTTATTTTAAAAAATGCTTTTTATTTTATGTATTCTTTAAGTTGGTAATATATTCACTTACTCGAATAAGCTTAAAAACTAATATTATGTGAGCAAGCTTTATCGATCCATTATTAAGCTCTACATTTTCAAAAGCTCACATTTTAAACGTTTCAGAGGACACATTTATTAACAGTCTGTTAAAATTAATTATTAAATGTAACTTTTTTTTATTAATAATGAAAACTTTCACTAATACTGTTTTATAATACAAATAAAATGTCCCATAAATAATACTGTAGGACTCTAATGCTATCAAACACGGCACTAATGCGAACGTCAACTAGCCGTTACATGGTAATCGTGAACAATTTTTCTTCACGAAACAACCCAATTTTCTCGCAACAAAATAAGCCATTAGTCATACCAATAACGTTGACCGCTATATTACTAACATCGTTTATAAAGTTGTCCGTAATAAAATGTTCAATTCGATTATTTTTCTGAATAGAAATATTTTAAAAAAATATTTTCATTTCAGACTGCCTAAATTACATACATAAATGTATCGTACATTTCTGTATGTCACGGGTTAGATTTTTAAGAAATAAACTATTTACTCTTTCCGTTAAATATATATATGAAATTACCTAATTGAAATTTTAACTTATACGTCATCGTCATTTGCCTGTGTATCCTTCTCATTTAACTTATAACTTATTCATATAAAAAATGACACTTTAATTTTAGAAATGCTTCATACATCAATTGCTTACATAACAAAATTAATAGAATTGGGGCCGTGCCATTTTAATAAAAAAAACTATTGAATAAAAAATAAGAAAACTTAATGCTGGGTTGCTACTGTAGCCTGTTGGATGCTAGTACGTTTGCCGAACCTATTAGTATAAATTTTATTGGTCTGGCATCTCTTATTTACCACCCAACATAACAGCACACTTACTATTATAATTGAATAGGCAAATGATACCTACTGAAAATTATATATTCCTTTTACAGTTATTTATGTGAAACTACTACATACTCACATCTAATGATGATGAGTTATTCTGCTTAAACGCAACAAAATCACGGACTAATGTCAATTGCAATCACATTATAAAGTTATTATATAAACAATTAAGAGACGGAGTTATATTCTCATTAGACACAAAATAATAATATATACTCGGGAGATATTCAATGAAACAAATCAGAGGATTTGTTTCTTTGAATACTTATCTTTGATATCTAAAGAAGGCAAAACATACGAGTATATAAAATTCCAAAGGCGTTTTGAAAAACACTGAATCGAGCCTTTAATCCACGAGTTAATAGCAGGGAAGTAAATTTAATTTCTAATATTCATTGATCATTGTCATTGATAATTCTAGATTAACATGAAGTTTTCATAGATATTCGTAGTCAATACTTATAAATTAAAATTTTCTTTAAATAAATTTAATTTAAAAATGTACCTAAGCATTTTGAACACATACTATGTAATATTTAACAACCCTACATGATTTGAGTCATTTCATTTATTCATTTCAGCATAATATCAAGAATAAAAAAAAAATGGATTGTATCATAATATCGACAGTACAAACTTTTTACTGATACAAAGACAAAGAGATATATTTACTTGGTACTTGGCACCGAACTGTCCTATAGGTGAATTAATTACGTGTTCTAAGCTATTTTTTGTCCGTGCTTCATCATAGTAATCTATCCAAGGTTCCATTCTTTGCTTCTCCTGTGAAGTGGTACTTTGTGAGTACATGTTGCTCGGTCAGTAATAGAGATTACAACCCGGTATGTTTCTCATATTTGCTATATATGAATGGAAAAAAACAATGATTCAAGGTTACGAATTAATATTTATTTCAAACTATCAAATCAATAATAATCACAATAATCAGTCTCACACAAAGTCTCAAAATCACTGATTTAATACAGAATTGATTACTTTTAATTATGATATGGACGGAATAGTAACATTAGTATTAGTAATTGTTAATTTTTATAAGTTTAAGCAAGCAGGTCTTACTCTTTACTCCTTATAGTGTTTATTTGAAAACTAAGTATTAGAATTTAGAATAAGAAACTAATAACGCAGCTTAAAGCACTAAACTTTTCTTATCAACTTAGATTAAATAGATAGATAAACTTTGGTAGCTTGGTATAAACAAAACAAATTCTTATTTGCTAAAAGCAAAATATTATGTTTTTTCTTAAACTTTAACTATTAAGACTAATGAGTGTTACTATTACTAATTGAGCAAATAGCAAAATCTTATAACTACTGTAGGCTACCGGGCCCGGTTTGCAATCTCTAGTCAGTAGATCAGATGGATCTTCGACGATTTTTTTCTATACTATTGAAATGTATACCACTTGTCTGTTTTCTTTTATAAAGAAGAGCGTTCGATATTTCTTCAATGAATTTATTTTTTTAATATTCATCAATAATTATTCAATTTCTCATTCTTAAATAAGTTAATATTTCTTTTAAATTATTAAATTCCTCAATATTTCTTTTAACCAAAAGCTTAATTTAAACTAAAGGTTATATATACTCTTAAAGAACATCCGGCGTGCGTAGGTACACCAAAACCGCACAAATCTAGTGCATAATAGGTAATGGCCGCGGAAACCTCAAATGGGAGTTATTTCTTCAACTTTTGCCTGTCGATAGCGCTGTTTGTCATAATAATGTAAAGTGTATTTGTATTATGTTGATGATTGCTGCATCGTTCAGGTGTTGCAAACATTCGATCAACTATTACGATTCATATTGGAAAGATATTATATAACACGATTTACAAAAATAGATCTTGAATATTTACTAACAAAGAAAAACGTTTATCTTTTGACGTCGTTCAAGGACACCAACTTGACCTATCTTGAAGGCTTTCAATAATTCAAAACCAGTCCCAAATAAAGTTTCAAGATAAATTTCCATTGTAATAAAGATAATTGACAGTACGAAGCAAATACTTTGAAATTATAGAAAAGCGGGAATGTCAGAACGTAGAATAGTTTCTTAGAACAATTCTCAATATTTTGGTTATAATTTAATAATAATTTGGAACTTATATAGTTCTATTGAACTAATCGAAAGTATCGATTATATCGGCCATATTTCGCATATTCGGCTTCATTAAAATTGTGAAGTACCATAAATTATAAATTATCTATAATTTGATTCATCAGATAGTATGACTATTATTTCGTACTAACTAATTTACATAAATTAATTTAATAAACAATGACACTGGTTAGAATAATGAATATGGAATGCGATTTAATTTTTGGTTCACTGAAACCATAAAATATTTTTTTATGAATATAACAAATTTGAAATATTTAAATAAAAATTTGAATATAACAAATATTCAAATTATACCAACTGTTCTAAATATCTGCTTGGCTCGTGTCGTCAATAACCGCTCTCCGCGGTACTCCTACGCGACGCTCCATTTCACCCAGATCAATGACGACCATTCAAATTGCCCTCACTTCTGCAATCTCTGTTTTTTATCCCATTTTTTTTTTCTGTTCTTTCAGTAATCGTTATTCAGTCTGAGTTCGATAAACTTGGTGCCTACCTAATCATTTTAGACGCTCGATTGCTCCACGTGACTTCGTGCTTTGGTGAATTTTTCATTAAAAGAGAATCCTCACATCTTTTCCTTAACGAACAAAAACTCTAATAAGATCATTTCGTCTCGCCCTAATATCAATTCATTAGATATTTTGAAATATTTTTTTCGCCAATCGCCGTAACATCATCCACCGTTAACTCGGTAAAGTATTCTAACACGCTAATTTCGAAGACAAAGATGTTCATCAGATACAAAGCAGAACCAATTTGGGAATAATGAATTTGTGCGTTAACAGATTTTAATAGTTCGCTAACGTATCTGGGAGCGGGACGGAAACAATGAGACGCTGATGGCCGGTATAATTTCATAGTCGATCCGTTAACAATATCTCGATGATGATAAAAAAGTAATTTCCTATTATTAGGCTGACGATGCGGCGGAGATGCGATCGGGCCGAATCGATTTGGCGTCGCTGCGTGAAGTTTGTTTAGCGGAACGGTAGCAGACGGCCGCAGTGGTAGGGGGGGGGGGGGGGGGGCACATAGCTCGCGGAGGGAGGGAGGTAGTCAGAGCAAGCGTGCGCCGCCGCAGCGTCACGCCCGCCCCAGCCTCGCATTACTGCCTCTATACAAGCTTTATTGGACTACATTTAGTGACGCTTTGAGTAAATAACTAAGTTTTTTTTTAACTCTTTTTAACAGAGTTGAACGCCTTCCTGATTTAGTACCAACCGCCAGTTTAACGGTTCAATGATCTTGTTTTATTTGTTCGATCGTTAAACCGATAAAATACTGTCTGTGAAATATTTTCCATTGAAACGAATCTTTAGTTTTTCAAGATGCATATCAGGAAACGTAATTTGGAAAATGAAATTAACATGTTGGTTGCCGTAAGTGACGGGTAGGTATTGTTGGGGTTGCGAGTAATAAATTGAGCGGCGAACGGTGTGGTGTGTTCACAAACGAAATTTACTCACTGCGCGTTAACGACAATAAAAATAACAATTATGACTGAACGATTCTTATCTTTGTAATCGTTTCAGACTTATTCCGTACGTGGACATCGCACACTTTGTATTGAATGTTCATATCTATTCTAGCAACCCACACTGACTTAGCACGGTTGCAGTTTTAATCTAGATACATAGGTACTTACAATAATGTCCAAAGGCTGCAATTTAATTCTACATTAAAATTTATAATAAATGCCCAAGGTTTTGTAAAAGTTTTATTTTCTATAATCTTTTAATGTCCGGTATAACATATTCACCTTTTATTGCATTTGGTTATCATATTAAACTAACTGTTGCACGCGACTTCGTCCGCGTAACTTTATAAAATATATCCTATCTCTCAAGTTGGATCAAACTGCACACATTGTGCAAAATTTTATTAAAATCGGCTCAGTAGTTTAGGAGTTCATTGTGGACAAACGCGACACGAAATTTTTATATTTGTATAGAGATAAACTTTTTAATTTTATTATTAGTGTATTAAAAACAAATGAATAAGTATGATCCTTTTTTAAAAAATCTCAATTCTTTGTGGAAATTACATTAAAATAATTTCTTTGCCTAGTTTGAATAGACAAAGAGGACTGACAGACAGATGCGGGTTGCAGCTTTATTGTATTCTTTACTATTTAACATGGAATCCGAAAAGTAATTAATTTTAATTAGGAAAAATAACCCTTTATAGATAAATAAAGACACTATTGTTTTCTGATTGCCATTACCCATTCCAAATTCCGTAAAATTACACATCCAAATGAAAATGCATTTTTTATAGCACTACCTTAAACTGCTAATGAAATAAAAGTAAAATACCAAAGAATCGCCGCCGCTGATAGCGAAATAAGGCTTACTCATGTCAGTCAAGTAGCACCACCTGCTCAATATCAGTTGTCAAATTTGCATACACAAGCTAACCCTAAAGCAATTTTTAGGTTGATAGTTGTATGTACAACTACCACACAATGTTTTAAAACTCACAGGTGTCGTTTACATTTTAAATAATTCAAGATAATTAAACTCATTAAATTTTGTTTTAAAAAAATACAGTAAATCGCGTTGTTAAAAATCACAGACAACGCTGTTTCTTAAACATGTTATGATGTCAATTTTAACTTCCGGACCACACCGTGAACCAATTTTTCTATGTTATTAAGTGCCAAAATTACAACCGTGATTGCCGACACGTGTCATCAGTTGAAATATAAGATAATCGACTCACAACGGTAGTTAATCACAAAAATGTGAAACTAAACATCGAAATATTCAACCTTAATTCTAAATATATAAGAGACATGGTATTGGACCCCTTATGGAATGGTAGAAAAAGAAAAAAAGGCTTCCGATAGCGCCCTGTTATTAACGAAATCCGAAAACGCACCGAGTTTTTTTGCAACCCTCTATAAATGGACGACAAATAGACAAATTTTGACAGCAAACACTTAAAGCAAAAAATGAGGTGCAACAAAAGAACAGGTTTGTATTTAATTGCTTGTAGAAACCCTTTTATTGAACTGGAAACGACAATAGGTAATAAAGATTCCAATATTCTCAAAATCACCCTTTAAATTACAGCAGTCAATAAAGTAATGGCCGCCAAACTTTGTGGAACAATTGATGATATAAATAAACAACGCGATAAACTCTCGTGAACGCATCAAAAATCCTTTTAACCGTTTCGATCTTATCAATTAGGACTAAGCCGAATGTCAGTCGTCAAGCAAAACATACGAAAATAAATTAGTTAATGTGCGTAAAGTGGCCGGGCTCGTGACTGGCCCGCCATTGAACCCGGACCAGAAAGAAACTCAATTCGATCTTATGTCAAATTGCCAACGTGAAATATTGACACTGATAACTCCGCAATTTCCTGTTAGTTCAACTATTTTTGTTTGATAGCTTCTTTTAATTGAAGCCAATGTTTAATCTCTTTAAAAATTAGTCTCGGCTACTGAAACACATCCAGCCTCTTGGACGGTAGCTGTGTTAGACCCAAAATTGATTGCTTCTGAGAAATCATCAGCTGAACCAACTCGACATTCATCAAGAATAAATTTGTCAATTGAGTTATTTACAAATCGATCGTGTTGTTTAGTATTTGCTTAATCGATGTAATCGAAATCATGAGAGCTATTAATCGATTATTGCGAATAATCAATCGGCACCCACGAGCGATTACAGCTAAGCTTTCGATAAGGACGACCACGACCGGTGTAATAACATCGACGCGTATTAATTTATTGGTAACATCAAATAGGGCCAATTTACACTAGGCAAGGTGGGGAATTAAGTTTATAGCGGGCGGAGTTGTTTGGTGAATGTTGTGGAAGCTATTGGCCGGAGTACCTCAGGGGCGGGGTCTGGGCCCCATGTTTTATTTGAATTATGGATGAAGCATGCGGTGTACCTTGAAACCAGTTGTCTGTGTTGCAGCCTCGCGCCCGCTCGCCTTTCCCCTCTAATTAATTGATGTTTTCATTTAATAACTTGTTTTGTAATTAACCGGTAATATCAAAATTTTGTGCTGAAGCTGCTTGCTGACCGACAGATCAATCTCTTCCTTTTTTAAACGTAAGTAAGTAGACATAGTCTAAAGTTTTATTCGTATTGATTAATAGTAAAAGATAATGTTCATGTAATTTTTCAACATAATGACGTATTAAGCTTTTTTATAGTTAAGTAATAAAGCCGGTTTAAGTCATTAATTGCCGTGGCACGTGAATTTTGCATAGAACATTTTATAGGTTTACTTTATAGACCTGTTAATTAATTAATTAATAACAACTATTACCGCCTTCCTTATTTTAAATAAATATTTAAATAAAATAAAAAATATATTTTTCTTGAAAAACTAGATATTTAAATATTTAAAAAAAAACTTATACTGCACACTAAGCTAAATAAATAATGTATATAACTGTAATAGATTTTGTTTAATAATAAGTAACTTTATATATAACATGTAATTTAAATGTAAAATAAGTATTGCTTACCTATTGAAAGCCTAACAAAGTAGATCGATACATTAATCTATCTACTGACCTTTTTTGCAGCCGACGGGAAGATTGTTGAAACATTCAACTCTTTTTTTAACTATTAATATTTCATCCTTTTTCATTTCATTTACAGAAGTGTATTTTTAAAAAAAGATTTTTTTAGAAAAAGTTTTCTTTTTATTAAGTATCTACTTATAATGGTACACGATCCTATCTTAGTACCTATAATTGCAAAATTAATTTAAAGAAACTCTTGTTTTTTTTTTTTCTTTTTAGGACTTTATCACCTAACAGTACAGTTTTTAAAAATGTTAAAAGAAGTGATACAATATACTTAAGAGTGTATTATTTCACCGTTCAGGCAAATTAGTTTTGGAGTTCAAGGAGTTCAAGGCAAATTATCTGAATACATAATTCTTTATCTAAATACTGAAACATTTTTGCATATTGTCTGTAGAACATAATTTTTATAATTTATTTATTTATTTATTTACAAAATGGGTAATTCAATATTTAAAAATTTACATTTTAAAGAATCTCTTTTTACGGAAATAAAAAAAAAGGTTTGAAAATAATATTCCTATTGTAATACCTTCAACTAAAAATCTTTGACTTGGGAATATCCATTAATTCTAATAATACTTTGAAAGATTTGGCTAATCTTAAGCCAGTTTAAGGAGTAGTATAAATCAAAAAAAAAAAAAATTAAAAATTAAAATACACACAAAAGCATTGTAGTTTTTATTGTGTTTTGTCCAAAGAAAAATTAAAAAACACAAAGTCAAGGACCCAAAACTGTAAACGGCAATAACTCATAATATTAGTTATTCCGGGAAACACAACAACAGGTGATTGTTCAGTAAATTGTACAACCCTTCTAAGTAACGAGTTAATAATAAGTTATATTTCATTACTTAAAAGGTTTTGTTATGAGTTGCTTTAAATTGGTATTAGGACCACCAACTCCGTTGCCATTACATTTGGAAGTAGAATTATTACAATTTTTTTTTTTTCATAAGAGTATACTAGCAATACACAACCCTTCTCCGTTTATCACTTCCATTAGTAAAAACCATATCAAAATCCGTTGGATTGAAACTTTATGTATAGACATTATAATTTACTATGTTTTAGTCATAAATTTATTGTATGAAAAAAAAAAATTCTTCAGAAACCTATCGAGTAGGGTAAAACAGCTCATGGAGCCCTTTCCTTTGATACCCTATTGAGCTCAATGAGCTGTTTTCAAAAGTATATGCTTTACACCATTACATGCTAAAGCATAAAATCTCAACATTAATTAAAATTAGAAAAATGGTGCTTACATCTTAAACAAAATGAAACGGATAAAGAGAGGAAAACTAAATTTAGATATACTTATTTAAAATTAATAGTTTTATGATATAATATTTAATATGCGTGCTACGAGCCATTATTATTTTGTAATTTTAGTACTTTTATTTTGATTTTCTTTAACAAAGATTCCGAACAATACGACATTATTACAAAACAACTATTTTTATGAACTCCCATTGTATTTTCAATTATTTTTTATATTAGCTCCAATACTCGAAATTATGCTGTTATTTATTTTATTAAGGTTTTTTTATAATAGAGACTGCTTCCAGATGACGGCTGCGAAACTCTGCACTTCAATTCACTGCATTAAATTTAGCTTTTGAATTAATAAGATAATTAAGGCATGAGATTAGAAAGATAACATTATATTGAAATGTTTTAATTAAATTGGTTAAGTGGCCTCGGGCTGTAATATTTAAATTAATTAATATGTAAATCATGATAGGTATTTATTCAATCTATAAATTAAAATAATTAAAAAAAAGCAAGCAAGACATCGTGTGGCGTCTCTCCGATCAGATGAAGAAGTCACTTTAACCCATAAAAGAGCGAATTGAAACAACTTTAATGTGAAAGAAGCTAACAACAAAGAGACAAAGCGAAACTAAATGGAAGCCCAAAGAAAAATATGTGACAGAGGCACGCAGTCGGACCGAGATAACCCGAAAATGAGGACCTAACAAAAACAGTTAAGGGCGAAATTAAAAGAAGCGACGAACAAGCAACAAACACGGGCACTAACAATATGTGATAAGCTAGTTGACTTTTTAGGGTCGACGTAATTTGTCGAAGGCGCCTTAGATAAAGGCGGCAATTTGGTGATCGAGGCCCGAGGCACGTATCAGGAATGTCAACCGGGAGTCGACAATGGTACGCGGTTGACACGCGATGTCCATACCAAATACTTACAGAAACAGGGAATCCGGAATGACAGTCTTTAAGATTTATATAAATGTTTAAAAATACACAATTCGATTTATCAAACGATAAATAGTATTGTGTATTTTTCGTGTGTATATAAAGCGTTCGTGTGTGTTTTTTCGTGTGTGTATAAAGCGTTTTTCGGATTTATTAAGCGACTAGCTGTCGCACGCTACTTCGTCCGAATAACTTTATAAATATAGCCCACGTTACTCGCTGATAATGTAGCTTTCTATAGGTGAAAGAATTTTCAAAATCGATCCAGTAGTTTTTAATTTATTCAATATAAACAAAAATACAAATCTTTTCTCTTTATAATATTGTTAACCTTTAGTATGATGTGAAGGATAAATTTTGGCATTGAAGGCCGCTGTAGACAATAAAATCCATAGCGACAACACGATAATACTAAACTATTTTTTTAAATACATTATAATATGTACTGTCGAACTCATGCAGTGTTTTCCTAAATTTCGCATCTATAGATTACAAAAAAAAAAAAATTAAGCATTATTTAATCTGTATCTATATTTTATATTACATAATATTATAAATTTACATAATCTGTTTTTACGGTAACTTCTTCTAAACGGATCACCTTCATTTAACGAATTTTGATACGGTTCTCAATAATAGAAAGAGTGATAAACGAGGAAGGTTTGTGTATATAATTTGTAGGAAAAAATTGCATCCGTGCGAAGCCGGGGGCGACTCGCTAGCGTAATATAAAATAATGTAGAGATCTCTTAATTTAGAAGCCAGAATCAAAACCTTTATTGGCAAAAGCTTTAACTGTACGATACATATGGTGTCAATAGAAGTTGATACTCGTGTTTAAAATTTCTATAGATTACCATAGAAATTGTATAATAACTACAAAATGTCTAATGAGATTGACTGATTTCAATTAAAATAGATGGAAATTAATTTTCATAGTAGGTATATGTTGAAATTTCTATATTTGGATTTTCATTCTAAGAGTGAACTTACGTAAGTACCTTATTTAATTATCGATTAAATATATATTTAATGAGTTAGGTAACACAAAAAGAGTTTGACTATTGATGTCTGTGATACAAAAATTAAAATATATAAATTATCTTTTTTATTTTCTTGACGGTAATAATTTTTTTTTTTACATATTTTAGTGTAACGTTCCGCATCACGTTTCGTCGGTGGTCGCGTGTCCCCTCACTAATTATACGTAACTACTTATCGAGAGACTCTGTCTCAAACCTTTTAGCGTCTGACGATACCAATAAATCTTCAAATATCTATCACGTCTGACGCCAAGCGACTTGCGGTTTGGGCCCGACGCGTTTTCGTTATTAATTGCGGACGTATTAATAAAAACGATAATAATTTTGCGTGGATTGTGTACCTATATGGACGTTTCTAGAAATCGTATCATTCAATTTAAATAGGTATGTTCTACATGTTCTACAACGACCTTCTTACTTTGTATTTTATTGTCTTCATACCCAATTAAGAGAGATATATTTATGAGTCATTGTTTCAGAACATATTAATGTAAATTTTATGATATTAAAGTATCATAATTTAAACTGTGCTGTGACATACTTTACGCATATTCAATTATTAGTTAACTAAATATTAAAATTAAACACTAATCTTTGAATTAAATTAAATATTTTAAATATGACAATAATGTGTCAAAGATTTTAAAGTTCTAAAAGTAAATTTCTAAAGTTTACTTGTATGTATATACCTATGTATAGGTCAATGACGTTCCGCTATGGGCCGCCCGTATGGCTGCAGTAACCACCGCCTTACGGAAGACCACTGTGACATAACAAGATGTGTGCTGTTATTTCACAACTATTCACAATAAATCTGTTCCAGATCCCATTCTCATGTCCAATCCATCATTATGTCTTCTCCTATATGATTTACCATTAAGCCTGGCTGTCGTCAAAATTTACATTAAAAATTACATAAAAATCTAGTTATTTTCAATCAACTGTACTTATATAGGGTATGGCCTACTTGGAAACAAATAAAAGGTACTTTAAACATTTCAACAGCTATGTGTCCTACTCTTAAGCGTTCTAAGAAAGCGACTGTCGCATTTCAATAAGAAATTATCAAATTAGTTTCATCGGAAATAAAAAAAAAAAACCTGTCGTACGGGACCACAAAGGATCGTTCGCATTGTTCACAGATTTTAAAAATCATCCATAATTAAATGGAATTCATTTTTTACTGTCGCCGACATTTCGCCATGATATAAATTCCTGCATCACAGAAACAGTTGGGTGCACCGAAAAAGGAGCACTTTGCCACCCTGCTCGGAATGAAGCTGTTTAATATTGAAAGGACCTATTCGAAAATGAAATATAGCTAAGAAATCAATAATAACCGAGCACTTACGACCTTTTGTATTTGGATTTGTGAACAGTATGAGACCGTCTGCAGGGGACAACAAAAACAGTATCAAATCTGAAGATTGCTTCCACGAACAATCCAGAGCGCCCGGACCAGAATTTCATTCTATAGAAACGAATAATCTTATCAATAAATTTGTAATATACCAATACTTAATTATGAACATAAACACAATTTAAAAATCGAACATGATTTCTAATTAGTTCTATGTTAATAAAAGATTTAATAAAATATTTATAATGTGGGAATGAGATACATTAGCATATGTAATCAAATTAATATTCAAGTGTCTTGTCCATCTTCATAATAAAGAGCTTGGACTTGTCATCGCTTCGCTTATAATATTGTTAGTATATCATAATATTCAACATACTTATAATAGTATTTCCCACAGTTCTATTTCTTACGCAGGAAGCGATTTCAAATAAAGCGAATGTTTTACATATGGAAATAACCCGAGCAGCCATTAAACTTCATTTCCTTCTAGAAAAGATATATCGAGCATAATACAAAAGATAAATAAGACATTAGGCATAGGTAATGAAAACGTAATAATGGTCATTGATGTTTTAGTAAAAACGGAATAGGATTCACTAGAAAAAGCGAGATTGATACAAACATCGCTACGATTGACACCGGCGAAGTATTGAGGGTATTTGAACGAAAAAAAAAAATCCGAGGTAATTTTCTTTAAGCACACATGATATTGTATTATTTATAATCGACTCAGCATGTGACTAATTATGCCATGGGATGATCGCCGGACAGTTTTTGCTCGTGCCAAAGATAATTTCTGCGTCCACTCGCCATTACATACACCGTTTCGTCGAGAATTGAGTTTTTAGTGCGGCATAACTGAAATTGCATTTTTGTCACCCACCGCCTGGCGAGTTGTGATTGTCTGGGCTACTTTAACATGGCTCTCCGCGTTTCCCGCTTCTCTTACCTCACCCCCCCTGACTCCTGTTGCTCAGTGACTCCTACAGTCGCAGAAACCCAGCGTATTGTAGATGAGGATACCAACGGGTGTGCGGTATCGAGGGGTACATAATGACTTCATAGACTGGTCGCTTTACAGTGAAGTGACGTTTTTGTACCTTGATTACCACTTCATGTTTATTCTGTTGTCTTTATTATCTCGAGCATCTTTTGTTTTGTTGTGTAATGAACACAATGGTAGCTCGACGTCGGTTATGATAATATCGGATAATTTGGATGCTTTAGTGTTTAATTGCTTTAATTAATTTTACCTATGTCTAGATAAAAACGATATCAGTTTGATTGACAGCTTATCATCAGTTTTGAGTAAGATATCTATTACTTCTTAGCTATCATCATCATCATCATCATTGTAAATATACATATAAAACATCCTCGTTTAACGTTGAAAATGCGTTCAGTAGTTCTTGAGATCATCGCGAACACACAGACAGACGAGGCCGAGGACTTTGTTTTATAATATGTAAGGATACGAAAAGTCGCTTCGCATCGTATTCTTGGTACGATCGCTTACTTAATTAGTACCACGTCTTAGTATTTGACAGCAATTTGAAGAAACTGATTAGTAACTCGAAACCAATTCGAGTTAATTTGGAGTCAATTAAAGTCGCACACAAATTCCGCGTATAGAGTGTAACGGAGGCAAGAGAGGCACGTTGATTGCTGCCTTTGCTTAATTAAATAAACCGTTTCTTAGTAGCATTCTGTTCGCGTTAGGCCGCGCCCACACGGCGGATAACGATGCGTTTTTTACCATCAGCTACCTTTCAATCAGCACATTGACGGGTGTACGTATCGTGTGAACGTTGCCTTATCTTAACAATCAATGGACGCATGCATGCGTAATAAATTAGATGGTGAATATCATTTGAAGAAATTAACAATTGTCTTTGAGAGATATCTACCTCACATTGAAATTAACCAAGAAATTTCAAATAGGGAAAAGAGCCCATTTCTCTATCCCCTATTCCTTCCCAATCCCTTATCCTTAATCCTAGTATAGTCGGCAGTGCACTTGCAGCACATGTGGCGTTGCTTGTTTTATAGGCGACTAAAAACTAATCAATAACTTTTTAATTTGGTCTTATTTTAAACTAACTGATATTATTTAAAATACCAGTTAGTTTTTTTTTCAACTATTGATGGCGCCATCTATTAAACTACAATAAAATTAAGTGAAGTGATCTTGGTCACGCGACATCTATCGGATTAGGGTAGAGCGGCAACACAAAATAAATTGTTTCAAATCTAAGATAAAATTAGGTACCTTACAATTAAAGTTAAACAAGTACATTTTACACAAAAATAAAAAATGTAACTCAGTACAAAGCAGCTATTATGTTCGAATTGCACTAATTTTCTAGTATCCCATGTGACATCTTAATTTACAACAAATTAATAAAATAAAACAACAACTGTAATCGCAGAGAACATCATGATCGGTTAAACGTTAGTCGCGTGCTAGCTCCCACTGCAATGTGGATTAATTTATAAGCGAAAGCGATTAAACGTACTCATATATTATTGTATTAGCTATTCATTATTATTTTTTTAATTCTAGACTTCTTGATAATTCATTTCATTATCCAGATTTGCTTGCCTTGTACCCAAAAATAAATTAATAAAATGTTCAATTTTATTAATTTATTTTAAGCTTATATTTTTTCCATGTGTTGCTAAGTTTATAATGTCTTTATATATGCAATACATTTAATTGTTCAAGTTTGCTTTATTTGTTCTTTTATATTTTTGAAGGATAAAATAAAATAAATTAAAATTATTTGATATTATGCTCTTTTTAGTACAATCCATTTGTTTCATCACAATCATATAGCGTAGAAACATTTCCTCTGGAATTTCTTCGAGTAACTAATATGAATTTTGCTAAGAATTAATATTTATAGTCATTATGCTTGTATAAGTAAAAAATCACGTATATGTTAAATATACGTACACTAATGGAAAAAATTAAAGGATCAAAAAAAATTCGGAAATTTTAGTGATTTTTCAAAATGATGTATCAGTAAAAATGCTCGTATCAAGGTCTAAAAAAAGCATTTTAAAGCTGCAAGTTTCTAGTTTTGAGAACTGTAAAAAAAAAATTCAGAGCTACATGTTCCATGCAAATTCATCCAATTTGCTTTTTTTAGGACCTCTGTATGATCAATAATTTTTTCTAATAGAGTAGAATAATAATAAAATCTGTCATTACCTATCTCGGTACCTACTCATACCCCTATTATGTACCTATAATATATAACCGAAAACAAAATTGCAAGTAATTGTTATTATCCAAAATTTTTCATTTGTTGTCACCATTCCGCTTTCGCTTTTAATTTATTCCATCCACAAAACTCTTGTCTTCAGTTGGAGCGGCCGCGGAAACGGGCAATTTCCTCATCCATTATAATTGATTGGCATAATTGCGAGCGGATTCCTTTGCCAAGTAGTCGACTTGTGGTGGACGCAATAACTATTCAGATTTACATATTTCGTATAATAATTTAGAGGCAAGACAGGCAATTAACATGAGTGGTTTACGATGAACAGTGTTAATTAGTAACTTAATTAAAAAAACACTTTTTTGTTTCATTGTACATTTGTTTGCTACTTTGCCAGAGTTTATAGTTATAAAAAGTAGGTCTTACACTTTTGTATAAAAGTGTAAGTAAATAAATTCATCAACTTTATGATAAACTAGAGTCGCCCATGATTTCGTGAGCGGGTAATGACAAAGATAAAAATTATACTTTATAAGTACTTAATTAAGATATTAAATTTTAAATTGCTAAATAAAATTTGTGAAAATAATTATGTTCTGGTACCTCAGTACCTCTTATTAGCATAGAGCTCCTAATCACGTGACCACCGTGAAGCTTTTTGCTTATTTGACATCTCTTTTTATCAATTTATTATAAAAAAATATTTACTTTATGTTTCGTTTAGTTTGAATTATTGAATATGGTCATGATTGCGAAATCCTCAATTGTATTAATATTGAATAAGTGTAAATTAAAAATATTTCAAAGGAACCTCCGAGATAATGACCATCGAAAATCGATGATTTATAACTGACCCTCTCAATCGTGTTCATTTCACTAAATAATCCGCTTAACCAGACCATAAAGGCATTAATTGAGAACGATCAAAACAAAAAACTGTCGAATATAAACATGGCGTTCATAATTTCTTGATGACTGACAAATCCTATCGGCAAGTAAAATTGTGTTATCTTGAACCGATTTTTAACTTTATGATTTGGAGTGTAAAGATTAAACTTTAATGCGATTTTACACGGATTAAATAAAATAACGAGAGGTTGGATTGTGCAATTTCTTTTCTTATAAATTATATAGTAATATTTTAATGTTGTCATTTAGTAATGGTTTCGCACAATTTTGTTCCGTACGAATTGTGCGATGAATTGACTTTAAAATTAAATATATTTTTTAGTTGTTGTCTCGCACACTTTGGTTTTTATAGAAAAAAAAATTGTAAGTACTGTCGTGTACGACAATGTAATAGGTAAAGTAGGTAAATCGAAATATAAATAAATTACTATTTTAAACATGTAAAATTTAGACATTATTAGAAGAAGAACAAAAAAGTATGGTACTGTTTCATTATTAACAACATTTATTCAAAGTAAGTCGCATACATGAGGTGATTGATCATCGGACTGAGTAATCGGACTACTGACATTAGGCCATCAAAATAGTACGGTATTCGCATGGTTCGATAGTTCGCAGTCAAAGATTGTCATGGTATCCCTACAAATCATTTATTGTGATGTTTTACTAAATATGTTCATTGTGGACTTTCATTGCCCGATTCAGCACATTGCAAAACAAATTTGACGCTAATATTTGGATATTTGGACAGTTCTGTTCTCAAAACATTTATAAATACAACCGTATAATATTTTTTGAATTTTCTAGCAGTGGGGATACTTAGTAGAGATTATTATCATGGCCAATAGGCCTGAGTAATAATATAAATATGAAAGTGAGTTTGTTTGTTATGCTCTCTTCATCTTCATGAAATATTTCATGTACGTTGTCAGTTGTCAGGGACATAGGGTATCTACCTTTCATCCAGAAAGAAAATACAGTAAGAATATAAAGGATCATTTGAAAATAAAATAAAAAATAATTACAAAAATAGAGTAAAAAATATTAAATCGATATAAGAAAAAGGAGAGCGGGCGAAGTCGCGTGCACAAGCTAGTATATTCTAAATTTTGAAATCATATCAGTGATTTGTATTTTTAAACTATTACTAAATTTCCAAAAACATAAGATAGACGAATTAGTTTAATTCATTATTCGTAAATTATTCGTGACCGTAAAGTACACTCAAAGTTTTGATTTTTTTTTTTTTCGAGAGAACTAAGGGATGACAGAAAGAAGACGTAAAAGAAAACACTAAATCATAGGACACAACAGAAAGAAAGAGAGCGTGACAGATATAAAGATTTCAGTGCGGACTTCAATCTCAGCAATCCTAACAAACCACACATTTAAATTGTAATGGCATACTTAGTTCGTTAATCACCGATGAAAAGGTCTAAATGAAATTAAGTATAAAATTATCTAAAAGTCTCCTTGAGGTGAAACTGCAAGATGGATAGCTAACAGATATTAAATGTACTTATAGAAAAAGTTAGACAGTCCCGCGCCGGGCGAGTGAAGCCTTTATCTGTCCGTATCGGCAACTCTCGCCAGGATTTATGCATGTCATAAAGTTGACGCATATCGGCCGATAATACGGCCGTCACCGTTCGCAGCACCCCGGGAGCGTGACTAAGCCTTCACCTCACGCATCGCGGCCTTTACCAATACACCGATACGTTTGTGTTTGTGCGCATGTAATCGATCGATTCTTGGAAAGCTAGAAAAACACAGTGATTAACCGATGCATTTCCTTATGCGAGTTAATTAAATTGATATAATTTCGTTACGTAAAAGGCAACTTGTTGCCGTGGCTAATCGATTTGCAGACTGAGGGACCGGTTGACCCCAATGTCGGGTAAACGGGCGGTTAACGCCGCGAGGGTACGTTGAGTTTCGTTGTAGGTGTGCGTCTAATGTCCTTACACAAAGCTGCACTTAGACGGCGGGCGAACGATCCCGTAATT
Organism: Synanthedon myopaeformis; assembly: GCA_944738685.1. Lineage (NCBI taxonomy): Eukaryota > Metazoa > Arthropoda > Insecta > Lepidoptera > Sesiidae > Synanthedon > Synanthedon myopaeformis. The sequence continues at coordinate 10,623,062 of OX122915.1, forward strand.
ACTGTTGTCGGGTAGGTAGGCGCGAAGGGCGATATTTGTTTGCAATTAGTGCCCGCACGGGCGATGTCCGGACGTCGCAGGTAATTTATGGTTGTGCTAAAATATACGAGTTGAAAGTGAGGCCGGGAGCGCCCGCAGCTGCCGCCTGCCGCTAGTCGCTGCATCGCGACTGACATTTCCGCTTAAATTGCTTTCCAAGTGCACTACAAAGAACTTTGTCAAAAGACGCATCAGCTTTTTTTGCTTTTATCTCATAAAACAAACATATAGTGTGTAAAAAGTAGCATCGTGCGTTAGTCTCGCAAAAACTCAAGAATGGCTAGACAGATTTTAATTTGGTTTTCATTTATTGAAAAAGGGAACGATAACTTATGGCAACGGCTTCCCCGTTTCCATAGGTTTGTATATAAAAATTGCACCCCAGGCGAAGTCTGTTGCGGGTCACTACTAGTACCTAATACCTATATCAAAATCACTTGACCTTTGTCTTCGTTCACGCTAATCATAGAAATGGCCCAACCAATTTCAATGAAATTTTGTAAATGTAATTACTAGGGTTTGTTCCAGCTCGAAAGATATGGGTTGCGAAAGCTCCAAAGATATTTAAAAAAATAGGCTAACGAAGTTGCGAGAAAAAGCAAGTAAAATATAATTCTTTTTCTATATATACCTGTACGTTAAAATACATTTGCATTAGTGTAATGTAATGTAATTTAAGCCAGTTATTAGGGTAACTACTGTCATAATTAGTTGTTCAACTCAACAATCTTACTTAGCATAGGTGTACTTATCGAGTATTTTGTAAAAAAATAAGACGCATTACACTCCGACCGCATTCTACTCCATGTTTGGTCGCTGGCAGTAAATTACGTAATTATATTTCATTACCCTGTGTAATTACTATCCATATAACAATATAAATGCGTTGCTTAATGCGACGGTTCCTTTTTTTTAATTTAAATTAAATTAAAAAATAAACCTTTTCTTCAAAGGAATCGCGATGTTATTATTGTTACTGTTTAGTTGTCATCTCGCACGATTTTATTTCGCACGAAATGTTCGAAAAGCCAACCATAAATTTAAATATATTTTAATAGTCATCTCAAACACATATTATTTAATTGCATGCGACATGACGCTTTGGGAAAATCGTAGTAGGCGCTTGACACATAATTTATTTTACTTAAGAAACTTGAAATGAAATACAGTACCTGTCAAAAGTGATACCTATGGGGGAGTATTAATTGTATATTTTAATGAAGTAAAGGCACACAAATCAATCAAAAATATATTTATTAATAAAAATTAAAACTGAAGATTTTACATTTTTTTTTATTATACACTGGACCGCAAAGAAAAAGGATCGGCGTCGGTTAGAAAATCTTCAATATCTTAAAAAGTACCTGACCTAGTTATAAATGAAATAAAGACTAAATTAAAGAATATTCTAATGTGCTTAAATAAAAATAAAATTTATTTAGTTTAGCTTTAATTTAGTCTTTATTTCATAAAGATAGGTCAGGTACTTTTGAAAATATTGAAGATTTTCTAATCGACCCTTTTTCTGTGCGGTCCAGTGTAGAATACTACTAAATATGTAAAAGTATACGGAATATAAATAAGTCGTATGAAACACGTGGTAACAATTATTGTCTGTAAGTTTATAATACTTTATTAAGTGCCAACAGCGCGAAATTAAAACTTTATCTGTCATTTGGTTTAGTTCTGGCTCAATTTTTGTTCTGTGCGAATTTTTACAATGGATAAACTATGAGCAGAAGATTTTGCCTTAAATAGTTCTTACATATTTCATCTCAGCTTATCTACTCCAATTATAGAAGAGTATCTACTCCAGAGGGTCCATACCATCTGTAAAGTCACAGTAATAAAAAATTATATGGCACTTGATATCTTAAACGCTCACAATACGGACCCAGGTACTTTTTACAAGATCAATTGTGCTTACAATGTTGCTTGGGTTAATTAAAATTCAACACACAGGACTTACATAATTAATTGAGCAACGCCTGCCACGCGTCAACTCGTCGACTCTATTTTAAATTTAAAATGAAAATTGCATTTTTCTTATCAACATAGTTGGTAAAAAGTAATTACTGTCGCGATAATATAGACTTTTATCACTTCTTGTGGCATTACATAAATAATATCATGTAAAATATTTCTATCCGCTTATTTTAATTGATGTGAACTAATTTACATATATCACTGCTGATTTTATGTACTTATGTATTAATTTAAAGTTATCAATAAAAATAAAAATAAACTGACATGTATTAAATTCCGATCATGTCTAATGTAGCCGAAAAAAAAACATACTAATATTATCTTGTATACTAATATTATAAAGAGAGAGAAGATTTGTATGTTTGTAATGAATAAACTCAAAAACTACTGGACCTATTTTAAAAATTCTTTCACCTATAGAAAGCTACATTATCAGCAATTAACATGGCCTATATTTTATAAAATTACGCGGGCGACGTCGCGTGCAACAGTTAGTAAATATATAAATTACTTTGTTTGTTTATCTGTTATGTTTTCAAGTCTAAACCGATTATTAAGATATTAATATGGCTGAAAGTTGAACGTAAAGCGTCTGATATCTTTTCAATTTTGAAAACGACGGACAAAGTTAGCATCTAATAAACATGATCACTAGTGATCATTTTAACCCTTAATTTCGTCAAAACTATACATAACCAACTTAAAACAAACAATGAACTTATTATCTAGTTGTGGATATAGACATTAATTGCACAGAAACATGTCAAAGATTCCCGTTACAATGTTCAATTCTTTTGAAAATTGACGCACTTGCTCCATTCAGCAAAAAGTGGCAATAAAATTGCATTTTATCCGAGGGCAGATAGCGTTTCACCGTTAAACGTTGGACGGATATTTTTCTTGTCATTGCAAACAATTATTGTAAACAGTTGTAGACATCCGTGAGAGTGTGTTTAATAGCTGTTTAAAATTGCAAATTCTCTGAACCTTTGTCCACGGACTCGATAAAAATTATATTCATACTACTATTACTACCAAGTATAATTAATTGTTTATTGGCACGAACGCAAAACGCGTGTTAGAATTTAGTGTGAAATCGTTTTACTGCCTTTTATCGATATCGCATATCAATTAAGTATTATTGCTGAGGTTCGAGAAAATATTCCTTTATATAAACATTGATATTTGTTTCCAATAAATATGGCGATTACGAGAAAAGTCCATTTCCATGACTCAGACCAAATATGAAATAATAGACAGAATTTTGCCTTAAACACAATGAAGCTAATTATTCAAAGATGTGTGCGTAGGCCGTTTACTGTATAAAGATTTTGTGTTCTAAGCTTTAACCTTTATTAAGTAAGCCATAAATATTGGTTTACAAGATAACTTACGTGTGAAATTTTTTTTTTACTTTTTGGAACCTGGTTTTTTACACCCTTTTACTACGTAATTCGGCATTTTCACCAGTAAATATTTGTATAAAGCGAGGCGTAGTGTTGATTGAACTTTTTTTAAAATTATAGTTACTTATACATTAGTAACGTTTTTAACTTTAAAAAAGGCAATAACCAAAAAATAGCCAATTTTAATTCACTGACAAAAAACTCAAACAACATTTATAAGTAGATATGTTTTACGCCTTATTTACATTTTAATAACTGTTATTGCCTCCTCAGACTCTGATTACAGCTTCGAGCCAGTTTGGCTAACTGAAGACGAGGTTTCGGAGACGATGTTGGGGAATATTGTCCCATTCTTCCATCAAGGCCTATTTTAGGGCCCTGGGAGTAGTAGGAGGTGGTCTGCGACTTCTGACTAGCCCTCCGAGCTCATCTTTGGCGTGCTGGATAGCCAAGCCATCAATCTGATACCAACCTCCTGAATGTATTTTTGTACAACCTCAACGGTGTATGGCCGGGCATCATCCTGTATCAGCATCGATCCATCACACATTTTTACTAAATATGGTCCTGCATATTCAATAAGGATCTCTTGAGCATATCTTTCCTCGGTCAAAGTGCCATTTTCTATGGCCGCTTTCTCTGTGCGACCTTCTGAAGAGATGACAGCCCATACGTGTACAGAGCCTCCACCGTATTGGTCTTTTCTGTATTATTATAAATGTGAAAGGAACTCTGTCTGTCTCTGTTACGCCTTAACTACTCAACCGATTATCATGAAATTTTTCATACAAGTTGTCAGGGATACCGGAAAGGACACAGGGTACCTTTCATTCAGAAAAAAAGTACTGTTCCTGAAAGAACATATAAAATTAATAAAACTAACGCCTGGCAAAAGTGTAATAGCAAATACAGCGTTATATTGCATGTTTTTTTTTTTTTTCATTTTTCAACGCCCACGAAGTAAGGAAAATAGTCTATGCGTGTAAGATTATACTCGTATGGTCGCGCCTCTTTTAATAAAAATTAAAATAATAATTAATATCGAAATACCGACTACCTTACGCACTAGTTCAATCAACTAGGAATTTGTTTGTATGGAATTATAACAATTCTGTAGGTTCCGTTTCAGTTCCCAGCGTGATTTTGTTTTAAAATGCACAAATACGATATGAATGCAATTAGGTGAAGAAAAAACTTCATTCACAAATCAAACAATTTACAATCGCAAACAGCTGCAGCCACATTATAAAAATGTAATTTCACAAAATGACAAATTTACTTTGACCGATTGTTTACATTTGAGATAGACATCAATTTAATCGCATACCGTTGTATGCTATTAGCGAAGAATAAATACAAATATATTTTTAATTTAATGCGACAACTCACGCACAGTTTAAAATGCGTGTTTTTTTTTTCTCCAAGTGTTTACTTTACATTGAAACTCAGCTGCAGTTACGAATATAACTGTTAAATATTGACATGTCTTTATAATTTGTCCACTTCTTTATAAGAAAGTCGTGTTAGTTACACCATTTATAAATCGAGAACGGCTGAACCGATTTTTATGATCTTTGTTTTATTAAATTTGTCTCCAACCCGAATAGCAGAATAACTATTAAAACTTCGGAAAAATATTGACGAAAAAAATATATGAAGAAAATTCATTTTCTTATACATTTTGTATGAAACGGGTTTTTATTCTCCCTGAGGCGGTACGAAGTTCGCGGATCAGCTCGTAGGTATATAAAAGTATTATATATAATATATATCATACTTGTAAACTCCTTCACCGTTGAACCGATCATCATTGAAATTTTTGTTTTTGTATATGTAAATAATAAATAAATAAAATAAAATAGCCTTTATTCACTGAGATTAATATATACTCGTACACTTCTTGAATTAGTTTTAACTACTGAATCTGCAAGCCAGGCTGTCCTTTGACAAAGGTCTCCTCTAGGCTCTTCCAATTCTCCTTATCCAGAGCTACTCTTCTCCAATCTTTGGGTAGATCGTCTTGCCAGCGTCTCACTGCTCTGCCCTTTCGACGCTTTCCTTCTCTGGGATACTCGTACCACTCGGTGTTATTTAATAATAATTTTGTCAATTATTAAAATTGACTGATAAGGTCAGTTATAATCAGAAAGCAATCAAATGTCACAGACATTTTGAAAATGTTCCAGTTGTTGAAGTGGAATTGGACGGGATGTTGAATGTTCAATGCTGAAAATGGGATGGGAATGTTGAAGTGTGTCGATTGGAAAACGCTACTAAACAGCTACTTAGAATAACAGCTACTTAGCACCGGAATGCGAGTAAGGTAGGCTAAAGCTCATTTTCCTATCCCCACTTCTTCTAATAGCCTTTGTTTGTAATATCAAAATCGTCAGCGCATGTCCAATGTGCGATAAAATGAAATGGGGTGTGCCTGTGTAGTGGACACGCCGAGTGTTTTTGACACACGAGTATATGTATCTATATCCAACGAATTCGAATATATATCATATATACCAAAAAAATCTTTGATCTATCGAGTAGTGTAATTAAGTTTTGGATGTAGATGGCAGATACGTAGGCTACAGCTACAGCATCAACATGTTATCAGTTTTCTGATTTGCCTCCCCACTAAGGAAGCTAATTTAAGGACGTAATCACATCAAAAGACATTATGTTTGCAAAGCAATAACTTCGCTTTGGAAATAAAATTATCGTTATTCATCATGTTTATTTGCAAGCGCAACACTCGCGTTTTTCCCGCGTTTTTGCGCGTCATGCACACTACGTTATTCTGTGCGTGAGACCGAGGAGTACTGGAGTACGCATAAACACTTTATAATATCTACTTATGGTTTATTAACGGTTCGTCTGTTGCAAACCCTTGTTTTTACTGATATCATTTTGCACTCTTATTCCAGCGTGTTTCACCAGCCAGTGAAAATTTAACTGTCTTAACTGAAGTATTAATAAAAAAACCCTTTTATTTTATTAAACTTGTTCTACAAGTTAAAACTACAGGCTGTATCCAAATTCGCAAACCGATATACCGCACTTCGTTGCCTAATATTGCATTATACTAGTGACCCGCTCCCGGCTTCGCATAGTTTTTTGGTTCGGTTCCATATTTGAAAAAGAAAAAAGGAACCCTTATTAGTATCACTTTATTGTATGTAGTTTTTACATCACATGTTTTTACTTAGGTAATAGTTTACGCGTTAGCGTTTTGGCTAGAGTTCAAGCGAAGTCACGCGTATCAACTAGTGTGAAATTAAAGTTTAATAATTATGCGTAATAAATAAAAAAAAAATGTACGTACACGTTGGTTTTAATTAAAAGATTTGTATCAGATAATTAGATACATTACTAAACAATGCAATTAACATACGTTGACTGGCATTGAACTATAATACATGAATATCTAACATCTAAATTGTTAGGAAATAATGTTTTAAATACACACACAATACGAGCACACATTGATTACCTTTTCTAGTTTTGATAGTAATATCAAAGATAAGGAGATACTGATTCTTGGCTAAAATTTATGTGGGATGTGATTGGCTTTCAAAATCATGCAACTGACGAAAAAAAGCTTTTCAAAACAAAAAAAATTTTGAGGATTTGGATTTTGAATTTTGAATTTTAACGCAAAATGCCTTATTTTTTATTATTGGAAATTTAAGCCTTTTTTATTTTTACAGGCATTTTACAAAATATTATTATAAGAATATAAAATCACTGTGCACGTTGACCAGTTATCAAATTTTTTTCCGACAACTTGGAGTCGTCAATGGTGTTGGCCATTGACGACTCCAAGTCTGAGTTGAAGATTTTAATGCGGGAAAAAATCCGTGCGAATCCGGGAGCGGGCCGTAGTATTCCATAAAATATAGTAATTTTATAAAAAGTAATTGCAAAAAGTGCTATGATGTCTTAGTTAAATTAAAGTGTTAAACGTACAACAGAATTGTTTTAATTTAATAGAATAAACTGTTTTATCTATTAATTTACTTTGACCTTACAAACTATACCGCAAAAACTGATTGCAAAAAAAAATACTTGGCAAGCAGAAAACGAACAGCGAGATTACCTTATTTGATTAGACATAATTACATATCTGACTATAATTAGTTTGAACATTATCATTTCCCTTTGTTTTATTACAAATGAAAACAATTTTGCATTTGCCTTCAACACAGCAATAAATTAATCTAATTTAGACTTTATGTGTTAGTTAAGAAAGGTCAAGATATTCTGTTCGTAATCGGTGAACATGTGTTGCTAAACTGCAGATGTCTTGTGTAGAGATAAGCTTCGTGTTATTAAGGGGTAATTTACGGTGGAAATAATAACGATTTGTTAATTTATTAACAGCAGTGTGTGTAACTCGTCGACAACTTAATATTAGAAGAAGTAATACAGAAATTGAAACTTCTTTGTTTAAAAGAACTTGTTTTAAAGAACAGCTATTTCATAATAAAAAAAAGAACGTATCCAAACGTTAGATGATGCCGTAAAAGTTCGAATGAAGTTACGATGGTGTTAGCTCCTTTCACACCTGATCGCTGTTATTATTTTCCTCTCTACTGAGTCAAGTTATTTTTTTGGCCCACAATGAAAGGCTGTGTAATTACACTTAATTTTTTGCCATGGTCGCATTTAATAATTCCCGCAAAATAGAGCTTATCCCACTGTTGATACGCGTCGATCAAATTGTAGCAGTAATTTGCACCAATCAATATATAATTCACATACGCATTTAATGGTATAACAAACGCATTAATTACATTCAGTGTTTATGTGTACATTAATTGGTGTTCTGGAATTCTTGTTGTTGTTCGTTTACCCCCCACCCAGGTACTTGTAGGGTATGCCTATAAACATTTCTTCCCAAGGGTTTGAACTCGATCATGCATTCGCGCAAAACCATCCGCTTTGCACTGAACCAGCGCGCCAGCTATATCTAGTACAAAATATCTACCGCCATCAACAACCATTTAATAAAAATATCTTCAATTTTTTGCTTTTAACTCCACATGAGTTTTATCTCTATCGAAACCATGCAAAAAAGCTTAGTTTTCAATTCGTTGTATTGCGCCCACCTTTTTTTTTATGTGAGGAAATCTGCGAATCAGATCCCCACCGACCATGGGGAGATCGGTGGGGTATGTGGGAATTCTACCCACTAAAACCCCACAGTGTTTCTTCGCGCCGTCTATGGGCGGAGGTTAGGTGACGTTAAGATACGCTACCTTGTCCCCCCGCCAGACGAGGCCCGCACACATGCGGGCTCCACCTCGATTAGGCGCGGAGTGTGACCTACGCGTCGTGAAGAGACGTGCCGGAAACACACAGCACGTCTCCCCGCGTTGCCCGGTGTAGTGATGTCCGCCGCCCCCGGGCGAAGCGGCACAGGCCGCCTATTCTCCACCTCTCGTAGTGGGCAATTAGCGAGGAGCTAACATTTCCACATCAATCGCGGCAGCCCGAGAGACAGGCTCATCCTCGTGTTGTCGTCGGAAGAGTTACTGGGCCGGGTGGCGAGGCTGGTTGTTCACTCTTCCGGACGACTGCACGGTTACTAGGCCGGCTAGGTACTACCGGTTCTTCACCACCCTCCATAAAGCCGCGATTGCAGTATTCTGCCAGACGGTCCTTCCCTGCCGTAGAGCTCCGTCTTCGCGTGCGTTGTCCAACTACAACTAAGCGACAGAGCTATTAATAACAGAGCCAAGACCTAAGCTAAGGGGGTATAGCGCCCACCTACTACGACTTCAAAGTCGACCGTTCCCAGAAACACAATTACTAATTTTCGTGTATTAGAGATCAATTATTGAAACATTTTATCACGCCGTATCATATTCGACGTTAACTTGTTGACAGTAAGATCTAGAATAATAACATTGAAGACAATGAAAAGCTAAATGGACTGTATTGGTATTAATATATTAAAATATGTACATAATAACAAAAAAATATAAAATAACAATTTACGTGCTCTTATGTATCGATGGAAAAAATACGTTCTGCAATTTTGTTGACAATCAAAGAAAAGCATTTGTTCTTAAATTATTTAAAAAAAATACAAAAAGAAAACTATAATAAAAAGAGGTTAATAGAACTCGTGCGAACTCCTTATAAATATAAAGAGTTCGCAACATTCCACCCCCTTGTGCATGAAAGTGCACAAAATAAAATTGTTAAACGTCCAGCCTTACAAGCTTTTTAGATGGCCTACGAAGAAGGCCACCTGCAGTTGCTACATCCACCACTCTGACCACACCATCCTTGCCAGGGAAAGTCGCACTAATACGGCCACGTGGCCAAGTTCCTCTTGGTAGGTTTGCATCTACGATTATCACCAAGTCACCGACTTTCAGGTCAACTTCTCTGGTTTCACCAGTTGTCCGCGGCTGCATGGTAGGCAAAACCTCTTTTACCCATCGCTTCCAAAAATGGTCGGCTAATCTCAGAGCTTTTCTCCAGTCTGCCCTGCGAAGTAAATCTGTATCGTCTAAACTTGCTGGGAGCACCTGGTTAGATGAACAACCAATTAAAAAATGAAATGGAGTAAGGGTCTCCTGGTCTTCGTGGTCAACTGAGACATGACTTAATGGACGAGAATTTACAATAGCTTCAGCTTCCATTAAAAGTGTAATAAGAACCTCTGGGTTAGGTGCTCTTTCCCGCAAAGTGGCGTTTAAAGCAACCTTTACACAGCGGATAAGACGTTCCCAACATCCACCGAAGAATGGAGCAGCAGCAGGAATGAAACTCCACCTTGTTCCTCTATTAGCAGCATAGTCCTGGATTTCTGGCTGGTAGAATTCACGTAGAAGTCGATTTGCGCCAACGAAACTCGTGCCATTGTCGGAAAAGATCGTGGTAGGAGCTCCCCTTCTTGCAATGAAACGTCGTAAGCTCATGATTGCAGAGTCTGCTGAAAGAGAGTGCACTAACTCTAAGTGAATCGCTCTGGACGTCATGCAGGTGTATAAGGCCACATAACGCTTCTCTTTTCTACGACCAACTGTTGTGTAAACTGGTCCAAAATAGTCTAAACCAGTAAATGTAAACGGACGGTGATGATGAGCAAGCCGCTGTTGAGGTAGGTTACCAGTCTGTGGATCCATGGGATTCGCTTTTTTAATTCTACAAATCAAGCATTTACTGGCAACGCTTCGCACAGTACTGCGCAAGGACAGAAGCCAATATTTTTGTCTCAACTCGTTGACGACCATCTCGTTGAGTGCATGACCTGCTTTGCGATGATAAAAATGGACCAACAGGCGAACAACTGGGTGACGACCATCTAAAAGTATGGGAGATTTGACTTCGGCTCTGATATCTTCTACAGTGGCGATCCTGCCAACCATACGCAGTAAATTGTCGGATCCCATTTTAGGTGACAGCTTATATAATCGGCTGCCTTTTGGCAATATTTCTCCACGTTTAATGCGCTGAATTTCTTCTCCAAATGTTTCCGATTGTACCCGTTGTAAGACGTGCCTTTCTGCAGCTTCAATCAGTTCCGCTGACAAAGGCGGTAGAGTGGTGGATGCAGGCGCGATAACACGGCGAGGACCCCTGAAATCAAGTGGGGCGGTGAGTCGATCGCGGTCCAGTACCGAACGGAATCTAGCTACAGTCTGCAAAAAACGGGCAGTTGCGCGAAGTAGGCGAAGCCAGTCGCTAAAATGACCAAAATCTGGTGCGACCACCAGATGACCAACCACAAGCCCCGGAGTTTGCTTGCGCTCCTCCTGGCTTATGGGCTGGCCAGCTGGTTCAACAGGCCAACATTCCGGAGAACTAAGAAGAAATAAGGGTCCCGTGAACCATCGGTGAGTGTGATCAAGATGAAGTGGTTTGATTCGAGTGGCATCATCCGCAACGTTTAAGTCCGTTGGGACCCATCTCCAATCTTGTATAGATGAGTTCTCTGTTATTTCCCCTATCCGATGGGCCACAAAGGGCTTAAACGTCCGCGCATCGCTTCTAAGCCAACCGAGGACAGTTTTTGAATCAGTCCATAGAAATGTTCGGATTGGTTTTTTCTCATGAAACTCTCTAATTGTAACAGCAAGACGAGAGGCTATCAAAGCACCCTGTAACTCTAATCGCGGAATTGAAGTCGGTTTTAATGGTGACACTCTCGCTTTGCTTGTTATGAGAGCGAGCTTAGCAGTGCCGTCGACGTATAATAAGCGCCAATAAGCAACGGCCGCGTATGCAAGCTCGCTCGCATCCGCGAAGATATGCAGCTCTCTTTGTAGGGGCTCACCATTTAATTTGGCATACCACCGTGGTATTCTAACGGTCGAGACGTCACTGAGTTCTTTAAACCATTCATTCCACCTCGAAACCAGTGAAGCGGGAAATGGTGAGTCCCAGGCAAGATTGGATCGCCATGCCTCTTGGAGAAGTATACGGCCTTTTACTACTATAGGACCAAGCAAGCCTAATGGGTCATATATTCTCATAAGGTGCGATAACACTTTTCGTTTATTTAAAACGCCTTTCGATTTGGATTCTTCTAAACCTGTCCTAAAACCTAATGTATCTGACCCGGGATCCCAAGAAATACCCAAAACTCTGACACTATTTGAATCACTACCAATTGTTACTTCAGAGCCCTGTACAGCGCGTAATTCGTTCGGGATAAGACGCAAGGCTTCTTGATTGTTAGAAATCCAACCGCGTATTTCGAAGCAAGCGCTACGATGGAGTGTCACTACATCAGATGCAAGTTGTGCAGCTTCGTTTGAATCATCCACACTGTGTAGGAAATCGTCCATATATGAGCTGTGGATACTCGCATTAGCCGCTTTTGGATACAAGTTATGATGCGCCCTAGCATTTTTATTTTTGATATATAAGGCAATAAAAGGACTCGACGATGCTCCGAATATGACCGAAGTCATTCGATATTCCTTTAGTGGAGAGGCGTCTTTTGATTGAACGTTACTCCATAAAAAACGTAACGCGTCCCTATCTTGCGCTCGAATTCGTATTTGGGGAAACATCTCTTTAATATCAGCTGTCACTGCGACAGCCCCCTCTCTGAACCGAAAAAGAATACCTAATAAATTTTCTAAAAGGTCTGGTCCTTGCAGAAGCAACGAATTTAATGAAACTCCTTGATTCGTTGCTGCAGCGTCATGAACGACCCGGAGCTTACGCTTTTGAGGGTGATAAATGCCAAAATGAGGCAAGTACCATCTTATGTCTAAACACGAGTCAATATTTACATTAGAACTAAGTGATAGGAGAGTAGTAGGCGAAGTGGTGTTAGTAGAGCACTCTTCTGCGTAACCTTTAAAGAGCATATTAATTATGAAACTCTTGTACGCATCCGCGAAATCGGGTTCCCGCAACATTCTCTTCTCTAGACTAAGAAAGCGCGATAGCGCTTGCGGATAGCTGTCAGGAACGCTCATACATTGAATGCTATCACGCCACGGGAGGCCTACCTCATACCTACCAGTCGGTAAACGTGTAGTAGTAGCGTCTAAAATTTCTAAAGCTCTAGATTCTAACTTACTGTACGTAGTATCACGCTTACAAATACCCAGCGAGTCGAGTTTATACTGTTCCTTGATAAGCTGTTCTAAGCGTTCATGGTCAGTCAGTTCAGTGCTGTTTGGCAACTCACAATGATTAACAAACTCAACTGGCTTAGTCTTACTAGAAGCTATTCCGTACAATGTCCAACCTAACCACGTATGACAAGCTACGGGCTCGTTTCGGCTACCAGCGCGGATAGCACGTGTTATTGAAAGATGCCAATGGTCGGCGCCAATGAGCACGGTCGGTGCAGCGTCATTATATGTCAAAAAATCAGACAAATCGCTTAAATATTTATAAGACTCCAGAGTTTGTTTAGACAATGTTTGAGCACTCAGGTTAAGTGATGGCATAGCCCTAGCTCGACGAACTACAAAACTGTCAGATTCATATTTACCTTTAATGTAAAAATCTACATAAGAAATTTTAGTGGTCTTATGCAAACCGCCTACGCCGTTGACAGTAATAACTTCCTCAGGTCCCGATAGCCCAATGCGCGCGGCTACGTCGGAATCGATTAGCGTCGCCGTGCTGCCATCGTCGAGGAGCGCGAAGGTGTCGTAAGCGCCAGTCGGACCGGAGACAGTAACTGGTACTACTTTCAAAAAGGTTCTAGTCTTAGTAGGGGATAATGTTTGGTCACATAGAATACCTGTATTGGACACCGTAACCTTTTCCTCTGATGACACATACGTGGCAGGCGAAGAGAAGGACGCTTGCTGGACATCATTTACGGTCGCAGCTGCACACACAGTGTTGTTAAACGACTGTGTATCGAGTGCCTGCGATGATGCTAACGTGTCCTGCCTGCCGTGTAAAAGAGGATGGTGACGAATGGTGCATCCGTCAATCCCACAAGGGTCTACCTTACAAGATTTCCATTGATGTGGATTAGCTTTAAAACATCTGTAGCACACCTTGTTATTACGCAACCAAATCCACCTATCTTCGACTGATAATATTTTAAATTTATTACACAGTTTTATATTGTGTGAATTTTTACAATAAACACATTTAATATTTTCAGTTATTTTATTTTTATTGTGTGTGATAGAGTGAACATTTTCACGTTTAAATGATTTATTTACATATGAGTGTGGAACAATAGAAAAGTTAACTATATCGGGCGATAAAGCAAATTTAATATATCGCTCGTGTTCACGTGTTAAAAATTGTGATATAAGTTCTAATTTCGATAGTAAAGTATTTGACATTTCTGACGCATAGTCTGCCCATCGCAATTTCAAGAAAGGATTAAATTTGGCTAAAATGCTATGAAAGAGCTCCGGTGAATGTAAATATTCTCTAAGACCGAGCAACTTAATGACAGATAGGCTATTACGTATTTTATTCGTGAACGTACTTAGCTCTTTGAGATCTGCTCCTAGCCGAGGCAGTGCCTTAAGTACCTGAACCTCGGCGAAGACAACCATCTCAGGGCATGCGAACGTGCGCTCGAGCGCGTGCATGATCTCCTCGGGCGCGGCCGCGGTGTGCAGCAAGGCGGCGACAGCTTCGCGCGCGGGCCCGCGAAGAGCATTCTGTAAACGCGCAACGTTCTCTATGGGGGAATAAAATGATTTAGTCGTGTCAAAAATTTTTTTAAAGAGCAGCCACTGCGATGTGTTGCCATTAAAGGTGCCCAGCTCGGTACTTGCCTTCGCCTGCTTATTTGGAGCAGAGGCAAGGGCTTTAGCGGCGGCAGCAGTGTCTGCGATAATTTTAAGCACTACCGATGCGTTGTCACTAGTTATGTTCATCGTCGCATTGTCACTAGCTATGTGCCGGTTACATTCCTCGGGACCCATGAACGAGGGCGGCGGCTCAACGGCGGCCTGCCCGGGCGCCTGGAAAATGCCACTAGAAGCATGCGCGAAGTTTGCTGCTAAAGACGGAGCAGCAGCCTGAGGGGCCGTCGGCTCTAACGGGAGCGTCGAACAGCCAGGCTTTGAAACTTCCGGTGCGCTACGAGTCGACATATTCTGTACCCACCTTTGCGTCCTTAATTTACTTGAGAAACTTATCTCACTATGCACTTCATCCGCTTCAATTTCCTTAAGTTGTGCACGAAATTCCGCTTCTTCAACCTCCGCCAGTTTTTGAGAGAGCACTTTCAAGTTTTCGTATTGGCGGCGTTTGTATATAGCTTCTGCGGTAGCTTTGCGCGCCTGTAACGTCGCCGACGAGTGTGATGAATTGGTGCGAGCGGAGCGCATACTGCTCGCGACGTCTTGTTCGATCTCGCCTGTGGGAAAGGTGAGACTCGGCGCGGCTGATGAAGCGACATGAGCTGTTTCTGGGACTATTTGGTGAGGGGCAGCTTTAGACTTACTGCGAGTGTTCATACTTAGTGACTACAAATGCGTATTATCCACAAAATGAGCTAAATGATTCTAAAATGAATTAAATGATTCAAAGATCCGTGCCGAATGGACCAAAATGAAGACAATGAAAAGCTAAATGGACTGTATTGGTATTAATATATTAAAATATGTACATAATAACAAAAAAATATAAAATAACAATTTACGTGCTCTTATGTATCGATGGAAAAAATACGTTCTGCAATTTTGTTGACAATCAAAGAAAAGCATTTGTTCTTAAATTATTTAAAAAAAATACAAAAAGAAAACTATAATAAAAAGAGGTTAATAGAACTCGTGCGAACTCCTTATAAATATAAAGAGTTCGCAACAAACATTGATCGCAGACGTAAGACAAGTCGACGACAAAACAATCGAGAACAGATGTCATGACCTGTGCAATTAAATAATTATAAACAACAGGTTGTAACGCGCATCAAACAATTATTGTGTTACTAAGGTAAACTCACTCGATTATCACTTTGTAAGTATAACGGATTAATCTTATTTTATCTTTTAATATAAAGAGAGGCGCTTACATACTAACGATCCATTTGTTGGTTTGTGATTCGTCTATGAATAAAGCAACAGGTCTGAAGACTTCAGTCCTGAAGGATTAAAAGGTAGAAGACCTGGGGTAATGAGCTCGTAATAAGACTGTAATGCCCATAAGACGTTTGTAAAAGACTGAACGCATAGTCGAAAACCTAAAGTAAGTCGGTTCGATTTGTTATACAACACAGTATGTACAATATGCACGCACACATTAATTACTTCATACGACGTCGCTAGTAGTACTTTAGTTTGTAGTCCTTATCAAAACTATGTAGACTTTTTTATAAGATTTAAAAGATACTATAATTTATATAATACTAGCTGTTGTGTTGTATGCGACTACTTTATAAGTCCGCGTAACTTTATAAAATATAGCCTATGTTACTCGCTGATAATAGCTTTCAATAAGTGAAAGATATTTTTAAATCGGTCTTTTAAAATGTAATTTTCAAATCAATATAATTTAAATTTTAAAAATACTTAGTCCGGTTTTTTAACAATAAAATTCTTAATTGAATTTTTTTTTTGTAGTAGAGGTTATTCGTTTGAAGAAATGAATCATAAATCAATTATATGATATTAAGACTGTGTTGGACTGTAATAAACGTAATTATTGGATTGGTATGTAAATTATTATTATAAATTACTACCTATGATGTGTTATTTGTAAGGACATAGACATGATTGTTACATTGTAAAAAAATTATAATTCCATTTTAAAATTTAATTATATTGACCCCAATGTCAAGATTTGTACTTTATGATCATACTAGAGGTTAACAACGGGTCCAAACAGGCGTGACTTTGTTTTTGAAATGTCAATTAGATTTTTATCTAAGCATTAAAATAATTTGAGCCACTAATCGAAAAAAGAAAGTAAGTGCTACTTTATTAATTAAAATGTATTGATTTTCTGATAAGGATTAATTAAATAATTAGTATAGCTGATAAATACAAAAAAATGCGATATTTATCAATGATAAATAAAATCGAAGGCCTTATTTTTAAACATCGAAAAGAATGTCATTCCGAATTCCCTGTCTGTAGATAAGAAAGCTCTGTGTATGGACATCGTGTGTTTTCCAACCGAGTTTAAGCTTTCTCCATAATAATATTCATCTAAAACAGAGTAAGATTAACCAAATAAACTTATGACGAACAGACAGAAACAAAAATAGACTCATTTAATAACTAATAAACCTCTATTATAAACAAATAATTGCATTATCTATGTTTAATTTAGATTTTACCAGAAAGCCACCAGTTATCTCACAAATCTAATAATGAAACTGGAATCAATATTGATTCACGATTATACTTGCTATTGTAAAATGCGTTTTGATCAACGTCGTGACATAGATAAGAGGCTGATTGATTTTGTTGTTAATAAATCAATGAGTAATAGATAATTTTTAAAACACGATTCACATTTAGTTGTAATAAAATTATGTTTTTTTTATCGTGAGCATTTTGGGTGGCGAATTTCCTGTAATAAACAGAATAAGATTTATTATAATGACCATTGTGAACTATATTGTTCAATAATAATTATACTACAAAAAAGCTATGACAGGGTCGTTTTATGACAGATTACCTATACTGGGTTTCATAGTCAAATACTAATTCAAAGATAATAATCCTATCTGTGTAAGTTAGCAACGTTTTATGACAAATATAAATATCTTGATTTTGTAACTTAATAAACGTATAAATAAACATAAAAACAAAGTTTACAAAATCTTTTATTTTCTTACAAAAAAAAAACTATTTCAAAATTTTGTCTTCCTCAATGGCAAACTCGCATTAATAACAAATTTATCAATAATCACAACATAATCCAATTCTCAATGATAAAATCTATTTATGTACAGCGGAAATTGCATTATCTACATAGTTCGTTATCAATGTAATTAGCTGGTTAATACGCGGTAAAGCAATTTACGGTTCATTCATAAATGTGAATCCAAGTAACGCTGTTGGGTGCACGAGGTGTTGGAGACCTAATATTATGGGGATTGGTATAATAAGTGTAAGTGGAACTTTGTATTTTTTATTGATAAGGGTGTGTGATCTCACTATCAATATCCCTATCCAAAAATAAAAAGATTTGTGAAATAACTCAAGTAGGTACCTACTAAGAAGATTTAATTAAGATAACTTCTTACGTGATACGATAGATAACTCAAAAAGAGACTTCGACTGATCTTATGTTCGTTTTTTTATCAAATAGTGGTAATTAAAGACCTCGAAATTCTTTTAAGTTCTACTTATGAGTAAGGTGAATATATAGTTTTAAAAAAAAAGCCTCATTTCAAACACTTGTAGTCCTGATGTCACATATTTAATTCTCATGTGTCTGTTATTTTTATTTGTGCATATAATTACAGTATATATTTATTATATACACCAATCTAAACAAACAATCCAATCAAAAGATCATAGTAACATTCAAGTGATTGATACTGGATGTGCCGGCGACTTCGTACGCACTGTAATTCGTTTTTTGAAAATCCCACAGGAACCTAGCATTTTTTCAGAATAAAAAGTATCAAATGTATCTCTATCCAGGTAAATAACTATATTATCTGTGAGCTAAATTTCATCCATATCCGTTCCGATTGGATAACTGTTCAGAAGCCAGCTCCAAGCATTTGCATCGGTTGTTCTTCAATTACAAAGAACAATTATGACGCGTCCAATTAAAGCTCATTATGTTATAAGACCGCAATTAAAGCAATGACATTAATTTATAACAAGACAATTGATTACAAGAAACACTTGAGACTATTTCTATTGTAAATCATGCTAACAAAGTTAACACGTTATCTGTTCGGATATAATTGACGTGTTATTGTTAATCTGGGATGTTAAAATGAGATACATACAATTACTTGAAGTAATTTAAATGTATTTTTTATCTAACTATATTTTCTATATGTCTATAACTGATACAAAATTTGTACAAGTTTTTAAATAGATAATGAGTAAGTACTTATATGTTAACGAGTATATAAAGTATTTTTTATTTTATTCCCTATGAGCCCGTGATACAACAATAAACATACAACTCTTAAATTTTTACAACATTTTTAATAATCTATACTAATATTATAAAGAGAGAAGATTTGTATGTTTGTAATGAATAAACTACGAATGAATAAACTCAAAAACAACTAGACTGATTTTGAGAATTCTTTCACCTATAGAAAGCTACATTATCAGCAAGTAACATAGGCTATATTTTATAAATTTACTCGGGCGAAGTCACATGCAACAGCTAGTGTTTTAATATAATGAGTATTTCAGCATTGTATACATAATATGTAAATAAATAACAAACAATGGATCATGTTATCTGAAATAAATAAATAACATAACTCAATTGAAACATGCAGAAAAAATTGAATACTTATCTGGAATGAAATCTGAAAGGAAAGATCGCCGAAGTGTTAAAATAATATTAATATTACAAATATGTTTCTAAATTTGTGTTCTAGCCCTACGCAGAAACGCTAGAAAGAGTTTTTATGCATAATTTCTCTTTGTTTGCATTTCCTAATAGCTTTGTTTAAATTCACGAAATAATTATAAAATAATTTATTAAAATATGCAGAAGATAACGTCAATCGAGTTAGCTACTTATTGAACAAAACATACGACTATTATTATTAAATCAAGCTCTCTACAAATTTTTTTTTTATTACTTATTTAATTCAAACTAAATTTTAATTTAAACGGTTCGGTGTTATATTTGCTTTAATTTGTTTACAAAGTAAGTTACATTTTTTCATAGCTAAGTATCTGTTTATGTTGTCACGCTTCTGTCGGCCTCGAATTGACGATTAGTAATTATCTAACAAATTGATTATAGAAATTAAATGTTATTAAACTGATGTTAGACGCTACGATTAAGTGCAAAACCGATCACTTTAATATACAATCACTACTGCATACCCTTTTTTGGGGAATCCTCGTTATTCCAGGGGACTTTCCAGGGTGGCCACAGACTTTTGATGCGGTTTTCACTAATGGAAAGAGCGATAAACGAGTACAAGTAATAAGCAATTGTGTATGTAATTAGCAAAAAAAAATTGCAACCGTGCAAAGCCGGAAGCGTGTCGTTAGTTAATTAATAATAATATAAAATTAAATTTATTAGACCAAAATGTAAAGAAATATGTGCAAATTTTTTCTCGACGGTTGGATATGGTTGACCATATCCAATATATAACTATCAAAATTTATTGTATCAAAACATCAAAATCAAAATGTATAACAATTATAGTTGTATAATAATATAACACAATTTTAAAATTATTGCATGATAACAACTAGGTAAACACACAAGTTTACTGTTAAATCTTTTTTTTATTATTTCCCTCATAAATCACTTCCCGCTCTCTGAGAAATAAAGATTTGTGTGGTCTTAAAGTTGTAATGTTAATTACTTACGATAAAAAAATCACTAAACCTGCTTTTGATATTATAATCAATTAACGACACTTAGCGTAATTGCAATAAGGAAAAAGTTGTACCAACTTACTGAAAGATTAAGCTAAATTAATATAGTAATAAAGGCTGAAAAGTATTTCCCGATCAAGCAATGGACATATAAAAAGTGATAATACTTGACAGTTAATTTTGCAATGGAAACTGGTAACCAGCCGAAGGGCTCCAAAAAAAAAATTAATTCAATTGCTTAAAATGTGCACCAAGTTACAGCCGAATTTTTAAACTTAGGTCTTAGGCTCTTAAATGTCTAGGCAGAATAAATAAGTTTATTTCTTTAATTATTTAATCCGTTAAGTATGTAGTTAATTTTCAAAAACTCAAAGTGGTATCTTCAAAACTTTAAGCGCCAGATACACGACGATACTGACACTCGACACAAATGTCGACACTAGTGTCGATTTCGTCCATAAGGTAAGCAATTTTTTTGTGTTGACATTGGTGTATACATCTAGTGTCCCGGTTCAAGTGTATTGGCTGTTTATGCGCAAGTCCTGTCTCCACGGACACTAAGCGACACCGACACTACACCTGCAACTAAGTGTCGCGGCAGTGGACGCACATAGACAGTCGATGTATACACTGAGTGTCTTGTGTCAAGTGTTGTCGTGTATCCCCTAGCATTAGTTCTGAAATTTATCAATACTTCGTTTCATTATCATCCTTATCATCTCAGCCGTAGGACGTCTACTGCTGAACATAGGGTCCCCATAATTTTCCAAAAGAACTGGTCAGAAGCAGCCTGGATCCAGCCTGCGCTTGCCTGTGATTCGATTAAGTTAAGTCAATCCATTCAAACGAATGACACGCAGCAGAACAAAAATTCCTAATAGCTTTCTCTTGTTGCAGATTACTACCCGACAGAACAAGTATACGCAAACAAGTACACAAGCATGGGTGTATCAGAAACTCCCAAGGACGATTCCCCAAGGACTACTCCAGAGCTTTCTCGAGCTGATCAATCACCAGCTTCAGCGCCCCCTCCAGGGTCCGCAGACAGCGACGACGCTGATGAATTCACACCCAAGAGAAAGCAAAGAAGGTATAGGACAACGTTTACGAGCTTTCAACTTGAAGAGTTAGAGAAAGCGTTTTCCAGGACACACTATCCTGACGTATTTACACGGTAAGATCACAGATGACTGAATTTGATATTTTTTGTGTGTGTTATTCTAAATCTTCTACAATATATACCTACCTACTATAAAACACGTGTGCTGTTGTGTGTCGGTGAGTGAGTAAGGGCCGCGCACTTACAGCACCAGTGGTAATGCTTGTGTTATAGGCGACGGTATCAACCTACCATCAAGTGGACCGTCAGTCTGTCTGTCGACCTTAAAAAAAATTTTTAAATACACAAAAAATTTCAAGTAGATAAATAGCATCTATGTACATTATTAAAAAAAACTCATTTTTGTTTCAGAGAAGAACTTGCCATGAAAATAGGATTAACAGAAGCTAGAATACAGGTAATAATTTTAATTATTCACTATGAAAACTATATTAAATAATTAAGTTACAACTGATTATATGAATGTTGTCATAGCTCAGAAGCTTTGACAACCAAAGACGATCATTATCTTTAGATAATCGATTCTCACGGAGTGGTCGCGGTAACCGCTAATCAAATCATTATGTGACTAATTGAACATAGATTCAACACTCAATAAGTACTATAATAAACTATATCGTCCTTCGATTACTAAGCGAATACAAATGGAGCAGGCGGTTTAAAACTTTGAACATAAAACATTTCACCTGGCCAAATATAAATAGCACGAGTACTGTAATTTTGCTAACGAGTGATATTCGTGGGTTAGACTTTTTAGAGTGATCGTCAGTACTATTGTCCTCATGATGTGATTAGTAGACATCCTATAATAGGCCCATTGCCTTCTAGAAATCACATATATTCTTGTAGAAATAGTGAAATCTTAATTTTGTTATAATTAAATGGGCTAAGTATGGTAATATCCTTAGAATAACAACATAATAAAATGCATAACAAAAGGGAAGGATCATTCATCATACATATCTCTAAGAACCCGCTATCTTGAATATCTACTGATGGTTGTCTCAGTCTCAAATCAGTAAGCCTGAAGTTTATTTTTCACTTTTACTGAATAGCTACTATTACTTATTAATTAATTCAAATTATTATATTTTTTTCAAACCATTGGGGAATTATTCTCCTAAGCCCTTAATTAATACTACTATAGGACGCCAGTGATTTTGTTAATAGGCGAACGGTAACCACCTTGCAAATGTATCATCAATTTGCCTGCCTAAAAAATTTCCATAAAAAATAATTAACATATCGATAACTTTACAAAACTTTATTCTACTCCTAAAATGCTTTACCTGCATCCATCTGATACTACTCTTGATTGATTACGTACTGTACAATCATAGCGGCCTTTTAATAATACGCTAAGGAAACACAACTCGCTTATTTGTTGTCGCAACGGCTAATTTTCTTTACAATCGATGCGAATTATCTGTATACAAATTATCCGAGTGGTACCTACTCGCCACACTACGTGGAATCGAGATGTGCAATTTTATTACTGAGGCAGCAAATATTTACACAGAAATTGTATTTATGGCACAGAGATTATATAAATCGTTTGTCCTCAGTGATTCATCAACGCATAGCATAAAAATCATAAGAGTTAGAAACTTGTCAAATTTTGGAACACAAATTTTGGCAGTTGATCCATTTTGTGATGTTAACATCAACTAAGGAAGGATTTTGGGAAATTTCAAATTCCCTAAATGGGTAATATAAGGGATGACCGTCATTTTCAATATGGAAACCTGTAATTTTTAAAGTTACAAGATTCTGGTTAGAAATAAATAAATACTTATTTCAGCGTTTTTGTAAAGTCTTTCCCTTAAGAAGGTGAAATAAGTGAAAATATTAAAGCTTAATTTTTATGCTTTTTTTTATAAGAAAGGAATAGAAAAAATACAAAAGAGTAATCTTAAATATTTTTCAAATTCCTTTCATTATGTTAGATTTTAGATATGAGGATATAACGAGTATTTTTTTATTGCATACTAGTGACCCGTCCCCACTTCCCACAGATACATTTTTTCTGCAAATTATATACATAAACCTTCCTCGTTTATCGCTGTTTTCATTAGTGAAAGCCGTATTTGAATCTGTTGGATGGTTTAGAATAAGTTAACGGAGAAACCAACAGAGGCGATAGATATGGAATTTAAAACTAGACACATTCGAAATATTTTAATTAATTGTCATCACAGCGCAGGCCACGCCAATGTTTAAATATTATATTACATACATTGTAATATAAAAAGTAAAATATTCTTCTAAATAGTAGACACTTTACCTGTGCCCTTGTTAGTGTTCATATTTTATTTCAATTCAATGCCACATAAGTTTTTATTGAGCAATTTAAAAATAGCATGTAACAATTACCGTAAAACATTCCACGTCCTGTACATAGCTTTACTTGTATATTAATTAACGAAAGAGAGCATAAAATAATAAATATCTACTGATAATTACCTCATTACATCCCGCCGGCACCTTTTAAATTACAATTGCCGCATAATTTTTGCACTCTCCTGGAATTTACTCAAAACGCAAGGCTTATTTGGCTTATTAAGTTTACAATTACTTAATAATCGTGGTGAGGAGACCACTACTTGTAGTTAATCATTATAAGTGTTTATACATAATGATTTTTTCGGCTCTTGTTTATTAAACGGGGTCATCAACAATCTTCTTGTATCATTACTGAACGATTACTGCATGCGAGGGTGTCTAAAATGGCGCTCAAGTAAATAGGTTCTCAAAAGTTCGGAACGAGTTCTGTTAAATTCCTAAAAGGCACAAACGAATCTTCGACGCACTCAAATAGTTTCCATCACAACTTTATCATTGGAGCATTATTGTATTGGGAAATTTGCAACGTACCTATGTAATTAGATAAAATGTGGTTCTTGTAATAGAATTATATATATATATCTATATAACTATTTTAACAAGGGTAAAAAGCATGCTAACGAAACTATTATTGTTATTTATTATTTATAAAGATTAGTAAATTATTAGTATTATTTTACTAATATTTTACTAATCTTTAGATATTTTTGTGTGTGTCTTATTCTTCTACAATATATACCTACTAAATCTTCTACAATATATACCTACTATAGCTAAAATATCATTAATGTAATAAAAATTCAATTAAATTAACTGATTATCAGAAATTAAATGTTATAGAAGTTTCTATAAGAAATTTGTTAATTTACAACCTCATTTTGGTATCACAATGTTCTTTCTTGCTCAATAAGCTTTCACATAAATGAATAAAATCTCTGTCGGAATTGTAAATTGCAAACTGCAAGCAGCCCATTAATTTTTTATTCATTGTAATGCGTGAAATGTATCAAATTTATTTCAATCTTACGATGAACGAGCTCAATGTAAATTTACTGATTTTATTCAATCGAAATTCATTATTAACCGTATTATCAATTCAATGACTACAAAACGTAATTCGTATTGAATAAAATTTTATGCCAAACGGACAATGAATTTGTATTATATTAATTGAAATTCTTCTAAATGTAACTTTCATAAATGAAATATTTTATACGTCTATACAGTTAAAAAATAATTTGGGTATACGAGTATATATGCATTATTTAATATCTTCTATTAAGTTCTATCTAATAAAGTTTATTGAGTCTTTTTTGTAATGTATATTTTTATATACTCTTTCACAAGAGAAAAACACTTTCACAGTGTAAAAAATCATTAATGTTTCATATTTAATTTTTATTTTACTGTATCTTTAAGATTGAACATATATGGACTTATTCATATAATATAAATAAGAAATGTTAAATATATTCGCTCCAAAACGTCATTTTAGGGCTCCGAATTCATTCCACAAATGCAAGACAAAACCGATGTGGTCATTACCTTAATGCGAGACCCTGTTAAGCTATTAAAGCCAGCACCTGAGATGCTGTCGGTACGCTTTATGCTAACCGTACTCGGCATTCCGAAGACATGTTTGCCTCCAATTACAACATTTATAAATTCTCCAACTTGTATGAAGTCATAATACGACTACTGGAAATAGAGTAGCAACTTCAAATTGATTATGAACTCTTGAGCGACGCAATTAAAGCTCACATTAAACTGTATGCCTCTTATTCGAAGAATCGTATTAATTGTTTAATATGTTTTGCCATAGGAAATATCCAAGGAAACATTTCGAATTACTGATATTAATCAATTCCTAGTACGGACAGCAGTTCTCTTCGGGCACAACTCATTACCATTTGCCGCTTTCTCCCTGTGCAATGGACTCGTTAACAGAAAGCGTGTCTAGTCAAGTCTAAATTGTTAAACTTAGAAGCTTTAGTTTAAACATACATTTTAAAAACTTTTTCGAAATACCTCTCGAGTATTAATATTAATATTAGTATTCTAACATGAAGCTAAGGCTAGGTTTCAGCTGGTTTAATGTGAACACTTATGTCCGGGTGCCGGCAAATCTGTCGGCAAACCTAAGCTATAGCTTGAATGTATACATCAAACACTCAAGCCATCTAACTTACCTTAACCGAACTGCAAACGACCACAGAGTTTTTGAAGAGATTGCAACGTTCACCACAAGACAGTGTTAGACAATGGTCATAAGGCATCAAGGTCTTTCGTGGTTAGATATCATCCAAACTGTACTGTCAGTGTACTGACGACTAAAAATTCTACATTCATCAATTTTTTTTTTTCTTCGGATAATCTGATGAATCCTTGTGTCCTTGAGCAACGAAGCCACCTAACAACTAGTGTAATATCTGATTTTTGATACAAAATGTAATATATTTAACGTAAATTTAACTTGATGGTATACGTGACAACCGTCTCCTTTTAACAATAAACATAAAGTTGCAGGTGAAAGAATAAGGGATAAGAAGGAGATAGGGAAATCAACACTAACATCTCTTACTTCCTAAACGAAACACAACAACACATGTGCTGTTATTTAAAAGTGGTCTTCTGTGAGGAAGTGTTTACTGTCGCATGATGATTTGCCAAGTTTATGACTGTGAAAAGCAGTATTATGCCCTGCCACTACTAAAATTAATTTCTAAATGTCAATCATAGGGTTTTATAGTTGGTTTTTTTATCGAATAAATCTGCTTTATCTTTTTTTATCTTCTTAGAAACTATAGGTATAAACTTAACCTTAACTCAGTGATGGCTTCCAATAGCATACGCCATAAATCCATTTACAACAATCAATCTTCTTTCCAGGTTTGGTTCCAAAACCGTCGAGCAAAATGGCGAAAGCAGGAAAAAGTTGGACCTCAAGCGCATCCATACAATCCTTACCTCGGTGGTAGTGGAGGCGCACCTCCACCAGCTGTTGTAGCTTCAATGCCAAACCCATTCTCCCAGTTGGGTTTTGGATTCAGAAAACCTTTCGACGCTAATACCTTAGCTTCATTTAGGTTGGTTTTAATTTTACATTTGAGAATTGGCTACATGTAATTTAGAGTCTTACAAACGAGTTTTTTTTTTTCATACATGAGAGTATAAATAGAACATAATAGTTGTGAAAGAAGTTTCTTTATTTTATTTTTTGGCAGGAGATTGTCTTACAAAAACAGCTTATGGTGGTTAAAAGAACAATTTTTCTGGAAGAAAAAAATATGAAATAATAAATTATTAGACGAGCCCACTTGTCGCACTCGTGGTGCCTCGTCTGGTTTCGGGTTTGATTTCTGGCAGGGTCATCTTTGAAAGTTCAATTTTTAAAGTTGGCTCTGGCCTGAATCTAGCCAATGCACCTGCCACTGCAGGGCACATTGCGTTTTGCAGTCATTTGGGTAGCCTGTCTTGGGGCAGTAACAGCCACCTTACAGAAGACCACACTGAAATAACAGCATGTTACGGTGAGTGAGTAAGGGATGCCACCGATCTTTTCCCTATCCCTTTGGTTGACTATAGTCGACAGCGCACCTGTGGCGTTATTTGTGTTAAAGGTGTCGGCAAACACCGACCATCAAATGAACTGTCAACCTGTCTGACAGATTTTGCATTTAAAATATCTGATATTTTATCTAATATTTCAATTTCTTCTAACAGATATGGCGCCTCTCCAGTATTAGGAGCGCAATACCTCGGCGCACCATTGCCTCGTCCGCCATTGTTTAATGCGCCTCTTTACACCACCTCACCACCTTTTCATACCCTCCTTGCTGGACTAACCGCTCCCCCTCGAAGATCCCCTGAACCCCCTCCAGTCTCCCCTCCAATATCACCTGGAAGCGAGTCTCCTCCTGCTACGTCAGCACAAGACGTTGAAAGAAGAAGTACAAGCATAGCCGCCCTGAGGATGGCTGCAAGAGAACACGAACTGAGATTAGAAATGATGAGGCAACGACACCACACAGATTTAATTAGTTGAGCTTTAACCTTATTTGTAATTAATATATTCTGTGACAATAAAGTGATGTCGATTTTGAAATTAGAACTCTGAAGCATGAAATTCTAATAGTAAAATTTTCTCCAGCCATAGAGGCGAATAAATTTCCAAACTATGCAGGTGATATTTAATGTTAGAGCCTATTTGGAAAGAGAACCATTGTGGCTAAGTAAACTAAACTGACATCTGTCAAATGTCTAGGAAACTTGTCAGATATTATTGCTTTGTATTGAATGTTGTGTTTACTTTTTTTTGTAGTTTTTGAATAAAAACATTTCAGGATTAGGCAAAAACCGTTGCAGTTATAATAGCGCTCTTTTTTAAAACGATTCTCTTTCCGAATAATATTCTAGATTGTCATAAAAACCGTTTATGGTTGTATGACCATAAATGTGTCAGCATTTATGTATTATTTTGTTCTGTGTAATATTATCTATTTGTAAAGGATCAATATATAGAAAAATGTACAATAATTTAATGCGATTTTTATATAAAAAAAGATTTCAGTAATATTTCTTAAACTATTTTGCTTTATATATTTTTAATTTTAGCACTGAGTATTTCTATAAATAAAAAACAAATACGCATTTGTTTATATCCATCGAAGTATCGAAGGTACATTGTAGAAGTTTGGATAGTTATTACAAATTTTCTCTGTACTATAACTAATTTTCTTTTGAGGAATATTATATCCATAAATTTCTTAGTTAACGGAAAAGCAACTTTGTAATTTATTCAAACGCCAACGTATAAACAAAGCCTATCGCCAGTTAGTAGATAGTATGTCTCTGGAAGGTCTTGAGTATTGATCTAATAAAGATTGTATGTATACAATGGTAATGCGTTGCCCTTTTATTTATTTCTATACTAAGGGGTCGTCCATAAATATGGGAAAGGGTTCACGTCGCCATTTTCTCACATAACTGAACTTTTAATGAAATCAAAAACGCAACAGGTTCTTTGATGTACAGTTTTTGATTGATTTGTGCTCTAGAATGAATGAAAGATGCTTTATTTACCGATAATAAATATTCATTTGTTGATGAAACAATTATTAAGGTTTCCAAAGATTTTGTCGGGGTTGTATTTAAAAGCTCAGTGGTTCAAACATAGATCAAGTCAAATTATGATTTAAAAATAATTTTACTACCTCCATCCTCCATCCTCCCTGACCATAACGCCTTCAAAATCTACCCTTACCCCTAAACTACGTTATGTGATTTATGAACGACCCCTTATACTTTGACTTCAGTTGTATGAAGATGACTATATTGCCTTGTAAGATTTAAATAGTGAAATATATGTATGTATATTAGTATTATTTTTATAGATAAATTAATGTATTTTGTACTTACAATCCGTCCAATTAAGCCTTATTGTTATTTATTGTAGAATTAAGTAAGTAAGTAAATAGAATATTTTGAAGTTAAATTTTTTAACTTTAATTGTAAGTAGGCAAAAGCATATATTATGTGCCCTTTAAAAACTTTTTCATTTAATAACCATTTCCTGTTATAAAGCGTCGATTATTGTTTTAAAAATATATATACAGTTTGCGTAAAAAAGTATTGACATAAAATATTACTTAGCAAAAATATAAAATGTTTGTAAATCATGATGAGTCTCATAAAATGAAATTATAAATTTTTGTAATTATTCTATTTTAAGTTGCACCAAAGAAATATCTTTTAAATATACGAAATTCCAATTTAAAAGTAATTCCCAGTGCACAATTATTTATATTGTAAACTCCATGGACTTATGAAAATAATGGAAATAATGTAGTTAGTTACTCGTAACCATAATAGTAATGAAACATTAAGAATACAAAGAACAGATGAGAAATCGCTAGCCCGAATGTAGCTGAGGAAACAGAAACTGTCCTTCACTCTGTGGACAAGACCCATGGCGACAAAACATAAACGTATTTAAATTATGGCGTCTTGTGTTCGGTCAATATATAGAAATGTAAATAAAATTGTGTTATTTTTTAACCTATCACAAATTGTTATCGTGATATAAAGCAGCTTCTAGTTTATTACAGTTACAGCGCCAACTGCTACCTTATTTTTATAGTTCCATGGTCAACTCACCATTTATATATTTGTTATTTGGTTCTAATTTACTATATATAAAAGCGTCTTGTACATAATAAAACATAATATTCAGATTTTTTTTTTTTGTTCCCAAGGCTCATCACCACGCATGTGATGATCTTCTGTCCTATATCCAGTAGTGGAGAGACACAGACTGACGATGACGATGACAATATCGTATTGTGTAAAATAAAAGTTTAAATAAAATAAATAACATTTCAAGCTTTGAATTGTGTGTAAACTACCAACTATGGCACAGCCAGTGCAAATGAAATACAGCCCAACATATCTTAGGAAGACTAAAAGTAGACAGAAAGTCTACGAAGTCTACTTATAAAAATTGCTCGTATACGAGTATAGTTATAATAAAGTGCATTATTGAACTTAGATTAATTAGAGAAACAAAATGAAGTATGGTAATAGGTAAAAAAATTTGCTTCCGCGCTTAATTTTCATTTTTTTTAGAAGACTTCACTTCAAAAATTTGTTATGAAGTCAGTCAATTAAATTTCAATAAAGGGTTACGTTAAACGATACGACTTCAAAGAGAGCAAAGAGACTTAATCCAATTTCAATCCTCAACAATTGTACATCATTAATCATCGTCTTATTACACGCTATAACTTGAAAAATGTGGCAGCTAACAATCGGCAGCCGGATTCATCCATCACCGGCCAGAGGAGAGTACCGTTCATTAATTACATAATCGTAGCTAATTAAAACGTAATTCAATAACAGAATCAATTAAAATTGTAGAAACGATTGGACAACACGGTCTTTAGATGCGTGGGCAAGACGTATTTTCACGAAAGCTATTAATCTAAAATCCAATTAATAATTATGGCAATGGGTAATTTGTGTAATATATACCATCGTTTGTTTAAAATTAAAGATTTGTGTGTGGGGGGTCGAATATAATTTGTCAATATGTAATTCTAATTTAAAAATCATGACTAGCATGCAATTATCGGCGGTAAATTTTTTTTATATGTTAATGTCTGACAGACAGGCTGATGGTCCACAAGCAACGCCATAGGTACTGCAAGTGCGCTGCCAAAGAAAGATTAAGGATAAGGATAAGGAAGGGAAGGGGTAATCGGATAATATGTGGCTTATGTGCCATAGATAATGACATTACAATGTTCTTTGATCTTACACTTGCACAATAAGACGGTTAGGTGGTTTAGAAGCAGTTAGGGGAGAAAATAACACACAAAAGCGTTGGGGCGACTTCGCCTTGCCCCGGATTCGTCCGGACGCTCATTGATCGCTCATTCCATTAGTGAAACTCCTGTCTAAAAATCCGTCGGGTGATTTAGAAGAACTTCGAAGAGAAACAGACAAACAGATAGAAGCGAATAGAGCGACTTTATTGCATAATATATTGATATAGAGGCATTTTCCGATTTTTAAACATTGAATTCCGATGAAATAATGACAAAAATGTATGCAAAATATAAGGTTAGTAAAGTACTTGCAGGTACGCAGGTACAACAGTTAATATGTGACGACCATCAAATAGAAAGTCACCACATGAGTTTCAAATAAAGAGAAACTAGACCTATGTGCAGGTTTGTTAAATAGTCATAATTCCATATATTATAAGAATATTATAATAGTTTCTCTTAGTCTTCGGTTTAACATTATTTATTAAGTCTAAACTCCATTAAATATTCTCATAGTGGAGAATGATATATGCCAGGGCACTAATGAAAAATAAATACGAAAGCGGGTTAATTTAATTGTAATCGAATTTTTATCCTCACGAACTCATCTGCCCTGCTCCGCCTCCGACAGCCTTTCATTATGATTGTACGCAATTCATAAGCGGAAGCGGTTGATATAGCGATTTTTCGTTTTTATGTATGTGTTTCTTGCAAGTAAATTTATCTATCCTTCATAATATGCATTAAAAGTGTGTTCATTTTATTATATAGAACATATTCTACTGTTCCTGAGTGCAATACACTCACTTACGTTGTAGAAATACAAGGTCTGATTTTTCAGTATATATGCCGTTGTGTTTTATATATTTTCTTATTCTCAGTTATTCCCTTGCCTTTTAAACTAGAAGTATCGGCAGACCACTTGCATCCTCCTGAAGTTACTGTGTAGCTTATTAACTAACAAAGCAGTCAACCTGCGTTTCGCCCTTTTCATTAAATAAATGAATTGCACCTATGTAGAAGACTTAAAACCCCTATTTCAGTGTCCACAATTATTAACGTATGCATAGGGGTCAAATATTACTATAGTAGTCATTAATATTGTAACCAGAGTCCGTAGGTATATTACGTGAGAACCGCTCGGAGTGTTTGACTTATACCAATGTCTGTTCCACTGTAGGGCGGAACTTCGCCAAATCTAATTATACGAGTGGCCACAAAAAACCGGCGAAATCAACATTTTTGTATGTTTTATAAAGTCCTTACAGAATCGGTGTCGTGTGAACAGCGCCCGTTTTTGTTCAGATTTTTAATAATATGTTATTAATTATTATTTTAGTTAGAAAATTGGTATTAGTAAGAACATTAATTTCTTTCACTATGGAATTCGGTAGTAGATTTGATTTATTTTTTAATTATCAAGAGTAACTCAAGAACAGTTACTACAAATATTTTTAAGTATAATATAATATATATTATACTAAATGCCTAGCCAAGACGCTGTTCGTGGGGTAATTATTTCAAATGTTATAACTGTTATATTAAATTATTATATCTGTATCTAAGAATGACAATTGAAAATGACAACAACTTTAAACTGAGAACAACTTCTGATAGTCAGTTGACAGTTCCGGATTTATTATACCTAATTCTTATCATAACAATTCTTAACAATCATCATCAATAAAATATAATAGAAATGCTTAAAGTAAGTATAATAATTGTTCAGAAATATGATTTTTTTCTCCACCAATGTAGAAATTTTAATATATAAAATTTATTGTTAATATTGTTTAACAATAATTCACTGTTAAAACAGCAATTAATAAACTTTGTTGGCAAACACCTGAAAAGGGTTTATTATATTTAACTGTCTGGATAGACTAGAAAAGTTTTATGATTCCATTTTATTTAAAAAATATGAAATAATAATAAAAGTTTTGTTATTTGTTATTTCACCACATTAACAATTAACAAAATGGTCTGCCTTTTACCATGTTAAGAAGAGTGCAAAAATAATTTTGAAGACCAGAAGCAAATTGCATGTACGCAGTTACCAGGGCAACATGATCAGTGTGGAGGCGTATATGGAGTAATTAAACAAACACGAAACGGCCGGTCTCGTTAGCGTTGCCACGCCCACAGCTTTTATCAATACTCGATGAGCGCGATCACGAGCTTTATCGATACTAACTTCGATCGGAATATCGATTATAGTTCAACCAGTTATCATTCGGTTAACGGTTCTCTCGTAAATGCTTGTCATTGAATAACCTAGATCAGACTTAATTGCTTTAATTAACATAATGAAAGTCTTAAAATACATGTAGATTGATTATAATGCAAAAAAAAAAATGTTTTTTTACTGTAATTTAACAAAATAAAATTGTAACGATGAATTATTGTTCGTAAAGTTTGTTATATAAACATTAAATGACAATAAGCTTCATAGGTGCAGATGTAAAAATAATTATAATAATCGCAAATGAATACGAAATATGCCTACTTATTGTACTGTTTGGAACATAGGGTTGGGATTTGAACCAAGAATAGAAGACTTAACTTAAAAGTGACTTGCAACTAGTTCTACTTGCAATGTATTTTAGTAATCTTTCTTCAGTGTCTTCTTCATATACTGAAATTATGAAATTTCTTAAACAAATTTGGTTTCATAGTAATCTTTCATATTTACTAGGAGGTCCAAAAGCTATCCAGAAATATATGTAGATATTAAAAAACAATATAGGTATAGGTAAGAGTACATGTCATTCTTGTTATTAACTGTCATTAATTTTGCTATTTTAAATTCGAATATCGGTCTGTGATTAAATTTGTCTTATTGAAAACGTGGATAAGAGATCATTTAGGCATTAACATTTGTCGTACTTAATTAGTTACATGAATGGTTAAATTAAATTTAACAATATTTTCTTACCGTATTACGCGTTGAAATCCATAAGCTTTGAGACTGTACAGCTAAACGCTGTTCGTCCATTTGAAATGCGACTCCATCAATCAACGTTTGCTCCAATAAGGATCAAGAAGCGCCATAATGATTTATAAGCAGTTGCTGGTGCGCAGTGCGCCGGCGCATCCATCCAACGGTCAGCGTCACGATTCGGGATTGTTGATGAGAAATGTTTTTTTGTTACAAACAAATTATTAATTTGATTATCTACATACTTACATGATACTATAAATGAGTTTTCAAAGAATCAGAAAAATGCAGTTCCATATTGCCTAGTGAAAGCAACAGAGCTATAGAAACAACACTGTAGTTAGTTTTATGAAAATTCTTCAGGAACCTATCAGGATAAAAATATCATAAATGTTAACCCAGGTATATATATAAAATCTGTGTACCAAAATTTCATTAAATTCCTTTTAGCCGTTTGATTGAGTAATTGCTATATTTATAATATTGCTGGTATTAATAAGGCATGACATGCGAACAATAATTTGTTAATAACTACATAAAATTAAGAAGTTATTGTTATTCAAAATTTAGAAACGACTTAAGCATTGGAAAAAAGTTTTAATTAATCTTGTCCCGCACTAATTAGTTTAATAAATTTTAAAGAGTCGACGACGAGAACGAGAAGGAAACAAATTATAGACAAACAGTAATAAATGAGGGCGAGTCAAAATTGAATGCTCCATTCTTGTTATACAATGCAATATTTTTGTTATAATATCCAATTATGTGGAGCACAAAATAATTTAGACTTTTTCTTTAGTTTGGGGGTAACTCTCGTGAACTAATTAATGATTTCCTCCTGGCAGGGGTTCAGGGTTATCGCTGTGATATTAAAAATAAGTAATTCTTATTTTAAACTAGCTGAACTCAGCCACGTTTCTTCGGCCGACCAGTTAATGTTAATACTGTCAGGATAATGTCAGGTTCCGATGGTCTTCCATTCCGAATTCTTCCGATTCCGATGGTCGGGATTTCTTCTGCATTCCGTCACCTTAATATTTTGCCCATCATTATCATCTGAAGCAATTCATATTTGTTGTTGCGTAACACAATTTAAAATTGAAAATAAATTTTACATATTAGTTAGTTCTTATTACAATCATTTTAATGTCAAAATTATTGTAATTTTGAAAAATATGCAGGCAAAGCTTTTATAAACGACAGGTAGAACAGGGCAATTCTGAAAAAAAAACATCAAATTTTAAGTGATCATTTAAAGTGTGTATTTTAAATATTCAAAATCTTTCAAAGTATTATTATGTAATTTTATTAGCGTTCTTCAAGAAATGTTCAACCCTAGTCGCCGTACTGGACGGGAACGCAGCGGGAGCTAAGAACGTTTTTCATGGCTCATCGGGCCCCGCCTGCTCGCTGCGCCCGCGCGACCTCCAAAATTGGAAGCTACACGCATTACACACATATATTATATATTATTTTTACTTTATATATTTCACAAAAAATATGTCACAATGCGAAAAACATGTAGCATTATAATTTTTTAATTGTTATTTTAATTATTTATTCAAAATTAACACTTCAATTTGCAAAATTAAAGGTCTCAATCAGATTACGTTGCCAGTTCCAGTTCCATTTCTTTATGTATAAATGTCTGCTAGTATGCTGACGGTCTCTTGATGGTAAGTGGTTACCATAGCTTATAAAAGGTTTAAAAATGCGCTGACGATCGATTCGACAAAGGACAAAGAGGAGATAGGAAATAAGCTCTGGCATACATTATTTATTCACTGTAAGACAAGAGCGCATCTAAAGTCTACCATTTTATCCCTAAAAAGTCACCACCTTTAACCTTGATCCTACTATCGTACTATGGTCGGCGTTTCTTAAGTTATAGACGACGGTAGCCACTTACCATCAGTCCAACAAGTGGAACGTCAGCCTGACTTACTATTTTAACATAAAAAGTGCCAGTAGCCTTTATATACATATATACAACACGTATACGCACTTTCGAAGAGGCCATCTGCCCATATGCAGTTTCTGCAGTAAATAAGTATGTATATAATAATTGCATAAATAATTGTGAACAATTTAACAATGCAATGGTTAACTTTGTAGTTTATGATCTGTGAAGCAGTAAAGGAAATTTACAAGTACACGACATGTGAATCGTAAAACGTAACCACACTTAATTACCAGGTTTCTCTTGGTTAATAAAATGCAATTTAAACCTATATTGAAACTAAAAAAATTGTTCAGCTTTACCTTGGATGTTGTCGTCAACGACTCCACAAGACGTTTCATTATAAGCAAAAGAATTAATCAAACCGCAATATTATCTCTATTAACTTAAAAATTTTGGAGCTATTTAAAGAATAACCAAGCAAAATAGTGCATAGAAATAATTATATTTATTTATATATAAAATACTTATTAATATTACTCGTGCATTTGTTTATTTCGCTTTTACGCCCTAACTACTCAACCAATTGGCATGAAATTTTGCATACACCTTGTCATGGGCACAGAGGAAGACATAGGGTGCTATCCATTCAGAAAAAAAAAGTTTTGTTGATTGTTTTTTATTTTTTACTAAAAATAAAAAATGCCATGGAATTTTTAATTATTCCACGTTTTAACATAATTGCATCCCTGTCCTTAAAAACAGTCTTCCTGCGAAGTTCATCACAAAAATTAGGGTTAATATTGTCATGACAAGACAGTATCGTGTATGAATTTTGATAAGGTCATGGTAAAAAAACATTTTAGGTACAGTTATGATACCAACTACATTAGATAGTAAATCTACGACAGTAATTTATGTTTTCCTATACATTCTTGTTGCACAATGAATGCCAAAAGGCATTTTAACGGCTATCTTGCATAAATGTTATTCGCGTATTCGATCAACGGCTGTGGGAAAGTTATTAAGGGAGAATGTAGGAAAGCGCAAAAAGGCCGTTAACAACGCGTATATACATATTATTACTAAGTTTTTGTTGAAACTCGCCATTAATAATGCTCTGTGACAATTTTATCAATAATTGAGACTTATACCTGCTGACACATTGTTTCACTTTAATATCTCGTTGCTAATATAAAAATCTAGACTAATAAAAAAGCCAATTCACTTTATATTACGATTAAATTGCTTAATAGCATTAACTATAAATTATTATTAATTACCATTTTAATTGTTGAAATTAAATTAGTTACTTTAATTATCGAATTTAAATAATTAATTCAATTATTTATTTTTTTCTGACATTTTCTTCAAGGGCGAAGGCGCTTTAACGCTTGAGATGCAATGACCCTGAAGCGGCTGGACTGAGCTTGCAAATTCTGGCCTTATTTCTTATTATGAAAAAATTTTTTTTTTTTACTTATTATAACTTCTTTAGGTGACAATGTCTTGAACACATTTAGTGGTATTTCAACTGTAGATATCACTTAGATATATACTTAAATATATGTATATGTATGTAGTTAGCATATTACTTATTAAAATATTATTACTAATATTAAGCGGTCCCATAAATCGTTATTTTTATATGTCTTGTGGTACAAAGACACTACACCAATAAACCTCTTATTTTAGCTTATTTTATTTATTTTGACTATGTCAGAACAACAGGCACTCTTAATATTTATAAACCTTAACAGTCTTTTATTCTAAATTAATTTAACCATAAAATATATATTTTTTTGAAAGCTATTAAATATGTTGGTGTTGTAATAAGAAAGAAAATCAATAAAAAGCCCTTAGACACAAGCAAACGAGCTTGATTAGGGCCGATGTGACGCCGATAAAGGGGTCTACACTCGAAAATTGAATGGCGCCTTCATTAAAAATACAATATTTTACGATATTTAATCGGGCAGGTGAACTCTATGACCGCCATGTGTGTGGCCATAATTCTCCTAAAGTTAATATGCCTACAATAAATCTATAACACAGTATTGGAGTTTACTCCTTAAGAATCGATTTGCATATAGGTACGAGTAATCCCGTGGTACAAAATTTATGGGAGTAAAATCAAAATTGTTACACGAATGCGTTATATTATGCGTTACGTTCTATTTTCGAATATTTTAGAATATCTCTGAAGTTTCATAGTTATGTATTTTATAATCGTTCGTAAGGAGTATTTATTAAATGATCTGTCATTATGAAGTTCATATTAAATAATTATGATCTATTTAATTGTCATTGTGTGTCAGTGTCATATATTTTCTCTTGTCATTTATGAGTAAAATCCAGTCGTGCATCGGAGCTGACACATACACTTTTTTTTATATAAAACTTATTTTAAACTTATTTTTTTTTAGTAACAAAAATAAAAATAAAACTGTTTACTTTAAAAGTAAACTTAACTTAACTTAACTTAACAAACAAAACTACTTAAAACATTTAATTACTTAATTTTGTAAATAAACATTTACCTACTCATTTTAATTAACTTTCAAGAAAAATCCACACTTCAACACGAATTTGTGGTGACCCTACTTAACCCAGCGTCCGCCACACGCTCCCTGCAGCGCAGATCTAATGAAATAAACTGAAAATCAACACACAGCCCGCACCGCTTTGTTCCACACCGACACCGCTTAAAGAACCCACGATATAATTAACACGGAAATTTATTATAAACCTGTCCCAAGTGTGTTATGAAGCGTGGACACGCTATTTCAGATTCCACATATAATATTTATAATTTTATTTGTGTTTTAATTGTATTTTTAATAATAAAAACAACTTTAGTGTTTGTAATGTTTACAAAGATGTCTATTAATTAAGTTTCTTTAAAATTATTTTGATCCTAAACCAGATTTTCGTATAAATATTTTCCGGGTTGTATGCAAAATATACAATTTACATTTGAATTTTTTGAATTTTTTTATTGTATCAATGAAATTTAGTATCTTTATCAGTTTATATATAGATAAATATTAAAGAAATTAAAAATAAAATTATTAAAAAGAGAGAGTTATAATATAGTTTATGTATAATATATGGAGGACAATATCAACTAATTCTCCAATTAGAAAAAAGATTTAGTGTTTAAAAGGTGTTTTTATTATTTCAGATTGGACCTGGGCTCTATATTATGTTATATAATCTCTATACTTCTTCAACTGCACCCAAACAAAGCCGGGATGCGTCGGTAGATATAGGTAGTACTTAGAAAATTATACAAAATCCTACAATCTAAGACTGTTATTTTTAAATTGATATTAAAGTTTTTTTTTACATCTTTAATCACAAATATAAACGAAATCCAATTATAGATGAGATTAGAATTGAACTATGTTGCCGTGTAGTTAATAATTGTAATAGATCACTCTCTTGGAGGTCAACCCGCTACCAACACCGAGCCTATTGTACAACGTAGCTGATTCAATTAGGCATATCCATCATTTAAATGGGTGCCTGACTCTCTGACCTTCACCACCGTGAATTAGAAGGCTTATTATGTATCAAAAGCATATTTACTGTGTTTTTGAAATGAAAACTTCTATAGGCGCGTTGGGCATTTTTGAGATGGGAAAAAACCATTGAACTCGCGACAGTCTTACCGTAACCGACACCTCTTTATACAAGTATGTACATTAATGACGATTCAAAAAATACACACGTAAGTGTTCAAGTTTTCACTTCTGTCGGCACTCCCGGAGTTCCACTGTTTTTTTTTTTATGATGAATATTAGTATTAAAATTTTATACATTTGTATAGGATATTATTCGAATACTGTATAGGTACACACCAGAAAGAGCTATCAATATATTTATTTATGCATGTATGTTTATGTATGTATTTATTTATGTAGGTATGTTTGTAATGAATAAACTCAAAAAGTATTGGATCGATTATGAAAATTCTTTCACCTATAGAAAGCTACATTATCAACGAGTAACATAGGCTATATTTTATAAAGTCACGCGGGCGAAGTCGAGTGCAACAGCTAGTATGTTATAAAAGATTAAGAGGTAAAAATACCGATTTAAAAAAAATTGGCACAAATACAAGAGTTTACATATTTTTAACTAATAATATCAGAATCAATACAACAATGGCAATAATCGATTTATTCTCTACAGATTGATTACGTATGGAAGCGTCCGAATCGATTCGCAAATCACAATCGAATCGAATTTATCCAATGGATACTATTCGCTATGGCAAGTTAAGGATGCATGATGTAACTGATGATAATATTATGTTTATATAACTCTTTTAATAAAATTGCACAATATAAAAATATGAAAAAACTAATTGAACTAACTGACTTTTACTGATTTACTGATATTCCATATTTAAGCACTTACTGTCTTCCAGTTTGACCGACGTATTTGTGGTGTTTTGAGTTTTGAAAATCAAACCAACAATAATACAGAATATACCCGTATAGAAGTCCCATTTAGAGTAAAACCATAGGGATGCGCATGCGCAGCGTGTGGCCTTCGTTCGCGCACAAACAGGAGAAATGTTAGACGAAATCGATTACGATTTGCAGGTGCAAATGATTATATTTTTCTAGTGTAAAAAGTAGCGCAGCTGGTCATTTTTTGTTAATTTTGATGATGTTATTAAATATTAATAAGAAATCGCATAAAAAATACAGAATTGATTCAGCTGGTTAACGACGGAGTCGAATTAGGGTACGCCCAATTTTCCCTTGGAACAACAGGGATTAACAGAACCCGCTGTTATCATTCGGTGAGATACAAAATTCAAAACGAAAAACGTATTTAATATTATTTTCAAATATAAACGATTAGTCTAGCAATGAGTATGGAGTACCGGTCGAAAATTATAATGAATAAATAAATTCTAACCTTATAATCAAGTACACTACAATATTATAAATATTAACATTAAATCTCTAGCAAACCAATAAGAACAATATTAATGTGCGACGAAAGAATAGTGAATAATTTAAGTACTTAATTTAAAAAAAAAAATACTTCAAGTTGTTGTGTCTAAGACTAAATGCGAAAATTATAGTATTAGATACGATATTTAGAAATTTCTGATAATGGTTGCAGTGGCAAGTAAAAGTGTTTATAATTTTTGAATAAATAGCCCCTCCATTGTAAATGCCTAGAATTGTTAACAATTTCCTACATTGTGTTATGAAAATATATGAAATGCGAAAGTTTATAAAATGCTAATAAATCGTAATAAGCTAGCACTTAGGCTCACGCTTGCCTTACCCATACATAAACAGCACTAATGCTGACACAATTGTACGTAGTACGTACGCGTTGGAGAAATACGT
Source organism: Synanthedon myopaeformis (assembly GCA_944738685.1). Lineage (NCBI taxonomy): Eukaryota > Metazoa > Arthropoda > Insecta > Lepidoptera > Sesiidae > Synanthedon > Synanthedon myopaeformis. Next base: position 10,664,443 of record OX122915.1, read on the forward strand.
CTAAGTTTGCAATTTCAAACATAAATAACAAAATGTAATCAATTAAAAAAGCCTTGACCTTACTATAAAAAATGAGTTATCGATGTAATGTTCAGGTAGCTCTATAAATGGTTAGCCGGCTATTAATATATGATAATGAATGTATTCATTTCATAAGTCAATATTGTATTACAATACGCCAGTACGCACAGCTATGAAATCGTTTTGTTGTTTGTTTTTTATTAGAAATAACCGGCTTCGCAAGGATTTTTTGTGTGCAAATTATATATAAAAACCTTTAACGCTCTTTCCATTTGTGAAAACCGCATTAAAATCTGTTGCGTTGTTTAAAATATATACTATGTGGCCAGCAGTGAGACGCGACATGTATATGTAAAACATATACATATTTGTGTTGTATTCCTTTAAGAACACAATTTTAATAAAATAATAAAACCTTATTAATTTCCCGACAATTTGAATTTAATTTTTTATGAATTTTAAAAAATTTACATAGTTTCCGAACACTAAAACCCAGATATGATTTTTCAATTTCTATCAATAGAGAAATCTAATTCCAACACACAGTGCACAGGATGGATGCGTTCATATACTTATTCATTCATTTAATATAACATTGTAATGAGATGCGTCCCGCACTTGAATTATACAAACGACATGAAATATGACTTATCGATGATTTATTATTATAAATTATCGTTTTTTCTCCCTCTGAGCCGCCGACACCAATCTGTAAATGTAAATAAAGTGTCTGGCGTTTGATTTAATAAAAGCGCTCCAGAGAATTGGGTTTCGAATATCAATCTACTTTTTGTTTATTTGAATAACAAATTAGAAATCTGCATATTATCATTAAAGGTTGGTAAGTGTTAGCGTTAATCCCTACTACCTGCTCCAAACTGGTAACCAACTGGTAACGACGTTGCTATGAAGAGAAACAGAAATTAACCTGTTTATAAACAGCTAGAGCTATTAATGGTTTATTTATTGATATTATTAAGCTTATTGTGAACAGTTAATTAAAACTCAATTTTATTTTGATAATGAAAATTAATAAAAAAAAATTAAAATTTTCAACACGAAAAGGTAATGTTATAGACGACAGTAGCCACCTACCATCAAGTGGACTATCAACCTGTCTGTCGACATTAACAAAAAAAAAAAAAAGAAAGCATGCTACAAGATGGCCAGAAGTCTTGGGTTTGCAGCGCACTTGCTTGTGACGTTACTTGTGTTAATGGGCGTCATTGGAGTATTCCCATTAGTTAGTTCTATTAGTAGAACAAATCGATTTGAATTCGGTTTACACTTATGTATTGATTTTTACTTGGATTAACCATAGGATACTTTTTATCCTGGAAAAAATGTTAGGTTATTTTGGGATTTTCAAAGAACGAACTACAGCACGTACGAAGTTGCGAGCACCAGCTAGTTGTTAGAATATACTTTATTGTTAGAATATACGCAGAAAAACGGTTTATTCTGTGTAGTTCTACTAGTTTTGTTCTCTACCGTAGAACTTAAAGGAAGTCAGTTCCACATGGTTCTATCGATTGAACTAATACTTTAAATATATTCCATATATTGAATAAATACGAAAATTATATGTATTCCGTACAGTTCTAACTCGTGAGGTTGGTCGTAATTAGCATGCAACAACTTTGTATCGCGTTAACTGAAACATTCCCGAACAATTACAGTTAGGACTCGCGTCAAAAACATCAATTCGTTGTCGATTTGTTCGCGTGCTCCAGGCGTTGTCTGCCCAGTAATGAGTTTACTAGAAAATTATGTATACCATACAATTAGTGGTGTCTTGCATTAACGGGCATTAATTTACTGGTGAACGATGGCACGCCTCGGGCCACTGTCATTCTATCACCATTTACCATGAGCCTTTCCATTGCATAACAAACAAATGTGTGGTGGAAGCAAAATATGAGATTTACTAGAGCTCAGCGTAAACTGGCTGAGAAATCTCTATGCCCTATTCATTTGCCTTGTTAAAATGATTGACACATTCAATTAGCGAGGTGACCGACAGACCTCCCAACTCGGTTCGTAGCTATTAAGTGCACCAATTTAATTTGAGCCCTTAATCACCTACAACATCTGTATCTATGATCCATTCTTCTATGCGTTTATCGAGGCAGGGAAGTTTTAAATAAAGTGGTAACGTTTACAAGGTAGGGTTATCGCATTTTCCTGTGGTTTGGCTGTTGTTTTCTGCAATTACTGCTGGGATAGCGTGTCGTTGGTGTAATAGACCTTTCAGTTTACTGTAGTTAAAAATTTGATGTAAAATTTTAAGCGGCATCATACTTAGTATGTGTATGATGTATACCTATATGATAAAAAAAGCTTTGTATTTGGCAAGTTTAGTGTCATCGGTCGAGATTCTATTTATATATGTACATCAACGATATTCTATAACTAAAGTACCTTCAAATATAAGAGAAATTATATTTAATAGTTAAAAAGGTAAGTGTAACCGGCTAAATTTAACATTATTAGGCGAAGACAGTGGGCACGGTTTGTGAGCAAAAGGACAGATTCTCAATAAAACAGATTTTCACAAAGGCAGATTCTCAAAAAACAAAGTACCTACTATACATTTAGAATAGGAATACGGGCACAATAGAAAATGAATAAAAACGAGAAGACAAAAACATTTCATTTAAAAAAATTAAGAAAAACCTACTTTCTTATTTTTTCTCAATTAAACCTGCCCAAATGTTTTCTAAAACTAGTAATTATATCACATTATACTACAACATACAAACTGAAAATTTTAGGAAACAAAGAAGTGATACAACATTATTAGTGGAAAAGATATTTATTGTTTTTCGAAGTATTCTCCTTGAAATTTGACACATTTTTCCATTCGATGGAACCAATTATTAAAGCATTCATTCCATTCTGAAGTTGGGGTATTCAAAATGGCCGTTTTGTAGGCGTCTACAGCTTCTTCAGGTGACGAAAATCGTTGACTACGCAATTTGTTCTTTAAAGTATAAAAATCATTCGCGCTTAGGTCAGGGCTGTACGGCGGATGGTCTAATAATTCAATGTTTTCTTGCTCCAAAAACTTTTTTGTTCTGTGGGCGGTATGAGAGCTCGCATTGTCGTGATGGAGGATGATGCGGCGGTTGCAGTTCACTTTATGGAGTTCAGAGACGATTTGCGGCAAACAAATGCTAGCATACCATTCTGCATTGACCGTTCTTTTTCCCTCAAGAGGAATAGTCGCAACATGGCCGGTTTTAGAGACAAACGTGGTCACCATTTTTATTGCAACGCTCCGTGAACGAACAACTTTTGTTGGCTTCAACTCATTTTAGAACACCCAAACTCGTGACTGGTTTTTTGTTTCGTGTTCGTATGCGTATATCCAGGATTCGTCACCTGATACGACGCTGTACACAGCATTTGAAGATCCTCCGTGGAAACTCTCGAGAGTTTTGATGCACCAAGTAACGCAAGCCGCTTTTTGCTCCTCACAGAGCGAATGTGAGATCCATCGGGAAAACAACTTTTTTACACCTAATTGTTCATGCAAGATTGTTTGTGTTTGACTCATGTCAATGTCTAAAGTTGCCTGAATTTCGATCTTCCACGTTGAAATTCCGCAAACCAGCGATAAATTGTGGTTTTAGATGACCAGCGATTAATATTCGATTAATAAAACCAAAGAGTTTTCGATTATAATGACTTTATTATGCCAGGAACAATGGAAATATTCCAATCCCGATAATTTTAGTGCAGCCCTCGTAGCAAGCCACTAATCCTCGTAACATTAGCTAATTTAGTTTTTTTTTTTTTCAAAGGGCAATTTTTTAATAAAGGAATTCTTAAAAACGAGTCTTTTTTAGTTTTCCTTGTTAGTAATACATTTATTATCATATAACCAAAATACAGTTATCAGTTTCTAGCCGTTCAGCATTATTGACATCTATCTATTTTGTATTGAATCGAATTGCGCAGCCCTCTGTATCGACTGATGGGGTTTTTTTATTTGTTTTCCACAAAGGTATCGTGTGGTGACTAATCAACAGTACCGCTTCTTCAGATGTAATGATCCTCCATTATATACGAGTGTATCTTATTCTTGCATTCTTAGATACTTTTTGTTGCGTATTTCAATTTATTAACGATAATAGCAAAGGGTATATTGCCGACCATAGCCAAAGATTAAACATGTATTCATAGATATAATATGATTCGCAGAAGCGAAAGTCAGTTGTCTCAATAATTGATGAGCAACAAAACATTTCTTTATAAGTGAGTATAATATTGAATCATTACATTTTAAATATTGTCTCTGGTAGTAAAGAAAATTTTGGTTATCAGACAGTGTGAATGTATGAGTATAGCGAGCTTCTAATTTAACTTATTTATTTAGTTAGCTATTTAATATGGCATCAAAAAGATCTTAAGATCGGAAGCGAGGGCCTTAAGAGTAAACACCATGAACCGGTTGGAGGCGTTTCAAATGTGATTACACAGAAGAATGCTCCGTGTCTCGTGGAGTGACATGGTCTCCAATATGGAAATTTTTCGAAGAGCTCATACTAAAGAGAAGTATTGGCGAATATTAGGGTTAGTAAAGTTGCATATCTAGGTCATATCCTGAGGGGTGAAAATTATCTGATTGAGGGGAGAAGGGGAGTAGGCAGAAGACAGATGTCTTGGTAAACATCCATCAATGGACCGGAATTACGGGAGTGGGAGAGCTGTTCCGAGTGGCGCGTGATAGAGAGGCCTTTTCGAGGGTAATTGCCAACGTCGGAAACATCTGATAAAGGCACTTAGAGAAGAGAGAGAAGAAGAGATCAAAAATATACCGAGTAAAAATTACAAAGTATAAAACTTAAAATAGATACTCTTTAAGAATGTTTTGTTGGTTGCTATTCTATGTCTGTATTAAGTGAGACGTCACCGGGTGCGCTCGCTTCGCAGCGGGAGCAGATTGCTCGCGCATGACACAGCGCCACCCACTACACACAAAACACTTCGTGCCCACGTTGATGTTTTAAAAAAATTGTGGCCACTCCATAAAAGGCTTTCAATTACTCAATTAAAAAATAAAAATAAATGTTTAAAACCTCATTTTAAATGCAAAGTTGCAAAATAATATTATAATCATCATTATATCTAGTCCATCGCGTTAATCCAATTGTACTGCTGATTGGCTTGTTTACTCAGGTTTTAGGTTATGAAAATTTTCACCACCGTCAAAAGTAGAGATCGTTTATTTATAAGTAAATATATATCCCAACACTGAATATGTAGATCATATTATTTAACATAGAGATAAAGTTCTTTAATTATTAAATGTTTTAAATATATTACAAAATAATTCAATGAAGCTCTATAAAATTTTTCTAACTACACTATTAGTAGATTTTAGAAAACTTTATTTTTCCCATAAATTTTATTTATTTATTGGAATATTAAAGAATTGTTATAAAGCTTATAAATATAAAAGAAATATTTATTAAAAAAAAAAAAAACAATATTATTAGTCTCGGAGTTTTCCATATGTATTATTTACATATACTTACATTATTACATACATTCTTATTAAAATAAGACAAGACAAGACCAGAATGTAAGTCTTCATAATATAGACATTTTCGTGACCGTTATACCATTTACCCAAGGTACCCATATAAAAATAATAACCACACACTTAGCCATCATTCTTACCATTCTTACGCATCATAAACAGTACATAATATGACAGTTACCACTCGTTCAGGACAATTTAATCTAATGTACCGGCGAGAAAGTCATCTAGTACACTCATAATAATAATTAGTTACTACATCGTAATAAAGATAGAAAACCACATTGACATCAATTTCGTCGTAAAAATGTCGCCACCGACAGATACGTCATAAAACTCATCGTGCGTTGAATACGGTCTCGTCCGAATTCAACTCATTATTTTACAATTAATTTAAAGAGTACAATAAATGAATTTAAATTTGATGACTAAGTATTGTATAATACTACTTTTTAATCCGCGCCTTTTTTTCTTATGTATTAAAACATTAATTAAATCTTTACTGCTCATTTTTTATTTTTAGATCATCCATGGAGACAATACTATTTCTCTAAATAAAAGGCACCCCATGTTCTTTTTTGTATTCCTGACTATGTGTATGCAAAATTACATGATTATAGTTTCAGTAGTTAAGGCGTGAAAGAATAACAGACATGGAATAGCGTCGCATGGAATATTGATTGAGAAGTGATATATTTAAGTAGATAAGTTGCATGTCGTAAAACCCTTATCACGTTAACACGTTAGCCATCAATTATTGATCATTTATTTTTAAAATTAATAATTTGATTTTATGCGACGAATGCGGATGAGACCGCGTCGGCCATCTTGAAAATGTTGAGGCGGTCGACTTTTAATAATATCATTGAAAATGTTGATTAAACCGAGAAGACGCCTCTCACATACTTTATTAATAGGCTTATGATTGCAGGCTCTATTAAAAGATATAACAACACCGCTGCACTGGACCGGGTTGTACCAGATCAAAGTCGCCCACCAAATGCATTGCCAAAGAATGAATATTCATAACAGACTCGTTATTCGACCATCGTTGCATAGCGTTATATTATATTTTTAAGAATATACATTATAGCTAGGATGTTTTCATGGATAAACATTTTTAGCTTTTAGTCAGTAATTACAAGAATAAAACCCACGAAAATGTCACAAATAATGAACATTTAAAAAATTAATTATATAGCTGGATATGAAATTAATTTCAGTTTTTTTGTTTCCATGCAAACCTTCATAGATATGAACATTGTTATTACGTAGTATATGGAATTGGTAAGGTGTTCTAGTTGGAAAGTGTCCTCCTAAAAAGTCACTAGAACTAAATACTGTCAAAGCTGTCTCCGGTCTAAAAAAGTGTTAGTCTACAGAGTGACGCGCCTCGAGTGTAGGTGAGTGATTGAATGCGAGGCCAAATTATAGGCTGCAGGACACCTTATTACTGCACCCGCACTGTTAAAGCAATTTAGCTGACATTTAAATAATTCCGCGGCAAATGGAGCAACAAGTAATGACGGTTTACTTAATGTTACGTCCAGCCATTAGTGGCTCGCCAAAGGAGAAGACTGTCACGTGCCATTGTACTCATAATCATTTGATCTATTCGGTATTTGCTAATCAATCATACCATTAAACAAACACTAAACAGAAAAAATAATGAAATCATATGAATTCAAGAGTAGATTTCTGAAATTTAAAATACGCTCGACTAAAAACGTGCAAGTTGCAAGTAATATTAACACTGACACGATGCATTAGCAACGAAATGAACTTGGCCTTAATAGTGGTGGTTACATGTTATGAAAGGCAATTACGTAGGGAGCAACAAAATCCGGTAGTTAATTATCCTAAATTGTTTAATGGTTGTGCGGCAGTTCGCGACGAGAATTACCCGCCCCGACTTGATACCAAACCTTCAACACCCTCCCATACGTCTCATTTCCCCTTAACCCCATAAATAACATGGCTTTTGCGTTGATACATTTTTAGGAAAGCAAAATTGTTTAAATTAAAGCATTTTAAAAGTGTAGCATTTTAGCATTTGTTGTCATTGGAAAACTCATTGCTATATATAAATTGATTTATAAATAAAAGTAATGTGTGAAAAATTTATACCTCTAAGCGCACAAAAAATAAACATTAAGTTATATTTGTTACAACTATAGGTTAAAAATAGGTGAGGATACGGGACTGTACCAGAGATGAGAAACGCTGCTTAATGTCGAGTAACTCGTTGGTACGGAATTCAGTCCACGATTCTCCGAGCATTCTCCTCCAGCACCACATCTGCAAGGCGTCTATCTTCTTCTCAACTTCCCGCAGGGTCCACGTTTTCCTTTTACATTTTATAAAATAAAAAACCAATAATTTACATTCATTACACCAGTAGCACTTGCAATATTCACGATTTAATTAAATTTTCCTCTTTTTAGAGAATTATAAATGGAATAGTAATTTATTGCCATTACGATTGTAATGCGGGACAGTTGATCTGGTACCACTAGTATACTTGTTGTTGGTAATGATTGAGTTGAATCGGACGCCTATCGCCGCGGGCACCGCGTTGTTCGTCTTGACTTACGATGTGCGAACTTAGTAATTACCGGACGCACGTTGATTATAGTCTGGTGGTACAGCCAATTGTAGCCGGGGCGAAAAAAAGCGAAAAAGTGTCACCATTCCTTGATCTCAAGGCACCAAATGTGTTTTTTTATGTGATAGGGAAAGTGATTCTCTATATCTGTTCAACACCCACTACTCTGAAGAACGCTTTAAGGTCATACCACTGGTTTCTATAAACAATCAATCCACTCTACCATGTATATATACTCCTCACCTTGTAAATAAGTATTTTCCGAGAAAAACCGAATGTTCAAAATATACACATATTTTTTTCCTGCGTGGTCGACTGAGTTCCTGGTCGAATTTTCCCATATAGTTGCAAGACTTTACATTATTTTTGCGATTTTTACTATTCTTACAACAGTAAAAGAATATTTTTTTGTTTCATAACAAGGTAGGTATCTTTTATTATAAAAAATTAACTTATTTATTTATAAAAAAAATTCTCTACCATTCATATTTATTTAACCTAATACGAGAAAATAGAAAAAAAAACGTGGCTTTTATTTATATAATTCATTCCATTTAGCCTAATAATAAAAAATATGACCATGGTATCAAGCGAGCCATTGTGAAATTATAATTAATCATGTTTTTTTCAATGACTCATGATTTCAACAAAATTCAACAGAATAAATATCAGCGTAAGTGTTGACGTTTGGTGAAATTTGCATGAAAACAGTTACAATCTTACTCTTAATCATGACACATGTAATTACCTACCACTTATAAATTAATGGTTGTTACGTGACGCCAATAAAAACAATAATTATATATTCAATAATATTTGTTCGCGTCATTTTTGCGAAAACTTTCCATCGGTACACAATTAACTTATTGATATTTCATTGACCTTTTCATCTGTACGCTTAATAATCGTCTCGTGCAGCTCGAATACAGTCATTCGCTAATTAAGTAAGGCTCTATACACATTAATTAATACAAACACAATGAAAAACAAATATAACTAACAAATATAAAAACTGTATATAAACTATTGATGTTGAAGAGATAAGTCTCCTAACATAATATTTCCCTCATGAGCAATTTTACAGTATCGCAATTTACCAAAAGCACAATGAAAACAAAAATGACAAATTAAATAATTAATGGACAAATAAGTGTTATCTAATAAAAAATTTTTGCTATAAGGAAAGCTCCAATCAGTCAACATCTATCCATATAATAATAATGATAATCCAATATAAAAATAATCCATTTTATTTTTATTTTTTTATTTTTATTTATTTATTTAGATTATATACAGCCATAAATTTAAAAAAAAAAATATTTTAGATTACATACAAATAGGCCTAAAGAATCATAAAAAATATATTTTTACACTTATTTACTACTTAAAAAAATAATAATAATAAGAAAAAGATAAAGAAGAGAATATTCTATAAGTGATAAAATTAATTTTTCAAAAGTATTATAAAACATTAAAACACTATAAATTATTTATATAAAAATGATTCGCTAAATGTGTTAAGATCATTTTCAAAGTACACGTCGGGGATCGAACTTGGGGACCCCTGAGACAGCTCGTCAACGGGTCCATGATGGTTTTCTGTAAGGGGGTGATTACTGCCGTCAGACGGGCTGACCAAATGACTTCGAAACGCAATGTGCCCTGCCACTAAAGGCTATTCTTCTATGTCAACAAAAAAATATATGCGACCGTTTCCTATTAATTACGACTGGATGCCATTTATTAGAATTTCGTGGCCGCACTACAGTGAACGCGGCCTTAAAGCAAAAGAGTCGTGATGAATTACGACGTGCGAACGTCGAGTTACGTAGGTATAAGTACGATTACACGGACAATTTGGAGGCGAGCCACTCATTACCGTGATAACAGTGCGAAATGAGTGGAGCAAATCGGAAAACTGCACTTTGCCGGAATTGATAAATGACTGAAACACGCTCTCTGTTTATACAATTTGTAAGAAACTTGGATCTTGATAAACATCTTTGACGATGATCACAAAGATTGCTAAAATTTCATTTGTTTTCTTTAATCAGTTAATTGTTACTATTATATCAGTGAATTCGAAAAAGAATCATGTGCATGCTTTTATCATGTGACCATCATGTGAACCGTCAGCCTGTTTGCCGATCTTAACATAAAAAAAGCTTCTAACGCTGAGCCAAGTTGTCAACATGGAGCTTATTCGATGAAATAAAATTCGACGTGTTCACTCTCTGTTTATATTTTAGCATGGTTAAGTATAATAATTACGATAATATATGAAAAAATGGTTAAAACTTCAAGTAGCCAGCTACACATTCATGTCACCAATGCTGTACGCTGTACGACTCCTAAAACGGTTACTTTGGAATGCAAATTAAGGTAATTATGGTGTTTTTATTTTACTTTTTATCGAGTTTGCTCACCTAATATCAATTATGGGCTGGCCTTATCTCAAACTCATTATAATGAGTTATTAAGTGTTGTATGAAATTTGCATGAATAAGTGTTGGTCAGTAAACGCTGCCTCGGGCGACGTCTGACAGCTATCACTCAACCAGTTTGTATTACATCTTATAGTGCACAACCGACTCCTGGATTAAAATTATATGAAGGCCTTGTATAGCCTTAATGAGAAATTTGTAAACTGAATTAAATCTTACATTAAGCTGCAGTCCAAAGAATGTATATGAGGTAGCCACTCAAGTATGTATATCATCAAAACAAAAATACTTTCTTGGGTGTGACTGTTACATATTTTATTTATTTGCTTATTTTACAGGATATGATTTATACCCGGCCCTGGGGTAGAGCGAGAGAAGCGGTCGCTCTAGGCGCCAGGTGGCAAGGAACGCTAAAAAACCAAAATTAAATTTTGAAAGGCGCAGGCAGTGTTACCAGATTTGATTTTTTAAATTCTGTAGGGAGAGGTCGAAAAATCAGGAGATTTCGTGAAATGAAAGTCTCTTTACCCTGATCAAGGGCCTGGATCCGCGGCGTTGGTTTTATACCTCAATATAAAATTTATACTATAATTTAAAACGATGCTCTGACCAAGTCACGTAAAAGTAATATTAGGTAAACATACACTAATAATGCTTATTCTTTTATTACTTTTTCATCAGAATCTCGCATTTATAATACTCATAGATAATATTTATGTTTACTGTAAGAAGAATAAATAAGTATATATCATAATAATAAGTACATTTATTACTAAATATTATCGAAAAGATAGTCCATTATTATGATAATTATTATGATATGATTAGGTATATATAATTATATTCTTATGATATTATAATACTTACTTATGTTATAATATAAAATAATGACAGATAAGCCATAGCTAACAATTTTTCTTGTAATTATATTTAGTAATTACGGGACCACTCACGAAGATTTCAAAACCAAAATGTTTTATATATATATCTGGTCTCCGACATCCTTGGATCTTAAAAGATTTATAAAGACATTCGAGTTGTTAACATACAGGCGAATCTGTCCATTAGCTGGACTCAAAAGATGACAAATATCAAAGTCCTGCAACTGATTGACGAAAAACGCAACCTCATGCCCGTAGAAAGTCAAAGTCCGGAGCGTGTCGTTAGTTTTTATATTATATTTATTTTATTTTAAAAATATTTTCTTGATTATGCAATAATTATCTTAAAAGCTTAAATTCTAGTAACAATTTTTGTAATACGCCAACTCGGATGTATGAAAACATCAATCGTTTATTAGAAAACGCAACATTAGTTAAACTCAAACACATGAGGCGGTAATTTTTTCAACAATTTCTTAACCAACATAGTTATAAAATTGGCCGCAGCACACGCGGCATTACCTCAGCCATAAAACGTTATGGCGAGCACTTCCATTATCCTTCATAAGCTGAAAGTCCTTATAAAGAGCGGCGTCAGTTATCGGCTCCCGTGGACGGATACTTTATGACCACTTAACTTTAAGCTGAGGTTACCTTTAAGAAAACTACACGTAATTGCTAATCTGGAAGCTACCGACTTCATAGAAACCTTCAATTTTATTAAAATACTAAGAAAATACTAAGTATTGAGGAAGTTAGAAAATTTTCTCGCAAAGTTAATTGTACCGTATCTGACTGTATATTATATGATATACTATACTTTTGGAGGAGTTTTTATGTAACATATACAACATATGCTCATCTGGAAAAATTTACCTTTTAAAAAGTGAAATATTTCAATATTACTTAATAATAATTAATAGTGAAGAACCTGTGGCGTTGCTTGTATTATAGGCCTACCTTCAAGTGGACCGTCAACCTGTCTATCGACCTTGACATAAAAAAAAAATTAAAAAGAAATCTCATACAGAACCATCCCCTCTACCCTGAAATACACATACGGAGCGTGATTAAGATGATTTTAGTCTTTTTGCCTATTAACTTTCCTCTTTTTTTTTGTTAATGCTACAATAGACCCTGTAGAATAGATAGATAGATTTGATCAGTATGTCTGCAGACATTTATCATAAAAGAAAACTTTATCTATTTTTTCATTGAGTGAGTCAGTCAATTTCCCTATCCCTTCCTAATCCCTATTGTTAATCCTAATATGGTCGGCAGTGCAGTTGCAACACCTGTGGCTTCGCTATCATCAAGTGGACCATCAGCCTGTCCGTTGAGCTTAACATAAAATAAAATAACCTAAACAAGATTAAATGATAGGATTTTTTTTATATTTTATATTAACCAAAAGCGATATAAGACTTTTACTTGAGAATAAATAATAATTAATGAACTTGTATGTACATACATACATCAAACATTCTTCGTGTGTCCGTTAAAACACACATAGTAATTTAAAAAAAAAACTAATTATTTATTCATTGAAACTTTTTTCTGTGTATAGCTTCGGTGTTGACAGTAAGCAATAAATAACATTATATCATCTGCAATTTAATTATAAAACGTTGTTTGTCTTTATTAATTGTTTAGAAACCTCTAATTACAGGTGCAAATTGTTTTCTTGTGTCACTTCTTACATTTAAATGTAATTATATTCAGTTATTATATTATTCATTGAATATTTGTTCAATTTATAATACGAGTATACTATATAAATACCTACCACACAAGCATGTCAAAGTCGTTGATTGGTTTAAATTTCAAACTCGCTACGGTCAACTATGGAAATAAATGTAAAGCTAGAAAATATTGGTTTTTCTTAAATATTAATATTCAAACGTTTTGGATTAACACATTGAAAAATCTAATAGAAATTATAATTTAATGGAAATAAACATGCAGTAGAATGTCACATAAGGGGTTGCCTACTGATGCCAGACGAGCCGGCCCCAGTTCATGAATGTAGTGATTACTAATGGCGTCGCTAAAAAAAATTAATCCCAGCAAATGCCCAGCGATTTAATCTATAAAGATTTGTTTATATTGCATATACGTTTGTTTACATATATTATGCACTAGCATGTTGGCTAAATTACTTAACAATACTCTCTATGACATAGCTTAGAATATGGGTAGGTATAACACGCGCAAGAAATATCTAATAAAATCCACAAACATGAACGAGAATCTAATGAAATCTTTAAACGCATAGTGAAAATAGAAACGCTATATCATCACAATAAATGGCATACTTTAAGAATCCAATAAATTGATTTGAAGTGTGAACTATACTCCCACGCCCCGTCCACCTAGATTACACTTATCAGACTAATAGGACGAAGCCTGTAAAGGTAAATTATAACCGCCGACCGCGCACTTACCGTGAAATATGGTGCGCGCGCGCAATTTTATCATCGCTACTCGCTGTCATACGGAGCTGGCAGATTTATGGACTCGTTTCAATTGTTTTCTTGTTGATTAGTTTGTTTTTGGTATTGCACAGTTCACAATCGTTATGACATGGCTTGAAGGATCAGATGCATTAATCGATAATCATTCAGCAAAGCTAAGCAATAAGATAAGTTTCGTAGCTATATTAATTATATTATTTAAAGGTATTTACTATATTGTTTAAATTACTTTTAAAATAAGTTTTCTGTTTTCATTTAAGACATTGTAATAATTTTTTATAAAAAAAAAATTAACACATATCTACTCTTTAGGGGTACAGCATCAAGATACCTAAGCTTAATTAAGATAACTACATAATACTTAATTAGTTATGTCTTGAATAAATCTAAAATAGCCTAAAATTGGGATCTCCTATGTTAATTACTTACAAGAATACAGCCATACAGTATACAGCCAATATGCAATTTATTCATCATTCATTTCAGCTGCAGGACGTCCACTGCTGACCATATGCCTCCCTCAAAATTTTCCAATAAGATCGGTCAGAAGCAGCCTCGATCCACCGTTGACCCCCGGCGCTTTATCAAACGTCCTACACTGCGGTTGCCGGTCCGTAGCCTCAACTCGAGAACCTACCGTCCCCAACGGCAGTCGGCTCTCCGTATTATGTTGTGTCGCTAACTTCTGTTCTCCTTATTTCTGATTCGATATCGCAGTCTAACCCCCAGCATAGCCCTTGCCATATATAGTTGAGCGACGTGGAGCTTTCTTACGAGGCCCATAGCTACCGTTATATACCTTCCTATTAACACAAGTGACGCTATAAGGTTTGCAAGTGCACTGCCGTACTAGATAGGATAAGAATAACTTATAAGAAAGAGTGATAAGGGAATAGGCTCTGTATAGATTACTCATTCGGCAAAACACAATACCATACGTCGTGTAGTTATTTTACAGTGGGAATTGTAAGTCCTACTCCAGTTGGTTAAAGAAAGAGCAACAAAATAACAATAAAAAGAAAAAGGCCAGTAGATTTATTAAGTTAAAATAAAATTCTAGGCCAATAAAGTTAATTTAAGGTGCGGCGCTGATAAAGGACGTTGAGTGCTCGGCGAACGCTCGCCCATCAACTTTACAGCATCTGGATCGTAATTTAATTAAAAAATTCACAGAAAACGAGCTTCGGCCGCCGCGCAATCTTCCAAATTGCGCGCCTTCACAACAGCAGCTTAATTCTCTTAAATATTATTTTTGCCTCCTTTATCGTATATTTTGAAATTAACCCGAGCTACGTAATGACTGTAATATGCGCGCTTTTGATTAAATTCCTTCAAAACCAATACTTAAACGTTATCAACGGGGCCTTATCGATGTCGGTTGTTACATGGTGGACAATTTGCCGGGTCCCATAGGAATTAGCAACAGTTGAATGCGTGTTGTTTAGATCGGTCCGGAACCTCCCCTTCTGTGTCAGCGTAAGCTCTTCCAACACTATTGTTATAATGATTTCTGAAATTATTATATATACATTAACTAAATACATACACATAGCATCTGTTGTTAGACCAATAGCAAGGACTATAATAAGTACCTACTTATTACACACATGTACATTCAACTGCTATAGTTAGATTAGCAGACTTCTATCAAATATCGTAGAACTTTGAAATAGTTTTTTCTTTCAGATACATTCCTGATGATTCCTGCACATTTACAGCAAGAGATCACTCTGAATTCTAATGGAGTCTGAATTGGTTCAAAAAATGAAAATGCATACCGGGACGCTTACATGCGTTTTGTTTATTGTCGCGCTACTTCCCCATTTTACTTGGACAATACATTATTCCCGCGCTCTGATCTCCGATGACTAATAGTAATTTGAGCCATTATGTCAGCCAACACTTTATAGCGCATTTGCATAATAAAATTACCACTGACCATCAATGTAGTATCATCACTGGACACAAAAAATGGAGACGTCCGCGGACGAGTTGTTTATGGTATAAAACATTATGGAAGAATCGATTTGCGGGTTTAATAAATCGAATTTTCTCATATCTACAATTTCGCCCACGCTTCATGTTATTCTTGGACTAATCTGTTTTTATTTTATAAATTATTCTCTTACACAATTGAAAGTATCAAATCTTCTACATTTATACATAAATTAAAGTCACTATGCTTTTTTGTCTGTTTCTTCTGAACCGCCCAACAGATTTTGATACGGTTTTCACTAATTTAGAGAGCGTTTAATGAAGAAGGTTTTTGTAATACTTATATTTTGCAAAAAAAAAAAAATATATATATGAAGTTTGTTCTAATGAAGCTTTAATCAAATTCGAGTTTTAACATAACTTCTTAAATTTGATTTAACTGTTACTTACATTTTATCATTAAGTATAAACCAGACAGACTAAAAGTATGAAGCAATGGAATGCAAGAACCAAGTATTTAGAATTAGCAATGAGCTAAGTGACTCTGGCAATAACTGTAATGCAAATAAGTTTGCAACGTTTGTATATTTTAATTATATCCTTTTAGCGTAAAATGTGTAGGGCCTATTCGTTTATATCATGCAATGATTCTGTTTTTTTTCTCTCTTTCAAATACTTATAAAAACAATACAGGCAGGGCACACTACGTTTCGCAATCATTAACGAGTTAATGGACAACTCGCCCAAATGGGCGAGTTATCATGGGTGGCCTTAAATAACTAGAGGCAGTAACCACATCCTTACCTACATTACTCCTTAAGCATGTGTGCTGTTCTGTTTCTGAGAGTGATCAAGGGACTCTAGAGTTTATTTCCCTATCCCGTTTCTGTAGCCTGTAGCCATTTATCATAGACTAGCTACCCGCTCTCGGCTTCGCAATGATGCAATTTTTCTGAAAATTAATATAAAAACCTTCTTCGTTTAATGCTCTTCCCATCAGTGAAAAACACATTAAAATCCGTTACGTATTATAAAATATCTAAGCGTACATACAGATGGGCCTGTAGCAATGTGTAGTCGTTTACGCTGCGCTATACTAAGAGAAAACTTTGTGATTGGTCAAAATTTTATTTTGACGATAGTTGTAACCAATCACCAAGCTTTCTCTTAGCGTTCTATCTTCATTTCGGAAATACGCAACGAAGCGACTTTATTTTATACTATGTAAAAATTTCGAAAATCATTATTATTACTCATTTAAAATTATATCGCATAAAATGTGTGTAATTAAATAAAAACAAATAACTCAGCTTTGCACTTTTTATGTCTTCTTTTTTTGGGTAGGTTTAAGATAGAGATGTTTACGCACTAAGATGTTTACCGCTACCGTAGATAAGCATCTTAGTTTTTTTTTTTTTTTTTTTTTTTTATTTCTTAGTAGTACGGCGATCTGTCTCCTATGTGGGACATTAAGCAGTATGTGTGACACATGTAATTATGTCTTGCTTGGGAGTGCGACCCTTGCCGCGCATCCTGATCGCATATGTAAGGTGACGAACTGATCACCTTAACACATCTTGTGGTATTGTGCGTTTCAATCTGCGTACAGACAATCCGTCATCCATCAAGCCTTGCGCTAATATATTTGGGTGGTTTACGATCCTCTCCTTATATGATCTAGTGTGTCTAATTATTTCCTCCCTGACTGTCGCCATTCTCAAATCACTATGAAGTTGTTCGTTCGTTATAAACCATGGGGCGTTTGTTAGAATGCGCAGCATCTTGTTTTGAAACCTTTGGATTATTTCTACATTCGAGTGCGAAGCAGTGCCCCATAGTTGGATACCGTAGGTCCACACGGGTTTAAGAATGGCTTTGTAGAGTAGGAGTTTACTCTCAAGAGACACCTGTGATTTTCTTCCTATAAGCCAGTAGAGTTTTCGAAGTTGATGGCCCAACTGTTTCCTTTTGGTAAAAATATGTCTCTGCCACGTTAGGCGCTTGTCTAGATGCATACCCAGGTAACGCACGCAGTCTGCACGGGGGATCTCCACATTGTTTAGTTGTACTGGCGGACATGCTCCTCTTCTGAGTGTGAATGTGACATTGACAGACTTGGCCTCATTTGCCTTAATACGCCACTTCTTGAGCCATTCGGCTATTTTATCCAGGCCGTTTTGCAGGTTATTAGCCGCCGCTTCTGGCTGAGTATGAGTGGCCAATATGGCGGTGTCGTCCGCAAAAGTTCCCATTGTTGTATTTGGGTCTGTGGGTAGATCTGCGGTAAAAAGCAAGTAGAGAATAGGGCCAGTCACACTGCCTTGTGGCACGCCCGCCAGTATTGGAAAGAGATTTGTCACTGCATCACCACTCTGCACCATGAAGTGTCGATTGGTTAGGAAGGACTTGATTGTCGAGTACAAGTATCCAGGCATAACAGCTTTGATCTTAAATAGAAGCCCTTCATGCCACACACGATCGAAGGCCTGGGATATATCCAAAAACGCGGCCGCACAATATTGCTTGTTTTCAAAAGACTTCACTATGACGTCTGTAAGTCTATGGACTTGATCAATAGTGGCATGTTTATGGCGAAAGCCGAACTGGTGATCGGGTATTAGGTGGTTTTCTTTGATAACTGGTAGCATCCGAGACAATAAGAGAGACTCATATATTTTGGAGGGAATGGGAAGCAAACTGATAGGCCTATAAGATTTTGGGTCATCCGGTTGTTTATTCGGTTTTACAATCATTATAATTTTAGCCACCTTCCATTGCAGGGGAAAAAACTTAAGTTTGGTCATGGCATTATAGATAGACGTGAGACGATTCAATCCTGATGGTGGTAGTTCAGCCAGCAATCGGCTTGTAATAAGGTCGTATCCGGGAGCTTTCTTGGGGTTAGTTTTTTTGATAGCGGCTGCCACTTCTTTTTTTGTGAACGGAGGTGCGTCAGGTACCAGTCCTGTAGGTGAGACGTCAGTGAGAAAATCCCGGACCACTTGATTTTGTCCTGATGTGCTTTCATTCTGGTGAGGTATAAAAACAGACATCAGATGAGTAGCGAACGTTTTCGCTTTCTCAGCGTCTGTACGAGCCCAAGCACCTTCTGAAGTTCGTAGGGGTGGTGAGGCAGTTATAGGTTGCCTGAGCTTCTTTGTTGCCTTCCATAAAGAGTAGTCTGAGGAAGCAGAGGCATCGAGACCACTCAGATAAGTATTGAAGCTGTTGTTACGATCGCGGTCAAGTGCATTCTTGAGTGAACGGATAGCATGGTTTAATCTTGTTTTTATTTGAGGGCACCTAGTAGATTGCCATTGTTTTCTAAGTTTTCTTTTACTTGAAATTAGTTCTTGTATGTGCTTAGGTACGTAGTTTTCAGTGATGTTTTTCTTAGGTATTGGCGTGGAGTTCCAAGCAGCATCCTGTAGAGATCGAGTAAAATGTTCAACAGCTACTGTGATATCACTCTCTGTTTTTAGCCTGATTGTTTCTTCGAAAACGGCATCCACTAGATGTCGAAACAAGGTCCAGTTAGTTCTGTTATTGTGTAAGACACACTTGGGATCTTTTTCAATTAGAGTGGTGGAAAAGTTCACAATAATCGGCGTATGATCAGAGGATAGGTCCAGGCAACTTTCGCAACTGAAGTAATTTTTGGAAATTCCCCCGATTACACAGAAGTCGATGACGTCTGGTGCTTTGTTTCTATCCGTAGGCCAGTAAGTGGGGCGTCCTGTTGATAGAATATTCATGTTGTTTTCTAAGACACATTTCAAGAGCTCACGACCCCTTGGTAGTACGAGCCTAGATCCCCAGTAAGTGTGTTTGGCATTAAAGTCACCGCCAGCTATGAATCGGCGACCCAGCAAATGAAAGAAGCACTCGAAGTCTGATTGTTTAATTTTGTATCTCGGTGGACAATATATGGCTGAGATAGTTAGTTCGCTGGTGCAATCAGTCACAACAACACTAGTAGCCTGTATACTTTCCGTACAGAAAGGTTTTATTAGGTGGTGTTTAATGTTATGCTTAATCAAGATCGCAGAGCCACCGTGAGCTTTGCCGCCTGGATGCATTGTGTGGTGTAATAAATAACCCGGGAACATAAGATAGCTTTTATTGGTGAAGTGAGTTTCCGAAATCAGCATCACATCAATTTTATGTAGTTTCAAAAACGTTTTCAACTCCTCGGAGTGGTTTGACAGGCCATTTGCATTCCAAACGCAAATCTTTAGTGCCCCGAATGTGATGCCACTTTTGACATGAGTTCTGTTATTAGTTTGGTGAGGGATAACATTTGGTTCAAGATGGCTTGCATTGTCTCATTCAACCTAAATAGCGAACTTTCCGTTTCTTGCGTGTTGATATTATTAGGCGCTTGATTATTTCGGAGGACCTCTGCATACGACCGGCCAATATTGGTTTTTGGGGGTGGTTTGTTTGGTGTTGGGCTTGATTTTCTTTGATGTTTGGGGTAAGATGCAGGATAGTTAATTTTTTGTAACTCTTTATATATGTTACAACCCTTGTAATTTGCTGGGTGGTTACCATCACAGAGAATGCATTTGACTTTGTCAGAACGTTCTTTCCTAGGGCAATCAACGGTGCGGTGGGATCCTGCGCATTTGACGCAATTCGGTTGTCTGTTACAAAATTTTTTAGTGTGCCCATACCGTTGGCAATTTGCACATTGTGGAATTTCACGTTTGGGTCTTGGTGCTTCAAATGTAACCCTGCAATTGAGTAAGCTTTTGATGCTGTAAATCTCCTTGTTGTTAGTTTGTTGTTCGAGATCAATGTAAAACATATTAAGTGGTTGTTTCGTTAGTCTGTGTTTAATGTTCCAAATGTTTCTGACTCTGTGTTGAAGGTCTTCTAATGCCGATTTAATTTGTTGCTGGTCAGTCGAAGGATGTATGTTCCTTAGAACAACTCTGAAGCTCCTTTCCGATTTCGGTTGATAGGTGTAGAATTCTGTGTTTCTTTTTTTTAACTCCTTGTATACAGCTGAGTAGGTCTCGGCAGATTTCAATTGTATTTTGACTCGTTCAGACTGCAGAACCTTGATTTCGAAGTCACTTTGCGCTACTTCTGTTAACATTGTTGTTAGCGGTTGGATGTTGCTAACTTTGTCCACAAATATTGGTGGTGGTTTTTGTGGTTTAGGAATTATTGCTTCAACGGGATCTGAATCATTGAGTAGCTCAGTGAAGCTATTTGTTGTAGGAGTGGGTGCCGCCAGCCAGTAATTTAATTTAGTTTGCTTTGGCAACTTGAGGATTGCATCCGGGCTGGCTCTTTGCCGTTTTCTGTTCTGGACTAAAGTCCAATCCTGCTCTTGAACTTGGTCGTCGTTAACATCTCCGTGTGCCGTCCCCCATTCAGTATTTCTACTTGTTGATTGGCCACTATGAGAGTTAGACCTAGGGCGACTCAAAAACAATCCTTTGTGGAATACCTGTTGGTGTAATATTTTCGCTTGGTTAGTACTTGGACTCCTCAAACTCGCTTCATTCAATCGAAATTTGTCCCCCCCAGATACTATGGGACAGTCTGGGCTCAGCTGCTCAGAACAGCTTTGCACAGAGAGGGATTCTCCGCTGTCAGCGGTACCCTCCTGGGGTAGTTCCGTATTTAATTCCGACATTGCCATGATTTTGCTTTGGGGTGAATACTCGGGACGCTTCCCCATCACGCCACGGCCACATTTTTTGAGTTATTTAGTCCTCAAGGCTGGTGGTAGCCTCCTCTGGGTTATGAATCCCAGGTGAGCGGTTATACCGCCGCTGACTCGGTCGCCAGAGCCTCGTCTGTTATTCAGCAGGGAGTACCACGACATGATATGACATCATGCCGCCGTCATGCGACGCGTGCAGGTGAGGATGACAGTAGGGCCGGTTTGGTGTTTTTCCGTTCTCCCCTTACTAGTAGCATCTTAGTGCGTGCATAACCTTAACTCAAAACGAAATAAACATTGTAAGTTTCACATGGCACTTTGTTCAGGTTTCTATGCAAGTAATTGCGGCGTTTTATTGATCATAATTGATATTTTGCGCGATGATTGTTAAGTTTCTAATATAGGGGAAATGACTTAAGTGTTACTTAGCGGTAGGTGATGAAGATTTTAAGTACAATGTTACTTCGCCTTGGGCGGTGTTGTGTAAAAAAATAGCGAGCTTCAGTAATTATGAACTCTTCTGTTATGAAAGCAAGAGGTAAAGAAATGACAGGTAATTAAATTTTATTGGTTTCTGTAATTGAATTATTTAACTGTGTGCTTTAAAAACCTATTTTTTAATATTATAGTTTCAGCTAACTAGGTGTTTCCGGGACAGTTTGTCTTGTTTGCACACTAATAAACACGATTTTATTTCTCTTTTTATTCCATAACTTTTTTATTTTTATTATTATATAACAACAGACGACAGCAGACGACTTGCGATCGCGTGTGCTGCCATACAGAAATGATGCACTTTAATTTTAGTTATTGTCCGTAAGAGGCCTTATCGCAAACCACACCTTTGTTACGAGTTACGTGATACAAAAAACACGATTTAGTGTGATATTGCACAAATTGATAGAAAGTTATCGCCTGTCGCAAGTTGGTCGTAAGTCGTCTGCTGATAGATAATAAGGCAGCCGCTTCCGGCTTCGCCCAGGGTGCAATTATTTTATATACACAATCCTTCTACGTTTATCCCTCTTTCCATAAGTGAAAATCGTATTAAAATCTGTTGGGTGGTTTAGAAGTAGTTAGTGAAAAAAGAGATGTGACGGCTATATAACATGTACCACTAGGTACCTAGAGTTAAATATTTAATGAAAGAAATGATTATTGTGAGTCAACCGTAACAGGTAGAGATATGCCATCACGGAGTTTTATTTAGTATTTTAGAAGAACAACAATTCTCTGGTACATACTTTTTATATATACCACTTAAGGTTTAGCCTCGTTAGCCTTGGAAAATTGGAACCCTGTCTAAGGGACTCAAGCTTGATATGATTTGTATTTGTACTTAAATAATTTCTATAAATAAAATAATTTTAAAACGTAAATAATTGTATAAATTATTTAAATGTTTATATTTTAATATTCATTCATTTTCATATTTATTAATTTTACAATTATTTTTCATCAATGCTTTGTTACCAATTATTTTATCAACAATTAAATATGAAAGCAATTTTAATAAACGTGTATGTACAGCGAACCGTAGCACTCGTGTGTAACAGTCCTTAGAAAATAAACGCAAGCGCACATTGACATCTCGTATAATTCATTTTTAACGAGCACCTTACAATTAGCGGACGTCTCTTAACCGCAATAACCATTTACAATGCAAAATTGGTGCCTTTACCGACCCCATGCGCGCGCAAATGTGTTAAACTATAGTTAAACTTTACTTTGTGTTAGCGAAAATTGTTGTGTGCGAAAGGTTAAATTAAATGTTTATTAATGTCCACTAATTGATGGTAGACTTAACGGAGTTTAATTAACCTTATATTACTTACAGCTTTAGTATTTACAAGCGTACTTAGAAATTACTGTGTTTTAACTGCGTAGATATTTCAAGTCTGTAAACAGGAAATGAATTTACTCTGTGTTGACTTTTTAATATGTATGGGTAATCTATAACAGATTAGTAGGTAGCTATAGTTAAAATTAAAAGCGTACTTACATCAGCACTACAATAGCAATATGTATCTATCAATAATTGTTAGGGTTAGCCAAGTATAAAGTTACCAACATAAGTATGTCGGCAGATCAGTAAGTTGATATGGCAGTGGGCAGGACACATTATAGTACGGCCGCTAGAGCGAGAAGGTTCAGGAGTGGAGTGGAGGCCACGGACGAGGAAGCGCAGCGTAGGACGTCCACCCACGAAGTAGACAGACGGGCTGATTAAGGCCGCGGGTCGGCAGTGTATACAGGCTGCTTCTACTTCTGAGACAGGTTATATATAAACCTGTCTCAGAAGTATCAGAAGCATGCATGAAAAAGTTGCATCCGTGCGAAGCCGGGAGCGGTTCGCTAGTCTAATTATAGTACTACAAAATGCCTTCGAGTGGAGAGTCTCACAGATATGTGTGGGTAACTGGTTTTTGCCCCTTCCGAAACGTACTTTTTTCTGAATGAAATGTAACCTATGTCCTTTTTTGTACCCCCGACAACGCGTAGTTAAGGCGTGAAAGCTTAACAAACAAACTTCCTTTCCCTTTTATTGATCGAAGTATAGAAGCGAAACCTGGATTGTCCCACTCACAACGTTCAAAAGCAGCCCAATAATGCCTACAACCATCGATAAAACACTACTTAACCAGTTACAACACATGTAATTTTATTGATACCTGTACAACACCTGTATTGTGAAATGTATCGGCACATCAATTGATTACATGGGCATGTGTACATAAGGCGCTTTACACACGAAAAGTAAGATTACTCTAAAAAAAAGTGTTAAGTTTCTGATTGCATATTATGCTATTTTGAGACAAATAACTAGCAGTGGCAGAGTCCACTGGCGTCTGACGGCAGTAACCATCCCCTCACAGAAGACCACCGTGAAATAACAGCACGTGTGCTGTTGTTTTTCGGTTAGTGAGTAAGGGATGCCAGAGCCCATTTCCCTATCCATGCAGTATTTCATCCAAATCCGTATTAATTTTTACGTGAAAGAGTAACAAACATCCATCCTCATAAACGTTCGCATTTATATTTAACAAGGTTTTGCTCGCGACTTCGTCCGCATCTATTTTTCTTATCCGATCGCTCCTAAACTTCACTAGATCTCTCGCTGGACTAATCTCGAGGATTGTCTGAAAATTTCATCAAAATCGGTTCAGCGGTTTTGGAGTCCATAGGGAACATACATAGTACCTACATATACACATTGTTTTTATATATATATATATATATATATATATATATATATATATATATATATATTTATTATTAGTAGGACAATACCTACTCTATAGTTATCACGCCAGGACGCTAGTACTTAAGCAGTAGGTACTTCGAATATCTTTCAAGGTTGGAGTCAACCCGAAAAGTTGTCTTTTCTTAAAAACATTTTTGATGTTATGATTAAAACTCGGATACCTACTATACCGAGGCTTATATAATCAAATGCACCCTTATACTCACTTAAAACCAAATTTTCCAATTTAAACATCAAACGTCACCTGTTTTTATTTATTTTATTTATTTATTTTTACAAAAGATCCACCAACGTTTGCTCACACATATAAACATGTGTGGCAACCAATTAAAGGTGAATACCACTTTTAAAAACACTATAAAAGGTAAAAGAAAAAAAACAAAAAGTGATTACAGTACAAACAAAAAAATAAAACAAAAAATAAAATAAAAAAAGGAGGAAAGTATACATATAAAAAGCCAAAAAGAAGTAAATTAAAAGAAAAAAAAAAATCAAAAAAAACCATCACCATTAACGATTATTTTCATGTAAAAATAACACACACGAATAACAAAATTAGTTAACATTTTAGTTCATTGCGGTCGATCCTTTGATCCCCTAATTTGTGGTTTACCATAATTTTTTTAATGACCCACGAAATCGTTCACGAAGAGCAAACGAAACAGTCGTTCGAATGTCGCCGACATCTCATTTCCTTTCCTTGATAACTTTATTAAAAGAATGGATGCAATTTTCAAAATAAAATGTCATCTTTCTGAATGTCTCGAACCTACCTCTCGTACCCAACCTACATTATACATTTGAAACATTATAATTAGAAACATCTGCTTAAAACTACGGTAGCTTAAATTGAGTAGATTATTTCGATGGGTAGATTATACCAATTACCTACAATTCTCTGTTCTAAAAAAAATTGCGAGTATGTGGTTTACTTTAACGACGGAAGACGATTTAAAAGATGATACGTTTATGACAAATAGAAATTATTCAAGTTATGTGTTGTAAAACTTGTAAAATAGAGCGAGTGAATGGACTACTCGCCCGAATGGGCGAGTTATCATGTTTGATTTTTAACTATTATTTCACTAAACAACTCGCTTACAATAGGTGATTCTGTACAATTGAACTTAAAAACTTTTTTGGATTCACTAAAATCTGGAACTAACCAATAGTACATAGGTAATATTTTAAAAACCTTTTTGTATTTGATTGTCCAATTCTTTAGAAAGTTTATAGGCTATCTTATCATCACACTATGACCCTTTATCATCACCAATGTGTAGATATTATGTAGTATAAGAGTATTTAAACAGGCCACAAATATTTTACGACGTGCACGAAACAAGTAAAAATAATAGATTATAAAATTGTCCTAAGGCACCGCCATTTTTAGACACAATCAGAACTACGTCTAGCAATTATTACCGGTGGCGTCACGCTGGTACCCGGATGAAGCAATTTGTGATAATCAAAGGACAAACGTATCACTTTAGGTAAATAGACGTCGTTATCCTTTGTCGGCGTAGAAATGTCTGCTACGAGATATAATACATAAATATAAATACTTGCTCGTATGCAACACATAGAAGAGTTCGAGCCACAAGAAATTTACAAACTTTTTTTTTTTTTGGTTAAAATATGGTGCTCTGTTACGTTCTTATATGACATTTAGATACATATAAAATGTAGGTATCAAATTAAACATTTTAGGTTTTTTTTTTTTTAATTCTAAGTCGTAAGACCACAGTCGCACGAAAGTTCATTCGTGTATGTTAGTTTCTATCTGTTTTATATTTCAGAATGCTCTTGAATATCAAATGAATATTTTTTAATGTATTTGTAAATAAAAGATTGTCGGGAGAAAGAAAATAAAAGAGTGAGTAAATAAGAGGCAGTTTATTGCGAATTATTTGGTCTGCTTGGAGTCGCTGGCGCTGTGCAACGCCTGCGTGAGGTAGAGCTTGGCGAGGCTCTGGGAGCAGAACTGATTGATGTGCTGACTGTACGTGTTGATCTGTCCGGCCACGATCATCGGGTTGAGACGCGGCGGCACCGGGTGCGGCTTGAACAACTTGTTCACGTCTTCCTCGGGCAGCGCCGGCTCGCCTTTAGCCGCACGCGCCGCGTTCTCCTGCACATACATCTACATTTAGACCACTGACCTGTAATATATATCACTGGACAGGTTGTCCCATACAAATGACAGATAATTTCGTATACCATTTTGAAACGCCGCCCTCGAGAGTACCGAGAACTAATTTTGACGTTTGGGTATTTTTATTCAATAGATATTTATAATAGTGTCTGTTTTATTCTATTTGTTGATGTTTTAAGTTTATTTATGTCCGCTTGAGTTTTGAAACATGAGAAAATGTGTTATTCTGTAAATGTTCCATGAACAATTTTAATTATTGCATGATGAATTTTAGTTCCATGGACTTTCACTCCATAGCCTACAGCGCCAAAATGGCGTTTTTCAAATAGGCATAAAAATAATTTGACAGCAGCCTGTCCAGTGGTATATATTACAGGTCAGTGATTTAGAGGGTGCATGTACATTTTACATACATAACATTATATATCATCGCTGTTAAACCAAAACCT
The DNA here is from genome assembly GCA_944738685.1 of Synanthedon myopaeformis. Lineage (NCBI taxonomy): Eukaryota > Metazoa > Arthropoda > Insecta > Lepidoptera > Sesiidae > Synanthedon > Synanthedon myopaeformis. Next base: position 10,691,900 of record OX122915.1, read on the forward strand.
GCTATGTGCAAAATGTATAATTTTTTTTTATTACAGCCGTGTAGCGAATATGAGGCCTATGATGGAGCGAGCTCACCCAGAAGATGCCTATTCACTCCAACTTTGAAAAACTACTTCTTCCACTTCTGAACTTCTTTACTTTTTGAAACTTCTGAGATAATGACAATCCTGAAAAATTTTATGTGAACGAATAAAAATTATATTTTATTTGAAACTTAAGGTCGTGTATACGTAAACTTATTTATCTTTTAAAGGTGAAAATTTAAGTATATTTATTATTTTGATAAGAGAGTAAATTTTGCACATAATAGATTCTAGCTGCTGCACATAGAATATTATTCTAGAGGTCGTAGTTAGTCAAGTAGTGGTCATGAGCACTTCGCAGTTTTAAGGCAGTGAACTATTTATTCAATGAGGTGAAAATGTTAGAATCTCAAAAAAGCGTATAAAGCAGTAAAGAATGGTCAAACAAAGCCTAAAATCAAAAAATAATGAATGAAATTTATACTGATCTCCCCGATTGCTCCTGAGCGAAGCCGGGACACGTCCGTATTAAAATAAAAGAAAGTGGGATCCGGGTAAAAATTACTGTTTTACAGTACCTGTGTCCTTTTGAGTAACCAACGATGCTTGTCCTGTTGCTGCCTCACGACCAGCTGCTGGTAACGGTTGAACTTGATCGCTTCCTGATTCAGCTCGTCAACACGCTCCATTAAACTGCGCAATTGGCCTGAAACACGTTTAGATTTATTGTGAATATCTAAATTTGTGGCTGTTACACTTCTTTCTACAGATTCCAAATATAATAATCCACTTTCGCCTTAACTGATAATATAAGTTGTTGAAGACATCGCTATATGGAGTGTTCGGTTTAAAGAATTTTATTCTCACAAGAAAGAACAAGTTGTCCACTTAAGCTATGAGAACTTAATAACTACATTAATATAGGTACATTTAATCCATCGGAGATAAATTAGTTATTTCCAACATTGGTCCATATGTATTCTTTTAATTTGTGTTTAAAGCTATGCATGGAATTACAATTTTTTACACTCTCAGGTAATGCATTGTATATCTGTGCTCCCTCATACAATATATATTTTTTACCATATTGTGTTCTAATTATAGGCAATTCAATTTTATTTCTATTTCTAGTGTTGCATTTGTTGTCTTTTTTGAAAAGTGATTTGAGAATTTATATTATTTGTTTCTATTTTTCTAATTAACATACATATCGAATAACTATATAACTTTTTTATATTAAAAAATTTAGTTTTATCATAAATTAATTTTGTAGATGTTAAGTAATCGTAATTAAAAAAGAACCTTAATATTTTTATTTTGAGTTGTTTCTAATAAACGAAGATTAGTCTTTGCAGTTTGTCCCCAGACTTGAATTAGATATTCTAAATGTGGTTTTTTAATATTAAAATACTTGTGTCAAAAAGCAATGCCAGTCCAGTGGGTTAGACACGCTGCTTCAGAAAAACATAAAGAGACCTCTCAGAGATTCTGTATATCTGTACAAATATTTTAAAGAGAGAATATTAGTATTTTGGTATTTATGTTTGTAATGAATAAACTCAAAAACTACTGAACCAATTTAAAAAAATTCTTTCACCTATAGAAATCTACATTATCAGCGAGTAACATGGGCTTTATTTTATAAAAGTTACACGGGCGAAGTCTAGGCGACAACAGCTAGTTTTTTTTTTTTTTAAATTATGAAGGGTTGCTGGCGACGATAACCACCTACCATCAAGGGGACCGTCAGCCTGTCTAACGATCTTAAAGTAAAAAAAAAAAATACTGAATTCATTTCTAGAAACCAACCTTCGAGAACTGATGCAGTTCCCAGGTCCAAAAATTTGGAATTCTCCTCCTCGGGAATCATCTCAGACAGTTCGGACATCATGATGTTTGTGAGCGGAGAGTTACGGATCACTATTGGCACCTCTATGAACAGACTCTCATATCCGATCTTCAAGTTACGCAGCGCTTCTGGAGTGTAATCGCCTTCTTTGTACATGGCGATGGCCTGGAAACATAGTTCGAAATTAAGAAAAAAAAAAGAAGAAACAAATAGGCACCTACCTAAAACATTGCTAATGTATATTTAAACATAAGTATTACTTAACTTTCTATGCGAATGTATATGTCTGCTTCAAATCTCAGTCTAACCAGCACCACTGACTTGTTTTGATTTCGTGTGTGAATTAAAAAATGATGTGTTCACTCACATGATGAAATTTGCAACAAACAAATGTGTTGTTTGAGTTTGTGATTTATGAACACTGTCCACAATAAATTCCAGAACAACTAACAAATCCCCTTCCTAATCCCTATCCTTAATCATACTATGGCTACCGTCACCTACCATCAAGAGTGGACCACGTGACCATGGCTGTCCGTCGACTCCAACAATTACCACTCCCCAATTAATGAAATCAAAATATTGTGGGGAAATAAAATGCCCACGACTTTGTCCACATTGAAAAATGAAAAATATAATACCTAAATAACGCCTGACATCTTTATCGCTGTGACCAGAACAGTGGCCCCCATTTCTTTTTTAATATTTTTAAATGATCCCTCAGAAACATAACATTTTTTCAGGATAAAAAGTAAAGTAATATGTTAATCCAGGTAATAAACTCTCTGTTTGCCACATTTCATCCAAATCCGTTTAGTAGTTTTTAGAGGTTCAGATTATTTTTGGTAGATTCTTCAAGTCATGAAATAAACTAAGTAGAGAAAATTTTCTACTAACCTGAGGAGTCAAACGATAAGCTTTGAGGGTGAGGAAGCCTCTGGCCGACTTCTTAGTATCATAAATGACCACAACACTCTCTTCAATTGAAGTCTGGTAATGATATTGAGACTCCAAGAGCGACTGACTTAGGAAGTTGCCCACATCAGCGCTTTGGTACCTGAAAATATTCATTTTATCGACTTTTAACATTTGTCTTTAATTACTCCTACTTAAAAGAGGTTAACACTTACCATCCTACGTGGAAATGATCAACATTAACTCGACGCAGTCTACGCATCATGTCCAGCTGGTATTCCTCTTCATCCATGGTGTCGTCATGTTTGGGGAACGGAAAACAGTTGGTGATCTCCAGACGGTTCTCCACCACCAGCCCCAGTAGAGCTCCCTGGGCCACTTCCATGTTACTACATGATTCTTCATGGCAGTGCTTCACTATTTTCATTACAGCCTGTCCAGAATAAGTAGCAGTGTAGTATAGTTAGGAATAAAAAATATATAAATTTAAAAATTTACATAAAATTTATATAAAAATATATAATTTACATAAATTTCAATGAGAAACATTATTTCAAAACACTTGTGAAAAGTTTTTTTTTATAGATAATGCACTTTCCTATGAATACACTAAATCAAAAATAGATACAGTTGTGTATGACACACAACTGACTCTACTATGACAGTTCACTAGCAAAAATAAAAGGTATTTTCTGTATTCTCTACTTCATTTCAGCTGTTCTCTGATCAATTAACCAATTCCCTAACTGAATCTCATTTCTTTTTTGTGTTTACTTATTATTATTAGAAAACAGTTAATTATCTTTCCTATTTAATCTTCTTTATTTCTAATAAATAATCAACTGCCACATGTCATAAATGTGATAATTGATAAATACACAAATCAGGAGACACTTCAATTAAATAAGTACAAGAGAAATTATGGTCAGTTCCAATCAAAATTATGCCAACAATGCCTGATCATAGAAGTAATCTCAACCATACACACATATTATGTAGGTACATTAGTGAAATATACATGAAATTTTATCTCTGGCACTGAGATGAGATAATGATAAAATACATCAATAGTCCAGTCTTTGTCCAGAGATGATGGTATGAAACCAAAAAAGTATATGAGTCATCTCATTTAATAACCTGTGGGTAATTTATAATACAGTGACATTTTCGTAAAATAACATTTGATGACAAATTTACAGTATAGAAGCAGAAGGTAACATCGAACTGGAACCAAATACTAAAATGAAATTGTTATTAGGTTACTATTACATTATTACAAACATAACCTCATCACATAACATGCTCATAAGCCTTCGGATGAAATTGTATTTAGAAGCAATAAAAATGATGTGTAAAGTAATCATGGAGAGATAATTAACCAAATGGAAAAACCAATTGTGCCATAAAACATATAAACAATAGGGCATCAATGACGTGTCGGGTTTATTTACATTGAGGCGAAAATTTAGTTTTGTAAATCATACTCTTATTGTGTGTTGTGTGTAACTTACCAGTCCATCGCACTGAACGTATGTAATGGCGGGTTCACTTTCTGGAACGCGTCTTGATGATCCTCCGCGACTCGCCATTATTGTTTTTCACTTTCAGTCCGCGTCCGAGCCGCGGTCCGTTCCGAAATACAAAGGGTTTTTTTAAGTCAAGTCAATCAACTCTACTATAACATTACAGGTCAGATATATATTATATATATATACTAGTACAAGTCCAGTCCAACTACTACACTACACATATTACTATACTCTTTGCACTACACTACCACCATGGTAGAGAGTACTATATTCCTTGCACCATGGTGTGACTACCTAAGTACCTACCACTCCACTCCACAGTCCAATACACTGACATATCGTGTCTGTCATTGTCAGTAAAAAAGTGTTCTATGGTCGTTGCATTGCTTACTACAAAAAAATGTAGAGATTAAAAAGTGGCAATACTGTAGTGTTGTCCCGTTCTAACCATATTATTACAGTAAGAAATCGTTCATTGAATAAATATATGAAAAAAAAAATTCTATACATACCGTTGGTCGAAAAAAGGATAGAGACTGAGGTGTGTTATTTTGTTCATTTTTCATTCATTTGACTGCATACTTAAAATACTTATAAGTACCTACACTGCGAAAGATCATTTACTAAACTAAAATAATTAAAAAGTAACTATCTTAGATCAACATTGTCGCAATGTTGATTGACATTATTTATCATTAGCTAGCTGGTTCCCGCGACTTCGCGTTGAAAAATAAATAATATAAGCAATATAGGTAATGCTTGACATGAAATCTGTATTGCTATCACACTTTTATCGGGCGTTATTTTTATTTTTATTTTAGATGATCCCTTGGGAACAGTACTTACTAAATATAATATTTAGAAAACTTCTTTGAAAGTGTAAAATTTGTCTGTGGATTCTTTTGTTGTGAGACATCGACCGTGTCATGTCAATAATTTTATAAGTAGGTATAAGTTTTTATTATAAAATTTAATCTAAATATAAATAACAAAATGTCATTGGAAATATTGAAGCAGCATCAGAGAGCTTATGAAAATAAAATGGAAATCATCGATAGGAAGGGCGGTCCGAATAAATTGCAGGTGGGTCGATCTGAAAAATATTATTTAACATAGCTAGTACACCAGAATCTAGTCACCCTGAAATTATTTATAAACTTTTAGCGTACATGCGCACCGGCGGCCAATGAGATCATGCTTTAGTTCGTACTTATACTTATTATTCTAATCTAACGCACTTAGTGGCCAGGTCGCACTGTCCAAGTTTAACCGCCGCAGGCAAACGAGATCGGACGCGATAGAGCGTCGTTACTATACATCGCCTATGTTCTGTTACATTAAATGATTGAGTTGATATCTATATAGAAATTTTTCTTTTACTTCCACCAAAAGCTGATAAAATGTGCTTCTTGACATCACTGCTCATGTCTAAATAAGTAAAGGGTTTTTCAATAAGAGCAGGTAGATGTTGAAATGAATTTGAAATGAAATTCTTTTTTTATTTCAAAGGCCCACGTATGCCATTATGTATGAAATGTAACATCATTTAAATGTTCGCCGCGGCTTCTCACGGTGGCACGGATTCGAGTGGTCCAGTTTTTAATGACTCTGCCACATAGATCCGGCTGAATTTGAGCGATAGCCTGAGTTATGTTGACTTTAAGGGGATGGGCGACCTGGCCGCTAAGTACGATGTACGATTAAGCGGTTATTACACTATTCCATTTGTAGGAAACCAATTTAGGAAATCGGAAGATATAATCGCAGTTAGAACAGATTCTATATCTTCGATTTAGAAACCAATTTAGTGTAGTGTGATAACTAGTTCACTACTTACGTTCCTAAATTAGTTTCCTAAAAATTTAAAAGTGTAATAACTACTTTAGACCTTCTTGTAGAAACAATAGGTATATAAGGGTGCATGTAGCTCTCATGACATTCGGTGATGTTTTTTTTACATTTCAAACACTCGATAATTAGTACCTACCTACACATGTTAACGATAATATACAGATGCAAGTAGACACTCTTCGGTCTTGGGTGAGCGATCTCCTCGCACAAAACGCTCTACTGGTGAACGTTGTGGAGGAATTAGAGCAGGAAGCTATTAGTCTTGTGAAGAAAAGTAACGATATGAAGGTCCTCCATGACAGGATGCAGGAAAAGAATTTAAGTAAAGACAGGTAACCTGATAATCTTTCATAATATATCTCTTAAATGACTACGATAAGCATATAAAAAAATTATACATATTGACATTATAATTGCTAACAAAATTATTGACTGTAGGTATGTTTGTAGAGAAATAAGAAGACTTAATCAAAATATACACCAATACAAACAAACGATACAAAGTTTGGAAAACGGACTGTCCGTATTGAAACATCGCCACTCGTAAGAAATTTTTGTTTTCAAGTTTACATACCCAGGTAGATGTTTAACAATATGGTTCCCGCAAATTACTAATGAGCCAAACCTTGCCACAATAATGTCTACGTGACGTCATCCGCAACTAAAAAATCGCCGGCCAGTGTTTCTAACGGTACTGAGTGTGTCACAAGATTACGTCACCCAAATAGCGACTAGGCGTCTTAGCGATTGGCTAGGCTTAGTATTATCTTTTTTAAAATTTCTTTTTAATTTTATTCTCTCTTAATTCAGAGAGGTATCAAGTGAAGACATTGATCCAGTGCAGGTGGCAAACGATGCAAACAATGAGGTTGGTGTTAATTTTTGTGTAAGTTGATTCACATAGGTCCAAACACATTTTTGCAGGTCAAATCAGTTAATTTTATTACTAAATGATTTAGTTATTAAGCCCCATTATTTCAAAGACACACATGACTTCTCTTGAACTAAACGAGACTTTAAATAAATCTATTAGGTAAGAATATTTCTTTCCACTTTTATGTTGAAACTGTATTGTAGTGTTTTGACTTGGAACTGTTGAAGGATTACAACGCACTAATTGTACAGGAAAACGTCAAGTGTGAGGAGCGGTTAAAGACTATCGAGATGAAACTTAAGGTATGGTTATTCAACCTACTTATTTTTCGTTACTAATAGGCATGGTAACAAAAGTAACTAAAGTTTCAATGAAGAGACTTAAGGAACATATAGCAGAAAGTTTGTTTCCTACGCCTAAATTACACGACAACGGCGTAAAAATTTAATATGCCTGTAACGATTTTTTGATCTAGTTAATGTTATAATTCAGTTTAAAAATAAATAAATGAATAAATAAATAAATAAATATAAGGATATTATTGAAAAACAATGAATAAAAATAATAATAAACTGCAACCAATAAAGATTATATTATTGTAAGTAGATATTCCATAAATCAATATCTCGGTTTCGTACACAAGTACAGTCATAAAATGCTTTATAGATACTTTATAAAAACGTAATTACTCATCATTGCAGTTTTTTAAAATTGTGGTTGACGTAGCCACTGTTTATAGCTATTGTAGACATAATTCTTATTGGAAAGCCTATGTCTAGCAGTGGACGTCCTGCGGCTGAGATGATCGGGCATAATATCGTACATGTTCTGCTCACTATTTTGGTAATAAATTAATTAAAGAGGCGTACGTAGAAATTTTATCGGCTGCTAATTTTTGATTATGATATTTGTGATAGGTGTCCAATGATAATGTACGCATCCTACGTAAAAAGAATGTCAGTTTAACCGTCGAAATTCATGCTCTGCATTATGTTTATGAGAACCTCAATGAGAAGTACAAGCAGGTGACGGCCCAGTCTCACTTTAAAGACGACCTCATCTTGGAACTTAGGAGACAGCTCAAGCGAAACAAAGAACAGGTATTGCACTGTGTGCCGCGCTTAATTGCTTCTAAGCGTCGGTTCACACTGAAAAGTGACGCTACGTGACGCGGCGCTGACGTTTTAGGGTAGCAATACATATATAACTTATTTTCTATACAAAAAAGTATGCAGTTCAGTGAGTTCGCTGCGCCGCGATTCATCTCGCGACCATGCGATGCGTGTCAAACATCTTCACGTCGCGTCGCGTTTCGGTGTGAACTTACCATAAGAGTAATTTGCACTACTAAAAGTTTTTTTTTTTTTTTTTTTTTTTTTTTTTTTTTTTTTTTTTTTTTTTTTCAGTTGCAGTGGCAATTAGAGAAGGCATATCCGAAAGACTACGTGAGCGGCGACCACGAGGGCGCTTTAAACACACAAGTCTCATACGATTCGGTGACCATTGCGTGTGTTAGACAGCCGCGACTCCGGAAACGCGATATTAAGGCGGAAGTGGATGACGTCAGAAACAGACAACTCGATACTGACACAGAATTCGATTATCAAGCCCCTCAAGAACCGTGCTCTGCTCACGAATTGACACAAAAGTCTATCTAGGTTTCTTTTTTGTACTTAGATCGAATTCTAAGAAAATTTTAATATACTTAATTGTTTAGTTTTTTTTTTATTTGTTTTAGCGATTAATAAGTTATTTTGTCATTCATTAATTATGAACTATTTGATATTTATAATAATTATTACAAGCTTGATACGTATCTGTCGAATGATTTTTAGTGTGAACGTTGCGCGCTCAGCAGATGACGCCGACATCGCAAATATTAATCCATTTTTGGAATGCATGAGTTTTAAAATTTGGCCTCGAGAACAATAGCAAATCGTTGCAGATTTAGTTTTTGAATAAAATTAGAAGAGTAAGTACCTCCATAGATTTACTCGCATATGGTCCACATCGCAATTGGTCCACTCGTCCACATCTCAAAATGTCCACAGCATTTGGTCCACATCGCAAATCGTCCACAAATGAAACACAAGTATATACTTTTTAGTTTATATTTTTTTTAAAAGCTATGGATGTCTGATATAAAATTATTATTATTATATTTATATATTTTTTAAATGAAACATAAGTTTCAAAACTTTATTAATTTGTTTGTCTGAAAACACAGAATGACCGTATTAATTATTCGTATTTTGACTATAATTATGTAATTTCGAAAATTCTTTGCAAAATAATTAAGTATTTATTAATATATAATGACAATTTAATTTTAAGATTAATAAGTATTCAGTTAATTTATACGATACGTTTTATACTTATGTACTTATCTTTTCTTAATGAAGATTATTTAATTACTTACTTAATTTGAATACTAAAATTGTAAAATGTGTTTGGACTAATGTCATTTAGTATCTAGGTGTCTAATAGTAAATAATTTATTCCAAAGTATTTTACTACTTATTAAGAGGACTTACCTATAGGCTTCGGCTGAATGGTGAAATCTTTTAAATGGTACTAATTCAATACTGGAGACGTGGCACACTGCGTTCTGTGGTTAATTCCCAGTTCATGAGTGGGAATTAAAACTATTACAGTTTTCACCTTGGTAGATGACGGTAACAATCTAACAGCAAGTAGGCTAGATTGTTTGTTACCGTCATCATCAAGGTTGGCAACGCATTGCACCTTTTCTCTGTGCTCAAGAAGCAAAGATGCAATGCGTTGCCAACCTTGATAGGATGACGGTAACAATCTAACAGCAAGTAGGCTAGATTGTTTGTTACCGTCATCATCAAGGTTGGCAACGCATTGCATCTTTTCTCTGTGCTCAAGTAGCAAAGATGCAATGCGCTGCCAACCTTGATAGGATGACGGTAACAATCTAACAGCAAGTAGGCTAGATTGTTTGTTACCGTCATCATCAAGGTTGGCAACGCATTGCATCTTTTCTCTGTGCTCAAGTAGCAAAGATGCAATGCGCTGCCAACCTTGATAGGATGACGGTAACAATCTAACAGCAAGTAGGCTAGATTGTTTGTTACCGTCATCATCAAGGTTGGCAACGCATTGCATCTTTTCTCTGTGCTCAAGTAGCAAAGATGCAATGCGCTGCCAACCTTGATAGGATGACGGTAACAATCTAACAGCAAGTAGGCTAGATTGTTTGTTACCGTCATCATCAAGGTTGGCAACGCATTGCATCTTTTCTCTGTGCTCAAGTAGCAAAGATACAATGCGCTGCCAACCTTGATAGGATGACGGTAACAAACAACGGTAACAACAAAGGAGTAATATGGAAATTATGATGTCCAAGGTAGCTAAGCTAAGGTGGTAAGCGTCTGAAAGATATGTATCGATTGATTACTTTGATTTTTATTATTGCAGAGGTATCATTTTGTCAAGTGTGATTCACATACAAGTACAATGAAAATAAATATTATAATTGATCAAGAAGTGTCTCGTGTTGAATGTGTAAGTTGTTATGCACATATGTACTTATTTGAAATTTAAATTATAAGCCAATGTTCTGTGGGTCTAGCTGGAAAACTTTTATTTTATTTCATTGAAACACAGTCGCACAGCACTCAATACGACAATAATATAATATAAGAATATATAAGTATGTACTTAAATTCTACTGCCCGATAACGGACTTCTTTTTAATTCTTTAATTATTTTTCAAGTATGGTTCGTTCAGCTATAATTTCGTTAAAGAAATAATGATTTTGAGTTACATAAAGTTGTATGAAACTACTGGTTCGAATTGAAAAATTCTTTTTGTGTTGGATAGTCCATTTATCGAGAAAGGCTTTAGGCTATATAACATCACGCTGTGACCAATAAGAGCGGAGCGTCAATGGAAAATGTTGCAAAAACGGATTTCTTTTTGAGAGCTTCCGTTGCGTGAGCTGCGTAAACGGTTTAAGTTACGCAAAAATCATGTATGATGGAATTGTTCCTCTTTAAAAGTTCTAAAAAAAAGTTCGCGATCGAAATTAATGCATTATTTGCGAAGGTGTTTTATCAACATGATATTAATCCTTATCCAAATATATACATTATTCATCGCAAGTATTCAATTGCGAACAAAATTGCCCTTGACATCACTTTCGGGTCGGTTGAATTTACGCACGCGCATCACTGGCCGGCCGCCGGTAGCTCTGCGAGGTACCATGCCGCGCAGCTCAGACGCGTGGTTGGCTCCTACGGAACTGTTGTGCTTAGCGAACTGATTTTTAATACTTTTTATCCAACCGCGATAACCGACATTCTCGCGGACGAAGTCGCCGGCAACAGCTAGTTGTTAATATTGATTAAAATATTTAGAGGATTATTGTTATATTGATAAGCTCATTATTCAAGAATGTTTATTCAATCACGCCTATCAACACAAGCGACGTCACAGGTGCTGCAAGTGTGCTGCTAACCTTAATAGAATTAAGGGTTAGTCCACCTAGTTATACTACTAGTTATACGATATAACAAAAATGGATGAAGCATTTTGAGAGTGAATAGGGACATATACTATTTTTGCCTTCTTAGATGATAAATTAAGAGTCAATTCTTCTTCACTTATATCGTTTATTCTACAATCATTAACTTATACTGTAGTTACATAAACTTAACACTATCCACCATTTACCACTACCGTCTCACTCGCTGTTCGTACACCGAATGCTTGGGCGTGTTGCTATCCCCTTCCCCCTTACCGCGCTGCCCACGACCTATCTACTTGGGCTTTATGTGTACCACATTAGGTTAACACTATTTACTAACTCTTACTACTACTTTACTAACTCGACTACTTTACTAACTCTTAGTAAGGCATATCTTAGCGGTTATGTTGGGTTCTGTGAGACAAATTCACATACAGAAACTTACAAAATTAAACACCTTTCAGTGTCAGTCAACTACCTCATACGAATTTTCAACAATCGAAAAGACTCCTGTCAAGACAGAATGCCAACTGTCTCCACTCGCTACAAACGCGCAATCTTCTCTAACAAGTAACGAATGCTCGGCTCTGCCTTTTTCAGAGCCAGTAGATCTAGATACATCACCAAGGATCGTTAAAAATGTGATCGTTCAAACTGTTCAGGTTAAAAGCGAACATAATACTGAAACGCCTATTTTTCAACAAAGTGTTCAGAAGTCAAATTCTTCAATTATTTGTGGCAAATGTAATTGTTGCATAATTAAAGATGAACAATTGGAAGAAACTGAACGAAAAAATTCGAAAGTGTATCAAATTGAATCAGACCAAATAAATATTACCAGACCGAACACTTCAGAAATTGAAGAGAATTATTTAAAAATTGAGAAAACCGTTCAAGAATTAGTACATAGGTAATGTTATACTTCGAAACGAATATCAAATAGGTACTTCTTAAAATCAATAAAATCTATTAGTTTCCAGTTGTGTTTAAATGGTATTCAAATATGAATAATAATTATTATATTAATTTGCTTTCAGCGAACAAGTGTCGAAAGAAGAATTCACACAAATGTCTGTAAGTTTAGCTCATTTATATTTAAATAAACATACGTTCCTAATATTTTACTGAGTTTTCAAATTATGTTTTAATTAATTAATGATGATATGCTTTATTATTAGGAATGCGACGCATTTAACTTAAAGTAAATTTGTTACAAATCTTAAGCATAAAATTTTACACCTTGCCTTCATTCATGTTCATACGATATTTTATCTTGTGTGCACGTTTACAAGGCATAAACTGGTAGCGATAATACACTTGCATCCGAAATTTTATCGAAAAAAAAAATACAATTAACTAACCAATGTATTCTAACTAATGACTAACAATTGCATCTTTAAATTTGTTAACAATTCAATAATGAAAACTGCCTACTAGTCGAAAATATCTGTAATAAGTACATGAGTATTTTTAGCTCCATTTAACTATTTTAAACCTTGTTTTAATTAAATTGTATAGATATTCAATGTATTTTAAACCTTGTTAATATTAGATATAATTATTTGGGAATTTTTCAAATCTTTTTTGATGTATGTTACCTATGCAATTACGCGTAAACCGCCAAACGGATTTAGATGACACTTATAATGTTCACATGAGATGATATTTTGGAGTTTATTTTTTGAAAAAGAAAGACGCCTTGCACGGTTAGGCTCTTTTTTTAACTCCGCTGCGTTTGTCTTGAACCACAGTGGCTTATGTCGAAATACAACAACAAGTCGGAAACCGCTGAAATGTAATTTTGTAACTAATGAACTCTATGGGACACAGGGTGTTTGTTTTAATGCTATTGCTGTTTTTAATACAACAAGCTAGTCCACGGTTTTACCTGTGTCAAGTATGGATACTTTTATGATTTCTTCGCCCCCGACCAATTGCCCACCTATCAACATCGTTGAATTCATGCAAAACATCCTATCCCTTTCAAAGCACACAAAATATGCAATTTCTGATCAGGCCTGTTAATGGACTTTTTATTTAAATTACTTTATCAATTAATTTATGAATTCTGTTTTTCGCCGCTTTTCAAATTCTTAGGGATTTTATAAAAATGTAGGTTATTTTTTGAAATTCACTGAAAGTCATATTATTATGTATAATAATTTTTTAACCTAAAATAGTACTCGCTTAATATGAAGTCGCTTTCCGGGTCTGTCTGTTTGGACTGTTTTTAGGTGTGAATCTCAATTATATTTTTAAAATAATAGAATCGGGAATACACTCGTATTAAATATTTTTTTTTTTATGTTATTAATGGTTTTTGCACTGTTAAAGCAATTCAAGGTAGACCTATGTGGCAGAAATCCTCATTTCGGTACTTGAAAAATATTATGACAAATAATAACATACCTTAGAAAGTTGTTTAGATCGTATATGAAGTGGGGCAGCCGACACCACTTCCGCCATACCTACTTCCAAAATGACTATTTATGTCTTCCAAATTTAGCCGCACAACGGTGCATCAAGACACGCATTCAACGTTCTCCCAAACGTCCTGAGGGATACACAGTTCGCCTTAATATTTATTAAACTCCATGTAAACATTTATATATATGTTTAGTTTACATTCAAGTTTGCCGTTAAGAACAATTTTATTACGGACAGACGTTTTGTTTTGATTCATATGACTTGTTTGTAGTGAATGCGTATGAAAATGATGTTCAACGGATTTTTGATGTGCGATTCGGACAATAGTGATTTTAGCAAAGTAAGTTTTTACGTGTGTCTTAAATTTATAAAAAGAATTCACCTAAATTCAAAGTTAATTTTGAATTTACATTTTTGATGAACATTTTTGATTAATTTAATTGTTATTATGAATTTATTTATGAAAATATAGAGGCCTTATAAATTAATTTCATTTTGGTATTGGAAGTTACTTGGAAAATTTGAAAGGGTTATTTCAAAATATACACATTGTGTCATCTCGGAATAATGTTCATTTTTTAAAAATCCTACTTATAAAATCGTATATAAAGCTGAAATTTGAAACATAGGTTTATTTTATAATGTAAGCAACCGCTAAGAAAAGCCTTGGTAGCTAGTAGATTGTTGAAACATTTCATCTTTTAGTCATAGGGGATATTTGTCAAATTTTTGATTTAAATAATTAAATAGTTTATAAATTAAAATAAAACAATAACATGTGCCAATAAAATAAATATTTAATCATCATAAATAAATTATGCTTTTTTGTGTATTTACTTACGTCAGACAGGAGCGACGCACTGAAAACAAATTTCAGTAAGATTCAACGTATTTTTAGATACCGTTAAATGTTAAGATTGAATTGAACATTGTTTTGTTTTTGAATACCTATCAATCTTAAAGAATAAGCTAAGGCGAGGATACATCAAAACATATTATAATTTCGCAACCGAAATGCCTCCTGTACTTAAAAGTGATGATTTAATAAGAAATCTCAAGGTTACTCAGCTTGCTATAGAAGAATGTATGATTAGAGTTTCTCTGTAAAACATTATTGCCGGTATGGCGATGTGGCAGTGGACATGCTACATAGCTTACTTATTAAGTTACGTTAGACCAAGTAAGTAGTAAGTAATTTCTAAGACTGCGGCTAATATGTGCGCTTTGGTGGTTTATGTGACCGTCTCTCACTGTTGATGATTTTGTTAACAGTGAGAACTTATATATACTAGTAACTTTTGCCCTTGACTCCCTACAAGTATTTTTATCAAAGCCTTACGTGTTGTAATGATGTGTAATCTTTAATAGTGTTCCATCAAAACCCATTTTCGTGGAAAAGTAATAAATATCCATACATATGTTTTGCATTTTCGCTTCGTAGCTTTCCGCATTTATAGCTACTAGCTATACGAGTAAATACTAGCTGCCGCGACTTACTCTAGCTGTAGTTTCTTTTTTTAATTCCAAAGGAATCTAACATTTTTTCAGGATAAAAAATATCCTATCTTATATGTTATGTAATCCAGGTAACTGTGTGCCAAATTTCATCTAAATCCGTTCAGCCGTTTTTGCGTTATTGAGGAATAAACATCCAAAAATTCAACTACATAAACTTTAAGATGATATAGGTATGTAATTTGTAATGTTTGCTTGTAAGCGGAGTGGGTCTACGCTCGAGAGTGCCCCGTCCGAGCCGGCTGCGCGCGCGCACTTTTATCACAACAAACTACTAGCCACTTTACAAATTGTAAGAATATAAAAAAACTACTTTATATTTCCGTCTCATGATGATCTTAAAAACTCTACTGTTATAATAATCTAATTTATCTTATTTCCCCGTAACAATTTAATTCTTGAATTACTGTTTTTCCAAGAATATTTCCGCAAATATTGCATTACTGTTTACTATCTACAATAATAATATATGCCAAAAAAGCAAAGCAAATATATTTTTTCTCGCTTTCCAAGAAAACAAAGACTTTTCTATAAACTAGTTCAATGAATGTTAAAAATCGATGTAACAGCTTCTTGGCTGCTTTACACCAATTCTTTTAAAGGTGGTCAAGCAAGCTGACCAGCAAGGCAAGGCAACCATATCCTATTAACACGAACAACACCCACTCTTATACGCATTCATGGATCGAAACACAAAAACACAGTCATGTTCTGTTATTTAACGGTGGTCTTTTGTAAGCGAACAATTACTGCCGCCCCCAGACGGTCTTTCCAGTTTGTGACTGCGGAATTAATGTAGTATGCCCTGTCTTATTGATTTTTGAAAGTAAAATATAAAATCCGTAAAAAACTTGAATTCTGCTGCTTTTTCCATTTTTTTTTAAACTAAGTATATTATTTTGAGTCATACATAAATAAGTATATGTACATCTTTTACTATGTTTGACGTTAGCTAGACAATAAGGAGGAGACTGTGCGCGTTCAGAAGGAGAGTCTTGAGATGGCCGAACAGCGTATTGCCTCTCTTTCAACTAGAGTTATCAAACTCAAGCAAGAGTTGGACAGGAGAGGACTCGAGGTACCTATGACAAAATAACAATTCTCGATTTTTTGACACATTTTTCATCATATTTTCATATATTTCCATTTTTTTTAATATTTCAATGTTATACTTATTAGTAATATTTCAATTTTATGCATGAAAATTTGGTCCAGTTTCGTTTTTCTGTTTGCATAATCTGTGAATTAGTATTTGAGTATTATACTTACATTTAGGAATTAAAGTGGGACATCTGCTTGTGTATAATTTTTTTAACATACATTAATGTTAAAAGATAATACAACAATTGCTATGAGAGAGTTAGAAATTTTTTCATAATTTTCATAAACGTTTTTTTTTTTTACTTTTTTCAATATTTTCACCCTTTCCCAGTTGCAATCTATAAAGAACCCATCAAACAAACATCACGAGGAGAAGACAAATATTTCTAGTACAACCAATGAAAAGGTATGTTTCTTGTACACATGCCTCCGCTACGTTTTGCACTATATATTTCTTTGAATCACTAGTTGAAGAATACAATATATTTCGCAACTCATAATGTGCCCGAAAGATTGAATTTTTCTCTCCTTTATCATTTTCATGCTCTCATTTACTATTTACATTATTACTCTCTCATTCATTTAAATTAATTAATTAATTTTTAGTTAAAAAAATAACTTTTAAAACTAATTAACCTCATATTTAAAAATATATATAATAAGCATTAAACTATCTTTTTCTAAAACTATAATATCCTATTAAGCTGTGTTTTTAAAAAGCAAAAACCTGTTGAGGTTTAATGTTATAACATAAATTGAATATAAATTGGTGTAGGTAGGTGTTTATTGTTCATTTCAATCAGTAACGTTTGTAGGAGGTGGAAAACTTGAAGAAAGTTATAACAACACTGCAATACAACTTATCAGTTATAGAAGAGCTTTACAGGGAGTGTTTCTATGAGGTATGTAGCAACGTTTTGGCGTGTTCTAATAAAAAGTATGTGATTTAAAAGATTCAATCAGTATGTTGAATCGTTAATACTTTTCAGACAGCCAAACAAGAAGAGCTAGTTGAGATGCTTCGCAAATCTTATTTGGATGTTAGATTGACAGAGAAAGAGAAGTCTGAGGAGATTGGTAACTTGCAGAACGTCATAAACACTCAGAAGTGGTCACTCGAGCAATGTCAGGTGATGGTGCTTTATTTGATCTTTTTTATACAAAGGATTGATAGACAGACACCACAATACATATGATATATCGCCTATAGAGCTTTATTTATAGATAGACAGAACAATACAGTTGTCATGTCCAAGGGTTTGTTGCATCGACGGGTGTAATAGTCGGTTATCTAAAAGAGGTGTAGGGAAAAGAATGTAATAATGATAAAATCAAAGTAGACATACAATTAGATATGGGCTCTGCCATTCCTTTATTACACATTGAAACACAAAAGCACAAGAGCTGTTGTTTTGTTTTGCTGTGGTCGTCTATTTAGAGAGAAAAGCGGTGTAGCTTATTTCGACACTTTAATTGCGATTTACATATAAATAAAATTGAGTCATTCATCAGCTTTTTTTATTTTGTTATTTTTTTAGGTTCTTAAGTTCAATATGATTTTTTAAGTAGGTATTGAATTGTATTTTTAATTATTTCAGGATATCGCAGTTAACGTGGACCATTTGAAAGTGGAGATATCAAACTTCTTGAACAATTCCAACAATGACTCGGTATTGCTGTGCACATAGTGGTGTGTGGTGTGGCTAACAAAAAAAAAATAAGATCAAAAATCTAATGCAGAAAACGCCCTTTTCTACCACTAATTTTACTAATCAGACACCTAAATACAATACGTATACAATTTGTATCTTAAAAATATAATTGATGACAGATATTTTATTTTTTAAGAATTTATTCTATAGTTTGTAAACTCTTTGACTTCGACATGACCTTGATTTTAATCTGACTAAAAATTATTTACATTGCAAAAGAAAGCGTTTTAGAGGTTTATTAGGGTTTGTTTTTGTGAATTACATCTAAGGTTTAAAAATAATCACTTTTTAAGAGGTTAATCCTCAACATAATTCAATAAGTTACCTAATGACCTATTGACCTATTGACGCTAATCACACAAAATTACATTTACTTAAATGATGCAATAAATATTTGTTCATACACATCTAAATAATTATATAGAACACTTATTTGAAGCTTGCGATACTGATTTTTAACTCTGACATTAGCGGTATTAAGAAAGCTTTTGCAATAGATGTGTAAACATTGAGTAATTTTACCAAAAATAACTCATATACCTAGTAATATAGATTTTAATGTCAAAATACGTATCGCAGGCTAAAGGATCGAAGGACCAATTAGGTCATTGTCCCGAATAAAAAAGATTTTTAAATAATAAACGTTTGATTGAAAGTATTGTAATGATTGTTTTATTGCGTTCAGGGTATGTGGGAAAGAAGCGACGAATCGCTTCCGACAAACGTCACAGACGATCTTCACGACATTGCAGAACAGCTCGAACACCTAAAATTACTGCTTAAAGTACGTTACAACGAATGCGCATGCTTCTCTCTCTCTCTCTCTCTCTCTCTCTCTCTCTCTCTCTCTCTCTCTCTCTCTCTCTCTCTCTTACTCTCTCTCTCTATCTCTATGCCTCTCAATATTGTTGTATCTCTCAACACTTTATCCATTTCTCTACCTTGCCTTATTCTTTTTCTTTTAGTGTGTTCTTCCATAACATGATTAAATGACTCATCCTATCATTAGTCATTTCATATGCACTACATATTTTGTTTTGCCTTAGGGCCTCTTTCACTATCTGTCAAGTAGGCTAACCGTCACCGGGGATGATGGAGCTGATATACCTTTAAATAAAATAATAATAAAAAATTAAAAATAAAATAATAATAAAAAATTGCCTATCGAAGGATGTACTAAACCGAGGGCATAATTTAATAAAACATAATAGGTTAGTCACAAATGTTAGGTACATATTGTGTACTAGTATTTGCCCGCAACTTCGTCCTCGTACTTCGGTTAATTTTAGATACTCTCATTTCCTATAGTAATTTGCATGAACAATGGCTACATAAAAATATGTAGGTACTTAGGTCATTTAAACATGCCTTTATTGAAAATAAACTTTTTTTTTTTTCAGGAGGATTGCTTGTGTGGATTCGAACAAGAAAACAAAAGACTCAAAGAAGTTAACGAAAATATGAATGTATGTATATTTCGACGACATTAGAGAACTAACTTTAGCTCTCGACTTCGCTCAAATGTAAAATTTAAAAGTGACCTATATATGTCCACTCTCTTTATTTAAAATATTGATAAAAGTATTAATGAAATCAATAAGCAAAAGTAGTTTAAGGAATTAACCCCCATATAGAAACTTACAAATTTCAAACTAAGTTTCAACCTCTCCTTTATGACGTGATTGGTGATGGATAGTGATGGATATAAAAAATTATTGGCATTCTTTTTTGCTATTTGTACTGAAAAATCTAAATTCTAAATTCACAAACTAAGTACACACCCCATATTAAATACATAAAATTCAGGGATTGGAAAAATTCATCAAAATTGGTTCAATGGTTTGGCCGTGAAATACTGGCCATACACGGGCAGCTCGAGTAGTTAGCCAGTGATCAACATACACGGACCGCTCGAGCAGTCATAGTCAACTACTTGAAGCTGCTATTGATAACTGCGGAAGCAGTTGGTATCAACTGCTCGACAAGTCACGAACGAACGAGAGGCTCGCACGACATGGAATGAAGAGCGCGGGCGGAGGTCACTGCGCGAGAGCAGTCAACAGCTCGAGCAGTTAGTGTATGCCTGTGGTCGAACAGTTGCTGCTCGACTGCACGGTCGACCGCCCGAAGCAGTCACAACTGCTTGGCGGTTCCGTATATGTGTGTGTGTACGTATAAGACTGTAGTTCACTATGCAGTCGCAGCTTGAAGCAGTCGGTCCTGACTGCATCAACCTGCCCGTGAATGGCCGGCCAAAGTGAAAACGTAACTTTTGCATTTACACTTCAACTAAGCCATAGTTTGTTGACATGATACTATGTAATATAGGCCCTTTTAATAATATAACTTTTATTTTTTTATTTTTGACACAGTCACAGATTTGTGTAATGAGGCGGCGGATAAGCGAGCTAGAAGCTGTGGTGTCAGAGAATGAAAATAAGGAACAGTCGTATCAGGAGAAAATCAATGTTAAACAACAACAGGTAAGTTAAAACATGGGTTATCACATACCTATAAGTATGTTATAATCTAACGTATCTTATACAAATTACTCTCTAACCATTTTCACGTCTTCCACCATATACAATGAAATTAATAAGTTTGACAGTCTATGTTCTTTCCCGAAGTTCAAGCTAACTAATTTAAACTAATTACCGTACCAAATACCAAAAAAAATTATTCAGTGGTTCAGCAGTGAAAACGTAACAGGTTAAATATAAATAATCGCATCTTCTGTTTTATTCAGTATTCTGAATAGGTATAGGTATATAACATAGCACTAATAAATTAAAAAGCAATACACGGTGTTGAACTGAGACGGATTTAATACTTTTTTTAGCTGAACGAAGTTCAGCAAGAGCTTACCAACTTGAGGAATGCAAAGAGTCAATGCAATGAATGCGAAACGTTAGTACTACAGTTGCAGGAATACAAGAGTAAGTACAAAAATTTTAGTTTTTAGTTGCCTTTGGTAATTAATTAAGGTCAATTTTTTTTGTAGAAGGATCAACGGATCCTTTTAAAAATATATATCTAATTTCTCACTTTTTTTTTACAATGCACGACTCCATCATTTGCAATCATCATTTCAAAAGTGTAATGCATAATCTGTGGTTGTATCACGTGATAATTTGCAGGTTTGTTAAGCGAAAGAGATGAGCAGTTGAAAGCGTTGCAGACGCAGTGCGACGTGCGCGAAGTGAACATCGGTGAACTGAAGGAAAAGCTGAACAAAACGAACCTAGTTACAAGTGAGGTAAGGTATATTGTTCTATGCAGCGGCAATGAATTTTTTTCACTTAGGTGGTATAGATCCCGGCAAACTTATTGGCACAATTTGTGGGGGAACGGTTCGCGCAGGTACACTGGCGAGAAAATCATTGTTGGCGCAATTGGACAGATGAATCAATCGCCTCTTTCTCCTCTCCCCAGTCCCCACCACCAAAGACATCCAAAATTTGGCTTATGCCCAGTTTACATTTTGTGCCAAAATTTGTCGGTTATTTAAATGTATGTTGTTCTACAGAAGTGCGCGATGCGACGCGAGATGGCGGCGCTGTCGCGTCAGGTGGCTTCGTGGCAGTCGCAGTTGCGTTCTGCCGACACGCTTCAGAGGGAGCTGACAGAGTGTCGGAAACAGTACGACTATCTGCTTAAATGTTACAGGTGAATTTCTGTACTCCTAATTGTCACTTTATTTTTTATTAATTTTAAGGTCAACAGACAGGGTGACGGTCCACTTGATCGGCTATAACACAAGCAACGCTACAGTTGCTGCAAGTGCGCTGGCGATCACAGTAGTATTAAGGATAAGGGATGTAGGAAGGGATAGGGAAATAGGCTCTGGTATTCCTTACTTAACATTTCACGGTGGTCTTCTGTATGGGGGTGGTTACTGTGCCGCCAGATGGACTAGGTACACAAATGACTGCGAAATGCAGTGTCGCCCTGCCACTATATTCCAGATCGAGACCAGAGCCAATTTTGAAAAGTTATTTGCAAAGGAACAGAGCGTTGAGGTAAGCACACTAACCACTCATCCAACGGCTCATCAATTACCAATACTAATTTGGTGTTTGCTGAATTAGAATTGAACGATTGTATTGAGTAGACAGCTTGTGTAGTGAGAAAAGTCGTTCCTGCGAAGCCCTAGAGCAGGCGCTGTCAGCGGCAGAGCAGCGCGGGGCGAAGCTGTGTGCGGACTCGCGTCGGACTCTAGAAGCTGTGCGCAGCTGGGTGTGTCAGCTGAGAAATAAACGCAAGTAAGCTACAACTCCTAAATTATATATTACTAAAAGAAAAATTGTAGCATCTCTAGGTAACGGTTTCGTTATATACTCGTATTTTGTTGGTTATTAATCCTTAAATTTCAAATTGTATTCAATTATTAAGGGCCCTTTTTAATTTAATGGTTTGAACATGAAAGTGGTGGGCGCATAAATATATGTTTTCATTGAGATTGTCAACAAATTTCACGGCTGGGCACTTAAGCATATTTTAATTAGTTCGACAAATAGTGCTCATAAGCACTTAGCAGTTTTTTTATGCGATAGATAAAGCACTGAACTTTTCACTAAGGTCAAAATGTTGTATCTCAAAAAGTGCACATAGCAGATTTTGTTTTGACAACGACGATAAATGCAGTTTGTTAACTATGTAACGGATCTTTCACAAAATCTTCCTCCAGGAAACAAGAAAAGAAGATTTCAGAACAGGCCACGATAATATGTGAGCTGCGCTGTCGCTTGCGCGAGAGTCGCGGGGAGCAATCGAGCGACGAGCCCGCGTGCTGTCGTCCGAGTGAGACGGAGAGCTGTCACGCCACGCGTGCGAGTGGGATGGAAAGATGTAACGAAGCGCGTGTGAGCGAAATGACAGCGAGCTGTTCTACCGCAAAGTCGACTCCGATACCCCCGCGACGCACATTCCGAAAGAAACCCTCGCCTCCGTCTTGTGGACACGAAGTAAGTACACATCAATGGAGTATCAATGTTTAATTTTTTTGAGTTCAATTCAGCCTTTGTCCATTCAAAACACCACCAGTTTCCGAGTTTTCGAAGTGTGAATATTATTTCAGCATTGCAAGGAAACTAATGTGCGCTCATGCCTCGGTCGAGATGTTAAAGGATTCAAACGTTTACACCTGATACCGGTCAGTTGAAAAGTTTATCTAACATCTATCAATAAACAAGGGTTAGATAGGTATGTACTACGGAGCCACTCATCTCTAATTTGATCTCGCAGAGTAACTCGCAGAGCAAGGCCATCTGCATAGCTCATTGAGCGAAGTCGAGCCTCCTCAATTTGAGTTTCTGGTGTTACCAACATAGTTTGGATAATAGGATATGTTTGACTCAGGGTTCGTTGTCCCCCTCGGATGAGGTGTTGGAACGCATAGAACATCTCCAGGACGCTCTTCGGGCGCGTTGGTCGCGATGGGCTCGTCCACACCATCGACATCATATATAAGTACATCCTGTACCTTAATGATGAAGTTCTTTCTTTTCACAAATGCACCTATAGTTTATGGTTACACATTTTTATCATAATTTGCTGCAGGCAACTGATAGTACATTTGATGACAGATTGTATAAATAAATGTCACGAGACATCGCTCTGTCAAAGTGGTCAAAGTTTAACCTAGTGAATGTGAAATCCAAAAGAAAGATGAGCAACGCCATTTCGTGTATATCAATATTAATAACTAACTAAATTGATTATCCTACAATAACATTGTCAATACGATTGATGATTTTTATACACCGCTTACCAATGTAGGACTAGGCTGTTCGGTTCTATGATGAGAGTTCATTAAATAGATTTATATCATATTCTGACAATTTTTATTTGTCGATTATTTGTTATACAATCAGTCCACGATTGTTTTTTACCCACTTAATTATCTATATACCTCAGTATTTATATTTTTATGATTAACATACCGAGTTATTTTTTTTATTATTTGATTAAATTATAATATAAATTATTATAATATTGTATGTCTGTCTTACAACGCAGTGGTAAATCAATTTAAGGCACTCACTCGCACATTGTTAAACATGATTACATTTATTTTATATATTTATATAGCTAATCATATTGTACGTAGTGCTTAGTAATTTATTAATAAATTATTATTTGTTTTGTTGAATGCGTGTTTCATTTTTCGTATTTGTGACAAAATATTAAGTATACCATTTCTCCTGACTCCGCACATAAATAACTTTTTAGGGCAATATTATATATATTTTATATAATATATAATAAAACCCAATTATTAAATAAGTTTATATTTTAAAACCAATCCATATTTATGACGATTCCAGTCAGACAGGTAACTAAACGAGTTTGAGCAGAAACAAAATAAGAAAGTAAAAAATAAATGACAAAATGTTAAAATCAAAAAACAATCTATAAAATAAATATCAGAGAAAAAATACAAACGCATATTAATTGAGCAATTGTGCAACTGAAAGGAATAAATAAAGGATTCAAAATTCCCGCTACATAGTTTCGATGGGTAGCCGATAGGTGGCACAGACGGTGCCATTTTGTTTGTATGACAGTTTTCATTCTTCTTGTACGTATAATATAGTTTTCTGTGCTGACCCTCAAGACGAAAGTTCACGAATCCAAGTTAATGTTAAGTATAGCTTGACAAATTAGTAAAGAAATAAAAAAGTGGCAGTACTTTAGAGTCAAATCAGACATATAATTAAGAAGGGGCTTAAGCTTATATGTCTGATTTGACTTAGATTTTTATTATGATTCTTGAAACTATTTCGAATAATTTTAACAGAATTCGCCTTTGTGCAAAATTTAATCTTGTGTGATCTCGTGTTAAATATGTGGTTTCTATGTCGGCTAGTGACAGTGACAGTTGTCTGATTGACATTGGCGTATACTTGCTCCACATCTGAATGTAGATGGTCTGTGGTAATCTCCAGCCACCCAATGACAATGACATGACATCCATTGTAATTGTAAAGTACTTTGAGCACGTGTTGTTTTAGTTTTAGTATTGAGAAATGAGATTGGAGTTGAGTGAATTTTTTGTCGAGTGATTTTTTAATAGTTGACAATTTATATTCATTTGTTTGCTTTTCTTAGTAAACATTGAGATATCCACAAAATAAATATCAAAAGCTATTTAATTCATCAAAGTAAGTAAACTGCTTTTTACAAATATTGGTTCATGCACAGATCAAGATCTGTACATGAGGTATTTATTCTAGTTTTGCACATTTACAGGTATTCAATCGATTTAAATCTAATAGCAATGGCTACTTCATTAGCGCAACAGCTAAATAAGCTCTCTGTGCCTCAATCGGCAATCTACAAGGAGGATAGAAAAAAGGCATCATTACTTTTTGACCCAAAAGAGGCAGCTCATAAAGATCGTGACACGTTTTACCAAATCGGCTTAAGTGGCTTGCAAGAATTGATTGCCTTGTATGAGGGCTTTCGTATTTATGAAGACACCTTATTCAGTTTATCATCAAAGGATTTTGAAAGGGCTGTTCAGAGCAAGGAAGTTAACAAAAATTTGGATCAAACTATTGAAAAGTTTCTAACACTTTTGTCACCATATATGCTATTACAGTCATCATATAAGGCTTTAGAATGGCTTGTGAACCGGTATCACATTCATGAATACAACCAAGACGCCATAATGGCCCTGATATTGCCTTATCATGAAACAAAAATATTTGTAAGATTCATACAAATTTTAGATATAAACAGTCCTTCAAACAATTGGCAGTGGCTCAAGCCTGTACAAAATTCTGGATTCTCTTTAGCAAAGCAGACTTTGTACAATCACTGTGCTTCAAAAACCAATACTTTACAGTTTATAGCTACATCTACAGTTGCATATGTTAAACAGTTTGGCGAAAGAGCTACACAATTGAATACAGTATATGCTTTCTTTTGCTCTACTGCTATCGGTACAATGAGTATGAAGAGAAAAGTTAATGAAGCTATCATAAACACTCTTCTTCCGACATTAATGATGTCATTAAATTCTCCTATAGATGATTTCAGATCATCAGGCTACATTGTACTTGGTTATTTAATGACTAAGGCACATTTCAAGGAAAGAACTATCAATGATATTATTGAAAAACTTACATCTGAATTTGATTTCTCCTATGATATGACATTACTCATAAACTTGATTTACGCTAACCAGTATCACATAACAAAGACACCTCTTTATAATATATCCGTCGATACTATGAATACTCTTTGCAATCATTTGAAGAAATTGGCACAGGAAAACATAAACATAACTCCATTTATTTTAGCCTTTTTGTCAAGTGTATTGCCAGTCATACAGAGAAACACTGAAGATTTTAAGACATTTCAGCAGCTACCTGAAATACTTCTGGATGAAGTTGACCTGTACAATCAAGAGCCAGAAAAAATTGTAAAGTAAGTGTTTTTAATGTTCAAATATGAAAACAATGTCTTTTTAAACAATAGTTTAGGATTTATGATTGCCATGCACTTTATAAATTGAAGTCGCTGTCTGTGTCCATTGCTTGTTTTTAATCACAATTTAATACATAGCTGACGCACGCGACTTCGTCCGCGTAACCTTATAAAATATATCCTATCTTTTAAGTTGGACCAAATTACATATAAATACAAAGTTTGATCAAAATCGGTTCAGTAGTTTAGGAGTTCATCACGGAAGAACATGTGATGTATAGAGATAAAAACGTAAACGAGCTGTGTCTGTGCATTAAACTTTAAAAAAAAAACTATTCATACATGCCATAGTTACATTACGAGGTAAAAAATAGTTTTTGGAACTTTCGTCTGTTTGTGCATTTGTCTACTCTAATCTTGGAAACGGCTTTACAGATTTAGATGAAATTGGCACATAGATAGTTTATTACCTGGAGTAACATATAGGGTACTCTATGTCCTGGAAAATTTTTAGGTTGTGGTATTTTCCAAAAACGAACTACAGCGCGTACGAAGTTGCAGGCACAGAGCTAGTTGTAAATAAAACCAGAATATCTGTCGTTTTTATACAAAAATTTATTAAGTTTATTCTTTTACACATCACGATAAAAGAATGAAAACACTAAAGTAACGGAGATTCCAAAATTGTATAAAGCTTTTGTGACTCAAAGCACAACAAAAAAAAAATGATTTTTTTCTGATCATGAAACAAAACCAAATTTATTTTATTTTATATTTCATGAGTGGTAATTTTCTGTAGGTAATCAATTTCATTAAAACCTTTAAAATGTTTCAGATGCATCATCAGTGCTTTTCAGCATGAGGAAGCTTCAGATGGCAATGAGAGTGACATTGAGATAATAGATGAAGATGATTTTTCTTACAAAATACTCAGATGGTATTCTGAATTTATGAAGAATGTTGAAAAAAAATATCCAGAAGCTTTTGACAAAGTCATAAAATCTGAGTTAAGCAACGAAAACTCATCTGGGAGTCGTGATCATTTAACAAAAATCTTAGGCTTCAATCCAGCAGTGGCACGGAAAATCAGTGGAAAATACCTCTTTGAAAATTTAAACCATGTAAATCCGGAAATAAGAGTTGCCGCAGTGAATTATATAGCGAAAGATTTTGAGTCCTTAAAAAAGGAAAATATTGCCTTTGTTAAAGAATCTGTAATTAATAGACTCAATGATGATAATGTGAATGTAGTTTCTGCTGCTTTAGCAATTCATACTGAACATCTAAAAGAGATACTTGATGAACATGATTTAACTAATGCTCTTGTGAATATTATTTCAAATGAGTCCAAGCATTGGACAATTGTTGTCAAAGATGCTGTAAAGAAGTTTTGTGCATTGGAAAAACTTCCAGTTAATCATAATACAGTTTTGGCTCTCATACCTTATCTTTTCCCCTACGATATGGCATCTGCTGATCTCGCATACACTATAATACATTCCCCCTGGGGTAAAAAGTTGGGGCTTATGAAAAGATTTAATAAATCTCACAGAGACAACAGTCAAGTAATTAATTCATTAACTTTCAAAGCATTGTTTCAAGATAAAAACGTGACTTTTGATGAGATCCTTGATATAAATCAACTTAATAAGAGTAAAACTCTAGACATAGGCATGTATTTACTTCTACAATGTTGTTCTTTTGAAAAAAGATCGTCTTATGAGTTATCAGATATTTTGTCATTATTGCTTGAATCTGTGGAAGAGAGAGAGATAATCCATAGTTCTGAAGGAGACTCATTTTCATCAAAAATAATGTCAGAATTTATTAAAAAGTCTCGGCAGGGCAAAATAGTTTTCGAAGTTATAGAATACATTTTGACCACAATCGTTGAGAATATTAAAACGTGTGGTATAGAAAAACCTTGGTGTGATGTTTGTCAAGCATCAGAAATTGTTCTAGTCAGGAGATTGTATGAAATATTTTTGACTGGCTGTGGTATATGCACATACAGCGAAAACTACAAAGTATTATTGCAAAAGTTGTTCAATAAATTGTTTTCAAATGCAAAGGAAAAGTTTGAATTTGTTGCAAATTTTGCCTGTGGACACATTTTGTATGCAACTGATCCTAAAAATGTTATTAGTCCAGAACTTCAATTGAGAAGTATTAAATTAATGACTAATTTTTTCTCAGTTCAGGAGAGCGCCGATTGGGTATACGAATCCGATGTATTAATTTTGACTATTATTTTTTGCCTTAACAATCCTATAGCTGTAATAAGACAGTCTATTATAGATTTAATGAAAAATTTTCTGAAATATGAACCTGAAGAAAATTACACTTATGTGAAACTGATTGAGACATTCGTTTCATATGAAGAAGAGTTATTGCTTGACCACGAACAAATACCACAAATTTTGGCAAAAATTTTAACTAATGAAGAACCTAAAAAGTTAAGAAAGGACCGTCTCTTAAAACTGACAGGCATTTTAATAAGTGATATACCGGCCCATATAATCTCGAAATTTCTGGAAATTTTAAATTTCGTTAACAATTCAAGTATATACATGTACATAGTGCCTTCTTTGCATAAATTAGAAGCGAGACTAAAAGAAAATGAAGTGCTAAGAATTAAAAATCTTACTTTTAATATTTATGAATCTAAACTCTTCAGGAATGTCTACGGTAGAATAAACGAGAAAATAGCATCAACATTTGAAAAGGAAGAAGTTTGGAATTCTATTAAAATAGGATTGAAAGAGTATCGAGAATGTATCTTGGACGAAGACGAAACATACGTAAGTCCTGCCGTTTTGATAATGAGGCAAATAGACGATAATATTTTTAAAAGAATATCAGAAGACAAACGTATAGAGATAATTGAGTATATCGTTTCGGCCGGTACTTTCAGTAACAACCCATCAATAGCGACTGTTGCATCAAAAGTGATGAAGCGAATACATATTAAACTATCAGATTTCAAGTCTATTTTAAATGCAATGATAAATGCTGAAAATACCGTTGAAAACACGCGAAAGAAAAAGAATTCTTCCATTTCTATGTTATCACATGAAGTTATGGACACAAACGAATGGAGATTGGGCGTGACGCTTCTAGAATACGTGCAGAATAAAAAGAAAATGTTAGTAGACAATTATTTCGTTTCATTACTTTTTGCCGTGCTAAGTAAATGTCTACGATTTGAAGACCAATCCTACGTTGAATACACGAAGCAGCTAGTTCTTTCGTCAGTCTGGTTTTACTGTAAGAAGTTAATTGATACGACCAGAATGGATCAAGTGGCTTCTCTTAAGTCCGTTTTCAAGATAGAGTTGGTGGTGCAGTGTATAAGAGGAACACAAAATCCACAAACTCACCATCACGCATTAATACTTCTGTCTCACGCCGCACACATGTTGCCGGAGCAAGTGTTGCACCACACCATGGAAATATTTACATTCATGGGCTCTTCGGTGCTTCGGCACGACGATGCTTACAGTTTTCAAATAATTACAAGGATAATTGAAACAATAGTGCCAATCGTGGTAAAAGACAATAAGGATCCTAATAATGACGAGTGCCAGCCCAGTTCGGTCGTGCCAGTGTTGCGCATATTTGCAGATGTCGTTCTCCACGTGCCCGAACATAGAAGGTTGCCACTTTACAAAAAATTCATTGAAACCCTCGGACCGAATTACCTTTGGATGTTTATAGCAGTTTTATTCGAAGGCCACATTAGGCATTGGAACGAAAACAAGCAGAAGGATAATATATCAAACAGAACGTTAGCTAATCAAGAATCGCCTATGAACCGTTTAGACTTCGCGCAGAGTCTTATATTGGAGTTCTCGACGGAAACTTGCGTGATGACCTTTTTGAGACTCTTAAATTACATGAAGTCGTTGCCGACACATAAAAAGGAAAACGAAGTGGCAACGAGCGTCGACCCGAACGACATTTTTAGCGTCGACGGACATTCGGCGGTTGAATTACGCCACTACAAATACGTTATAATAACTTTCATGAATACCTGTTTGAGTTCTGCGAGGTATATACAGCACATTTGTCAGATGAACAATGAAAACAATGTAAAAACTCAAATGAAAAGATTTATTGTTAGCATTCTGACTTACATACAGGACATTTCGAAGATCGGCGACGAAAAGACAGCAAAGTATTGGCGAGTCATGTTACATCACAGCTATGACTTGTTGGGCCACACGAATAACCTGTTGTCTACTCCCTCGTTCCTGTCTGTTATGCGTGGACTAATGCAACACCAGTTACAAACGGTCCAAAGAAAATCAATGGAACTGCTTAACACCAAAATCCAATTCGTACCGGACGCTGTCGCCGATGTGGACAAAGAACTTATTCTGTCATTACTGCCCGTATTACTGGACATAGTGAAAACCATAGAGGTCAATGACGAAAGCCTCAGTGGTGCTGCAATT
Source organism: Synanthedon myopaeformis (assembly GCA_944738685.1). Taxonomy (NCBI): domain Eukaryota; kingdom Metazoa; phylum Arthropoda; class Insecta; order Lepidoptera; family Sesiidae; genus Synanthedon; species Synanthedon myopaeformis. Next base: position 10,723,083 of record OX122915.1, read on the forward strand.
CAAGAATTAGAATTGAACCAACAAACGGCTCTCTTGTCTCTGAAATTGTTGACCAGATTATTGGCGTCAGAGCATCCGGAGGACTTCAAGCCTATCTTAGAGACTATCACCGAGTACACATGCAATTTGAAAATTTCCGGAAACGTAATGGCGTCCGTTGTTCTCTGTTTGGCGGAATTGTGCACGAACTTAAAAGCTCACGCTCTGACCAGTCTCCGGAAATTTATGCCGGCCTTAATAAAACTGTTGAAGAAGCAACGAAAAGCTAAAACTCCTGAGTTAACACTTTTGAGTACAGTCACGGCGATCTCCAAGATTGTCGAAAGCCTTCCGCTCTTTTTGAGTCCGTATTTACAGAAAATTTTATATGAATACTCTGTATTGTTGGCTAAATGGCAGGCCGGCGATCAGGAGTGTTCAAAAGACTCGGTTTCCAGTATTGTCTCCAAACTGTCTCAAATAAAAGAGAAGATTGCCAGTTCGATACCGCCTCGAGTGTTGATTCCTGTTGCGAATGAAGCGCACGAACAACTCCTTGAAAAAGACAACTTTGCTGCAATCGGTCCACTTATGTTAGTTTTGACAGATAGTTTTTCTAATGTCTCCACAGCAGACTTTACAGCCCTAGAGCAAGAGTTGACGGTCTTTTTCCTCTCGGCGCTGCAATTAAGAAGTGATGCTGTGGAAAGAAACGTGCCCAATGATGTCATAGATGCCGCTGAAGATGCAGTCGTTAATGCTTTAGTGAGCCTCGTGTTGAAGTTGTCCGAGACAAAATTCAGACCGTTCTATTTTAAAATTTACGACTGGGCGATAAGGGCGAACGATAGAAGCCAGAAGGACAGGGTCATTACATTCTACAGGTAAAAATAATCTTTAATAATGTATTTGGTAATAAAAATCATTACCGATTCTTATCTTATGTGGAGCATGTTCTCACAAACTGCTGCACCTATTTGAAAAGTTCTTTCACATATTTGGCAAATCCAGTGCACGTCAGTCTCTATTTCAATGAACTATTGGAATTTTCGAAATAGGATTTTTGTCTGTTAAATTACTCTTATAATTTATTTATTAAGTTCTCTGACTGCTATTATCTTACGTTGAGCCTTATTGCTTTTCAGATTAAGCAGCGCTATAGCCGACAAGTTGAAAGGACTTTTTGTTTTGTTCGCTGGTGATTTAATAAAGAATGCCGCGAAACTTTTGGACGCTTGCAACAACAGCAAATCCGAAGAATTATACTTTGAATCAAACGAGAAGTGTATAGTTTTGATTACGTATATAATTAAAACAGTGCACACAGTGTGTCTGTACGACAGTCAAAACTTTTTAAATAAAGACCGGTTCGAGACTCTGATGCAGCCGGTGGTCGATCAGTTGGAAAACACAGTGGGTGGTGTGTTACAATTGAAAGAAAGAGCGAAAGATTTATTGATACCTTGTATCTCTCAGTTCGCCGTTGCCACCGCAGACGACTCTCTATGGAAGTTGCTCAATTATCAAATATTATTAAAAACTAGACACAACGATGCGGAGATTAGGTAAGTTCAATCTAAATTTTGATAGTCCAAAATCTGAACTAGAAACTACCTTCGCCCATCTGTTTAATGGATGAAAATTATTTTATATAAAAATGTACCTACTCTTTATTATATACCTACTTATTTAAAAATATATATTTTTAAATAAGTAGGTATAGCAGAAAAAAAATCGAGTGGGTTGTCTGGACAACCCACTCGATTTTTTTTCTGCCCAGACTATTACTAACTACCTAACTAGCTGTTGCACGCGACTTAGCCCGCGTAACTTTATTAAATATAGCCTATGTTACTCGCTGATAACGCAGCTCTTATTATTAACAGAATATATATAGTATTAATACAATGGTTTAATACTATATCGCAACACGATTGTTTTATTATGTCATTGGGGCAATAGTGTCAGAATGTCCAAAATTATTATTCCAAATTATTCCAAAATTACCACTCTATCAAAATGTCCAGTGTCTCAGAATGTCTAGTTTTTCACAATTACAAGTTACACAAAATAAAATAGTCTGCCGAAATTAATTAAAATAATGGTTATTTATCAATGATGCCTGATTTCTTATATCTATCCATAGTATTTTCTAATAAAAATAATTTGTTGACACAGGTTGGTATCCCTAGAGTGCTTAGTTGCCATGGCAACGCAGCTCGGTAGCAGCTGGCTGCCTCTGCTAGCAGAGAGTGTGCCGTTCCTGGCTGAACTTCTAGAAGATGGCGACCAAAAGATAGAGACGTCTACTAAAGATGCGATCAGAAAACTGGAAGAAATATTGGGGGAACCATTAGAGAAATACTTCTAGCACATATAAAAGTATAAGTGTATTCAGTATGTGTAAATAGTTTTAAGGACACAGAATAAAGTTTAATTTTGTACAATGCATATTTTTGTTACTGGCATAAAAATATTATAGTCTGGTGTACAAATTTTTTTTTCTTAAATACATGTTTGAGTTTCATATTGTGTTAGTTTCATTTTGTATTTATTAATATTATTATATGTTGTTCTAGTTATTAATTGGAATTGAAATTCCCCAATTTCATCAATTTTTTATTTTATAAAAAATATAATTATAATATAAATTTTATAAAAATAACTGATGAAATTACAGTTTATGTTTTCCTCTGCCAATTTCTTTAAATGATCAATTCAAAAGATGACCCCCATCCTGGTCCAACAGAATGTGTCGACTCTTCTCCTGAAACGAAAAATAGTATTGTTAGTATTCAAAATCAATTCCTTTTAATGTTAAGGTCGTCGGACAGGCTTAGTAAAAACTTAAATGAATGACTATAAAAAATAACATCAGTCTTTCCCAGCCTCTCACCTGCGAAGATGTATAGTTTTCAAGATATTCACGGTTTTCAAGGTATTCATAAATATTTTTCTCTAATTCCACATAGATCTAAAAAATAATATAAATTTTTTAGAACTTACTTTATTAACAAGTATGAAGTGGCCATGAGAGCAAAAAACTAACCGGATTTCATCTGAATATAAGTTGATCCGCCTTCCAGATGACCCAGTAATAGGTTGCTTCATTTCCAGTGCTGGCATTATTAGATCAGCCAATAAAGGAGGATGGGTTTACTTCTACTTTCCATAATAAAACTTCAGAAATATGGTTCATCTTAGCCTGTCAGCATATAGTAAATAGTACTTAGCCAGTAAGTACTATTTACTCTATGCTGTCAGTAACAGTAGAGGCAATTATTGGAAAATTGTGGGAGAGTCATATGTCTTGCGGCTGAGATGATGATGATGATGATATTAGAGAACCATATTTAGGCTGCCCGTTTGGATACAGTAACTAGCAATTGCGTTTATATCCGAAAATTTAGAGATGCCATCCTATCAGATTGGCTAAGCACTTGCATTCTTCTGTTGTTGCTTGTGTACTTATTGGCAATCATCCACAAAAAATATTCGTCATTCAGCTTGCTACCCTTTCTAAAAAAAAGTGTAATAGCTTTGTTTTTAGTTATTTATTTGCTGATAACATAACGCACGACATAGTACTGTAATATTTTCACATATTTTTATAGAAGGAAAATCAAAATGTCATTAGATTAAAATTAAAAAATAAAGAAGGTATTTCTGGCCAGTATTAACAAACCTAGAATGTTGCTTGCTGACACTACTTTCTGCAATATTAATTAAAAAAAAAACTGTCAGTCGTAGGACTGCACGTCAGAAGTAAAAACTATGGAACAAGCAGTAGGTATATTGTCTTTCGAATACTTTATCTCAAACTATTGACGAAGTTAAGCTTATTATGAACCAAGAAGTACGTACTAATTCGGGTAGATGGCTTGTTTCATACAAAATAATAGCATATTATGTGCTGTTGTTTCGGTAAGGGATTCCTTATTCCTTAATCCTTCTATGGTCGACAGTGCACTTGCAGCACCTATGGCGTTACTTGTGTTATAGGCGACGGTAGCTACCTACCATCAAGTGGACCGTCAGCGTGTCTGGCGAACTTAGAATATAGAAAAAAGAATTTGTTTTAACATAAAAAAAATTAAACATCACTAAGGGTGTCGCTCACAGAGCGTGACCGCCAAGTTCATGTTTTTCCCCATACTAAAAGCCCTAAAGAACGCGCCTAAAGAAGTTTTCACTGCCAAAAAAAATGAGACTTGTGTTGAGTTTACTTTCAATGTATGGGATTTATAAGTGTGCAAATTTACTTTGTGGCGAATTTATGATAAACCATTAAATCATCATAATTATAAACAATCGACAGATTATACTAATAAAATATGTCTATATAGTATACCTATGTAAGGATTCCTTTAGTTTTGTCCTAATCTGTTCGTGGTGTTCTAATACAAGCTCCAATATCCCACAAAACATTGTAAGGGTTGTCTACAAATTACCCGAAAATTCTAACGCAACTTTTCCAACACACATGTTACTCTAATTAGTTGTAGGTACCATACGTCAACAGAAATTTCTTGGTCTTGCCAATCGTTTACTGACCGCAATTTGTATGTAGGAATTCATAATAATATTAGGCTATTTAATATCTTTTATATATTATACATGAAATCTAAAAATTAAAATATTTTTTTTTTGTAGGGCTATATAGAACTTATACTAAATACCTGTATAACTATATGGGTTAACTAAACACATGTTAAAAATAAAGTTTTGTCGAAAATATTGACGCAATTTTTGGTTGTTCATTTAATTAATCAGCCAAAGCTTATGTCTAAAACTTGCTATTATTTGTTTCCCAACTATAACTGTGATTGTATGAATTATACAAATCAAATCTTATTAACAAATCTAAGTTAATTACTAATTAATTAAATCTTCATTAGTTTAAGTCAAATATGATATCACCTGACACTGTTACATCTTATCTTAATCTTAATAGGTATATAAAAATTACGTGTCACATATTCCTCTGCGATGAACTCTTAAACTACTGAACCGATTTTAATCAAACTTTGTAACTATAAGTAATTTGGTCCAGCTTAAAAGATAGGATAGTTTTTATTTTGAACCCGGGCGAAGCCGGGAGCGGGCCATTAGTAATATATAACAATTATGTGTCACATGTTCCTAAACTACTGAACCGATTTTGATAAAACTTCATAACTATGTGTAATTTTGTCCAACTTAAAAGATAGGATAGTTTTTATTTTGAACCCGGGCTAAGCCGGGAGCAGGCCAATAGTTATATTTATAGTTACAACCAATATTTGACTTTTCTATTTTTGATTGTACTTTGACCATTAAAATTTGTAATTGTAATGAAAAACTGACCATTTGAAATTGAAATAGTTACAATGCAATCAATTATTGTGTTACTCGGCGTGTTGCTATGCAATTATTGTTACGATCTTAAGTCCACGTCGGCGTAAAAAAATAATAATACCGACCCCACTTACTAACTGTTAAATTAGTGATTCTCAAATAATCAAATTTCACAGGAGGAGTCTACGTTTTCAAATATAAGAAAAACGTGGAATAAAGTGCTCATGGATTATTTTTAAGTAAATCCTGTAATTAATTTGCCTCAATTTTTCCGGAAGGTTTATTTACCGTTATAGCTCGAAGGAAAGTTGTTTAAGATTCGTATTAATAAAATTACAAAAAACATCTACTTTCAAGATTTTTAATATCTAACTAGGTCAGGATATTTTTTAAAGACAGTTTCATATCTTACTGAACCAATAAATAACGATCTAAATAACTAATACTTTATTATTACTAGAAATAAATTATTTACATTAAGTTTAGCTAAGATGAAAATCACTTAAATCAACTTAGTAGTGGGCACTACAAGTCTACGCATAAGTTGAGCAGCCCGTCTGATGCTTATGTAAAAATATACTGGACGCGTGTAAACGACGCGATCCAGTGCTAGTGCCGATCCAGCGCTGGAATCCAGTGATGCTGGATCCAGCTACTGTATCAATGTAAATCAGCCTACAGAAGACAAACGTGAAATAATAGCATATCTGCTGCTGTGTTTCGGTGAGTGAGTGAGACAGTATGTCAGAGTCCATTTCACTGTCACGTATCAGGTAATAAAGTAAAAGTAATTTCTGTTTTATAACTAACAAGCGACCCGCCTCTGATGCAATTTTTATAAACATATATTCATCGTTTATCGCTCTTTTCATAATTTAAAACCGTATAAAAACCCGTTGGATGGTTTTAAAGTCGGCACAGACCGATACTGTCGGCCATTTTTAGGCTATTTTTAAAATAAAACTACAGTTTATCTTCGAAAAACACATTTCAAAAAATCAATAAATAAAATAAAAACAAAAATGGTTCATAAAATATTGGTGTAGTTTCTGTTGTCTTTGCATTTGCATGGGAGTTTCTTCGTGTTATTTTGCATTGTGTCGCCTTGTTCCAATATGTTTGGTCGCCTGGATTCGAGAGAAATAGTTATAGTTATAAAATATCTATTATGGAAATCATCAATGAATAGCTGACCCAGCGAACACTCTGTTCTGTTAATCTCTGTTCATGACCAACTTTACGTAGTAAGAAATTGTTTAAATAAGAAGTGTGGTTAATTTTTGTTTATGTACTTAAGGAGTTGTTTCGAATTTTTAAATTAATTAGAACTGGTAGGTGGTTACCGTTGCTGCAAGTGCGCTGCCCCAACTTTCTATTGAGCGCAAACATGTTATATAATTGCTGTAAGTTGCAACTTGCTGCTGCAGCATCAGATCAAGGCTACCATGTCATGGAAAGAACACCGAAGTTACAGTATACCAAATTTCACATCAATCGAAGCTGTGGCAGTTAGTGAACTCCCTTCATCAACTAGGAAATGGGCTGATCATCGATCACGTTAGCTTTAAAAAAAAAAATAACTGGATGAAAATAGGTGCATTAGTTTTGAAGCTACGATTCTATAAACAGACACACACATACACATATACACAGCATAAACAACTTAAACTTATTAAAATTGCAATAATATTATAGCTATTATATTCTCTTTATTACATGTTCAAAATTTAAATTTAATGTAGGTAAATATTATTCTATTATTGTTTAAATTTTTACGTACTAGAAAACAATAACTCACCATTCAACAGATCCGAATATGTCTGATTCTGTGACTTCAAAGAAGTGTATGCCGTCAAGTGTGTAGCTGTCAAACTCACGTAACCTGCGCAGTACCTCGACCAGCCCACGAACGTCAGAGTCCTTGCGTTTTAGTCTTCGCCGCAGAACTACTGCCTCCGCCTGAAGTTCGCACACCATCTAATGCCATCACAAAAAAATATTGATAAAGACGAATGCTTTTTGAAAGGACTTCACTTAAGTAGTGGCAGGGCACGCTGCATTCGCAGTCATTTAATTTTGGACTGATTCTCTGGCGGCAGATAAGACCATAAACAGCTGTTCTTTTTTCGATGGGTGAATAAGAGATGCCAGAGTCAATTTCCCTTAGTATCTCTTCCTAATCCCATATCCTTAATCCTATGTAATTTGTAGTTCACTTGTAACACCGGTGGTGTTGCATATGTTATAGGCGACGGTAGCCACCTACCATCAAGTGGACCGTCAGCTTGTCTTGGAAATTTAACAAATTATTTTAAGATTACATGATGAAAAATGTCCATTTAATGAAGTCTACAATAACCTAACGTATTTATAAATCGTCAAAAACAATAAAATAAAAATAATCTACTACCGGTTTGGAAAGCGTTACCTACCTACTAAGGGGAAGTAATCTCCGTACTTGTATCCGAATGAAAAGTTTGATCCAGATGAAAGAGCGATTTTGTTTTTGTAAAACTGGTAACATAATAAAAACTAAATTATTAATAATTAGCGACCCGCTTCCGGCTTCGCCCGGGGTGCAATAGTTACATATAAAAATCTTATCTTTCTTTCCACATTTGAAAACCGAATTAAAATCGGGCTACCCATTCTCGAGATTTTGAAACGTATACAAACCAACTTAACATTTTTATATATAAAAAGTATGTTATAATTGTTATGTTATTATTAAGGTGATAAAGGATTTTGTACAACATCCCTTTTGCGCAAGTTATACGCATGTAAAGTTGGACGCAAGCACATTGTTACCTCTGAAAGGCGTCTTCGATCCGTCACAAGTCTGATGGCTTCCAGTTCCAGTTCTTCTACAGCTTTCACAAGTAGAGTATTTTGAGCGATTAGATCGCTTACCCAAGATCGAAGAGTGTCCACCTGCATCTAAACATTTTGATACTTTTTAAAAAGTCTTCTTTATATAAGACGAAACTGCTAGGGGCACTCATAGACGTAGCAACAGGGCTCAGGGGGTCTGTCACATACTCATCATATATCGTCAAATACACATACACAAATGTGAATTTTTTGGCGGGTACACACCGCTAGGTGCGTTACCCGCTGGGCTAATTGAAGGAGAGATTCATCAAAAACAGTTTTGCGGTTTTCGAGTCTATAAATAGATTATTAAAACCTATGTGAGCCGTGCTTCACTCAAAATGATGAACAAGATTGTCTAGGAACATGACATCCCGCGGCCCTTAATACGAGTTAGATTATCATTCCATCTTGTGGATGGACTTCCTACGCTGCGCTTGTGGATCTATAGTCTCCATTCCGGATTCCGGAAGAATTTCCGGCCTCACAAGCTGTCGGATAGATTGTTACCTATACTTATATACCTATGTTTATTATAAAGTATAAATAAGTATATACTTTATTCATCATACTAAGTAGATAGTATAGTAAGTAGATGACCATATAAGTAAGTAATTACTTAGTAATGAACATGAATATTAAACTGGAACTGAAGAAAAAACAAGTAAATACAATAAGAAAGCCTTCCACTTGATTTGGTAGAGAAATGAAAATACTGTAGAAAGGGATGTTGTATCATAACATAACTCGCGAGTATGCCGAGTGAAAATCTTGCTTTAGTGAAAAATAACCCACCTGTAACTTATTACTTCCTCCTTTCTTGTCAATGATCTCCATCTTTTTCTCATACGCTATTTGAATCTGTTTCAATATTTCCAAGGACATTTTGTTATTTGTATGTTAGATTAAATTATATACAATAAAAATATAATAAAAAACATATAAAATTATTGACATGACAAGTTTATGTCATATATTAATGTTTGTTATAGAGTTCTTGAACTTTAAATATCTCTGGTAATAAAAAGAAATAAATAGAACTAGATATTTCTAAATGAGAAAACGAGTTGTACACTTTTCATGTCAGAGAAATTTGTTGAGTATACAGGCTGTGGTCTGTAATAAGAGCAATAAATTAAAATATAGACCCTTTAACGAATCAGTAATTAATTCCAAATGGTTTCAATTAATTAAAATGAAAAACAAATTTACTGTTATTTTCTAACAAAATTAATCGAGCCAGCAATGTATTACTACAGACATAATGTGTCCAATCGGAGTATTTGACACTGACATTTACGATACGTAGGTACAAAAGAAAACGTCTCTCGCGATTAGTAGTTTCTAGTGCGTGCGGTTAAGAACTAGTTTCGATTGATGGATTGTTGAGGAGATACTATCTTATTTTATTAAGAATTATCGCCCCAGTACCAAGGAAATACCCTGTACCAAGACATCTAACGACTGTTAACCGACAATTTAGCGATCATGAAATTCATTGATTATGTATTTTAACTTTGGATTGCCTTTGGAGCATTATGATTAGGTTAAAGTAACTCCGTATACTCTATAGAATCATCGTTTAAATTTATTGCTCTTATTAGAGGCCACATCCTGTATTTCTAGAAGCGATATTGAAAAGATGTTTATAAGTAGTTGTATTTTTGATATGTTTTGATGTTGTAAAATTGATAGTTAAATAAAATGATGTGCACGGATTAAAAGAAAATTTCATTTAACCATCCTCATCGGATCACATGAAAGTTTAAAGAAGATAGAGAAATGATATCACACATTTAACAATATTGAGCGCAGAGTATAAAATATTCATACCTAGGTACAATACTGTTAGTACACTGTGCAAATACAATTATATGCCAAATAAAGTTATTATATTTTGCAATACATTATATATAAGTTGAGTAATATAAGGTTTTCCAAACTTAAATTGCTATTTTAATTTATTTCTCTTCAAATTAACTCAGAAATTAATCAGATTTTTTTTAGACAATTGTAATTTCTTTAATAAATAATGAAGCTATAATTTTCATATATAGCCCAAATGTATATCTGATAAAAGTATAGATAGTGTTTAAATTCTGATATTAAAGTATTAATTCTTAAGCTAAAGGTAAATATTTTTTGCTTATTTATCCTTTTATTCCCTTTTATTGTTTCTCTTTAAACTTGTCCGTTAATGTATTTAAAATCAAGTACCTACCTAGCTTGCTTGAAACTCAACGATAAATGAATTCATGAATTGAATTCATAACAGTATTGAAGTCTGTCCACAATTTTACTGACTTTTTTTAAAATAAAATAAAATTGTTTCTTTCACAATTTAAAACACTATATTTGCAAGTGCGATCGGCTATGACAGCGTCTAAGTATTGAGTTAGTGGAATTTGTCACAAATAGGTCACCGCTTTAGTAGTGAACATGGCATACTGCCTTCCGTGGGCAAAACTGAGCAGTTAATCCGGTGGAAATAACCACTGACATAGAATACCACCTTGAAATAAAGTACATGTACCTTATTGCGGAGGCTGAGTGAGGGATACCAGAGTACATTGCCATAATGCCAGGCATGCTACTTTATGCCCTTGCCATAAAGTAGCATTCCTGCCAGATTTAAGAAACTTCTGCCTTAAGAAACTTCACAAAGCAATTTGCCATATTTCAAAGCTCGCGCCAGTTTGTTTAGATATCTCAAAATAATTCCTTATAACCCTGTTTACATTTCATTATATCGCTTCTCCGGAGCCGTAGTTGCAACAATCACTGTTTTGATATAACAAACCGACGACTTCTATATAAATATTTTGATTACGTAACTGTTACGGATCAGTTTAGAAACTAAAACCGAGAACACATTGATGATATATTTGCGGTATTAAGTTTTATGTAACTATACCTATACAATATTATATATACAACTAGAGGCTCGCTCCCAGCTTCGCCCGGATTCAAAATAAAAACTATCTTATAAGTTGGACCAAATTACACATAGTTACGAAATTTTATCAGAATTGGTTCATTAGTTTAAGAGATCATCGCAGAGGAACATGTGACACGTAACTTTTATATATTTAGATATACTATACAATATTATATATCGTCGTTGTCAAATCAAATACTGCTATGTGCACTTTTTTGAGCTTCCAACATTTTGACCGTTTATCGAACTACGACCTCTTAATAAAAAATGCTCTATGCACAGCAGCTGGCATCTGTAAAGTGTAAAATTTATACTGATTAAAATACACTGGTGCAATGAAATTGCACATGTATTGAAAAGTATTTGGATCCTTTGGAGCGGTCAGTACCTCGTCGCCGTTCATGGCCACCAGTCTCCCGATAGCGCTGGTATACACGACGAACTGAATATCGGTTGATATTCAGCTGTCTAGCTACTGCACTCTGGTTCTGGCCCGCTTCAATTAGAGCAAAGACTTGAGCGGCTTTTTCCGGAGTAGTATCCATTTTCTTCAGATGAATGCAACTGTAGTCACTAGATTGTGCATTGAAATGCAAATGATGACGTTTTATACCTGCAATTGCTATCGCAAACTGCAGTACGCTAAAGAAGCAATTTTGGGGTTTGTTGTTGTTGCTTTCTTTTCGGCAGTAAAGTAAATTTATCGACGTTTATATGGTATCATTGAATAGGTATTGAAATAACCTTACATTATAAAAAATATATGTATTTTTTTAAATAAAAATATTTAAAATATTTTAGCACAATATTTTTCAAAAAATTTTTACATGTGCAATTTCATTGCACTAGAGTGTATAATCATGTTTATTTTTTTGCGAGTTAATATTTAATTTACAGTGCATTAAAAAAAGGTAAACATGCAAAAAAAAAAACTTAAAAAAGGAACTTAAAAACTTACATTTGTGTATTATCGTCTTAACAACGTGAACAAAGCTTTAATACAATTAGAAATTCTGTTGTGTATAGAGTGAGAAAACTAATTAAATTCGAGTAAGCTTTTATTGGTTTCCAGTTGCCTGAGCAATAATAAGACCGAGAAGGAAAGATTTTGAACAATTTAAATGTTTTTTTTTTAAATCTAATTATGTAGTAAACAAACCATCTCTATAATTAAGAATATGTCTAACGAGTAAATTGCTTGCAAGTAAATTACTCGAAGTCGTCTTTGTATTTTTAAGTCCTATTGAACACTAAAAATAACGAGGCTAAATAACTAAGAACGCCTAAGGTCTAAGGATGCATACACCTAAGGTCTTAGGATGACCTAACCATGGGCACTTCTAATTTATTCCGATTTTAATTTTAAGACTTAAAGTGAAAACCAATCTATCTAAAACTTCTTGAGTCATCTTAAGTCCACGAATAGGCAAGCGTACAGCGTCCACCCTTGCTGCTTCTGACCGGTTCTACTGAAAGTTATGGGGGAGACTAGACAAAATATGTCCAGCAATGGACGTCCTACGGCTGAGATGATGATGAAGGTCATAGTCTCGAATATGCACAGGCATTGCAAACTTTTAAGACTCAGTCATAGTGAAAAGTCGGCCTGCCTTCAGCGTTTCCTATATAAAAATCCTTTATAAAAATACTATTATTACGTGGCCTCTCACGGCTGGACTGCTCCACAAGTTCAAAGTTGCTAAGCGAGCAATGGAGCAGGCTTTGCTCGGCGTTTCTTTGGTGAATAGATTAAGAAATTCCGAAGAACTAAAGTTGTCAACATAACTGATAGAACTAGCGACCTGAAGTGTTAATGGGTCGGCCACATTTGTCGCAGAGCGGATAACAGATTTGGAAGACGAGTTTTCGAATGGAGGACACAAATTGGCAGACGCAGCCATGCTTCCAGGTGGAAAGATGACCTAAAAGGCATGGATTAGTCCAAACAGTTCTACTATTAGTTCTACGATAGAATTGTTTGGACTAACTCAAAGGCATCTTGGGAGAGGCCTACATCCAACAGTGGACACAGACTAATGATGATAATGATGATAAAATATTTTGCTGACGATCAACTCTACGATGGGTGCATGCTGTCAAAAAACAGAACTATACAACGGGCGATGCAAGTGCATAGCTGATAGAAATAAATAGAGAAAAAAGAGGACATAATAAAAATAGAGCAATGTAAAACAATATACTCTTCTTAAGTAGGTATTATATCACGTATTTCTTTTATTAAAAACGTGACCGATTGTCTAAGGATTGTGTTGTGTATTGAAGTGCCTCTCATTTTGAGACCCCTTGTCCTTACTACGTGTCGAATCTAAACGTACTCGTATAATAAAAGGCTATAAAAATATAAATGCATTTTTTAAATGTAAAGGTCGTCGACAGGCTGACGATCCACTTGGTTGTAGGTCGCTAACGTCGCCTATTAACACTAGCAACGTTAGGTGCTGCAAGTGTTCGAAATTAGGGACCTTATTTGGATCAAGAATAAATGATTAGTAATTGATAGGGAAACGAGCTCTGGCATCTTTTACTTAGGTACTCATCGAAACACAAAGCTGTTATTTGACTCTCTTCTGTAAGGGGGTGGATGCTGCTGCCACAGGGGCTGCCCAATTTATGTCATCAAAACGCAGTTATACCCTTGTCGTTTTGAAAGTCCGTCTGGGACCAGTAAATGTCCCCACAGTGATATAATATAAATATAACCATAACCTAACAAATAAGTTGTTAAGTATTTGTTCAAGTTCTTAAATTTTATAACAAATTATATGAACCGGACCATTTAAATTTTATAAATTTAATTTTTTTTTATTCATTAAAAAAATTGTACAATATATTTAATAGTTATACAAGTACATTGTTGGTTTCTTAAAAAAAAATTACAACTCTAAAAGAGGCCGTCCATACGTTTTGTCTTGATAAGAACCTATGTCATGTAATTACTGTGGAATATAGTGAGGTCAGGCCTCACGCGACCGTGGTTACGAGGGCATGATTCAATTTGTACCTAATTTGTGGGGTTACACGTTTGGGATCTACTAATGGTTATCTAAAACATAATATTGTCTTCGGTCTTGGACATTACAGGAATCAACGAAACACTGTTTCATTTCAGAAAACATTGTTTACTTCTTCACAGAAGGGTTTTTACTATTATGGTTCCTATTTCCTCTATTACGCATGCACGCTCACTTATTGTAATACGTGTCTAAATGGATTTATATATAAGATTCCCACATAGAATATAATAGTATCAATGTCCATATACTAGATATGGCAATACTAGTTTTTGCATTACACTTCACCTACGTGTGTAACGCAGCAGTTTCACAACAAGAAACATTGTAAACTTCTAAATAGAAGGAGATTACGATAACCTATATAGGACAATTGCTGTGATTATTAAGTCTAGTTCTTTTGTCATAGCTGTTGCAATATAGTTTTTTCATTCGGCTTTGTTCATGTATGAAAGTAACCTTGCCTTTCTCCAGGGTTCAATCCATCTTAAGTATAATTCCTACCTTCTATGGTTCAACCTGACTCCATAATAAATTAAAATAAAATCTTTTTAATGGGAAAGATGAGAAAATGAATAAGTCAGTTACTTCAGAATATAAAAAATCATTATACTATTTTATAACAAACTTGCTGTCTATCTCTGTCTGTGTCTCCACATTCTTCTAAATCGTTCAAAGAATTTTGATTCCGTTTTCACCAGTGGAAAGAGTGATATACGAGGACGGTTTGCGTATATAATTTGCATAGAGGTTAAGAATCAACGATAATTTGCAGCAAAAATTTAAATCCGTCAGCAGCCGGGATGGGTCGCTAATACAGAATATTATAAGAAGGCAAGACTATTGTCCAATTATTCTGTCCGCTGAAAAATGTATATTATATGTATATGAAATTATTTCACATTGCTATTATAGATATATACTATCTATAATAGCAATATATAATAAATATATAATATGATGGGTACTATATGTACTTACAATTATATATTTTATAATGTATTGACTTTTATATTAATCATAGAGTACAAAAACAAATTGAACAGTGTCATGTCATTCACATTGCAATACTTAGTTTCCTCAGGAAACTTTCCTGCAATGTAATCACAGAATAACATTGATACTTACTGATACGGTTATCTCCGCGTTAAGCCAGTTACGATATTCTGACTGAATCTAACCGAACAACAATTATACGAAATGTCTTGCTTCCGGTTATTTTTTTTATTAATATCAAAACTATATTTTATGTAGTTGCTACAAAACCCTTAACTCAAAATATGGCACATAAATAACACTTTCATGGATTATACATGAAAAGTCCGCGTGTCAACCTTTCGCTGTCCCCTAAAAGCCTTTCAAATATTTGTACTAACCCCATAAACTAAAAATCCTATCCTCCTGGATCGTGACGAATCACAGACGACCCCAATCAATATTACATTCAGATTGAACGATGAATATCAATAAGGCACCGTCTATTTCTTCCCTTACTATGAACACTTGAGATATCGTCAGCGATAGGTTTGCTGAAAATGGGAATATTTATGGCTCTCTTGAAGTCTTTTGATAAAATATTGAAAAGCAGCAGTTGATGCTTAAATTCTGTTATGTGAATTCGAAAGTAATTTCAGTAGTAATTTCGTATAGAATTATTATTAGATAAGACTTTATTATATTGGGTATTAACTAAGTAATTTGACAAACGAAAGACTTGACGAAAAGAGAATTTGGCTTTAAATGTAATTTGATCTAAAATGAACTTGACAAATCAATGACAAGACGAATAATGGAATTGACTAGTTGAAATTTGCAACTTGGTTTGGAACTCCCTGCCGGCGTCTGTGTTTTCGAGCTCATATAACCCATCGAAATAATATTTATATCTTTGAAAGCACCAAAGATTTTTATTGTTTGAGTGAATAGGCATCTTCTGGGTGAGCTTCTAGGCCTCATCTTCGCTACACGCTTAGATGGTGGTTAAGAGCTCTAATAAAAAAAAAACTTATGTAAATTTACGCATTTAAATGAATATTTTAAAAACAAGTCCTTGCGTATCTTCATTCTTTTTTCATTTGCACCAAAGTTGTAAAACACTATGAAATCTTATTGTTTTATTAAAAAAAAAGGCAGTAATTTGTGTATAGACACTGAATTAATGAGAATTTTTGCATTTTTGCAGAGAATGTTGCAAAATTATATATATATATATATGGAATATATAATGGAATATATATAGAATATATAATGGAATATATATAGAATATATAATAGAATATATAATGGAATATATATAGAATATATAATAGAATATATAATGGAATATATATAGAATATGCAAAGAACTCCAAATTTGAGATGAGAAATAAGGCTTAATGTAATGTCGCGATAAGTAAACGTAAAATCGAAGTAAGTCTCAAGTCATGTTCGTCAAACATGCTGAGGTTTATCCATGTTCCTCTCACGTCTACACGCTTGATTGAAATTCCAATATCATTCGCCATATTGAAATTATGCCCATTGAAATTATTAATTGGATTCAAATTAGTGCTATTGTTCTATTCCAATTAATATTGATTCGAGAGTCAATTGAAAGATTGACTAATTTTCAGTTATTAATCACAAGTATGTAGTAATGTTATGAAAGGTGTTATTAATGAAATACTTAATTACCTTTGGTTTAATTTTGTTAATTTTAATATATTTTAATTCGTTTAGAGTCTGTCTGGTTTTTCCATTATGTGATGATTATTTATATATAAAACCCACAATTCTATGATTGCAATATTATTAATGCTATTATTTCATGATGGTTTTCTAGATCTAAGAAAAGGAAAAGGAACAAGAAGCAATAATACATAAATATAAAGTGAGACTACAGAAATAGGTTTAAGTATTTTCTCTTTATAATATTAGTAGATATAGGTAGATATCTTATTTATGTTAAGGTCGACAAACAGACTGACGGTCCACTTGATGGATGGTAAGTGGCTACCGTCGCCTATAACATAAGCAACGCCATATGTGCTGCAAGTACGCTGCCGACTATAAAAGAATTAAGGATAAGAAAGGGACAGGGTAATGGGCTCCGGCATCCATTATTCACTCACCGAAACACAAAAGCACACATGCTGTTATTTCAAAGTGGTCTTCCGTAAGAGGGTGGTTACTGCCGCCAGACGGGCCCATATGATTGTGAAATGCAGTGTGCTCTGCCACTACAGATTGCTTTTACTTACTTACAAAGTTAAACAATTAATATTACTACAACATGGGTACTTATAGCATTTATTTTACACATAATATTGAGGTGTGTGTGAAAAACTGTACTTACCTTAAAAAAAAAAACAGAAATAGTACAACCGCTAACAGGTGGCCTTTCCCAAAAGCCACTGAACAATGACAGTGGAACATTATACCTATTCTAAATACGTAAATACCTATGTATATCTGGGTATTTACTGACGTTGAACACAAAGCGATACTCTCTGGTCGCACACAGACAATAGAGAATCGCCCGGCCCAATATAGATAATGTTTTTCAATGTAAGCTTAGCTTCACTGCGGTTTTATTGTAAGCGGAATTTAATATTTCACAATAAATGTTCCACAAGCTTGGCATGTAGCAGTTAAAAAGCCTGCTGCCATTATGGTATCCGAAAAAGTAATTTCGAACGAGGTGCATCTTCGGCTTTTTTGTAGATTTTTAATTGAATAAATCTAATCTTATCTACTTATCTTCTTCCTTCTAAACGAATTTGGATCAAATTTGACACACAGATAGTTTATTACCTGGATTAACATATAGAATACTTTTTATCCTGGAAAAATGTTAGGTTCTCGAAGGATCGTCTCAATAATAATATTGAGCAGTCCATCTGGCAGCAGTAAACACCTTCTTACAGAAGTGAGTGATTAAGGGAAACCAGAGCCTATTTCGTATCTCTTCTTGATCCCTTATCCATAATCATACAATGTTTGGCAGCGCACTTGCAGCACCTGTGGCGTTGCTAGCTGGGTCGGCAGTGCGCGTCTTCCGTCTTGTTTGATTATTCTTGTATGTGAAGCCGGGGGCAGGACACTAGTAATTGTATAAGTTTATATAGATAAATAAATTTATTTATTTATTTATTATCTAACACGTATTTACACACAAGATGATAATAATGTCTGGAAACCATTATTAGTTTTGTCTAGACATTTTATTTCGCGCCAACAATAAATATCAAATATAAAAAGTATATTCTCAGAATAATAAATTCAAAAGTGTACCGCCATTAATAAATCCTCACCTCGCGATGACTATCACTTTGTCTGTCGTCGTTTGACTAAATTCGTTTTAGTTGTAACAATGGCAAGGTAAATTTCTATTTAGTATTCTATCTTCGTGACCGTAATTTGCTCCCACATCTGCTCCCTTATTGAGTGTACTCGTAGTGCCAGTAATATAGAGAGATGGGGAAGACTCACGGAGGCTGAGACCAACTTGTCAGATTCAGGTTTTTATAACCAGGCTCCGTCAGGAGTGTACGACTGAATAGAGAGAGGGAGAGAGAGAGAGAAAGAGAGAGAGAGAGAGAGAGAGATCTTTATTTATACAAAACCATACTAATATAAATGCGGATGTAACTAACTGCAGTCACCGCCCCTGCTTTGCCATGGAATTGTTTATGTTATTAAGCAACCAGATGACCTTTATGTAAAAAAAGAAAATACTCTGCTATTCTTGAACGCTGAAGATGGGATAAAAGGTATATATTTTATAAGTTTTTATAATGGTTTAAAAATTTAAAAGCTAATATTTACATAATATTTTCAGTTATTATTTTTTTAAATAAATGTTTAAACAAAAGAATTCAATGCAATTATAATCCAGCCTGCCTTCGGAATTCTGTATATAATTTTAAAATTCTATTTAAAAGTTGATACATTTAAAGGTTGCCATTTTACAAGAAGCTAAAATGGCAATGGACAGGACATTTCTTACGAGAACCAAAAGAAAGATGGACGAAAATAATAACAGAGTGGTACCCCAGGGGCGACAAAAGAAATAAGGGGAGACAATTTAAACGTTGGGAGGATGACATAAGACAAGTAGCAGGTCCTTTGTGGACCAGGTTAGCCAAAGATCGAAGAACTTGGAAATCTTTAGAGGAGGCCTTTGTCTCGGGACAAGCTGTTAGAGTTGAAGGACCGATTGCCGATAATTTGTAATGTTTTTATTTTAAACTGTTTTATATTGTATTTAAAGTATATTAGTATGTAGGCATAATAACGTAGTATATTGTAAATTTAACAGCAATAAAGGCTTATTTTATTTTATTTATTTATTTATTTATACATTTAAAGGAAATACCAAATACTTATATAACTTGGCTTTAATTAACTACAGAAATCAAATAATAGAAATAAATTAATGTATGACAGACATTTTAATAATATAGGTATATGACGGGGATATATGATGTCAATTCCATAGATAATTATTTAACCACGAAGGATTATATGTCAGAAGTGTTCGATATATATATTCTGATAAGTATAGTTTAATCTTAACAGAAACTTAAAAAGTATGTTATGATAGCTAGTCTAGAGGTGTGAGTGTTTTGTCAACCCTAATAGGATAAAAAGTAAAACACATTCTTATTTTTATCCGTAAATAATGCAAAAAAAGTTACCACAGAGTACTGTGTACAAGCCTCCCTTTACTCAGTTTGAGAAGGTACACTTATGGGCTAAACGAGTACAATCAAGTTTCCCAATATTGTTTTCTTTCACCTCTAGAGTAAGTTTTCATTACGAGATTCAAGTAGGGTGCTTTATAACCGGAGCTAAATGCTGTGTTTGTATTCTATACAAATCCATAAAGTATTATGTTGGTGGTACGTTAACAGCTTTATCGTAGCCTTGGCTACGGCGTAGCAACCCAACTGAGCCGTAGCAAAACCGCTACGAAGCTACAGACCATTACATCCTATCTCTGTAACTCGTACGTCCTTCGAAAGTCATGTACCCATTTATAACTTGACCGCATCCAATTTATTCAGTAAACGAAGTCATATTCAGTAAATCGAGCCATCAGTCTGTGTTATGACTAGCGCGATAGCACAAATTTACTATAGTGTAGTGGTTATTGATCAAGTAAATCTACTGTGTGTCATTGAAGCCTACTACAGATATTTTTATAGGGTAATATGCTTCGGAATAGTGAGATTTATTTATGCGCCCAAATGTAAAATGAGTTGTTAAAATTCATGTCTGCTATTACAATATTAATGTATGTAGTATTTCAGTCGATTTTAAAGTCAGCGTGTCTCTCACCAGTCGACAAGCAAGTTGCTTGTCAGATCTATACTTAATTTTTTTTTTTCAAAACCGACAACTCTATTAGTCTATATTCTTCTCATTAACGAAAACAATAAACAATTTACAAATATATAAGAAAAACAGCATACAATTATTCATATAAAACACACATTCCTCTGATCGCCGCTTCCTGCGATGACTTTCAGATAATCGTTGGGCGCTGTTTCTTGCAATTGTGTCCATTCGAGAAGTCGTAATTATTATTATTACAAAATCATATTATAATTTTTTACAAAATAAGAGGCAACGAATTGTAAAGCGTAGCACTGGACGCCCAGCAGCCAGGTGGACAGACGACCTAAAAGGTTTCGCGGGAAGCGGCTGGATGCGAAGGACAGAAGATCGTGCGTGATGGCGAGCTTTGGAAAGCCTACGTCCTACAGTGGAGATACACCGGCTGATGATGAAACGACAAAAAGCTTTTTCTTGAATGCACTCTCTCTCTTTAAGTGTGATAAGTTATTTTTAAAAGTATAAATTATGATGGCATTTTGAGGAACTAAAAAAAGCAATATATTATTATTATTAAAAAAATATTATATTTAATAAAGAGTTCATTTGTAACGAAACTTTATTACTCTACAGCCAGAAAACAAGATGAGAGTTTATTGTACGTTCGTACATTAATTATAATTAAAATACGTTTTCCAGATATGTCTCATACATTTAACCCTCACCTGCTCGAATACAAAGTATTATATTATTTAAAATTCAAATTAAGCTTACATGGTGCGCTCTGTCGCCTTAGAACATCACAGGATAAATTTACAGTAGGTAAGTATATATGTAATTTATCCACTAAATAAAATATTAGATTGGCCAAAGAGTCCATGCGGTTTTGTCATTTCCGCGTCATTGTACAAGATCCGAAGAGATATCGTCCTTCACCTGTCTGTTTATTAGATAAAAAGTATATTTTATCAATCTATGGGAAAATAAATCACGATTATGTTGCCTATTAAAAAATCTCATGGATATCCTTAATAACTATTGCCGGACTTTGAAATTTGAAAATCGAAGCAGGCAACAATGTGACCATCCCTTCTGTTTTTTTAAAATGAAAGAATCTTTTTTCATATTAAATGTTATGTCTGCCGTTAATTAAAAATAATATTTCACTGAAATTTTCATAAACTTGCGTTAGATTTTAAATTTTATAAAATATTTACAATATACATACAATCAGAACAGTCATACTTAATATCCAAAATATTGTTAAACTAGTAGAGCTATTATGAAATTTTAGTAAACATTAATGCTCGCTTATGGAATAAAAAGAAAACTACACAACATTTTCCTTTAGGTTTTTTATGTAGAGATTGTTTTGTTAACTGAATCAGGCATAGATTTACCACAGCTTTATTTACAGTATGCTAAAGGTCAATACTATTTACATAACAGTAAAATCGTAAGTCATAAGCAAGAGCGTTTGTTGTTTAATTACATGTAACTACGACCATTGCCAGTAGTTATAACGAATGACTTTATTTTGCCGATCTACATTTTAAATTTAACACAAACATTAACAATACATAAAATAAAATAACACACAGATTCTTTTTCTCGTCCCCAGTTGAAGTATTTAGGCTCTGGAATATTAAATAAGGCACAACAGTCAACTTTACAGTTACGTATTTAATTGCAGACTGTATTTATATGTTAATTTGTAGATATTCCTTATTTACTAGCTACCCTCATACATAATAGCTTCCTAAGTAAATATTTTTACGAAAAAATTGTAGAAAATTTATAAAACCGATCATGAAATTTATTCAAATTTCCTTCTAAAAATGTGAAGTTATAAGCAATAGCGCAAAATTATCATTTTAAAGATTTCAAAACAATTATAAAATAAATATTAAAATCTAAAGAATTTATTTTTTAAATGTAAAACAACAAATATCAACGGATTATGAACAAACCCGCTGTCGCTTGTGACTTGTGGCCTTTTTTGTTAAGCTTAACCAATCGAGCTACACAAACAAACGACTCTTGACCCCAATTAAAGTCCTATGATGTTACAAAAACAACCTGGAGCGTTAAAATGGCACGTGCCTGTCACGCAGTGTGGACTGGTACACTCAGCTCATATTATAAATGCAAAAGTAAGTTTGTTTGTATGTTACGCTTTCACTACCTAACTAGTCAACCTTTGCCATGAAATTTTGCGTTTTCTGCACTCCTAGCACGTTTTTGGGGTAAATGTAGTAAGGAGTACCTAGAAGGTGTTGTTGCGTGGCTCGTGGAAATTGGAATGTATAAAATATTCGTACAAATAAGTCCCAAGTTGAATTGGTTGGATAATACGCGTATTATTCAGTTACCTTATAAAATATACATGAGGGTATGGAATTAGCCAGCCGGGGTCCGACGCAAATGAGTAGGCGTTTTACATTTTTATTGCTCGCGACACATTTTCTTTTGGTAATTTCCGCCTTTTACATTTATCATGTCGTGCTACGGGTAAACTGTAGTCAGATGTTTCGTTTGATATTTGTTAAGTTAACGAACCTAGTCAGGTTTGTATCACATAAAAATGGAAATCCTAACTAATATTTTTATAAATTATTTTTATTTGTTTTTTATTTTTTGATTGTTACACTTTCACGCCTTAACTACTCAAACGATCATAGTGAATTTTCGCGTGTGCGTTTTCAGAGATACAAAAAAAGGATATATGGGACGACTTTCATCTGGTAAGAAGTATAATTTTCGAGGTAAGATGATGTCGCGGCCAAAAGCTAGTAAATATATATAAAATGACATGCCTACATTATGTGATTTCTTTTCAGCTTCATTGAGTGAAAAAATACCACATATGTTTTTTTTTAGTAGGAGGCCGAGGAATTAAATTAGATGTGGCCAATTCGGGATATGTTAATTAGCGAAATAAAGAAACCGAAAATAAAATTTATATCAAAATATAATTGATGTAAGATACTTGTATGGGTTAAAAAGAGAATGTTTTTGGTAATGTTAAAGGTTGCAGGCAGGCTTCTTGGCAGTTTATTTGATGCTAATTGGCCAACTAGCATGGCATTTTCGCATTGAAAAATTATATATATATATATATATATATATATATATATATATATATATATATATTTATATATTTGCCAAGCGTTGGATTCGCCTGATTGAAATATTTAGCCTAAGTCAATCCTGAAGTTCTATTCTAACTATTGGTGAAGGATTTTTTTTAATCGGATAAGTACTCCAACATACAAAATACATACAAACCTTATCTCTTCATAATATTAGTAAATATAGATTACAAAAATATGGAGAAATAGTAGGTAAATGATTTTGTTTACAATTTCCTTTACCTTACGTGATCTGTATGAATCCAGGAAGCGGGTCAACATTGATACCGTGCCGTGTTTGTAAAATTGTGCTAACACTATTCACTGAAAACTAATAGGGTGTCTATGTTTTAAGGATAAAAATTAAAAGGTTTTCAACTTATTATTTGATTATATAAGAAACAATAATTCTTCAAAATTAATCTTTCTCATAGTAATTTAGAAACGTAATAAAATATGTAGAGAAGTTGTTAGCGGTGAAACAGACATATGCGGTCAGCGACATTATTTTATGTGTATCTAATATGAATATATGCATAGAAGATATAATAGATAAATATATAATTTTATCAGTATGTTAACTATTTATATTTTTTAGACATACATTGAATTTAGCATGTAAATATTGTAAGGAAACTGGATTATTTCACAAACCATTATATAAATGTAAATTGGTACACAAAATGTCCTACGACTTAATATAATATAGAGAATATTTTGTTACTTGCTCAAAACTTTAGTAGTGAACTCGACTTTTTATTACCAATGCCTAAAATATCTTTATAAACAAACCACCCTTTAAATATTCGAATTTAACTTTAACTTCTTAAACCTTTAACATAACCTTCTACTTACACTCAAGTCTTCGACAAACATTCATAAGTTACTTAGGATATGATATGTTACTTAGGATAAGTTATTATTAGTGCTTATTAAGTACAAGTTCAAATTTGAGTAAACTTAAATGGATTACCTAACCTTACATTAACTTTACTTAAATGGTTTACTTAATATTAACTTATGTTATTAAATGTAAATAATCCTATCCTACGAACCGATTTGTTACCCTATTACTTAATGTACGAATGGTATGAACCGTTATTCGATTTCAAAGCTACGAGTATGTTCATATTTCAAACTGGCTTGCTTCCAAACATACGAAATAAGAATGGCTAGGTAACTTTATTTTAAAAATCCCTTTTATAGATATTAATAAAAAAAAACTAATTTGTATAGAAATTCTACTCTTAAAGCTTACTTCACAGAAAGCGATCGGTCATTCTTTAGCGTTCTTAAAAATACTAAAATTTTTACTCGATTTATTTTACAAACAATACACAAGCAATTTTGATAATTTTATTAGTGTCGTTAATGTAAGTTTTAATGTAACATGAATCATATTTTGAATTTTTTATACATAATGAGAAGATTATATACAAAAGTACATTTACATTTTTACAAGCAAAATTAATTTATTATCGTAGATATATGTTTGAATTCTAAAATTTTAAAGTAATTATTGAAGAATCGAAAGTATACGTGAACGTCAACAAAAGGTTTAATCAAGCGTAATAGGAATAATTAAGTACATGTATATATATATATTATCTGTCTGTATATATTTTGAATAATAGCTGTCTGTATTCTAAATAATTCTTTAATATGAACACGGTGTGCGGTAAAACTCTAATGAGTTTGTGTTTACACTATTGTTAAACTAAATAAATAAAACCCTTCAGCCAAATTAGTAAAAAAAAATGTTATTATTTTATTTTTAGTTCCGATTAAAGCATATTTGAAATCACACTGCTTCTTCGTTTTAAAAGTAGAATTTTATACACACGGAACTCAATAAAACCGGTAGAATTTTATAGAGTCCCGTGTGAGTAAAAACACTCTATTATTCGCTGTAACGACCAGCTATTTGTAATCGAGTATTAAAAATTTAAACACGTAAACCGCTTTTATGCTCAATAAAACATCATTTTGTCAAAACCTTGTCGCGAAGATTATAACATTTTATAACACAAACAAGTTTATAGCTCATCCAACCGGCGGAGGAGCAGCTGTAAAAAGGTTAACATCTGACGCCTGATGTACTACCCTCGTTTGGTTGGATGTTATGTTAGGAGAAAATATTTCTAACTGCAGATATATAAGTAATTACTACTTAGCTGTCCCGGCGAACATCATACCGCCTCAGAGTAAAAACCCGTTCCATATAAAATGTATGAGGAAATGAACTTTTTTTATGAATATTTCTGTTGTTTTAATAGTGTTATTCTGCTATTCAAGATGGAGACAAATTCAACAAATTTATGTTATGATTTATTAAAATTTATGTTTTAAACAAATGATGTTTAAAAATCGATCGAAACTAACACAACTTTCTTTCATATACAATGTAGATTTAAAGTTTGTTAAAAATCAGGTCTACCTATTAAAACAAGTGATTCACAAATTCAATAATTCTTAATTCATAACAATATTAACAATAATTTAATAGTAAATCATTTCCCAAGCCTGAAATAAAGCAATTGTTAGCCAAGATTCTTCTCTGACTTGCGAGAAAATAATACGCAAAAACATAGAAGAAAGAAATTCTTCTGAGAAATACTTCGCCATTTTTTTCCTTTTGTGGAAATATTCGCACACCTTTTCATGTTTCAAAGCTCAATGTCGCTCAACGAGCTATGGAGATGTATGGAGGTTACACTGCGAGACCAAATCAGTAATGAGGTGATCCGTAGATGAATGAAAGTTGTATAACGCCGGATTAGTATGTTGAAGTGGTATTGAGCAGGACACATAGTACGAAGAGCCGACGGCCGACGGCCTCTGGGGCCGGAAGGTTCTCGAGTGGAGGCCACGGACCGGCAAGCGCAGCGTAAGACGTCTACTCACAAGGTGGATAGACGACTTGTACCTTTACCATGAGTTTACAATGACCACATTCGCTAGATATCCGCCAAGAAAACAGTTCATGAAACCACCGTAAATAAAATGCTACTAGAGCGCCAAGCCCCAATGCTATAGGTACTACTACGCCGCTCAATTGAGCGTATACAGCTCAATACGTATATACAGCTCAATACTAGCCTAGTACAGAGTCGGTCCTCCTTACCTCTACCCTCCATGGCTCTCGCTAGCGAGTGCGGTCATTATAACTCATGGAGAGGTACTGATAGGGCCGCGGGTCAACGGTGGATCCAGGCTGCTTCTGTCCGGTCCTTTTTTTAAATTATAGGGTAGGGCAACAGCAGTCCTGCGGCTAAGATGGCGATAATGATATTACGACATATTTTTCTTTTTATACTTTTATATTAGACGTTCTAAATAGATAGATAAATTAATTAGGAAAGTAGGCATGAAGTAACGCGATATGCCGTTCCATTACTCCGCAGAGACATTACTGTACACCGTGTCTCTGTTGCGAAAACATCCATTAATTGTATAAGACACTATACCTCCCACGCGAACTAAAATCAATTTATCACACCCCACATCGATTATACGTACCCACATTCGTGACTGCCACAGTAGGGAATAGTATTAAATTCATAAGCACTTCACATATTAGGAACACTTCACACTTCATAGGAAGTCGACTCAAGAGAACTTGAGTAAGTAAACTTAAGTAAGTAATTGTAAGTTAAGTAAATAGTGTTAGTAGTTTAATTAAAGTAAATAGTGTTAGTAGTTTAAGTAAGTGAGGCCATCACCTAAATTACAATTCTTTTTTAATTAATTCCATCAACTTAGGGTTTAGGTTAATTAATGTTTAGCAGATTTTTTTTAAATATTTTATTTTTATCAACTGCTGCCAGACGTCAAAATGACTGCTAAACACAGTATAAGTACTTAAGGCATACTAAAATATAATAAAGGATTTTGGATATTATCAAAATGTATCAAATGTATCAAATACTGTCGTTTCTTACCATTACTGTGTAGCGGTTAACGTCCCCGTGGCAGATAAGTTAAATTGATTCTGGTGGTGGTGGTGCCGATGTAATTATAAATATACTCGGATCCGCTATCTTTAATTTGGTTGTTTACAGTTCTTCTAAAATAAAGATACACAAAAAAAGCTTTACAAATTACAATATACTTATATATTTTAACAGATATCACATATTTAGTATTATATATCAAGTCACTACATATTATAAAACAAAGTCCTCCGCCGCGTCTGTCTGTCTGTCTGCTGCGCTGTTTTCACCAATGGATAGAGTAGTTCTCGAGGAAGGTTTTAGTATATAATTTTCAACGCGGACGAAGTCGCGGACGCCAGCTAGTCTTTTATATATTAAATAGAGGGAGATATTTGTATTTTTATTAGTAATGAATAAACTCAAAAACTACTGAACCGATTTTATAAATTCTACGACCAGAAAGCTACACATACATTATCAGCAACTCAATATTATAAATATAACTATGATCTTACACAAGAAAAAAAATATATTTATATTATTATTATAAAAAAATGCAGCTATATAATGAATGCTTCTGAAATGAAGTGAATTTTTTTTTTCTTAATTCCACCCAAATATTAAAAGGAAAATTTATTAATATCAAACAGTAGGGGGCAACCAGGAGGGGTGTCGTCGCCGCTTGATTACAAAAGGATATTACTTAAATGCCTTCAGATGTTAGAAAAATGTAAACACACAGATTGAAGTTGCGTTCATAGGCTCGAATTGAAACTAAAAGTCTTGATATAATTATAGAGATATTAGATCACTATTAGTTGTTGGAAATCCTAGTCTTCAAAGAATGCTAACACGCATATTATACGGCGATAATAAAAGTGTAAGTGTCTCCAAGTTTTATATAAATGTAAAATAAAATACAATATTCACGTATAAATTATCTGCGATAAATCGAAATCAAAAACTGAGAAAAAGATTACAAAGCCTGATTTGCTAAAAATAAATTTGTAAATGTATTCTTCTGTATCTACCTATATATACCCTCTAAAGAAACATGTACTATATATAGCCCACGTTTTATCCTTCCTGAAGTTTTTATTAATTCTATTAGTAAGTAATTGATTACTGTTACGCTTAAAAATACTTAAGAAATCTGAGCTTTCAAAGAGCGGTTTGATACGCAAGAGTTTCCCGTGTTTTCGTAGTTAATGTCTAAAGAAACTTTCCTCAGGTAAGAGTTGTGATTTCATGACGCCTATTCAGCACTTTAATTATGTTTCAGGGGATATTCAACATTTTGTAGACAAGGACGTTTAGTCGTTTACCAAGCTTACACAATGATATCTAAAATACTAAAGCACGGAGATAATAATATTAAAAAATAAGGAACATTCATAATACAAAGGTAATTTCGCGATAAGTAACTACAAAGTGTAAAGTTAACTTGAAAAACGCTACAGAAAACATACTTTTTGATTCATTATTAAGACAGAAAAACTATATTGTAATCGTATGATAATATTATATTATAATTGAAGATATTTCTAATGCATGTCTATTTTGGTTCTGGTTACTAGTAATATTGTTTATTTTTATTATTTATTGCTGAAATGTAAGTTCAAATGGATCAACAGCATACTGTATTCGTATTATGTGTATTATAAATCTTCTAAGTTATATTAATAGATAGATAGTCCAAGTAGAAAAAGGGTATAAAAAATAAACGGATCAGCGTTTATTTTTTATGTATTATGTAGTATACATTTTGAACAGCGTTACAAAACCATTGACATCGCAACAATGGATTCGGTGATCGTCCGAATTTAGCCACAGAGACCGCCAACAATGCTTTGCTTATCCCTGTTCGATAAGCCCTCTCGATACGTTCAAGTGCGGTAAGGTTGCAGCGAAATGAAATATATTTGTGTTTCTGAATACTAGCCGTCTATTTCATTTTTATATTTTAGTGGCAGGGCACAATGCGTTCCCTATACAGAAGATATGTTCCCTTTGTTTTTTGATGAGCGAGTTAGGGATGCCATGTTCCATTAACCTAGATCCGCATTATCCTTTATCCGAAATCACATCAAGTCAGCCAGAGGGCTTGTAATCCCTATGCAGTTGCTTTTACTTTTAGGTGACATTTGCATAAAAATATATTAGAGCAATCATCATCTTAAAGAAGATGAACAGCCCGTGTGGCGGCAGTAACCACCCCCTTACAGAAGATCACCGTGAAAATTATAATATGTGCGCCGTTGTGCTTCAGTGAGCCCACTTTACTTCTAAGACCTTATTTTTAAAAGTTGGCGCACTCTTAGCACTAATTTGTTGCTTAAGCGCTTAATGGTACTTGTTTACCATTAGACTAACATTGTTTAGGAACTTATATTTTTCTTGTGGTGTCTCTATAATAAGTGAAAGTTGGATATCCGCCTGTAACAGTTCTCTGTTACTTGTTGATCAAAACAGCTCAACCGCCTTAGCTATCCCGTTTCACTCTCAATGTTCTTCAGCCACGACTTATTTATTCGTCCAACTTTTCTCTTCCCAGCCACATTGCCTATCATTACCAGATGACCAAAGTAGGAAACTTTACGCCTTTCACCGCGAGGGTGAGGTTGCGTTTTGACCAATCATTTGTAAGACTTTGATGTTGGTCACATTTTAAGTTCAACTAATGGACAACAGTTTAAGAACATATTGGTTTTATTTTAGAAATTCGTAATTCGTACTTTTACCGTAACCGTAGTGATACAACTGAAATTCGGCTCGATAATAGGGTTTTATGTAGCAGCTTATGCTAAGCGTTTCAATTTTTTCTCGATCAACTTATATACTTATCGGGTTGAAATAAGATATACTTTTAGATTTCTATAGAATTTATATCGATCTTGTACTCAAAATACCTTTTCAAAGATTGTCACTATTGCATGACGCTATTTCTTATTACTAAGGAGTTCACAGATAGGGTTCACAGATAACCGTCGCATTAACAGCAATATCAGGCGAAAGCAGTACATCTTTTTTAACGTTGTGACATGACAACCTCGAATGTAATACGACCCTGGAAAGCTCCCTTAAAAATAATATGCAGTGATATTGAAAGATCTTTCAGTAGAGATTTTGATAATTTTCACGTATAAAGCTAATTCAAGCTAATTCAGCTATTGCATTGAAAATTCACGTATAAACTCACAATTTTCAATGCATAATCTTATCTTAAATTTTTTAAAGGATGTTTGAATGTTTGTAAAACAGTCATTATAAAATGCCTGAAATCGTAAAATATGTAAATGAGCTTCCATTTTTTATCCTTTTTAATTGTAGTAGATTGATGATTTCCCATGTTCGTAACTAAAATTACCTAACCAGTTGCAAGAGAATTTTTTTTTTCGCTGTTTGATAACTAGTTGTGAAATGGAATTATTATTCCACTTTTGTAGATCAAATTATTTTAGATAAAAAAGTAAGTGTTTAAAATGAGCTTCTTCCATTTAAAAAAATTCTGTTCATCCAAATATATTTTTAATTAAATAAAATAAATTATTTAATAGAATTCGCAACATTCAAAGAGCAAGTAGTCACTTGTTACAAGTGTGAAAGACTTTTCGTATCCG
The DNA here is from genome assembly GCA_944738685.1 of Synanthedon myopaeformis. Taxonomy (NCBI): domain Eukaryota; kingdom Metazoa; phylum Arthropoda; class Insecta; order Lepidoptera; family Sesiidae; genus Synanthedon; species Synanthedon myopaeformis. The sequence continues at coordinate 10,754,244 of OX122915.1, forward strand.
AGCACGTAGTGTGATAATGAATGTTCTAATGAGTAGGGTGACATCCCATTCGGTGTTTAGAGAGAATTAATTCCGTGTCTTTATCACAAGAAATCAACGTAAGAATATATTAAAATTATATTAATACTTTGTCGTTATTTTGTAGGAATCGGATTTTTTTTTTTTTCGTTAATAAGTGTCGGGTTTTTCAAATTGAATTTTATGAGTTAGTTACTATTCGGAATTTAAACTTTGATTTAGAGCGAATTGTTTTATGTAATTATGCGTATGATTAATTGCTCTGAAAGTCTAAATATATTTACGTGTTTGGGTTTATACTTCTTTATTCTAAGCTTACAACTACTTACGAGTATAATTAATTAAATTAATTAATGGCTTATTGTTTAATTAAGTTTTAATTTTTAGAAAAAAATGTTCAGTAGAATCACTGCCATAAAAAACGTCTGTCTAAAATTTAAAATGAGATGCCTAATTTTAAATCTAAACAATCCAATGACGTTAGCCATTTACCATCACGTGGAGCACTTTAACAAAATAATACACAAGCTGCCAATTAATAACTATATATTTATTTTATTATTTTTATATGTCCTTGCTTCACAAAACATTATCATTTTAATACATTATACTACTGATATTATAAATGCAAAATTATGTTTCGCTTCCTACACAACTAATGAACCGATTTTATAATTTGAATTATATGAAAGCCTTCACTTTTCATACGAAAAATTTTTTGAAAAATAGTTTATGTAAATTACAGTTTAATTTTCACATATTTTACTGCAACAAAATAAAAATTCAATGTTATTAAAGACAGCATTAAAAAGTTTCATAACTGTTCAACAGTATTTAACTATAAAAGTCACGTGAAGCCCACTTGTCTGTATGAGAATCTGATTCTTGTGAACTGTGAAATATAGCGGCGGTAAAGTATCCTCAAAAAGATGAAAGCGTGGCCACTCTGTGTCTCTCGAGTCAAGGGGCTTCCGTGTCACGGCTGTCCCTCAAACGCTCTGTCGTCAGTCTGTCTTAATTGCCAACAATAACTCGCCTTTTAATTAAAAACGGGACTCTATTCTAATGTCAAATGCCAGGTACGTAAGTGCGGAAGTTAATTTGAAATGTATTATTAGCTGTTATTTCTTTTGAATGGGGAATATTAACATAATATTCCCCATTCAAAATTATCCTTATTCCATTTCAATATTCCTTATCTTTAAACTGTGGTCGGCAGACAGGCTGACTATCCGTATCCACTTGATCCTTTGCCTATAACTTTAATTATATTTTTGACAAAAATAATTTTCATAATTATTTATTTTTATTGTATCAACTTCCGTTTTAATGTTAAACTTTTTTTCTCTTTATTATTTTAGTGTAAATGTTATGGCTAATAGGAAATATAACTTTATTTCTAAATATATTAGGGGGAGAATTATTTATCTCGCAAACAATTCCCTTACGTGAGTAATATAAACTATGGGTAAACATTAATTCGCATGGCGAGCATACATTCAACGTCCTGTACGTTATATTTTTATATATTAAATAAAATTATATTTTATATATAATATAAATAATTACGGAGGGATATAATTTTGTATACGGTACACACATATACATACCTATAACATATATAAATAGCTAGTTACAAAATTTATTAAATATTTCTTGAATAATATATTTATAAATATATCTTAAAATATATTCAGAATACAGAATACAGTATAAAATAAAACTTAAACGAATTATTTACGAATAGTTTCCATAATAACTGTCTTGGTGTTTTTCGTACTGATTAGTAATAGTAACAGTTTTTCCTAAATTCATGGTCACAGAATATCCTGGTTGTTTTATTAATCAAATTTTTTAAAGCAGTGGTTACGGGGCTTAAACATCAGGAGCCCTTTTTAATTAAATTTTCACCTTCACATAAATCGTCTTGGAGGCTTTCTTTTACAAGCTATAAAAGGTTCAGAAACACAGGGTTCCTAAATCGAGAACGTCTAAGGAATTTTACGAATTAGTACCTACTTTGTATCAAACCTAACTATTATTTTGTCTTCATTTGGCAGACACATTACGAAGAATTCAAATTATATATTATTTATTTTTGTACACAAAGGATAGTTCCGCGACCTGAACACTACTTTAGGCGAGTTGGGCATTTTTGAGATAGGATAAAATCATTGAACTCGCGACAATGTCATGTAATGTAATGTAACCATTGATGTAGCTGATATTAATTTAAAATAATTTAAAAAGAGAACAATTTTTGAGATGGGAAAAAATCATTAAACTCGCGACCTGTTAGGTGATGTAATGTAACGTAATGTTATTGTGAAGTACGTTTGCACTTCTGACGTGCAGTCCTACGACTGACAAATTTTTTTTTGCATACATTACTTTTACATGCACTTTACTTGTAGAGTGAGTGTTCACCTAGACTTTTTCTCTCCGTACATTATACCGTTCGACTCTCATTAAAAATGTCACTTTTTTTTTCTTTGAAACGCAGAAGCTCTCTTGTGAGATTTCCTCTTTGTACGGCCACTGAAAAGATTGAAGTGTCATTTCGTATTGTAGGGTGTACTACAACTAGAAACTAAAAGTCTGAAGTATTCTACACAGCCGATGACTCGGAGCAAAGTTAGCTAGCGTGCAATGTAACAATGAAAAATATTATCTTATAATTAATTACAAATTCAATAATGTTGTTCAAAAGTTTAACGTAACGTAACGTAAATATATTTATGCGTTCTTGCATCGATGTGATGCACAATGCTGAGAATCTATTTTTGCAATATTTTCCATTTAAAATTTCTATTAGTTCTTGTTACTTGTTCTTATTTTAGTATTTTCAAAATTGTTCTCTTATTAAAAGAACCAAACGTGTTTTAGAATAAGATTTTTCTTAGGTGTTAAAACATTTATTCAATATTTATTATTCATATATTTTTTTTGTCAGGAAATGAAATTTTAAATTTAATTTTTAGGTGATCCCTAGGAAACAGTACTTTTTTCTGGATAATAGATACCCTATGTCTTTTTATGTATCCCTGACAAAGTGTATTCAAAATCATGATGATCAGTTGACAGCGTATAACTCGCAGACAAACGAACTCACTTTCGAATTTATTATGGATTTTTATAATATTATAAGGCAAGAAAAAAAGATGATGTTGATACGGCGGGCAGTAAAACTTATCTTTTTTTTTTTTGTTTAAAAGGACTACCTGGTTGTATAGTTATGGTTGGCCATTAGAGGTAGGACCTGAGAAAATTCAATAAAAGACTGTTATATAATTAGAGGTATATGGGAATGAAAAAATTAAAAATGAATAATATTTATTATTACATAAATTTAACAAACAAATGGCTAAGGAACTATAATATTAACTATCAGTTTGAAAACATTTTAATTGCAATCACTAAGCTTAGCTTACAGAACATAGCTAGGTATATACTCGTAATTAACATAGTTAACTAGAGGGCGAGTTGAGGAAACACTACATCAAATATACAACTCATTTATTTATGGACGATTACCAGAGCTCTGAGCAGCCATTACGGCGAACAATGCGTCCTGTCATATAATATATTGATTTAGTAGATTTTGTTAGCGACTTCGTTCGTATAAATATTAGTATTATTAGGTATATTCCTTATCACTCAATCTGGAATCGAACTTAGGTACTAGTCTAGATACAAAATATACTTTTCGTCTAATAAACAGTTAAGTGAAGGACGACATCTCTTCGGATCCCGTACTCTGGACATTGAAATTGGTTTTGAGGTTTCGCAATTTAGTGTGTAATAACATTTATTTTTATTTATATAATTTATTTATTAGGAAGCCAACACAGTATACAACCATCCTTACACATATTCACATTTAAACATTCTATTATAATGTATATACTCCACTTATAGGCTAACTTAGCATGCATTAAAAACGAATACAATTTTCTGTTTACAAACTAGCTAAGAAAAAAAAAAATAAAGAACCAAATCAAACAAAAGAATAAAAGAACAAAAAAAAAATACAAATAAGCACACAATATTTGTATATACCCATTCGTACACCAAACATAATTCTTCATACAATTATTTTAAAATGTGTATATTTAAATGAAAGGTTGTTTAATCTATGCTCTGGTGTTTGAAATTACAGCTGAATAAATAATATAGGACGTAGTCTACCGGGTATTCGTGTGTAGGGTGCATTGCATTTGGAATCAACCGCAACAGCTCTGCACTCAAACTGGGACTCGAGCCACAACTCTTGTGATGCAAATGAACATCGCCACACATACAAGATTGAAATATTGCGGATCAACTTGGAATGCCGAGTTGACTGGAAAAAAACAATGGATTTTCCCATTGAATTTTAACCATATTATAACGACAGACATGTCTATGGATATAGGATAATATACTACATAATTACCTACAGTAAGAAAGAAAGATTTTTTTTTAATTTATATAGTAAAAATATAACAGCAAAAAATATTACATACTAAACTTATTAAAAAAATAATTACTAGAAGTGTGCCAAAAAGGGAGACCTTTCATCACCACCTCCATACTAATTAATGAATATTGCAATTTAAAAGTATAAATTATTAATTGTCTTAATAAAAATCTCTAACAGACATATTTCTCATCAAGCATAAATGTTTTAAACAAATAATGTACGTACGATTTTGATACTAAACACGATCTTACAAGGGGACGATTTTATTGGGAATGTTTATTGCAAACAATAAACCTCCAGTCTTAACTTTCAGCTACATTTTTGCAGTTCAGAACACGATACAATGTCTGTTTTATGTCTCGTGAATTGTGAACCATTTTATTGTAAACTCCTGAATGCCTTTTGTATTAAATTCTAAAAGGTGCGTTATGTAGCCGTAAAACATAACTCACCTTAGAATTTAATACATACTTAGTATGTAACGAATTTTATAATACTTAGATTTTAGACAAACAAAACCGCAACTTATAAAAGTTATAGAAAATTACAAATTATATTTTGCAATAAGGAATTTGTGGCAGACTGCGTTTCTCAGTTTTGAATTGGACATGGACAACCTGTCTAGCGGCAGTTATCGCTTAATAACCCTTACAGAAGATTACCGGGAAGTCCGTGATATATAGGCCATATTTTATAAAGTTACTCGGACGAAGTCGCGTGCAACAACTAGTAAAAAAATAAAATGGCGACAACTAGGTAGACCAAACTGCATATTGAAAGCCCTTTCTACTTTTACTATTAGCATTTATGATATTAGTAGTATGTAATATTATTTTTATTTAATTTAATTAGTACCAAATTAATTTTCGAACTTAAGCAAATCCATATTGTAATTTTCTTGATCAGTATTGCAATTTCGAGTGTAAATAATGTCCAAAATTTAACTACAATTTTTGTTATTGTTACCAAATGTGCGATAGCTAAAACAGAAACCATAAATTCGGTATTAGTTCATTTTGTAATAATAAAAAATGTTCGTCCTTGTATGATATGATGTAGTCAAAAGTTTCTACAGAACTTTTGCTATTAGGGACCGGGGTCAAATTAAACGATAAAGGTTTCCATGAAATGGAATTCGAAATTACTATGTTAATATAGATATTTTTGTTACATTAACTGTAACAAAAACATTGTTTCCGCTTACCAGTTTCAGGATAAATTAATTAACAATGAATAGCAAGTAGGTAGGTATTTTAAGTACAACTCGCCTGAAGCCTTACCAACAATGAAATGGAGCCGATGCAAATATCTACTGAAACCCTAGAAGAACTGGTGCCTTTGTTTATTTAGCAACGATTGGAATACTAAAAGGAGCTCGATGCATTGCATTGCTCCGGAACTGTGAATGCTAGTAAATTACACTGTTTATATTATTAGATCTTACTTTTTTAATGGGAAAAATGTTGGTTCATTTACATTTTTGACGTGGAAACTTCTTTAGGTGCGTTTTTGCTGAGGAGAGAATGTAAGTAAACCGTCACGCTCGAGTTGGTGACGCTGAATCGTGTATACTCGGCTCTACTTGTCATTAGTGACGTTTTGATCCATTTCTTGCTTGGTCATAACATAATTAGCGAAGTCTGCCACTGTCCCGCTATAAAATTCTATGGGCAGTGGCGGACTTCGCTAATTTTATGGGTCATAAGCACACACACATTTTCTTTTTGTAAATGTAAATGTAATATCGCAGAGAAAAAGGTATCTTTACCATTTCAACATTTATCAACGTCATCAATCTCTTATTTGATAATTTATGTTACAGTTGAGATTATTGAACGAATGGCTTTGCTTTTGTATATCAGTGCGTTAGTATATCGGCTTTTGTATAAAGGCTGTGCACTAGCATCCTCTCCTGGAGTTTCTTGTATTTGTAAATGACAGTAACCATCTACCATGAAGAGGACAGTAGACTTCAAATAACGACGATGTTCAAATATTAACTAAATTAGAAACCAAATTAAACGGCGGTGAAATAGTGTGCGACAAGACGAAATGGCGGCGGTGAATTGTCTGATTAATTTCTTATATTCTTAGGCTATATGACTTTGTAATTATAGGTACTGCGGGAAATCAGTACCTACAAATATTTCCCCAAGGCATCAATAGAAATGTCCCTGTTTGGGATAACAGCTCTAATTTGCAGGTTAACCAGACAAAGTAATCTTACTCTTATCTGCTAGATTTACCATATATATTCTTCCCAATATTGCCTTAGACTTCTGTTAGCAGATATGCTTGTATTGACAAAGAATCTCAATCTGAATTAAAATTTGTATCTACTACTCGTTATGACAAATAGTGTTACATAAATGTAATGTAATAGAGTATACTCCATAATAATAAACGAAATATCTGTTATCTCAAGGGCGGCAATAGAAGCCAAAATTACGTGTGCGAAAAAGTAAAAGTAACTCTCAGTATAATATAGTTTGGGAGAGAACAATTTATTCGTACAAATAAATTACCTCCCAGTGTGCGACAAGAGTAAATAGTAAAGATGAAAACATACAGAAAATAATTGCAGACGTTACAACGTTTTTTTTTAAGGTCGGCAGACAGAGTGACTGTCCATTAGATGATAGGTGGTTACCGTGGCCTATAACAAATACAACCTTTCAGGGGCTGCAGGTGCGCTGCTGCGCGCGATAAGGGATTGGGAAGGGATAAGGACTCTAGCATCCCTTACTCGCTCACCGAAACACAACAGCACACATGCTTACCACGTGTTAAAAGTCACAATTAGATTAAATTATAATAAAAATAATAATCATCCAATAACAGTGGCTTTAGAGTGACTGCCAAGTAATTAAGGTTGGAAATCATGTGAAGATAGAGATAACACTTAAAGTAAATACTCTCATATAATTACTAATGACGAGTATATGTATAACACTTATGTCGCAGGGACATTGTAATATTATAAACTCACTAGTATAATTATAATTATTAGGACTTTCGTTAATCGCGACCAACTCGCACGATGTAGCGTTATTAATAATTACACTAGACTTACAGAGTAATATTGTAAAGTAGCTATATTTTGCAGTAAAATGCAAAGACCTCAGATTGTGGGACGGTCACTGATTATTTAGTTAACAATGATTTTTTTTTATTTGCAAATGGCGGATGACACAATTGTCAGTAAATCGACAAATCAAAGCCACCGAGGTTTTCGAACACATTCCTTTGACTAGACTAAAGTACTTATATTGTCACTGATTTCCCCCAGGAATATTATAACTAAAGTCGTCCCACCCCTAGATACAGTGTGAAATTTAGAGGACCGACAAAAGTTCATGCAGTTATACCACAAGTGATATCATAATATCACGGCTTTTAAAATAACCCTGTGACATTAATAACAAGGTTAACGGATGTTATAGCACGCAACGTGTTCGCTCGCCATATGCTCCCGTATATTTGAAAACCTAAAGAACAATTTACGAGGTCCTTCAATTTGGTATTTACCCATGCGAGTTGACACAAAGTGAACGATGTTAGCAAAATTTACGACCAAACTTATTAGATGGCATATACCAAAGTTGACATTAGATTTTATAAGTCTGCAAAATTAGCTTGATAATACTAATTGTCTGAAAGTTTCAGATGAAAGTTGTTTAGTCACAAAACTTGTGTTTTGTATTATTAATTGTAATATACTTTATATTTTTACAAATTTTCCATTGAATAAAAAAATATTACATAATATAACTTTCGATCAATCTTCTTAAAAATAACCTTTAAATAGAAAAAAAATGTGCAAATAAAATCCATGGGAATTCATAGTTTATGCAAGATTAGTAATCAATATTTTTCGGTGAATCAACTTGGAGAGTCAATTTTATTTATAAACTCAAAAGGCCAAAAATAATTAAAAGTTGCATCATGTTTTAATTTTACTTTTAGTTTACATGGTCAAATCACATTTAAACCGTAGTACAACCTAAATGTTTCACATTACACAAGCTCCTCGACATTTTTTTTACAATATACACAAACTAAATCGTTCATACTCTAAACATGAAACAAAAGTCAAATAATGTAAGTTGCTTGTTTACGTTTTAACACTAAATTTAGTCAATCATGTCATTAGACATCATCTCAAATGACTCAAAAACATGTAGGTACTCAAAAACATGTTTAAATAAAATAGAAAAATAAAATCCAACGAAATAGTTTTATGTTTTTATAATTCGCTGACTTCAAATAAAGGCACAGAGGCTGATCTAACCAGAGATTGAATCAAACCTTCAGATTTCCCATCTGAGCTCAGGGAAAATAATGAAGATTAATTACGAAAACGTAATATAATGAGGTGTGTCTTCTTCAAAATAAAACACTAATTATTTTGTTTACATTGTTTAAAAGGAGAACACAGGTTTATTTTCTTGTAATTTTTTAAAATGTTTTTCTTTTGTTTGAAACTTGGTTTATGAGTGAATAAATAAACTGAAATAGTTAAAGTTAAAGATAGCATATAAGTAGAGGACATTTATTATAATTACAAACAATAAGAAATTCATTTATAAATTTTATGAATTAGTGGAAGTGATAACGATTCGTCTCGTTGGGACCAGAAAATTTGTTAGCTGAAGCGAAATTAATAATAAAAATCCTACTCGAAGGATCAAAAAAATTGTTTTGAATATTTTTTAAAATGTTTTGTTCTTAAGTAGATAATATAATTTTATTTTGTCCTAGATGTAGATAGTTTGGATTCTATTTGAAAATAACGCAAGTAGCAGATAAGCTTATTAATATTTTTTCCTGTTATATCCATACATTCCTGCCACGTGGTCACCCTAGTGTGGATGATAAATGTGTTTAGCTGAAGCGAAATTAATAATAAAAATCCTACTCGAAGGATCAAAAAAATTGTTTTGAATATTTTTTAAAATGTTTTGTTCTTAAGTAGATAATATAATTTTATTTTGTCCTAGATGTAGATAGTTTGGATTCTATTTGAAAATAACGCAAGTAGCAGATAAGCTTATTAATATTTTTTCCTGTTATATCCATACATTCCTGCCACGTGGTCACCCTAGTGTGGATGATAAATGTGTTTCTCAATATCGTTCGTGTATCGCACTGGCCAGCACCAGCTAATGGTTTGACGTTACGTCAAATTGCAGTATAATGAATATGTCCCTATTTTTGCCACAAAACGTTTGGTTCTAATAATGCCCTATGTGTCGACCCTTTTTATATCTATAGCTTTTCGATAGCGACCAGAATCAACTTTATGTGTTATCTTGTGTTATTTTAAAAATATTGTAAGCAATTTTTTGTTACTCTAAAATCCGTTAAAAACTTTTTCCATAATTCGGACATACAATACAAAACACTTTAGACAAAGTCACATTGTTTTTAAGACAACTTTCTGGCGTTTCTTTTAAAGGTGCTTTAAAAGAAAATTAATTAAAATTCTATGTTGAGTTATATAACTCAACATCATGTAGGTATTTTTTATCTATCTATATAAATAAAAATAAAATAAATGTTTATTCAAATATTAAGAAACTTTTAAACAACCATCCATTTGAATACGTAAATATCGAATACCTATATATTTTTTGTTAAATGAAAACTTACAAAGTCGCAGGCCAAAAGGTAATTATTCAATGATTTATTAAAAGGAGAAGGACGTCACACTTCCTAGTAAAGTTTATTATTGAAAATTCTGTACAACAATAAGTTCGAGGCGATGACAAAAATTCAAAATGGAAAATAACTTTTTGCCAGGAAATTAAATTTGTTCACGTTTCAATTAGAGCAGACATGTTGAAACTGGCCCCGGGTATTCTTGTCTTTATTACAAATTAACTTTGATAAAATAGTAAGCAGTAATATTTTACGAATATATATATATATATATATATATATATATATATATATGTGTGTGTGTGTGTGTGTGTGTGTGTGTGTGTGTGTGTGTGTGTGTGTGTGTGTGTGTGTGTGTGTGTGTGTGTGTGTGTGTGTGTGTGTGTGTGTGTGTGTGTGTGTGTGTGTAGATATAACAAGGCATTTGGAGTACATTTTTGAAAAAATATTCAGCCGTTTCCTGTTAGGAAGACCCCAAACTCAGTATGTTTTGAAAATGTTTATATTTTTCACGAAACAACTGCCTGAAATGTAATGGTGTGGTCACAAAAAATTGATGACTTCATAACTGAAACTTGTACCAGGTAACGGATATCCACCCAACTAAAATACTTACTAAGACTCCTACTAAACTTTCCTGAAAAAGATTTTCCATGCGCGAACTTCCCCATAGGACTACAGCCAGGTCCTGTAAGTCGCGAAAGGAAGTCTTTTCATGAATGAGTGGTTTAATCTCCCACTGGATTGAAGAAAACAAAGAAACAACAGGTTTTCAATATTTTATTATTATTTCATAAAAAAAGTTTACTAGAATGTAGAGGAATTAATGTCCTTAGCTCTTAATTCGTTAATTATAAGTTTTAATGGGATTACAAGAGACTCCTAATCATGAGAAATTTATAAATTAAATGAAGATTCTTTTTAAAACTTCGCCAATTAACGCTTTTTCGTAAGATTTGATTAACAAATTTTTCGTAAGATTGAATTAACAAAAAAAAAGACAAAAAACTAGCTGAAACTATTAAAAAAAATGACAAATTATGTAAATGCATAATACAATGTAATTAAAATTTAAATAGATAAGAGATAATGCCCATAAAATGCATGTAATGGACAGAAATGACCAACAGTCCTAAATTCTAATAAAAACTTAATTAAAATTATCAAATAATAAAATGATAATTACCATATCATAAATACCTGGTACTTTATCGTAGTAACTAGGGTGAAATATTCTAAATATTTTAGTATTTTATTTGATTGTCAATTAATTAGCTCCGGAATGATTGATTAGCTTTCTTTCCATCCATTTGTTCTATTGATCCGTTTCTTCAAATTAAGCTAGGTAACAGGTTTTGCCTTTATGAGAAGAATAAACGAATCCAAGAGCCATATATTATAATAAATTGCCAAAGGTATATTTAATATATACATGTCTGTAATATGTCGACTCTTCTCGATAGTTATCGATTCTCTATAAACAAACTTAAGAATTGAGCTTTCAAATATAAAATTAATTTTTAAAACCCGACTGGTAGTTCCAGAGATTTGTACGTTCACCAAACAAACAAACTTTCCAATTTTATTATATTATATATAAGTAGGTATACATATATAATAACAAACACGAACCATTTTTACTTTTAGAAAAAAAAATCCTTCGGATATTCGTCGAGCTTTTTACTGAAGTGTCTACAAATCATGAAAAAAATAAACACCTCCACTTTGAGCGAATCCACCTGTCAACCGATAAATAAGAATGATGGTCACCCTCGCCGGTTCAAGTGGCCTCGTTTGTTCTCATATTTTTTTATCAACCATTCGAGAGGGACTCAGTGAGTATGCCCATAACATATATCGAAATGCAAATACAAAAAAATAATGTTACATTACATTAATATTGATACGAAAATTGTTTATTTAGACGTTATATTCTCACAAACTTTGATCTTTGCTCTTTAAGAACGTACCTTGCAAACTGCTATGTGTTTTAATTACTTAACTAAGTAATTAGTTTAATGAAAAACTACACTTTTGATGCAATGTTATTTCTCATTCATTTTTTTTAAATTATAAACATTCATTAACTAGTTTTTTTTTTTATGACAAGCCCATTGGGTGAGTAGTTAGGGTACTTTGCCTTAGGCGCTTCGACTCATCGGAACGGGAGACCGCTCCGCAATTGGCTGGGTGGGCCGAATTCGGCCTGTCGCCGACTCTAAACTTTCGTGGTGCGGTCAATGTCTAGCAAGGTAGCAGCGGAAAGGCAGCCAGTCGACCCGCCGGAAGAGGCTCGGGCGCAGAGCTAGGCTATGTCCGCCACCTTCCCCCGAAACAGGTAATAGTAGACTACCGCTCGTGACGAGGTTCCCCGAGATGGCCGGAGTACCTCCACTTCGAGTACGCCGAGGTTCCGACATAGCCTTTCCGCGCTGGACAGTCGTGGTGGGTAGCAGATGTCGTGTCATAACGTTCCCGCGACCCCACCGATCTACGGCCGCGCTAGAAAGTTGGGTTTTAGCCATTGATGAACAATTATACAATATGTATTACAATATTACAATATATGTATCCTTCATCAAAGGTTTTAGCCGATAGGAGTCCGGCATAACCCCGCAACGTCCCTTACGCTACCGGGTATTCATTAGAATTTCCCAACTTTAAAAAAAAAGAATACTTGACTTAACGCTATGTTTCAGGATCGATTCCCGGCAGGGTTAACTTTGGAAATTAACATTTTAAAGTTGTCTCTGGTCTGGATCTGGAAAGAAGAGATGATAAGAGAAGGGAAGGAAGGGGTTACATATAATAATTTATATACCATTTTTACATATTACAGTACATAGATTTATATGAATTCAGTTTAGATTTCGTATCACCAGTTTTACCTGCAGCGTAGCCGATAACGTCATGACCTCAATTTCGTAGCCGACAACAATTTGATAACCAACAAACAGGTTTATTATTCATAAAAATTGGCGTTTTCAGTTTGTTATAAAAATAGCGCTTCATATCGAGTCGTAACTCTGTTACTTTGAACTTATATAAAGTTATTTATTGGAAAACATTTGGGACCAACCCTTACAATTTATTTGTTTTGCGTACAATAATAATATACTTTTCGACATTATGTATACGTAGGTACGCGGGAGAGTCAAAGTTATAATGTACGGCGTCGGGATGTACGCTGAATCTTAGATAAATTGCTTCTATGCAACTATGACGAAATGGTGTGCATATCTGGTGCACAAGGTTCAATCAGATCAGCACCAAAAGCATCTTCAATGCATTTTCTAAAAGGCTCGACTGTCAGCATCTGAGTCATTGTTGTAGGTACGGTTCAGTTATCTATGGACTAATGGGGATAGTCGTATGTATTTATTCCATCAACGACTCTTTGTGATTGGAATTTACACAAATATGTATAGATTGTACTTACCTAATCTTCCTTAAAACGCGAATAAAGTGAAGAGGACTCGAAATATTCTGGTGGCACGGAAGCATCCTTTACAATATAGAAACTTTGCTCATTAAAAACTAATTATAAAACTGCTCCGAAGGCTCACGAAGCGCTTGTTATATAAAACTAAGGGCAACATAAATTTTAAAACTGTTGTTTTATGAATTTATTGGTAATTTTGTCACTCTAAATGACAGACGCGTTTAAATCTATAATTTTGAATAAAACTGACTAAATATTATGCCTACTATTCTGTCAATCAGTACTCCAGTGATTTAATATGTGTTCCAGGTTAAGAAATATAATTAGGTACATAGTAGAAGTTAGAAACCCGCTCCAGCTTCGTATGGGTGCAATTTTATATTCACAAATCTTCCTCGTTTAGCGCTCTTGCCATTAGTAATACGAGAGCTGCTACTTAAGTTTTCAGATAAACAAATAACAACAAATATTTATATTCGGAAACGGCTTCATTGTTTTTCAACACCTGCAGCGCTCATTTTCAGCCAGCACCCTTTGGGACTCACTACACAACATCAACGCTACATAAACATATTACAACATAATTACACTATACACTATACAAACATATTTAATAAATTACTTAGATATATTTAAAATAAATAAATTAAACAATTGAAATACATAGATAAATAATAATATATAAAAACTTATAACGAATTACAAAGCTTCAGTTAATAATTAAACATTGATATTGATTATACATGTGTCTATTTTTTTGTAAGACCCAGTAAATATAGCTTATAGAGCAGATTTAATTCATTCAGTATAGTACTAAATATATCAGCAACTTATGTTAATGTCATATACAAGAGAAGGTTGTTCTTTACAAAACGTTAAAACATTATAAATATATCGCCGCAGTGAGGTACACATATACTTAGCTAAAAGTTTTTTTCGTTTTAATGTCAAGGGCAAAGAAAATGTACTGGCGACCACTCTCGTCGACAATAGACGCGTGACACCTGAGGCAGATCGCTTGATCAAAAAAAAAGAATGAATAATGAATCTACCCCTAGTTTCAGACGGGGACTTTGTGAGTAAAAATAGGTAAATAAAACTTACGAAGAAATACAGCGGCGATATTAAGAGCACAAATACAAATTTTAATTCACTTCGTTTCAGAGCTGTCATAGACAAATATAATGTCTAAATTAATTTTAAAAAAAAACTGTTAAGTATGACTAATTTTAATAAAAAAAATGTTACACAAATTCCTGTTTAATTAGTTCTAATGACTTGTGACTTTTGAACAGATTTTGAATTACTTAATCCAATGAGGTAACAATAATAAATTTGAAGATAATAAAACAAGATACATTGCAGTTGCGACTCAAGGCAATTTTATTATTTTATTTTAAACTACCCTTTGCCTGTGATTTCGTCCGCTTTTATGTAGTGATGTGCCGGATATCCGTATCTGTTACTTTTAATTTACCGATCTTGTACCTTATTAATTTTTAATCATTAGGTAGCAATGAAAAACTATTAAATCCATTGAGATTTTTTTTTTTTTCTTAAAATCAAACATTTATCACTATTATAATGCAAGCGTCAAGTGGCGGGTGTCAACTATCGTTTCAAGGTCACGCGCACCGACACCAATTGAGTAAGATCCGTATCCGTATCCGCGAATCTTGACACCAAATACCAAATATTTTAAATTCATTGAAACATACAATGTTGCTCATTTATTTGTCTGTTACTTTCATTTGTTTTATTTTTAGATGATCTCTCACGAGATGATGATCTCAGTACTTTTTTCAGGATGAAAATTGCCCTATTTCTTTTTCTGTATCCATGACAACGTGTTGTTTAATTTGTGTAAAATTTCGGTTCATTAATTAATTAAGGCGAGCAAAACTTACAAAACAAACTCACTTCCGCGTTTATTACTAGATATATAAAATTAAAATATAATTAAAATTATTTGTTGTAAAATACTAGGTAAGCAGTGTAAGAACAGGCAATCAACTATATGTATTGTCTGCTTGAAAGAATAACTTATTTATTGACTTATAGAAATATTGCTTTGGACATAACGTAAATACTACAAAATATTCGTTGTTCGTAAAATATTTACATATCTAAAATAATCGAATTTTTGTATTTTTTTGTATCTTAGCTAGAACTCAAGCTAAGTGTAATCCTTTTTTATCGACTTTTGTTCAGCTGAATACTTGGTGCGTATCTGGGGGAGGCCTTCACTCGTGACGTCATGCTTCTAGTTAGATAAACCACCGTGTCAAATAAACCACGCGTAGGTACATAGAAGCAAAACTGTTAAGAACTTCGTCGAATTTACAGGATTTTTTTTTTTAAATACTTCTAACTTTTCCTAAATTTTTTTCTAAAATTGACTACAAATTTTTGCCTCAAAAAATGCGTTATTTTAGACAAGTTTATCAAGCCAACGATTACTTTTAATAAATCATAACAAGAAAATTAAATGACAAATTTACACTTACAACATTGTATTGTAGTTTACAATGAACAAACCCTATTTTATTACGTCACAAAAGACATCACCAAATCCTTATGGGATTTTTGTCGCATTTCTCACTGAAGCCTCTTTTCGTCTCTTTCGCACTTGTTAACATTTACAAGTGTTAAATGAAATAAGCGACGCCACACGAGTAAGAGATTATTGAAAGTTCCTAAAAGCGTTTTTAGTGATGCAAGCCTTTCCCATTCAAATGTGACAGATATTGTCCCCGTACGTCTATCGTACGTCTACTTTCGCGTGGTTTTAATATGAAAATCGAGTGTCAAATACTACTTGAGTACCTACTTCTTCCTTTTTACTATTTACATTTATTGAAACACAATATCAATTCAAGAAACAATCTTTAACGTAAAGCAGTGGCACCAGTATTGGACATGGTGCCAGTAATGAACACTTGCATGATAGATAGGTAAGTATAGTAACTAATTCTCAAAATTATGGCGTTTTTATTTCCCTTTAAGTTTGTTCTATATTCTAAGGATATTCACCACTTTCGACTTATTTGGGTGTTTATAACTTGAGATGTATCCTACTGGCTCGATTTACTTTTACATTTTTTTTTAACTTTATCACAAATATGTAATTATAGCTTTATTTATATCCTTACATGTGGGCTATGATATATAACATTATAAACATTATAAAGAGAACATTATAAAGAGAAAAGATTTGAATTTTTTTATTTTGGTTTGTATTCATAAACTCAAAAGCTACTGGACCGATTTTAAAAATTCTTTCACCTATAGAATATGTAATGTTAATCGAGTTAAATTAAGGAAACTCCAATAATGTAAGAGAAAGTGTAAAAACTATACACTAATATTATAAGATAAAATGTATTTTTGTTTGTAATGAATAAACACTTAACACTACTCGACCGATTTTAATATAAGTAGAGCGCTTCATGTTGTTTTTTTTTTTTTGATCTGGGAAACCTAATTAAAACTGATACAGTAAAATCGTAGCCAACTTCGCTTATTTTAATCAACCGGCCGAGATAATTAAAAGCCAGGAAAATTAAACTACAACACCCCTTTGTACTTCCACTCGATACTTTATTCGCTTCTTTCATTGAAATGCAGACTATAAAGTCGCAAAAGAAGCAATCATTCGACAACAAAAGACCAATAATTATGTTCTGTTACCGCACACACGCTTATAAAATCGAATTATGGTTAAAGTAATGGAACATACGAAGCAATCTCAGGTTTAATTGAAAATTTGACTAGGTAATGATAACATTTTCCAAACAAAAAATATGTTGTTACATTTAGCCTTGTTGAAATGGTTTTGGCAAACAGGTTTTTAATGTCACAGCGTTTTACGGTAGGGTTTGACTTGACTTAATATCTAAAAGGCTTAAGTTACTTACATCGTAGAATTAGCAAGCGATCTGCAGCAATTATTACTAGCAGAATCACTCCTAGGGACTCCTAGGATAGATAGCCTCAAAAAGGTAGATTAGGCATACGTTTTGGCTGAAGACATCTATAGAAGGATAAAGAGGATTAGGCCTTTTAAAAGAGGATTAGGATTTTCATAAATTTCAGAAAGCTTTTATACTGTATATGTTTCGAAGTAAATCACATGAGAAGTTATTAATACTAAACTAATATTATAAAGATAGAAGATTTGTAAGTTTGTAATTAATAAACTCAAAAACTACTGGACCGATTTTGAAAATTATTTCACCTATAGAAAGCTATTATCAGCGTGTAACATAGGCTATGTTCACTTACAGAAGACTACCATAAAATATAAGCAAGTTGCTTGAGTGAGTAAAAGATGTTAGAGTTTATTTGGTATCCTATCTTCTCACCTCGTTTCTACATTTCATCCTATTAAAGCCTAGAATCTCTTGTGGTTTTATCTTGATAGTAATAAAAACGCTGTTCCTAGGTACGCGAAGTATTAGCTCTTTCCGGCTAATGTTTATTTATGGATAGTAGAGTTTCAACGCTTACCTGCAATTCAAATTAACTATTTACATTTCCACAAAATGAAAACAAGGTGTGCACAAGATCTATATTATTAGAGTTGACTTTCAAATTTGAAAGCCTTCTAATAATAATAGTATTCAAAATAATTCTATTTTGTGCAATTTCGAATCATATTAAGAAATAACTAGATCCTTAGAAAAGAGGATAGTGGAATGAATTTAATTAAATTCAACTAAAATATTTGAAATGAATATGATTAAACTGTGGAAGATAATAGAATAACTAAAGGTATTTGTTTTTTTTTTTCCTTCCATTTTTTTAGAGTTACATACATTTTTTTTAGATAATAACAATAATGTTGATCCACTTTTTCGATCCACATGACAAAATTCTCATGAAAGACGAGAAAGAAAGCTTGTATGTATGTTATGTTTAATTATGCTATGCTATGTTGATGTGCTATGTTAATTAAAAACTAAACTTGCTTATAAAATTAAGTAGTTAAAACTGGATTTAAAAGAAAATACGAATTTTGAAATTAAACTATTTTATAAACCAGAAAACTAGAAGCCATTTTAGTTTAAAATTTAATATAAATCCGTTCAGTTAAAGTCATACTTATACATATAAAATATTTAAAATTAAAATATGACGAACCAACTCTTTTTTATACAAGCCAGTTTTGTGTTTTTTACACCGCAAGTTATGAACTCTGCAGAATATTTTAACATTATGTAAAAAATTGATATTTTCATAATATTATTTTCGAGAAGACTTTTCATAGAAATCCACAGCTCATGTCCGAGACAGTATGTAAATAGTTTTTGATTCATGAATCGTCTTGAGGACGAAGAAAGAGTGGAAACTTCGCTTAAACAACTTTCAACCTTACCACTATAAAGACATAAAGCTTAAATTCGCATAAATTTGTATGAAGAAATCTTATTGAAATACATCAGAGAATGTATTTGTTTTATGGTAGAGTGTAATATAAAATGGTAGTTCAATATCCTGTATATTGTTTGGTTTCATGTTTTTTTTATTATGTGTTCACAGGATTTTCATTTATACATGATTTCGTCCGACATTTGTTGATTACTCATATTATAGTTGTTTTTTTTTTTATTATTTCGGTCCATAAGATCAAAGTTTCGGTCAAGTACATGTAACATTTAAACATTAAACATTGTTCAATTGAGTTGCAGCTGCGTTGATCGTGCATGATACTTTTATTTACATAAATTTAAAATTAAGTTTTTTGTTCAGTTTAAAATTTTAAAAATATGTACCTATATTATTTTATTTCTATAGTTACCACGCAAAACCAGACTACGAAAGGGACCACGGGGAATAAGCCGATATTGCTAGCTTTAATTCTTAAGTAATAGTAAGTTCTGTAGATTCTTTAATTCCAAAAAATAGATTTCAAGTCCCCATTTTAAAAGTAGAATAAAAAAAAATTGTTTGTGAAGGAAGACTTTGTCAGCCATTTTTATAAATTATAATTTTTATAGTTGAGAGATTGAAAGATAAAAAACAGTTCAAAAGTTAAAATGAGGTAAAAGAAGAGAGATTAGAAAATCATTATGCAGGTAAGCCGCTGGCAATTTGCCAAGAATCACGAAAAACAAAATATTTTATTTCTATATAGATAACTAATAATAAGTTTATTCCCAAAATCATTTACTATAAATCTTCAAAAATTACAGAAACCACAAACTAAGTTTCATCTTGTTCCCATTTCCAAAACTCCAGGGTAGCTTTCATCTTTAGGGTAGATTTGCAGGGTAAAACCTGCATCCACATCAAACTTCATTAAGTAACATAGGTACATACAATTAATATTTATATTATTCGAATGGATTTGGCTACAATGATTATCGTTAATCTTTATGGGCTCATGTTAAGCTAAGCTAAGTACTAAATCTGCAAAGCATATTAGTGGCAAATGGCCAACTCGTGCGGCTTTCTATGGGATTAATATTTATTGGTTATCATATTAAGGCTTCTAAATTATCTTAAAAGGAATTATTTAATTTTAAACTACCTTTTTACCTCTAATACTTTCTGTCAACTGTCAAACGCTACTGGACTGTGGCAACCACAGAACACTATATACTAACAAGGAGGAGACAGCTAATATGTAATTGTGAGCTAAAAACTTTGGATGAAAAAAATAAGGATAGGATTTTTACATTTTTCCGGGAATTTTTTCTCAATGTTCATAAAAACCTTCCTCGCGCTTAAAAATAATAATTAAAAAATTAATAGAAAAAAATATTAGAAGAATTGGTGCAGCCGTTCTTTAGTTTTGCATACATTTAGCGCTACATTTTTATTTTTTATCTTTTTTTATCTCCATTCGACTAGAACCGAGCAAAACCGAGAGAAAGAAGCTATATAGTACCAAATTTCTTTGAATTAAAAGGCGGATGAAACCGCATGGTATACTTTGAGTATTGAGCAAATGACAAGCAAATACTCGTAGTATTTGCTCTAAATACTCCCGTAAACTAAAATATAACAAATATCAGTTTACAACCAAAAAGTCTTCAAGCACTTAATTGTTCAACCCCTCTACGGTCTTAATGAAAAAAAGGTCGCCTGAAATATTTGCGAACGTAAATTTTTATTACAAAACCCGCAAAAAAGCAAAGGCTAATCTTGTTACTGGGCATAATTTCGTTGAAATATTGCTGCCATCATGTCAAGAGAGCTCACATTCCGTTGACTTATGGAGCATGTGTTCGGAATCTAATTCAAGCAATTTGGAGACGTATTCCACTAAAAATAAGGTATATATTAGTTTACCAAGCACTAAAAATGAAGTATTGTTTGGTGCATAAAGTGACTATTACGTTCGCTGCAATTGCGTTAGAATTTCCGATTTTGCGGTGTGCTGTTTTATTGTTTAATAATTAAGTTCGGTGCGTTGTTCTCTTAATTATTATTCAGTGTTAATTACTGTTCTTTATTTCTTTTCACATAAATTTAGTCCACTCGTGAAGGCATTTTTGTTTTATGACGGATTTATTATAAACTATTTTAGACTATACTAATATTACAAAGAGAGAAATTGTATAATATGTTTTTTTTATTTATTTAATAAATATGTTGACGGAAATTGGTAACCTCCGTAACCACTGCACATATTTTAAAGATTTTTTCAGTATTTGAAAGGGACATTATTATTATATATTTAAATTTAATTTGATTTTGAAAAATATTTACTGATTTTCTTTAGCAACATTAATATTTGATTATAAAAAGAATATTCTTATTTAAGTAATCAAAGAAAGAACGCTGGTTGTTACAGTGGGTTAATATTATGAATTGGAAAGCATCTCGGGTTACTGGCAATGAAAAAAGTATATAAAGTCTGACAAAGAATAGGAAATATAAAAAGCAAAAAAATATCATACGCCTCACGGAATTTCAAAGAGAACGTCCAACGAGCGTCCAAAGAATCCACAGTTGCTGCAAATTGTCCCTTTTCAAATTTATCAACACTATTAAATTGCACACAAAAATAAAATAACGAGGCGTACAATTACGTATTTATTTGGACATCAAAGGCGGTAAAATGGTAAAATCAGACGGTCACTAATATGATTTTCTTGACATCGTTAAGGCATTCGATTACAACCGTGTTCGTTTCGTCGACTCCTTTGAAGGTTTTAAGGACTCCATTTCCTTAAGAACATTTTGTGTTTCGAAAAGATTTAAACAATTTTGTTACACGGAAAATATCGTTTCAAATAATTTTTTTCCTTAATAATTTTTTTACAGCCATTGCAGGTTAAATATTAAAAATTATAAACTAACTCCTGGTTCTGACATTCTATTGAGACCAATCTAAAGAGTTCAAACATGGTATATATATATGTTGTAAGTTGCTAAGAAGTTGGTTATCCCGCAACAGACCGCAAAAATTGCATCTGTGCGAAGCCGAGAGTGTCATTAGTTAAGTATTTTTCTGCGTTTCATCAATCGAGCGGCTGAAATGAGAGGGTCTCTGAAAAGACTCTTTTACTCGTATGTTAGAGTTGGCAGGAAGTCTTATGGTACATTTAATGGTATTATTTTACAATTTAGGGTATCGTTAGTTTGACTTTTTTTAAAATTTACATTGACAAATTTAAATCTTTAATTTAAGATAACACAACTTAAACTTTATCTACAAGTTTTTTTTGGTATTAATAACATTGAAATTCTTAAATAATTTCATTTTAAAGTAAGTGCACTTTATATGTTTGACCTCATTTTGTGACTTAATTAATAATTAAATAATTAATTTAATAAAATCACAACAGGACTATCATATGAAACGATACGGCCTTACAAACGTTTTAAGTGTTGAGAATCATAAAAAGTTTTTTCTTTCAAAACGTGATTCTTTTGTTGGACGATGAAAGTTTTAAAACGAATTCATAATTCAGTTGACGATGTTGAGGAATTTAAATCATCCCCGGAATAGAACCTCGTTTGAAAAAAGTTAAATAAATGACCTCGATGGTGGGGTATAATGTTCAACCATAACATAATTTTGTCATAGATTTTAGTAGTGACAGGGCACACTGCATTTCGCTGCCATTAATTGGGCAGCATGTGTGGCGGCAGTTTAAAGGAGAAATACACCGATAGATTTTTAAATTTTATAATTAGAAATAAAAATAAATATTTAAAGGATAAATGTTCCATGTCATGATCCTTCCAATATCTAGTAATAAGAGAATTGTAGTAAATTTATTGGAAAAAGACTCAATATTAGGAGCTACGCTATGTGACCTCTCGCGCCCAAAAGATTTGTGGCCGCACGAAATTTTAAGACCGGGAAAAGCTTTTTCGCGAGAAAATGACGTGTTATCTCATCAATCAGGGATCTGTTGACGAATGAGCGTAATACCGTAAGGGTCCAAAAGACCCGGCTTTTATAGCTTCTGACGGTTACATGAATGGATTTTGTGTTTTCCTTTTAAATTATGTTTATTCATAGTGAAACTGATTTCCTCTGGAAAGTATAATATCCGTTTGGTATTTATTTTTTATAAAAAATATTTTTCAGTGGTGAAGTAATTTTATGGGCAATATTATATACCTATATACAGAATATTTAGAAGTTGTATACAAATTTTGAATGCATTTACAATATTTTAATTTTAATAATAGTATTTTTATGCATTTTTAAAAAATTGTTAAATAAAAAAGACACATTTTTGTTTAACCCTACTTATTTGTGTAGCCTATCTAACAAGATAATTTCTAAGTGTCAGGTATTATAACTAAAAAACTAATAAAAAGTTTTATCTATACTACTATGATAAATGTGAAAGTAACTCTTTCTGCCTATCTGTTACCTTTTCACACCTTAACTACTCAACCGATCATCATGAAATTTTGCATAAACGTTGTCAGGAGATACAAGAAAGGACATAGACCTTGCATCCAGAAAAAGATACTGTTCCCAAAAATCGGATGAGTATTTTCGAAGATTATCTCCTACATACAAACAACAAACAATACAAACTTTGCCTCTTTATAATATTAGTATAGATACAAGTGACGTTCACACACGATGCGAGCTACGTTAAATAGCTTTGTCCGGATCTAAGAGCACAGAACGCATTCAGTGTGACAAGTCCTAAGAATTGCTTGTTAGTAAAAAATTAAGATTTAATTGACAGATAAATCTTAATTAGTAATTTTGAGAATCTATTTATATCTTTGTGATTGCATTTACATTGAGAATTGCTACATATGTGACGTCACATGTAAAGTAATCAGGGACGTCATTGTTAGGAATTAATATTGTACCTTTGTTAATTCAGATTGAATTCTGAACACGTCAAAGGAGTCGCTCGGATGCCAATAGTCTATTGAGAAACTCGATTTCTCTTGTCACTAAAGGGAGAAACATTTAAGCTGTCTATAATTAAGGATTTCATTGATTTCCTAATCAAACAACTAGGCGAGTGTGTGCATTTATAATGTATATATCTATACTAATAAAAAAAATTTCAAGTGTCTTTGTAATGTCAAAATAACTACTTTTTACTAAATGCCTATCAAATTATACAGTGTATATAACAAAAAAATGTTTCAATTTTCGTCTGTCTGTCTTTTATTTAGAATTTAAAATTTAAAAAAAAAAATCTACCAACTTTTTTTAAAGAATAAATAATGGAACAAGTCTCAATCCATACTATCCAATCTTAATGTGGAAGTAACTCTGTCTCTTACCTTTTCACGCCTTAACTTTTTAATCGATCATCATGAAATTTTGCATACACGTTGTCAGGGAAACAGGATAGGACATAGGGTACCTACCGTTCATCCAGAAAAAAAGTACTGTTCCCGAGGGATCATCTAAAAATATAAAAAAACTGGCGGCGCCAATGTCGCCGTCGTCACAGCAATAAATAAAGATGTCACATTTACTCAAGTGTTATATTTTATTTAATGCGGACGACGTCGCGAGCACCAGCAAGTTGTGTTTATATTTGGCTATTGTATTGTGCACCATGCCATCTCTCTTGTCTGTATGTCCAAACGGTCAAAATTTGCACATTAAAAAATAAAACGCCAATAGGTCGGGTTACGCCCGCCGACCCTTGTCACTGCATTGACCCACGGGCCGCTGCTTTTGGCAACTTCTGATTAGTTATTTACTAGTCCGTTGTTTCAAGGCGAGGATTTTGATATTTTCAAACTTTTTTGTTGTTTTCTGCGTCCGTACTGAAACGGGTCAGTTTTTTTTTTTTGCTATCTGCTTGCTGAACATAATTTATAGTCATATTGTTGTATCCGCATCGCTTCAAATTTATTCAGGCAGAAAAACTCTTTATGGAAATATGGAAATATGGAATCTTTTGAATTCGGATTTCAGCTGCAGAATTATAACTATTTTTAGAGGAATTCTCATTTCAATTGTAAATATGAATATACTCGTAGCGAAAATACTACAAAAAGTCTCTTGTGTAAAGAAATACTGTACATACAAAATAGGAGTATGGATACATTGATAATTGATTTTTTTAAAGCAATGACTCCATTGATTGCTTTTAATTTTATAGAAATTTCTTATAATGTTAAGCGAATTAATATTTAATATGGAACCTACGCCTGGCATCAAATGGGTAGCCCATCTGGCTGCAGTAGCCACCTCGTTATAGAATACCACAGTGTACATATCCTTCTCTCTCTCAGTTTAGTAAGTTTTACTAATCTGAGTACGCCCAATTGATCCTACGCAATCTCCATAGACCACAATCCATACGTACATAAAGTAGTTGATAAAAAAAATATTAGACAAAAAATTCTGCTACATCATTCGGTTTATCGCGAAGTCATGCAATTCATGGTCTCAAAAAGACATCCTTTCGTTAAGACGTGAATCGTTTTCCCTAAAACAATTTCACTGAAACATACTTAGTTTTTTCTGTAACATTAAAATTTCTTAAAACAAGAAGGTTTTCGTTGGATGCACAAAAGTTTAGGTTTAGGACGATAAATATAGAAGGGATATGGCGTTAAAACCCTACTCAAACCTCCGCGTTTGTGTGTAAGTTTCACCGCAACACCGCACATTACTCATTTAGACCTTACAATGTGGCGCTCACTCTTTTTCATGTAAAAATAAACTTTATCTGTATTTTATTTCAGCATCAGCTCATACAACCAGTTACGTACATACAATGATGCAATCACAAATTCAATACACCTTTACTGATTTAATGCCATGAAGTCGACGTTGTGTTTTCTTAGTTGTTGACGAAAGTATTGATTTGGAAATTTTAGGATAATGTAGGTACTATTATTTCATTTTTAATACACAATTTTTTTTTTAGGATAACATACTATTATTTGCCTCCAATTTTATTTAAAAGAAGTATAATTCAAATTCAATTAAACAAAATAAGGTTTTGAATAGCAAATAATGCATTATTTATTATTGTCAAGTATTATAGTAATTATTAGTAAGCGTGGCAACACGGCTCTGACACTCTCCATGCAAGCGTCGTTTATATGTATGCAACCTCAACCACGTATAGTTAAGTTAATATATTGCGTGCTTATTATAAATAATGCCTAAAGACCATACAAGACAATGATTATCAACATTTCAGCCGCAGGACGTTCCACTGCTGGACATAGACCTCCCCCATAACCTACGGGTCGCGGGCGGCGTATCATGGGGAAATGCGCCGTCAAATCATGCGGCCCGGAACCGGACAACACCCCGAGCGGTTGGGGTGTTGCCGGGTGTTAAGGGATGCGACTAGCATCCCTAGGAGGAGCCCTCCAGCCCTGTTGCGCGCTAATACGAGCCCAGGATACTCCTGACTGCTGTGGAAGACCGCAGCTAGGTTTTAGTGGGTATAACTCCCTCATTAGGGGGAGGGGAGTCCCACATAACCACACAGTCTCTCCCCGGACGGTGTGTGTATGCGTAAAACATTTCCTAGCGTCTAAAAAAAAGGCCTCCCCCATAATTATAAAAATGATAAATATATAATATTATTATATAATAATATAATGTAATAATATAGAGATATTATAAATACAGTTTTGAAAATACTGTATTAATTTTAGTATTAGTATTTGTAGTTATTATGTTAGTAAAAAAAAAACATTATAGAAAATCTTTACTTTACATTTAATATTTAAATAAATTTAAATTTTATTATTGTAATATAAAGCTTTTCTCAAGCTCAATTAATTAATCTATTAGTAACAATTTACAATAAGCCTCAAAGAAAAAGAATTGTTGATTTAAAGTACGAATGTTATTCCAAGCCATCATGAGAAAATACGAATTCCATTTCTCTTCTTTGTGGAGACCTTGTCAAATAACACAAATCAAATTGTACCTACTGTATTTTGTTTGTAACCCTCTATGCATGTCAAAGGAAATTTATTAAAACGCTAATGAGAGACTTAAAGGCATGGAAATATTTTGACTGTGGTCTTTGCCGTCCAAACAAGCTTGAATTCTTTTAAAATACACGCCGCAGGCACGTGATGATTTTTGCGGTAAAAGTAATAAGCGTAAGCGTTTGGCGATACCTTTTACTATATTATTGCAATATTACACATTGTTTGCTTTGGTTGTCACTATAAATATCCCTGTACAAATTGTTTTGAAAAATAGCTTCTTAAATTTAGACATAGAATGAACAAAGATTGATTCATATATCGATTTCTTCTATCAAAATATTTTAATTAGGTTTCTCCAAGAAACTCTTATGTTCGTCATTATAAATTTAAATTTACCAGGGTTTCGGAAAAAAACTCAAGATAATAACGATTCTGAGAAGAAACCCCGAAAGAAACTCAGGATACCATTCATTTTGTCACATTTGTTTACATTTGGAATTAACAAAATAGATAAATCTTTTGACTTTTGACCTATCTGCAGCAACAACGCATGTTCCCTAATATTGCTTATAAGCGACGGTAGCTATTTACCATAAAATGTATATGTCACTTACTATATTATGGAAATTGTCTCTAGCATCTCTTTATTTTTCATAGAAACACAAAATCAATCACTTTTATTTTACAAACGCCTAGTTTATAAAGCGGAACAGAGCTCCGTGTTATAAAGCAATACTAATTGTATTACAACGAAATTCCTTGTTAAATATAAACACGTAATTAATGGATGTTTTACTTAAATAATTAAGTATTCTGACTTAATGGAGGACAGATATATTGCCAAAGAAAAAACTACTTTAGTGATCCTATTATACTGAGTCGAATATTTCGTAAAAAAATCGCTTCAGCTTATAAATTGCAAATATTTTTCTGACTTACAATAGCTGAAAGAAATTCTTGGCTTGGGCATACTTGGGTGTGACAACCTGAAGTGGGTAATTATAATAAATTATTATTCCGTTGAACTAAGGTTTCTCTCCCTACGCTCGCCTCGTTGCTGCTCTTCTGGTAATATTATGTGACGGAAAATTTTTATGAGTCTTTTGGAATTAACGCCCAGGGAAGCACTTTTATTAGCCTTATTAGTGATTCATTTATTTATTTATTATACATAAAGTTCATAGAGTGAGTGTAAATATTAACAGTAGTTCCGATTATATTATTGAGTACTAAAGAG
Organism: Synanthedon myopaeformis; assembly: GCA_944738685.1. Classification (NCBI taxonomy): domain Eukaryota; kingdom Metazoa; phylum Arthropoda; class Insecta; order Lepidoptera; family Sesiidae; genus Synanthedon; species Synanthedon myopaeformis. Next base: position 10,782,426 of record OX122915.1, read on the forward strand.
ATGATATTAAGAGTGGTATTAAGTTTTTTGGTTGTGTTCTAATTGACCACCAAAAAACTTAGGTTGACCAAAAAAAATTTAGGTGGACAATGGGCATTGTGCGTCGGACTGTTTGTCCGTTACAGATAACGTTTACACTGAATATTAAGGAATAATGAAGAGCAATAAACATCGATACTTCATTGTTGGCAAACATAAACCGAGATATTCACAAACATACTAATTAGTAATGGACAATGAGCACATTTTAGGTTTAATTGGGGCCTGGTTCAAAGTCGAGCCCGAATTTAGCACAATGTTGCTAATGATTTGTGTACGCCTTAATTATGTTTGTCATGAACAGTGATAATTAGTGTCACTCGTGCTTTAAGGATAAGGGAGCGGCTCACAATAAATGAGTGGATAATTCTAGAGATGATGTATATACCTACCAAAGTTTTTGTGCGTCGAACGCTCGACTACCGTCGCCGCGCAGAGTCCTCTGGGATTTTTATGAATTCATGTTATATGAATAAGACATAATGATCTGTGTATTTAAAAAAGTAAACGAGTCTTACAGCAGTTGTATCTATATGATGTGTTACATCTGACATCTCACCTTGGTAATAAGTCTCTCCATCGAAATAATAAGTAGTCATCGCACACATATTATTCTATATCTTTGTAGGTTTCTCTATGTTCCATTGCCTCTATGATTTTGACAAAGTAAATCAAATTCCTCGCCAATATTGCTGTATTATTGTTTTATTTGGAATTAAATTCTCCCGATTTTTTGCTGGCAACTTTAGAGATTTTTGGTTAATTACTTTTCGCACTCATTTGGGGAGCCCGTCTGGCGGCACTTATCGCCACCATAAAAACAGCACGTGTGTTATGTTTCGGTTAGTGAGTAAGGGATGCTAGAGCCTATTTCCCTATCCCTTCCCAATTCCATATCATTAATCCTACTATAATCGGCAGCGCACTTGCAGCACCTGTGACATTGCTGTGTCATAGCATCCAGTGGATCGTCAGCCTGTCTACTAAAAAAAAATTATTTGAAGCCTAATGTTCAGTATGAAGAAATGAGGTTGGTATATTTGTTTTTGTGTTGAAATTAAATACGTTGAATACCTGTACATTTAAATTTTTTTTATAATAATATAAAAAAATTAAATGTACAGGTATATTATAGAAAGTCGCTTTTTAATTTAAACTCATTTCAGAGAAAAACCATTATACGCAAAGGGAGGCACGACAGACATGCAATGGAGACAAAACAGTCCTTTTAAAATGTTCCTCCTTTTATTCAAAGCCATGCAAAACTTTTACAATAGAGACTCGCTCACAGCAACTACCACACAGTCTGTTAGCAATGTCGCAGAAGAACGGAGGAATGAGTTAATTCCAGAAATCACCACTTTTTATAACGAAAATGAATGAAAATGCATGTTTTTTTTAATATTTTTTATCAAACTATAATAAATATCTCATTAACGTTCGATCTATCGCGCCAGATCGGCGTGGGAAAGTGGAGGGAGCACACACACTATCCCACGCTATCCCACTACTAAACGCTATCCCACGCGTGTGACTAGTGTGTTTCTAGAGCTAACACTTGCTGCGCGTCAGACACGAATCGATAGGTTAGGATAGTTTAACGTTTCTGCATTAATGTTCCCCAACTTTTTCTCCTTGTTTATTTATATCATGAACCCAATATCTTCTCTTATTTTTTATGATAAACATAATATGTTTATTAAAAATAATAAACATAGTAAGTCATCCTCAAACTCGCTATCAGAATCAGAAAACATATTTCAGATGCACTATGCACTAGTGCATCTGAAATATGTTCAGAGTGTGATGCCAATAAATAATTTATATTGTATACGCGAGACAAAGTGTGTACATCAACTCTGCCATGTCTCATCGCATACGTTGGATACGTGGGGCCAGTTTGTCCCCCCCCTATTCTTCCCACGCCGATCTGGCGCGACAGATCGAAAGTTTCATGCCAGCATGGGAAGCGAAGGATAGCTTTGTGTGTGATAAGCATGTTTCTAAGTCGTTTGTTTATACAAATACAAATTCAGGAGTACAGATGTCATAATGCGTGGCATACGCAGCTTACATAGGACCAGTTTATCTTAACCTTAATACTTACATAGTTTTCGCTAATATTATTAATGAACAAAATTCACAGTTGGACTGCAGCATGCGGTAACATATACGTAAGTTATCGTACCTTTATGTCAAACGAAATATCAACTGACGGCGACAATGTGCTGGGACAACTTAAAAAAACAGACTGATACAAATGGGACTGCTATTTTTTGAAAAAGTTATAAAGCAAACTTTAGCCAAAAAAAAAAAAAAAAAACTATTCACTACACCTTTGTACTATGACTCTAGTTAATTCCATTAAAAGATTTTTCGATTGTTTTGTGAAAGCATAGTATTTGTAAAAGATTGTTTAGTTAATATTTCGATATTAAGTAGGCGAGCATCGATTACGGATTTTTTTTTTAATTGAGTCAAGGTCAAGGCGCTGTTTATAAATCATATGTTTTATATATGTTTTATAAATCACCTTATTTTATGATTGAGGTTTGATGATACACCTAATATATTTTTAAAATTTTGTTTTAGTTTTTCTAATACAGATAACCGTAACTCAACCATGCAACAAATGAAATGTTTAGTTTTGTGTATCTCAGATAAATACCCGTCCTACTAATACGATTGCAACAGCAGGAAGAAATAGCAGAATCGTAAAAGAGTAATTCAATTTAAGAAATAACAGAATCATGTCTACAGATATTGATTGAGTATAAAACGTAATAGACTTTCACAAACTGGATTAAACTTTACCTAATGACGTACAGAAATACGGGCTATGAGAAATTGCCAAGAAGAAGAAAAAAATCGAATGAATCTCTTTAGAACTTCGACGGAGTGCAAAGTTGAATGATACAATTTCATTACAGGAATATTGCTATTGAATATCGTAGAATTATTATACGAAGATATTAAATTACTTGACAAAATATTATATCATTAATGGTATAGTAATAGGAGCATCGAATAAATATCATATTATATACCTACGTAAGCCTGGACAGACTGAAATAACGCGTTCGAATTTTAATAATAACCCGAATTTGATGACTCACCCGTTGGATGAGTGGTTAGTGTGCTTGCCTTAACGCTCTGCAGTGCTAGCCTCTTTAGTTAGTTAGATGATAAAATTACACTATTATTCTTAAGATATATATGATATGTTATATATATATAAATGTTCACTGAAAAAAATCAAAGTTTTTTTCAGTGTTTTATTGCGTCACTAGCTGGTGCCCGCGAATTCGCCTGCGTGAAAATTATATACTAAAACCTTTCTCGAGAACCACTCTATCCATGAAAATCGGTGCAGTAGTTTTTGAGTTTATCGCGAACAGACAGACAGACAGACGCGGCGGAGGACTTTGTTTTATAATATGTAAGGTTAATTGTAATCAAGATGTGACCTCGCTTTGAGTATTAATGACATTTAGCAGTATGTATACTATAATTTTAGAAGTAATGGTCATTATAATAATAAAAAGAAATGGGTGTGGATGTGTCGGTGGACAGGGTGTGTGTTTTACGTGAATACGTGTAGACGTGTACTTTGAGTGTTTTATAATTATGTATACATATATCCAACGAATTCGAAGATGTACCAAAAAAATGTTTGAACCTTTAGCTATCGACGGTGTAATTAAATTTTGGGTGTACATGATATATTGTAGCATCAGTTTTCTGAATTTTTTCCCACTAAGGAAGCAAATTTAAAGATCAGAAAAATATAAACACATCGGCAAAGACAATCCGGCTAGTTAACGATAGTTGAATAAGTACAGGCAAGGATGTCATGGATGCCGATAACTTTTTGATTAATCGTTCATCTGTCCGGTACACGCTTCGCCCATTATCTGGTGGTCGTTAGCACGTCCCAGATACTGAATGTATTTGATACCATCCGAGGATATGACTCGTCTATTAATAGTGTTAATACGGTCGTCTATATTAATAGTCGAAGTTGTGAATTTATCGGTGTCCAGTGTCCTTCTAATATTAATATTACTTATACACTAAGGCTTTCTGGTATCTCACTCAACAAATTAGTATTGCCATATTATAATCTTACTAGTTTCCTCGCCAAAAGGACCAAGTCTGCATTTTCGCTTTTTTTAAAACATTTAACATTCCCTACTCAAATCAGACTCGTGGAAAATTATTTCTTTATGAAGAAAAGAAACTGAATAAATAAAAACAGAACTCTTACCAATAAACAATATTTATTAGATTACTTTATTAATCTGATTAATGATTGATTAGATTAGATCGTCCGCGTCGTTGGGGAGCAGTATTTTTTTTTTTCTTGATAAAAAAAAATACTGGATACTGGATAAGATACCCTATTTCGTTTTGTAAAGGGTAGGCGAACATACTTATGGCGAAATGCAGCGCAGAGCATATTTTTTTGTCAAACTCCTAGATTTGATGTTAATTTAATTATAAGTATGTTTGCTATGTGAAATATGCTCTGAGCTGTGTTTCGCCATATTATGTGCGTTGGCCCTAACACTGATAAGGTGAATGAAAAATTTCAAAATGATCAGTTTAGTGGTTAAGGTGTAAAAGTGTATCAAACAAACAAACTTACTTTCGAACTTATAGTATCAGTTAACATATCGACATTTTCATAAAGTATAAATGAAAAATGTTCAGAAGAAATATTATGTGAAGAATAATGCATACATTTTTAATAGCTATTCAGTGAAACGAACGATTACGTTGGTCGTTCAATCATAATTAAACAAGTGAATTGGCACCGATGAAACTTCGCATGAATACATTATCGCGTTGAAATGCTTGCAATCATATGCGAATGTCGATTGGGGACTTTATATTTGCGCAACACCACTGTCTCATTAGTTGAATGGCTTGTTGCGGTTTTTATTTTTATATGGGACCTCTGTATGTATTCTGGCATTCGCCTAAGGCACTTCTATATTCTGACATGATGTAGATAAGTGTATTTTATTAGGAGCTTGTTATAATGCAGCCTCTGATTTTCATAAAGTAGCTTTGAGCTTGTCAAATATGACTTAGCAGTCATTAAAGACGTAAAACTCGAAATGTGTTTAAATATATAATAGAGCTACTATTTAGTTTCTAATAAAATACACGTGATCTCTTATGACATTACTGGCCCAGAAAGTTCAAAGTCGCTCAGCGAGCTATGGAGCTGGCTATGCTCGGAGTTTCTTTTTTGGATAGGTTCAGCAATACTGAAATTCGCCGAAGAACCAAAGTTATGGACATATCCGGGAGAATGAGCAACCTGAAGTGGCAATGAGTTGGTCACAATCTGTCGCAGAGCAGAAAACCGATGGGGTAGACGAGGTCTCGAATAGATGCCACGAATTAATAAACTTAACGTGAGAGGCCCTGCGGCCATGAAAGGCTGCAATAAAGGCTTTGCAAAAAGCGGCTGAATGCGAAGGGCAAAGTACCCTGTGTGGTGGTAAGCCTTCGGAGAGGCCATCCAAGAGACACAGGCTGATGATGATCACTTAGTAGAACTACTTATTGAGGAGTGGTAGCTACCACTCTTTACTAGTTAAATATAACAAACGCAGTGAATTATATCTACTTACTGTTAGTGTTCAAAATAGCACATTAAGTAGAGATATGCTCACAAAAGTAATATTGGTACAGTTTCACTGTACCAATATTAATTATTGAATGGTATTTTCAATAGCTCAACATTTGCTGACCTATTTACTGCCTGCAGTGATATGCAATAATTCTTAACCTAGTTTATGAGTTCCATCAAAAAGTGTGTACCTCTACACGCATACCTTCACGCAACAAAATTGTATAAGTTAACTTCAACAAATCAACTTTATTGTGACGTATTTTAAAAATAACTTTAAAATAATATTGTTATTTTAATGATGAATAGTGCGAGTATCTATCTTAATTTTTTTCGGGATTTTGTTCTCAGGATCGTCATCTTGGCATTTTTTTAAACCCTAGTAAAAGTAGTACCTATACATATCTAATGACAATTAAAATATGTTTCTTTGAAATATGAAAATATAACTGTTTCACTGTGTCATTGTATGTTACTATGCTATTTGTGCATTCCAACAACTCAATGAGCAACCCAAATGTGTTAAGTATTACCAAATGTGTTACTGGCCAGTATGGTATTATTACTATCTACGCCAGCATATGTATGTCGTAGCAGCTACACCAGCTACAAACTCTACGCAAGTGATATATTTCAGCTTTTTAGACTTAGTACATTTGACTTTAGAACAAATGATTTTATAAGTATAAATTATATTTTCAAAGTATTAATATAATTTTTATTTATATTAACCGTATTAACTCGATAAATTCCACAATTTCTTCAAAATAAGCAAGATATTTAACAATAATTAACGAATTCAATAAAATGAGTAACAAAATACTTACCAGTTTATATCCAGATTAGCCATAGATTAAAAAGTAATTCAGTCGGATTTTATTGCCTTCAATGAGAGCTGGCAATCAACAAGAAGCTGGATAAGAAAGGGGGAAGATTAAAGTGTTCGATAACAACTTCTATTAAGGTTGGTTTTGAATGAGGTTTAAAGTACAGTCGCGTAGGAAATTATTGAAAATAAATTAACTCTTGAAACCATTTATGTGACTGAGTTTACTTGGGACATATTTTAATCAGTACCTACAGTAATAATACAGTTTATTTCCACAACACACGTTCCGATACAAGTATTATGACATAAAATTTATATAAAACAATAATAATTATCTTCTTATTTATTAAAGAGAATTCTTGTATGCAAGAGTTAGCCATTATTGAATTATTAAACCCATAAATATGAATGTAATCACTGCGTTCCAATATTGAAGGTGTGTAATATTATCTATTAGCACAAAACGATACTACGAGTATACCTGAGATTCTTACAGAAGGGGGAAACGTGGACACAAAAAGGTCAAACGTTCAAAGCACGTCTGCAGTTCAAAGGCGAAAGACATTCCCGTTTCAAATCAAAAAGCTTTGCAGCTTATTATTTTTCTCAGAAGTTCTTTGGTTGAAGGTGTTTTACACTCAAATGAATACACTTTATTAGACTGGGTCTAATAAAGACATTTCACAAAATTGAGAAAAAGATCTCATAAAAAATATATTGGGAATATCGTATTGATATTTATTCTAAACATTTGTACTCGTTGTCTTGGTATTGTGTTCTTAGTCGCAGCCCATCTAGCGGCAGTAACCGCCTCCTTACAGAAGACCACACAGTGAAATAATAGCTGTTATGTTTCGGTGAATGAGTAAATCTACTTTCCTAATCTCTTATTTTTAATCCTGTTACGGTTGGCAGCGCTCTTGCAGCACCTATCAAGTAGGCCTTCAGAACGTGTGGCCTTGGCCTTTATATAAAAACCAGCTGTTGGACGCGACTTCATCCGCGTAACTTTATAAAATATAGGCTATGTCACTCACTGATAATGTAGATTTTTATAGGTGAAAGGATTTTTAAAATCGGTCCAGTAGTTTTTGAGTTTATTCATTACAAACATTCACGTTTTATAATATTACTAGTATATGACCGCGACTTCGTCCGCGTCCGATCGCTACCAAACTTCACTGGAACACCCGCTGGACTAATCTGAAGATTGTCTGAAAGTTTCATCAAAATCGGTTCAGCGGTTTTGGAGTCTATACATCGCCTTTTATATATTAAGATTATAGAAATAGTAGGCTATATATGATCATATTAGTATAGAAATAGCTATTGATATACTTAATACTCAGTTTGACAATTTAAAAATAAATTTTAAAATATTGCATTTTTTCCCATGCTTTAGAAATATTATGTTATAATTTGGACCAATAAACGAAGACTAGTTACATATTTTAAACAGTCAAAAGTCAGAAATTAAGCTAATTGGACCGTGTAACTAATATTGGTCGACGATGTGTTCCGTCGTTTGTTTCGGTTCACCGCCATTCGCTAGCGCTAGCGTTTACGAATTCGCTAATTAATGTATTTGTAAGTTTCACGCGCTCATATAAGTTGAACCATTAAATCATTGATAAAGGGATCCCTTTTGCTCCTATTGTTGTTTGCTGTTCATTTATCAAAATGTTTCTCAAATTATATTTATGTTAGTATTCTATAAATATAAACATGGCAAGTTATTCGTGATTGTTTTTTACTAACTTAATTCACAAAATAATTTGAAAAATTATTTTTATTAATGTAGAGTTTTTATTTATTAATGTAATGAACGTCACTTTTGTATGTGTATATGATGTGTGTATGGTGTAGACATAATACGTGGTTTAATTATTGTGTACCTACATAGAAAATAAAATAATTATGTAAATACATAAAGTATTATTATTATTACTATTAGTATTACTATTATTATTTATTTTAATTTAATAAGGCAAATAATTGATTACATTAAAACATAGAATAAACCATGCGTAGGTATTATCTTATTCTGGAACTTAGTATAAAATATTGACAACTTTTACACTGAATGATGATAATAATAAATAATATATTTTGTTTGAACCCTGTAGTATAACTACATAATATATTTGTACAAGTTTACTTAACCGTTATCTTCGTTGATCGCTGATATTTGTAAAAAGTAAAAGATCAAAGTCCGCAACAGATTTTCCTTAAATAGGGTTATCTCTTTTGCATTTGAGTTTATGATACGATAAAAACCCGATATGGAATCTTGGACGGGATAACAAGCCCCTTTAATATTCCAAATTTATTACGACATTGGCTTTTCTCTCGGTTCCATTGGCATGGATTTCATATTTTCTTTTCGTACAGGCAAAGTTAGGTTGAAAGTTTTCTGATGACCCTAAATATATAAATATTGTAAATATTTCAGTAATTATGTTAATAAAATTAGTGTAAATAATACAAATAAGTATATATAAAGTTAATACAGTGAATATTTATTTTAAAAAATAATACCTTTGCGGCTCAAAAAGACTTTATTAAAATATTATTTTGAAATTTATATTTAAATCAGTTTTTTTTTTAAATTTATTTATAAACAAATAGTTTTAATTTTATTTAAAAAGTGTGTTTTGTAGTCTCTTTGTTTCTGTGATTTTTATTTTTTTATTTTTATGGGCATTTTAGCATAGAAGGTTTGTTTAGAACACAATTTAAAAATGAATGCTATATTTTATTTTGACTTTAATAAAGTTAGTTATAACTATGAGACTCTATGTTATTATTTTAGAACGTATACTTTAGAATAATGGTTTCACTGAAAACATCTCGCTTTAAGAGCCACGACGGCGTGTAATAAAATTTGTTTACGAAAATTTTGTAAATTATAAATACGTACTAAGTTTTCCAAGCCAGTGCGTAGGGAGCGACACGCGGCAGGTCAAGCGAGGCTTGCACCTTATCGCCCACGGAATAAGGGCTAAAACAGAATGTGAATTATCGAGTCGCCTAGTGTACAGGGGATCCATTACGAGATATTGCTGACACCGCTCGTCATGATGAATGAGTGGCGGCACTCCGTCTGATGAGTTGTACACTCAACCCGCAGATAATTTACGCTGAAAGAGATTTAAAAAACATGAAAAATATTGGCAGATAAAAACACGGCTGCTAGCTAAAAAGAATGAAATGGGATTTTTTTATTATAAGAAATTTAGTTCAAATGTGTTAACTTTTTAAACTTAAGTCATAAGTTGAGCATCCCGTCTGGCGGCAGTAACCACCCACTTACAAATGAGGGTCGTGAAATAACAGCAAGTGTTCAGTTGTGTTTGGGTGAATAAGTAAGGGATGCCAGAGTCCATTGACTACCTCTGCAGTCCTATGTAGCCTGTGGCGTTGCTTGTGCTATAAGCGACGGTAGCCACCTGCCATCAAGTAGACCGTGACTTATGTGATGACCTTAATATGAAAAATAAAATTTAAAAAAAAACAGTAAGTACTGTTAAAGTGTGATTTAATCATAGACTTAATTCACCTAGGTCAATTACTTAATTATACTAGTTAACAGAAACATGTATAATAGGTACACATTGTTTACATAATTTGCTATTTAACTACAGAGGCAATAAATTGTATATATCCATAAAATATTCATAAATATGTTACGAATAAATATATTGAACAGTCAACGAAGGCAGATGGTTAACCTTTGTTAGGTAAAATTAAATCGTAAATGATTTCAAGCTCTCGATTCGAGTGGTAATCGAGTTAAATAATCGATTCGTCGACAAATGTACCTACCACACATATGACATCTAAGAAGAGTATGTAATTTTTGTTGGATTTCTGAAGCCTAAAATTTTCAACTCTGCCGTAGGACGTCCGTTGCTGGACATAAGTCTTCCCCTTAATTTTATAGTAGGATCAGTCAGAAGCAGCATGTGTTCAACCTCGACCCGGGCTCTTTTCGGTCTTTGGTCGTATGTTGACTTTGACGCTTTCCCTTAACTGGCGTATGTACAGTGACGTAAATATTTTTAACATGGTCGCATAAAAACGTGGCTTCTGCAAGCATCTCTCATGCACAACAGCATAAAGGCAGCTCCATCAATACACAGAAAGCGTTAACATTAATTAACATTAATTAGAGCTCATTGGATAAGTGGGTTTTGGTGCTTTGCCTTCAAGGGTCCCTGGTTCGATTAAAGCCGGAGAGTATAAGTAATTAAGGGATGCCAGATCCCATTGCTTAGCATCGGCTGTCGCTTAATATCTTAATAATTAAGGTTTATTAATTTCCCTTATAATTAATTAACCATTAACAACTACTAATAATTTAGCTATTTACAGATTAATAATATTAGCTATTACAGAAATATATCTTCTTTTAAGTTTTTAATGTATACTCTGAGGATTTTTTTTATTTTTTATCTTACAGTGATTTGCTTATAATATAATTTAATATTTATACTTTTTTATAAAACGTAAAACTGACTCAAAACATTCCATAAAACTACGTGTGTATTTTATTGTGTACCTACATTTTCCGTGGAATCTGAAAGGATCACTAAAATTGCCTTATCGATGTTTGAAAGTAGCACTTGATCGAACCCCATCGACTACAGGTTAAAGCTGTTAAATCCTTGTCCGAAGAAATAGGTTTTAGATTGGAAATCTTTTTACGGTGCCTTAACTGTTCCTCTACCACTTTTAGAACTTATTGTTACGTGCGGAACAAATATAAATTCTCCGCTCTAATTATCTAGATTACGTGGTTTTTTGAGATAAATTTTGCCAGTTAGGCTGATGAATCTCTTAAAGGTATACTGCACTCGCCTGTTAAAACGAATCACATCAGGAGGATGCAAGTACACTGCCAACTGTGTAGTACTTTATTTACTACCCTTAAATAAATATATTTACATATATATTTATTTACCTACTAAGGTGTCTTACAGTGTATGTTAAAATTAAAAAAGGTCTTTGAAGTTATTTATCTTTTAAGTTCTTATAGTAGAACAAAAACACCTTAGTAGAAATTTTGTTCACATTTTCGTGAACCGTAGGGTAATATTTCTCCATCAGTGCCTTAGTAATTAGTGTAAGTTCCACATAGAAGTATGAAGATGTGGCGTTAGGTATATAGATGTCGAGGTTTGACCATATCAAAGTCCCCATTGGGTGATTTAGAATAAGTTAGCGGAGAAACAGACAGAGGCGGGCAGTGATTTTATTTTATAATACATACTAACGACCCGCTCCCGTATTTATCCGGGATGCATTTTTTATATATGCAAACCTTCCTCGTTTATCTCTCTTTCCGTTAGTAAAAACCGTATCAAAATCCGTTGGGTGGTTTAGAAATAGTTACACAAATCTTCCGTGAAAAATGATGGTGAAAACCGTATCAAAATCAACGGATATACAGACAGACACGGAAAGCTACTTAAAATTATATTATGTAAGGTATATTACTATACTATTTCGGCGTATTAAATCCATGGCAATCAAAGGTTCAAAGTAAAGAACCCTGAAACACTATCTAAAACAATTAGCGATGCATAAATAGTCGTTGGATTAAACGAAACCGAGTAAGAAACCTGTCAAGACATAAACGACCCTCCAATTAAATTCCCTTTAATGAAATAGTAAACGAAACGAAATGTTAAAGGATTATAAACTTTAAAACCTTAGCGATAAAGCTCTTGGTTTTTAGATGCACCTGGACGTTGAAAAGAACTTGGTCGTTGGTGCAGCAACTACTAATTGGCGGATAAGTCTCGGGGAACTTCGCGTGGGTGTGGTGTTTATATAAGCGTTGAATTTCTTTATTTACGTTTTTTTTTGGTAATTTCGCCTTTTGAAAAATGTTCCCAGAGTTCAGTATATCCCCCGCCACCTGACATAAAAATTATAAAATTTCATCAAAATCGGTTCAGCAGTTCGGCTGTATCGGTCTAAGAAGTATTACTCACCATGTCAACATTTAAACTGACAATACGCATTTTTTTATATCTTACAAGGCCAAAATTCTTTTGACATTTTTGACCCAAAAAGTTTAGCAGCTTTCATAGTTCTTAGCTAAAAAGATTTTCAGCTTTAGCATAGTTTCTTTATACTGTTTGGAAGCTTTCGTAGTACCCTATAAAAAATTCTATTTATCTGGCACCATACCTCACTTGAACTAAAGACTAGCTTTTAATTAGTGCGTGTTTTACAAGTTTCAGCTAACACGTGTTCAGCGACAGTTTTGACGCCCGAATGTGTTCCTGTGTTTGTAATTTGTTTCCATTCAATTAGAGAGCGCGATAATTTTTCCTTTTAGTTTTCCTTTCAGATAGGTATCCATATCCATACATGTAACAATTTTTTTTTTTTAATTCCGTTAAACATTATATAATTATATACTATAATTTTGTTTAGACTAATTAATTCATCTTTAAAATTACAATAAAATAACCACCCGCCGGCACACGTTTTCTATAGTAATATGAAAATATATAATATTGGACAGGCAAAAAATAAACATCGATGCATATACGCTAGGAATAAAATACTATAACGTATGCTCCTTTCAATAGATTTGGTGTAACAATATTTATATTATAAAGAAAATTAAAAAGCAAATAATAATATTTAATTCCGTTTTAATAGGTGTTTTTATAATTATTACAATATGAATACTTACATTGTTAAATTATTTATTAATTAGTCTTGTAATTTTTTAATGGTACTCATTTTTAATAATAGATTAGGTCGACCGTCCGCCGACATTAACATAAAAAAAGTTAAAATTTATTTTTTTCGTATTTTGATATAATTTTTATAAGGATTAAAATATATAAATGCAAATCTTGTAATATTTGAAAATTCCCATTTCGTAATAACGTCCGGTGGGATTTGTTTAACCGAGCCATTCGTAGGAGCCACACAAATAGAAATGGCTGTAAAAAAAAATTAAGCAAGGGATATTGCTAATCCCACTTTTTGGTTCATCCCAATCTGACCTTTTTATTAACTCGTGAACTCGGGATATTACTTTGAAAAATAAAATAGATATTTTTTATAAAAAATATATATTTGCATATTAACCTAATAAAAAGCCGATCAAGATTTCCATATTTTTTTTTATTTAATTTAGTCTTTTTGTATAATTCAGAACCAAATCTGTGTTTCGAATTGATATTATAATTTCATATTTACTGTTACAATTATCACATCATATGTATCGATATGAATTAATAATAATAAAAAACTAGCAACTTTTGCTGATTGATCATCAATATCTATACTATTATATAAAGCTGAAGAGTTTGTTTGTTGGTTTGGTTGTACGCGCTAATCTTAGGAACTACTGGTTCGAATTAAAAAATTCTTTTTGTGTTGGATAGTCCATTTATCGAGGAAGGCTATAGGCTATAGAGAACGCGGGCACACGCGGGCAAAGTTGCGGGTACCAGCTAGTAAATAATAAGATGTCGACAATTTTTATGACAACGTTTTTTTAATAAATGTGTAACTTGACATATTTTTGTGATTTAGTGTTATTTTTTATTCTTTTAATAGCTGATCCGACAGTCGTTGCACTGTCAATTTCAAATTTTCTACATTTTTCTTGAATTTTCCAAAAAAAATCATATTGCAAACCTTTTCTACAATATCATTTTAGAAAATATTATTAAATCTAACAGAGATCTGCAGACAAATTTACACCTACTTCATTTCAGAGCAAGCAATTAACAAGGCAAATCAAGGAATCAAACATTTTATTAAAAGGAGAGGGTTCGTATAAGCCAGATTTAACATCCCTAACAACTTATTTGGATGTAGTCAAAGTAGATTCGAAAAAAGATCAATAAAAAATTCAAGGAATCGAGTGGGTATTACAACATACATTTTGTCTAGGGTTGTCAACCCTACGATCAAAATTCAACTAAGTATCCACTTTATTAAAAAAACTACCAATACAATAGAAAAATGTAAGAGTAAATAGCAAAAGTGGCTTTTAAATTAATATATTACTACAGGTTAGATATTATATAATATACATTATGAGATTATATATAAAAAATAAATTATTAAATAATTTAAATAAATAAAATTAATAAAAAAAATTCCACCCTCTTACTAATGTAATGAACGTGTTTAGAAAATTAATTTAATTAGAATCTTAATTATACTCGTATTTTACTCAAAAAAATATTTCTATTTTAAGTTTAATTATTTAGTTTAAAACTAACGCTGAAACTACAAAGTCTACAAAGCTGAAATTTGGAAAATATGTTTATTTTATAACGTCAGCATCTGCTAAGAAATGTATTTTGAAAATTTCATCTCAACGTAAAGTAAGCATGCCTAATAACAAAGCTGTTCTCATCAATTGGTCCATCAGGAACACAAAGAATCAATATTTGTATAATATAATATATATTCAGCTTCGTATTATAGTAGATTAGTAAAACGTGGTGTCAAGCAAAGTTTATTTTCACACACGTGACGGTACAGAGAAGCCCAATCCTATTTCACTTCCGCATTGGACTTGCAAACGCAGACACTTTGAATCAATAAACTTAATTTGACTAAAACCCATCTATGTCTAGACAAAGCCAGATATATGTGCCTATCAACCCTATCGTTATAGTCGAATCCCAACGAGATCCTCCAAATATTTATAAGATACTTTCGTAAGTAGATAGATAAAGAAAATAAGCCTCCTATCTGTTATTCAAACGGTGTGGATACCTCAATCCTGGGGCCGGTACGCCTAATACAGGCCGCATTCACAATGTATTGGTAAGGGAAAATTTTATATTTTAACTACGGCCAACGTTGCTGACCCGGCAAACGTTGTTTGGTCAAAAAAAAATTTGAGGTGGGCCACCCTTATCACTTAGGGGTATAAAAAATAGTTTACGACCTTATTCTCAGACCTACCGAATATACACAAAAAAATTTCATAAAAATCGGTCAAGCCGTTTCGGAGAAGATTGGTTACAACACTGTGACACGATAATTTTATATATATAGATAGATTTTAGAATAGATAGCACGTCTGCCTCATTCGGTTGTTTGCTCGGCTGCCGATACGGTGTCAAAGTTGACTGAAAAAAGATTTTTAACTATGAGTCAAAAATACTTTATTTTTTAATACAAAACTTACAGAATAATATTGATTTTAGACTGACATCAATAGCATATTTATTTAGGGTAACATAAAAAATATATATTCAAAATTTGAAAAATTGTGATCACAGACAGTACCCAAACATGTCGTCCAGGGTGCCGGCTTTCGAATTTTCGAATCTAGTAACCTAGATATTTTCCTTATTTTTGCAGGGCTAGTATGACCTGGTCAATCTCTCTGTGCCGGTTTTATGTTGAGTTTAGGGACACCTGTATAAATGGATTTTGGATAAAAATCAATAAATAAAAATGATTAAATAATATATTCATCTTCAAAAAAATTGCAATTCAATAAAATACCGTTGATAATTAAACTAACCACAGTCTTTTATTACTTTTATTACTGTAACATCAACAGTTTTTTATAAATGTTGCTAAATATTTGTCTCCAAACATCTACACGGTGTTAATGCAGACATTTAGCTAGGTCATTATTTATTCCGTACACATTAGTACACGGCTTACGGACTCCTTGACGGATTAGACGGGAAAAAACGACGCACTAAGAGACACTTGGAGGATTGAACTGAAACAGAGAGAGTGTGATACATTTATTAGAATATTTTAAACAAGTTATATTGGATATACTCGTTATAATTATATTAACGCGATATACAAATATATACGATATATATATATAAGTACATGAGTCATAATACTTGAATATTTTATTTAGATATTTTTTCTTTCTAGAACGTTCGGAACCTGGATATTGTCGACTGAAACAAGGATCACCAGGCGTGTGCAGATGCTCAACTAAATACGCCAGTATCTTTTTTATTGTTCCATTGAAGAAGCCCATAGTATAGCGGTCAAGAAACACCTCCAAGTAGAGCTTCTTTCGAAGTGTACGCGTCTGTGGGTTAAATTTTCTACCCATCAGGATTATACGATAACGAATTGTTCTTAATTTTTTACGAATTGTTCTGAATTTTTAGAAGAACTTGTTTGTAGTTTAGTTTACTGTCCAGTTTCTAATTATTTTTTTTTTTATATGTTTATGGTTTTTCAGATCTCTAGATATTTCATTCGACATTTCACTCGAAAGTCAAGGAGCTTCCTTCCAACGGACAGTGATCCTAATTGCTTACTGTAAAAACAAGTAAAATAACTTGGAGTTAGCAATGCAGTGCGAAATCACGTCCAAGCTTGCAATACATCGAGCTGCAACTCTCCAAAGCTTCGAACAATAATCTAAGCCCAACATTTGCGGTTTTTATACCGACTTCAATAACCTTTCTCGCATTTCCTAACGCTCGGTTGGCCACAGTAATTACTCGGTTATATTCGCACAAGTTAGCAATGCGAATTTAATTGATCAGACGAGCGGTTATTATTATATGTCATTATTATATGTCATTACGAGATTCAAGTGGACCCGAAAGACGTCGTCTTTCGGGTCCACTTGAATCTATAATGACGTATCTACTTTTAAAAAATATATAATGGCTGTTTGATAAAAACACAAAATGTAATACAGATTATCTAGTTTGTTCAACAGATCTGCCAATACTAGCTAATCACTTGAAGGTGTCAACTATCTATTATGTTTCGATTCCGTCCTAAGTATATTTTATTTATTTATTTAGCAGCTAACCTTACAGAGTGTAACAGTTCACAAATACATTTAAAAAATATATATATATAACCTATTACAAGGATAGACATATTAAAATTTATAAGTACAAAAAAAATTAGAAAATAATAACAATATACGTACATATAATTATATTAA
Organism: Synanthedon myopaeformis; assembly: GCA_944738685.1. Taxonomy (NCBI): domain Eukaryota; kingdom Metazoa; phylum Arthropoda; class Insecta; order Lepidoptera; family Sesiidae; genus Synanthedon; species Synanthedon myopaeformis. Next base: position 10,799,880 of record OX122915.1, read on the forward strand.
CATATTATACATTTTGCGTAAATACATACATAAAAACACATGTGCGTGATATTAAGAAAAATGTATATAAGCTGAACATTATATTAAAAAAACATTGTATTAAAAAAACATGATAATCTGTTATCTGTTATAATAATCGGTAATGAAAAAAGTGGGAAATCGATAAAATGTAACGAGATAGCTGAAACAGCAGTCAGATTAAATAGAGTAACATAGTCTAAACTTTTAGATATAAAAGGTCTAAAAAACACATGATATAAGGCCTCTACTAGATTGTTTGTCGACATATGTACTAAAGATGTAACCCTTAGTACATAGGTTACGGTTACGATATACGGTTATCTATGTCTATGGCTATGGTATGGGCCTATGGGCTATCTAGGTTAATTCGGTCTATCTAGAAGTGAAAAAAAACCAAATTTTTTTTAATCCGATCTGATAATTTGCAATTTAGTTAATGCACGTGTATATTTTTATGTTTGTCTGTCTACTTGTTCTTTCAGGTTTACCTCCGAAACAGCTAAAACAAATTTTATAAAACTTTCAAAGGCATATAGAAACATTTTCTCGATTACAAGAACTTAATTTGGAAACACATTTTTTTGCCTTGTACCACTGAAGAATAATGAGCGTTTTTAAACCACTCGTTTATTATGGTTACAATATGTCAAACTTGTTTGAGAACGTATTCAACATTCAATATAACTTTTGTCGAATGAACAAAGATTGTCATGACGAGAACTTCCTCTCAACTTGCGGTAATGGAATTAGTTTTAGCATAATATTTAACAATTTTCCATTAATCACTTTTCTTATGTTAATTTATATTTCTTAGGGCCTCTTTCACCACGTGTCAAGTAGGCTAACCGCCATTTAAAGTCACCGGTAACCGGGAATGAACATTAAAAAGAAAATAATAAAAAAAATCGCCTATCGAAGGATGCAGTAAACCGAGAGCATAATTTAATAAAACATAAAATTATTTCTAAAAGTTGGAAGTTGGTGAAAGAGGCCCTAAAACTTACTTCATTTTATTATTTAAAGACTTTCACATTAGTTTTGAAATATCTTGAGGGCTCATTAGAATGGTCTCAACAGAATGTGGAGGATTAGTTTATAATTTTTAATTATAGCTTGTCGTATGTTTATTGTTTAAAATAGAATGTCTCAATTTATCTAGTTCTTCTAATTATCTACCAACCAAGAAATAAAACTCACTTGGGCCTTAGATACTTATTTAAATAGTTTGTGTAAATATCGTAGTTTAATTGAAATTATTTAATAATAATAATTATTAATAAAATTATTATATTTATAATAAAATTATAATTTTGTAAAAAATGAGAATTTCAAAATACACGAAAAGCATTTAAAAAATTTAGTCGAATATACAAGCGCTAGATTTCATTATAGCTAATAGGTTCTTATAACTCGATAGAAGTAAGTACATATTGTTATATCAGTTCACAAAGAATAATGTATCAAAACTCGATCCATTTCTCCAAGTGTCGGAGCACTTATGTTGTTATTAATTTACGATCCCAACTTTGCACAAAGTTCTGTACTTAATCTGTGCTTTGGAACTAAACACACAAAAATGTTCACATTAATCTAATACACCTTTAACACAAAGAAAAATAACATTCATTTTTCTCATTCATGTATATCGCAGATATTACTAACGAACTAAGTAATTGATATAAGGCGTTTTCAATATTAAACTAGTAGTGTTATTATGATTGTACTTGCGATTCATTTTACTTCCATCAAAATTCTATTAACTAATTTCTATTTATTTTTTATATGAAAAAGTCATTTGCGTATGGATACAAATTTATGTTATTAATATTACACGCAACACAGTTTTTATGTGTGTATGTAAATAATAAATTATTATTACTGTCGCAATATATATTTTTCAAAACTGATAATAAGATAAATATTTTTATATTAGTAAATTTGTAAATGTCTTAACATAGATCACTATGAATAAGTAGTGGAATTATTATAGGTATAGAAATTTTGCAGATTAAAATTTACTTTCCTTGAGAGATAAACCTACTTCTCTTGTATGAGTGAAATGTTAGACCAGAACTTTTCAAAAACCATATAATAATTTAGAGACATTTAACAACATAAAAGAAATTCAACAAATTCAAAAATGGTCTATACCTTCATTCAGTATATTCCTACAATCATCCAAGAACTTTGTACGTACATACATACATTCCATTCTAGCTGAGGTCCGTGCCGAAAGTCATCTCAAGACAAACCGGGCATCCCATTTCCGTAGCAAATAAGCGAATAACTTCAAACATTACCTGGGCGCTTTGCTAGAAAGTATGGTCACAGTATAGAATAACTTCAGAGTGTTACTATCATCATCAACATCATCTCAGAAGTAATCCACCTCTCATAATTTTCCAGCAGGATCGATCCAAATCATCTAATGAATGCTGCCTATCCTACTAATATTATAAATGCAAACGTTTGTGAGGATCAATAGATGTTTATTACTCTTTCATCTTAACGGATTTAGATTTATTACCTAGATTAACATATAGGATACTTTCTATCCTGGAAAAATGTTGGGGTTCCGAGGGATCACCTAAAAATGTAAAAAAAAATGGGCGCCATGGCGGCGGCGCCACCGTCGTCACAGCGATGAAGATGTCAGGTATTTTCTCAGGTGTTATATTATTTGTTTTTCAACGCGGACTAAGTCACGAGCACCAGCTACTTAGTATAAGAGAGAAGGACTGGAAATGCTAGGCAGTTTGCTTACCGCATCTCTAGTTTATATAAGGCTCTCATCTCGTCGTCCAGCCACATTCTAACTGCAAATTTACTACATTTGCATCTCAAGGGAGTGAATTCACTTCTCGTTTAAGTTCCATTTCACTTGTTTACAATTCAAGTAGAAATGGTAGAAGTCTTTACTATGTACCTGCTTCTGTGTAATGTCAACAACCGCTATTTTTATTACTCCTCTGTCGAACAAATTGGTGAGCGGATTTCTGCTATGAAATTCCTGTTACGTCAGAATAGAAAGAAGACGTATACAGTGGGTTGGCAAGCCTGTTGTCTTAGTAATTCTTTATAATAAAATATAGATTTAGTAGTTAGTCTGTTTCATATAAATAAATAAATATTTATTAAAATATTTACTGATTTCTTCTATTTTACGAGTTACATTGACGATTTCATTGATGGCAAAAACTTCACCATGGGATTCAAAGTAAAAGATTCCTATTACATTTATTTATTTTCTACTAGAGATCCGAAGTCAATTTCTTCGTGTTAAGAAGTTACTCTTGTCAACTTGAATACCGCGGCGAGTTTTTCCAAGTTTTTCCAAGCTATTAAAAGCTTGTACTGACCGATTTATTTTAAAAAGTAAGATTAAATATTACATTGATTAAAAAAAACCTTTACCTAAATAAAATATACAATGAACAAAGTTGATAAATAATAGAATCAATAATAAATAATAATGAAATAAATAATAATAGAATACATTTATTGCGGAAGAGAATAAAGTTATAACTTTTGTTAATTTTCAAACATCAATTTGTCTATATTTTTATTTGAAAGGCAAGTGTTGTTAGCTTATAAATTTCTCTTAGAAATTGTGTTTATTGTGTTCGTGCAATTTATGCGAAGTGGCCACCAAACGGAGGGCCCGTATTGATTGTTTCATAAAATAAATATTTATAAACAGAAGGGAACAAACCACAGACAACAGGCGCCGGAAGTGGAATACTTAAGTATAGGGTGGCGTTATTATACCTATTTCTATTGTAAAACAGTAAAACAAATGCTGATCACAGGCATTCTCCTAAAATTTGAAGCTAAATTATTAATGTTTAATCCACGTTTTAAATAGAAAAACATTCAGAGGTAGATCTACTGGACTATAATTTCGTATTGCTTAACTCATATTGAATTTGTTTGTTTATTTGTTACGCTTTCATGCCTTAACTACTGAATCGATAATCATGAAATTTTTCAAACACATTGTCAGGGATACAGGAAAGAACATAGGTTACCTTTCAACTTAAAAAGAAAGTATTGTTTCAGAGGGATGATATAAAAAAAGATCGAATAAATTTGTGGCGACGTCGTCGTCGTCACCGTTGGGAAATCCTCTTGGATACCCGGCAGTGTGGGGGACACTGCGGGGTTATGCCGGATTTCTACCGGCTAAAACCCAACGACTTTCTTTCTAGCGCGGCCGTTGATGGGCGGGGTCGTGGGGACGTTATGACACGACTTCGATGCCCCGCCACGGCTATCCAGCGCGGGGAAGAGTCATGCGTTACCTAGCAACTGAAAAACAAAATGTCCAAGATGTAAAAACGTATATTTTCTCGCAACATTGCATTGTTATTTTTACACAACAGGAGGGTATAAGGATTGTATAAGGAAATTGGAAAAAAAATTATTAATAAACAAGTTTAATAAAATAAATAAACATTTTTAAGGCGGGGTCGAAAGACTGCTTATTGTTGGGATGGTAGGGATTTTCTCCAGGGAGACCACTAGGAATTTTTAAGGCTTGGGTCACAGCAAAGCGGCTCTACAGGTATATACTTTATATTAGAGAAAGTTATGAAAACACTTGTTATAAAAATTATGGATATAAAAAAAATTCTAAATTTTGCAAATAATGCAGATAATGTAAATGTGGGATTGTAAATGACTCCACATTAATTATTTACATATTTACACACATTTATTATATACATTTATACAATTGATGAAACGCACGAATGGGCGTTTTTACATTACGCACGATGGGCGTTTGTGTTGTTGAGTCGCGAGAAAGCGCGTGCTTTCTATAGCAGAGTTGAAGGCCGACTGTCTCTCGTTTCCGTGCTTCTTCATTTGAAAGAATGACACGGAAACTAAAACGTAAGTTCCAAATAGGTAACTTAAAGGAGGTCGCCACATCAGCCCCCCCGGAGACCGTAGGTCGTAACGAAGAGTAGACTGGAAGGAGTGGACAGCACTTGGTGGCACGTTGCTGGGTGATGGCACCAGCAGTGTCCATTATCTGGATCGATGAACTGGCTGCTGGAACGTATCCGTGTGCGCCAGCCTGGATAACGCTATTAGGAGTGCGCGGTCGCGTCGACTTTCTCAGGCCAGCTAGCTTCTGTCCGAAATCTTCGATGACGTCGTATTTCGGTTTCGTTTGACGACGTAGTCTTCGACGAAAAATGCAAATTCGTAGAAAAAATTTTTCGTTTGTTTCGAATGTCACTTTGTCAACAACATGGTAACTATGGAAAACTGTCCAATTTTTTCTTAAAATGTTCTTTATAGTCGCGGGTCACCAATTTAATGTGGTATGGAAAGGAACTCCACATTAATATTTACATATTTACACACATTTATTATATACATTTATACAATTGATGAAACGCACGAATGGGCGTTTTTACATTACGCACGATGGGCGTTTGTGTTGAGTCGCGAGAAAGCGCGTGCTTTCTATAGCAGAGTTGAAGGCCGACTGTCTCTCGTTTCCGTGCTTCTTCATTTGAAAGAATGACACGGAAACTAAAACGTAAGTTCCAAATAGGTAACTTAAAGGAGGTCGCCACATAAATAATGCAGATGTGTAATGTTATGAACATGTGCTTTGTTACGAAACAAACAAAAGAAAGCAATCACGAGCGACAAGTCAGCAGAGGGGGGGGGTTAGTAAACATATACATACACATATACCTGTATGTGACTGTAACGCCCTGACATATAAATTTCAGTGAACTCCAAAAGTAAGTTGCGTGATGCGAAGTATTTACCAAGTGCACGTACAATGCTCTCTCTGGGGAATATCGTGTTTATGTTTTCATGACACGGCGAGGACTCGTGAAATTTTAACTCGAATTTTCAGCTAAAGTCCGCTTAACACGTCAAATTTATCCTTCCAATTACAGCACGATCCGTCGCCTTTATTGTTTACAAGTTGTGGCCGTGGCTACACATGATAAGGCGGTAGTAAGGGACGCCAGAAACCATTCACCTATTTCTATATATTTGTGACTTTCGGTACTACTATTGTTTCTGTTGACATTTTCATTTTTATTTTTTAATAATCCCTCGCGACAGTACTTTGTTTCGATTGGTCTTTCAATAAAATTAGAAAAACTTTGTTTTGTCGCCAATTAAACATAAAAATTCGAGTAAGTTTGCTGCGCCAAAACCGTTCTCCAATGCGTCAGAAAATTCAGCAAGTTGACGGCTAACCTTCAGGACCTTCAGGAGAGAGGTATGAATTATCCTACTCTCCATTTTGTACCCTTTCATGATTATCCACCGATAGTAATTAACACAGGGTGGGTGCATGGTATTATAAAACAATACAACATGTTAGGCAAAAATTAAATATAAGCGTAGATATTAAAATTTCGTCATAAATAATGACGATTGTTATGAGAAATCGAATCATCATTAAAATTTATTAGTACGTAGGTGTATATTTTTTTTATATTTTTAAATTGTATAGCCTTTTTTATTATATTTGCAACGAAACAAATATATTTTTAATTTTTTAAACCTCGCTACAATATGTTGTCTGTGTTTCACAATCTGTGTTGACAAGAGTCGTGTAGTGGTCATTAATGCATGAGTGAACTGCGGTTCTATTTTTAAAAGCATACCCATAATACTATTTTATATTGAAAAAAACTTTAAAAATTTCCATTTGTAGTCGTAATTCGTAATTTTTGAAAATAATTAATTTTGTACATTTAAAGTTTCAATTTAAGTGCGATTTTATTTTCAATGCTATTTCAAGAGCTATATAACAACATTTTAATATAGACCCATTATAAAATTAGATAAGATAGGACAAACAATGCCTAAGCATTTCCGTGAAAGCTGCAGCGAGACTACGATGCATACGAGCAATACATTTATTAAAATGGAAAATACATTTCCAGCGTGTTTTTGTTAAACGTTCATTTGTTTCATGTAAATTCGTACGTAAATTTCACCGTTGAATTGTAATCTCGATGAAAGCTCACGTCGCTTACAATAAAATACTTTTTATTCCAACGTTTCACTCCCTTATTTTCTCTACATTCCGGCAATAAAAACGGGACTATAAAATCTTTTACACATCCACCAAGTTTTTTATTTATATTGTTCTTCTTAATATTTTAAATGACATTTGCACTCTAGTTGAATTACATTTAGATTTACTTTTAACCCAGACGCCCGACGCAAAAACGGGGTATTATAAGTTTGTTGTGCGTGTATCTGTATGTGGAATCGTAGCACAAAAACGGATGGATCGATTTTAATCAGGGTCTTTGTGTGTTTGAAAGCCAACCTGTTCGAGATAGTCTTACTTCTAGCGACTGTACAATGATGAGTGCTTCGATGAGTTGTTCCAACATTAGTTGGATGGCTTTTATTACACCAACTTTTAAGTATGGTACTGTACACCATAGATGTGGAGTTCATCCGCATTACTTGGATAAGGTGCCACTGCGCATAGTTCGGATAAATAAAGACTTTTTATCCTGTCTTCTACTGAGGTGTTTCCGCCTAGTTAATAATGATCTTCAAGAGTGGTCGTAAACGCTTGCTTGTTACCACCTACCATCAGGTGGACTGTCTGCCTGCCACCCTTTATAAAATAAAAATAAAACAGCAGCTTGTCCTACCAAGACTGGCAGCGCATGGCATTGGGTAATCTTACCTAATAGGCTACGGTACCATACCATCAACAATTTGGATGTATTGATCACTTGTGCTAACAGTGAATAAAAATATCGCGAGTAAACCCGTGTGTCATTTCAGCTCTATTATTTCACTCTCTTGCTATCAGCTTTTCAGTGGAATACTGGAGAGCTAGTATATTTTTTTTTTATTTCTGTGTAGAATTGTGCATGTGTTCTACTTGTCCACACTTTTCGATTCGCTAGTAGGATGACTTGGCAATATTTTATCCGAAAGTCGACCAATTTGCAGCCAAGATGCAAACGCTTCGTTGCGTACTTCAGAAACGAAGAGAGAACGCTAAGAGAAAGCTTGCTGATTGGTTGTTGTAACGCCCCAATAAAATTTTGACCAATCACAGAGCTTTCTCTTGGCGTTCTCTCTTCGTTTCTGAAGTACGCAACGAAGCGTTTGCATCTTGGGCCGACTTGTAGCGTTGCTTGTGTTTAGGCGACGGTAGTCACATACCATCAGTAGACCGTCAGCCTCAACATAAAAAAAGAGTTGGTTCAACAGCTCACATTGACATTCATGGTGAGGTTGTTTAAATAAAAAACCCAATAAAGATAGTGCTTTATTCATTAGATACTATACAGAAAATCGCCAAAAACACGAAAAAACATCAACAATTTCGATATCGAAATCAACAGCTCAAACTATTCGTCACTAGAAAGCGGTAGGTTTTATGCTTTAATTGACGCAAAGTCGTGGTTAAGAGAGGCAGTGCCAAATGTGCGATTGGAACTAAAATTAGTAGCGACATTAAACGAGTATTTATATTATCAGTCCTTACTTAATCGCTAGAACATCACCTACGATAAATAAATATCATTAAGTCCTACTAGAATGAGGTAATCAACAAATAAATAGGGTTACTTAAGGCCTACTAGTAGACCAATCAATCGCCGAATTTAGAAAATCGACAATTATCTCAAGTTGAACGCTACATAATGTGGAATTTAAAAATTCAAACATATACGCTTTAAAAATACGCTTGAGAGTTCCATATATTTAAAATAAAGCATATTATGATAAAAGAAATTTCTTTTAAAATATTGTTTTGAAACTTGTACTTCTCAGATAACTAGAGATAATTCTCAATTTATTTTCGGCCTAATCTTATTTAATTTTATCAGGAGGTTACACACTTGAAATTTTATACATACTAAGATTTGTGTTTCACTGGCTCTGTCAACATTGTAACACTTTATAATACGAACATTCTGTTAATTTAAAAACATAAGCTAGGTACTCTACACGAAAATAAGTACCAGTGTCACCTAATTTCAACTTCGTAAGGTCAAGTAGATATGCAACCTCCCTACACAAAGTACACTTCACGCCAGGCGTGCCTTCTCGCAGTTAATTACAGAACCACGCCTAAATTCAAACTGCTTTTTTTTAAATTTTAATGGTATTCCTAATGTTACACACCTTTAGGCCTAAAACAGTACCATGCGTATATCGGTCGCGTATAAAACCACAGTGCGATACCTACCGATTGTTTGGTACAGTCGGATTTATGGCAAATGGATCCGTTTATTAATTGTTTAGTAGCTTCAGTATATCTGCTGATTCGTAATAAGAAAAAAAAAGTCAAAAAACGCATATCACAATACGCCGCCGAACGTCAGCTTCGTATTGTTGTGTTTTATAAACGTTAATGTATACGCGACCGATGTACGCGTGGCACTGTTTTAGGCCTTAGCAAGCCTATTGCGTTAAATATTTAGTATTATTATAATATTTCAAATATCTCGTACTTAATTGAAATTTTTAAATAAAAATGTACAATTTAAAACTTTTCAATTTCCAGCAAATGTAAAATTAAAATGACTTTTTTTTTTCTTTAAATTGTTTTTTTTTTAATTTCAAAGCGTTTTCTTTTAAACCAGGGTGTGTTTGGTGTTTTATTAGAAAAAAACGTTTCAACCATAGTTCAAAAACGAAATATTTTTCCTTGTAATTTAATTTTCAATTGAGTAGGCCGTGTTGACTGGTTTCTTTCGAAATAGGCTTACATTAAGTTTCTATATTGGCGTCTGTTTCAAACTGTAATTAACTAGACCGCATTGCCAGCACTATGCACGTTGCCATTCACACTCAGTGGTATCGTGTTGAACTCGTCATCGATGTCATCGGTTTTCCTGAAAACAAAGAAATTTACGGTACATTAAATACACTTCAATCATGACAAGGCAGCCTTTCTAATAGCTAAACATTGTTTCAGTAACCATAATTTGTCGAGTTGTTAAAGTGCTTGCTTTGCCTCACTGTCTTAGGAGTCGTGTGTTTGATTAGAGGCAGGGTCAATTTTGGAAAAGAACATTTCAAATGGGTCTAGTGTGAGTGTTCTAGAAGAGGTAGGGCACATTAATTAGTAATCAGTAACCACCCCGTCACAGAAGACCACAGTGAAGTAACCGCATGTGTGATGTCGTAGTTGGTGAGTGAGTAAAAGATAACATAGCTCAAGTAGTGGCTGGGGCACACTGCGTCATTTAGGTAGTCCATCTAGCGGCAGTAACCTAAGGCCCGGCGCCCATTATCGGCATCGGCAAGGAAAAGGATCCTTCGGCATCCCTACATGCAAGCGCACACTGTCGGGAAATATATGCCTTGGCATGCTGCAACGTTCTTAGGAATGCCAACGCGTCCTTAAGCATGCCGAAGCGTCTCGCGTTCTCTTCAGTAGGGCAAGCTATCCCCGCCTCAAGCGTACCGAAGCGGTATTTTTGTTACAACGACCATATATATTGAAAATTACTTTTTTATTGCTATGACGTTAATGTATATTACTATTATATTGTGTTACGTTGAGTGAATAAGGGATGCCAAAACCCATTTCCCTATCCCTTCCCTTATCCTTATCCTTAATCCTACTAAGGTCAGCAGCGCACTTGCAGCACTTGTGGCGTTGCTTGTGGTAAATAGGCGACGGTAGCCGCCTACCATTGAGTGAACCATCAGCCTGTCTAACTTCTAAATAATAAAAAAACTAGTGACTACGAAAAAATATATAAAACAAATACCTAAACAAAATAAATTATATATCCATTTCAAATAAAACAGTTCTAAAATTAATTATCCTCTTAATACCTTTTGAACTTCATAATGTTATATTAAAATACGAACATAAGGTACCTACCAATGAATTTGTAACTTCTAAGAACAAATAAACTTCCTGGAAATTATAATTCGTTTGTATAGCAAAATGGAAAGTACTTCAACTAATTTATTTAATAAAAACTTCGATCAACATTAAAATAACGGACATGCCTCTCGACATTGTGAAATTAATGAGAGACTTTCACACAAAATACAAATAATTTAAAACAAATGTTAGTGTATTATCTACAGTATATATTTATATTTCATTTAAATATTTATATTTAGTAGTAACTATCAAGTGCTGCCGATGTCAATGGACGCCATATCTTATAATAAGTGTCTGTCGTGATTCGCTATTTCTCGTTAATGTCTATCCAATTCCAATTGATTAAAACACATAAGTAAGGTCTTTTCAGACGACCAAACTTAACTAAATCCATTGTAGAGATCCACAAAGTATTTCGAGATTGGATTGTAAGATCAAACTAACTTACAATTAAGATAGCATCGTAATACGTCTAAAAACTAAGTTACTCGTAATGTTAAGATTATGGGGATCTTGAAACATTGGGACTATAAAAAAAAGCCTTGCCCCAACTGATAAAATGTTCTGTTTATTCAAAAAATGAATGAATGGGAAGTAAAATGCCAGCGATAACTATGATATAATAAAACATAAATTTATCTACCAAAAAAATTAATTAAAAACAAAATTACCATTACAATCCACTTTAAAAAAATCTGTTTCTTTCCAATAATGAATTATCCGCCAAATATGTATATCCAAATATATCAAACTGGGCAAATTTAATATCTACATAATCTGAGTTCAGAACATAAAACATTCTTGATTTATTTCCGCAAGATCTGGATTCCTATATAAATACAAATTAGAATTAAAATTAATTATTAAGTAAAATTTTAAATAAATTAAATTTAACAAATTACGTACATACAAAGGCGTTTGTTTAATTCGAAAGTATGTTAATTTTCGTGGTTTGTGAATTTGTAAAAAACTTTTTGAAATGGTTGGTTGGTTGTTATTCACTTAATCCCGTACAAACTGCTGAATGTTTGAATTGGGATAAAACTTATTAAAACATGGGACCATTTTTGGGTAATAAATACTTTCACGTTTTGTCTCTATAAAGAACTCAATTCTCTCAATCATGATGAAGCCGCGACCAAGGTACATATTATTATATACTATTATTATGTATGTGTACGTCACTATCAATTTACGCAAGAAAGCTATCAAGCATACATTGTATAGCTATGTGTGTGTGAATAGTTAAACATAAGCCTATCGACACTTGACATGTGTGATGTGTGGTACAAGTTATAACCGATACGGTGGGAAAATAGTTTACATTTGGTATTCTTAATGTCTACTCTAATAGTTCATTCTAAAGGTAAATTCTAATTATTAGTTAAACTATTATTTGAATAAGATGAGCAGTTTCGGAAATAATATATTACTACCAAACTTACAAAAATCATACCTATTTCTGTATAATATTACGTTATTAATAGAAGTCTTGTTACGCATTTCTAAAGCTCTGAGAAACCTATTTGCTAGCATATAATAAATTACTAATAGTTAGTAAGTAACTATGGGGGATTTGCTATTCTCGCCACGTTTATAAAGCCTGTTGGCAAGCGCAGTTTAGTATATTGTCCGCAAAGGTGTAGTTCTGATGTATCGGTCGGACGATAAAAGTATTGGGATTAAACATAAAGTGGTTTAATTAATGTATCCGAAATAGAGAGTGCTAACAGGATAAAAGATGCGGAATATGGTGGGGATAGGGAAATTTGCTCTAACTTCCCTTATTCACTTAGAAATTTACAACAACACACGTAAGTACTGTTATTTTACTGTGGTCGTCCATTAGAGAGTGGTTACTGCCACCACACAGAATGTCCAGTTTATGACTGCGGAACGCAGTGTAAAACTTGCCGACGTGATATATATGTATATCACCGATTAAACAAAACGTAATAAACAAAAAATTTTAATCCATTTATAAGAAAGAATATATTTTCCATCAGCTATTTGAATCGCTGTCTCTTATGTTTTTGGAACACAGTATAACAATGAGTATTGTAGTAAGTGAACAGATGAACGTTAATGGATCGACTTCCTGCGGTGACCACACTTATATACATAAGTAAACTATATCTCTGAAGGGCTCAGTGAGAGATACTAAGCTCTGGTTACTACAGAGTGCCACACAGTACCTAAGTAGATAATCTATAAAAAGTTGATAAAAAAAATTAAAAATTGACGACCCATTTGGTCGAGTGGTTAACGCTGGTTGCTTTAACGCTCTATCTCGGGGTTTTTATTATCAGCAGGGCCAACTTTAGAATTGAACTTTTCATTATTCGCATTGATCTGGTAAGTAGTGGCAGTGATAATGAGTTTTGCATTTATTTGGGCAGCCTCTTTGATGTCTGTAACTACCCCCAGTAACCACCGTGATATGACAGCATGTTTTTTTTTTATGGAAAGTACGTGTTTTTATAGAAAGTATTTTTTTTTTAATATTTTTATGAAAATTACACCTGAAATATCTGGCAGGTCTTCAGTATGGCAAGGAAAAAGTTGCAACTGCTACGTCAAGTTGTCTGCAACGCTGATAATATTTATCAGCATTATACGCTGATAAAATTTATACTAGGATTATTAGTATTTTAGATCACGATCCAGAAAGATCATGAAATCAGTTCATTTCAGCATAAGAAGATCGGTTTATCTTTAGCAACAGCATGCATAACTATCTTTTGACTCCGGTAAAGATACATAAACTATTTTGTTTGGATCTGCTAGAAGGAGACTAAGAGAGAATGCGATTATATTTATTCTAAATCACAAACCCATACGAAACCATAACCCTTACGAAACATAATTTTTATGACAAAATATATCATAAAAATTTATAATATTTTATAAATAAATATTTTTATTATTAAGTTATGATAATTTTTATGACTTCAATAGTAGTACTACCCACATATTTACTCTATTATTGACAAATTATCTTTAGATAAAATCGTTATTGCCATATCATTATTATGCAATCCCTTTGAACCGTAGATGGTATGTTGCATCGCTGCCTTACCGTTTGTTCTCTACTGTTACACACAGAAGACAAACATGCCTTACAGCTCAATAAGCATGGAACGCATCCAACCTTTGTCAATATTGTATTCGTGGAGGCAAAGTTTGCATCGACTTATAAAGGAAGCGACATTGTACTCGTACGAGAATATATGTACATGTATATACATAAGATAGGTACTAATACCTGAAGATACATTGTAGGTAGATATCTCGGTAGAAAATGATTAAGTAGCGTGATCAAAAAGTAGCAAGAATTTTCAATTTCAAACTGTCGGGTTTATCCGAACGCGGAATTTTTGTTATTCTTATGTTGGCACAGCCTTTACTGAAATTTGTGATATCAGTAAAGGTTGTCTTTGTGGTAAGAGTAAAATTTATTTCTCAATTTAATTTCTTTCTTTCTTTCTTTCTTTATGTGCAAGTTAATGTCTCTGAAAAAAAAGTAGGTTAGAAACCTAGCTGTTTTTAAAGTGCTGTTTAATAAGAGACTACACCATTCCTTTTTAACATGAATATAATATGAAATAAAAAGCACTGTTTGCTTTAAAAAATCTAAGCCTTAGAAAATTGTAGACAACCACTGAAACATCAGTGAACAACTAATGAGACTTCAAGATATAATTGCAAAAATTTATGAAGATGTTTGGATGATTGATACTCAATTAACTTAATAAATTGCTGAACAGATTTCGATGCTAATCGATAATGTCAATCGAAAGAATTTCTTGGAGTAACCTATTTGATAAATAAATTATTTGATTTTGATGAAACTGGACTTAGAGATTGACTATGTTAAGAATTAAAACTGGATCTCATTTGTCCCAATAAGTTTTCGTAGGTAAATATTTAACTGGTTAGCGATCCAAATAGGTACTAAATGAAGCTTTTTGTATATTTAATTGACACTATAGTAATTTAGTAACAATTTTCCATGAGATATTATTAACATGCATTCGTTTCGGTGTTTTAAATAAATATAATAATACATATTAACTATGTAGTATAAAATAATAAAAAGCATATAATCAAAATCAACTTACCGTTTTCTGTATTTGTATATGATTAATACGATGAAAGCGTTTCCGATGAAAAGCGCCGCTATCAAAAGCGACGGAATCACAATGTCTGGGAACAATAAAAATAAATATGTAGGTAAATATCACTTATATGGAATTTGACATCACAACGGTTCCAAGGAAAAATTGCTTTAGCAATTTTTGAATTATTAATGTTATCTATAAGCTTTTTAGTGTATACAATAGGTATAATATTATATGTTAACGCCTACAAAATTACATTTATTACAATTATCGAATATAGATAATTTACCATGATAACTTAGTACCAGAAGGCCACTGTGTAATAACAGCAAATGATCTATTATCTATCCGTCTTATTCACGAACAGTTGAATTTGTTGAAATATCAATTTATATATTTCTATTCCAATATTATAAAGAGAGAATGTTTGTAATGAATAAACTCAAAAACTACTGGGCCGATTTTGTAAATTCACCTATAGAAAGCTACATTTTCAACTAGTAACACTAGTTACGTGGGCGAAATCGCGTGCAACAGCTAGTATAATATAGAGTAGCTGTCCGCCTCTGTCTGTTTCTCTTGTAAGTCACCAATCTTAGTGTGACTTACAAGAAGTTAGCGGAGTATCAATAGTAATTAAGTTAGCTAAGATTTGTTGGTTTATCTATTTATAAATATAATAATACTAGCTGGTGCCCGCGACATCGTCGCGTAAAAATTATATTACTAAAACCTTCCTAGAGAACCACTCTATCCATTGGCACCCATTGGTGAAAACAGCATGAAAATCGGTGCAATAGTTTTTGAGTTTATCGCAAACAGACAGACAGACAGACAGACGCGGCGAGGACTTTGTTTTATAATATGTAAGGATAAAGTGGCTGTCCGCCTTCTTCTAAACTATCTTAGCGCCTTAACATAATTTCACTAGATAAGAAGAAAAACCTTCCGCAGATTTCCTGGGGTGATTTAGTTTCGAGCTTAGCAACATTTAGCGATTCATTTTTATTAATATACATTTTTGATGAGTAAACCTACAACGCCTGACGATGTTAAAAAGTAATTCGATTCACTGGACCATTTTATGATCGTTTGAGAACTGAAACTCTTAATGCTACCCTTACTCGGTGCGAGTATTCGCTATGGAAGACAATTACACGCGCAGACAAGCATGAAAACATCGTATTGTACCTGATTGTACGTCGAAAATTAACGTGAACATTTAATTGGAGAAAATATAAGGAAATCGAAACAAACAATTTTTGCGTATGTAATTTATGCTATTCATAGATTTGACAGATTTTCTTACAGTATTGCGTAGAAAAAACTAGAGAGATTAAATCTCTATATATAGAGTCCAAATTGGAGAAATAACTTAGTGTGATTAATGTTACTGTAATCTATACTAATATTATAAACAGAAAAGATTTGTATTTTTGTTTGTAACGAATAAACTCAAAAACTACTCGACCGATTTTAAAAATTCAATCACATATATAAAGCTACAATATCAGGGAGTAACATAAGCTATGTTTTATAAAGTTACGCGGACGAAGTCACGTGCAACAGCTAGTAAACTGTAAAGTTAATGGTAGAATTACCATTAGAATCAGAGACTGGGCGCAGCTTATTTCACTACTCGAAACTCAAAGCTCATTGGAAAGCAACTTAAATATGTACATTTCTATGATGTAATCTACCTTTTGCACTATCCATTGCCGAGTAAATAGCGAGACAGGCAATAAGCACTAAGCTAGTCTAATTGTCTATTCGTAGTTAGTTCTCTGCGGCTTTACACTTCTTCAAAGTTTCGAGGCGCTTTTACACGAAGCCATTCAATTTGCATAAATACTTCCCTTTTGTTCACTTTCAAAGGAGTTATACGTCACAAAACCGAGTTGAATAGCGCTTGACGCATTCTAAGGTAACCGTATTAAATAAAATTTGCGATTTCAAATTGTTTAATTTCGATTTAAATTGCATGTAATTCATTTATATCTAAATTAATCAATAGTACAGATTTTTTTTGTTTGAACGTGCTAATCTCTAGAACTGGCAGTCGGATTTGAACTAGCAGATAGATATGGTAGCCGAAATCATTGAAGTTGATTTGAGGTTATTTAAAATCACTTAGTAGAGTTGCATAAAGAGCTGACCAAAACGAAAAAAGTCAGAAAGTACTCCAAGTGGCGCCTTGCCTTGCAAGTGCGTTAAGCAGTAATTTGGGAAGCCTGTCTGGCGGTAGAAACCAACCTCTTTGGGTTAAATAACAGCATGTGTTTTGGTGATTGAGCACGGAATGCCAGAGCCCATTTCCTTGACCCAATCCCTCATCCACAATTCCACTATGACCATATGACTATGCGCACTTGCAGCACCTGTGGCGTTGCTTGTGTTATATACACGAAGACCTCTCTGAAGACCTTTACTGCGGTGGGCCAGTGGCCACATTAGGCTGATTGAAAAAAACAACCATTTCACTTATCCGATTTCTTTAAATTAGTCTGTACCTAGTCTAATCTATCTATCTAGGTACAGATGAAAATATGTATACCTAGTCTAACAGTTTTTAACAATATTCGTACACTTTCTATAGAATATTTCTAACAAGGTAAAAACAATAACCATTAGTGGTAGTTTATGGACAGATAATAATGACGCACTTACCAACAATCATGTTAGCCTCGTTGTGCGGAATTTTGGTATCTTTATCTGAACGTTTCGGTGCTGAATCGTTTCCTGCGGCCGATAGAGCCGTCTCCTCTGCAATGATAAAATTTATCTCAACACAAAGATAACTCTTAAACAAAAGTGTTATTGGTTTTCAATATAATAGGATTAATATTTAGAGATTCACGATTAATACATTTATAAATTAAAAATTGTGATGTTATATTAAAAAATATAAGCATTTGAAATGTTGGCGAATGACATTTACGCCGATAAAGACTTCTGTCACAAGTAAAACAATTCATAATATATTTTATGTAGTTATAGACACATAGATATATAGGTAACACATGGAGATCAGTAAAATGCTACTTCCTTGGACTATATTAAAAAAAAAAAAGTACAAATTATTACTCATGTTATGTACAATTCTGCCTCGAACGGCAAAATGTGTTCAAAGCTTATACCATTATTTCCCCTATATCCGAAACTAAACAGCTACTAGAACTTACATTATCACCCCAAAATGAACCTAAATAGAACTGAATATTGTCGTTTTCACATTAACTAAATAGTACGCCCTGAAGCAATTCCGCTTAGTACTCCCGGGAGTCTGAAAAAATAATCGAGAAGTTCCATTTGATAGCCTCATTCCTTAATGAAATGGTGTGTGATTATGTGTGTTTTTATTGCCTTTGTCTCTTACAATACTAACAATGAACCGTATTTGTATGTTTATAGCAAGATTTAAATAAATAAAAAAGAGAATACGACTCGAAACGACTTCTCTTTTTTTTACCCTCGACTCCCAACGCTATAACGGGGTGTTATATTATGTTTGACGTATACTGTGTAATGTGTATCTGAAGTGTCTGTCTATGGAATCGTAGCTCCCAAACAGATAAACCGATTTCGATCCGGTTTTTTTTTTTAGTTTGATAGCAACATGATTGAAATTGTTCTCAGCTATAGGTTATGAATATCTCTATTCAGGCTTTTGAAGAACTTCAACCACTTCCTAGTTGACGAAGGGATTTCACTAACCTCCACAGGATGATTGATGTGAAATTTGGTATACTGTTACTTTGGTGGTATTTCCATGAAATGGTAACCTTGATCTGATGCTGCAGCATCAAGTAGTTTGCGGGACATCCAACTCAACTTTCAGCACATATATGTTTAGGCTCAATACAAAGTCGGTTACTTTATAATTTTAATTATAGATTGTTATTTAAAATATAGATTACTTATGGATTCATAAAAAATATGCATTTATATATAATTACGTTCTACTACTAAGATTAGGTGTCTCCCCCATGTGATTAAGCTAAATTAGCCCACAACTATAGCCAAAAGCGGAATAGAAATCTTGAGATTTCTTTGATCATTGATAGCCTTCAAGATACACAGTTTTCTTATATTATATTTTACCGCTAAAGGAAGTAATATTTTTGTCGCCTATCCATGAAATTGAATAAACTTGCTGACTGACTACACCAGTATCTGCGTTTATACTATTTTGACAGCTGAGTTTTCGAACTTCTGTCAATATTATTAACAAATACTGCTGCGATTATTTGCAACGATTATTGTATCATTATTTGTAACAATAATAATAACATAATAACTATTAACTATGCTAATGATCCTCATTTGACGTTTACTGTTTGTACGTTAGCTAATTATTATACACTCAGCGGCACGAAAACTTGGCCAACACAGAAATTTGCGATAGTTTGCATTTTAATACTTTTTCATTCATAAATACAAAGCAGGTGTGTTCAATAAGTGTCTCTTTTAGGTTTTTAATCCTTTTTTAATGACAATTAACCGTTTACCTTCCTAACAATTAAGATTAAATAAAACCAAACGTTTTCACAGAAAATCTTAACTTTCAGCACTCAACTTTAAAACACTAGGAAATGCGGGATTGCTAATTTTTCATTATTTTTTACACATCTTAATATCGGGTAATTCCTCCTCTAGCCATGATAACTGCCTGCATTCGATCTGGCATGCTTTGGATAATGCTTTTGACCTCAACTTGCGGTATGTCATCCCATGCGGACCAAGCAGCATTTCGGAGCTCAGCAAGTGTCCGTGGTGGATTGAATTTGTTTTTTATCTTTTTTTAAGCATGTCCCAGACATGCTCTATGGGATTTAGATCAGGACTACGAGCTGGCCACTCCAATTTTTGAATTCTGACCTCTTGAAGGTATTCATTGACGCAATGTGCGACATGTGGGCGTGCATTATCGTGCATTAGCAGAAATTGGTCTTCGCCAATGAACCCCGAAAACGGTAAAACATGATCTTGAAGGATCTCTTCAATGTATCGAGAAGCAGTTAGCCGGTTGTCGACGATAGCCAACTCGGTACGAGCGTCGGAACTTATTCCTCCCCACACCATTATGGAGCCACCATGAAAACTCACAGTTTGTGTAGTGGTGATGGGTAAAAATCGTTCTCCTCTTTTCCTCCACACTCGTTGTCGACCATCTGGTGCACGTAAAGCTATCCTACACTCGTCAGTGAACAAAACCTTAGCCCACTGCTCGTGGGTCCAGTTGGCATGTTCTTGAGCGAAACGAAGTCTTGCTATTCGATGTTGTCTAAGAAGCTCTGGGCCGCGTGCTGGTCTACGGGCTTTCAAATTAACTTCCTCCATACGTCTTCTCACCGTACGCTCGCTAACATTAACACCTCTCGTGATTTGGAGTCGCGAGCGGATTTCAACTGCAGTGAGGAAGCGATTTCGCAGAATTTCAAGGTTAATAAAGCGGTCATCTCTGGCCGATGTGCATCTTACACCTCCACTACCTGGTCTGCGGGTGTAGCCGCCAGTCTCCTGGTATCGTTTCAATGCATATTGCATTGAAGAACGTGGTACGTTTAGCGTTGTAGCCACTTCGCGTTGTGTCATCCCTTGGTTGACTAATGCCACGGCTTGTGCAACCTGAGCTGGTGTTAAGGGCATTTTTTTTCGTTTTTTAGCACCTTCGTTTATTGGATTAAAAGCACAAAATGACCGATGTTTGGTAACTGAATAGTACACAATATTAAAATACGGAGTTTAAAAATTCAACTTAGTCGCTCAAATGACTCGATTCATCTAAAGCTTAAAACAAATGTCAAATTGCACTCAAACATAATAAATTACCCTCTTGAACTAATCGGAAGTATTTTTTCGTCTCACCCTCATACCAAAAAAATTATTATAAACACTAACAACTTTGTTATCGCAAGATAAGCGCTTGGCCAAGATTCCGTGCCGCTGAGTGTAGAACGTCAAATTGCAATTATAATAAATAGACACCAGACAAAGTGAATAAAATTATTATTATTACAGTAGGAATAAATATATTAATGAAATTAGTTTTTGGGTCAAAAGTTACAAATCATAATTGAATCATATGATGATCCATCAAAATATGGCTTGTTACTTGGTTACAATACACTCACTGGTAACAAAATGTATACAGCAGATTTTTATTTTATAATAGTAAATAGTTTCAAAGTTATCTAATAAACAAAGCCTGACAAAAATATATTGGCAAGATTAAATAAATGTTTTGAAACCTAAGAAAAAGGGGCGAGGACGAAGTCGCGGGTAATAGCAATTCTTTTATGAAATGTAAACTGGCGTACACTTAGTAACATAAGTCTATATTATAACAAGTTATAGATTTTAAAAACTGACAAAAAACTTAATGTTATTCACGTCTAACATTTGCTTATCGATATGACAAATCACATATCCCTAAAAATATAATTTCCAAATATAATTTTAAATTTTTTGAAATGATGGTTTATAAAAAAATTACAATTGATTTTGCGTTGTCCCCGTGTGTAGCTATTTATTTAGCAAACCTCTGGAGCGATGGTAGATAATTCAGTTCACGGACCTGAGATAGTGCCCGGAGTCCATAACTAATGTGACGCACGGCCCTTTAGGGAACCTAGGGTTGTCAGAAGTCTAACATATTTATTCAAAATATTTTTGTAACTAACTGGTGCCCGCAACTTCGTCAGCGTTGAACGATGAGAGGTACCCTATGTCCTTTATGGTGTCCCAGACCACGTATATGCAAAATTTAATGGTGATCGGTTCAGTAGTTTTAGCGTGGAGTTACAAACATCCATACATCCAAACATACTTTCGCATTTATAATATTAGTACGGAAGTACGGATTTGTTCGGTTCGGTCGTGGTTTATTTCGTTTTTAACCCTCGACGCAAAAGAGGAGTGTCATCAGTTTGATTTATGTCTGTGTGTCTGTCTGTGGCATCATAACTCCCAAACATATGGACCGATTTTGATCCGGTTTTATTTTGTTTTAATTAAAGCTGGCGTGATCAAGATGGTTCTTAGCCTATAATTTATTAAATTCTGTTCAAGCGTTTAAAGTTCATCTGCCCATTAATTGATCTACCTAGTCGACGAAGGGTAGATTGATTTGAAATTTGATTGATTGAAGATTGAATTGAACTTCGGCGGTATTTCCATTACATGGTAACCTTGACCTGACGCTGCAGCATCAAGTAGTCTTCAACAACTTACATCAGATGAAGCGTGTTTGGGCTCATTAGTTTGTTGAGTTATAATATAGTTAATTATAATATTTAATTATAGCTTGTAATAATATTTAAAATAAATATTTAAATAAATATTTAAAAAAAAAAGACTTTTGTAAACTGTAGTTTGTTTAGCAAAGCTACGAGAGATGAAAATCTATTTCTAAGATCGATTAAGATAATTATCACAGTTAAACTTTTAAATACATCCCTGCATTAACTTTTTACGAAGCAATCCTAAAGTTGCGAACTAATGGAACGCTTTCGAAAACTTGGATCGTAAAGTTTTAAACTATCAAGGTGGCAACCCTATATCAACAGTTCACCGAAGTTGACGCTGTAAAATGGGGACCCAGTTGAACCGCAATGTACAGGCACTAAGTTAAAGACATTCAAATTTCAACCGTATCTCTTCCGCGTTAAAATATCAAACTCAAAACTTAGCAGCTAACCAGTTGTACAGTCGGATCGTAAAGCGATTGCCAGTAGGGTCTTAACGAGTTTAATTATCGCTACGTTTATACAAGGAACGATGTTCTTCGAATTTGTGTAGCGACAATTGCTTTATTACTAACGTCGCGTCGGTATACATAGGTAGGGTAGGCAATGACTATATATATGTATGCTTATATAAACAAGCACAAGGGGCATAATATTCCTTAGAACGAAAGTTCCCAAAGTGTTAAACCACTGAACCCTTTTTTGTCTTCAAGGAACTTTATGGTTCGAAAAAAAATATAATCCTTACATTGTAAAACAAAGTTCCCCGCTGCGTCTATTATGTATGTACGCGATGATCTCAATAACTACTGAAAGCTAGTAAAGTAATAATGAGAATTACATATCGAGAATTAATGGTATTTGTATGCTTGTATCTTTATAGCGATTACTGGTCCTGTAAAATAAGCAAAGCTAAATTTGCTTAACACCTAAATATGTAAATTTATATTTACTATTTAACATTATTTGCTTTTGTACAAAGATATAAGTTCTATCTATACAAACAGGTATTCATTTAAATAAGGATTAGAAGCAATTAGCCAACCACCAATCATCCCCTACCGTAAAATCTTTTTAAAATTACAAACGAAACATAATTCCCCATCCTTACATAATTTAAAATAAAATGTTATTGTAAACGTAATACCATGTGCGAAAGATAAGCCAATAAAAACTCCATTAAGCTTACGTGCTCACTTTCGTTTTTGTGAAAAATCTTTGTGATTTTTTTGATCATTGCTTACTTAATTTTTAAAGAAAATATTTTCAGAGAAACAACAGCTATTGTAGAAATAATTAAAGTGTAAAATATCATCATTATAGATCTTAACTCTTAATAATAATAATAAAACTTTTTTTATTTAAAGCTAATGCATAAAAAAAGACATTAGCAACGAGTGAGTGTGAGTGCATGGTGTTGAGAGAAGACACAGTTATGTAATATTTTTATTATTTTTTAAATTTCATTTTACACTAAACATAAGTAGTGAACGCATGGGGTTCATTTGGGCAACCCGTCTGACACTAGTAACCACCCCCTTACAGAAGACCACCGTGAAATATTGTATGTGTAAGTTTCTTTGTAAAGGATTCTATGGCCAGCAGCGCCTTGCAACACCTATGGGGCATTGCTTGTTTTATAGGCGTCGGTGGTCACTTACAATCAAGTGGACCGTCAGCATATATGATGACCTTAATATAAAAAGAAACATTACTTCTAAAAGAAAAAAAAATTGTCAGCACTAAATATGTCAATATTAGTAATAAGACAGAGTAATAAGACAGACGCGAGAAGCAATGCGAAGGATAGGTACCTCTAATCGCAAAGTAGCTACTGGGGTTTTTCTTAATCGGTCGATTACCAATAGACCATTACTTTACATGATACAATAAAGGAGCAAAACAATTAGCAAAACGGTAAATACACGGTAGCGTACCTACAATTTACTATGCCTTATCGTAACCCACTGTCATATAGTAACTAGGCACCAGACAGTAATTGGTGTTTCAAGTATTTAACTATGTGTAATTATTGCCCAGCGACATTCCCGAGACAGCTGTTCCACTGTCCTTGAGTTAAATTTGAACTCAGACGTGAGAAAAATACAAAAAAAATACAAAATAATTTATTCATCTACAAAAAGGGTGTAGGGGACCTCCTATTAGGTATAAAAATACTTGTATCAGAAGACCCCCATCCTCCGAAACCGTACTTAAATCTTAGGTTAATTTAGAATAGAAAAACTAGATAATCTACAATGTTACTCGTAGAATAAAATAAAATGTGTAAGTGTATGTGTGTGTGAATGTGTATGTGAATTAGCATTATCTATATTATGAAAGTTAAACAAACAAACAAACTTTTCAGCTTTATATAAAGTATATTAATATAGATTTGTGTACAATGCATATGAATAGAGGCAACATGATAGGTGGCATCGGACATAAGTATTTCTTTTTATGATAACATTATAGATGTTCTGGTCGGGAGTAGCCCATAAAAAAACTTAAACTTGTAATTATATATTTTTAATAATCATTTAACGCTGCTCGACTCAGTTGTATCTTGTACTATTATATTTTCTGCAAGACAGCAGAGAGTGGTCAAATTTAAATTCTTGTAACGTCTTGTAACTTGTATTCGTGTTCGACATCAGTGCTAGCGTATCCCCTTAATAAGTATTGAAATTGCCAACATGCGTAGGTAGGTAGGTACAGGTGCTCACTTACTCAGGTAGTCACGTATAGAGAATCAATAATGACAGTAAAAAAACTACGGCGAATAGCCTAGCGGGAAAGTGCCGCACGCAACCAGTAGAAGCAATATGAAACGAATATCTTCACAAAACGATTCACATTCGCAACTAATTTTGTGAGTTTTTTGCGAAAAAAAAATTATAACTATTGTATAATATTTTTTTCATAAGGACGTGGGCCTCTCACATTTTATTATAAACTATAAACTAGCTGGTGCCCGCGATTTTGTAAGCGTTGTCAAATAAAAGAGTAACGCCTGACAAAATATGTAAAGCAATATAACGCCTGACTAATATACTTGTGCCCAGCGTTGGATTTTTAGATAGCTGGTGCCCGCGGCTTCGCCCGCGTGGAATATTTAACCTATGTCCATGCTGAAAATTTATTCTAACTATTGGTGAAAGATATTTTTTAAATGGGATATGTTCGAAAAATACCTCCTACATACAAATTTTACCTCTTTACAATATTAGAAGTACTTGTAGATAGAAGCAAAAAAACCTTTTATGTTTTTATTTACGGCGTTACAAAAAACGTTTGCCGTTAGCCATTGCGGGAGTCATTCGAATTTATAAGTATTCGTATGAATAGAAAAATCGCTATAGGCAATTGTACGCAATCTGTTGGCGGAACTTCAGCCAGAAAGTGTTAGGAACAAAACCGCTGCAGCGATAAAAGACAAAAGTGGAGAATCCATTATACTAGATATCACCTCTGTTGGAGAGATGCCAACATAGACGCCATTCAAACAAACATCTCTGCTTCATTTTCTATAGAACGAAATAAAAGAAAACCTATACTTCAGCTTCTACATTTTCAGTGTGTTTGTTTATAAATAATGTATAATTTCCCTATAGCTTCCCAACTTGGAGCCCTTGTGACGTTGCTTGCCACAGGTGCTGCTTTTTTATGGTTGGCTACAGTAGCCACCAACCATCAAGTGAACCGTCAACCTTTCTAATGACTTTTAAATATTAGTTGAAGTCTGAGAAGGATTTTAATTCGGTTTTCACTAAAGGAAAGAACGATAAACGAGGAATAAATTTGTTTATGTTATATAAATAATTTGCAAAAACCGTGCGAATTGCATCGTGCGAAGTAATAAATAATTTCTTATGTAAATAGATAGGTTGCAGTACCTTTTTTATTTGATTTTGAACCGTTACTCTATTATAATTATATTTTTTTTTGTTTAATAACTATGACGAGTATGTTTTTGTATTATTAGGTATTAATGAAAAAAAAACTTTGAACACTTAATGAATGAAGAAAATACCTAATTATAATAAACACAGCAATTTAGTAACAGAGTATAATAGAAGCTGTTATGAGACATTTAATGAAGATGTCTCATAACAGCTTCTATTATAGTGAGGTAATTAAGAAAGAAAGAAAATTAAGTGAAGGCTCATCCAAAACACGTTCAAAAGAGGAAAAATATAATAAAACATAAAATAGATATAAAATTTTCATTTTAAAATAAATTACAAAGAAATATCTAACGAAATAAATAGAAAATATTTAAAGATTGATTCATTTCAAGTTATGAGTATTTATATACATAGAAATACGGTCACGGTATAAAAATGGATTTATTAAATACATACCTACATGAATTGTATCGTACCTTATTACCCTATTACGTTAAAAAAACCAAACAGGAAAGTCACGCAAATGCGGCAAACTAGGACAGATTTATGACGATTATTAATTTTAGAAAACATAGATATTCAGTAAGTATACTTAGTTATAATTGTAATTCTACCTACTTACCTACAATTGTAATTATCGTAAAGAATATACATAATATATTACGAGCAATAATTAAAATTATAAGCTAACCTGCGACTTTCTATTGAGCCCCAACACGCTCTATTTGCTCTAAGTAACTGAGGAGTCGGCTGTCCCAGAGACTACTTGATGCTGCAGCATCAAATCGAGCCGTTTAGCCGTTTTGCGTGGTTGAGTAACAAACATACAATCATTCGCATTGATACCTAATATTACTAGCGACCCGCTTCCGGCTTCGCCCAGGAAAAAGTTAATTATAAATGAGTTAGTTGTTTAGGATGAGTAAGCGGCCATACAGACAGACGCGGAAAGCGACTTCAAATTATACTAATTATTATGTAAAAATTAGGACATAAAAATAAATTTAAGCATATTTTAGTTTTCAAATTTAAAAATGATAATA
Source organism: Synanthedon myopaeformis (assembly GCA_944738685.1). NCBI lineage: Eukaryota > Metazoa > Arthropoda > Insecta > Lepidoptera > Sesiidae > Synanthedon > Synanthedon myopaeformis. The sequence goes on from OX122915.1 coordinate 10,827,090, forward strand.
ATTTATAAGTAATCTCAATATTGTAAAATTATTCTAATAAATTTTCAAAAGTATCAGATCACCTACTTAGTTATCATAAATAGAATCATTACTCTTATTTCTGAATTCGCATACCTACTTCATAAGCATAGATAACGCACAAATTGTGTTACCCATTGCGAAGTCATAGGTTTGTATTGTATGCTAAGTTTCATTTTTGTAATATGTACTTACTTTAGTATTGTTCAAACATCCGATTTAATTCTCAAATCATTATCGATAAGAATTTTCCTGGAACTATCCTGCTTTTAATGGTTAGTTATAAGTATTTAATTTTATCATACATAGTACTCAGTAGAAAGAAAGACGAAAATATATTAGATAATTTATTATTATAGACAATTAGAAATAAATTCTCACTTTCATAATTTTACTTTTGGGCTAATTTTTAACCCCCGACGCCCAATGCAAAAGAAGGGAGTTATGTTAAGTTTGACCTGTGTATGTGTGGAATTGAAGCTCCCAAAAATTGTCCAAAAACTGTCTATAGAATCGTAGTTCCCAAATTTTTTATTTTTTATTATTTTTGTTTTAAAACTGACGTGTACGAGATGGTTCTTAGCTCTATTGAATTTCAAGTAGGTAGTTTATAATTTTTAATTATAACTTGTAGCAGTAAATAATTGTCTGTAACACTAGTGTTTTACTAAAAAAAACAACTGATAAATCCTATCGATTGAGTGTGGTGGCCATAATAACGGAATTATTTATGAGGTGGGCAAACAATCTAATTTTACCCATAGAGTAAGTAATCAAATTTAATGTACCTGGTATGTACTATGTAAAAAATGTCTATAAAATAAATGCTTATAAAAATGCATAAATGTTCTATTTTAAGTATTCAATATTGTTATGACAAATGTTTATTAATTAAATAACAAATAACATTATTTCTTATCTCAAAAGTTGTTACGCTTACTAACGAACCACACTGGCCAGTATTTACAAAGAGCATTATTCGAATAAATTATTGTTATTGAATTTTATTATCAAAAAGGAAAAACGTCACATTTATTTAATCATATATTTTAACTTTACTTAATTAATTAATAACAAGACAAGAAAGAAACATAATATAATTCTTAATAATATTTTTAATTATACTAAAACTTATTTATAAATTCCTACTTCCCAAAATTCCTAGTATTTAGTTGTTCCCAAACACGAGGGAACAATACAGGAACAATTCGTACCTAACACAAACAAAATAAAACTATGAACACAAAGGAATAACCAACACTGGAATTAGAAAGAGACTATAGAAATATTTTAAGAACTCATAAATAAAAATAAACTCACATTAAAGAACACGTGGACTCGCTTCACGCAAAAATTTATATTAGACGTCACTACCGAGGACGGAGGCGTCACAAGCGGATGACGTTCAAAACGCGACTCAAACAAACTCTACATTTACTGAAATGAAATCCGTCTGGAGAAGCCCTTAGTGAAATATCAAAAATATAATTTTTTTATCAATTCAAAATATAACTTATGTATATCGCCATAAGGTTTAATTTCGTAAGAATATGTCAAAATATCGCTGTCACTTTTTGATGAAGTAGTTGCCATTATGTTAGAAAGGGATGACAGCATTGAGATGCGCATGTGCACTTCACACCCTAGTGTATAATGATGATAATAGGAATTCTTAAACAAGTTTCTATTGATAGTTTTTTTAAGAACCGTGTTATTACGATAAATATAATAATTCTCCATTTGAATCCGAACAATAGATTAATAATAAGTAGTAATAATAAAGTTTTAAATAATTACGTATTGTGATAAGTCTGGTATTAATTTTATTAGAGAACATTTAATGAGTAATTTATTTTTTTAAAGTACTGCAATAAAAACTTTTTTAAACTTACCAACACACAAAGGCACTGTGTCATTCCAACTGTTGTCATCATAGCACCACATAAAGCGCGCCCTCTGGTGCGTATCAACAAAAACGTAATTAACGTTGCACATGTAGTGCGCTACATCTTCGTTGCGATACACAAGATATCCGTCAGATGGCGCTGGTAACGTAACACAACCAACACCTACAAAAAATAGAGATATTTAATTAGAAGTGTCAATTAGAATGTATAGATGGCGCTTAATACAATAATAAAATTAATTTCAAATGTAAGTACCCACTTTTATAATGCAATAAAACGCCCCTCTTCGGGAAGGCTCCTTTCGACCTTGCCTCCACTTTCACCTCTAAGGCTTCAGTGGTGGATGTCATACGATATGGTAACTCAACTTGATCACAGGACGACAGAAGAGATTCTCCGTTCAAATCTTGAACCGTTATGTAGTCAGTGCAATTTTTTTCGAAGGGTCCAATGCCTGTGAAAATAAAACAAATTAATTTTGGTTATTCTTCGTGTCAAGTCTGTCTTGGTCTTCCATCCAGCTATATCAGTGGTTTTAATTGCGGATATCACTATGAGTTTTCAGATAACTAACGATGGATCCGGGCTAGTTCTAAACAGTCCTTTTGGAAGATTATGAACGAGGCCTACGACATTAGCACATGAACTATATCGGCAATTTTAGTTCTACGGATTTTCTCACTAATGATTCTTTCACGGATGACTAGACTGACAGTTAGTTAGTAAAGTCTCTCAGCCACAAATAATCGGTTTCTAGCTACACTATAGCTTAAGTAAACATTACATTTTAGAAAAGGATAAAAATTACATACTTCTTAAACTAACATCGAGCAACGTTATTCGTATCCGTTGCTCCGGGTGTCCGGTTATCTTCCACCGGCAAACGTCTTCCACGTAGAAATGAGGATATCCGGGCGTCCGGATATAACCCTCGCTCTCTGGCCCGGTTGCCTGCACTTGCACCTCCCGATTACAATAATGTATAGTCAAGGAATCTGTAAAAAATACACAAAATAATAATAAATAAATAAATAAATAAAATTATTATTTAACTTCCGATTCAGATGTTACGAGTAGGTACCTATATGAAAAAGAATTGGGAAAGGAACTCTAAGTAACCTCAATACTAATCTTTGTGATATAAGCACTAAATACACAATAAACAAGATTGATGTTCATTTTGTTTATCCATCAATCTAAAGCAGCTTCATCAGACAAATAATCATAGCAAGTATCTCAATATTTAAGGTTTTACCACTATAATAAGGTACCGTTACCATTTTATCTTTTACTAGCGATCCGCCCCCGGCTTCGCACTTGTGCAATTTTTATCACTATTTCCATTATTGAATACCATATTAAAATCCGTTAGGTGGGTTAGAAGAAGTTAGCCACAGTCAGAAACAGTCAGATACTTTATTTCAAAATACAATATAATTGTGTATTGACAAATCATTTATTTATTTAATTGTAGTTTGACTGAATATAGGTGTGGTATATGGCTGAGCGAAGTATGTTAAACGAAGGTGTCCAAGAAGATCAGTGCAAGCCTTTTGACATTTATGCACTATCCCTCGTCGACGGGGACAGTCGACGAAGGGGAAAAACCGAACTAGAAACTAAAAATTAATTACTCTCCGAGCTTACACACTTTAACAATCTTATTTTCCGCTCAAATTTAATTGAGATTTCCAAAAAAAAATAAAAAATACCTTATTTGAAAGCTTTTTCTTAACGAAGTCGCGTGAAACGAAACATTTATGTACATACTACGTCTACGAAATGGGAATTTGGGCCAGACAGGCGAGTTCAAGGTCAGACGGTCATGTCGCTAAGCGGGTATTAACTGTATATTTTACTGAAAGAAAGAAAAAAATTTCTCTGTTAAGCTCACAGCTATCAAAGGATTGTAGTCATTACTACAAATCTGCATACTCGTACATTATGTACGAGTATGTACATTTATTTCTTATACTACTTTTAGTGAATACTAGAGTGAAGTACATTTTTCTTCTCTACTATTTCAGAATTATTTGAGTAGAATAACAATTTGGTGGGGTAATACGAAAAATATTTTATTTATTTATTATTTAATTAATTTTTAGAATGACGTATTTTTTTGTAGCATATTATTGCTGTGTTAGATTTAACTCTTTTCTGTTGCTGCAGAAAACACATTTTAATTTAATTTTAATTTTAATGGATTAATTTATCTATTTTTTTTTTTATGATTATTTTTTAAATTATTTACTACCACTAGCTCCTGCTTCGCATGGAAGCATTTTTGGCAAATAATATACAAAAACCTTTGTCGTTTATCGCTCTTTCTAAGAAGAAGAAGTTAGCGGAGAAACAGACAGAGACGAAAAGCAACTTGATTAGAGTTTCATATCAGTTTCAATTAATTTTCATATTATCTATGTATTATTTGGTTCAACTGTCTCCTTTTTTTTGTATATATTTTGTGCTGTGTTGGAGATATAAACGTACTTCTATTAACCTATCTAAATGGTTTTCAGATCAGGAAATTTAGTAATGACGTAACCCCGAAAAGAAATAATGAGGCCAACAGAGGATTGATTTACGATGGCTTTGGTCGACGATACGAGTATGCGGAATTACGGACGCCGCTGCGCTGAAATATGGCCAAGCCACATTTTGGTAGGCGTGCCACTAAGGCAAATATAAGCTCTATTTTGGAACTATTACATGTACAATGTAGCCAAGACATTATTATGTATTCTTTTATTTTTCACAACTAAACAAAAAAAAATAACATTTTAAAATTTAAATAATCGTGCAAATATTCTAAACAATAAAATATTTTACTGAAACTGAATTATTTAGTTTTTAAATGTGGTATAGGGAAATTGGTGCATATTATCTTGTAAGTAATAAACTTTTAATATTAGAAATTAAATATACACCTGGAATCTCTACACATTATCTATAACTATATACATACAATAAAATCGTAAATGAGCCGTGTCTGAACATTAAATATTAAAAACACAAAATACACTTTGTATACTTTTTGGCTGAAGTAAAAAAAAAATGTTTTTAGAATTTTTGTGTGTTTGTATTATCGTTACAGTAACGGCTTAACCTTTAAGTTAATATAATTATTTCACTGTTTGAAAGGTACAATAAAAGATGTACACAGACTATATAATTTTTACTAACTACCCCAATTGTTATATTACTAAGTCGAGGTGACGACGGTCTAGTGCAATAGAGACCAGCAGAAAAAAATTTGAACCGATAATTTTGCATCTATCGCAATAATTCTCCCCTTCAATAACATCTCGTATTACTAAGATCGATTTTCCATTTGGCGTCGCATCGATGGCTTATCGAAATTGTACACGACCCCAATATCATTTTAATATTATTCCGACAAAGTTAGTTTGACATTAAAATGTGTTATCTGAAAGTTCTACTATATGCCACAAAATTTCAATCTTATTTTGAACTGTTTTTTATTTATTAGAGATGTGTTTGCTCTTGGCCAACAATCAGTTGTGTAGCAACTGTTTACGCTTGTATAAACGGTTTAGTAGTGGTTTCGCACAATTGAATTGTGCGAAGAAGTGACTTAAAATCCGCGGCTCTACACAGCGATTTTTGCATTGTTTTAACGAATAGCTAAGTAAAAATGTTTTCTTGGATAACCTATTACCTATTACTCTCACAAATAACAAACTGAACCGTTATTGTATGCTTCAGTTACAGGTTACAGACTAATGAAAACAGCAGTAAGTCACCTTGTACTAACATAGACTAAGTTAAATGTAACTAACAAAATTATCAGATATAAGAGTTTATTATTATTAATAATAATAATTGTATGTGTTTATTGATGGGACAATAACAACAACAATTCACAACAAAATCAAAATTTGAATAACAAACATCTAAGTAAACCTCTTCACAAACATTCACATTTAAAATGTTAATAATGTTCTATGTATTGGTAGAAAATAGATTTATGATTGGTCACCACTGGCGCTCCAAAATATCTTTGGTAGAAACATTTGGTTCAAACTTTAGGCTCACAAATCAAAATTTGTACCAAAGATGAATTCGCGAACTCTTGAATAACATATTTATCTACCAATATATGTACTCATACTTATATAATCTTTGTTTATTTATTATTTCTTAACTAAGCTTCGATATTCTTTCTTTATTATAGAGCCACGTACGTTTTGGAATACAATAACATTCTCTGTTTGTATAATGACTTAAAATCTAAATCGGATTATAACAGAATAATCTCTTTTGCATGGTTAACCCCTAAACATATTCCCCATCGAATTTTAAGTGCGAATTAAAATTTCCATTTAAAAAAATCAAAACTGAAAACGAAATACAATACCCATGCTTCTAAAATACTTAAAAGTCTTACAAGAACAAGTATCAGCAGTCATTGGTGACTAATTTTTCCCGTGGCTTCACCCGCATGGTTTATAAAGTAGTCTACGTGTTTTTTAGATGTATAAACTATACTATGTAAACATTCATCGAAATATGTTTAGAAGTTTTTGCGCGAAGTGGCCAGGTACGCTATCTATTTGATGGAAAGCCTTTGGGTTTCACGCGGAATAAAGAGTCCGACATAAAGATGCCGCATAAGTATAACCTAACAGCATGTATATATACGCTGATCGGTATTTATGAGGATTTCCTAACGTTAAAAAAGTATATCTAGGGATATAAATGTCATCAACGTAACGCAAGGCTCTTGCATTCTCTTACGAAACAAACAAAATACATCGCGCATACTGCCAGACAGCCAGACTGGCTGTCCTATTTTAATTTATATTAGGTACTTAAAAATCTGAAACATTTTATTCTACCAATATTCCACAGCACCGTTAATTTTACGGATTAACAATTTATTATTTGCGTTTATTATATTCCATTATTAAGTAACACAAATTTTTTGCTTTTATCATTTGTCTCACTAAAGTTACAAGAGTAACAAGGATGGAGATATTCAAAGTGCACGATGGCAAATATAGGATAAAATGCATAGAAATTGGGGTGCGCTTTGAAGCTATTGTTATGCCCAATCCACTAGATCTATATATTGCACACGTGTTCAAGTTTTTTGTGATATAATTATTGATTTCTTGTGATTCATTTCGCGTTTTTTGCGGTGATGCAGTGACCAAGTTACCAAGACCAGCCTACTCGAAGAGAAAATGTCCAGGCTTTGCACGGTTTAAATTTTTTCTGCAATTTGTATACACATACCTTCATCGTTTATCTCCCTTCTTTTCTTTAGTAAAAAGAGTAGTGTCTGTCGGCGGTTCAGTTCGCTTACTTTAGCTATCACGATAATAATAGTATAATAAGAGTATAAATTACTAATATCTATACTAAACTAATGCGTATAGTAAAGAAAATATGTTCCTACCAATCAATCAACTTTATTAACAGTCTTTCAAATTTTTAAAAATAACTTCAAGGAGTGTTTAAATTATAACATAGTATGTAATTGAAATGTATTAAGGACCTATTATGTACATGGGCCACGGGTCGACGGTGAATCCAGGCTGCTTCTGTCCGATCCTATTAGAAAATTAAGGAAGAGTCCCAAGGCCCAGCAGTGGACGTGCTACGGCTGAGATGATGACGATGATGAAAAATTGACATGTTAAGAATATAAAATTAAAAACAAAAATAACAAAATCCAAAAAAGAAAATACGCCCAAAACTAATAACCGAAAACTCCACACACTGGAAGCTTTGCGGTAATATTTTTTTGTATGTGTCACTGCTAGACAGCTTTAATAACAGTAATGGGGTTGAATATATCTTTTTCCATAGAAAAGCTAATGGTGACACGTCATATATAGATTTATTATTATTATACATTGTACATCCGCATATTCATAACCGCTCAGCGAACACGCTACGCTTCATGATATGTTTCATTATAATCTGACCATAACTTTGTGGTATATACATATAATACTACTTACTAGCTGGTGCCCGCGACTTCGCCCGCGTTGAACGATGAAAGGTACCTTATGTCCTTTCTGGTGTCCCAGATCCTGGTGTATGCAAAATTTCATGGTGATCGGTTCAGTAGTTTTTGCATGAAAGAGTTACAAACATCCATACATCCATACATCCCTCATCCATACATCCAAAAATACTTTTGCATTTATAATATTAAAGTACGGATGTAGCTGGTGACAACGACTTCGTCCACATTATAAAAAAAAACGCCTTATAACGCCTGACATCTTTATTGCTGTTATGGTGATTTTTATTTTTAGAGAATCCCTCAGGAACAGTAGTTTTTTGTGGATGAAATGTACCCTATGTCCTTTTCTGCATTCCTGACAACGTGTATGCAAAGATTCATGATGATCGATTGAGTATTAGTTATGGCATAAAAAGGTAACACAGACAGACAGGGTTACTGTCACATTTGTAAATATTAATATGGATTTGAATGATAAAATAACTAACTTTTAACTTTTTTTTTAATATACTGAATTATCAATTCATATGAGTCAGTCAAATCTGAAACCATAAGAGATACGAAAATTTGTTCATAGGAAAAATCGATATCTTAGGATATTTTAATTTAGAAAAACAGCATTTATTTTATTATTAAATTACGCTCATACGCAACCAGGAATCGAACCCGATCAAGTCTTTAAAAATCGCAGTTGTTTTTATTACCGTAGTTGATAGTGTGGAATGATCACAAGGAATAAATTTTGTTATAAAATTCTATAAATACATAACTAGGTTATCCGCTGAAGCGATCGGATAAGAAAATCGGTTCAGCGGTTTTGGAGTTCATAGGGAACATACATACACACATTGCCGTTTATATATAATAATATATAGATAGATAGAAGATGTCGCAGTCCGCCTCTCTTATTCTAAGCCTATTTCTTCTAAATCACCCAACGGATATTGATAATCATGGACTAATGGAAAGAGCGATCAATGAGGATGGTTTGTGTATATAATTTGCAGAAAAAAATGGCATCCGTGCGAAACCGGGGACGGTGCGCTTGTTTAATAAATTTGACTTAGAATAGTACCACGGTCATTAATGATATTGTTTACCAAAATCACATGTGCACATGACTCCTGCAAGCTGACGACATGCTCCATTAAATGTGCCCCTGATTTGAAAATTCTATATTTTGGGGAAACCGAGTCATTGTATTGACAAACCAATATCAAATTATACTTGACCTAGAAATACGCGGAAATAAATATGAAAATTAATACCGACACTAAGGTCTTCCTAAATTGGACGATGTTCAATAGAGATTAGGCACGTGTGAATCCTAAGGGGGCGACATACGCCATTGACACAATAGTTTTATAACCACTGCGATAAATTTTAATGTTACATTTAGTTTAAAATGTACTTAACGTGCTTATGTTAAGGTCTAAATTGTTTTTTGCGAATGTTGTGAATTCTGCAAATGATCGTTAACAAATTGTAGATACGAAGTTATTAACAGTATTCAAAATCCCTAGCTGTCTTTGTCACTTCCAGCACTATAATTTACCGACACGACACGACACGACACTTTATTGTCTATCTCAGTAATTTAGTTGAGGGAGAGGTTCAAAATTACCAATTTTTTATGAAAATGTGGTCAGATAGGATGCTGGTCCACTGACTGGTATGTGATTACCATACCAAATTACTCGTAACATAAGCAACGCCACGGGCGCTAGTACCCTGCAAACTTTAGTAGGATTAAGGATTAGGAAGGTATAGGGAGAAATGGGCTCTAGCATCCTTTACCTACTCACCGAAATACTACAGTACACATGCGGTTACCTTACTTCACAATTAATTGCATAAGATACCTTTAACCCTTAAACCTTCCTTTATTTATTTCTAAAGAACAACTGTCGTTTTTATCGAGCATGTCAAAATGAGTCCAAGTGACCCCTTAATACTCACCATCAAAACATGCGTACTTAATATAGACAACACCTGGAGCCCATTTGATTGACGGCGGGTAGTCTTCAGATAGTACAAAACTGCAGTGGTTTACACCTGTACACCTGGAACAAAAACATATTATTTTATATTATTAAACATAACTACAAATTCAAGGTTAAAAGTAAATTCTATAATGAAACTAGCAACCCGTACCCGGCTTCGCACAAATGCAATTTTTTCTGTAAATTATATACACAAACCGCCATTTATAATAATAAAAAAGCTGTAGCTGAAACCAATATTATCAATGTAATGTTGAAATACGGTCTCGGCATTTTTATTTGGGTAATGCAATTTAATAACGCAAGTATACACGCTCGATTGTGGTACATAAAAAATGTGTCCGTTCTGATAATAAGATATAAACTACATTCCAAATTACACCGACATGACTGATAACATCAGTTAATTTCCACCTTTCCCCTCAAGCGGAAGCCTATAGTAAATCGGAATCGGTTGCCAATGCGATGCGATGCTACTTGTTTACTCGTACGAATCAAAGTTTTATAGCCTTTTATAGCAGAGGTTTTATTTAAATGTTGTAAACTTTCGCATCCTAACTAATATTAGGTATAAATGCGAAAGTGGGTTTGTTTGTTTCTTGTTGTTGTACGCCTTAACTACTCAACCGATCAAGAGCGAGGAACAAATTACTAATCAGAATTATTTTTTGACTATTTATTATAGCATAGAGTAAATAGTTATAGTCAATTAGTAGCTGACGAACGGAGTGCATTATTAAAATAATTGAGGGCACACGTCATGTGGCATTTGGTCCTAATCAGATCAGACTCCATAAACAGGTCCAAAACATATTGTACCTGTTTTTATCAGAGCCCATTTTCCTATCCCTTCCCAAACCCTTATCCTCAACCCTCAACCCTACTGTAATCGGCAGCGCACTTGCAACTCCTGTGTCGTTGCTTGTGTTATAAGCGACGGTAGCCACCTCAAGTGGACCGTCAGCCTGTCTGCCAACCTTAACATATAAATAAAAAATAAAAAAGATGAAAAAGGCCAAAAGTATTTTGGTGAAGTTTGTAAAAAAACTACTCGTCCCTCGGTGACCTCTTACGATCAATAAAGAACAAATTTCATAAAAGTCCTTTTCACACTTCACTGTAATACGTGACCGAAATAACAAATTTTCTTCATTTTTACCTTGTATGTACCTAGTATAGTCACAAATAATTGTAAAGATTATATATTCAAACATACCTATAGAGAACTTTATGTAACATTAAGATAAAAGTTAAGTTGAAAATCACTCATCAGTCTTACGATTAGATTTTAATCCTAAAAGGATGTACCTATTTCCCCAGGTACAACCATAATTATAAAAGAAATATTGTACTCTTTTTACTTTGATTGTAGCCAAAAAAAAAAAAACGAAATTTTGACAGTTTGTAATTTAAATTTAGAATACTGTTATTATAGATAAAAACATACCATCGACCAGAAACCGACGATAAAAATTTACACAAAAACTCGACGAAAATTTTAACTCGTAATATAGTAATGTGAGCAAAATGCAAATTAACCAAATCAAAATTGTAAGGGAAACACTTAAAAGTCTTAAAACGTTTAACTAATTTTCCAAGAGCTTGAATAATTATATAGAATGAGTTTCAGTAGAGTGTAGCTGAATTAACAAAGCTCTGGTTCAAGTAATAATAAATAATACATAAAAACACTTAAGGGAAACTTGTCTGTTTAGGGAATTATTATAGCTTTGACGACTTTAATTTTTTGTTAAAAATCAAAGCAAATTTAAATGACTTAATTTAAAAAGTTTAAAAATAAAATGGAGGAAGTATATTTCCTATTTCTTTTTTTCATATGAAAATCCTAAATTATTAATCTTAAATTGTTTGCAAACCTGTAAATTATATTTGGATTTCTAATATCATTTTTATTAAGGATTCGAAATTCAATTTCCATTTATATTATGTAGTCGCATTTCATTTTGAAAATGGAATGTTTATGATTCAGCAAGTCACTGATTCGATAAATCTTATCAACGAAAATCTTAAGTAATTAGAGAGCAACAGGAACATGGAAGTTTTCTGGTTGGTAATTTCTTATAATAAATTATACATGTGACAAGGCATTTTTAAGAAGTGTATTATTTTTAAACTAGCAACCCACGCCCGGCTACGCACGTATGCAATTTATTTCTGTAATTTATATACACAAATAATTTTCAAAAATTTTCAGAAAATAAAATTGCACCCGTGCGAATCCTGCGGCGAGTCACTATTTGGATATCAATACTAATATAATATTACAAAGAGGTAAAGTTTGTTTGTTTGTATGTAGGAGGTAATCTTCGCAAGTACTTAACCGATTTAAAAAAAATCACCAGTAGTTAGAATAGAAGTTCAGAAGCGACATAGGCTATAATATATTCCACGCGGGCAAGGCAAGACGCGGGCACCAGCTATCTAAAGTAAAAATTAAACGCCTGGCAATAAAGATGTCTCGCGTTATAACATATTTTATTCTTTAACGCCTACGATGTCGCAGTCGCTGGCTAGGTAATCTTGTAAAGATTCGTGGACAAAGTTGCGGGAATTGGGTGTAAAATTCGACAAAAATTCCCTTTATCTATGTCACGAGCTGTCCAGAAAGCAACGTATATTATGTGGAATAAATTACAAATCAATATTATTTGATAATATCAGTACTCACCCTTCGCCCCCGTGGAGTTGAAACACTTTGTGTTAATAAAAATCGCACCTGGCGCGTGTTTATTCTATAACACCCACAATTCACTTTAAAAATAGATAGGCGTAACAAAAGATATTGTTCGTCTTCAGAAATTTGTTTTTACTGAGACAGAGTTACGGCGAGATCTTCTTAAAAAGACGTCTCTATACAAGCTATAATTAAAATTATAAATTAATCCCCGATTTTCTGTTGAGCCCAAAAACTCTATATCTGCTTTAAGTTGTTAAGGAATTAGATAGGTATAAACAAGCCAGTCAACAGCAGAATGTATAATATACTGTACGAGTATAATGCCATCAACAATGTTAATTATGTAATTATTAAATTAAAGAAGTATTATTTATAGGCAATTAAAAATATTGTGTCAATCCCAATCTGCATCAGGATCATGATAATGATAAGTTATATAAGATAACTCATAAACCCAGTTACTTTTATAGTAGAGTTTCCTTTCATCGTTAGAGCAAATTATTTTCATTTTGAATCAACAAGTGCGTTTGTTCCAGTAATATTAATTATCAAAAGTATACGAGTAATTACGGCTTACCAAAGTATAATTTATCAAAAAAAAAAGAAAGTACGCGCTACCGATTATTCTGCGCACGCGCCACCCGTGAACGGAACATAGCATTTAACTAACATGGCGCCGCTTCCGGTCAGTCACGCGGCGCTATGACGTCGCTTCCGGAAGTCCCTACGCTACATCTGTTTTGGGAATAATTATATGGTCTAGTAAGGGCATCAAGTCATTCAAATGAAAATTATGTTGATAATTACACTTTCAAATCGACTATTTGTTTTATCACTTATATTGTTGTAGTTGTGCTTACAATTACATTACTTTTACTTACTTACTTATGTTAAGTAAGTAGGTACTTATACCTCATATTCTGTACTATGTCATTATAATAACTTGCAAATGTAATCTTTACAAATTAATGAACAATAGCACACATAAATTTAATTTAAGTTCACATTAATCGTTTAATTTAGAATTAATCAAAATTAGTCATAAACAAAATCTATTGTAAAAATCTATGTCATATAACTTAAACATATATTCTTAAAAGCATAAAGGACAAAAGTTAAATAAGATTAATAAAAGAAGTTTAATTTTAACCTTTTATATCGTAATTGTTTTATATAAGTGCATTAACATTGCACGAGTTAACCGGTTCTATCTAGGTTAACATAAAATATTCACATACTTTCATCAGTTGGCACAGTGCCACACGGAAAAACTTTGAATATAGGTAATTTATCCTATCATTTATAATCTAATAAGTAACGACATTTTCCTTTTTTAGTTGAGTTTTCCTTAAGGTAGTGAGGATATTTAACAAGGGTCTTGTACTCGATTCCTGGCTTATCCCGCATGGACGGAATTTGGTTCTAATTAAATTCCAAAGGTCGTATTCTCTGACTCGGTACGACTTTAAACTGATTTTATTTCTTTTTCTTCATAATAATAATAACAATTTGCGCCTTGCTTGCTATTTAGGAGGTACCATGTTAAAACTAAGGTCAATGCGAATAAATTTATTATAGTTGTAAAAGTTTTCGTTGTCAATCTGAAGATCACGCGATGCTTTCATTAATTACATAGTATAACTTTACAAGTTATTAAAGAAACTTAAACTTAAATAGTACTGCGTCTATTTTAACCTTGATGTGGAAACAAAGCCTTTATATAAAATGTAGTATTATAAAGAATTTAACTGTATTTGTTGCAGTTGATTTAACTGCTATATTTTAAGGAACTTCTGAATATACCGCTGTAGGATAAGTCTATGTTATTAAAAATTAAGCTAAACATAAATGCAATATTATTATTGATTTAAAAACCACCTAACGGATTTTGATACGATTTTTCTTTCGCTAATAGAAAAAGCTATAATATAAACAAACAAGAGATTTATTTGGGTATATTTAGCAAAAAAAAAAAACATCGATGTGAAGCCTGGGGCGAATCGCAAACACAAGAAAATTAAACAATAAAATCTACACACAGCGAATAGTGATCTAAAATAAACTTTATTAAACAAGTAAAACTATAGACTTAAAAATAAATAATACTTAAATTTTTCTTAAAAAACAAAACACACTTTACCTAGTGTTCTTTATAATTATTGCTGTCCATTTTAATTTAGGTAAGTAGTCAGATAAGCACTAAATAAAGTGTCTCACTTAGAATTACTTTCATGTATACTTAACCAGTAAGTACTATTTACTCTATGATACGTGGAATGTAAAATTGTTCTCCGTTAAGTTATTTCGTTGAGGCTTTATTAAATTGTGTTAAGTAACGTCTCCTGTTTCCTGTCCAGCCAAGTTATATATCTAAAGGCTGGAGACATTAATTTCTTCCCCAAGGACAATAAACACTGCAGTGCAATAAATGTCAGGGTTGTCTTTTCTGAATACAAGTCGAACTAGAACACTAATACAGTTAACAGCAAGGCTAAACTCAGTTGTTTTATATATTTTTTTGGCAAGCACCCGAAAACTTTAGATCCTTGGAATTTAAAAAAAATCGTAGCCGGAAACGGGTCGCTAGTTAGTTAATAAAGTTAGTTTGAAATTTTTAAAACATTGATTTCTATATAGGTCGGCAGGCTGACGGTCCACTGGATGGTAAGTGGTTGTTGTCGCCTATTAAAGACGAGGATGGTGAAGGAGGCCCTTAGTTAAAAATATTTCAGTGGACACTTTCACTTTCACCATGTGTCAAGTAGGCTAACCGCCATTTAAAGTCACCTTAAAATCTGCCTACTGGTAGATAAACATCTATACATTTCTAATGACACAAACAGTAGGTACATATATATTATTACTCGTGATTCATGAATTATTTTTATTTGAAATTGTAACTTTTCAAAGTAGTCTCTGGGGTTTATCTTGCAAGTAGAATTGGAAAAATAACAAAATTTAAATAAAATCTAATATATCCGTGTATATATACATAAAGCTTGTACATATGTATTATAAAATAAATTCGCTGTCCGTCTATGTCTGTTTATCCTCTACCTTCTTCTAAATCGCCCAACGGATATGGATACGGTTCTCATGAATACAAAAACTAGAGGCGGATCTTCAGGTTATTATAAAACTCATAAACGGAAAGATCACTCCTTTTCAATAGCGAAGTGTGTCAGTCAATTTTTTTTTCTAGCGCACTCAGTATTTCTAAAAAAAAAACAAACACATACTTTTCTATATAATAATGACTCGCGGCCCACGTCCGGCTTCGCATGGATTTGTTTTCTGCAAATTATATATATTCGTTTATACTTAGCTATTTCCATTAGTGAAAACCGCATCAAAATCCGTTAGGTGGTTTAGAAATAGTTAGCGGAGGAACAGATGTTTTTATATATATATATATATATAAGAGACCGACAGCCAAACGCGAAAAGAGTCTGTTTTATACTATGTATAAGGATTACATCCTTCATAAGAACTCCGATACAACAAGCAAAAGACAGACTCATTAACTTCAGTTATAAATCACTGTTTCCACTCAGCGTAATAACAGGATTTGGTGTCTATTTATCACGCTTATAATTAAGATCTAATGGTTGCGGTTCGTAATGTAATTGGTGTGAAAAAAGAAATCAATGAGGCAAGTTCACATGTGTGGCGTTAAGAACATACAGGGACGAGACAATATGCTTACAATTAACAATTGTATGAAAAAACATTCACATCGACCAGAAGTGCACGATGAAAAGACAGTCTAATTAAAATGAACTCTCCATAAGTACAAGTAGCAGGAAGCTCTTCAATACGTCTCTTCCTGATACGTGGTCTTCTATTTGTCATTACAATGTTTATTGGAGCTATACACTCAAATTATGCATTACTTTGATACTTATAGAATACTAGCGACCAGATCCCGACTTCGCCCGGGGTGTAATTTTTATAAATAAAAATGTTCACCGTTTATCCCTCTTTCCATATATGAAAACCGAATTAAAATCGGTCCACCCATTCTCGTGTTTATGAAGCGTACACAAAACAACTTAACATTTTATGATTTTTATATATAAAAAGATATCGAATCTATAGTAAAATATTTAAAATTCAATATTTCTTTGAATGATTAAGTCAAAATTTACGATTTTTTTTCTTAACATTGTATTTTGAAATTACACCATATTTTATTTTTACATCAGACGTAACAAAGTCTAATTTGGTTAGGAAGCATACACGAGCCTAGAGAAGCAGTCACCAACACATAGCTGTAGATAATGTCTCTAAGTCCGAAAAAAAATAACATTTTCATAACTATTTTGTGGAGACTCTTTTTGCCGATAAATGGTGCTGCTTTAATATTCAACTCTGTACTTCAAATATAGTTGAGAGCTGGTATTCCAGTATAAATAAGAAAAGATTGACTCACTCGAGCCTACCATGATTAATAGAGTCTAGTAAAAGGATAAAAGACACATGAAAATGAAAAAATTAATGATATCTTCAATTAATGTTCAAATGTGTCAAATTAAGAAACCGTGAGAATGCTTTTCCCTTACTGCAAGTATTTGGATCAATTTGTTCATCACATTTGAGCGAAATATGCAAAAGGAGCTATGTAATAAATTCGTATCACGTTACGTAAATTATCACGCGACCAACACAACTGAGATATGGCTTCCTCTTCTTTGGAACAAGTTATAAGATATAGCGGTACACTTTCTTTACAATAATTTTATTGAATTTATGAATTTAAGATTAAAAAATATTTTATATATAAAATTCTCGTGTCACAGTGTTTGTAACGAAACTCCTCCGAAACAGCTTGACCGATTTTTATGATTTTTTTGTGTATATTCGGTAGGTCTGAGAATAGGTTGTAAACTATTTTTTATATTCCAAAAAAAAATTTTTTTAGTATGATTATAAAATAAAAATTTGTGTGTATCAGCTCCGATGCACGACTGGAGTTTACTCCTTACGAACGATAAATTAATAATTTAGTAAATACGAACGAATAAATAAACACGATTATTTTAGTAAAAATCAGTCATTTTGACAAACAGACACTTCAATTTTATTTATTAGTATAGAAACAAACAAGTATAGAACAAAAAATAAAACAAAAAAAGTTTTTGAATAATAAACGGTGATATATTATAAATTTTCTTTTGTCCGGAGATTTGCTTGTACTTATAATGTATTATAATGGTATTATAAAATGAAGTCGTATACGCCTCTATTTGTTTATCCTTGGTTTATCCGTTAACTTCATCTAAACCATCCAACGGATTTTGATACTGTTTTCACTGACGGAAACAGCGATAAACGAGGAATGTTTGTGTATATAATTTTCAGGGAAAAATACATCCATGCAAAGCCTAGATCGCTAATCTATTGATAACTTCAGAAAAATAACAAAATATCAAAATGAGTGATAATAAATTAAGTATAGAAAGTGCATAGAATAGAAGATTTAGAAAGTATGTGAATTACTAGTCATCTAGATATATACTTAATCAAAATATACTATCATCTGTTAAATATATCTATTCCTTACTAAAAAAAAATTAAACAACCAACAAAAGTTCCTATTACGCAGTTTAGAATAATATCATAAAAGAATTTACTGCGTAATACGTTCACGTGTTTTATAAGAGTTCCCCTTCTGTCCCATTTTTATAAACGAGGGGAATTCGTTCCCATAATGAGACAAGTGTTTTAAAGCAGTTCTAATATTATTTTTATGTCATTCTCGTCAATCAATCGCAATCAACTCGAGTCAACTTTTGTATAACTTAATTAAAATTTAGTTGGTAATTTGAGACGAAGATGTATAGTAAAATAAGAAAAATTCTAAGTTTAATGAAAAAATTTACGACTAAGTAAGTATTTATTTTTCATAATTGTTAAATATTATGATTATGTGAAGTTAATGTCATTTATAATTATTAACTAAAATATGTTAAAAATATAATTATTTTTTGTTCTATTATATGTAACTATGGTGTAACAATAGAATGTTTCTTCAACTTTTAATAAAATTTGCATATATTTAATTAACAGATAGACATTGTTAGGTTCATTTCAAACTAATACAAATCGAACAATTTGACTTGAATTTATTAGCGACATTTTCGTACAGAACAGGTAGCAAGAGCATGTAGAAGTTTAATACTCTGGCTCTAGTTAACTACATGTGACAAATGAAGTCCATAAAATGTCGAATTTAGTTCAGAGAACATTAATGAAAACGCTCACACGCCAACACAAACACACACAAGTTTAATATTTGTTAAGACGCAAATACACTTTCACAAGTTGATAAGACACAGTTAGTCTTTGTCATTTTATAATAATTATTACTGGTGAAAAGTGTGAAGATATTTTATTGTTTAGTTTGTATAACCATAACTGAAATAGATTTAATTGTTTTTGAACGATTTATATTTATCACTGCACATACATTTTTTTAATTTTAAGACTTTTTTTAAAGTTCGCTTCTTATGCTTATGACAATCTGTCTTCAGATAAGTTGAGCGTTTATAACCGTAAAAAGATGTTTCTGTAGAAGGCTAAGTGGAAGAACCACAAAGTTTACAATCCAACGATACATCTATATTCAAGGACAGTCTGTTTTAGTGAAAAATATAGATGACTTTAAATGAAAAAAAGAAATATTGAATTTAAAAAAATATTGATATATAAAATTACGCTTAAAACGATGTAATTGACTGGTTGAGTCGTTCAAACTACATATTTATGAAAAAAACGCACAATTTACGAAAATAATAATATTGCTGTATTCATTGGGGATCCCTTGATATAATATCCGGATGCTATAGCCCATAAGGTAGAAGCTGAGGGTCATTTACTGCCTTCCTAGCCATTTGCATTTACCTCTTTTTATCAACTAATTGGGTCCTCCGTGTAATATATGAGATTATTATGCAGGTCTTGTCTTACCCTTATTTGTCGACCGTACCCCTAAGCAGGTACAAATTTAACGCACGAGTAGGCTAATTTCTTTAACCTATGTATTATATCGTTAGGTATATGGTATTTCTAAACAAAGACATCTGTTATGTAGATTAGTAGTGACAAGTACAATGTTTGAGGTGACAGTGTATTTTTAAAAAAATATTTTTATATAAATTCGCAATAAAACAAAGAACTATAAATAAATAATTAAAATAAAAATATTCTTTATATTACTCAAACCTCACTCGTACATATAATACATACATCACTTATTCTATATATATTTTTTAAACTTCCCCATACGTAATCCCTCTAAATATCCCTGTCGTCAGCATTCCTCCTCTATTTTTTTGGCAAATCACTTGTAAATTGTATTTTTTTTTTTTTTTTTTACGATGTCAAGGTAGCGCTTGGCCGCGATCTCACTTGATGTAAGGTGCAGATGCGGCCGAAGGTGGACCACGCTTACCTAGTAGGTGCCCATTTACCCTTGACTTGATATGTAATTTTCAAGATGGCGGAAAATGCAACCAAAAAATCTTGGTTGAGTTTTTCAAATTAAGCTTTTCTAAACCTCCCCCACGTAATATCCAAAATTTAGCTTTCCCAGTTCACATTCTTTTCTAACTCGTTTATTTCAACGTAATGACTGTACTAGTATAGAGGTACACACACACAATTCCTCGTTCATCGTTCTTTATCAAAATTCGTTGAGTGGTTTAGAATGAGTTTGAATTTGAAGAATTATTGATTAGAGTGTGTTAGCTTCCAGAAGTAACATAAAAAAAATTAAGGAAACAAGACACAAATGATTGATATCTAAAATATATTACGTTACGAGTATATTAAAAAAATATTTTCTCTGACCAAATAGAGACCTATAGAGGAAATAATTGACTATATAATAATGTAATTTATGTGAACAAAACGGCCGCCCGCTTGTAAAACTGTTTATGCTGATGATGATGAATTGCAGGATTGTAAAAATGTTTGAGAAAATCTTTACACTGCATCTGACAGAAATTAACTGAGTGAAATAGTTTACTATTAAAAGAAAATATTTCACCAATGTTAAACGTAAGTGATTAAGATGAATGTCACTTTAAATATCCAAAGAAATAGAGTATAATTATGTCGGCAATCTAATTTTAATTATCTTGGTGAAAATCAAAGGCGGAATAATCGGGGCAGAGCCGCCTATCCGCCTAGCTACAGTGGGCAGAAAAAGTAATTTGTCATACGATGGCGGGAAGTTGCACTTCTATCATGTGACAACTGTTTGACAGTTCTACCGCCATATTGGAAACGTTCCAGAATCACGTTAACCTGCTAGCGTTGCTCTTGTACTAATTTGGTTGTGCTTATTCTTAAGAATTAAGCTCTTTTTACACTATTTCTTACCACATCTCAACCAACCCCCGACTTTCTATAAATCTATCTGCTGTAAGTTGCTAAAGAGTTGGATATCCCGCACAATACTTGATGCTGCAGCATCAGGTCAAGGTTACTATGTAATGGAAATACCACCAAAGTTCACATAAATCAAACATGTGGAAGTTAGTGAACTGGGTCCTTTCGTTAACTGGGCGTTAGGGTAGACAAGTCTTGTTGTGGACCTCAAGAGAGTGTCTGTCAGTGGATGGATGCGGAAGGCGGTGGACCGAATTGAAGATGATGATGATGATTATGATGATGATGATTAATGTATATAATTGAGTTCAAACTTTTCAAATAAAGGAATTTTGAAGATTCCTAAACACAACAGCGTCCATAAGTACGTGAATCCACTGCGATCACGCGTCTAGCCAGGATAAAAATCTGACCCAGTTGGGAATGGAACCTGAATCGTTGTTAGCAGAAAACTATTACCAAGCATGCGACTAATAGGCTGCTCGATTACGATCGAGATTCCCATCGAACAGATTAAAACCACATAGTGTTACTTACTTTCAATTCGTAGAGTAAGCATTAAATAAATTAGACAGTTAAGCCAAAATTGCTCGCTTTAATGAAGCCACATGCTCCCGTCAGTAATGTGAGATGTAGTTTAATCCGGGCTTATTGTGAGAGCGGTCTAGTTTAGAATGGACAAACATATATTTCAAAGTGATATTTTAAACCGTTCAAATAGTGTAGTTAGTGAATTAATTTACTTTAACTAACAATTAGAATCTTACTAGGTATATTTACTTTAAAAAATGCAAAGCAGTAATAGTACATACGTGGCCAGGTATACGTTTGAAACCTGCTTGAGAATGCTACCATGAATATTTTAATTACCTCTCCCTGACATGCGTGTCTTAGAAAATTATATATTTTATCTATGAATAATATTTTTTTTTTTGTGACCACAGGTCAGCAGCAGATAATCAGTTACATTCGATGACATGTACATTTTATTGGAGGGCGGCATACAAAACTGTATTTGTGATCTGAATATCACAAATACAATCAAAATCAATCATCAAAATCAAAATCAAATCAAAATTACGTCTTACAAATAATAAACAATACAAAATTAAAATAATACGAGAACATTAAATATCTCATAACTTCTTATTTTTTAGAATGAGTTAAATTAAAAAAATTTGCTCTTAAATAAGATAATTAAAATTAAGAATATGAATATATATATTTCTTTCCTTCACATAATGTTCTTAACAGTCCATAAGTAACAAACATACACTTCGACGAAAACAAGTCCGTGACTTAAACGAAATAACTTCAAACAAATTAATCTAATATGTGATCCAATAAAGTTTGTAGTCAGCTAAGTATTTGAACTATTTTAATTTGTAAGATCTCTGAGTATTGAGTATATTCTCCCATTTATGTAACAGTCCGCTTCCGATCAATAGCCGTATTACGTTTATTAAAATGTATCTAATGTATAAAATAATCCACTATAAAATATTATAAAAGTGAAAATAACTCTGTCTGTCTGTCTGTCCGTTACCTTTTCACGCCTTAACTACTCGACCGATCATCATAAAATATTGCATACACGTTGCCAGGTATACAGGAAAGGACATAGAATACCTTTCACCCAGAAAAATGTACTATTCCCGAGGGATCATCTAAAATCAAATAAAAAAACTGTCGCGTGGCCATGGTGTTATAACAACAAGGCGTAAAGCGTTATTGCTTTCACATTTTTTACTTTTCAACGCCGACGAAGTCGCGGGCACCAGCTAGATATATAATAACTGAGTTAACACACTCGTACAGCGTGTCCTTAACTTGAAAATCGACTAGAAATCAATCCACTTAGATTGGAAATGATCTGCCTATTACTTGCCCGACTGTACCTTGTTATTCTTCTTTAAAATTACACTTTTATAAATCCATAACGGATTAGGGAATGCGCTCGTCCTTGAAACGTTGAAAGAATTGGAAAACCGCCAACAAGATTTTGTTAAAATAACAAAATTCCCTGCCACAACATAAAAGCGATTTGGAAGTTGATAAAATATTAAATAACAACTTGTTTATATTTTGTTTAAAGTAAATATCGTCAGATAGACTGATGATCTATTTGATGGTAGGCGATAGGCGTCATATTATCGTTTACAAAGTAATTTTGTGCTTTATCTAAGATGTAATTTGTAAGTTGTCTTTTTTTAAGTAAAGGTCGTCAGACAGGCTGACGATCCACAAGTAACGCCATCATATGTGTTACTTTGTAAGATTAACGCTCAATGAGCAAACAGCACACATGCTATTTCTGTAACGCAACCACTACTTAAATTGTAAAAAGGTATATTTTTACTAATAAATAATAAAAATCATTTATATAATAGAATTTATTTGAAAACAATACTCAAAGTCAACTTTGGGTAGTCTTTGAACTTTCATAGTTGGCTCTGGTCTGGATCTGGCAAGTAGTGGCAGGGCACACTCCGTTTCGCAGTCATTTGTGCAACTCGTCTGGCGGCAGATAGGTAACCAAAGAACACCTTGATTTGTGCTGTTCTGTTTCTGTGAGTACGTAACGGATGCCAGAACCTATCTCTCTACTATCTCTCCCTAATTCCTTATCCTTAATCCTACTGAGCTCAGCAGTACATTTGCAGCATCTGTGGTGTCACTCGTGCTATAAGCGACCATAGCCACCTTCCATCAAGTGAACCGACAGCCTGTCTGACGACCTTTACACAAGAAAAGACAACTTACGAATCTTAGGAGAAAGCTCAAAATTACTTTGTAGATAATTTGACGGTGTCAGCTAAACTTTGAAGGCTTCTGAACAACAAAGAGATGTTCGTTCGCTCAACTTCACGAGTCAAAGGAAACTTTTATTATATGCAAACACGTTGTGAGCTTTTGGACACGATATATTGTATAAAGTTTTTGACAGCACTTGTTCACAAAATACATTTATATTTAATAGTATCTGGCACATACTTATTGAGGAAAAAATACGCTTTTAAAGTGTATTGTAACAATTATTACTAAACCTTGGGTAACGCAATAATTTAAATTCAATCGCAAAATAAAAATAAAAATTGGATGTTGATATTGATATATATTTAATTGTAAATCGGTAATTGTAATTTTTATTATTTTTATTATATTTTATTCTTGTTATTTAGATATAGTTATAACAGTTTATGTGCCTATGGTTTTGGTGCTTGTTCTTTGTTTGCTTTCAGTTATTTATTGTTTAGTTGCTATGCGTGTGTTATCGATCGTCTCAATTTCTAGTTTGTAGTTTATCTGTGTATGTTTTAAAATTGCCTTATGTTACCTATACCTATTGTAAGTTTTTTGTTGGTGCTGTTGGTGTACCTTTTGCAAAATAAATAAATAAAGAATGTAAACTTTCAAGAGTGTACTTAGTACGCGAGTTCCGTGAAATCTTTAATTATGTCTGCATTATAAAAAAATTAAATAATATTTTAAAAAACAGATATATAAATATTCCTGGGAGCTCGCGATCTTGTAAATTTTGTTCTTTACTCGTATGTTGACATCTAAATCAAAGTTTTTACTTCGTTTAGAACGAACAGTTAACATCTTTAAAGTTGCATGAATTTCTCAGCGACTTAATGTTTTGGTATTCAATTATTTTGGTAATTCTTTCTTTTTATATGAAGACAAATTGAAATTTAGTTAAATTTTTCGTATAAGAGAGTGACATTAAGTCTTGTAACTGTACTGTACGGAAGCTTATTTACACATATATTGTATAAATAATGTAATAGGATCCTTGTGTTTGAGTTCTGCGATCTTCCCCAAAATCTAATATTGGCAGCCTCATATCGAAAGGTGCTCGAGGACACGCCACACTTTTATTTGTGTTCCAATATATTACTTGAGTCCCATTTTATTTGTGTCGCGCCCTTGGGCGAAGGAAATCTTCTGTTATCCTTTCTATCAATATCGCGACTATTGGTCTCTATATATGTCTCATAAGAAAACTCAAAGTCGCTTAACAAAGTATGGACAATGAAGATTGTTAGACAAACGAAAGCCACAGACATAACTCGTCGGCTTACGGCTGGTCAGATTTAGTTATTTTTTTAGTGGCCAAAAATGTGTTGAAGTAGATTGGAAGGAAAATGGAAAATGAATGAATAAGAAAACGTTATAATTCTTTAATAAACAATGGTGTCCTAATGGTTTTGGTTTAAAAATATTCTCTATAAGTAATCTTTAAAATCAAAACAAAGTATCTTTGCTAAAGAAACTTTGTTATTTATTTGTTGAAAGTGTAGGCAAAAGTTGTGGCGTCACTCCAAAGAAACTGTCCAAGTTTTTGCTACAATACAATTTGATACATTACAAATAAGATATTTTTTCTAGGATTGACAATAAACCCAAAGTTTGATGTTTGCAACAAGTTTTTCAATCGCTGACACATTTTTTGAGCTGTTTATTGATTGATTTTCTATAAAAAAACGACTCGACTAAAACTCTTTTGTAAATATGAAAGTTACTATAAGTTACTATAAACATATCAAATTGCATGTTGTTTTATTTTAAGACATCAAAAATATAAGTATTATGTATTTGTCGCCAGTTAAAAATTGCAACTCTTGCAAAAATACTTTCAAAAAAATTCTTTCTGAATTGTAAATTGATGTCATTTTTAAGTGTCCATCTATTTTATATGTCAGCTAAAGAATGTGTTTGACTTTTTTTATGGTCTCTGAAACTACAATCAAAAACAATTTTTTAAACAAATATTATCGTTATTCTTTTATCAAAAGAAATATAAATACTGTTTGCATAAAACGATATTCGTCCATAGGTCCTACCTAACGTGTGATATAGTTTGCAAAAGATAAAAAATATGTTCTCATTCTACGCCTGTACTGAAACATTAGCCACAGTGAAAACAAAGCAACGCGGTATTGTTACTTCAGTTATGTAATAAGTTTAGAAGTTCAACGCCCTCTTCCTTTATTACCTTTTATATTGGGCTTTAACAAGAGCTTAACGACAGTAGTCAAGGTCATGTTATTCAACCCCTAATATCGTGTAAAATGATGCCATAAAAAGGCAACTACCTGTGAAAATGTGTTCTTTATTTAAAAACTGGAAATCAAGTGAATTCTGCTCTACATAGTATAAATAAAACAAAGTCGCTTTCGTCGTCTATCTGTCTGTCTGGCTATACCTATATCCGCTCACTCCTCCTAAACCATGTAATGGATTTTGATGCGGTTTTCACTATCAGTGAAATAATTTTTCACAGAACTACTATGAATACATATTTTTTTGAAACGCAATACGGCATTAAAGATGATCAGGCTAAGTGCAAATGAAGGTAGCCGACCGAGGGTAATAGCAAATAGCTAGTGCAACATATAATCCTACTAAAATATCACTTTTTCAATTCATACATTACAAAGAACTTTAATCAAGCACTAAGAACAGTGAAACTTAGGTGCAAACGTAGAAGTTTCTCAAACTTGCCGTTGCTAATACGTATAATGCAACCAACACCATTTTGTTCGGCATTTAATTTGCTACAAATGTAGAACAAATTTATTTTTCTTGTACTTTTACGTTTTTGACACTAGCAACCCGCTTCCGCTTCGCTCGGGTACAATTAATAATACAACTAATATAAGAAATAAGCAGAAAAATAGACAGAGGTGAATAGCGAATTTTTTAAAATTTTATAATACTTGTATGCATATAGAAATAGATAGATAGATATTTGCAATGCATACTGTAGAAAAATGAAAGATAATATGTAGGACATTAGTATTATTGATTTCGTGTGAAAGGCTTCACTAGACCTAAATAGGTTTTGCTCATAGCCTGAGCGAAATATGTTAAAAAAGGGTTATAATGGAGTCGAGCGTCTAGAGTAAGTAAATAAAAATGCTAAAATAGATAGTGCACTGGATTTTCGTAAAATAATCCTAAGCTGTGTGAGATAAAAGCACTTCGGCTCTTGTAGATTTTTAAGGTCAATGTTAGACTAACTAAAGCCGAATTTCAAGAGGAAAGAAGAACCAAAGGTTTTAAAAAGTCAGAAGGAATAATCTATACTTATAAAATCGTTTGGCCTGACTAATTAAGTAGCAATCAAAACACAGCCAAAACTACCAAATCTAGAATCTAGAATTTCGAACAAATGTTCATTTTAACGTAACGCTAAGAAATAATTTTTGAAAATTTCAATTCCGTGCGAAGCCGTTGGTTGGTCGCTAATATAATATTATAAGATACTGGCTGTTGCAATCGACTTCGGCCGCGTATCTTTATAAAATATCGCCTATGTTACTCGATAATGATATTATGTTATAATGTTGCTTTCTATAGGTGAAAGAATTTTCAAAATCGGTCCAGTAGTTTTTGAGTTTATTCATTACAAACATACAAATCTTCTTTCTTCATAATATTATTAGTATATTAGTTAAGGCTAAAAAGGGATACATATATTAAATTGCACTTATAAAAATATCAATTAATAGATCACTCTTACTTTTGAATTAAAATTGATAACCTATAATCCCACGAAAGAGCGTTCTAACTGGAGCATCGTACAGGCATCGAACTCGAAAACCGCAGAAGTGCGGTCGAATTGCCACCACGCATGAATAAAATGAAGCTTTGAATTTCACTGTTTGTGTATTATTAATATATGTACATATATAATATATCTACGTATGAGCTTGCGTAATTATGTAAGCTCCGTAGCAACTAGACAGATTCTCAATTGGACGGATTAGCAATTGCACAGTGTACTCAAAAGAGCGCTAAAATCCCCAATATGCAACTCTTTAACAGATTTTTTTGACAGACCATTTTGACGGCCCCATTTCCATAAGTGGCTATCACTTATTGAACATTTGTCATTAAACTTTATGATCAGTGTTGCTTTAAGTAGAACGATACCATTAAATTTTTGCAATAATAAATATTTATTATACATTAATGTGTACAGCGTAGCCCAGTAATACCAAACAGTACCTTTTTCTGGGTGAAAGGTACTATAGTTATCCTTGGAAACGTAAATGGAAAATTTCATTATGACAGAAAGCGTAATATACAAACAAAGTCAGTCTCGCATTTATCATATTAGTTGGGATTTATATTTTATGTGTGTATTCATCCATTTTAAATTAATGAAAAAAATATATTATTAAAGCACAATATTAATAAAATATCATATCATACAATGATATAATATAATCTTTGAAGTATAGATTGGATACGTAACAAATAGAATGCAATACAAATACGAGCCGTCTGCCCTCCGGCCGAACAAAAGCAGAAATATAAGTCGTATCTCAATAGAAAACTTCACAGTGCTCTTTCATTGAAAATCCTCGTTTCAATTTGACTATGCAATGCTATCAAAATAGGAGGTTTTACTTTATGCTGGCAAAGAGAATTTAAATCTTATTCGTACATCTATTAAAGTTATTTTCTTTGGCAAGTCTCAAATGAAATGCATAGCCATTGATTAACGGTGGTATTGATGGAAAAGAACATTATAAATGTGAGATTACATCGACAAATTCCTTATAAAGAAGAAAAAAGTCATTAGCATCTAATTAAAATGTGTGCGAACAGAAGTGAAAACTTGAACAATTACGTGTGTATATTTTGAATCGTCAGGAAAGTACATACTTACTGTCGCGTATTCA
Source organism: Synanthedon myopaeformis (assembly GCA_944738685.1). Taxonomy (NCBI): domain Eukaryota; kingdom Metazoa; phylum Arthropoda; class Insecta; order Lepidoptera; family Sesiidae; genus Synanthedon; species Synanthedon myopaeformis. The sequence continues at coordinate 10,855,808 of OX122915.1, forward strand.
ATGATTAATTCCAATCTCAAAAAATGCCAACATGCATGTGTATCTGTACGTACATAGACAATATATGTACATACTTATATACAGAGGTATCGGTTACGGTAACAGTGTCGCGAGTTCAATGGTTCAGCTATACAAAAATAAAGATTCAACGCTTTATTTTTAATGTACTGGCAAAAGTATAATGTCAGGCGTGAATGTATGTCAGGTGTTATATTGCTCTACATATTTTGTCAGGCGTTATATCTTTTATTTTTCAACGCAGTCGCGGGCTTTTAAAGCTGTTTTAAAGTTTGTCAAAAGGTTGTCTACTATAAGTCAAATAGTTAAAAACGTTGTCCCCCTTTTAATTCTGACTGTGAACCGGAAGCTCCGTAAGGTGGCGCTGCAAGGCACATTCAGATATGTATATGATGACAATCAAAAAGTACATATCATAATAAAATTCTAACTTTACTTTTGAAGATAATGTTTCCTTCCTAGTTTTGAACATAAAAAAAACCATCGATAAAGTAACAGTAACTCTACATTTACCAAACAGTAACGTATTGTCGGCTGATTAGTCCGTGCCATAAAGAATCATCGTATCGTGACAGGGAATACAATGGCCGTTTTTGTGCTCCAACCGTTAACACCGTTTATTGAATTCAGACCACAAACGGTCACGAAGTCCATTCCCTTTGCGTCGATAAAGGGTATACATTCGTGATGTTTGTTAATACGCATTGTAGGAGAATATTTGTCAAACGTTTGGTCTTCTGACGTTTATTGCGTCACAACATGATACATTTACTGAAAAAACCTTTTGTGGATACACAATGTTATTAAATGTGATTTGAATGTTTTTTTATATAAATAAAAATATTTTATATTCCAAAAAAAACTAAATCATCTGAATCAGATGTGATCATCTCCAACAGGAGACAAAGCTTTAAGACATACTTAAGAAATAAATAAATATTAAACATTTCAGGTCTATAAAATTTTAGTATCACTTCTAAAATCTAACCAAATATCACACTACGAAAAAACTTTTTCTGAACGAAGCGTAAGCGTAAAAAAACTCAAATAATAAATATTAAGTTATATAGAATATACGATCAGCAAGCAATAACATAAAATGATGTCCAATAATGTCCACTTAGCGTAATAGCTTCGAAAGTTCATTCGTATAATATTTATAGCTCTCGTTTGTGTTAATACAGGAGGATATTTACTTCGATCGAATTGAGTTTCTTTTCGCCCAAATTATGTGAGCAACAGAAATTAAACTATACAAAACTGATAAAAATTATTAGAACTAAATTAATATTATAAATAAGAAAAGTTAATTTGTTTGTTTGTTACACTTTCACGCCAAAATTACTCAACAGATCATCATGCATTTTTGTAAAACGCAATCAGGAACAATAAAGTCAAAATTCCACCCTCTGAATTCAAAACTAACAACTACCTACTCTCATCCAATTACAGCAATGGGCTCATATAATGTAATTGCATTGGAAATGTTACATTAACTGACTTTTACAACAATCCAACTAAAAATTACAACTTGCACGTTCGCCGTATTCATTAACGCTTAAATACGAAATACATATTACATTGTTCCTTATGAAGGAACAGTGTAATACTTATAAAGACATCATCTGTTGTAATGTCGCGATGCGATACAATACTGTGGCGATACGTAACTCGATGCGGACGCGTTTTGTCTGCCAACAAACCGTTCTTGAGATTCTTAAGATTTAAAACACCAATTAGTTAAGAGTAATTACGAAATGCGTATACCCTATAAGCCGCGACTGGCGCACGGAAACAAGATACTTAAAAGAAAAGTAATTTATATGAAGCTAATAGGTTGATTTGAAGAGATTGAAACTAATTATGTTAGTTCAATTTTTTTAAGTTGAGATGTTCAACTTAATTGAGCTTATTTATATGTTTTGACATAAATAAGCTATTATAACACAAAATGCAAGTTAATTTAAAAATGATTTAAATTTAATTAAATGAAAATTAAATCAGACGAGCTAGCTGGATGAGTGGTTAGGGTGCTTGCCTTAACGCTCTTTCTAAGGGGTTCCTGAATCGATTCCCAGCAGGGTCAACTTTGGAAATGAATTTTTCAAAGTTATCTCTGGTCTGGACTTGAAAAGTAGTGGCAGGGCATGCTGCGTTTCGCAGTTATTCGGGCAGCTCGTCTGGCAGCTGTAACCACCCCATACACCCCATACACAGACCACTGTGAAATAATCGTAATCCTTATCCCTATCCTACTATGGTCAGCAGCGTACTTGCAGCACCTGCAACATTGCTTGTATTATAGGCGACTGTAGCCACCTACCATCAAGTGGACCGTCAGCCTCTATGTCGAGCTTAACATTTAAAAAAATGTTTTATTGTAGTGGCACGATACATTGCATTTTACAGAACCTTTTAAATTCATCAGTGCACTTTCATGGTTATTGGATGTTAACCTAAAAGTTTATAGTTTTTAAGTTTTATTGTTAATGGATGACAGTAAGAAACACCTTCCAATATTCTGCTATTAATTTTCCATCCACACAATGCAAGCTTTTTTTCAAATAATATATTATGTCTGCATGAAAAATTAGAGAAAATGTAGGTAATATTTAGTTATGTCGAAATATTAAGCATAAAGAGAAAATACTATTATAATCCTTCCTCATTCCCTCGTCATCACATATTACCTAATAAAATATTATAAGAGTTATCAACTAAACCACTCAGAATAAACATAAAAGTTGGAGAGAGATGTACATAAAAGCTTACATTATCGATACAAGTATCTGTTCAGTTTATGATACGTACGAGTCGGTGAATACTAAAATAGAATATAAAAGCTATACGGAGTGTGACAGCTTTTTGAACGCTTTAAATCGCATTATGTATATATTGAAAAGAGACTACTACTTCATGTAGGTAGACTGAAAAAAAGGCTACCTCAGGATATTATAAACATTCAATAATACTTAGGATTATTGAATATTTTTAATATATGTTAGGTTCCTGAATAATACTCAGGAAGCTAATATTTTCCAGAACAAAAAGTATGCTATATATTAATTCAGCTAATACTATATATTATGCTAAATTTCAACCAAATCATTTCAGTAGCTTTTACGTAAACAAACACACATCCATCCTCAAAAACTTTCGCATTTATAATATTAGTAAAGTAGGATGGATAATGTTATTTGGAAGAAATAAATATAATTATTATAATATAGATACTAGAGTCTCTGTCCTGTTTATTTGTCTCTGAATCAACTTAGTTTTGTGAGAATAATTTAGCGTTTGTAAAAACCTTTGCAGGACGAGTTAGTTTTCAAACGAAAATTCACACAAAAGTTCCCTGTTGACATCCTAATTTACCTGGTTCTATTAGAAATGTATTGTTTTCAAACTACATAATATGAGACACTTGGTGAACACGCCCACTTTAAACAATGGTCAAAGTTATGATATGATAAAAGCAAGTGCTTCCGTGTCGTGCCGTGACCTAATTTAGCAAATTTGACTAACGAAACAACATGCATTAATGAAAACATTGTGCGTGACGGACCAACAACTGAAAAACCTTTTAAAATTTTATTTTGTATTTAATTCGCGAGGGTTCTGTAGAATATACCAATTAGTTTACTAAATAATTAGTTTATTTGTTAGTACAAACGTTTATAATTAGTGAGCATATTTTTTTTAATGCAACAGTCAACGTTTAAAAGTCAAATAAAAAAAGCACTTGAGCGATTCACACCGTGATCGGAACCGCACTTGGTGTGATTCAATGTGCTATATGGTCCTAATAACTCTATGGCAGACCATGTACATATACCTACTCGCGGACTAAGAATACGGGTCAGTACGAAAAACTAGAATATCTCCTAAAATAATACAGGATTAATACAAGATAATTTCATAGTTGAATTAATGTATTATATTCAGGAATATTGAATATCATCAAAACCGGTAAATATTCGAATAATATTACTTTAACTATACTTCTATACTTATTATACAAAGCTGAAGAGTTTGTTTGTTTGGTTGAACGCGTTAATCTCAGGAACTATTGGTTCGAATTGAAAAATTCTTTTTGTGTTGGATAGTCCATTTATCGAGGAAGGCTTTAAGCTAATTTGAGTATAATTTCGATTTGCGGCAACTAGCGCTATCTGTCAGTAAATAGTGACATTAAATATAATACTGGCAAACTGAAGTGATAAAAATTCTTATTTTCATCCCATCAGATGGCGCAAATAGAAACTCATTTTTTAAATTTGTTTTTGCGTATAATAATTATTACTCATATATTTTCTTTTTCAACGCGGACGAAGTCGCATTCACCAGCTCGTATTATTATATATTTAAAGAACTTAATACAATCATTAAAGATAGAAGATGGGAAAATATTTCTCAGTATCCCCATTACCAATTTTACTCCAATTTTTATTAAAATTATATTCTTGATTAGTGTTGTTTTTCTTTTAATTTAATAGATGATGGAATAGTTTAAATATCAAAAGTTTTTTAACGAACCTGAATAAACAGATCTTTCAGTGAGTTAAAAATAAATGTATTCTTCCACGGCTTGACCTTATTAAAATGGAGCTGAAAGAGCTGAAGAGAGTTAACTTAACAAGTTTACTCTCAAACAATGTTTTCGTTCCGCAGACCCCTGAAATGGTAAAAGTCGCTTCCCAGTTCTAATTAATTAAAATGGCGGTCAACGCCGCGGGCGATCAATTTTCGCTGAATAAAACCGCGTTCGACGAAAAAAAACACTTCTTCAACAATAATTTCGACACTGAAAAAGTTGGGACGATAAGAAACGAATTTTGACGTTGAAGTTAGGTTACAAAAGCCAGAAAGTTTGAAGCGAAATGGTATTAAAAAAGATAATATTTTTGAACAAATGACATAAAAAATCCATATATATTATATAAGTTACGTTATGATTAATTTAGTTCTTTTGTCATTAATTAATTATTTTTTTTTTGCTGTGAAAATTTTTTTTGCTCAACGAATTTAAAATATACCAATATGTTAGTTATATTAGTTGCTTACTGTGGAACTAGATGGTGCTGTATGGAAAGTGTGAAGATATTAATTACTTTATTTATTTATTTATTTAATTATTTATTTATTTATTTATTTATTGTTATATTGTTTGATCCTTTAGCTATCGAGTGGTATAATTATATTTTATAGATAGATATCCCCAGATTTTGTTATCATCATTTTTCTGAATTACCTCCCACTATGGAAGCAAATTTAAAGACTTATTTAAATAAAAACTAAAAAACTTTTTACTAAAACAAACTATAAGAGTGCTAAGAGGGCAGTAAAAGTTTTAAAATTAAAACCTTTAATGAAACGTAGCCAATTAAATCCAAATGAGCCATCAAAACTTTCTAATAAACATCACAACGTATAAATTGGCCGGTTCGAGTCCAGAAACATTTCCATCGAAAGAATCCACTGCGCGCATTCTTAAAAACTTCTTCTGTTCCGAATTCAATAAGAAAACACACGTTCTTTTAAAATGAACGCGCTCTTTTGTTGAAAACGCCCAATTATTTATATCTATATATAATAATTATTTATATATATATAACGGATCAGGGTAGGCCGAAGTGGGAATCGGGGCGTTATCTTGGGCATCGGACATAGCGACGGGCTTCAGATAAATCAAAATCTCAATTTACAAGTTGGCTTCGTGGAAACTGACAAGTCTCTTGGCAAGAGATGGAGATCGTTCCTCTTCCTCTTAAAAAGTCTTAATCAAATGTGAATCCACCCTCCTTATCCCCGCCAAGGGCCATGTCCAAGCGAGCGGAACCAAAATCGCTTAACCAATCAGCGCTGTCCAATTCTCGTTGAGTTTCCAGTTAACCAACATTACAATCTTAATCGACATCCAATCAGAAAGAGCATACGGTCATGTTTAACAGATTGACCAACTTAAAAATTAAATTAAAATAAGAAAATGTTACCATTTTAAATAATAAGCGCAGTAGACACAGAACATAAAGAAAAACATTAGAAAACTGAATGTAGGACGATAACTGTAACGCGATGTCGCCACGCATAGACTACAATTAATCGTTGCGAACTGGTGGCGCCACCCTTACACTCCGACATATATATATATATGAGGCGGTTTGTTTCTCCGCTAACTTCTTACAAATGACCCAACTGATCTTGATACTGTTTTTACAAATGCAAAGAGCGATAAATGAGGAAGGTGTGTGTATAGGTATAATTTGCAATATATTTGCATTTTTGCATAATGCAAAAATTGCATCCGTGCGAAGCCAGGGGCCAGTCACTGGTTATAATTATACAAAAATCGCCACTCAAAGAATGATAATAATATCACGTGTGTATACAAAACTCTTAGTTCAATATAAATATAGCGCTTATTTGGTTTTAACCGAGCATTCTATAATATGTTCCGGAATACTATTTTTAACTATTACGTTTTACTATTTTTGTAATACCTAATTTGACTGGGTATGAAATAAAAAATTGCATTTTGAGTGTCATTTACTATACATATAATATTTTATAGGAAGGGTAACAAATAAGAGTAATTTTCAGGTACTCAACAATCGAATACACTTTCATTTAAATGTAACATATAATAAACAATGTATAATTAACACATAAAACAAAATTTAAATCTAAAATTAAATACTTACATCATATGGAAAACTGGTTTCGAGCTTTCGATGCAACCAGAGTTGTTAAAACAAATAAATGTGTTAACACATGGTTAACACATACTAACCGGCCGTTTTTACAAAAAGTATATAAATATTTCCAAATTTTTACACGATTAGAAAGTTGATTTTTAGATAACTACCAGCTATACTGACTTTGTATGCAAGCTATAATTAAAATTATAAACTAACCCCCGACTTAGTTTTGATTTATGTATACTTGTAAGTTGCTGAGGAGTTTGGTTACCCACAGACTACTTATAATGCTGCAGCATCAGGTCTATGTTACCATGTCATGGAAAGACCACCGAAGTAACAGTATACCAAATTTCACATCAACCTAACATGTGGAAGTTAGTAAAATTTCTTCAACTAGGAAATAGGCTGATGGTCCTCAAACGTCTGAACAGATATTCATAAATTATGGGCAAGACAATCTCGATTACGTCAGTTTTCAAACAAAAAGAATCGGATCAAAATCTTTCCTTCCGTTTGGGTGCTACTATTCCACAGACAGATACACATAACCACATGTTGATAAAGTTGATATTGTCTTTTATTGTTTTAGCATTTCATCTTAAACCCCAACGCACGGTGCAAAAACGGGTGTTATAAGTTTGACGTGTGTTTCTGTGTATCTGTCTGTGGAACATCACAATAAGTGCAAGATTTTTAATATTATGGCCATATGCTTAGACACAACAGATTTGTTTATGCTGATTCAGATAACCATGCTCGTAAGGTGGAAGGGAAGAGACGCGCTGGGCAAAAGAGGAAGTCCTGGTTAGAAATATCCGAGAGAGGACTGGAAATACCTCAGTACTTGTCACTTATCAGAGAAAAGTACAAGTAGTTGACGGCCATATTTCAGGACTGGTGAGGCACTGGAGAGAGAGGTATAATTGAAATTTCATCTTAAATTGATTTGATATTTTATAATATCCGCAAGTGTATTCGTTACACTCAAAGAAATAAGATCGTTCATCAAATATTTCTATAGATCGGCAGTATGGAGTGGTTGAAATTAAAAGCTTTGATCATTGACTTTGATGGACTATTTTTATTTTAACTTCATTAGGAAACAGACACGTGCATCTCGTGCAAGTGAAATAGCTATTGATGTGTTTAGGACTCGAATTATAAGTTGTCTTTTAATATATAAATATTTTCATATTAAATCATATTAATTCTTGAACTTAAAGCCAGATCTATATCTATATATCTATTAAATATATTAGCCATTAACAATGTATATAAATAGATATAGATACAGCAACCTGCAAAGTATTATTGTGTGATAATAATAACTACATAATATAACAAATCTCAAAAGCTATAGTAACAAAATCCAACATTATTCCATTATATACCTACCTACTACATTTTCCTTGAAGAATATCGATAACTAGAAAAACATCTCAATCGTGGATTGTTTTGCTTTGGTTCTGTTTACTGAACACCGAAAACGAATTGAAGGCATAAAAGGAATGATTGAGACAAATATTTGGGTAGTAATATAAAAGATTACGGACGTTTCCGACGACGAGACGGCAATCCTATTAATTATTAAAATACGTGACGGTTGAAACGAATATTATGAAGATATTTTATTTGAATTGTAAAAAAATTTTTTTTTTCATAATTATAGCTACACCTGTACCTAATTCATATTATTCCTATGTGTTTAATTGAAGTTGAAATAACAGAAATACGCTTAATGAGCATAAACTTTTTTTAATTTGTAATCGATTTTAATGAAATAAACTTTCATTGACCCTTTTTAATGCCTTCAATATCCGATAAGAGAAAAAAATTACTCAAACCCGTTTCATCGATCTTAAATGCACATAGGATCCATGAGACCGTAATAAATAATAATAAATAATAATAAATAATAATAAATAAATATCTTCATACATTCCACACAGCACCATCTAGTTCCACACTAAGCAACTAATGCTTGTATTATGGATACCAGACAGTTGATATAATACATAGATTACTTTTTTTTGTAAATACATACATATTATAAATAGAAAACATCCATGACTCGGGTACAAAGGTAAAATGTTAATTACATAAACATTTGCCCCTAGCGGGATTCGAACCCGCGACCGTTTGGTTAACACCTAGGGTTACTAGCCACTAGACCAAACGTGTCGTCACTAGACCAAACATCATATAATTAAAATTATATGATGTTTATATGCTTTTAATTAAATATGTAGGTATTGACAACGTGTATGCAAAATTTCATGATGATCGGTTGAGTAGTTAAGGGGTGAAAAGGTAACAGACAGACAGACAGACAGACAGACAGACAGACAGAGTTACTTCATAATATTAGTAAGGATTTATGAAATATTTTTACAAGTAAAAATATAAAATAGGTAGTTTGTTATAAGTGTGTATTAATATGTACATATACAATAATATACATGGATAGTGATGAATAGGAAATCGCACTGGTCATGGTTTAACGAAAAGACAGAACCACAATAGCGAAGCTCAATTCACACGTCGTCGTTGTTCAAACTATTTTCAGCGCAAAAGTGACACGGTTTTTAAGTCTGCGGTATTTCTTATTTATCACCGCCTGAGTTTACATACTAAAAATGCATTCCCAAACATACTACCGTACCGTATAGCGGTATGACTTTTGTTCTATAATTAATCTATATTTACACATATATAGTACATATTATAGAGACCACTAAAAATATTTTTTCAAAAAACAATTCGTATACATTGTTCTTATGGCGGTTCTTATGGTATGATAAATTCAAAATAGTTTTTTAGAATTTTTGTCCGTTGTCTGTGCGTTTGTGCACGCTAATCTCAGAAATGGCTTATTTGATTTGGATGAAATTTGGCACATAGATAGTAACATATAGTATACTTTTAATCCTGAAAAAATGTTAGGTTCCTATGAGATTTTCAAAAAACGAACTACAACGAATACGAAGTCACAAGCACAGCTATAGTTTATAAATTAAAGTCGTTGTCCATTTCTCTGCCCAATATTTCTAAACGACCTGAAGGATTTTTCATTAATGGAAAAAACTATAAACAAGGAAGATTTATGTACATAATTTGCAGAAAAAATTGCATCCCTGCGACGCTAACTAAAGATACCTAACAAGAGATCGAGATAAAAAAAAGTTAATACTTAACGTATTGTGTTTAACTTTTAAAAAGATAGTTTTGAAACTATTACTGTCGAGTGTTACTAATTCAGCGTTGACACTGAATTAACAAGGCGTGTAAATTTATAATGCCTTTAGAAGTGACGGCCAACAAGCTAATGATTAACTCAAAAGCTTTTAATATATGATAGTCTTAGATTTTGTTGACGGCGGAGATAATAACAAGTAGATAAATTATACTCGTATGAACCATACGAATCTGAATTAAGGAGGCAAGAATAAATTTAGATGTTTTTTTTCTTCCACAAAAGAATCGCTATAAGTATTGGGTACCTACCATATTTTACGAGTAGCCTACAAGTAGTTTTAGAGAGAGAGAGAGTAGTTTTACGAGAGAGCTACAAAACTTGTGAGCCTGTTAAAAATAATTAAAGACAGATTTAATTGCATTGATAGTATAAAAGACAAATTTGTAAGCATATTTATATTGTACTAAAATGACGCTGATTCTGTAAAAAAATCAAAACATATAATAAAATCGTAAACGAGACGCGTCTGTACACGAAATATTTTTTCAAAAAAAAGGTAATTTTTACCATTGTACTTATGTGTCTATTTTCTATATACTTACTAATATATAAAGCTGAAGAGTTTGTTTGTTTGGTTGAACGCGTAAATCTCAGGAACTACTGGTTCGAGTTGAAAAATTCTTTGTGTTGGATAGTCCATTTATCGAGGAAGGCTTTAGGCTTTAGGCATGCTTATATATATCTATAATTTTAGTATAATTTCGATTTGCTTCAACTAGAGTCACTATTCACTGTCAGTGAATAGTGACATTAAATATGATACTGGCAGACTGCAGTGACAAAAAGTCTTATTTTCATCCCATCAGATGGCGCAAATAGTAACTGATTTTTTAAATTTGTTTTTGCGATATCTCATCGTATAATAATAATTACTCATACATATATTTTCTTTTTCAACGCGGACGAAGTCGCGGGCACTAGCTTGTGCTTCCATGTGTTTGTTTCATTCCAATCGGATCCGAATATGGACATTATCTGAAGTTCTAATAATATTAAACCGAGTAGGTATACTTCACTTATCAGGCTAATTATATTTTTTGATAGATTTAGCATTTAAAACAACCGTGTTTATAGTTTCGTTGCGTCAATAAAACAATGGCGTTACTGTTACAAAATAATATCGGCTATTAGAACACAAACTTTCACCTTTCCGTTATCAGCTGTCCCAATTAGGAATGTAGAACTTAATCAAAGTGTCGTGTATATTGTTTAACCAGTAATTTATGGTGTCATGCAGAGTATACATTCTAATACGGGTCTACTAGTAGACCTCTTGAGAATTTAATATTAAAGTTTAAGTTAATAAATATTCCTTCAGGGATAAAGAATTAATTGTTTCTTTATTTCTACTCTAAAATATAATCTATATAATGTACAAAATATACTCGTTGTTGTAGTTAAATATTAACTAGTTTACTACTTAACTGTAGAAGTTTGTTACTATAGGGTTAACTTCAAAAAATTACTCAATACGAAATAAATTTGGCACACAGATAATTTATTACCTGGATTAACATATAATAGGATATCTACTTTTTATCCTGGAAAAATGTTAGGTTCCCGATGGATCGTCTAAAAATATAAAATAATTGGGCGCCACTGTGTGCCACTGTCGTCACAGCAATAAAGATGTCGGGCATTATAATAAATACTCATTTTCTGAGATGTTATAACTTTCATTTTAATACCTATATTGTGTTTTATAAATTACAGATATAATAAATATTTACAATGAAAAATAAGATTTGCTAAGTGAAATTATATTACTTCCCCGTCTGCCAACGATAACTATAAATTTTACTGCACAACAAATAGACTTTGTTGGAAACGCAGAATTTCTTGCAAGTGTTTATTTAAATTACAATATTTTACGTGAAAACCAAATATTATTGTAGAATATACTGATAATATTTACACTTGTCGGCGTCTGGGGAATTTATTACTTTTTTAATCAGAGAAACTTATTGGCAACCGTGCCAGTGATTTCATGGGCGCAAACTCTACGATATGAAGAAGAAGAAGAAACATATATTTGCATAAACATAACATGTTACACACATAAGTATGCAAAAAAGAAATTTGTATTTTATTAGAGTCCCAAAAAGGGGCAACATTTAGAATTTATAAAACACAAAAACATAAGGCGAAACACTTCAGAAAGTAGATTTATTTATCCGATGATACCCGGTAGCTGTATAATATTTACTCCTCTAGAATTAGTGACGATAATTTAGTAAAGTAATAATTATAGTAATTTAGTTTAGTTATAATTTAGTAAAATAGTGGTCTACGAGTATATATGACATTGCCCATGTCCTTCAGGAAAAATGCCAATGAGGCGACATGCTTCTAAATAAAGATTTTTAAAAAAAACAAGATTTTTGCAAAGTTTGTGCTTCCGCGCATGCACACTGCACAGTGGCACCTTAACCTAGTAGAGTAAGTAATTGTATAAACTGGGGCTATGTAATTGTAATTGTAACAACTCATTAGAACACTCACCATTGAACAGCCGGTAGAATGCATAAAAGGGCTACTCTACATCTTTTATTTAACTAAGATATTATTTTATTTTATTTTATTCAATTTAACAATGTAAGTGGCGTATACGACTTTGGACAAAGACAAAACGTGGGTGGGCCTAATTGCTTGTTCTAATTAAATCTTACCGATAACTAACTGGAGCTCGCAAGTTGATGGACATGTCTCTCCTTCGCACGGTTAGTTGACGTTTATCGCCTTCCCGCCAACTGGCGTGACTTTTGGTGAAACTGGCAACACCGCAGCTCATGTTTAAAAACTCTATAGACATATCAACAGTATCGTTCCAAGCGCTTTCGTTCAAAAACGTCTCGTTTAAATTCACTGTAACATTTTCAAAAATGGAATGGTTCGACAGCTCGTAAACGCCATTATGTTTGGGACTAGAATAGACGTAAACGCGATTCAGTTCGGTGTCGTTCTCTGTTTTTAACTTTAAACTTTCGCGACGCGTCGCATTCTGGTTTAGGTAATCGTCCACGGTTGTGTACCAGGCTTCTAAGATTGCTATGTGCGAATCTAACTCTCGGCACGTCAGTCGAAATTCGTAATCGTGACATTGTTGCTCCTCCACAATTTCTGGAACAAAAGAGAAACATTTTAATTAGGGTTTTTTTATGTTAAGGTGCTGACGGTCCACTTGCTTGTCCACAATGGCTACAGTCGCATATAACACAAGTAAGTAACGACAAAGGTGTCCCAAGTGCAATGCCGAAGTGCCAAAGATGCTCAAAATGATAGGAAAATAGGCTCTAGCATCCCTTACCCACTTGCAGAAACACAACAGCACAAATGCTGGTATTACACGATGGGGTAAGTTACTGTACAACCAATTATAGAACTTCCACTAGAATTCTGTAAGAATAGAATTTCTTCATATTTGAATTCAAAATTTTAATAGCATACTATTATATTCTTTTATATAGCTAACTTAATTATAAGCTATCAAACCCGTATAGCTCCATCGCATGGAATGGAACGATTCTTATTATAATAATGAGTTTTTCAATAATTGCAGCTATTAGCAGACCGCAGTATACTCGTAATGGTTGATTTGTGCAGGATACGTCTCATATTATATACAAAGTTAATAAATGGATACAATATTCATATAACAAACAAACATTTGCAATTATAATATAAGTAGAATAATATCGCGAAAAATAATTATTATTGTAATAAATTATAACTTTAAATAATTAGGTACATCTTTAATTTATATTTCTAGAATTAATCTTTGAATGATTGTCACACCATGTCATAGTAAACCCATTGTCACTAAAAGTTAAAGGTAATTGATATGCACTCATGAATAGTTAATAGTATGCGTAGGTATAACGGCATCAGGAAACTACACACATAATTTAACCAAACTTTAGAAGTATGTAATAAAATTTATAAATAAATGTCCGAAATAACAAAGTTGAATGTTGTATAGATATTCTTACATTAGATAGGTATAATAATAATCACCATACACGTCAAAAGTATGACTCCAAGTTAAGCATTAATACCAATGTACAGTCGGAGAACGAAAACCTTCGTCAATTTTTCAAATTCATTCCTTTATCAAGTCGTAGACTGTTAATACCTTTTGAAACTAAAGCACTAAGCATCAACTTTATTGACGTTTGAAATGAAATTTTGGCACGATAATAGTTGTTCTAGTGCAAGCAAATGTCGACTTTAAGGTGACGTATTTTTTCATACCCCGACTGTACATTATATAGAATTATTGATTTTCTTTTTCCTTCACGTCGCAAATAGTTTAATTTATTTTTAAAGGATATCTTTCAAAACCAGGCCATTGGGTATTTTTTTTTAAATTACACGTGAATTTGTTATTAATAACACCTTGCGGAGTCTAAATGTTTAAAGATGAATATTGACTTCTAAATAATAATTATTCTAATTTAATAAAGAAATCATTATGCCAACGACGTCCTATTAAAACACACACATACAAATAAAACAGAAATCTTATAAAAAATTTAACACGATTCCTCGGCTTGAATTAATTCAATGGGGAGGCATTCTTGCACGGAGTCCTTTTATCACTAATGCATAAGATATTCTAAGGGCTATAAGGACCCCAACGTCTTAGCAATAAGGGCCAAAATGGTCTATACAATTTTAATTTCTACGTGTTCACCGTAAACGCGTACTGCTTTGAAACATTTCGGCGTCAATTGTGATGCACAAGACGTGTTAAATTTGATAATGTTGTTGTTAAAGTATGTAGGATAAAATACCATATAGGATGTACCTACCTACTAAGCTTTAAACTTAGTTACCAGTTTAAAGAGGAAAATCTGCTAAGTGCAAAAAGTATACTTTTGAGATATTGACAAAAAAAGTTTTTCTGAATTTTTTTACAAAAAGGTTTTTTTAAAAAAAAGTATTTTGTTTAAAACTTAGGGTTGTTGACATTAACTTATTTGTCATTTAAACATAAAATTTTAATAGTTTGATAATTGAGTAAATTTGGCACTTGGTCATTTGCTCACTCACCGAAACACAACACCACACATGCTGTTATTTCACGGTGGTCTTCTGTAAGGGGGTGGTTACTGCCGCCAGACGGGATGCCCAATATGACTGCGATACGCACTACTTTCCTGTCACTACTTTCCAAATCCAGACCAGAGTCAACTTTGAAAAGTTCATTTCCAAAGTTGACCCTGCCGAGAATCGAGCCCGGAAACAATGGAACAGTGGGTTAAGGCAAACACCCGTATGTCTGATATGTCTGATTTCTCCTGACCTCTCCTCTCAGACTATTTATTAGCTTAATTAGAACGAATTTATCTATCTCTTAAATATACCACAGAGTAATTTAAAAACCATAATTTTATGAATATGGAATCTACTACTCCATGCAACCTACTATTACGTGATTAATCATGGTTCTATTAATAAAAACATTAAAATTTCAATGTATATTCAAATTTATTTAAATATAAACCAATAATTTGTTTCTACTTAACGAGTAATGAAACCAATTGATTGTGACCCCAATACAAAATGTATTAATAAACTATCTGCGGTAGGTAATTAAAAATTAATTCAAATGAAACTAAGAAAAAATATTTTCTATTGATTGATTTTCTAATCAGGAATCGATATAATCTAATCAGACTATCGTTCAAAGCCCTCGAGGCTTTACGGATGCCTTCAGTCTCGACCCAGTTTCCTACAACCAAGCGCTCTTTGAATCCTAATTCACAGATCGATGCATTTGATAAATTCGCTGCACTATTATTTGTGCACTAACCATTGCACGCGACTTCGTCCGCGTAACTTTATAAAACATAGCCTAGATTACTCGTGATAATGTAGCTTTCTATATGTGAAAGAATTTTTCAAATTGGTACAGTAGATTTTGAATTTATTCATTACAAACAAAAATACAAATATTTTCTCTTTATAATATTAGTATAGAAGTATAGACAAAGGAAATAGCTGCTATTTCGCTTAAAGAAGAGTAGGCATATCTTAGATTGAACTATACCAACATATTTTGTCTTCTATAAAAATACATAGAAAACAAGGCAGCATTTTAATTGTAAATTATTTACATTCAGAAGAAGGTTTTATTGAATGAATCGCCTCTCTTGTGGGTGTGCGCCAACTGGCAAATTTGGAACACTCGTTCAAAAGCCAGACTAATGCAATTTAACCATGCACAGTGGCAAAAGCGCAGTGCATGATCAACCCCCCTATATCCACCTCTTTCGAACCACCGACTCTGCCATTATATCTGTTTCTTCCCCACACGTGCGCCCCATCGTGTTTCCAATTTGGACCGAGCGTTGTCATGGCAACCATCCAAAACAACGCTGTTTGTACAACGCGTCCATTAAATAATGACCTCCTTCATTTCTCTCTGGTTACGTAACTGAAGAATTAATATTGGAGTGGTAAAGGACAAATAAGGGTCTACGTTCATTGGTTAGCTATTCGGTTAAACTTGGGATTAACAAGCCTTGGACATTATTGGAAATTAAACGTTAAACAGGAGGATTAAAGTGCCATTTAGATTAATTAATGATGTTGGTGTGATGGGGACAGTTTTCCCTTGGATTTTGGGGAGGTTTATGGGTTATCCGAAGGAGTGTGTTTATTGAGATGTAACGTTGAAATTGCTTTGGGTTAAACATATGTGACAACTCATTACTGTGTCTTTTAGTATTTATTTCGATACTCTGTGCGGAAATGACGAATTTTCCCGAAAGCAATCGATCGTTTCGCGCGCAATTATTGTAACTGTAATATTGATAAATAACAATAATATAAAGTAATATTTAATTAGTAATTTATTAAGGTAGATTTCGGTTTCTTAAAAAAATCTCTTAAATTTAATTTTTATTTAAAAAATCACTGTAACATATATTTAACCCAAAAAAACTTTTAAAGAGAAAAGTTTTTTATCTTTAGGTTGTCGGAAGGCTGACGGTCCACTTGTTTTGATGGTAGGTGGCTACCGTCGCCTATAAAACAAGCAACGCTACAAGTGTTGTAACTTAAGGATAAGGAATTAGAAAGGGATAGGGAAATGATCTCTAACAATCGTTATTCACTCACAAAAACAACCACACGCATAGTTACTGGTATTTCACGATGGTCTTCTGTGAGTCGGTGGTTACTGCCGCCAGACGGACTGCCCAAATGACTGCAAAACACAGTGTGTGCTCTGCTACTACTTAACACAGATTATTTTATTGATATTCGATCAATCAAACTTCGAAACTGAGTAGATCAATCTCTGTAAAACATCATGGATATAGTTATAATTGTTACTTCAAACAATGATTTCTCTCAAGTGCATACCTGCATTAAAAATATAATATTCCCCGTTTGAAGTCACGTTCCTGCACTCTCTATGATTGCCAGCCACTACAGAAACAATACAAGTCACAGTAAAGCAGCTTTGTCAAAAATTTAAGGGCGAAACTGGGAGAAATCAATTCAACGAACAATTGGTAGGGTGCAGCCCTTAGATAGGGGTGAAGATCCACCGCTCTATATGGTGCTTCGAGACTGAGATGATAAAATATCACTTATAAGATGCATATATTTAGTATTAAAATGTAATATTAAAATATATTACATCAACAAGAGGTGGAGCTTTCCTTAAATATATAACGAAAGATATTTTTTTTTATTAAAACTAATATTATAATTACTAATTATAATAAATCATACGAATAACTGTATCCAATAAGCAAATACGAGAAGTTTTAATTTTATTGGAGGAAAAAATTAACACAGGATTTGTTACGTGTGTCAGTTCTTTTAGAAAAATATATGCTGCATATTGTATTCAGATCTCGCAACAAATTTTATATGCAGAAGTAAGGCGATGAATGGGTTGTCATTCAGACGGACGTCTAAACTAGATATAATAACTACTACACATTCAGGAGATAACGAGCCAAGCAGTTTGCCAATTTATGGCTTTGGATTTCAATTGAAGACGTATGTTATAAGATAAAAAAAATCCCGACAAACCCTCAATAAAAAAAATTAATGTACTGTTACAATACTTTGTGATTTTTCTGGAGGTTACTTGCAAATACAGTAGAATCCGTTTATTATGACTCCGCCTATAGTGACCAACCGCCTATTATGACGTAATTACACAACGAAGTTTGGTTTTCATATAAAATTCTTTGTAAAGAAGTCGGATATAATGACTTCGCCTACAGTGACATTTCGGTTATTATGACCCATTTTTAATAAATTATGTCCGGTTATAATGACCGATCGGCACGTGGCTCGTTTTTGTTTTGAATCTCATTGAGTAATAGACTTGTGCTTGCTCGGTCACTACATATCGGTCACTGACTTAAATGAACCAGGTCGGTCAAATCGTTCAGATCGGTCAGTTGACTCACTTATTTCTTTACATTTTGCGAAAGTGAAGTATCACATTCCGACTGCCTAACATAAATGAACGAATATGAATCTGACTGACTTAGTTCAATAAAAAGAGGGCTAAGTTCGGTCAGTCGTTCGCGAACGACACAAGTCTAGTTTTTAGTGATATCCTGTGAAAAAATATACATACATATTTATTATGAGCAATTTTAATTTTAATTTAATATGCTATGTTTCTCTATTAAAATAAGTATTTACCTAAAAAAGGTTTTTTTTTTTTCACAAAATGCTTTGTATGACGTCCGCTTATTATGATGTCTTTGTCAAGGCCCTTCGATGTCATTATAAACGGATTCCACTGTAGATATTTTTGATTCTCCTCACAATCCAATACCTAATTCTATATTAACCAATACGATAATAAATATCATTTACACACGTCTGTTCTCATTTGGTTGAATGGAGTGGTCTAATTGAAACCCACAAAACCGCAATGTAGCATTGGCAAATCGAATTTGTCATTCTGTTGGCCATTGTGCTGTTTTGCAATGAATGGAGTAGAACCCGTCCATAACTACTCTTCATTCTTTTATTCTTTCTTTCACCCTACTTACTTATATTTTTTTTATCCAGCCTCACATTTATTAAGCGTCATTCACAATAAGACAAATATTTTCCACTAGTTAGATTTTTTACTTTCTTGTTTTAGTGATCATTCCAATACTAAATTCCGACTTTCTTCTTAGACCTTACACTCATATGAGTTTCTAAGAACATTGTATTTATATTTTGTTATATTATAATAAATAGGTACTTTTTTTTTACTGCGGGTGGTTACTACCGCAGACGGGCTGCCCAAATGCCAAATGACTGCGAAATGCAATGTCCTGCCACTATATTCCAGATGAAGACCAGAGGTAACTTTGAAAAGTTAATTTCCAAGGTTGACCTTGCCAGGAATCGAACCGGGTACCCCTGGACCACACCGTTAAGGCAACACTCTTAACCTTTCATACTATGTATTCATCATCAATTAAATGGGTCGTCAAGTTGTCTTCGCTAATTGTATTTGTTGCTCTAGTAGGTATTTAAAAAATGTTTAACAATTCCAAAGACATTTAAATGTATATTTGAACCTTTGACCAATTCACACATGAATTCACAAGTATTTAATGTTCTAGTTTCAATACAACTGCGATTGTTTACTGGTCATACGATTTAATTAACATGTAAGTAGGCAACTGTAGTCTCTGGGGAGCAGGTGAAAGAGTGCCCGCTCATTAAATATTTACATTACGATTTCATACAATCACCGTGTAAATAATAGAGGGATCAACCCGAACGCGCAGCTTTACGAACGTACAGACTGCGTAATTTGCCTTGTTTGTTCATGTAAATGTTATATTGTATTATTTATGGTCTCTGGCAAGTTACATCGTTTGTCTTAATTAAAATCATATTTAAGATTTATGTTAAACATTCTCATGTAAAATTTATTTAGCGCAATCTTCAGTGATTATAAATTAACTTTGGCTACTTGTAGGAGAGGATTCACCTACAGTTCACTAAAGGTTATTGCGTGGACTTACTCAGCTACTCAGTAAAAATGATAAAAATAGCTGTTGCACTCGACTTCGTCCGCGTTACTTTATAAAATATAGCCTATGTTACTCGCTGATAATGTAGCTTTCTATTGGTGAAAGAATTTTAAAAATCAGCCCAGTAGTTTTTTAGTTTATTCATTACAAACATACAAAAATACAAATCTTCTCTCTTTATAATATTTATATAGAAGTATAGATACACAAGTAATATATTCTATTACTATCTAAAAACGTGAATTTCATGTGATTTGACCCTTAAAAACTAGTTAAGACAGAAAAAGGATTGAGTGCTTCAATTAAAGTAACGTCACAATTAATATTTTACAGATAATAGTTGCCATAAAATCGGAACATACAGGAGCCGTAGGACTAGATATTGAGTATCATATATTATCATTAATCATTGGTATGGGATAACACTCTAGTTAAGGGGAAGTAACACGTTGATATATCGGTGTTAATGGAACCTCGTGTTACGGGGGCCGATGATTTATTGTCGATTTGTTAACCACTTAATTTGTATTGATAGCAGTTAAAGTTCGGCCAAAGAGCGATGGGTGCATTTCAAAAAATATTCTATATACAGTCATGCAATGACTATCCAATTTTAAGGGAAAGATTTAGCTAAGGGTCGATTTGTCGCTACCGTGCGAGGAGATCACAAAGTACTTTAAATCTAGCAGCGTTAATTTGTACATCTACCTGTTACCTTTTCACGCCTTAACTAAAACGATCATCGTGAAATTTTGCAATACTTACATATTGTTAGGGATACAGAAAATGACATACTGTACTTTTATCCTGGAAAAAGTACTGGTCCCGGGGGATTGAATAAATTTATTATTGGTCATATATATTGTCAGGCGTTTAAAATTTTAATTTTTCAAAGCGTGCAAATTCGAGGCTAAAACTGTAGTAGAATATTATTCGTTACTTATTTCCACTGCAAACATATATTACAAACAATGTAAAAAAATGACAACATGATAATTATGTCGGTAAAAGGTTACAACGTTGTCGTCGGTCTTGAAACTTTTTAAAATGAGGTATGTAGAGTATGTGTAAGCGAAAATGTAAAAAGACTGCATGCGGATAACTGGAAGCTCATAGAAAATTTATATGACGGTACACAAGATATCCATTACGTTGGCCTCTCGGCAGAACTCTCGAAACTCACTTTGTTTGAATGAAATAAATATTGCAGACTGTGTCAAGGAGAATTTTGAAATGCAAACACTAAAAATAAATAAATTCGAATTTCTTGAGGACAATTTCACTTTTAAGTTGACAATTTCCAATGAAAATTTATACAAATAATTTTGTATAAATGTTTATTCCAAAAAACTTGAAACTGCGTTTTATCTTCCGAAAGATAATCTTAGTATTGACACTAAGATATTTATTTAAATGTGTACAGATAGGGTGACCAGAAATACTGTCAATAAATTCCCTAGAGAGAGAGGACTGCTATACATTTCTATTTTTGAAACTAAGAAGTATTTATTGTTAACAAACGAACAATGATTGTCACGATACAAATATTCTCATAGAATATACCGTCAGTATATATTTTCCATCGAAAGCTTATAAAGTAAAATTCAATGGAAATGTACAATTTTATATGGTATATCATATTATGTTACGACAGTGCCATCTGTGAAATGAGAGGAAAACAGAAAAACTAATTAAAAAAGTTAAAATACATAATAATAATTTCTACGAGTATATGAATATCTATATTTATACATATTTGAAAATAAAATAATTATATGGCTCTGTCTGTTCTCCGCTAACATCCTCTTAACCTTCCAACTGATTTTGGTACTGTTTTCACTAATTGAAAGAGTGATAAACCAGGAAGGTTTGTGTATATAAAAAATTGCATCCCGGGCAAAGCCGGGAGCGGTTCACTGTATATAATATAAAAATTTATCTAATGTTCGTTTGTTCATAAGCGCAAATCTCCGATAATAAGTATATTTTGTATTGATCACCGTGAAATTTTACATAATCAGTATCATCTAAAAATAAAAAATAAATTCAATGCCTGACAAACATAATTATGAGCAATAAAGCTTGAATAAATGTAACGAAGTTGTTGGCTAAAGCTAGTACTTTATGTATTACTAGCTGTTGCAAGCGACTTCGCCCGCGTAATTTTATAAAATATAGCCTGTGCTACTCGCTGATAATGTAGCTTTCTATATGTGAAAGAATTTTCAAAATCGGTCCAGTAGTTTTTGAGTTTATTCATTACAAACCTACAAATCTTTCTCTCTTTATGTCTAGTATAGACATAAAGTATCGAATACATTGTAGTAATAAATATGAATTAGTTTTTTCTTATATATTGTTTAAATTTTAAATTTATGAAGCAAGTAAATAATATTTTCATTAAAAATATCTCAAACAAACGAATTATAAACTTCGTAATACCTCCTCAGGGAGAATAAAATTCCGTTTCATACAAAATATATGAGAAAATGAATTTTCTTGATATATTTTTTTTTTCGCGTATTTTTTTTTTTTTCGAAGTTTTAATAGTTATTCTGCTATTCGGGGTAGAGATAAATTCAATAATACAAAGATCGTAAAGATCGTAAGATCGTAAAAGCCGTTCTCGAGTTATAAATTGTTATAACACGACTTTCTTTTACTTATATATAAAAGATATGAAAAAATGTCAATAAATTATACTTACGAATAACTCTTTTTCTCTGGGATGCATCATTCAAATGGCGCGGCTATAAACTCTGATCGATGTAAGTGAAAAAAAAAAAAAACACCCTTAGAAACGGGGTCTAACAATGGCCGCATGTTATAGGAAATTTATAAAAATTATCATGTGTTCCGAATACAGTCGCTATTGTGAACTATAATAATAAGGGGACGTCGTTTGTCAGACATGTCGTCGCTTTTTTTAAAATTGGGAATTAAGCGATGATTTGCATAATTTTTGGATTGTTACTACCTCTGTTAAAATTTAATATTAAGGAACATTTTACGAACGGTATCTATGTCTGTATCAGCCCATCACACATTACAAATGTGGGCACATAGGCAGCTCTCCTCAGTATTTTTTTATGTTGAGCACGACAGACAGGCTGACGATAGACAATTCGACAGACTTGGTGGTATGTTACCTTTAAAACACCATCAAGTCTTAAGGTTTAAGGATAGGGATTAAAGGCTCTGGCATCCCTTACTCACCGAAACAATAACACAACAACACACAGTATGCTATTATTTCACGGTGGTCTTCTGTAAGGGGTTACTGCCGCCAGACGGGCATCCCAAATGACTGCAGCGTACCATCTGTCACTACTTACCAAATCCAGACCAGAGGCAACTTTGAAAAATTAATTTCCAAAGTTAAACCTGCCGGGAATCGAACCTGGGACCCCTGAGATAGAGTGTTAAGATAACTATACTCGGCCACTGATCCAACGAGCTCGTCCTCAGTGTTATAAGACCAATATGCTATCCCACAGCAAATTTATAATCGAAAATGATTGTGTCTAATCCACACATAAAAAGAATTATCATTTAAGAGATGCAAGCCCATCATTTTGCTAATGGCCATTGTAAAATGGCTAAAAAAGACGTATGTAACTTTGCTGCTGTATCGATTTTGATAAATTTTATATGAAATTCCTTAAAATCTATAGAAGAACATAGGTAACATAGGTTTTCTCATAGAAAAGCGCTAATAACGTGCAATACAATTATTGCTAAATTAAATGCCAATTAATATAAAGATTTACAACATACCTATAAGTCCATGAACACAAAAAATTTGAAAAATTAAGCACAGCAATCCAACGTGCAAACATCGCCCGCGGGACACCTTCAACATTTTTCCAAAATCACATCTTTCACTAACATTTTCGAAGTTTTTTCTCTATTATAAAACTATACTTTTTTATTAATATATGATTTAATTAACATTTTAAAACAAAAATAGTTTTTTTTTTAATTATAATTCGATGTTAAATCCGCGTATCTGGGGGCTACGACGATTTCATAAACAACGCGTACAACGCTTACGGGAGCTCGCGCGATACTGAATGAAATTTGTTGGAGGCGAACAAAAATGAGTGACGTAAAACTTCGTAGCGATTCCCGTAGCGGGAAAGCCCGCGCTTTTATCGAGTTTTCAGCCCCTGTTTTAATTAATGGCGTTACCTTGTTCTACACTTGTGAAACGATTTCGGATATTGTGTCGCGGAACACTTGGGAGAAATAAGTCTTCATTATTTTATTTCTGTTAATTGCACAACACGATGTAACTGAAATTATCCTTTGTAGAGCCAGATGTCACACAACCATTTAGGATAGATTGAATGCGACAAGAAATATACATTTATCTTTCATGACGATATAAGTTCACCATTTCAATATAATTATTTTATTTTAATGTATTGCGTTGCCGTTTTCAACACCAGGAGCTATTCCAAGCTCCCTATGATGTAGGTATCAAAATAGTTTTTCTTCGTCCGCGTTGAGGGCCCCTCTAGCCCTTATCGCTAAATTTTTGTTATGCATTTATTGTCGTAGAGTCAAGTTTGAATAAACATTTTTCAACTGACCGTAGTTTTTTTTTAATTTTTGGACCTAATGAGTCTTATTTTTTTATTTTTCCTAAAAAATAGATTTTATTACCTTTCAATTGACATATTACAATCATACCCTTACCCTTGATCGAATAAGGTTTAAAGTCGATTGAAACTATTGTTCGCGATATTTTTGACGCCGAGAGTATTTCCATGGAAAAATATAATGTTACAAGATTATCCCTCTGATGAGAATGAATGCAACTGAATGAAACGACTCACCATTATTATTCACCACGTTAATGCGAGGGTTTCTCTAAGTCATCGCTGCGCTAGAACCCGATGAGGCCTATAGGGGTTTCCACAGCACCTCTTTTGGAGGTATCTCCCTCTCCCTCTTTTGTAATTGGACCTTACACTTTTAAAGCCCAGAACGATTCCTACAGCCCTACAGTATATTCAAGTAGTGTTTAGTAGGTAGTAACAGGGCACACTGCATTTAGGCAGCCCGTCTGGCTGCAGTAACCACACCCTTACCACTGTGAAATAACAGTATATTATTTGCTGTTGTTTTGGTGATTGAGTAAGGGATGCCAGAGCCCATTAACCCATTCCTTCCTTTCCCTTATCCTTGTATGATCGGCAGCGCACTTGCAGCACCTCTATGGCGCTGCTTGTGTTATAGGCGACTTTATTGTAGCTCTTACCCACTTTAATTTTGACTTCGGTAATAATTACTAAGGAATAAAAATAAAACATATACTTATCAGACTTACATAATAATTATTATTTGTTGCGTTTCTTAAATTAATTAGAATAAGTATAAATTGTATTTAGGCGTAACTTTAATACAGGATTAATACAAAATTACAGTCTGTACAGTACTTACATTTTTTGAACAAAAAAAAATTGTAAAAAAAGACGCTACGATAAAAACATGTACAGTCGGGGTACGAAACCTTTGTCTGTTTTCAAATTCTTTCCTTTATCAAGTCGTAGACTCTTAGTACTTTTTGAAACTAAAGCACTAAGCAAACAACGAACCCTGGTGCAAGCAAATGCCGACTTTAAGGTGACGAACCCTTTTTTACCCTGACTGTACAAAGAATATTTTATAAATATAAAAAGGGCTGTAACAATATTATTATTTTTTAAACGAACGTATGTACCTGCCCTTGAGTGTTTTCAAGAACTGTCCGCGTCAAAACACTATACAAAGTTAACACTTAAGTTAACTTGATTCAGAACACTTAATTTGTTCTGAATCAGTGATCGCAACTTTAAGGGCGCTTATTAAATACAATTTTAAAAAACTTAACATATTATGTACTAGATTCCACGCCATTCGCACAAATTGGGAATTGGGAATCTCTCAACACACTGTGGCGAAATTTAAGTGAAAAATCTTGGAAAAATCTAAGTGAAAAGTGAAGATCACCGAATCCTCTGGTAAAGTATGAAGAAAACTATGTTCACTTATTTTTTGCCAAAAAATAATTTTTAAAAATAACTATAGCAATAATTCTTGAGATTTTTGCTATATGAATACTACTGTGCGGAAATCAAGTTAAAATTGTGATATTCGACCATACACTTTTGGTCGAAGAAAATCGCTCAATAACAGTTCACCACCGGAGTTGTTGCAGATGCGGATTTTAAGAGGATGCGGATTTTAAATTTTATTAAGTAATCAAGATTTTTAGCTTAGTACTATATGTCAGATTTAGGACTATCTCCATATCCGCATCAGCATGAGATTCGCATTGGTTATTGCGGACGCGATCTAAATCGATGCGGAAGTTCCGCAAATAGTTTGGACAAAAATGGACGCATAAGATGGTTCTAATTTTTTTTTATTTTTTAAAGTAAGTAGTTTATTTGACATGTAAATAGTGTAATGATGCTTAAATTTTTAACGTACTTATCTAACGTAAAATTAAATATAATAATATGGTAACAACGTAATTGTTGAAATTAATTAAACAAAAATTAACGACAATTTACAAAAAAAAAATTATTGCCGTTTTCGTTACCGTATGGTCACGAAAATGTAAAAGAGTTTTATATTTTCGTGACCAATTGTAAAAGAATTTTATAGCAAATATAACATATGATAAGAATAAAAAAATTAAAAAATAAAATACGTCGGAAAATGAATTTTTTTTAGAAACTGATAGAAGGTTTTAGATTTAGATATCTGAAATCTAGGATATTATTAAAAAAGTATCAAGATCACTTTTAGTACCTTCATATAAATAATATTCTTGTTTACAATCTACATTAAAGTAGGTTCTCAAATGTTTTAGTTAATTTTTAAATTACAACTTTACAAGTCTCTCAATATACTCTGGTTATTTAATCAATTATAATTTCTTAATTAACATTCATTCGCTTTTCAATAAGCTAATCTTTCTAAACAAATTCAAATATGATCACATATTATAATTTTTTTTTTTTTTTTTGTAAAACATAATCATTTACTTACAATTACTTATACGCTCATAGTCTCCCTTTTTAATATTAGTCTTATTTTAAAAAAAAATATATATTATACCTTTTTACTGTAACAATGTTTCATTATAGCCCGTATGGCGGCAGTAACCATCCCATTACAGAAAATCACCGTGATATAACAGCACGTGTGCTGTTGTGTTTCGGTGAGTGTGTACCCATATATTACCCATAGGCGACGGTAACCATCTATCATCAAGTTTCCCGTCAGCATGTTTGTCGACGTTAACGTTAAAAAAAAAATACAAAATATACAAATTTACGATAACATAATATTATTTACTAGCTGTCCCGCTCCCAGCTTCGCCCGGGGTGCAATTTTTATAATAAACATTTACTTAATCCAGTCGAAAAATTACCTTACACCGCCATCTGTGAGAATCTCATGGAACTCGGTTTATTTATTTTTTTTTACTTATTTTAAAAGTTCCATAAAATTCTCACAGATGGCGGTGTAAGATAATTTGTAAAACTAATTAATAATATATAAATATCATATAATAAACAAATAATTTGCAATAAAAAAAAATACCATAAATTGAAATAAAAACTATCCTATCTATTAAGTTGGACCAAATTACACATAGTTACAAAATTTTATCAAAATCGATTCAGTAGTTTAGGAGTTCATCGAGGTCACACAATGGTGACACGTAATTTTTATATACATATATATATATAAAGATTTGTGTTTACAAGTAATTAATGATTTCCTTAAAGATACATAAAAAGATCGATCACAAAATGAGACCGGCGTTAAAGAAAGGATTATATAACAAAGTATATACTGCGATAATAAAAAAGGGTGTGTTACATTTGCGGGAGGAATTCAATTGGCGTCGCAAACTTGAAGTCCTCCGGGAAGAGTCTGGAGGCGTACGGGTACATCAGCTTGTAGGACTGACGAATGGTGACGTCAGCTACTCCGGCGATATCGCCTATCTCTTTCTGGCTGCGTTTGTCTTCCGATGCCTGAAAGAGAAAAACAATTCATTAATCAGAGGGCTAACTCTACCCACTCAAAAAGTGCACTGACCTAATGTAAAAATTATAATTTTGAAATTTGAAAGCAAACATAAATGTGAGACAGAGAAGCATTAAGTGCAGTGTGATAAAGAAGGACACATCTAGGTTTACAACATAAATGTGAGACAGAGAAGCATTAAGTGCAGTGTGATAGAGGACACATCTAGGTTTACAACATAAATGTGAGACAGAGAAGCATTAAGTGCAGTGTGATAGAGGACACATCTAGGTTTACAACATAAATGTGAGACAGAGAAGCGTTAAGTGCAGTGTGATAGAGAAGGACACATCTAGGTTTACAACATATATGTGAGACAGAGAAGCATTAAGTGCAGTGTGATAGAGGACACATCTAGGTTTACAACATAAATGTGAGACAGAGAAGCGTTAAGTGCAGTGTGATAGAGAAGGACACATCTAGGTTTACAACATATATGTGAGACAGAGAAGCATTAAGTGCAGTGTGATAGAGGACACATCTAGGTTTACAACATAAATGTGAGACAGAGAAGCATTAAGTGCAGTGTGATAGAGGACACATCTAGGTTTACATTTTTTACATTTATTTAAGTGGCTTTGCTCACGTAACTTTATAAAATATAGCCTATGTTACTCGCTGTTACAATATAGCTTCCAAACAGTGAAAAAAAATTTTCAAATCGGTCCAATAGTTTCGGAGCCTATTCAATGCAAACAAACAAATCTTTCCTCTTTATAATATTAGTAAAGTATAGATAACCCATGACCATATAATAGGCAACACAATCGTAATTTATTTTCTTATAGATAACAATTGATAAAATATACTTTTCAAAAGATAAGTGAATGACATCTCTTTGGATCTTTGAGTATCAGATGTGCAAACGCAACCAGAGCATTGAACCTGTGTCTGTTGTCTGCAGTTGCTTGACACACTGAACAACTATTGATTTGTCTAATTTTTTCAACAATTTATCTTATCTACACAAACATTATAAAGGTGAAATATTTCATTTTTTATATGCTTGTTTTTTGTTCAAATTAATCAATCAAAACAGAAGATGATGACATTAATATCAAGATAATTAATATTTATCCAATTTAATAAAGATTCCTCCGAATTGGACTTTTCCTTTAGAAGTTACTACGGGTATTGAAATTCAAAAAATAAAAAGTAAATGCCGCCGTGTGAGAAAACAGCTCCACGCTTAGTCTACACATTTTATTTTTTTATTTACTTAACAATATTAGTTCTTTATAAAGTTATAAATTCATATCTTAAAATGAAGTCCACGCGAACGAAGTCTCGGGCATCAATTAGTAATTGGTAGGTTTTATATAGTCAAGGGGTCACAAAAATTGGTCGTTAATTCTTTATAGGAAATCGGCAGGGACCTTGCCATTTAGTCTTTGTCTGTCGTTATAACCGAAGTCGTTATATCCGTTCTCTACTTTAGTTATGTTAAATTTATTAAGTCTTTTAAAAGAATAATAACAAAAAAAAAAAAATAACCTGTGAAGCCATGTAGATAGCAGCGGCTGCGACCGATATGGGACTTCGGCCCGATACAATATCCAACTCTCCGGCTTTCCTCGCAATATGAGTGGCCGCTCTCTGCACTGCATTGGGAAGCCCCAGGTTGGAGCAAAAGCGAGACATGAAATCTGCCGTAGTGATGAGATCCACTGAGGTCTCCAGTGCCTTCAGAATCAGCTTGAAACACCTGCCGATTTCCTTCTTACTGATTTTACTGACGGCGCATATCTCTTTGAAAGTACGCGGGACGCCTTCTTGTCTACACGCTATGTAAAGACACGCAGACGCTATGGCATCGTTGGCTCTACCTTTGAGGTTCTTGCCATCGTGTACCTGAAAAACATAATTATCACTTTATTTAAGTCTTGCTGTTGCACGCGAATTCGTCCACGTCACTTTATTATAAAAATATAGCCTATGTTACTCGCCGATAATGTAGCTTTGTATAGGTGAAAGAATTTTTAAAATCATACTAGTATGTAGTTTTTGAGTTTATTCATTACATATAAAAATTCAAATCTTTACACTTTATAATAATATATTTGTGTAGATACCATTGTTGACAGGATGGAGCATATCTGCGTAAATTTATCTCTTAAGGTTATATTTATTTATTTAGTATACAAGGCCTCCAACGAGAGATATGTCATACAAAATCGTCATCGTTCCAGTAACACATGCACAGCATGCACCAGTGAAAGTTTAAAGTAACATCCAAAGTTATCCAAGTATGATTATTATTTTATGTTAAAAACACATGTAGCATAAAGTGCTAATTCACAATGGTACCATAGCATTCCATTGCGACCTTGGAGACAAGGAACCAAGTTTTGTAACACAAATTTAATCAATAATAACTGTTTTGCAAACAAGGAAGTCATAAAGCAATTTCGTAAACACAACTTGTAAAACCAACATAACAAATTTAAAAAAAAATGCAACTATTGGTAGTTGGTTGTAGTCAGCGGTAGTTTATGAAAGAAAAAATATATACATATTGTGTTTTTAATCTATATTATTTTTAATGACCATAACAAAGACATACTATTCCATGGTGTTCTGAATTTGATGAATTTTTGCATAGAGATGTCACAGCCAATTTCCCTATCCCTTCCAAATCCTTTATTCTTAACCTTACTATAGTCGGCAGCACTTGTGGCGTTGCTTGTGTTATAGGCGACAGTTGCCATCGACCATCAAGTTAGACTTAGCATAGTCTGTTTGCCGATCTTAGCATACGAAAGGGCTACTATTCTTTTAGTTTACTTTTCAGTATAATATGCTCAAGTATAAAATAAGGAGACAATCAAGTATAATATGCTCAATAAAAACAAAGTATCACATCTAAAAAAAAAATTAATACCTGTTTAAACAAGTTATTAGCTCTGTCCACAATTGTCTTCGGTAGATTTATTCGATCAGCCATAATATTTATTTCCCGGAATGCATTTATAAGTGCCCTGTCTGTGCTGCTAATGTTCCTTCTGTTCTGGTATTTTGACACACCAAAACTGTCAAAAGAAGCGTCACCCCTCCCGGGGCCAATTATAGTCGACAAGTCTCCACCGGAGAGCAACGGATTTTCTGGACCACCCACACGAGAGGGGTCCACCCCCGATTTCTCATTGCTGAATGTCCTCCATTCAGATCCAACATCTATTACCCTGTCAATGTAATAGCATAATTAAAATCATATATTGATCTCAACTATATTTTGTCCAGTTAAATTGAATATTACCTACATATAAAAAGAGATCTAGTTTAGATGAGATTCTCGAATTTAGACAAATTTCTTCGCTCTGATCACAAGCAATAAGTGGCAATTTTTGTAATAGACAATTACAAAAATATCCTTCATATAGTGATCAGAACATTGTAGCGTTTCTATAGGGAAAAGTTTTAGCTCTCTCCATAAAGAGAATTGCATGTCTATCTATGATCTGTTAGAATATAATATTAGTGTAAACAATAATTAAATTTTATCACTTCATCATAGATGCTTATTATCAATCTCAAACTCAATTGCATTATTATATACCAGCTGGTGCCTGCATCTTTGCCTGTATTGAAAAATAAAAGATATAACACCATATAACAGTAGGGGTAGTTGTTAGGGGTCCTACAGATGATCCTTCATACTCTTTTATATTATCCTAGATTTTACATATCTAAATAAAACATCTACAGATTCATCATTGAATCAGTTTCTGAAGATTAATTTTCCTACAATCTTCACAAACTTCATAATAACTATGGTATTAAACAAAAAATATATATGAAGCATCCAACAATTAATGTTGATAATATACTACACTCTTTAAATACTACTTGATAAGTGGGACAAATTTAATGCAAGTATAAGTATCACATAATTACACAGTTTAAGTACTGTAATGCATCCTTACACAATTAGAATCGACCTCGATTTATAGTCAACATTTTATTTTTCAGGCCTAATAATTATTGTAGAAAGCAAATATTTCGCAAGTTTAGAAAATGTTTGTTACGTACCTGTCACCAACAACGAGACCGCATTCAGAGCATATCATGTCCCCAGCCCTATAATCTTCGATGAGTGGCGCATCGGGATGGGCATAACATACAACCTTATTAGTTTCAATTCTGTAATTACAAAAGAAAGTATCAACAAGTTGAAATCACTACACGGGGGACGTAGGTATCGGTGCAAATCGTAAACAAGTTGTATTAACACAACCTTCATATGCATACGTATTATAACAATTCTATAACACTTTTAACTTAATATTTATTTTATTCTTAATAAAATTACATAAATTAGAACATTTACGAAGAAACAGACAGACCTTGACGTGCTCGCCATGATTGTTGATAGTTGATTGATTGTGGAAATCAGTGTGACCATATTTAAATGTCATTATGATAGCTGCTCGGCTAAAATATGCTAAACTTTTTTTAATAAAATGCTAAAATTCTGCTAACGAATTAATTTATATTTTGTATGGAAATAAAACGCTTTTAAGAGGTTGTATTATTTTTTCTTTATTAAGCAACAACACGCTAGTTATTTAGTAAGGATTCATAATTATCCGTGACGTCTGTAAAATTATTAATTTGCGCTTGCACAAGACACTCTTTAGCTTAACTACTAACTACCTAATACGAAGAAAATGTACTCTACAATACTCTACATCAGAGAGTATATATGTTCCTTGCTCCACATAGAACTTAAAAGAAAATAAACATGTTTGGGGATTTCTCCTAAAACAGAGTTGCCTTGTGTTACAAGAAAAATGTACAGAAATGGAAAATGGTAGATTTTTTAAATGTTTCTTGCCAAATAAAACTCTGCTAACTTATAAAATGTCGAATACTGCAAAATTTCTACTAAGGTTTTATAAATTATTTTAAAAACTCCCAACTTTTTCTAATATGCGACATAATATGCTAAGCCCTAAATTGGGGGTCATATTCTGCTAAAATCGCAAAATTCTGCTAAATCTGGTCACACTGGTGGAAATTATCCAAATATTCATCCACAGCCACAGCACTAAGCACAGTTAGTCCAATCAGTCACAGACAGCTCTGTGTGTCAGATTATGTCATAGACTATGTAAGAGACACAGGTATATATGCCAAAGACATTTTTCTATCATTTCGTAAGATCAAATGTGCTCTGACAACGAATCTTTTAGTTATCCATATACAAACGCATAAATGTTATTTTTACAACATAACAATAGTTATATGGGTTTTCATAAAAACTACTGCACAAGAAAACAAGTTACTTAATATACCTAGAACAAATGAACTTTGGCCTTGGCTTATGATAGTACAAAAATATATTCATAGATGTCACTACTATGCATGTTATACCATTTGCTCCTTATAAAGACATAATATGTTATGTTATTATAAACTAACTGATGCCCGCGACTTCTTCAGAGTTGAAAAATAAAAATCGCCTGACATAGGTAATATGTAAAGCAATATAATACCTGACACATTGACGCCTGATACTATTGTACTTTCAAGAACCTTCCGATAGCGAATGTTGGTTCGCTTTAGAGAAAATCACACCAGTTAGGTATCCTAAACATGGCAGTAAAAAAATCATAATAATTAAAATTAAGAAAACATTAAAAGATCTCATTTCTTATATCAATGATCTACGCCTATATGTATCTATATATATACCTATCTAATGATGCTTTAACAATTCGAATAACAAGTACCTAAATAATTTAGACCGTGATTAGACCACAAACAAGAACAAGTTTATATCGAACTACGCATAATTCTATTAACAGTACCTACTATTGATTGATATTGATATTATTAAGCTAATGAAGTTACAAAAATGATTTCACAACATTTTTAAATATTTCACAATTAGCACAAAATAGATAATAGTACCTACAAGTCACAATAATAAGATTGCCACGCAAATATCATTGAAGTCAGCAGTTATCATATTTGCAGTCTACTCGGTTATATTATACCTAGTCAAGTTATAGGTATTTACAGAAATATTAACGAATTCCTTATGACTAGATAGTAGGTAGTAGGTATATGTTGGGATCTAAAGCAAGGCCAACGAGACAACGCCAAGAATGTAAACAAATTTTCAAGGGTTGTCAAGATGGTTTCCTATACAGTGAAACAGATATCGCTGGCCGCTTCATGCGAGGGAAAAGTACAGGGTTTGTTTACATTGTTTGCGTTGTCTCCTTGGCTTTAGGTCCATACATTAAGTGTACCTACCCACTGGGATTGCATAAGGAAAACGTTATGCATTTTATTTCATCACGAGTAACAGTAGGTTATGAATGTGAGCGTAATAAGTATAGGTACCTACTATTACGTATTAATTTTAATTATTAATCATTGTTAATACAAATCAAGAGTAATTATCTGTTTAGAAGTACATTTTTATAATTTAAACGATCTGTTTTGATGTTATTAGTATAACGTAAGTTTTGTACCTACATACTCAGATAAAGTAAGAACTAAAGACAGAACCATGTGGACAAGAGTCCTGTAAAACTAGCCCTTCGCCGTGTACGTGCACGGTTACACGAACACAAATGCAATCAAACTGCGCCTCGTATTCGAATTTCGTAGTGTAAAAACCAGACTTCAAATATTAAAAAGCAGAATGAAATCACATTTCACATAGTAAACATGGAAACCAATATTTTCAATAAAAATAAGCAAAAAATAAGGTTATAGCTTGGAACACAAAATCTCAATATAGTATGCGGTCTACGCACTCGTTTATAAAACCTACTTCACTATGTTGACCGCAAAATTCTGTCTATAGTTTTAATTTGGTCTGAGCCTACACGAAGTTGGATTCCTGGCTATGGAGTTTTTTAGAGGGTTTAAAAAACGAAGAAGGTTCTCATTGCGGGCGGCTGAATTATGTTTTTTGTAGTTTTGCTTTGTGATATCTACCTATTTTAATTTATCTAAGATAATTAGAACTTTTAAGCCATTTTCTTCCTGTAGGTTTGAAAATCCAAGTCATGTTATGGAAGGGCAGACAATAACTTATTATGTGCTTTTTTCGTGGTTCTCGTAGCATCTTTTGATGATCAGAAGTGATATTAAACCAACATAAAATTTATCCCATAACGAATCATTAACAGTCTAAAAATTATTTAAATATGTGTTATTCCATACTTAACGCGTTAAAAAAATGGCAAACATGTATTCAGAAAATAATTTTTATCTACTTTTCAGTACGTAGGTACTCTTCACATTCATGACATAATCGAAATGATGGTAGAAAATCTGTCACAATCTCCATCGGTTTGTGAGTTTAATTTACAAATTTTATTTTAATAACTCATCTTAATTTTAAAGTCCACATCCAATCCGATGAAATTATACAAAACATGATTAATATTGTGATTCATAAAAGAGTGTCATTATGAAAATTCTGAGGCGCACACACACAATAGTCACTGAAAATTATCATTGCGCTTAATTTTAAAGCCTGATAAAAACTTCTTGAAAAGATAAAATTTATTTATCTATTAGGGCCTCTTTCAACAACTACAAGTAAAGTGTTGATTTGTTACTTTTAGAAATATTTTTATGTTTTATTAAATTACACTCGGCTTACTGCATGCATCCTTCGATAGGCGAATTTTTTTTTAATATTTTCTTTTTAATGTTTCGGACTTTTACCGTACAAACAAAGGTATATCAGCTCCATTATTCCCGGTGACCGGTGACTTTAAATGGCTGTTAGCCTACTTGACACTTTACTCAGAGATGGTGAAAGAGGCCCTTTAGTGAATCATTGAAATTTTTATCAAAATTATAAACACGTGTTATGCTAATTTTGTGACACGTTTTCCTAACAAACTCTTACGTTATTAATTAATAATTAAATAAAATTAGAAGGTTCATATATAGAACATACACAACCCAACCCTACTACAGCTGCTTGCAAAGATATATTTATTTCAATGACTACAGCGCCTTCTATTTAATGGTGGCCGACCGACACTTTCTCATGTATAGAGAGAGTACTAGCTGGTGCCCGCTACTTCGTCCGCGTTGAAACATAAAAGTTATAACGCCTGACAAAATATGTAAAGCAAAATAATGCAGCACATACACTTGACATTATACTTTTGTTGCCGAGCATTGGATCTTTATTTTTAGATAGCTGTTGCACGAGTTTCACGAATATTGAGCCTATAATATGTCCACCCTTAAATTCTATTCTAACTATTGGTGAAATTTGTTTTTAAATCGGATAAGTTTGTTCTCTGTAAATTCTACCCACTTTTTAAATTATGTATTATTGGTAAGTTGTAGGTGCTAGGCGTTTTTTCGTGTTTTTGTTGTTTATGTGTTTACTATTGGTATGCTTGCAATGTGAATTATGTTTTTTTACCTATTAGTTTTAAGTTTCTCACGTAAGTGAATTTGTAATTCTTTGTGAGAATAAATATATTTCTAAACCTAAACCTAAACCTAAATAAGTAGTTTCGAAGATTACCTCCTACATACCAAACATACAAACTTTACTTCCTTATATATGTAATATTAGTATACTTTATTCTCCGTGTTATGCTCGTCGCTCGGTATTATTGAATGCGGCTTCTGGTTAGATCCGTTAATAACATTTGGCGCTATAAAATCTTTTGTTAGCGTTATTCAGAAGCAAACTTAATTTTCAGATAATATTTAAAAACGTAAAGTCACCTCTCTGATTTTTACCGATATGCCATCATTGGCAACACACTATTTTCAAATAACCTTGCTTATTTTTAAACTTTTCATTGATTTTAGTTATTAATAAATCGTTAAGATGTCGAATGATTCTATATAGGCTCACCTAAAAGTGGTCCTGCCTGTGCAAGCCAAGGGCAACCGGTGGACGATTGCAGTAAATAAAATGTGTACCTAGGTACTTGCTGTATGCCCTTATTCGTATAATTTGTACAAGCCCTATTTTAAGAGGACGATCTAGTAGATCAAACTACATATCATATTGAAGATAAAGTTTGTTTAGATTTATGTAAGTAATTTTATGTTTTTATGTACCATTTTTATGTTAGTTTAGATTTTTTTTAAAAACAGTAAGTACTTTTTTTTTATTTGTATTTGTAGAAATAAATTATCTAATATAAAATAAAATAACTACTAGTTTTCAGTCTTATTAACCTACTAATAATAATCTATCTCGTTACAATTAGATACCAACAATTCGCTATTTTACTACTAGCTTTCGCCCGCGACTTTGCTATTATTATATTTGAAAGAGGTATAATCATAACTGCTCATTCGGTTTAATTAGCTTTTCCACTAATATTAGAATGGACTTTTGTAATTCCATATTTTGACATGGAAGAAGCTATATAAATAGTAGATATAACTATGCTAATATAGTCCATAAAATAAAATATTGCTGTTGCAAGACAATTGTTTGGCTCTGACATCCCTTACACTCCAATACACCGATTAAAGACAAAATAATTAAAGTATTTGCATGTTCTCAACTTTACAGCGACGAGAGGAAGGGTTTTTTGCAGAAAAAAAATTGCATCCGTCCGAAGCCGGGAGTGGTTCGCTAGTAACTAATAAAAATAAGACAAGGCTTAACCGTAACCGTAATCTGATAATTGATTTTAATGATCGATTAATACTATAATAGGGTAGGATGTTTATTGAGTCATTCAAATACGGAAGGCGCCGTATACTTATCTCTCATACTCGCACGTGAATCATTATGACTCATTCACACTGGCCTCTTTAACTCTTTACATTAAATTTTTTCTTGTCCTTTATTAAAGCACGACTGTGAACTACAAGCCTTTAAAATTATTCACGGTTAAACACGTCTGATGTGTGAATTCCACTTAATTTATAATATTATTTATACCTATATTGTAAGAATTGTATTAATTAATGAAACCTATATTTATTTTTATTAATTTAACTAAAGTTAAATAACTATTTTCACAATAAAGGTGAGATTTGATAGCACCTCACCTCACTCATATGTTAAAGGACCAGATTTACTTCTAAAGCAGAAAAATTAACAACATTACGTTGTTATTTTCTGTAATTGTAAGGTAAAAATTTAAATTTGCGGTATTTATTTTTTATTATCTTTATAATAATAATATAATATTCTTCAAATGTTGATGTGAAATTTTCAATTAAGGCCCCCTTTTATGTAGGTAAGGGTTTTCTGACAGGCTGAGTTGCACTTGATAGCAGGTGACTGATGTGGGCTGCAATTGCGCTGTCGACCATAGTAAGAAGGAATAAGGAAACGGTCTCTAGCATCCCTTATACCATAGAGTAAATAGTACTTAACCAGTTATATTATACTATTTACTCTATGCTTATACTCAAGTCACCAAAACACAACAACATACATTCATGGTATTTCATGATGGTCTCCTATAAGGGGGTGGTTTCTGCAGCCAGACAGGCTGCCCAAATGACTATGAAACGCAGTGGCTCAGCCGGGAATCGAACCCATTATTAAATATTACTCAACTAAATTGTACAATATATGGCACCACCCTTTTATCTATAGCCAAGTTTGCCTTAATTTTGTTACAAAAATCCTTTCCTTAATACTTTGAAGCAAAAAATCGGTGAATTGCGTAGCGTTACTTTTTTTGTCAGCATTCAAATTATAACGAACATAATGACGGCGCCAGTAACGCCAAAAGATAAGACAGTATTTTTTTATACTTCCGCATTTTTTTTTTCAACTATATTCATAAATTCCAAAAATGTTTTTCAGTAAAGATTTATGTCATTAGTTAATGCTTATCTTTTATAGACAAATTTTAAATGTACTTAATATGCTTTTTTATTTCCTGAGACCGCATGGTTTTCATTTCAGTTATCTAATTAATTTTCAATTGACGAAAAACAAAAACGGAGGAGGTTCTCAAGTCGACGCGTATATTTTTTTTTTATCTAAGACCACGCATAACTTTTTACAGAGTAGACCGATTTTGATAATTCTTTTTTTATTGGAAAAGGTATACCCCGAAAGTGGTCACATATAAATTTGTAAAAAAATTCAACCCCATGGGTAGGAAAACAGTGCATGATTGATTGTTCACTCACTGATTGTAATGTATGACCACGCATAATGATAATTATTTTTGTATTGGATAGGGTAAACTTCGAAGTTGGTCAAATATAAAAAGTAATATGAACAAAATTGTTGTATTTTAATATTTGTTTACTTGGTTTACTTAATCAATAACGCAATTGAAAACGGCAAATTTTCAGTCGACTAAAATTTAGGTAAGTATTTCGACGACATAATTTGGCAATACATAGTGGCAATAGACGCAACGCAACATTTCATAACAGTGAAATTCATAATAAGTAAAATTCAAACAGCAATGCCAACTGACGATTGTCAAGGTTGTTGTTTGTTACCGACTCTTGAAACGGTGATGTTTACGACTTGTTACCACCATATTAGATAGATTGGAGAATTTTGATGTTTAGTGTTATGTTCTCTACTGTTTTACTAGTACGTAAAGAGAATGGAGAAATGAGGTAAGGAGGACACTATACATGAGAAAATGTTTGTCGGCGCATTAGGGATGGCGCTATAGTAGCATTTTGTTAATGGTGGTTTCATGAACTACGCAACCAACCAGTCATACCAATAAAATTCACAAATACTACACAAGCGCCTTGCTGGCCAAAATCTGAACCACTATTTAATAGTTTTAGCTTGCCCGTTTTACAGTTTAACACGCATACAAGTTAGTCCTTATTCTTACCTCTATTCTCCATGGCAAAGAGTTATTATACTTATATAAAGTAGACTATGTCCTTCCCCAGAGTTCAGACTTCAAATTCTATTTGTTTGTACCAAATTTTATAAAACTGTCCAGTGGCTTAGCCTTAAAAACAACAATGTTTTATAGCCCCAGAGATTGAGACAAAAAACAATAAAATAAAGTTAAATTTGTGCAATGGAGTAATTTACTATTAGACCCATTGAGTTAGAATTATGTCTAATATATTCTAATTATGGTTGTGCTATACTTGTCAGCATCAATCAGAATTGCGCCGGTTGAACTTGTAAGCGATATAATACTTTGTAAGCGCAGTGCTGCACTTTAGAAATTCTCAATCGTCAGAGCCTAGTACCTACCCAGGTATTGTTGAACTTATTCCATATTACATGCGAATCGCTAAAATAATTAAACTTACCAAAACGGCAAATGAACACAAAATTTTGTTTAACAATCATCAATTAACAACCTTAAAACCGCCAATATTTCATTGAAAAATTGTCAATTTTTTGAATGGTTTGAATACCGTTAGCTATTACACAAGCAACGCCACAGGAAAGGGATTGAGAAGGGATAGAGAAAAATGGAATTTTTACGTTTTGTGGGACAATTTTTCTATTTTTTTTTCCAGCTTGAGAACCTTCCTTCGACTTCAGCGGATATTTGAAAAACAAAATAAGCCGAATTGGTACAGACTTTCTCGATTTGTGCGCTTATCAACACATTTAGCGATAACAGTTCACAACTTCAAATCGGTATTAATTCTTGATAAAGCTCCTAAAATAATATGCTTCGGAATGATGATTAGAAAAATGTATTAAAATGTTTTACCAGCTATAATAATTTTATTTATGTGATATAATACCGTCTGTACATATCATACGGCCTGTGAAAAATACATTCTATGCAGGCAGTGTAGCACAACCTTTAAGTTGATAATTAACTAATAAATAATTCGCGAAAGATTAAACGACCAAATCCATTATTGTATTTAGTCCATACATAAAGCATTCACCAACAATCAACGAGCAAATAGTGCGTATTAATATACAATAAATGGGATAATATTCGCAAACAACCTACTCACACAATTATGATATTAGTCGAGTTTGCCCACTAAATGTAACAAATTCCTATATAATTGAAGGTTCGGCCAGTTTTCCTTGGCTATTGAGGTTTTGCTTGTTAATTTAGAATGACCTTAGTTTAAATGCATTTGGGATGCAAGCGTTGGATTCTTGAAGACCACTCACTACTTACAAATTATAAATTCAGTTCTTAGGTACATCTATATCTATATCTATAGGTATAAACCACAACACTGTACATTTCAGAAATTCGAAATACTTAGAAAGAGAAACACACTTGAACGCGTGTGTGATGTACGAGTATGTATGTGTGCTTTTGAATTTTGAATACAAAGGTAGTGAGTAAAGACTTACTGGGGCTGTAAATATATATTCCTATAATTTTAAATTTAGTACATTTAACTTCTGTGGAGGGTCCTGTCTATAGTTATAGACATGATTTAACATCGATTGAAGGCCAATATCTTCGTTCTATCCTATGACTATTAACTGCCCACATGCCGATGGGCATTAGCTAGATCGAATGGAATTTGTGTAAACCTGTAATGACTTCGCGGTGTAACGAATGCAGTTTTATAGGTTTCGTCGGGAGAAATTTTTAATTGCAAGCTACCATATCAATAAAAGAAGAATAGCTTTTAAGAGCCAATTTTAAATGTTGATTTAATAATATTAGATACCTATTCGTCACGGATTTTATTTATTTAATTAACTGTAGTCTTCACATTACATTCTTACTTCTCATTTCATTACTATTTAAGGCACTAGCTGATGCACGCGACTTCTTTCGCGTTGAAAACTTTAAAATATTACTTTATTGCTGTTACAGTTTTGCCAAGCGTTAGATTTATATTGTTAGATGATCCCTCGGAAACTGTACTTTTTCTGGATGAAGGTTTTTGATGAAAAGGTAACAGTGACGCGTCACCGGCTTCACACGGATATTTCCAAATTACTCTTCATAAGAACTATTAATATTTTAAAAAAATGTCCCAATTGGCCCAGCAGATTTCGAGTTTTGTGTTTAGCTACACATTTAAAGATTGATTTTTATTTATACTTATATAAATTACATACATACATTTTATTTATATATAGATAGACTACAGATATAATGTGAAGATATCATTATAGTCTTTATCAGGAATGACGAATCCATTGCACTCAAACTAGATTGTACTAACGAAATAAAGGTCTCCTTATTGAAGTATCCAGCCCAGTCACTGTTTTTGGCGTAGCATGCATTAATATTTTATAATATCCATGTTAATTTTCTAATCCTTTGAGTGAGATGTGTCACAGATTAGGATACCAAGATAGTCGTTGATCAACAAACACGCCCAGACATTTCGACACTTTTTGAATACTGACTGGGACAGTTACAATATTCTAAATTGGGGGCATTAATGTAGTTGCGATTAAAAATTTGGGGCTCTCAAGCTGGTATAGGTTCTTGAGTGGAGAACTGGAGACTACGAACTCACAAGGTGGACAGACGACCGTGGGTCGTGAGTCGATCCTGTATACAGGCAAACTGCTTCTGAAAGGCCTATCTCTATTAGATGGGATGACGATTATAATGTGATTTTGATGGCAATTTCTTTATCAGGTTGTTTATTTATGTGGATGCTAAAACAAATATCATTCGCCTTGTCAGTGTTCAGGGTAAGTATATTATTGTTGTAGAAATCAATGAAATAACTAAAAGAAGCCATACGTATACAATTGCCTAGTAAATCGTATACTTGTTATATAGCTAAAGTACACCTTACAAGATGCAGATGTTACAAAAGCGGTCAGGAGGCGAACAGCTGACTTCGTACTTGAATATAGAACCTGTCTTTTAACTACACCTTTGCATTTTTAACATGTGCAACAACGTGAAGCTGCATAATGTGTTACCTATATACATCCAACGTATGCCTATTTCTCACCAATAGCTTATCCGAGAATTCTTACACGCATTTTTTTCAAATAGTATGTTAGTAAACACATCAGTTTAGTTTACCAATTAATCTCGTTATTTTTAAACTTTTATTCTCTACTAGCTGTGTCCACGACTTCGTATGCTTCGTTTTTGAAAATCCCACAGAAACCTGAAACTTTTCCAGACTAAAAAAAATCCTAATAGAAGAAAGTTTAGTATGCTTAAAAGTTTTTAATTAATTATGGTGTCCTGCCCACTCTGATGGGATAAAGGTTATGGCAGAAATCCTCACATATGAGGTATGTGAGGATAGAAGAACAGCCCCTTTCGGATTCTAAGTAAAATAAGTCGATGCATTTAAAAGATATTTAAAAAAAACAAACACGACTTTGTAAAATAATGAAATTGAGTAAAAGGTTGTTTGTGCAAATTGCTAGAAGGTAGTAAACCTACCATTCTAATATTTCTCATTGATGTTATCAAAAAACCACATAAGTATCAACCAAGTGCATGTTACGAAAGGGTGATGTAAAATATGACACAAATCCTTTAAAGCGGTTGAGTAAGCCTTTAAACAAAGAACTGGGACATACAGACTTCGTCACCAATGCTGATGTATTTTGAGTATAATCATTTTTAAACAATGATATAATGTAAAGCCGCAAGTGAATTGTGTCATATTTTGGTTTCTGATTTTTTAAACCAAAGACTTGTACAGGAATATCAGTTATTTATTAACACGATTTAACTTTACATCTATACGAGTATATTATATTTTACATATATACATATATCCATATAACAGTTACGTTCGAAGCCGGGAGCGAGTCGCTTAGTGTCCGCATCTATCTGAATTTATCGCTAATTTTATCTTAATCAAACATCGGATTTTTATACTCTAATTTAGGAAAAATTGTAAGACGAGTAAAGTTTGCGAATCTAATTTACAGAATATAATCCGTGCGAAACCGGTTGCGTCCCGCTAGTAAGATTATGGTGTCAATAAATGGGCTCATCTGATTGTTTTGTAACTTTTAAAAGTCTAAACTAAATTAAAGGAAAAAATGTATTATAATTTGTGTACTAAATACATTTCAAGCAACAATAGCAGTGTAATTCGTTTCGAGAAAACTGTTCATTAGTAAACCCTTTAACTATCTACCTCGCTTGTATTAGTTACGTAATTATTGATAAAAAAAACAAGTCAAAGCGCGTTCGAAATTTAAAAATTCTCAAAATTCGATTGCATGTTTCATTAGACGGGAATGTGTGGGATTTCTGACTAACCTCAGGGAACGAACAAAGGGTTCTGATCTGATGCAACCGCTGAATCACAAAGCAAACGAAACATGTCCAATACATTCACTAAGATTTTTCATTGTTCTTATTCATTGCTTGGTTTCAAAACAGAGAAATTTTAAAATTTACAATAAAACTGTTTATGTATAGTTAATGAATATTTTATACCTTAATCTTATCTGAGTATAGTTTACAGTTTTACAAAATGGCAAATAAGTAGGTGAAACTATTGCGTGTTGGTTTCTTCACTTATGAATGTTGTATTGAAGCAGATAATCTTAATTGAGTTGCTTGTAAATATTTAGTAATTTATATCGAAGCGTCTT
Source organism: Synanthedon myopaeformis (assembly GCA_944738685.1). Classification (NCBI taxonomy): domain Eukaryota; kingdom Metazoa; phylum Arthropoda; class Insecta; order Lepidoptera; family Sesiidae; genus Synanthedon; species Synanthedon myopaeformis. The sequence goes on from OX122915.1 coordinate 10,900,340, forward strand.
AATACAAATTATTAAAAAATATATATTATAATTTATATTGAACAACTACCAATTTTTTTTTGTAAATTAGTTTAAAGCAAGGCCAAGAAAACAACGCATAGCATGTAAGCAAAGTTTCAAGGGTTGTCAAGATGGCTACTAGCATGAAACCAGTAAAACATATAGCGCCGCCGCTTTGTATGAGGGAAAAGGACAGAGGCTCGGGTTTGTTTACATTGTTTGCTTTGTCTCCTTGGCTTTACTATAGGTACTAAGTAGTGTATTTAATTATGATTTAATTAGTAACATGCTAGATTATACATTTTGCCTTCAGAATACTAATACTGTCCGATTTTCATGTTGCTATAATATTAATACTTATATTAAGAATTATATATTTCAGTATAGGCGCTAACGCAATCTACACTGATATTATAGAGCTGTGTGTGTGGCCACTCAAAAAATACTAGGTATATAATTATATTATTCCACCAATATAATAGGTTCAATCCACTAAAACTCTCGGCGAATGAGATGAAATAGCACCCCTTTTTGAAAGTTTAGTATGTATGTATATATAAAGTTTAGTTTAGTATAAGCGAGCATAGAACAGGGTGTAATATTTCAAAAATACTTCCAACAATTTCATTATTGTTTATCCTTTATGCCATCCTTGGCGTGAAAATAACGTGAAAATCAATGAGACGATGAAGGCTGAGTTAATGGACTACTCGCCCGAATTTATCTCGCCCGAATGGGAGAGTTATCAATATCATGTTTGATTTTTACCTATTATTTCACTAGACAACTCGCTCACAATAGGTGATACTGTACAGTCAATTAAGTCTGAAGGCTTATTAAAGCAAGTAGGTATTTGAGGCAGACATTTTTCAAAGTGTCATCCTTGTAAGTAAACAATCTTTTAAAAAAGAACATAATTTACTGGGTACGTTTTTCGTTTTGTTGTTTTGTATCTTATTTTTTACTTTTTCCTCCAAATTCATTAATGACTGGCCATAAAAAATGTCATAAAAACAGAATGGACTGCAGTATAGGTAATTAGTTCTCACAAGCCAATTATAAAAACCTCTTAAAGTGTTTGTTTCGATTTGTTAAAAAAAAAAACAAATCAAATAATGACACTCATTTATTCGTTATCTCATTATCTGATTAATAAAATTAATTAGTATTTACCACATTTTCTTAGTAATAATATCCACCTACCAACAAATAGATAAATAGACCGTCAACCTTGAAATAAAAAAGAAACTTTATTAATTATATTAAATATAAAATCATAAAATCAAGACAATAAGAAACCCGGAAATTTTAGAAATTGATAATTTAAAATAATTCCACAGATAACTTCAGATAAGGAAATCGCGTTCTACCAACTGTGACGTCATCGCTCACTTGAACGCGTCATCATTACAGTTATATTATCTAGTTGTTTCTGTGTCAGTGACACGTCACTATTCTAGTTGACACACTATTGTTGTGTGCTACCATAAATATTACAGATCAATTGCACACACTTGCACAATATTAAACAAAAATATGGTGTAATTCTTTTTCTATAATTTCTATGACGTTACTTCGAGCGTTTCAGTTTCGTTTGCAATACGGGGGTGAAATCATTGTGCTCGGTGAAAACAACCCCGGTTTAAAAGGAAGAAAAAAAAATACAAAGGAAAACGACAGATTTTGGTAAATATTTTAATATTTCATATTTTTTTTACGACAGATAAATTAGTAATATTTATAAATTTTAGTAAATTCTAATAACTAGGTAGATTATATTTTATTATAAATATTTCAACAGAAACTTCTAGAATTAAAAAAATATAATATTTAAGTGGTCAACTTAATTGTCAAATTAAACCCGTCCCAATGATATAATTTGTTTAATCTACTTATAGAAAAAAAAAAATCTTTTGTTGTCTAGATAACCGTGGTAATATTTGCAGGTATATTTCTAAAAAGTTAATTACCTACTTAGTACAATTTTATATAATTTCCAAGTACAATTTCCAATTCATATAGAAAAAAGTACCTACTGTTCCCTGTTACCAAGTGATCATCCTTACATATTATAAAACAAAGTCCTCCGCCGCGTCTGTCTGTCTGTTCGCGATAAACTCAAAAACTACTGCACCGATTTTCATGCGGTTTTCACCAATCGATAGAGGGATAATCTGGGAAGGTTTTTACGGAAAAAATGCACCCCGGCGAAGCCGGGAGCCGGGACAGCTAGTCTAAAATAAAATAAAAAACGAACGCCTGACCAGTGTTTTAGCAACAAGAGGTCAAGCGTTATATTACTTTAATAGTATGTTTTTATTTTTTAACGCGGACGAAGTCACGGGCACCAGCTAGATTAATATACGAGTATATGAGTCTTCTCGCGTACTAGGTACATCAATTCAAATGTCGAATAAAAATTTGAATTAACCGTATTGGTTAAGTTTCGAGTCCTATATAAAACCGGGTCTAGACTGGAGACAGAGAGATCCGACATGTTAAGTATTTTATTTTACAAGAGTCCGTGTAGTGGGCAAAGGAAACAAAAATGTTTACGTGCGATTCAATCATGCCTTTCGCTGGTGCGAACGCACTTTTACAGCCTATTGTCAAACCGAACCCTTTACTTAGAACCAGTAAAACAACAATGTTATTCCAAAGAGTTTATTTCCATTTTAATTTAAAGGTCACTAATTTTTCCTAATGTTTTTATATCACTAACTAACTATTTAAATAAAATTAAAATACTTCTAATACTGTTAATACTAATACTAACTAATACTAATAGTTTTAAATTGCTAACTATTTTTTTGTCGTGACACAAGATCGTTAATAAATTATTATCAAATTTAATTTTTAGTAGGACAAATATACATAACTTGTTCTATATTCTAAGACATAACTATTATGAAATAAAGTCGGTGTCCGTTTCTGTCTGATGTTTCTCCTCTAACTTCCTTTAAATACGGTTTTTACTATAACAAAAAGACTATACCTTATATACCTACCTATAACAGAAAGAGCGATAATGAGGAGGGTTTATGTAGGTACCTAATTTCCAGAAAACAGCATGTCTAGCCCGTGCGAATCCGGGGACGGGTCGCTAGTACTTAATAAATTCTAGGTATCTCGTTGCCTAAATATGTTAGAAAGTCTGTATGAAAGATACTTTCTGCTAAGATCTTTCTCGTGTGATAATCTTTTAAATTTATTTCAATTCAACGTTGTTTCATTAACACACCACAATTTCAAATCATTTATTTTCTTTCGCAAACACATTCGCGTGTAATTATAAATTATTATTTTTAAACAATGGTTTTTTAAAATATTCGCCATCAGCATCACAATGTTCACATTCGAGTTTAAATTTTTGCATCGCAAATAGTAAATGAATGGTCTGTGTCTTTCTCTTTCGTGGAGTCCAATTTTCGTAAGCAGAGAGTGAGACAGATAGCCTTCCCTCGATTCGTCGTGCGACCGCATGGCGGTACGTCGTTCTCGTACTACGCAAGTTGTGTGTCGACATTGGACGTTGGTTCGGCCGCCGCCAAAAAGAGCCGCTACCAGTCTCGCAATGGCGTTAGTGAGCGTTGGGCGTCTGTTCGTTTAGTTTCTAGTGAACCCGAGTGGACACCGGCCCAAAATATTGGCCAGATTGGCCTGTCTTAAAGTGTTCGAATTACACGGAGATAAGTTCCCGTAATTCTACATCCCATATGCGACATATTTCGCGTCACTGGCAGACAAATTTTGGTACGATATCCTCTCCGGGCGAATCATTTCAAGGTTCGTACAGTTTTATCGTAATTTCCCCCTTACTAAATAACCGTGTTACTAAATCGACGATTGTCTCTTTTTTAATTTTGTAACATTTCGTCGTGTGCATTGCGATAAATTTGCAAGGGATTTCTTCAATTATTCCGTACTAGTTTAATCGTTCTTTGGTTCCAGATCATGCTCATCTCATCGTAGTTCCTTCATCGTTGTTAAGTGTTTTGTGCTTGTGTTTGTGAACCGTAATAGTGTATTGTGACAGTGTTTTATAAGTGTTGTGATGGATCCCGGATCGCCGTCTTTGATGTGGCCGCTGCGTTTGAGCAAGCCGGCCGTGACCGCAGCCGTGCCTAGTACTGGGGAAAACAGCAAGACCGAAGAAAGGTCTCAGTCACCGGGCCTAGCGGACCGTCTGGCTGCCTCACCATCTAGCCCGCCTGCACCTAGCAGCCCTGCTCCTCCTCAACACCAGTTCCAAGCAGCATTGGTAGCCGAGAAATATTTGCTCTTGGAGCAAGTGGAAGGCTCATCCCTTTGCCGGTGTGTGGACGTGCGTACCCAGGAGGAATATGTATGTAAAGTGAGTATTAGCCATTAAACTTATTGCATTTCAATACTAAGTAGTTGTAATTTAAAATTACTTTTCAATTCTATTATTTTCAACATATTTCATTAAACGTAAACGTCAAAAATTACTCAAACGTCCAGTGAATTTTGACAGTCGTGTTATTCAACAATATTGTACAAAGTAGGTAGGATTGCATTGCAAATTGCAATGACTAATGAGGGTAAGTTATAATGATACAAAGTTATAATGATTTTCCATTCATCCGTGCATGCATTTTTATATAAACAGATTTATATTATAACCTAAAACGCAAATTTTCAAACATTAACAATCAAATTGTGGTTATTGTCAAATAATAAATTCGTCATGTGTGCGATCGCGACATACCTTACATATACTAGGATAAGTTAACATTTCGAAATATGATGCATTTCAACAGGGGCGTTGCGTAGTTGTATTTGATTGATACAGTGAGTAATCAATCTCACACAGTTTGACCTTAGTATTTGTTAATTGGCCAATTAATTAATTGGAATTTGTAATCGATGATTCTATCCCGATCGCTGATGCTTTAAGAATCACATAACTCGCAAAAGGGTTCCTTCTATCCCACGGGAGCAAGACCCCATGGAGAGATAAGGCCAGTCTCAAATAATATGCCCACATGACGCGTCCCCTACGATGCAATTATACGTTATTGCGATGTTAACTTTTTCTATGAAATGTTTGACACGAAGTCAGTTGAGTCCGATTTGAATTTAAATATGAAAACAAAACAAGATTTCCTTGTTTGTTATGTAAGTAATAGGTACGAGTCTATGAGTATAATATACCTATATCCACCTACTACGCATTGGTTCTGATACCTAGGAAAATATAAAAGGAGATCTATATTTTGATACGGTTTTCACTAACGGAAAGTGTGTTTGTAATGAAAAAACTCAAAAACTACTGGACCGATTTTAAAAATTCTTTCACCTATAGAAAGCTACATTATCAGCAACATAGCTGTACGTTTTTCTTTATCTATAGGGCTGATTATCACATAAATAAAGGATTTTCATATCTTGACACTTTATTCACTGTAACTTAATCTAAATACAATTAAAACTTATTATATTTGTGAGAGACGTGTATGCGCCGTGTTAAATGTGTTAGAAGAGAGAATGAGACAGCTTGCAAGCAAGACAACATACTTTGTCATAGAATAGAATTTAGTTGAAAACTAAACAATAGCCTTTAGGTATCTATTTTATAAAGTTACGCGGACCAAGTCGCTTGCAAAAGCTAGTAGATATTTAATTAACCCTGGGCACATGAAAATATTTAAAATAATTCTAGTGCGTAAAATATTGTTAATATAATAATTAATTAGTCATTAAGTATTGCATAAGTATTATTGTCTCGTCGCTTCACAGTTTGTTGCCGATGTCATACCTATTTTATATGTCATGGCCCCGTACTGCTCGATCGCACTTGTAGGACAAGCAAGCCATCGACGTATTTTTACAATGTCATGTATATTATATCGACTCTCGCAATCTATCGTATCGTACAAACAATAAAGGAACATTTTAAATATTATCTTTAGCCGGTTTACCTTAACCGTCGCATTCCGCGTGCGTCACCCGAATTCTAATAGGCATTGTAACTATTTAAAATTACTCATTTACCTACTAACTACGCCACGACCCATCCTTTAATGACCTCTCCGAAACAGAACTTGTCATGACATGATACAACCGTGGAACTTTGACTAATAGGTATATAAACATATAAGAAACTCGCTCGCTTCTATACGACGAAATCTGACGAGCGCATCTGCATATTTTTATATTGGTATCATCAGTATATTATCTACTTTTATAAAAAACTAAGTATTAACTAAGTAAACCAACTTTTTTTTGATAAATTATATATGTAGTGGAGCGCCTTTAAGCCACCATTTTTGCTTATTTTTTTATTTTTGTAAAATATAAGTCAAAACCCACGCTTTTCTTATAATATTCCTATTAATTAATATTTAACTCCCAGCCTCAAATGGGCATTTATAGTCTAGCTAGCCTAGTTTGTCGTACACACGGCTTCTGTACCTAATTTGAATCCTGTCCGTTTAGCGGAAAAACAGACATAGACGGACAGAGGCTTTATTTTATAATACGTAGATACCTATAGATCTACCATTTTTATATTTACGCATAGTTATAGTCAGAACTATAAGTAGTAGGTGGATATACTAGTAAATAGGTATCTGCCCATTACCTACATAATAAATAAGGAAACCTTATATGAAAATTGTAGTCAACTGACTTACGGAAGAATTTATCAGAAAAACAGACATATAGGTATATGCATAATAAATATTTATAAATAAACTAGTGGCCCGCTCCCGGCTTCGCCCGTGTTCAAAATAAAAACTATCCTATCTTATAAGTTAGACCAAATTACATCAAAGTTTAATCAATATCGGTTCAGTAGTCTAGGAGTTCATCGCGGAGGAACATGTGACACGTAATTTTTATATATTAAGATATAAACAATTGTAAAGTAAGTGATATTATTGTAGGCGTTTCAATTTTTTTCTATGACAACTGTTCACTAAAGTAGTGAGTACAAAATTATTTCAACTCCATCCTTTCATTAATTCTAGGCAACACAGGATAGCATAGTTTCATAGTATCAAAGGCTTGTACTGGTATTGTCAAGGCGCACAGAATAGACACTTCCCCCGTGAGAACTTAGCAAGGTTACGTGTGGCAACATTATAGTTGCTAAACTGCGAGCGTATTTACAACACAGACTATTGCAAACACGACTGCCAACCACATTTGTATACTTTGTTACATTTGTTACATCGTGCGTACTATAATACGCTAATTCGGGACAATTCGTTTTGAGAGAAGCAACATTGGCCTCCGCTATTGACGAGTTTAGTGTGAACCTCACGCCGGACACACCGAAAATAGGCGAGACCTTCTCATTGACATTGTGAAATAGACGAATTGATAACGATTTGAATGTCACCGCGAGGTTAGCGGCCCCCCTCCGCCTCCCACTCTACAACAGACCATAGATAATCTGAATCACATGTTATTCTGATTATCTAATTTATTTTATTCGTGAAATGTTTTATTTGAAGAAATAATTACTTTTACGTGATTACGACTAAAGTTTAGCAAGTGTGAGCATCCGAAAATAGCTTTTCAAAATCTAGATTCTTTTTTCTACGTAAGCAGGCAGGCTAGCGGTTAACTTGATAGTAGGTGACTAACGTTTCATAGTAAATTAGTAACACAACCAACGCTATAATTGTAATAGTGCTAGGTATAATTGTAATAGGTAAGCACGCTGCGACCTCAGTAGGGATAAAAGATTGGTTCTAGTATATTATAAATATATATTTAGATACAATTCCTGTAATTTTACTTCGCAAATATTAAAGGGAATCGCAGGCAGATTTTGTGTAAATATTTGCTTGAATATGCACACAAATATTTTTGCAACACCTCACCTCGTCGATAAGCTCAAAAGTGGGTTACCCGAGGCTCCCGTAAAATGTCCGCGTAGCGAAAACGTTATCAAGTGCTCTGTCAATAAAGCGAACATTATCTGTATCGATATGAACGTTTTTTTTTACACCTAAAATAACATCAACAAAATAGGACATGTTTTATTTTCGTTCAACGACCAATCTATGGCGCAGCAAGCGAATACCGCGTCTCCAAAATGTCTAGGGTGACTCTTTGACTGCGAAAATAACTAACAAATTATTTACGTACGAGTATATACCGACATGACTCGAAAGAGAAATGGTCGAACGCACGCGAGGTCGTGATTCATCATTCTGGGTTTGGAATTTGCGTATAATGTCGTTGACATTTCGTGCCGGTTCAGAAATAGACGACTGAAAATAACTACTGCAATTACTCTGTGTCTGTACCTTGTAAAACCCTTGAAAAATTTGAATGTGTCAAAAAAACTTCTATTCGCTTATAAATCGTTCCATTTTGAGCCTTAAGTGGATCGGTGTTAAGGAAAAATCATGTAGAACGGGGTTACATCATGGCTGTGTTTTACAAACCTATTCCTTTGATTTCTAAACTCGCGTCTGTCGTCACCCAGGAATTCTGTTTGAAGCCAACTGGTCCGATATTTACAAAGGGTCAGCGTTATTCACTAAATGTTTCAACCTCGTTAATTCACATTACACTCGGCCCTTTTAAATCGTTCTCTCTTTGAAATAGTACTCCTTTGAAGCTCTGTTTGATGTGGGTAACATCTTAACTAAGTTAATAACTTGGTTAGTTAAGACGGAAAAATAGTTACACATATCAGAAAATCCATTCCCTAACTTCATATTCATCTGAATACAACCTACACCCTTGCCGTTGCGTGGCAACAATATTTTAAGCGATATCTAACAGTTAGGAATGTAGGAATCATTACACGAATAGATATTTTTATTGATTAATTAATTTCAATGTTACATAATTTAAGTATTAATTTACATATAATTACAACATTTTGTTTACTGGTCCTGGTCCTGGAATTGGTCCTGAAAGAAAAAAATCATATATTTTTGGAGCTTGCAACTTACCTAATTAACAGATCATACTTAACCTCATAGATAGATGTTTTATTTCGTATAGAATGTTCATAGATATGTTATTAAAACAGTTAATTCTAAAAATGAAAATTTGTGCAAAAACAAAGAACTAATTTAACCCTTGAAATACAACCCAAACAGTAACAAGAGACGTTGCCATAGCTTTGCTGTCCGTTTTTTGTAATAGCACTATTTATTATCTCCTAACAGTTATACCTAGTATTTTGGCATCATTAACTCTTGGCATATATTTTTAGGTAGTGTCACGGGACTGCAGCAGCTTATTACAAGCACACTACCGTCTCGATGGCCACCCGCACGTCAACCCCATCCACGAAGTACTAGTCGGCGATAAAAGGGTTTATCTTATTTTCCCTCGATCGCATTCAGACCTCCACTCGTACGTGAGGGCGAGGAAACGGCTCAGGGAACATGAGGCACGCAGGCTGTTCAGACAAATGGCAGAAACCGTTGCGGCGTGTCACGAACAAGGAATCGTTTTACGGGACCTCAAACTGAGAAAGTTCGTGTTCGCAGATCCTCAAAGGTGAGTCATTTTATAATAATATTTTATTACTATGTTTTTTTTTTTAATTTATAGAAATCTTTGCGACATAATCTTTACAACACAATACGAGAGTCGATCGGGCGCGGTTCCGATTGCCGTGTGCCAAATTTCGCCAATGAAATAACTGATGCAATAGTTCCGTAGACTTGATATCTACGGATTGCCCGCAATCGACCCGTTTAGCCCCTGATCGATCAAACGGATACATCCTCAAGAGTTTTTATTGTCGCGCCCGTTGTGGAGAGACCGTGAGAAAAATCGACATTTTTTTTATTTAAATGTTCTAAAAGGAAACGGAAGTGATGTGGTTTTTAAATGGCACGTAATTTCCTTTCTACAACTGATAAGCGAACCGATAAACAATTATCAAACAAGACAAACGTTAATTAGTGAAAATTTACATTCGTTTATCACACGACACATTCTCTTATCAGCCCATTGTTATATTTTACACCACCTAAAGTATTACTGTCGAACAAAAAATGCATTAAAGGTACTGTTTATAATCGCGAGCACAAAGGGATTACTCAACGCCGCTATTAATTATAACCGTCAGCCGGTAGGAGCCCGCGGATTTTCGAACTTTTGAAATGTTATCTGGCCTCCATTGTTGCGAATATCTCCGGCAATGCTAGCGGCTCAAGGCGAACGGTGTCATTGCTGCGTACAATACCGCGCGCACCGCAATCAGGTCAAGGGTTTGCGGCAATGCGCCCGCGCCGCGCCGCGCACCAACATGCACCGCCGTTCGCGTGTGCACTCTTTGCACCGTCCTACTCGGTCTTATGACCCCTGTACATGTACATACGGGTACCTGTATACCTGTCATCCTTATCCGATCAGGTGATTTCAACTTACCCCCATAACAAAAAGAGAAGATTATTTATGCACCCCTTAACATTCCACTCGACAATAAAACATTCCTCAAGTACAAATAAAGTTCAAATATTTACCTGCCCCGTCTCAGGGTAAATTGTATAATTAATCGAACCTTTATTTACGTTAAATTAAATTGACGGATTAAATTTTTTGTTGAACATTCCAATTCTCTCCCACGAGTTTGGTTCAACAAACCTTTTGTGTATTGGATTTAGCGTTTGCGTCGAGACGATTTTCATTACGCCTCCACAAACTTGAAACTTTGAAATGGATTCTTTGACCTCTCTCGTTCACCCCGTCCCTGGTGACATTAGATTTGAGATAATTATTAGGGCACGTCTTTGACGCGACCGCAACGCTCACTCACAGACTAAACTCAAATTGAAAAACAAACACAGACATTTACGCTCAACTAATGTAGACATCAGGCCTCTATTCACGAAACTGTATTAATTTAGTTCGCTTTGAGTGGACAGATTCAGAAAAAAGGTAAAATTTAATCTCTTTCTGTAATGCATCAAAGCGAACGTTGTCAAAAGCCAGTTCGCGCGATACGGAACGGGAAGCACCGAGAGGCCGCACCACCTCAGATGTAAAAAGTTTTGCTTTAGGTACCCTTTATGTGCAATAGCGGAGCCGCGACTTGAGAAGCCTTTGCTGAAGTTTCCACTCAAAGCGCGGAATGTTTTACATACATTTGTGATTATTAGAAACTCGGCGAAGGTAAACTTTTAGTTTCGTCTAAAAATTTTCACAAATTTCAAAATTGCACAATATTATGCATTTTATGGCAAAGTTAATGTGCAATTGTTTTTATATTATCCGCTCGTCGCGTGTAAAAAACTACTCAAATTATTGGGCAAACGGGACGCAACCTTGCCGGGTGATGTCTATTCTTTCTGACCGTTAATTTAATTAGACAGGATATTGCAGATGCGCTTCCAGTTTTGCCTCGTACCGGTGGTGGAACGGAAACAGCTTTTTGTTTACAATTTAGAAGATATTAACGGACTTTCCGTCCAGGTCAGGTAGCGAAAGCTTTTACAAACTTTTAACAGAAGCGATTTTGAACATCTGTTACATCACTTTTTTCCCAGAGAATTTTTTTGCAGGGAATCTAATAATTATTCAAATGGTCAACAACAATATTATATTAACATAAATGAGCAGCTGACCTTGTTTCGCCCTAATAAATTCTAATGGTCACTATCGCTAACATGTGCAGCTGTTCTTTGCAATCGTGAGAATAGTACTAAAATTGTGGAAGGTGCAATATGATCAAGTGTCCGCCCTTTGATCCGTGTTCTCACGTCTCGGGGTCGCTGTATAAAAATGCACCCTAATCCGGCAGTCTGTGATCAACATCCCGACGTCCCTTAGCCGTCTCGTCTCAAAGGTAAACAAGAACATTAATATTGATTCCGACCACTCCTTTGACTTCTTTGATAAAGATTTTCTTAACACTCGCGTCTCTAGTTTTTCTCATCCTTTGAGATTTTTTCTTATTACAACTTCTCTGACGCCTTTGATATTAAAATTTCAAGTAATACGGGATGAAAATATAGCTTGTGTTCATAGATAACATGTAGGCGTTTTAACATTTAAAAACCTTAAAAATTTTAAGTATTTTTTTATAAAATAGGGTCCTTCAAAAAGGAACCTATATATTAATGACTAGTAATAGCATTTATTCAACGTCTGGCCCCGAAAACTGGGTTAAATATCCGTTATTGTGCGCGCCTAAAGAAAGACATGTTTCGGTATTTATGGGGCGACTTTCACTGTTGCCAAGTGTTACATCTTGCCTTTATGTGCACGTGGAGCAAATGAGAGGTTCGTGTGGAACTAGAAACTATCAAGAGAAATCTCGAGCGGTATATCCGGGCGCAGGCCTTGGGGGAGGAAATCGAGGTCGCTGTAGGGCCGATAACGCGCAGGTAACACTTTAAACGCACCCCGCTTGGGATCATTTCATACATTGTTGAATCATACATTACGTGTCTAATTTTGAAAGGATGTTAAAATGAGAAAGGAGATAATTAGAAACAATTTTAAAATTGCTGTTCATCTGAAATGATTTACCACAAAGCCGGATATTTGACATTTGACTAAAGCTTACATTTGCAAACATAATCGCTGCAAGGCTGACACACGAAGATAAAGTATTTAGGCGGAAATATATTCACGTTAAATTTGTCAATGCATCTTTGGACGCAAGTAATTTGTTATGCTACGTACGCTATTTCATCGGTTTACGCTAGACAAATTTCTATAACGAAGCAGACAGTGTGGATCCTATATACACAGATACTACGAATCCTTTGTAAACAAAATCAGGTATACTCCGCGCGCATTGTTCAGATCCCGCCTACCCCGTGCCAAAATTATAGCATCTTCCAGGTAACAAAAGGTCCGGTTTTTTGCTTTACTATTCTCTTGCACAACGCGGTGCGCGGTAGCGGCTTCATATTAAATTATAGTAATGTGAAGAATGACAAGAAAATTTCATTTATTTCACGTGCTCGCAATAATTTTTAAGACCCTGAGTTGTATAGGCGTCGTCAGTTGTACGAATGATCTTACTTGGCCAAGTTTTTAAAACCGGTCAGATAAGCCGAGGAAATTCAAGTCGTCTCTTGTTTCAAGTGCCTAGATATATATATTCGCACTGTGCTGCGTTAACGGGACGAGATATTTACGGTTGTATGTTGTCGCTGGCGCTCGCAAGCGGATGTGCCAAATCGGTTTCGCGATAGACGGGCGACGCGCCACCCGGCAGACGCCGCCGCATCGCATACCGGCCCGGCCACCGGCTGCCACCATGCTTCCTTCCAAATTAGAAATTTAGAACAACATTTCTATTATTTATAAACCAACTTCGCACACGCGATCAATATCCGTAAGTTTTTGAGAGGACACGCAAGATATCGTGCACTTTAATCGACCCCTCGGGTGATTGTCGATATCTCGGCAGCGCAGCAGTTTACCTGCGCGCCTACGCCATGTATTTTGAAAACGTTTTGAAACCCAAGTTGCTAAAGCGTGGTGCAAGATACCGCCACATTACAGCGACTCATTTGCATAACACTGGGCGCTCGGTAATCCGCCCAGTACATCGCGGTTTCGACAATTGTATAAATTTTGTACCCTACAATCGAGCAACGCGAGAGTTGTTGTTATTGCGTAACATAATAACAATTTAGCAAACTGCGCAGTTTCCATGGGCACGTGTGACCGACGCGTCTCATCATACCGACCGGTACAAATGGCCAATCGAGTTTGAGTTTAAACTGGGAGTATGATTCAGGCGTTCCGGAATTTTTGCGCGATGATCGCAGTGCAGCACTGCTCCGCTATTCTTTTGGGACGTTCGACCTCGCGCCGTGCTCGGCCGCGGGCAGTGGCTCACTGAGGTCGTACAGAACTGTGCCAATGTCGCGTTGCCGATGCTGTACTGCCTCCGCAATCAAGCGGAACAAAAAGATAATTTTTTATTCATCGAACTAACCTACTACACTAATTTACATGTACCTACTAAGTGTGATGAATTGGTAGTTCATGAAGCCTTTTTAAATGAAACATTGATTAAAAATCTGTAAGCTTTCAGAACTTCATCCTGCTTAAGATGAAAAATACATAAAAGGAGTCCGTTTAAATTTCTTTTGCAAAAGTGCGTTGTAATCTTTGGTCAACTAATATTTAGTTACAAATTTAATTAGTAAATAGATTATTCTTATCGTGCTACTTCAAAATTTTAATACACTTTAAATGATAAAATATTACTGTTTTAATAGACACTAAATATATTCTAAACTAAATTCTAAACTCGAGAAATAAAGCCATAGCTTTATTTCTAGCCAAGCTGTGCTGTGTAAGCCAAGCTTTGTAATTATATTATATGTAATTATTTTATTTGTTAAACTTACTTAAATTAAATTAATTTTCTTCTTAATACAATAGAAATATTAAGTACCTACTAAGATTAAATTTAAATATTTCTACCGCCCTAGTTTTCTCTAAATTAATTAAGTTTCTTCTCATTATAATAAAAATATTACTAAAATTAAGTGCAAAATAAATGTACTAATAAATTCTACCGCCCTCGTTTCATTTTGCGCGTGTGTAGTAGCGGTTGCATTATGTGATCTGAACCTTAATGTTGCGAGGGAGCAAGTCACAGACACTCGTCACGACTATAAATAACGTGTGTTCGCACCTTTTTTGGTGGTACGAAAACACCGGACGTCGTCGATGCCGGACGCGGCATCAGTGCAACGCTCTCAATTGAATGCCGTCTCCACTTCCTTGACACAAAAAAAAATACAATGTGTCATAGACGTTCGGGGAAATGGATTACCGGACACAGGTGACGTCCGTACAAATTAAATGCGATTGCGAACAGAAAGGCAATGGACAGTGTTTACGTATAGGAACTTAGCTAAATCGGGGCGCATCACAAACAGTTACATTGTTGTATCGGAAGGGCGGAGATCCGGCCGGGATCCCTTCCTGATTTTTGTTGCAGTGTAGATAATTTTTTATACATCCTGCACCTTTGGCTCGTTGACATTAAATTGTACAATTTCCTAATTTAACATCGTAAATCCAGCTATAGGGTACACAGCTGAGAAAACGCACGACAAGCTATTAAATCGATCTGGTTGCGTAAAACAAAGGTCTGCGAAACCTTGTGCAAGCGGCGCGCCCGCGCAATGCCGACATATCTGCAGATTTGCGTAACGCGCACTTATCCGCCGATACTACAACGACGCCTGTGTGTTGTGACACGCTCCGTTTGCCTACATCTCTGCAATTTGACACTCTTAATGCTTATCAATGACATTTATTGTAACATCTGGAGGCAAAAGTTAAATAACATTGATATTTTGCTTTTTATTCCTACACTTAACCACTCTTTAGTCCGCAAATTTTAATTCTTTTTTGTGCATATTTTCAAAACGATCTGTCATTCGGTTTTTTACCAAACAAAATAGGTTTTGTTTCATCCAACGTCAATCCCTTAATATGGTTCACATTATCACGCTTACATCCTTTTCAGTTCCATAAGATCACCTTGAATATATGAGAAGGTATTGAATTAATATTCTTAGGTACTCATTTAAATTTCCTGCAAGCCTTAATCGGGCTCGACTGCACACAACACTCAATTCTCGTGGAAACAACAGAACAGTCAGTGTCATGTCATGATATCACGCCAATGACTCATCGCTTTCGTGACTCCGATGAAGACGCCGTGTACGTTGGATATAGACGACTTGCACTTCAAGTTGAACTGGCATAACCTTCGCGGTGAGGTCGTAAGCATAAGGCACGCTCATTAAAGGCTTATTGCAAAAAGTTTTTACAGTCGCTGAGCGCACGCGCCGAAGCCCGCACGAGGGTGCATTCACATCACCCTACACCACAAAAAATGCACGTGCCAACAATTAACTTGGGACGAGCTGGTAATAAATACATTCTTCCAGGGATTCAGTCTCACTTGACCGCTCAAAGGGAACAAAATAATGAAGGAGGTAGGAGAAAACATCATCTAACACGCGTCAGCCATTCCGGACCCTCGACTTAATCTTTACTGTTCCGAGCGACGGCGCCCGATGTAATATGAGGTTACACGATTAAAAACTTAGGTTTATGAAGTCAAGGAGTTTGGGTTTATTTTTACTGTGTCGCATTTTAATACGTGTTGAGAGCGCTGGTTCTACGCCGCGTCTGCTGCATCCGCATCGCGAAGGTCGCTGACCGCCGAAAACCATCCAGCGTAAACATAACCCAAACTCAAAATGAACACAAATAAACAAGTATGACGTAACGCAAAAAAGTCGCATCGAGAACAAGTTTGGGGACGGTACGTGACTGGATTCGCGTCCAGGCAACATCGTCTTGCCTTTGTCTTGGCAGTACAGTTTATTAAACACCTAAACATTGGCGTTATCGGCGTCGGATGCGTTGAACCCAGTAGCGAGTCATTTAAAGTAAATTACTAAGGAATGCGCTTCAGAATTACGCATGTCTTTATCCTCAACACAATATTATATCTATTGAGAAGTATTTTAAACATTTTGTCCTGCGTCGGCTGTCATAAAAAAATATTAAGCGGAGCCGAATGGAACAATGTGTCAATGAATCAGAGAGTATGACAGGGTTGTGATGAATTCTTAATAAGAGAGTGAGTGTATGATTCAGTGCATTCTCAGTGACGTCATCGTGAGGAGATGCTTTTGTAAAAACCGGAGGGCAACAACATGGAGGGTCGGTCGGATGAATCATAGGAAATTTATATCAGGTCACCACCCTCGTAAATGTTCCCCTAAGTAGCTATTTATACTTTTAACCAAAATAAACTCCAAAATATCTCCAGGAATAGGTTAACAGAGTTACATTTCATTTTTTATATATTTATATATTAATTCAATCGTATACCTACTGTCTTATCAATATGACGCAAAAATAAATAATCTTGAAATAATGATAGTAGGTATTGTTAAAATCTTTGGTGTTATAGTTAGACTTGGATACTTGGATTCCACACTGGAATCAAGAAACAATCCAACACACCTTTTAAGTTAAAGAATTCTTTAACTTAACTTTAAGTTAAAGAATTATTGTAGCATGCACAGAATGATTAAATACAATTATCAAAGGTGCGTTTAACCATGTTTAATGCACAGCATAGCAACATAAAAACTAGTCGAGACTCGGAAAGTTATTTTATGGTCGCAAAGAAATATTACGATGAAAATATGGTGAAATAAATATTATGTTTAAGTGAGCCGAGATTTCAAAGTGCAAGATGATATATCATAGACTCAAGTTTCGTGTTAAAAGTTTTATGGCGCAGGGGACTGACCTTACAGCTACCGATCGAGTATCGTAAATCTTGAGATGTGCTTGTCTCTTGCTTACAAAACATTTTTTGCTCTCCCATCTCAAGTTCAACAACTTAACATACTGCAGACTGCGGACGATTTTGTGTCCGCAAGAGATTTGAATGTCTGCGAATGCGAATATAGCAATCTTATTTCTGTCTCAAATACATAAGATTATATCTCTGGTGTCTTGAGATTCAGATGTACACTGGTAGATTTAATAACTTACAATATTGGAATGAAAGTGGGCGGCTTGCGTAAAAACATATCCAATGTATGAATTCCAATGTACGACTTGTCGAGAAAATATCCCGGTTACGGAGGCGTCCGCAATTTCGAGTCTCCTTATTTTTGTTCCGACTCGATGTATTATAGCATCCCACGTAAACGTTTGACGCAAACGTAAAGTAGCGAGGGCGGTATTCAAATATAACTTGGAACAGGAAAATTCAATCCTTAAACCGGGACATAATTTCACGTTGCTAGTAGCAACGTCGGCATTAGGGACTCACTTTATGGTTGTAATCGAATTTACCAATGCAAAGTTGGCAACCCTAAATGATTTACTGCACCGCCAATATCGCCGTGAGCCGAGCGTTTACCCCGAGTCGCGACTTGAAAATAAAACGAAACCGGTCGCAGACAGTGGCCAGAATTAACGATTAACCCTCAATCTGCAGATGTGATGCGTCTACTTCACTAAAAATACTCTCGTCAGACTTATCTACTGCGTTTCTATATACAAGTTTTATTCGCCTGTGCACCGTTGCGTTACCTCGTGATTGTACATTAATTATAATGAGTTTATTATCATTTTAATGTCCACGCCTGGCCGCCGTTCAGAAACAATGTTGAAGTGTTGTGTTGCCAGGCGAGTCACGAGCTCTCGCCCTATAAAAGCTTCCTGTTTTGTTGCATTTTCACAATTGATTTTTGACGGCTAACCTCGACATTTATACTGTTAAAACACCGAATCGTGAATTTAAAATACAATGACATTATGTCATATACCTACTTAGTCCAGACGGGCAGTGTCGTATGCAATTATACAAGGGCCCATTTGTATTCATACTGTTACTTTTTATCTTTTGTCACAGTATAGGACTATAGGTCAATACCATTTCTTTACAAACATTATGTACCTTTTTTTTTACTTTGTCCGTGTATCTCTATAAATTATAGCCTATATGTTATTCTGTGTATATAAACTATATTAAAATTCATGAAAATCTCTTTAGAAGTTTTTACGTGAAAGAATATATAACTTCTATTATCTTTACAAAATTTCGCATTAATCAAAATATCAAAATTATCAGGCATTTATACAACCCACATTTGTTAGTAAAAAATGTATATAAGTCTCCTTAATTGTCTAAGAAAAGTAGAATTAAATTATCTGAGAATGTTTATTATAACAGTTATTAAGTTATTATTTATACTTGTCTTAAAAGTAAATATTAAAATAAAATAAATATGTGACCTGCTTATTTGGAGCAGTTTCTCTACGTCTATTAAATTTAATAAACCCAATTAATAAGATAATATTCGAGTTTGCTTTAAATGAGCTCATTGATGAACTATTTCCAGTTAATCTCAATATACCTACGTACTTATGAGACATCACAAACATGTTAACTTATAGGAAAATTCCATCTCAATAAAATTATTGTCACACTCGCCTTTGAATTTGTTTAGGGATATTTCCTCGTATATACTTACTGTACGACTCAACAAGGAAAGGGGTTTTTTTTGTCTATTTCTATTAACATTCACAGAAAATAAACGCGTTACCATAAAATATCACTACTAATGCACGCCCATCATCTTGTCCGAATCGTGCTGACGTAACTTAGTTCATGGTCAGCAGAAGGAAATGATGCAAGCGCAGTTTACGCTACACATATACACCAACAAAAAATATTACAACACCAACATCTAACTCTATCGGAACTTGGCAAAAATACTTGTTTACATTTTATACCACGGATACCACAGAGTAATAAAACAATAAGGACTTGGAACTTTATTTACTTATTCCCTGGAATCTCAATAACAGAAAATACATTTTTAACGATTTAGGTTTAATAAATCAAAAATATATAGGTATCTAGTAGTATAATAAAATGGATTTAGAGTTTTTTTTTTATTTTCAAGGAAAACGCGCGTAAGTGTACAAACACAGTGGGAGCGGCGCAGGCGCGCAAGCGGGTGTCGTTAACACACAGGTTCTTCTGCGTGTGAACATAGTAATATCGGCGCGAATGCGCGGTATCCGCAGCGGGAAAAGCCGGGCGGCGACGTTTTCCGCTCGTGGCGTTGAAATTAGTTGAACTTATCAATAATTCTTCGTTCGTATATTTTCCAATATGTAGTCAAAAGGATTTTTTGACATTCGCGTGTACTCAAAAAATTTATCTTCATAATTTCTTAATCTTGCATATAACGTATAAAATTCGCCTTTTTGTAATCTATATTTGTTTATGTCGCTCCCATTGTGTTTTTACACTTAGGGAGATTAATAATATTAATATAAATATTCTTAGATTGTTCCGTTTTCTATTTTTAAACTAATGCTACATCGTATAAAAGGAATTAAAATCTATATAAAGAATATGACGTTATTGACGATGACAGTTTGTCAGCGATGACGTACGGCGAAATGACATTTACTACAAACGTCAATGATTTTACATGATGATATATTAAACATTTTATTAAAATTGTCCACATTAAATTAATATTGTCAAAGATTAGTTACCATTATTTTGAGTTTAGCTAACGTAGTGACTTTAGTAACGAGTTGTATGCGAAATGTAAATGAGAACGGATAGTTCTCACTCGACATTGAATCTTTATATTTGTACATTTTTAGTACCGTGAGCGGTAACGATGACATTGAAAAGCGTATTGCGAAACTCTTTCAGTACTGGCTGATGTGGCCTCGTGGCTCGTTCGAGATTGAAGAATACGTTTTATAAATATGAGAGCGTACCCCGACCTCAGTTCGCGGTCGCTTATTGTGTAACACAACGACAAAACAATACCATAACGTGTTGACGTAACACTCGTTTTTAATGAATAACTTGTCAACTCTAGTTTTGTGTTTGAAATTAATTTTAAAACTGTCAATAGACAAAAGCGAACCACAGCTTTATTCATTGGACAGCGCTAAATAATAAATATGGATAATTACAATTTACGCGAACATATACCACTTTGACCACAATTATTATTATTATTATTTTTTGTTTTTTTTTTTTAATACAGTAACTAACGTAAAGTAAACGTAATGCAGATTCGTATTTTTCTTTTTTTGTTGAAACGGCATTTTGTGTTTTTTAAAAACCTTTACCGACAGTCAACATTGATTACACTAGAGAAGCTATCCTAAATACAAGTTTTACTCCATTTTGTTATATCTAAATATCTAAGGACTAAAATAGAAATTATGAATTCTAATAAAACGAAACATTCTATGCTATAGTGAAATCTTATTATATATTTATATACTTA
Organism: Synanthedon myopaeformis; assembly: GCA_944738685.1. Lineage (NCBI taxonomy): Eukaryota > Metazoa > Arthropoda > Insecta > Lepidoptera > Sesiidae > Synanthedon > Synanthedon myopaeformis. The sequence goes on from OX122915.1 coordinate 10,921,135, forward strand.
GTTAACTGTCAGTTTAATTCAATATAAAGAACAAACCTAATAACAAGATGGATGCCACATCTACGATAGCAATGCATAAATACATAGAGATAGGAATTAATGTGGTAATATATTTTAACAAATAATATTTAATATATATAAATATAAGTAATTTAATGTGTTATTCTATATTTAAATACAAGCAGAAGTTGCTTCAATCTCAAGTGATAAGTAACATAACATACGCCTTTTTTATTTGTCTATTATTTTAACAACCCATTCAGAGGTAATTTACAATATAATTTTTAGTTAAACTTGCTTACACCTTCCTTATCGCGTTATCTATGTAAATATTTTATCAAACTTGTGTGCGTGACATTCGGCTGATTCGTTTGCAACTGGATCGTCTTAATTGGAAAAACCCGTCTTATTACGGAGGTGTTAAAGTAGCTATTGTAATGTGACCGCGGTAGGGTCGTGTCATTGCCGATGTTGATGATCCCCCGACGACCGTATGAAGTCATTGTAATTGTCAATATACGCTGGCGTCATTAGTATACATACACTATTGAACATTACATATTTTGTTTTTCTTTTACCATACAATCAATCGATTTGTTTATACAGATTTGCTGAGAATTTGCGCAGTTATATAGCTATCGCGTAAACAGTTGATTCGCGACGCGCTGATGTCATATTACTTCGGACATATTTTTTTAATTTATTAAGATAATTTTTCTTTCAAATTAAGTTAGAAGTGTATTAGTCTGTGCCATGATGTATTCAGGCTCGACAATCCAAAATACCGTAATTAAAACAAAATAAAATAAATATTGAAACCCCTTGGTCTAGTAAACGCTCTGTTTTAGTGGTTTCCGGTTTCTATTTCTAGTAGAACCTAATTCTGTGGAAATGAACTTTTCATAGTTGTCTCTGGTCTAGATTTGGCAAGTAGTGGCAGTAGGGCACACCGCATTTCGCAGTCATTTTGACGTAAACGTTTGGCGCCAGTAAACATCCCCTTACAGAAGACAGCACGAGTGCTGTTGTGTTTCGGTGATTGAGTAAGGGATGCCAGAGCCCATTTCCTCATCCCTTTCTTATCGTTAGTCCTACTACAGTCGGCAGCTCACTTGCAGCACTTGTGGCGTTTATTGTATTTAATATAGGCGACTGTAGCTAGTTACATTCATTAAGTGGACCGTCTACCTGTCTAACGACCTTAACATAAAAAGAGTTCCATTTTATGTAAGTATTTTAAAGTATAATATACTATATTACGTTTATCTATAATATAGGAAAACATTTGGACTGTTACACGGAAAAACATTTCGAGAATCACGTGCGGATCACACAACTTTAATGAGACAACTTAGATAATAGGTACGTACATAATTTAATGTAATGTAATGTAATGTCATTTCAGTTGTACTGCCCACGCGCGTTTTCAATGTGGCCGCCCACGAAATGGGGTTGTTCAACACGTGGCCCCGTAGGCTTTATCTAAAGCTACGGCGTAGCTCTGACGTCACAGCCAGGGGGAAAATTACGAAGGCAGTGACGCAGGTGTTTATTTCTCACAGTATCGATCTATAATTACTAAGAACGAACTAGATGGTTAGGCCTTTCTGTCATCTGTGGCGTGGTTCAGTTGACTACAATTAACCATATCTAGAGTTTGAACAGTCCCTGGACGTGTATTTTTCATCTAAGCCCGGGATACGAGACAAGTCATGATGATAGTCCCGCGACTTCGAGATTTCAATGAATAAAGTTATAATCGAGTTTAATTTTGGCAAGATATATAATTAAAGAAGAGATTTTAGTGAAATTAAATTTTTGTTGAACATAAAATCAAATTGTAACATTTACAACATTATTTATAGTCTAAACAAATCGCATGTTTCGTTCTTATGGTTCAAATTTTGGTAAGTAGTAATATCTTATAACTATAAAACACACTCATTAATTTTACCAAGCTAATCATAATTATTTATAACTATTTTAAAAATAACATGAATACCATAAAATTTTAACTACAGTATCTCGTCTCGAGTCTCGACGTGAAAGTCCCGGGACCGAAGACAGCAAATTTTTCACAGTCCCGGGACATCGAGACACGAGACGTACCGGGATCTAAACCCTAAGCCCCTAAGCATGACGCGTCCGATATGTGTCGGAGCTTTAAAAAAACTCCCTTTCGCGTAAACACGCGGAAGGTACGCATCGGCGGTTCGCGTGGACTGTATCGATTGCCTCGGCCGAGGACGTGTTCACGATGTCTAGTAATAAGTTAACACGCTAGTGTACACTATCAGAGTTCACACAGAAGGTGACATTGGCTGCTGATGAAATTATTATCCACGCTTGCGAACCGAGCTACAATGACGCAATACGGTCTTATTAACATTTTCACTGAAAATAAACCCCGGATTACGAGTCAATGCTTACGTCTTTGACGTAGAACTTTTCATCATACTATCTAACCACAGAACTATCACAAAACACTTGAATATTAATAGTTAGTATGCTAAAATAATTGAAAAAAAACCCCCGCCAACCTTTATAATAGGTATATAAAAAACTGATTTATGCCCTAGTGCGAAAACTGAGCAAACCGCTAGTAAAGAAAATATATAAATGTTCGTGTTGTTTCGAATGTTATGAAAATTTAATGTTCTCAATAACAATTTCTGCTTGTGAATTTTATTTCATTTATTTATTTATTTATTTACAGGAATATATATATTTAGTTTATTGGCTATGAAGACACACACTATGAATGATAATTATATTTCAAAGTGATTAAGAGGAGAAAGGAAAATGCGCGTTGAAACAGCGCATAAACATTAATCCAAAATTGATAAACTCGAGACGAGATTTCCGCTGAACATTTACTGTACACATCCTGTTTCAGATAATTAATTGAATGTTTATCTTTTGATTCCGCTTTTCCTTAAACTTTCACAGCAATAAGGAAATACCAAACTATTGTTTCGACTTAATGTTGACGTCGTATTAAAATAACATTGATAATATATTGATAAGTGTATACATGAATCCGGTGTGGCGCGGCCTCCGTTCGAAGAGCGGGCGGTTCAATGTCAGAGTTGCGCAAGCGCCGTTCTTCCGCCTTCGAATCACCGTCCAACCAGGAACTACTAGACGTTCCAAATTCAAATGTTTTAACCGTTTATTCTCGCGGATTTAAAACAAGATTTTAATTTCCGGCTACTGATAAAAAAATATAAAACACAATACGTTATTTTTGCGGCCATCTTATTTCACAATATTGAGTTATACGTTTTGTCATTGAAATAAAATTCCCACAGTATTCCCGGGAAACAGGAATAATTGTACACGGAAAATTTTCATTCGTATTCGCATCCGCAATGTAATTTTGTATGTAGGTTGGTTACCTATCTATTTTTACGTCACCGTTTGACGCTCGCAATCTAGAAATTTACGTGACTTCATTCATCCATTGTTTACATATTTTAACTAATTTAAGCGATAATGCATTTAGCGCAAAGCGAACGAAAATCACGTGTTAGTATTCCTACATTGAAATAAACGCATAATTTTCCATGCGTAAGTATGTCGGACTATATCAGAAACACTAAAATTACACGTAGGTACATCCGATTTGTTTTTGCTTTAAAAACTTCGATATTATATCTGCTCCATCCTCACTATATTATTATCTCAAGTATTTATTTTTATCGACTTTTTTTCACCTTCATCTGATATCGGTTCTCCTTATCTGATTATTCGTGTTTAATAATTATTATCTCAGTAATTATAGGCCGTCCATTTCGCATCTAACAAGCTCACATCCAATTTATTCTTAGTCTCTCAAACTGGACGATATAATTAAGTTAATCTTTGCCATGTGGCTAGATGTTGCTTTTTGTCTTTTGTTTCGCTTGCAATGCAACGGTAACAACCATCTGTCGTACAATTTCTGCTCTATTTTAAAAGTCTGTTTCCTCTCCCGTTACATCCGGTCGATAAATTACATCGGTATTTCAGGATTAAAATAATTAAACCTTACCTTACCCTCCCACCGAGAACAATATTAATTTTGATTTTACTATTCTGTTGAATGATCTCATCGTTTAAATTTCATAAATATTAAATCGAACATAAATTTTAATCTTAACTCGGTCATTGGACTTGTACGTTATCTCCACTATAAGACACCTAGTCAACATTGTTAAAGGTCGGAACGCAATCTCTCTTTATCTTCAGTAGATAACAGCACTCTAAGGTCATTATTGTGCCGCAATATACCCTCAAATATTCGAGTCTTTCGTGTCACTGAGATATTACTGGAGACATTTTGGAATTTGTGGAAAAAACTCAAGGTGTTCTAGTTGTATTGTCATAAATCGTATCGGGTTAATCTTTTGACAATTACCTGAGCGTCACTACAATGAGGTTTTGTGCATCAAACTTGCCAATTGTGAGCCAACCCTCTTCACGAACCACCTTGAACAGATGTGCCAGTAAACAAATAGAACGTCCATTGTTGGAGTCTTCCACGCATGATTTATTATACCGTACAGTGCTTTGCCGAATCGATGATGGATCTCGATTGTAGGTCCGGCCATTGTGCAAAGGTCTCTCTATTCATAACCAAGAAAAACACCATTTCTGAAGATACAATACATTGCACATGCAGGTCTACCTGCGAAACGCACGTGTTCGACATTCGCGCATCGAACCAACATAAATGAGATACTTTGTTCAAGATAATGTTGCTTGAAATTATACCTTACTGCCTTATAGTTAATAGTTCTTCTCAAGTGCTAAAGCACAAGATAGACATGACACGTAAATCTGGCGTCTCGTAAAGAACTTTATAGCTCAACAATTTCTCGAGTTTATAGCGATGAGTCTATTTTTGGGCTCAGTATTTTATTTTCTGCGTTAAAGTCTCCAAAGGTCCTCGCTGAGGAGCCGTTTGTTGCTTGCATGTTTTACTAGACGGCTAGTTATTTACAGTCTAATTTGCTTTAGAAAGTTGTCTACTTTGTTGCTAAGCTATCCTTGTATACCTACGAAATAAATATGAAATAGTCAACAAGAATATTTATATAAACGTTCTTATATTTGTACACCTGATGACATCTCTATCTGGTTGCACACTGCATACGAATGATATTCGATACAACATAAGGTCAACATAGTTTCGTTACTATCTACAGGCGTATGTTTATTCAAATGCATTTATAACCAGTCCTAAAGTTTAGCTTTCGACATCTGCTCCGAGGTCAATATTTGCCGTTTTTTCGATCGTTCCTTTAGTACAAACAGTCCCCACAGTTGTTCATTTAAAAGGTAGCTTTGGCTTTGTTCCTTGACTTATAAATTGATGAAGGCTAGGCTTTTTCAATGCTTTGCTCTCTAGCAGCACAGATGCCGTACATGAATCTGATATTACTTCCCGCATTTGCTCGAAAAACAATTGAATTCGTTTTCAATGGAGCTCAAATGCGCTGGACAGGATATTATACGATCAAAGTAAATTGCTTTTGCCGTTATTAATTTTGATAACTGGGATTCAATTCGTTTCTCTCTTTTGTAACAAAGGGAAACGTTTGTAATTAATTTACTGCAGTTGCGCTGCGTAAACAAAGTGTTTTTCACTGGAAAATATTATTGAAAGGACGCGCTGTCGTTGATATATTTTTCTTTTTTTCCTTTTTTTTTTTGGAATGGACATGTGCGCGGACATCTGTTTGTTCGGTAGAATTATAGGATTTTTTTGTTGATTTCACGTAAAACATGTAGGTGAGATTGTAAAAAGAGACGTGTATCACATGGCGAGGCAACGTCGTCTACCTGGCTTTGTTGTTTAGGACAATGCTCGTACGCACATCTGCCACCGAACCGAGCCGCCTGCGCATCGCACCAACTATTCTCCTCATGAGCATATGTTATGGTTATGTTAGTACTCTTATAATATCGTCCTTTTCAATGCACACCTTTAAAGCCCTTAATGATATTAACCATCACGATTTTCGTTCATCAGTAGTGACTTTGCAGAATTGCAGTTTTGTTATGCGAACGAAACTATCTTTATTAATACATAACCATTCAGAAGTTCCAAAGGCGGTATTTAGAGAATGTCTGCCAGAAGATTTATATTAAGTAAAATATCTAATTAAATTAAAAAAAACAGTAGAAAAAGATCAATTTAGTAATAAAATCGTAAAAGGTAAAAATTGTAATCTACAATATTACCAAGGTACCTAAAAGTAAAGCTTAGGTACCTTGGTAATATTGTTGATTAAAATTGTGCTTTAGTCAATAGCACTCTGATACGAACTCTGGACTAGAGCTTAATAAAATAAATATAAAGGGGTGATAAAAGCGACCACAAAACAGTGTTTAAACAAACATAAAATTCACAATAGCACTTCAATACTATGATGAAAATACTATTTAAAAACAAAAGAATCGAACAGCACCTATATGATGGAAACAATTAAACGAGTGGTCCGGACGCTGCGCGTTACGAAAGGAACGCGCCATAGTTACCAAACAGTTGTAGGCTACCGCTTTTATTTTGTAATACATCTGGATCGTTTTGAAACATATTTAACCCAATTGTTTTGTGCTTAAATTATACTTCAAATCACAAAGGTTTCTCGGAGGACACTACATTTGTATTATTCCCTCAGCGCTACACTGAACAAAGGGATCTCCAGCGATCGGGTTACTTTTGTTTGTGGACAGTAATTAAACAAAAGATGTCCATGTTTCCTTTGTACCTACACTCATTCAGCTTAGTTTCTATGAAACGACACCCCCAGCTGGTGTCAAAAAACACATTATTGCGCCATAAATCTAACTCCATTCATTGTTGGATACTTGAACTGTGGCAATTGTTTAGCGCTAACGTTCTAAACATATTTCATTACGATATTTATTAGTAAAATGCAGCGGAACCAGCTAACAGAGTTAGCTCATAGTAACGCGCGGTGTTTTTGAACGGCGACTTGCCGCAATAAATCCTTGATGAAACCTTAACCTAGTTGGATGATTACGAGCGCGCTTGCCTCCGCCGGACGCTGAATCAAGCGCTGCAATACCTTTTGTGTTTATCGCATTGTTTGAATGTACTACTAACTTGCTGTTGGCATACTACAAAAGCAGAAGGGTAGCCAAAGGTCGTAGCAGGTGCATACGACCCCGAATTCTTTTACCCTTCAGGAGCTAATAAATAATTAATGAAGGCATGAACTATGTCGTGGGAGCTGCAACGGTCGCTGCAGTGACCGGCGCACGCGCAGGTGCGCTATCGACCTTGCGCAATGGCACATTTATACATATCTATACCCGCCAACATATTATATCGGAAACCGCTTGCGAGATACTTTGTATGCATTTCGAAATCAACATATTTATTTAATGTACGGCTAGTTACAATCGTCTTCAATATGAAACACGTTTAATGTATAACAGGGTTATGATAAAATCATAATAAACAGGCACCTAATGTGATGACTTCACCTCTGTTAATGACCATTAAAATATGACACTTGATTATTCGGTACGAAGCGACCTGGCCGCTTAATGCCAAGTAGGTCTAATCAAGAAAGTCATTTTTTTAAATTTTTTTTGACACTGCTCTGGGTTCTTGCGGTGGATATATAGTATATAGTACCCTGTGGAGCGAACCATCAATCGTGCGTCAAATACGGCGACCGGGCGTGACGGCCAGAATACTAGGTCAAGTACAACATTTGCAGAGCCATTCATTGTCAACACTGCTGCTATGCGCGCCCCTCCCCGAACTCCGCTCCGTATATCCCCCTCCCCCGCAACTCGCTGCGCCCGCGCATCGGCCTCGTACCCATTGAACTTGACATATCGGTTTAAACTTTTTGTCTTTTTATGCCAAATGGTTTTGACAAAAACTGAGCATCGTAGGACGTCATTGTAGGCGGATTAAATCATTTGACTTCGAATCCTATTAACCATGCAAACGTTGCAAACGTTTAATGTCAATATTTTTTTACTTAATTTTATCTAGCTACTTTCCCATGGTTTACGCCAATTGCAATAAATTTCCATTGAACTGAAGTCTTCTTTATTTATTCTCATTACATCAGCTTTGTAATCGCAACAAACGAGTGTGACAACAGTAGTTAGGTAACAGCTTATTGCGAACTCGGTAAAAGCTTGATGTAACGAATGCTCTCTCCTGTAAATTAATAACGTGTAATAATAAAATATTATCATGTTATGTTAATAAGTGAAAGGTGTTAGATTTTCCACTAAAATACCCATTTTTCAGCGTTGAATACAAATTTTTTTCTAATTTGGTTTTGATTTCTTAGTACAAATAGGTAGCTTTTTCGGAGCTAATCTTTTGGAGATTACTTTGTTTGATAATTAATTGAATGTTTTTTGAATTATTTACATAAAAAGCTTAGTTGAGCTCGAATAAAATAGGAAATTCAGTAACTTTAGGAGCTTTGAAGAGCACGATGGTCAAGTCTCTGTTTCCAGTCCTTCAAGATTAATCAGAAAAATGTAGGTACTTTTCAATGTTGGTCTTGTTGTCTAATAGTACTTAATACTAATACATAATAGTACTTAATTTAGGGTCACTATTCGTGTTTTAGCTAGCGATTTAGGCATGATATATTACTTTATTGCTATAGAAACTTTGTAATAAAGGCAGAAAAGATAAATCAAGTTTCCTTTATAACCCTATATTTTTTAGGTATGTAAAAAGACTAGTTAGGTAGTAATTATGTTTTATGGCGAAACGAGTTAATGCTACGTTTTGTAAATCGCCAAGTGTTATATCATACTTTCCGAATGCGGAATACAGTTCTCTGACATCACCGAGGTCATCGCACTCTGTACCTCTTGATTCTAGAGCCTACAGCCACAATACTAATGGCCGGAGTACATTCACCGCGTTAGAAAACCTACGCCGGCTCCGCACTTTCTTCGTCATTGCATCACCATTGCCGTTTTGCCAGCACTCTCTTCCGCTTCTCCAGATATTGTGCAAGCCTTGGACTCACAATCGTTGCGGCCGTCAAAATTTTCCTTCCCACCTTTCATAACGGCGAGATGTTTGTTACATTTCCGCACTTTCTTTCTTCGATTATGCAATTTCTCGTCAACTTTTGCAAGTTCGTTGACCGCCATCGTGAATTCCAGATCTCTGCTTCAGTTATTGTGATATAATAAGTTGCTTCGCAATTATTGCAATTTAGAAATGGCCGTTTCCCCACTTTCCAGGTTACGTCATTTTGCGCTAAGAAAAAGTGGTCGCTCGGTGAATGACCTGTTTGCGTATCGCTCTCCTAACTAATTCATACTTGCTGATCCATTGCTTCGGTATTCGTGTAGTGTAGAGCATTGATCTTCGAATGATCTCATCCTTTCGAGTTTGTAAGTGCGATAAAAACTTCAGCAATAACAAAGTACTCATCAGATTTTTTACTCCAATAAATACTATCTATTTTTTATTATTAGATAAAAATAGGTAGTGACCTCTTCAGAGTTCGCAAGTAAAATTTTATTAGAAGACAATTCGAAACCTACAATAAATAAGTCGGCCAGTGATCGGTAATTAACTAATGATCGACCCCAAATATATTTTAAAAACACTAATAAAAAAATACATAAAAATCAGCCACTTACGCGGATAGAAATTTAGATTTTTGTGGGAACAATTTCGCTTTGACCGAACGGTGTATCTACCCTATTTGGTTCAACATGAATATACCGCTGTTTCCCCGCTCCGGGCTTCGCCCAGGAAAAAACTTAATTGGGTTTTATTACATATATATAAAATACGTGAAAAATTATCTAACTGTTGGTGAAGACTGCAACAAAACCCTTTGCTTGGTTTGGGGAGCCTTACAATTTTATTGTGAAAATGGCAGGTGTTTCGTTTCCACTGGATCTGGTCAGCATCACGATGCAATTCAGCCTGCCCGCTGCCCGATGTATCACATTCCCTTAAGAAGCTAAAGAGAGGATTGTTATAGGGCATTGTCCTTAAATCCAAGAACTGTTTATTTATCATCCACGATCATCGAGAAAGCATTCAATACACGTACTCGCTTCACACAATCGTACGGTGTTTGGAATTCTTCGCGATGTTTAAGAACTGTGAACCTTCTATGTTTTGAACTAGAAATGTTTTTTTTATAATAAAGGGCAGCCTTGTACCGAGATGTTAACTATGTATACTAACTACACGCGTTTGTTTGTCGCCGATGAACTCCTAAACTACTGAACCGATTTTGATAAAACTTCATAAATATGTGTAATTTGGTCCAACTTAAAAGATAGGATAGTTTTTAGTTTGAACCCGGGCAAAGCCGGGAGCGTGTAGCTAGTTATATGTATAGTTCCTGGCCAGCTTGTGAATACGGAACGCAATGTATCCTGCCACGCTATAATTTTATCATTCAAATTAGGAATGATCCATTAAAACTATTATTTTTAATGGGCTTCAATTAATTATTTGTTACAGAGAGTTATCAATTCGATTTAAAAACTAATCAATTACAATAACACAGCTCACTTTTCTGTGAATATCACGGGAACTTGTTTTAAAATTATCGCGTTGTTCAAAATTGTTTAAGAGGTGTTTTCGGCAAAAAGTTCCTAACGGTACAAACAAGTTTTGTACTGTTGCTTTTATTGTTATAAAATTTGTAAACATCGGGAAAACTTTTAACAATAGTTTTTTTTTTAGATAAGTAACAAGCGACAGATAGGTCTTCTTTGCCTTAAGTGGCTACAGGCTGCTGCTACAATAAAAATATAGAATAAATTTGACTTGTGAAAAAAAAAAGTATATTTCTGTGTAAATTTTAATACTTACAGTTTCTTCAAACCATTTACATTTTTGCGTGATAATCAACTAAGAATATCGTTCGTGGTAATATGTACATAAAACTCTATACATGTCTCGTTAAGTTCCCACATTTCTGATAAAAGATTAACGCAGGCAGCAATGAATACAAAGTTCCAGTTTGAATCACTGTGTAAGCATGTATGTGCTTTATCGCTCCGATCTAATGCATACTAACCTGCGCTCGCATCGCAGTAGGGCCCTGTTTTTGAAATAAATTGTTCCTGGTTCGATACTGGTTCGTGATAATGCCACTTGTGTTACACTTAGGCGGTAGTGTAAGCGGTAAACAAAGGCGAATTGAAAAACAAAAATTTAATAAAAATTAAAGCATAAAAATGCTTCCATTTAGAAAATATAAATAGAGGGTAAACTGCTCTCCATTTATATTTTTAATAAATAAAATTTATTTTTTGCAAATTATTCCTATTTTAACTGTGATGTTTTGTAATAATATTTTAACATTAAAATTGAACTCTTAAATTCCAAACAATTTTGAAATGTTAGAGTTTAATCCAAAAACATTTTTATCAGCCCTGATGACGTATGCTCATAGAAGCTTTTACATGCTCATAGATTTTTTTTTTTTTTTTTTCAATTAGGCCACATACAATATGTAAAGAAATCATAATTACAGTAAAGGTTTTTTCTCAATTTGTACTATTACTTATTCTGTGTCAATATTAAACCGTTATCACCCAATTAGTATATATAATATTTGTTTTTATTTGAATAACATGAGCTATTTTTTTATATTTTTTGGCTTCACCGCTGCTCTAAATTTAGCTATAGAATGAAAAAAAAAAACTTGTTTGAAATATATTCACGATGAGACATTAGTTTTTTTTTTCAGTTCTAGAAAATTTTTTTGTTTAATATTTTTTCCAAATTTATAACAATTTGATAATTTTATGCAATTGCATTAAAACCTAACCCATTAACAAATGCGTGCATGCATTGTTGTGTTAATTATTCAGGCGACTGCCAACAAACACTAGGTATGTCTAGATATTTCCATGTGAACGCCGTCAAGGCTTAAAACATGTCATACTCATTTTCGCAACGTTTTCCATCCCTATTATGTCTGTACAAATAAATCGACAGATAGGTATGTGTATACGAATTATCATCATTACAAAATTTAAACTTATCGCGTTCGTATCACTTCACTAAATAAATAAACAAGTGGTGAAAATATATGTTATTTTTTTTTTTTTTACTTCATTTCAGATAAGATAACAGTGAAATGGCGATAAGCTTTGCGATAAAATGTGCCATCTATTTTTATGTTTTAATATTCGTGTGTATCTTGTCAACCAGTATTTGGTTTGGCATGTGTTATCAATCATAGAGTAAAAAAAAAAGACATAGAAGCAGAGACATAAATTTAAAAGTTATAGTTAAAGTTAACTGAACGAACAGTTAAGTTATTTGTGGCTAGGAAATTTCCTTCAAATTGAAAGTTCGTAATAAAAAGTGCACTACTGCTGCGAGATCCGTCTCGTGAGATTTTTTTTACAAGCAAACCGGTTTTTTCTTGTTTATTTCCTGCAAAACTTGAAATTGGATTAGCTCGAAGAGATTAGATGCGGTTGTCTTCGACAAATTTCTATTATACCGTCAATTTTCTGTACTTAGTCAACTTTAGTTAACTCTTTATCCTTGTTTTAAATCTAGTCACGATGAGACATTAGTTTTTTTTTCGAAGGCTTTTATGTAACTAATGTACTTACCTAAGTTTATAGGCATACATTTTTTTTAAATAAATATTTACACTACGTTTAGCCTACAGTTTCACCCGCGAACTTCCGCGAAAAATTATAATGGAAGGTTTTTTTGCCCTGAATAGTTTTATTTGAATACTAAATTTCCTTCCGAGTTTATTGCTCTTTCCATTAGTGAAAAACCGTATCAAAATGGATGGTTTATAAGAAGTAAGCGCAGAAACAAATAAAAGCTGACATTTTTCTTTTTAAGTTGCGTCATTTCTGAAAATATTAATAACATTACACTTAAGAAAACGTCCCCGTCTATAGTATAAATAGCTAAAAATAAAATATCTGAAACTGACAGTAACAGTTTGTTTTCGCTTGGCTTTTAAAAATCTTTTTATCCTTTTGAAGTTATACAATAAAAGGTCAAATATATGACATTAATTTCATTACATCAATACCAACGTATACTTAAATCTACAAATAAACTAAACTATCGATCCCGTTACAGATTGTTAACATAAATCGTCAATGATTAATCCTATTTGTCGTCCCACGCGTTTCTGCAATCACGAAGCAAAATGTATTTCGCAAGCTGAAATCTCGGCATCGCTTATTTCACGTTTTCGAAACCATCCTTCGTCATTCCTTTAGCCTTTGTATTTGCGTATACGTTTGCATTGCGGTTATTAACTTTTATAAACATTTTGTAATAAGATCGTGTGTCACCATGTTTACAGCGATTGAAAATGTATGTACTACTAGCTATGGTGCCTGCAATTTAATCTTGCAATCTGCAAAAATGAGAATACATATGATTAAGTAGACTGTGCCCGCGACTTCGTTGGTTTTTTTAAAATCCCTCGGGAACCTAAAATTTTTCCAGAATATATGTAAATCCAGGTAATAAATTATCTGTTTGCCAAATTTCATCCAAATCCGTTCAGCCGTTTTTGCGTGATGACATTTTTATCGTCGCCACAGCGACTGTAATACCTTGACAGAATACACATGAACTTATTAATCCTATCATAGTCATTTCCTTCTTGCTCTCCACTTGCTCGTTTTTATAGGTAATCAAGTTACAATAAAAATACCATAATACTTATACTTAATTGTGTGGGCTATTACGTTATAAGTAGGCAATTCACTCACTAGATGTGTAGTAGAGAAAAACTTCACCTGTGCGAAAATTTTACATAGCCATTGCAAAATACATTGGACAGTTGGTGCGTCGGCGCATATAAATCAGTTGTTGAATACATTGTGTTTAATTTTTCTATACGTTTACATCACTAGTGCGCAAGATTCAATAGTTTACCAACAGTTAGTAATGCCGCTCCACATTGCCGCACCACAGCCGCAATATTTCTCTACTCGTTATACATATCGCAAGCTCTTGCGTCGCTCACTGCAACCAGCCTCTAATGATTAATTGACGCTCTGTTTTAGTTATTCGCATTTCGAATTGTAACCCCCAGAATTACACGGATTGCGACAAATATTCAACTTATCTACATGTGCTGGCAAATCGGTTTTTAACACTGGCTGACTTACGTTGATGATGTTGTCCAATGAATTTCAAAATTAAAAACGCAAATTCTCGGATTTATTTTGAATTTCATTACCGTTTTATTCAAATTTGACTAAGCAGTTTCAATTATATTGATTGTTACATAATAAAATAACCAAATTATATTTTAAACTAGCGACCCACCCTTCGGCTTTGCAAGGATGGATGAATTTTGTTCTGCAAATCTTCCTAGTTTTTTGCTCTTTCCATTTGTGGAAACCTTATCAAAATCTATTCGGTGGTTTAGAAGTTAGCGGAGAAATGGACAAATGCGGACAGCGACTTTATTTTGTAATATTCTAAATAGATATAATACAAAAAATTATATGGAAAATATGTGAGTTTTTTAAAATTACCTATACGACATGCCTAGTTCCCATATTCAAATTATCGGTGAGCAGTGAATTTTAAAACAATGATATGCAGTTGTGCAAATTAATCTTGTTGCTTGACTTCCGACTAGTCATAATGAAAAGGAAGCGATTGCAGGGGCAAACAATTGTCGATTCCGGCTACGAGCCAGCGGCGGAAACTGGCGGAGCCGCGGATGTGGGTTTACTCTTTATTTATCGACCGATCTAGACCGCATCTGGCGACAAACGGGTCCAGCTGCCTTTTATGGTTATCGTCATTATGGTACTTCAGCACGCGCACCTGTCGCCAGGTGCCAAGCCTCTATGATCGCTCGTTTTAAAAATAATCAATATTTCTCAGTACACCTCTGAGTGGTATGTGTCACCTCCGTGAAAGCTATCTTCGTTACGCATCTCGAATATTCTCACACGATTCACCTTCTTTTTGCTCCGTTCGCAACGCTAATGATGATTAGTCGTCTGCATTGTGGGAGCACCAGCTTTTTACAGAAGTTTCCTAACACTTGGAAAAGTCAGTTTGAAACGTAACAGTTATGAAAGTGAGTACGCAAACGTGTCGGTGAGCCGGTTGCTGCACCCTCCTACTCCGCAGAACTTCTTTTACCTATTAATTTAGAATTACGCGAAGTATTGCAAAAGAAATTATGTCATGTGGGCCGATGCATTTGTCGAGACTGCCGAGGTTTGTCCGCTGCTGTGAAGCGTGGCGAAGCAATGGTCCTTAAAAAAGATCGAGGGTGATGAGAAGCGTCTGCTTTTTTCAACGCAAAGGCGCCACGTGTGGGCCGGTGCTCGCAAGTCTGTGCCTCAGGTCAGGAGCTGCACGACAAAAGTGTTTCGAAACTGACAACATTGAGCACAGTTATATCGGGAAGGAGTCAATGAACGGAAGTATATTTCACGAGTACCGGTGACATGCGCCCGCGCAGTTATCGCTGCTTGCGTAACACAAACCCTCTTGCTCAATGGCGCACACGCGGAACCACTGTTACGCTAAACGGCTCGTGACAGTGCGGTCGAGTCAGGACCTATCAGGAATCTTGTTAACGCATCTGTTGCGTTGTCTTGCTGCGGTTTCGCTGATTACTGTTGTACTGTGCGCCAGTAATACAGGGTCGATGTACGCTTTCTACAAACGGGGCGCTCTTTCTCCGCTACGCTGCCGCACGATTGCAAAACGCTGCCGAGGTCGCGCTTTCTTCGTTCGCAACGGAGAAATTATTGCGACACGCCGCCGCGTACACCGACCCCACGTTAGAAAGTCGACCGTTCACCGGATTTAACACTCGCTGCCACGTAACGGTGTAATTGCAACGATGGAACTGAGATCAATGAGATTTTTCAGTGGCATAACTGTGTCCGGCATTCATAAATCGGCTGAACGGGCTAAGACTGGAACGACGCTCTAAGGATGGCAAAGCCCCGGTCCCTTTCCTCGTCTTATCCTTTGCGGTTTATCTCATTTCCCCTGTGAACCTTTTTAATGATCGACGACGCCATTTAGATCCCTCTGGTGTTACATAGGTATGTATGACCATTCGCATAAAAATTGGGACACGTTTTGCGGTTGCCTACCGAATTATTTTTGCAACGTGGTGCAATAGGCTCGCTCTCTGGTCATGATGGTCACCGACGTGCGCAATTAGCCAACTGCGTGCGATGGGTGCACTTGCGCAATTGCTCTGGAGTGGCGCCCCCGTTCCGCAGTCCGAGCGCGTTGCAACACGGGATTATTTCGGCGGCGCCTTTTGGAACCCGGCCCGGACTTGCAACATGCCATATCGCAACGCGCTCATAATCCACACCATTGTGTCACACGGGCCTGCGCGGACGCAGTCCGCCTGCCAAATACGGTGACTTGTTGCGCTACTCGATCTCCTTACATCGAAACAACTATAAAAATGTCATAGACGTTTCATCTTGCGAACTCCGCTCGCGGCGGCTTGGTGCCAACCGGCCCACACGCCTCTATTGTCGCTGCATTCGATTTTAAAACTAAAACAATTTTGCAACCGATGTTCACATTAGTTTTCGCAAGCGGCGGCCGGCCCAGCGCTCGGTTTCAAAATGGAGTTTCTACTTGCGTTATCGCTACTCCGATAAAAGCGAACTATGTCGCTCCACACCACAGCCAGTGCGGTTTTGAGACCTAAATTCTGGAACGAACAGATATCGTGTCGGGAAATTTCAAAAGGTTTCCACCGTATTACTATTGGCATTGCGTCGATTCATCGTTTAGGATGGTTTATGCCTTTACCACATACGAGTTATCAGTGACACTTTATAGAACATCCGCCGTTGATATTGTGCAATTGTGTCCGACACGTATAATTGGGCTCGGTTGGGTCGGGATGGTTTCCCAACGCTCCCGACAGCATCTCCGCGACTGCGGCGGGCTGTGTGGCAATAAGCTTGCGACACGCGTGTCCCTACAAGCGGGTTACGAAAACCTATGACTAACTGTTCATCGGAGGGCTCAGATGCGTGCCGAAATGAATCAAACTTTTGTCACATTTGTTATGACATTTCGTAATTGTTGGAGCGATATTAAAATGACGATTCAGTTCTGTCATCGCGCACAAAGCATTTCCTAGCGGTTTGCGCAACTTTATTCGTAATATAACGATATAAAGTCGAGCAGGAAGTGCATGCGTGTGTGCTGCATCTGTGCTGCGATGACGGCCATTGTTTTGTTACGAAACATTCAGGGTTGAGTTGAGCAATAGCGGCTGTTGCGAAAAAGCACATCCCGCTAATTGGGGCCGATCTTCTACATGTCACTCTACACATTAATATTACGGTGAACCGACGAACACCAGATGACTTACAAATGTGGTTTGGTTGCAACAATAACAATTTAATAGTCTAAGTATAACCGAACTCAACTTGACCAAGAAATATTAACGACAGCAACTCGCAGAGGTGTAATTCAAACGAAATATTATTAGTTAACAGTGTTACGAAGTTGTAAATGTTAGTCAATTTAGTAATACGCAAACGGTTTAGTTGAAGGGTGCGTCACGACTCGAAGCGAATGCGGCTTAGGTGTGCTCGTTAGGACCGTTCTAATTTATTTCGCGTTAAATGGAGCATTCGTTGAGACACCATCGGGTAGAGGTAGCCCTGCGATTGCGTAAAGTGTTGCGACAGGTCGGTTGTCCTTTCGCTCCCGCGGCCGAGACACCACCGAGAATCCTTCGAGGCCACCGATCGTGTTCCGAACGCGCTCGGAAATCCGGACAACCTTCCGACCGCGTTACGACACCGTATAACTTATTTACACGTTGCGAAATTATCGATTGCAACTGTATTCGTAGCCTTGCTGCCGTAGGGATTTAATTAGGATCAGTTGCGCAGCGTTAAGACCTAAAACGGACACGAGGACGCCCTCCAGACTGCACCGTTCACTGATGGATTACAAAAAAGGGCCGGAGTACAGTTTGCGTGACGTCACGGCGTTTCGTCAACTAGTTCCCACAGCAAATCTCTTACCACACTCTGTGATCAACGAACGCCCGCACGTGCTGTCACTGCGCATCCGCGTTTCGTCCAGACAGCACAATTCGACTACTCGTGATTCGCATTTGCTCCGAATGCACCGCGCGTGTAATTCACGAGATAAGTGTCAGTAATTGCGCAACAGTAACGAGAGTAACCTTTACTGGGAGCCAACTTATGCTCCACATTGTTACGATTCGATCGGCATATAAACATGTTTATAACAAATCGCTGTCTCGTTTGTCTTAGTGGTAAAATTAACGCACCACGCAAGCTCGCCACGCTCTTATATATGGTTGTAGCGTGCATTATATTAACTGCAAATGAAATTCTACTCAGTACTTGCAGTTTCTCAAATATAGAGACTGCAATCTATGAGTTTTGTAACTGCATTTTTCAACAAAGTTCTTATTTTATTGCCCCTCAGTGTTCGGAAATACACTGTCGTAACTATACAACTGACAATTAACGCTTCGGCCGTTAATGGAATACGAAATCGAAGCTAAATGGGTTTCTCAGTACAAATATAGAACGGGAGCCCTTCTTAAAATTCATTTATCCCACCGTTCTCCCCAGAGTATTAACATGCTAAAAATATCGGATGCATTAATGCACGTCGATTTTACTACGTCGAACCGTACCGCCCAATGCGCACCTGCCTTTGCCTTGTTTTTATTTATTTTTATTTTTAAAAATTATACGTTGATTTTGCGTTGAATACACATTTTTAATTTATTTAAAAATGTGTACTTGGAATAACAGTTGCCCACACAAATCATGACAAAAAAGATAAAATGTGGGCATAACAACCACGTATGACCAATGGAAGGTCTAAATTTTTTTAACAAATAAAACACAAAGCATCTGTACTGTGTGGAAATTAAATTGATCATAGTCACTTATTTTATTACCAATTATCACTGATTAGATTAGAATTCTGAGTCCAAATTACAAGTAATTCGCCGAGAAACCTCATGATGACTATAATGACTATAGTACAACTTGTTATCAATCTGTGCAAAGCAGTTTTATCATTTGAAATTTCAGTTTAAAATTTAAAATAATTTTCATTGCACCTATCTTTCGGCGCGTCAAAAGTTCTCACGTTATCAAAGATGATAATCCCGCGTGTAACTTAACTTAACTTCGAATCTGAGTTAGTTCGCATTCAGTCATACCGAACCCAACGGTGTACAGTTTCGAATAACTGTGCATTTAATGCATTTCGAAACGATGCGGCGGCTGTGAAATACGAGGTCGGGCACGGTGCGCCTAAAGCCCGTCATGTGATGAAACAAAACCGATTACATCATCGAACAGCTTTATGGTTCGCCGTGTAATTATTTACTTGACATTATTGTTACATACGCACTGAAACGCGGGCAACTCACAAACACAAATTTCGCAACACGTACCGCACATCGTACATGATATAACAGAACGATGCTTTAAACTCTAATTAACCGTACGCGCGAAACATTAATAGCGTCCGCACAAAGCTTTGTGCACAAAGGGATCCATTACGGACGACCAACTATATAGAGATGAACACGTTATATATAAACTTATAGGACACTCGCTATTTATATGGGTCACTGGTCAGTGCACGCCAAATGCATTTGACCCGACAATGCGCCGGGTTAAATGATCAAATGCAAAACGAACACAAAAAACCGGATTCGAATTGTCAATTGAACTTTGAATCTGCTTGTTTCAGAACTACCCTGAAATTGGAGTCGTTAGAAGACGCCGTAGTCCTCGACGACCCCGAAGAAGATTTGCTTCAAGACAAGCGAGGGTGTCCAGCGTATGTTTCTCCGGAGATCCTGCGAGCGCATCGAACGTATTCGGGACGAGCGGCCGATATGTGGTCTTTAGGCGTCATATTGTACACCATGTTAGTTGGAAGGTGTGTATTTATTCAATGTTTATGATAAAAGATGACAAACTACCGTCGCCTAGTATCTCAAACAACTGCACTGCCTAGAACCGAAACACAACAATGCGAAATGCAGTGTGCCCTAAAAATATAAAAATAAGATTCTAATAAGAATAGTACTAAGAACTATTACTAAACGAAAAGATACTATTACTAAGAACCAAATAATACTTCTACTGTCGATTTTTTGACGCAAAATTTTTAATAATGCCGTTTAGCGAATTTTATTCGTGAACTGCACACTAGTGGTCACTGGTTATGAATAATCTAAAATTCTAAATGATGTGCAATATACGTGCACACTACAGAGAGTTTAGTAGCTGTAGGTGTTGGCACAACAGCACATACGTTTGTTCTTACGTGACGACGTATGTGACGTTGTTCAAAATTCTTATCTAATCGACAAACCTGCCAAGAAAATGTTTTCGATTTAATTTCCTGAACTAAACTAAGGACTGTAATTACAAGTTTAAATTTATGAGAAGGGAGAAGAAGTATTTATTTTGTAATTACAAGGATTTTTAAATATAAATTTCATTTTAAATCAATTGCATCCGGACGAAGCAGGACCTGTTCGATCCCTATTCAATGAATTATGTATTAAATTTTTTAAGAAACGACGGAAACAGTAGTTTATATATAGATGATGTTGTTATCAACGTTAAAACAGAACTCAAAATTTATCGAATTCACCTTCTGACCCAAAAAAATCCTTGGGACCAATTCTAAGTACACAATTCGAGGTTTCAGTGTTCATCAAAAGCGCTGTTTAGATCATTTAGTTAGATTAAACGTAATTAATTGCGCAATGAAACAAGGGTAGTAGGTGACTTTTCACCTGTTAACTGAGCGTGGGACTTACCGTTCGGAGATCGCTAGGGTCGGGACGACCGTTGGTGACGACGGATGATCACCTGTCGGCCGTTACGCGCCAACGGCCAACAATTATATCACCCACATATGAATGTGTTTGTGAAATCTTCCGCACCTGCCGCGGTCATGTGGTGAAGACGTTGCTATACCCCACGTATAAAGAGACTCAATAAAGGCCTCCTTCGCTCGCACCTGCCGTTCGCGATCCTTTGTTTTCTACTTTTTTTGGTCGGTCGCACCCGTAATTTATATTCGAAACTCGGGATTTCGCCGCAATCGCCGCATCACCTGTCGCCGGAAGGGTTCCTCACAGTACCTGAGTTTTTGTTTCTCGCATCGCATCTGCCCTTCCAAATGACAATCGCTTCCATTAATCAGAACCGAGTTTCATAAGAACGCTACATTCTCCATTTTTGGACACGATAAGCGTTTTTATCGTTCACTCGAGCGGACACATCGATCATTACTTTTGCGATAATAGGTTTATGTATATTAATGTTGGTTCTCCTTTATTTTCAGGTATCCGTTCAATGATTCCGAACACGCGTCGCTATTCGCGAAGATATCGCGCGGTTACTTCGTGGTTCCGGAATGCCTTTCGTCAAGAGGCAAATGCTTAATAAGATCTCTGTTGAGACGGGAAGCCTGCGAACGGTTGAGCGCTAGGGACGTCCTCAGACATCCTTGGCTCGCGAGAGACCCTCGTAACGAATTGCCTCCCAGAGCCGCTGCATCGCACGATCGCCTCGTCCCCGACGTCGACATGGACGACGACTGCATCTAGTTCCCGAACCCGAGCAGTTCATCGATCACACACCATTAATTGTTTATATGAGCCAAGTTCCCTGTCGCCCGATGCTGGCATCGGCAGTCATGTGTAAAATCTAGTTCCCACTTATGCAACCGCTTCGTTCCTTGGGGACACCGATTCAAATAACAATGCTATTTATGAATTTATTTAAGTTTCGGCCTAAAGGGCTTGCGGTTGTGCTTACTGACGTTTCAGTATAAGAACCTCGAGCCAAAAATTTATCTCCACGGAGGTATTTAATATGATATTTAAATATTGTTATAGAGTATTTAAGATCAGTGAGGGCACTTCTGCGGCTGGTCCGCCTCGCCCACAATTATCGAGTAGCCGATGCACCTTTAAGAATCGCACGACGGGGTTGCCACACACAAAAACAAAGACAGATCTGGCAATGTTATGTGTTCGTTATGTGCGGCTTTTATTGGTTGTTGAGCTGCAAGCTGTGTTGTAGTAATAACTTCGCAATGACAGAATAAGTGAGACTGATATCGCGTTCTTGTGATCTACTGGTAAACGGTCTGTTAGGTGAACGTGGACCGCTGCGGGCTTTGGGACAGATTTTTTTTTTTTACAAAATAGAAAAATTTCTTTCATTGTCCGAAACCGTCCAACGGGTTGATTAATTTATTAAAAAGCATTCTGTTAACTACTAAGTTAATTCATTTTAAGCAATCATATCAATTTCACATCAATATACAGATCGGATATATTGTATTGAAGTTGTCAGTAATGTTAGTTAAGTTATGTATATATTTTGTATATTTATATAATATTAAATTTAAAACTTGTATTGTGATCTCCACCGATGTTTTTAGCGATTTAACATTGCCATTGTTACGCATAAGTGATGTTTTCATTATTATGTTTTTTTTTTCGCAAAAAAAAATCAGTTGCTTCCATCATAAATATTATATTGAAAAATCTTTATAAAATCATAAATATTTTGGATATTTAATCATACATTTTTTTTTATTGTTATTTAAACAATCGACATGATAATAGGTGATAAAGGTATCACATCACCATGTACCAAAAGTGGTGTTAGAATTTGGTCTGTGCCATTTATTTAATTTAATTGTTAATTTAAAGTTGTGATGGCGGCGATTCTTCCTAAAAATTTAAATTATTTTTCCAATATCGGTACTTGGTGTTATATTATTTTAATCATTATTTTTGTTGTATTCTAAAAAAAAAAAACAATAAATGTTACCATTTCAAAATTGTTGCCTAACTTTTAATATTTGCTTTTTCTTTCAATTTTTAGTTCAATATTTTTTCTGTTAAAATTGTTCACGGATAAAAACAATTTTTTTTTTCTGGGACTTTCAAAGTTGAAAGTGCATTGTACAATAGTAGAATACTGTATATTATTATAAACTATTCTTATTTATACAAACTGTAAATAGTTATAAGGTACGTGCGAGTTACAGAAAAAAAGAAAGAAGTGATAGAGGGAATAAAATAATTTAGAAAAAAAAATATCTTTTTTTTTATGATTAACACAATCAGTTACATTAAATATGTATACGTCTTCTACCCAATAAAAGCGATTTATATTGATCAAATATTAGATATGATAATTCATTTATTTTTTTATAATATCTGTTAATTCATTAAATAAATGAGAAGCAGTACACATATTTAATTAACTATAAAAACCTTAAATCCCAACAAATGCCATCAATGGCGTACACATTTGTCAGAGCCAACCTACAACATTACCTATTAGGTTATAAGTTGCCAACTATTACCTTATTAGGTAAGTATATTAGAGAAATCGAATTAAATAAGTATATTCTTATAAAAAGAATTATCTTAGAATCCCATGGGGGCCAAGTGGAGGGAGGCTTTTTTTTTTTTTTTTTTTTTTTTCAATAAGCTAGTAAAGTAGTGGTTGTAAAGTTGTAAAAGGAAAAACTTTCGATAAACTCCATTTGGCATTACATAGGTAGGCTACGAGTATCACTGGATCCAGATGGCATACTATTATGTCCTCTTTTCTTGTTTAAACTATATAATATAATCATACCTAATTTAAAATAAAATACTAAATAATCATCGATGCTAAATACCAATCAATTTAAACAACCTGACTGTCCATATACGAGCGTTGTTGATTATAGGCGATTGAAGTTATATATAGCATAAATTATTAATACTCTGGCGGTGATATACCTTTTATGTATACTGGCCAGTGTTGTCATAGTTACTTAGAAACGCAGTCATACGACGAATTCAGGATAAATTTCCTCTGAATATATATGTGAGTCAACGGTTAAGTAATTCACGGGGAAAAAATTACCTATGTTTTTTACACCAAAGTACGTTAGGTTTTTAACTTGTTTTAGGAACAGTAAAATCTTTTTAATTATGTAAGTACATAAATAGAAACAAGTCATTATTTAGGTACTCGTAACTCTTTGCGCTGCTTGAAGGCAATCAACAAGGGAAATTCCCTATCTTGATAAGTATTATTATCTGCATAGGTTAGGTAAGTATATACCAAACGTCATTGTGAAATAGGTACAATGACGAACTATTTGGCAGCATTCTTAAATTGATTCGCATTTGCTGTAAAGATAGTCAGACAGGCTGACGATCGACTTGATGGTAAGTGGCAAAACAAATTAACGGCGCTGATAGTGTTCTGGCCGACTTTATCGGATTCGTTATCAAATACTTTCTTCAACTTGATGCGACAAATATTTAGAAGAAACAAATTAATGAATTTCTTTTAAATTAATAAAGAAACATTTTTGATACATATTTAACGAGTTACTATCGGCTAAAAGTAAATTACCTATAGGTAATATTTGACGTGCTAAAACAATAAACAAGCTAATAGGTAGATATTGCTTACAATACATAATTTACGACTTCAGCTTTAATATAAGTAGATTACAATCTTGCACGTAATTACAATGTAGCACGTGTGAGTATGCAGAAAAGATTCATATAACCATATATAACATTAAGTATATTTTAAAAGATCACATCCGCGAATTCCAAATTTTTAATAGATTTAATTTACAATGGAGAAATAAGAGACTCAAATTATAATCATTTTAGCATTTTTTTTTTTAAGAAATTAAGCTTTTAGTAGAAAAATGAAACAATTTAATTTAATAAACTGAAAAAATTTCATAATTACCTAATTTCTAACACCTGAGGAAATCTGCCAGATTCACATGCGCAAGATTCGCATTTTAATTGGGGATGCAGATACGATTGCGATTGTTCCAATTGATGCGAAAGTTCCGCATTTACAGATGCGAATATCTGCAACAACCTTAATAGAATAGAAACTACCGCCTTAAAATATTGTGCAATATTTTAACAAAGACCACGATTAGATTGATAACAAGGGGGAATTAGGGAATGAACTTCGGTAATCGGTAGGTATTCCTTACCTTACTCTCGCACCGAAATATAATAAGAGCTTGTTCTCAAAGCAAAATTTGCTATGTGCAAAAAGGACACTTCGAGATATTGACAAAAAAATATCTGCCTGTCATTGTTAATATATCTTATAACCGCGGAATTATAATAATTTATCAATTAAACAAAAATGACAATTTATTCTTTATCTATAAATGTTTTTGGCATATTATACCTGTACCTAATCAGTAGAATACTTCCTGGGTGATGAAAGTGTATGCAATATCTTGAAAAATTATACCAACATTTCGTTCAGACATTACTTATAAATTGTGATATTACCCTTTAACCACTTGGTTTTTTTAGTTGTCGTGCCCCTAGCGCCTGACTCGTAATCTTTTTTAAGAGAAGCAGCTCAATGATTTAAAAATAAACATTAGCCAAGTAGAGGAATTTGTCGTATATATCCGGCTCTGGCGAAATGGACAAGAAAATAATTGTCGGATAAATCCGACTCTGGCGGCTAAATGATTAAAAACATTCAGGTTATTCCCCCACGAATATTCTGTTCAGTGGGATTATTATGGGTGAGTTTGCCAAAAAAAAAAACACATTCCAATAATCATTATAAACAATCGTTTATTTACAATAAATTACTGGCGACACAAAATGGAAAAACTTTTTTTTTTATAGGCAACATTTGATAAATTTGAACTGTATTCCACTGATTTGAGTGTCCTACACTATAACTACAATTATTATATCATAATTATATGAATTAAACTGTACCAGTATAATGAATGAACAATTTTTATTATGATGAAAATTCAAACTACACATATATATAAAAAAAGCTATAACTCCAAAATAATATAAGTTATACAATATGTTATTTGCGGATAACGCTAGAAACATCAATTAATCTTTTTTTTTTTATCCATACTTCTAGCATTGTCTGACACGAATATCACAAAACAAAAAATATCTATATAGAATGAAAAAAATATACGATTGAGTCACAATAATTGATAATAATATTAACTACATGTTTAGACTTAATTTTTTTTTATTTTCCAGAAAAAGCTATCAATTAATTTTCATTAAGCTTCATTTAACTCTATCAATTTACGAGTATGTTGGGCACAAATAAAAAAAAAAATCCTTTTTTTATTTTGACTATCAAGTCTCATTTGTTTAGTCAGTACTGTATTTCTGGTTCTGGTACAGTAGCGAAGAGAATGTCTTAGTAGAGTCGTTCTGCGAGACTTGGTCCACAATTGGCAGCCCAAACGGCCATACGTCGTTCCAATTCAGGCCTGAAGTGCCTGATCAGGCCTTGGACAGGCCACGCGGCTCCGTCACCCAGCGCACAGATCGTGTGACCTGTCACAATCACATACATACAAAATACGCACTAGGAAAAGGTTCGCCATTACACATTGACATACAATTTAAAACGAAACTCCTCACCTTCAATTTGTTTTGAAATTTCCCATAACATGTCGATTTCCTTTGGCGACGCGTTGCCTTCCACGAATCTGGAAAAAGGAGTGACCGCTCACTCTCAACTATTACTTGTAACTCTCAAGGGACAGACAGACAGACAGACAGACAGACAGACGCGACCCTGTATGTCTATTACTTTTTCACGCCTTAACTACTCAATTGATCATCGTGAAATTTTTCATACACGTTGTCAGGGATACAGGTAAGGTAGTGATGTGCCGGATCGTAAAAAATGCAGATCCGCGGATACGGATCCGGATATTTGGTGTCAAGATCCGCGGATACGGATACGGATCTGAATTTCTTACCCAATCTGTGTAGGTACTATAGTTGACGCTTTGCGTGACTGTGACAGGCAAGACATGTTTCGACTTGCATTGCGCAAGTCTCTCTTTCTAATTACATTTAAAGAATTTAAATTATTACGAAGTTTTAAGTTTTTGTTTTATAACTTTCTATATTTTCAAAAATAAAAAATAATCTAAATGAAATTTAATAGTTTTTCATTGCTACCTAATCACCTATATACCTATATATGATTGAATTTCATCTATGAATTGAAAATGAATTAGGCAAAAGATCCGCCAAAAAGTAACGGATACGGATACGGATATCAGGCACATTATTAGAAAGGATACCTCTCATTCGGAAAAAAAGTACTCTACTAAAAAAATTATTCAAAAAAAGATTATTTATTATTCAATGCAGACGAAGTTGCGGGCACCAGCTAGTCAGCTAGTATACTATGTTACCTGTAAATGATCTTGTTCATCCAGGAGACGCCCTCGCGACACGGAGTGCACTGGCCGCAGGACTCGTGCTTGTAGAACATGATGAGGCGCGCGATCGCCTTCACTATGTCCGTGGACGAGTTCATCACTATTATGGCCGCCGTGCCCAGCGACGTCTGCGCCGCCACCAACCCGTCGAAGTCCATCAGCACCGTCTCGCACACGCTGCGCACCAATCGTGTGACCACATCAATACGCATCGTCTGGGACAAACTATCTGTACCAAACATTACTCACTCTTTCGGTATAAGCGGCGTGGAAGACCCTCCAGGGATGACAGCCAGCAGGTTGTCCCAACCGCCGACAATGCCACCGCCGTGCCTCTCCAGTAACTCCTTGAGGGGAATACTCATCTCCTCTTCGACTGTGCAAGGAGTGTTCACGTGTCCCGAAATGTTAAAGAGCTTCGTGCCCGAGTTACGCTGGCGACCGAACGAAGCGAACCAACTTCCGCCGCGACGGCATATTGTCTGAAAATCATCAGACACTGAAAATCACTAAGGTTTCTACCTATTCCACCGGGTAACCATAAATTCTTCTTTGATATATTTTACTTTCTTTAAGATCAATTGTTAGTTGTAGTGTCAACTGTGGTGAAGCAAAGGAAGCAGAGGTGACACTGATATATGAATGTTATGGCTTTACTATGATAAAATCCAATAATAAACTCACCGGAGAAACAGCTATGGTCTCAACATTGTTAACGGTCGTTGGACATCCAAACAAACCAATATCAGCCGGGAACGGAGGCTTCAGTCGGGGCTTTCCCTGTTTGCCCTCAATGGATTCAATGAGTGCTGTCTCTTCACCACAGATGTATGCACCTGCACCGCGATGGACAAACACGTCAAAGTCATAGCCAGAGCCGCATGAATTCTTACCAATTAGGCCAGCTTGGTAAGCCTGAAAAAGATTATTATTATTTACACTATGTATTTATTTGTGTTCTGTTTGAGTAATTCGCAAAAGTTCTCATCAATTACCTCTGCAATAGCGACTTGAAGGTTACTAGCTTCATTATAAAATTCGCCTCTAATATAAATATATGCTGCTTGAGCACCCATAGCGCTTCCGGCAATCAGGCAACCTTCAATTAGTTTATGGGGATCGTGTCGCATTATTTCCCTGTCTTTACAAGTGCCGGGTTCACCCTCGTCAGCATTCACCACCAGGTATTTCGGACGACCATCACCAGGCTTCTGCATAAATGACCATTTCATTCCAGTGGGGAAACCAGCACCACCACGCCCACGGAGACCAGATGTTTTGAGTTCATCTGTAAATTACAGATTTAATGTTCAAGTATTCAATAATATACAACATTGGTAAACCTATGAATGTCTAGGAGAGTTTTTCTTGTCTTTTTTTCTCAATTTTTCTAAAAACGGCTGAACAGACTTAGATAAAATTTGGATAGGAGACTTTTTATCATGAAAAAATGAAAGGTTCCTGTAAATAGGATTTTCATAAAACGACCTACAGCAGGTACGAAGTTGTGGGCCACAGTTATTTATTTATAAGGTGAATAAGTATTCATTGTACTTACTGACAATCCAGTCAGATCCTTTCAATATAATCTCCTTCGTCAAGTACCAATCTCCCCTTGAGAGTGCTCCTTTCAATCTCCAATCATGACGTCCGTACAGATTTGTGAAGACTCTGTCGCTATCGGCCAAAGGGCCGTACTTTTGCTTTGCTGGGGGGGCTGCATTAGTTTGCTGGAACCGCATAGAACCATTGTTGACATTCGCCAATGGCCCTATAAGACCTAAATCCCACAAACGTCAAAATTATATAAGCAACTGATTGTTCATTGAAAGAGCATAGCGTGTAATCCGATTTGTAAGTGTAACCAATTTGACCATTTTATTGACAAAATTTATATTCTAAATATAAGCAGTTCCGAAATAATAAATACTTGCCTAAATGCGATTTCGTTCCTTGAACAACTCTAGCCAGCGCACCAGCCATTTTTCCTTTATTTTTGATCAGCAGTAGAAAAAATAACAATTTTATTATTTGATTGGCAATGCCAACTGTCTTTGTCAATATGTCAAGATACAGTACAGAATACTTTAGTACCTAATTAAGACGACTAGCAGCTTTTACAAATGATCATTCGTAATAGGGCCAATAGTAGTAGGTTTTGGTAGGGCGTGAGGTAACCCATTTCATTCAAGAATTTATTAGGGAATGATAATATGGATATATCTCTAAAAATTGTTGCTGATATGCTTTCTGTTTTTTTTTCATCCTTACCTTACATTAATTTAATAATCGCATAAAATGAATGACGAAATGGCATGACTATCGTTTTGATTCTTTTGCTTGGGGGATATGATTATTCCTGGATTTATCCCATTATTTTTTTTTAATACATTTATTACCATCCATTTTTACGTGCGTTGACTTGCAGTCACCGCTGAAGCAGCGCACCGTGTACCTACAATAAGTACTATTTTCGATCTCCTTGATTCGTATGTCTGTGGCCGAGGATTATGTATAAATCTGACATAAATGACATTTGACACATGAGTAAAATGGCATTAAATTTGACATAATGAATAAAAACAAAACCTACAAAAAATTTGTAATATTCGTCTTTTTATTTCGCATTAAATTATTAGTGTTTTAACGAACGAACAATTTAATTTAAATAGATAAATGCACCCATGTTTCATTTTGGAAAAGAATATTGGTTCTGATTTGCAGAATTACGATATACGTGATTTTTCAAATATACAATTAGAAATTTAAAAATGACAGCAGTTATACCAGCCGTAACAAGACTCTCAAGTCGAATAATAAGGATTCTTGGATGCAATCCAGGTCCTATGACTTTGCAGGGCACAAACACTTATTTACTTGGCACTGGGACGAAGTGAGTAACTATGGACTTTGAAACCTTTTAAGAATCAGATAAGGCTTATCAACTTTATAGTTGATTTAACATTGTTTCAGCCGAATATTGTTAGATACTGGGGATAAAAATGTATTGGAATATCAAACAAATTTGACTGATGTCATTAAATCGGAGAAAGTTAATATAGAACATATTGTTTTAACACACTGGCACCATGACCACATTGGGGGACTGGAGAATGTCTATGGAACTATTGCAAGTATGTTCTCTTTTTCACCTTTTTTAATTCAATATTATGTAACAATAAAAAAATATATTAAAATTTTTAGTTAAGCCTCAAATATGGAAACACAAACGGAGTCCTGATGATGCACCTGACAATGAACTGCCTCCAAACATCCCAGTGAACTGGCTGTCTGATGGTCAAGAGTTAAAAGTTGAGGGTGCTACAGTGAAAGTCCACCATACGCCCGGTCACACCACAGACCATATAGTTCTAACACTGTATGAGGAAAATGTTCTCTTCAGTGGTGACTGTATATTGGGAGAAGGCACAGCTGTATTTGAAGATTTGTTTACATACATGAAAAGCTTGAGAACAATATTGGATTTACAACCAGCTTTAATTTACCCAGGCCATGGAACAATTATTGAGGTATGTGACTTTTTTTTTTCAGAAATGCAAGAAGAATTGTAACATTGAGAAGGTACCCTATATCCTTTTTGTTAACCCTGACAATGTGTATACAAAATTTCACAATAATCGATTGAGTAAGTATTCTCTTTGCATTTTATGGCCTAATTCTTGAGGGAAGTTAAAGACTAACATCGCAGTACTCGGTTACTTTTTTCAGAAACTGCAGGACTATTAATTACATAAATTTAATACTTATTTTGCAGAATCCACAACACAAGATACAATACTATATAGCCCATAGGCTCAAAAGGGAGGCGCAGATTTTAGATGTATTCAAAGTAAACCCTGAAAAGATGTTAAATGAAATGGATTTAGTGAAGATGATATATAAAGAAACACCGGAACATTTATGGGCTGCCGCGGCTTATAATGTCAATCATCATTTAATGAAATTGATGAAAGAGCATAAGGTTATTAATGTCGAAGTTGACGGAGAGAACAAATGGAAATATGCCGAAGGGACTTAAAATCATAAATTATAGTAGTAAAATAATATTTGTTGTATCTAAATAAAATTTTATTGTGAAGATAAAATTCTTGGATAAATGTTTTCTAAAAAAACCTTAGAAAATATTTATCCACTAGTTTTTTCGGGTTATTCCCATAAGGACAGATTCTCATAACAATGGATTCTCAAAAAGACAGAACATGTACAGTTCAACACACTATTTTTTAACAATTAAAACCCAACCAAAAAGTAGATCTACTGAGAAGTGTGCCTACTGTTAATAGACGCCTAATACCATATACACTTTACTACATCTCCAGGTAACCACTGTTGCCTGCAGTACTAATACCCGAGGCATACTTAGCATAATGTGAGTTGTGTCCTAGCACTGAGGAAAGCACATAATTTCAAAACTATTTTAATAAACAGTGGATCAAACTCATCACAACAGAAATCTTCAGTTGTTACAGTGAAAGATTTCATACAACGAATGCAATTTGAAGGTTGGCATAAACGGATGAACACCAAAGTTTCGAAGAAGCCATCATTATTTTTATTCATCCAGCTTTTAAGAGAGGAAGCTAAACTAGCTAACTAGCCTAATATATAGGAAGTTGACTTTCAAATTAACTAATACCCAACAAAATCATATCCGATTGTGAAGCCCAAAAAATATCGACAATAGAATGGTTGCAACATCTTTTTACAAATTACTTTGGTACAAATTTAGTTTTTTACTTATTGTTTTTTTTATTATTAGGAATTAAGTTATTCGTTTTTTAATTATAAGTTAGTATTTTTGTTTTTTTTTTACTATGAATTCAGTTATTATCAATGATTAATTATAAATATTAGAAGTAAAAAGTACATTAATAAATTCAACAATGGAAAACCAAATTGTGTGTTTTTTACTTACTCTGCTTTTTGAGAATCTGTCCTTATCCGAATTAGCGAATAATCCGTTTTTTCTATTAATTCAAAACATTGTGGATTTTTTTCTACAGTATATGTATATATGTAGTAAACCAATATATATTATTTTACAATCCATATTAATAAATTAAAGGTATATCATTTATTAGTAGAAAATTATGGAATTTAAATAATAATTTGTTTTTTTTTTTAAAAACATTCAAAAGAAATATAGTGGAAAAAAGTTTCAGTGTTCTAAACTTGATATAACTACTTCAGTTATAAATACAGATCAGTTACAAGGACTAAATGGCAAGGTCCCTGCAGTATTCCTATAACGAATTAATTAATGTATTTTATCACAACTACATATCCGTTTATTACGACCAATTTTTGTGGTCCATATTTACCTAGGTAAATCATTTTATTGTTTATAATCAGTTATGTAAATAAAACAATATTTTTACAGTTGAAGAATTTATTTTATTTAAAACCAGATAAAACAAAAATGGAAAATTGTGATACAACAAAAGGGGAAAATAACATACCTACATGGCTTTACATTGAGCAAATAGTCTATGTTCTTGCCAAATTCAAATCTAATGAGTATAATATAGCAGAGGAATAGTTACATTGTATTACGGGGACTGAACAAGTGATTCTTTTTTCATATTTACAAAGCAGAAATCCTTTATAATAAAAATCTATATATACGAATGTGCGGCCTCCCTTAAATCTCGCAAAAACTAAAAAAATGTTTTCACAAGTACAGTCAGCCTGGGTAACTTTCGAGTGGTTTTTTAATATTTTTAGACAAAGTATTATTGAAATACTCAGGTTTAAGCCGAGATTAATATAATTAAGTTTAAAACTTCATTAAAATGACGATTAAATTGACATACAAAATACGATATTTTGCCATATCACCACAATACCAGCGGACACGTTATAATTATTATCTTTGAATAAATTTGTATGCATTCTTGCATTTTTTTTCGTGCAGTCTTTATCTATTTTAACATTATAGTAGTTCAAAGCATTAAAAAAATCAGTTAAACTTAAAATTGAAAGTTACCAACCCAGGTTGATTGTACATAACGAAGTTGATATTTTGTTGGCTTCTTTGCGCACAACAGACATTAATTATTTATATATCGTCTGTACCTACATAAATTGTGATTATAAACTAATTATGTAGTTATATTCAACAGAACCAAATACACATGAAAACAGACCAATTAAATATGCCTAGTCAAAATCATAATAAAAGGTCAAATCCTATAATATTCGTTTTGGATTTGAACATCTCTAACTATATACCTCTACTGTTTATTAAATTTTTACGTCTTATTTAAATATTAGCTTCAAAGTTTCGTTAAGAATTGACGGCAACCTTCTTAGGTGCGCCAGTTTTCACTCACAAACACTTTTTTGTTTATTAAAAAAATAAAACTTATAGACATATACAATACGTTCAACGAAGAATTAAAATCTTTATATTGTTGGTTAAGCCCAATCTGGATGAAAATAAAATACAAGATACAAGCTGACTATTAAAAAACCGCTCATCCAGTACAATACATACAGTTTGGAAATACTTTAAGGTGCCCATAAAATGGAAAACAAAAATAACGTGATTATTATTATATAATCATTCATTTACAAGTACCCGCCTATCTAATATACATTTACAAGAGTCGCATCGCCTTAAATTTATGTGACACTTGATTTTTAGATTAAAGTTTTCCATTATATTAGCCTTCTCTAGCCCTAATCAAATTTAATATATTTTTTTTAGTAATTAGTACAAAACAAAAATAGTTCTACACGATATTAGTCCATTATAGACTGCAGGTAGGTACCAAAGTATTACGAAATGATTGATCTATTTATGAAATCTTAAATCCTTTTTGTACATCCTTTTCGTGATACATCAGTACACAGAAGGCGTGCACCATTATAATAATTTTTTTAAACAATTCTCGTAAAATTGAAGAAAACACGCTCGCGTCTGCCCTCAATGTTCGAGTGCGCAAACTAAGCGAGTTCGGGGGCCGCTTCCCCGCGAGTACCCCGTCGTTCTGTATGGATTGTAAAACTGTGATGGCGGCTGTACACTCTCCCGCGAGTGCTCTCGCCATGTCTCGCCGAGAGTACTCGCGCGAGAAGCCGTCACTCGGGTGCCATCACTTCTCGCGCGAGTACTTTCGGTGTGACCTTGTACACTCTCGTTTATTCACTTGGTTGCAAACGCCGAGAGGATGGACGCGTTACCTGTGGTTGCCTTATGCGCTATTAGTTATTGTAATTACGTGCACATATACCATACAAAAAAAAAATGAGTAAACGGCGTAACGCGTGCATGATCACTATGCATCGAAATAGGACATGTAATGTAGTCTGTAATGGTTACTTCAATTCAGAGGCGTCTTTACCAAGTGCACACGGGCGCATTGGTGCTAGGGGCGTCGGCCGCGGCACTTTCAATATAGACCAGTCACTGAAGACTAAGTCAGGGTCGCAAAAAAATTGCATTGTTTTGATTTTTTTCAACGTAGTAAGGATAGATATCAATAGTCAAATACTAAGTTTGAATTTTCGAAAGACCTGTGCTAACTGCACGGTGCTCGAAAAAGCTCGAAATTTTCACACTTTTTCAGCGTTTGGCTTATAACTTCTGAAAAGTGCATTCTATGGAAAAGTCATCGTACACACTCTTAAAGAATACAAAATTAGCTAAAATTCGAGTGAAACCGCAGATCTGTATGTCAAACAGATACCGAGATACAATACTTCAAAAATTTGTCATTTTTCCCAAAAAATTAGAAATTTGCAGTTAGCCATCTTTCGACACAAAATATCGTCTAAAATAATAATTATATGAGGAAAATTATGGGAAATAAAGTTGTAGCCTTGGTTGCTGCCAAGGCTTGTACTTTGTCTTTCCTTTTATTCGAAATTCGAAAGTCCGACTTGATTAACAACCAGATCCAACCACACAGGGGTCTCCGGAGCCCCAAGAAGTCATACGATGAACCTGGGCCTTCCAAAACAATACTCCTGTCTCGATAAGTGCAGGTAAACCTAACGTGACATATATTTTTCACTGATTCATGTCTTTCTTATCCTTTACAAAAGTCCTACAATTCGTCGGGCTACATTTTGTTTGATTTCCTTCTATTTCCTTATTATTAATATTTGACCTAATAACAAGAGAACGAATGGTCCTACAGAGTTTTGCTTGTGCATAAATTAAAGCTAAATAACTGTTTCCCAACTTCATTTTCCTTTCCACGTAGAATGATTATTTTAGACTATTTTTTTTTAAAGATGGCTAACTGCAAATTTCTAACTTTTTGGGAAAAATTGCCAATTTTTGCTCAAATTGTAGCTAACTTTATCTTCTTTTATGAGTGTGTAAGATGAAGATGACTTTTCAGAAGTTATTAGCCAAAAACTGAATGAAGACCCAATGAAAGAGTGTACAGCCTCAGTGACAACTATGCATCTATGAAATTCCACTATTCCATTGTAAATTAATTCATAAATAAAGTACATAAAATACAAGAATGAAACCGGTAACTATCGTCTTCGTTTGGCAGGCGGCGGCATGATGTCCGAGTCGTCGTGGAAGCGATGATTGTCCACGAAATCCAACAGATACTCCTTCGTCACTGGCTTCTTTATACTTTCGCACACAGCTGAAATCCAGAAGAGCGCTTCATGTTATTACACATTTATTTGCACTTGTTTTACGGCTGCGTCATTACAAATCGCAAAGTTCGTTAGATCACTATTGAAGTATAAATACACTTCACACAGACTCGTGAGCTTTATGGAAAGTAATATAGAGAAAATAATAACATTAAAAAAATGCAAGTGTTTATATTAGAAAAAATATATATATCAAATTCGTAAAAATATTGATTCTATCAAAATGGGCGTAGAGGTTCATTTAAATATTTTTGTCTATATTTTTAGTTTCCTTGAAAAATTTACTCTTTAAAGAACACACACACACACACACACACAAAACTTTAAAGAACAAGTAACTGACTATAGACAGCCATAGGACCATGTGCCAGCAAAATTCCACTGGTTGCAATTAAAACAGACACCTGCGTGCTTGTGTTTTTAGGCGACTGTAACCACTTGCCATCGAGTGGACTGTTTAGCCTGCCCACGGAAAAAAAAAATAAAATAAAAAAATTTGACTTACCCATAGCAGTATTATAGCTGTTTGGATACGATTTGTCCGTCCGTTCCCTCATCAACACCCAATGTTTGTTCTCAAACTTGCACTCAATTATTTTGTCGTTCAAATGCTTCAACTCCTTTGTGACCTTCATTTGTGCGAACGGCTGCTGGTATGAGCCCACGTACAGGTAGCCCACTTTCGTTGGCACCATGCTGGAAACAAACACCATACACTATTAATTATTATTAATTACTGACATGAGCTGAAACTATAATCTAGATTCCACATTTTGAAAAAAAAAAAAAAAAAATTATTATCACTTGCCGAAGTGGTCAAAAAATGAACAACATTGTTTCGTGTGCCCATAACAACAGTACATATTTATTTATTGAACGAATATATACATTTTATTTATATTAATTAGCTGTTTGCACGCGACTTCGTTCGCGTAACTTTTTAAAACGTAGCCTATGTTACTCTCTGACAATGTAGCTTTCTATAGGTGAAAGAATTTTTTTAAATCGGTCCAGTATTTTTTCAGTTTTTTCATTACAAAAATACAAATATTCCCTCTTTATAATATTAATTAATAAGTATAGACAATATCAGCTGTTAGAATGATTTAAAAAAAAAAAAAAAACTTTTTTTAACAATACTTTTTTTTTGTGTATCACTCACCCCATTCCACCTTCTGTAACGATTTTGAGTCTGAAATCAACACTGTTCATGTCGCTGGGCTTCCATTTCAACACATCCTCTGATGGGCCTGGCACATAAGGCTGGAAAAATAATATTTTATAATTATGTTCACTGTATCTCGGTGTCGGGGTTATTTAAAGTTTTTGTATATATATATATTTTTATATTATCATACTAGTTTAATCCACGTGGTTGTCTGTGTGTAAAGTTAAAAATCTATTATATGCTTTTTATTTTATTACCAAAAATCATCAATCGATTCAGTGGTATGTTACATTCGAGATTATAAAATTTGTATATTTATAAATTAAATTAATAATTATTGAATTTATAATTTTTTTAAAGTTAAAACGATCTCTTATTTTTAAAATAATAATTTCAGTCATCATAAAACACTTGCCTCTTTGGAAGGTTGGAATATAAGTCCGTCGGGCTCATGCGAGAGCATTTTGGCGAACTTCTCGCCGAGCAACGAATGTGTGTTCGTCAGCTCCCAAAACTGTTTTAACCTAACACTGAACGTCTCGCGTTTCTGGTTCAGCACACCCTTCTTGAAACCTTCTATTCTGAAATTTTAATAATACACGCTTTTCAGAACAAATTATAGTAGTTCTTATGACAGGAGTTGTTCATACACTACAAAGACGACAAGAATAAGCTCAGAGTGCATTTGAGTGGTCTTTTATTAAAGAGTCACATCTGCCTGGTTTATTTATTAAAATTTAATTGTTGCTTTCTATTATATTGATTAATTGGTTTTTTTTTTTTTTCTTAAACTTCTGTTTAATTTTTTATTTTTATTTTTGTATAGTTTGTTTTGAAATTTAACTGTGTAATATGTTTTGTTTAATTCCTGTTCTCACTCACATAAATAAGAATATGCAAGTCTAAAATAAAAAATAGCGGAATATGTGTTAATTTTTTCTGTCTTTTTCTATATTTTTGTTTTTATTTCTGTTTGTGTCCCAAAAATTAATTAAATAAAAAAAATGTGTAATATAATATAAACAAATAAGACATGTTCTGCGGTTATTCTCTAAGCAGGCTGACGATCAACTTAATGGTATGTGGTTACCGTCGCCTATGACTATTACACAAGCAATACCATGGGTGTTGGTTGAAGCGAGCTGTCGATATCCTATGTTAATCCAAGTAATATTTGGATGAAATTTCGCAAACTACTTGTGCCAAATTTCATCCAAATCAATTCAGTAGTTTTCACTTTCGCATTTATAATATTAGTAGGATTGACAATTTATTTGAAATAACTTACCTAGGCCTGATGATTTGTTCGTCTATATACTGAAGCCTCGTCGGATAGAACTCCTTGGAGCCAATGTCCTGTCCCTCGAAGGTGATTATGTCGTAACATAGGTATCGCGGTATCGGAACACCGTCCACTTTGTCTATCACCATTTCCTATGTAACAAAAAAAAAAGTTAAGTTTTATAATATTTTCATTGTGAAATTGTATTTATCTCATATTCATCTGGCATACAACCGAAGCAATATTTAACTAAAAGGTTAAAGATTTAATTTTAACAGTCAATTGATCTTTTTTTTTTATTATTACTAAGCCTTTAATAATTACGTCTTAATGTTTTAGTTATGAGTTATACAATATATACAGAGATAATATTAATATTTTAAACATTGTTTTATTTTATTTATTTTTTTCATTTTATTTTATTACTATTTTTGCCTTATCTGTTTGCCCTTTGGCAAAGGCCTCATGTTTCCTGCTGTTTTTTTTTTTTTTTTTTTTTTTTTTTTAAAATCATTTGCCCATCTCATATATAGGGGGCAAATGATCTTTATTAATAAAATAAGATTTTATAAAAAAAAACTAGCTGTCCCGCTATCGGCTTCGCGCGGGGTGCATTTTTTTCCGTAAAAACCTTCCCTGATTATCCCTCTATGCATTGGTGAAAACCGCATGAAAATCGGTGCAGTAGTTTTTGAGTTTATCGCGAACAGACAGACATACAGACGCAGCGGAGGAGTTTTTTTTTTTTTATAATATGTAAGGATAAATATTTACCCCATCAAGAAGTGTGTCCTTTAAATGTCTCTGAAGGCTTTGTTTATGCAAAAATCTGAGGCCGAACACGCGAAACACACAGTTGTCTCGGTCTATCATATATACCTCGCCTTCGCCATCTATTAACATCATGTACCTGTAGAAAAAACACAATAATCTTATGAACCGTTAGCCTGTCCGTCGACCTTAATAAAAAACAGAATTGGAATGCTTTACTGTTGTATATAAAGTTACTTCAACGCAAGTGTCCGTTGGAGCTATTACTTGTGTCTGGTGACCAGACATTATACTCCAAAAATGTATTTGTTAAAAGAAAAAAAAACTCACCTAACTCCATCGGCTTTCCATGACACCCTATAAGGTTTATCGTGCAGTTTCCATATGTTATTAACATCCATGGAGATAGGTTGCGAGCCAGGGAATCCGCTTTTCTGCCATTTGCAGAAGTCCTGGCACTTCCGTTGGATCTCGCTGAGCCTCGGCTGAGCCGTGAAAGGTTCCACCCCACGAACTTCGGGCATGAACACAGACTTCTTTATATTTGCTTCACGTTTCCTCTTACCCTCCTTTTTGTGGCTACAAATATTTTTAGCAAATCAAATCAAGTGCTCTAATACAATTTTACAATTTTTTTTACAGATTTATATCGACTAATTAACACGACAAAGATAAATACTTTCTTTTCAGTATTATGATTTTGTATCCAAATACATACGTGGAAGGTTGCGAAGGATCACTCTGTGAGTTGCATGGTGTGTTGCTATCATCATAGTCTTCTTCATATTCTTCTTCCTCTATAAATATAAAGAAATGATTGCTGTGTAAAATATTTTTGCATAATTAATATCTAGTATAGTGTATACCATCAAAGAGTGGCTATGATGTAATGACGAAAAATTATTAGCCCATAAACTCATATATTAAGGTTAGCCTTTGAAATGAATTTGTGATTCTTACAAAATAAAAAAAAGAGTGTTTTAAATTTCTTTCCAAAATCAACATAATGAGTTACTCTACCATTGCACCAGTCTGGTCTGGTTGGAGCTGCCGGTGTGAATTCAGGATCATCATAACGTTTATATAACTCGTGTAAATAATCCTGTTTGTATATTCCTGGAGGCCTGAAATGTTATATGGTGTAATCTTAAAAACTACAATATCAATACAGAAAAAAAAAATGTACTTTTTCTAAACACAATTGCTTATATCATAGGTAGTACTAATATTAATGAAATAAGTACGGAAAATATTTGGAACCAATTGCCCTTTTCCTTATAAGGGAAAATGAGTAAAATTAATATTGCACAAAATATTAGCATATTTAAGTATAGCATAAAAAAAGATTAGATTTAGTAGTTGTGCACTATATGTCGGTCTCCTTTAAAAGAATAATAATCATATGATTTAAAATTCCAGTGATATCTGAATGCTTTTAAGATTAATTTATTACTGATATATTGTGATCAATTGTCAATCAAATTGACAAAATATTGTAAAGGTATTAAAAGGCTCGCCATTCTCCTTTTGTTCATAGGTATA
The DNA here is from genome assembly GCA_944738685.1 of Synanthedon myopaeformis. Taxonomy (NCBI): domain Eukaryota; kingdom Metazoa; phylum Arthropoda; class Insecta; order Lepidoptera; family Sesiidae; genus Synanthedon; species Synanthedon myopaeformis. Next base: position 10,961,866 of record OX122915.1, read on the forward strand.
TAAGCTATCTTTACCTCATCTTAGCGAACTCTGATACAGCAAATTCTAGACTGCAATCCATTTGATCTACCATGAATGATACAATCAAGAAACCAGTTCTATTAAATCCATGAGTACAATGTACACCAATCACTTCGAGAGGATGCTGACTTGTGAACTTGGTCACAAGGTGGATAAAATCTCTGAAACAAATAATGCATGCAGGTAATTCCGATTTTAAATGTATGGTGTACATTTAAATTAATAATGTTTTGTCTACACTAATATTATAAAGAGGAAAGATTTAATTTTTTTGTTTGTTTGTAATAAATATACTGAAAAGCTATTAAACTGTTTTAAAAAAAATTTTCATCCATAGAAAGCTATATTATCAGTAATTTAATAAATTTTAATTAAAATATTTTAAATTAAAAATGCTGTATTTTAATAAAAATAAAAAAAAGGAGATCCCTATGAAAATTACAATAGTGTAATGTAACACAAGGTATCAAAAATTTGCCTAATAAAAGTTATTATTTTGCCTTAACACTGTTCCAAGGTTCCCAGGTTTGATTACCGGCAGGGTCAACTTTTTAAATGAACTTTTCAAAGTTGGCTCTGGTATGAATTTGGAAAGTAGTGGCAGGGCACACTGCATTTTGCAGTCATTTAGGCAGCTAGTCTGGCGGCAGTAACCACCCCCTTACAGAAGACCTCCATGAAATAGCAACATGTGTGCTGTTGTGTCTTGATGCCAGAGCCCACTGCCCTTCTTTCTTTATGATGCCTTTTCTTTCTTTAGTTGGCAACATTGCAGCTAGTACTTAATAAATTACCGTGTTTGTTCCTGTGAAGGAGTTTCTCCATGGCCACGACAATTCATTTTAACAAATTTACATCCTTCTTTCTCTATTTCCTGTCTATCATAGTAGCGGTCAGTGTTTGTTAAATCAATCCACAAGCCGAGTTTCACCTACAAAATTAAGTTCAATTAAACATAACATAAAACAGCTGACACATATGTGTTTACATATAAACAATAACATACCTTAAGAGTTTTCATGTATGCAAACAACATTAACGGTGTAAAACGATGTTTCTCTGGCACTTTTTCGTTAAATTGTGATCCCAAAGGTGTCTTGAATGCCAAGAATTTGTTAGCTACTAATCCTGTAGCTTTTCGTGGGCAGTTTAGCCATCTACTCGGCAGTGGTCCTGGGTCTCTTTTTGCCATATTTGTAACGTTCGTTAGAAGGAAGCGATAGAAGAAATATACAGTTTCACTTATCTTACATTAAAAATTTGTAACTATATATAGTTCAATGAAACATTCGGTTTTTTTTATTATAAGAAAACCTTTCACTTATTTCCCTTATCTGCAGGAAACTTAGTTCTTCTGTGTAGTTTGTGTCTCCAAGAAAACGAAACAAAACACTTAAACAAACCACCAATAACACCATGAAACTAGCACAGCATTAAGGGAAAGGGAATTAGGGGAAAGGAAAGGAAAGGTAAATTGAAAATACATACGCATGCAGACATGAGTAGCAACAACCACAAAGTAACTTTTTTTTAGAGTAGAGAGTACTATATTACTAGATATATATTCTAATTGTAATCACTATAACCACAGAGCAACAACTTAACATTTGCATTTGCACACGTATCGAATTGAGAATTTCTTGACAGATATCACTAACTAAATAGTAGTTGTCTACGTGAAATAAAATTCCGATTTCATTCTACTGATCTTCATTGTTGAGGGAGGCGTAATAGTGACACTGTTATTTTTTTAAATAATTTTATAAATAAATATTTTTTCTCGTTAACGGTTAACCTAATAATTAGTAGATAAATGCTTTTTTTGGGATGAACAGATAGCTTGTAAAAGTAATAAAATACTCTGTAGAATGTAGGATTGAAAACAACGTAAGAGACAAAAATAAACATATAGTCGGTTTTTTCTAACCAGTGTAGATCTTGTTTATTAAAAAGAGATGCAAACAAAATATATCATTATGTTGGCTACTCTCGGAGTTGGTTGGTATTTGCCAAGAGCCTGCCATTTTGTAAGATAGAAGGGAGATAAAAAATAGTTTTATGGTTTTAAAATTATATTTAAACTCCTTTGCCATTTGTATTAGGACCAAAAACAAATGTTTAAATGGACGCATCGTCCATTATAACTCAAGTGTCTCGGGATGACGAGCAGTTAAATAATTATGGATCCGACAGAGGTAAATCTAACTAAACTGATTACACCTGTTACTGGCGTCAAATTAGAGCGTATAGTGTTACCGCCTCATGATTCATAAATATTTGTTAAATTGTGACCGATTTCGGTTTAGTGTTTTTTGTGGAATAGATTTCGTCGAGAGTAATTATTATCGCGTGTGAACGGCGCGAGGTAAACAATTAGAACGGGTGGACGCAATAACATTCTTGGAAACAACCTTGAGAGCTTGTCTTTCCTTACACAAGTCCCACATGAGTTTAACATGTTCGGTTTCCGCATATGTTTGTGTTAAAGTGTAGTGTTGGAATGGTTTTAGGGTCGCCCCCCGGAGGTCAGCATAATGAAGGAGATGTCACTCCCGTGTCAGGATCTGCACCACTCGGGAGCAAAAAGTCGAGTGGTGGCGGTGGATTCCTACGGTCACTATTATGTTGTTGGCGCGGAGGTCGGGGTAAAGGGCCGCCCGGGAACAGCACCAATGTCATCGATGGCAGGGCTTCACCTCCCTTACTGGTCATGTCAGACCATGCTCCACGGCCCTTGTTACCACCAGTGAGACACCAAGACATGCATAAAAAGTGTATGGTCATTGATCTCGATGAAACATTAGTACACAGCTCTTTCAAGGTATGTGACTTATTAATAATGGTTCAATATTTTCAAATTCATTAATGGTTTCTATTCAATTATCTTGTTACCAATAACTCTTAATGTTGTCATGTCATGGATTTAATGTTTCCATAACATAGCATATAAACAGTGGCATAGCCACCACTGTATCAATTATATGGGGCCCGCAGTTACAGAACTGCGATGTATGTAAGCAATAAATCATAAAAATCTCACTTAAATTTTTAAGCTGCATGCTAGACTATAATTTTAAGTACATATTGCCAATGACCTACGAATTTAGCATTTAAGTTTTCTGACAGGGTTTACCACTCCGTAAGAGTTTACCACTCCTAAGGCTACCTCCTACAACCACGTAAGGCTTTGCCACAGACAGGTAGAAGGGCCCTTTAACAAAATTTGATACAAGGCCCATCCAATGCAAGCCACACCACTGCATATAAAATTAATACAAAAACGGTGTCAGAAAACAGGACAAACATGTTTTCAGGAGACAATGACAAACATTATTTGAAGAAAAGTACAAACAATGTTATCTATATTAAATCTATAGGTGTTAAGCTCTAAATATACAAATGTATCTTGTTCTGCTAAAGAATGAGATAGTAGGTTAATGTGTTGGCAACAATTACCCTACATAAGTGATATTTTGTTTACTTTAAATAAACTTTGGCACATTTTACATGCATGAAAACATCGAAGCATAAAATGAAGACCCTCCAAAAAATATTATTTACAATATTTTATTACAATTAAAAAATAAAAATATATTGTTTTTAATAAAACAGGACTACTATAAAAACACCCTTGTAAATAAATAAATAATTTGAGTTTGATAAAGTCATACAATACTAGCCTATGTTACTTGCTGATAATATAGCTTCCCAACAGTGAAATAATTTTTCAAATTGGTCCAGTAGTTGGGAGCCTATTTAATGCAAACAAACAAACAAATCTTTTCTCTTTATAATATTATAAGTACAAAAGTACAATAAAAAGATCATAACTAATAATTACAATATTGGCATTGGCAAGTCTTGTAAGAAATGATTTTGTAATATAATAATATTACAATAATAGATAGTAATTGGAAAACTATAAAGTGTTTATTAGACCATTGCTTGAATAAACATACCAGACATTCTTTTTTTTATGAGAGATTCGAACTTCTTGCAAAATTTTAAAGATTAGCGTTAACTGAGTTATCCTGAATTACTTATGAGACTTCCTTTACCTAAAAATGTTTTTAAAGGCGTTATTTTTATACTAGAAGCAGCTGTCCGCATCTTTCTGTTTCTCTGCTAAATTCTTCTAAACCGGCCAACAGATTTTGAAAACTAGGAAGGTTGATTTGCAAAAAATAATTACATCCATGCAAATCCAGGAGTGGGTCGTTCGTTAAGCTATAATGTTTACTTAACTGCAAGTTATCAAACTACATTGGAGTTAAATGTATTTTTTTTATCTTTTAGGTTGATTCCTAATCTTGTTAACCTTGAGCTTAACACAGAACTGTCTGTGTTGATTGTTTTCATATGTAATAACATGAGTTATTATGTAATCTTAACAACATCTCTAGTTTCTAGTGTTTACTGTGTCAAAATGCTGCCTCCTATGCAGAAACTTTCATCTAGCATTATTTTTTAAGACAGACTCAGTGGTTAAGGTTTTGTACGACTGAACAATAATGGATTACCTATTTATCCGAAACCCCTTTTTTTTACAAGAGGAATCCATCATGGATACCCACCGGCCTAGGGACAAATCGGTGAGTCATGTCGGACTCCAAGATGGTATTGGGGTAGACCTACCGACTAAACCTCTTGGCGTCCTCCGCGTCCTCTATAAGGCGAAGTTGTGAGGTTGGACGGACACTCTTCCGCAACAAAAATCCGAAACCCTAAAATATAAAGTACTTTTATAATTGGCGCCTTTTTTTCTTTTAAATTGGCTGAATCCATATTATATTTATGATACAGCGGTACCGTTCCTTATAGCACCTTAATAACATTAACATTTTTGTCAAAAATGGTAAATGATCCCTTTTTTATTTAGGAAGCATAATTATGGCGACAGCGTTAGCTATAATTATAGTGCACGATAATTATATTAGGTATACATATTTTCCTATACACAACGCCTTCGTTTTGTCATTGTTTCAATAATCCTACTCGTGATTTGTGTCATGATACGGCTCTATCTTACCGTGATCTTACCTGTCGCGTGTAACTGCATACCATCGTTGCAAACACGTGATAGTTTTTACACGTGTGTTAACCCATCAAACATTTGCATACTCATGATTTAAGTATACAGGTAATAAATATCTATTCATTACGAAGAGCTGATATGATTTATATGTACTTTTTTCCTTATAAAATTAATGTATTGCCATCTAAGGCGTTAATTATAAACACCGGTGGATGAATTATTAATTTTGTATAAACGCTTCAATAGGCACTTATTATAGGCAGGGTAGGTACTTTTCGCTTCTTTGAGTTTGTCAATATCGACATTTTTATTTAGGCCGAATTTCCAAGAAGTGTAAATAAAGTGTCGTTTGCAGTATTATATAAATGACTCATATACCTACACAAAATAATTATAAACAAATTTGTGGTTATATCGACATTTTGTTTATTAGGCTCACCTCACATGAAACAACCAGAACATAGAAAGAGATGTGAGTAGTAAAGATTCATACTGTTTTAAGAAAGACAGATATTTTGTTATTGTGTATTATTAATTGTGACCTGAGGTTTCACGCGATGTTTAATTTAAAAGAAGTCGGATTGTCTCTATAATACTCGGATTTCGTTGAAAGGCCGAAATCAGTCTTCGACCCTTTTTTGTTTTTTGACGCTAGGAAATGCATTACGCAGACACACCGTCTGGAGGGACGGTGTGGTTATGTGGGACTCCCCTCCCCCTAATGAGGGAGTTATACCCGCTAAAACCTAGCGACGGTCTTCCACAGCAGACAGGAGGATCCTGGGTTCGCATTAGCGCACCAGGGCCCTCCCCCGCTATGCCCCCTATTTTACGGGAGGGCACCTCCCAAGGATGCTGGTCGCATCCCTTAACACCCGGCAACACCCCAACCGCTCGGGGTGTTGTCCGGTTCCGGGCCGCGTGATTTGACGGCGCATTTCCCCATGATACGCCGCCCGCGACCCGTAGGCAACGTTCGAGTTATCGGCTTCTATTGCCGGCACTTCGTCGCCGCCTCCTCCGAGCGGGATCGGCCCTCTCTCGATCCCGCTCGGCGGCCTGCTTCTGAAGCATTACTGCCTCACAGAAGGAGACCGCTCGGTCACCGACCCAATCATACGCGACGCCCGCCCGCGCTATTATTTTTTGCTTAGCGTTCTTTCTAGCTTTTCTGAGGGTCATAGCGTAACGTTAAACCTTCGTCAAGTAGTGGGCTTTAAAATTCAAAAACGATATCCAACTGGTTTTCCAGAGAAAAGCGGGTTCAAAAAAAAAACTTCAGCTTTATTATGTTTAGTATAGAATTCAGGGTGTATAACGATAGCCTTCCCGCCAGTATACCAGTTCATCTAATTGAGCTAAAATGAGTAAAAATGGCTTGAACATTCATTCACGCTTAGTACGTCGAATGTGGTTTAGAAAACTAGAAAATGCTTTTTAAATGGATAGTAAGATAACTAAAAAAAGAAAACATATTTCATATAGCTTGAAAGCTGCATAAGCTGATACCGCCTTCTCCTTTCTTTCGTCGGACATTCAGACGTACGGCAGGTTACCATCCGCACCTGTTCAATATTCCTCTTTTTCGGAACAAACGTTTTAAAAACTCTTTCATAATACGCACTGCCAACGATTGGAACTCACTTCCGGCGTTTGTGTCTCTGAGCAAAGTAAACTTCACACTATCAACACTATCGCAAAATTCCCTAGTTTATAACTGCTAATTGATAAGAAATTAGCAATTAAAATTTAATGTCTCCTAAAAGTACCTCTTGTCTCTTAACTGAATATGTAATTTAAATTATTTTTTATAATGTTTTAGGAATTCTGCATAGTGTTGGGAATTTTTGTCATATATATACGGCGTATTTATTTCTCACTGTAGTTAGTCTCAAATGTTTAGGTATGCACTTTAAATAAGCAAGATTTGTGACATAACATCATACAAAAAGATATAAATATCGTTCAGATGAAATTTACATTCATTGGATTTGTATTTTAAATAATTGTCTTTAATGCCTATAACATAAGATACATTTTAAATTGAAAAGGTCCACAATGTTTATACAAGATAAATGACCTTGATGATTTATCGCAGCTACCGCATTTGCAATCAAACGGTTGCAGAAACAATTAGATAATGAGGTAATTCGTGTAATCGAGTTATTATGTCATCTCAAGTCCTTGTAAAGTAGAATAACTTTAACGATAATTACTATCAGTGACAAATGACAGTGTCCGTTTAAGGGACGTGTTGAGTGTGAGAAAAACCGTCTTATAATGAAACATTGACAATACAATAGAGAAACGATAATAAATTTGACTAGTTTCAGAAGCAACTTCAGTGTTTCAATACATCTATCGGCTAAATCTAAAATAGGTTTGTCTTGAAATCAAAGTTGTAAAGTATGGACAGTTACAAAAAACGTCTTAATTGAATTTCTGTTACGAGCCAAGAATTTTTACTTGCTCATGTATAACTGGTTAAATAGATAACATTACTATTGCTTTTATACAAACGTTCAGTTTTGCACCAGACAATGATATCCGTTGCCTTAATATATGTTTGTTGAATTATTTTTTTACGTAAACGTCGTTAGACACACTGACGGCTTACTTGATTGTAGGTTGCTCTGGCTAACGTTGCCTCCTAACACAAGCAACACCACAAGTGCTGCCGACCTTAGTAAGATGAAACATAAAGGATTAGAACGGGATATAGAAATTAACTCAAGCATCCCTTAACTCACTCATCGAAACAAGCATACATGCTGTTATTTCACGGTGGTCTACTGTATGGAGGTGGTTACTTCCGTCAGTCGGGCCAATTTATGACAGAACATGTCCAGCTCACAAGCAAGTGATTAAAATGTTGACAATATTTAAGAAAGTTTTGATATGAAACGTCCCATAGTTATGTATTATATATAGGGCTGGTCGCTAGTTGTAAGATGAAAATATAAAGTAATTCTAAAAGAGTACTTCGTCGCAATAACATAATATAAAACTTTCTATTTTCCCCTTTCAAAAGTGGTTTGTATGAAGTCTTACAAGACAGGTGTTTGTACTGCTTCCAGAAAATGTATACGTCCTTAAAAATACTTTTTTACCGTCTTGATATTTATCTATAGACTAATATTAGCCGTATACGTGAGGGTTCTATTATAATTAAATTTTTATATGGTTTTAAACAAGTCAACAGCACTTATACTTAAATTACTATATCATTGATAAATTATTATTAATACATCTGGTTTATGGGCCAATTATAGGCGTCCACAACATTCAGAATAAGTTTTTATGTGTACATAAAAACTTGCTTGGTTATTACGTGTAATTCTGTGAGTAACTTTAGGAGTTGAGTTAGAAGTCCAGATGTATAGCGTGTTTAGGCTCAATATGAAGTCGGTGCTTAGTTTATAATTTTAATTATAGCTTGTGGATAGTGAATTTATGTGATTAGTCGCTTTGCTTACGCGTTTCAATGAACTTAAGTGAAAAACTTTCGTGAAATGTCACGACCATTGAAAGGCTTTTTGCCCATAATTAATTTTCCACTTTAACCTTCCATTAGGAGGCAAAGCAAAACTACCATAAGAGAAAAATTTAGCATTAAAAATGCTACATTCCATGCGACAGCTTGGCATGCGGTGCTGCAACCTTATTACTTATGCACAGGAAAACCTCTAATTAGCTTAACGAAGGCAGTCATTAGGCCACGATTTCTACTGACGTTTATTTAATTTTCCTATATTTGTAAATAGTTTTCAACAAGGACGAAGTCGCGTGTACCAGCGTGTACCTATAACATAAAAATATTTTTCCGTTTTTCTTTTACGATAGTTTAAAGCACAAAAGAAAATATAATGTTTACATTCATCATGTCAACATTGGACGCCACACTAAACAATGGTCATGTTGTTTTCCTTTTTTTTTTCCGAAAAAACATTCGGGATTATACTTTGATCGCTTATTATAATTACTGTCTTTGTTAATGTAAACTTTTGCTGCTAGGTCAATGTAAAAAGGTCGCGTGATCTTTGTGATCTGTTGATATTTTTATACATAAATATTCCTAATTACGAATTTAGGTAGGATCTGATATAAATGTGTGTCATAAGTATATAAGTTAGTTATAATAACTCGGACTTGTTTAATGTTAGTTTACATGAGCTAATAAATTCCATTCATATCTAAAAATGTTTGTTTTGAAAAGTAGTAAAAATTTTTTTTTTACTGTAACCGACAATATTTTCCTCTTAAACATTTAGTGAAAATAAGAATTTAACTGTAGTCAAATATTTAATTATTTTTTTCTGAAAATAGTCGAATCAAAAATTACATATACCTACATGTATTATTCGACCAAGTGTCGTCATCAAAAGTTTCGACCAAGTTTCGCACGCGTGGAATATTTAACCTACCTCTATCGTGACATTATATTTTAACTATTGGTGTAAGATTTTTTAAAATCGGATGAGTAGTTTCGAATGTTATCTCCTACATACAAACAAACAAACATACACCACTTTACCTCTTTATAATCATCGCAATACTGGTATAGATTGACTGAATTCAATACGCCCTTGATTCGTATCAATTGAATCTCATTCACACTAGCGCTTGAATTAGGTACTTGCCTACCTAAACTACAGTTGGCTATGTGGTTTTCGTTTGTAAAAATGGAACGTTATTTTTAACACGATGTAAACTAAACTGGACGCGCGGGGTGTGCGGTGAACTCTGACACCCGACACAAATAGATTTATTGTCTTTGAGCTGAACACTAGTACTAGGTATAGGTACTCTTACATGGATAGTTTAGAAATTACGAATTCACATATAATCGACATAATATCACCTCGGTCTCCGTCCTATATTAGGCAAGCTGTGTAATTTATGATACCCTTCACTCATTTTTGACCGCCTTGTTGTATTAATTTGTTTCATACAATTTATTTTACGCAGGGAGCATTTTTATATCTATCGGCGATTTGACAAACTGTTGATTTAATGGTGCTTTTTAATATTTTTTTAAGACGTGCCCTTTAGCTTTACGTGGGCATTCCCCTCATCGTTGACTCGTCATTCACCAGACGAATCTACCATGACTGAACCATGACTGACCAGACTGAATCAGTATGCGTGAATGTATAATAAAATCTTTGGTAATTACAATACTTTAATACGATAAAACACTATCAAAGAAGATATTATGATTTTGCAAAGTCTTTGTTTACTAATAAATAAAAAACGAATGATCGTTCTTTTTTAATATAAAATATTGAAAAAAATATAAATAACACCAACCAATCTATAGTTTCACTTATAAAAATTGTAATTGTAAAAGAGCGAAAAATTTAATCTTTTTGATATTATTATTTAATATATTTTTTCCACACTAGTTAAGGCCTTTGGGTGTATATGTATATAAATCATAAAGAAAAAGAAAAACTCTATTGTTGTAGGTATTTTCTTCGCAGTGAACTGCTGTGTTGCGTGACAGTTTATTTTTACAAGGATTTTATTGTACTTCGCTTGAAAATTTCTTGATTTTCAATTCAGCAACAAGTCCACAGTGGAAATACAATTTCATGTTCCTACTCTTGTTAATTAGTTAACAATTACACCTTTAACTTTATTTATTGTATGACTTTTCTTTTTGAGCATTTAATCTTTTTGAGTATCTAAAATCAAACAGAATACTGGTTTTTTCAGTCTTCGCTTTCTAGAGAGTGCGTCCTTCAATGGCCCTTCTCGTAATGTGCGATCTATTCAGTTATTTATAAAATGTAATATTGAATTTTAGTTAAGTATTGTAAGTTAAGCGAGGCTCGCCAAGGTAGGTGTCGAAAGAACCTTGGTAAATCTATTCTGCACAACATTATGCCCATCAATGTCTATTGAATATAACTAGGCGATATTTGCATATTTTATAAATGATTATCAAGTCGCATATTAAATTATTTGAATGGAGATAAGTTAATGATTGGCGTTGTACGCGAATTAAACATGGTTATTTACTCTTAGTCATATGTCATCATCTGGATGAGTTGTGGTGATACCATAATAGGGTTACTGACTTACTAAGCCCAAAACATACCAATGTTCACGTGAACTCGCAAAAAATTTGTTAAAAATGACTGTGGTTAATAGAATTTCCTTACAAAGGACTTAAAATCTAAAATGTAACATCCGTACTAATTCGTACTAATATTATAAATGCGAAATCGGTTCAGTAGTTTCACGCAAATATTACTGAACCGATCACCATGAAATTTTGCATACACGTTGTCTGGGACACCAGAAAGGACATTGGGTACCTTTCATCGTTCACCACGGACGAAATCGCGGGCACCAGCTAGTTAAGGATAATAGAATAGTTTACATATCTTATCATTTCTATTAGTCACCATAAAATTTGAAAGTATCAAACTTAAAAGGTTTGCCGAAAATCTGATGATGACACGAATTACTGCTGCTTTACCATTCTAGTATGAAATGAATTGATTGATTTCCTTTCGTTCGTATGCCTAAATAAATACAAGGTCGAAGCCTTGACATGCGAGGAGCAGACCAAAACTTTACACAATGGGTACAATAAACACACACACACACACACACACACACACATGTATGTGATATGATTACATTAGCTTTGTATTGAAGTTTTTGGTTAAAATCGATGCCCTATGCGTATGTTTATTGAAGGTCATTTAAGGTTTTTTTCTCAAGCAAAACAGCCACTGAAATTCTGTGTCGTTAGGCAAATATTTTTATATTTAGCACTTTGCGTTGTATACAATTTTATAATGTTAAGTGCTTGGACTTAACCTTAACCTTTTTAAAAATTAAAAAGGCTTTATGTTTCGGGTCTGAAAATCTCCTATTTTTGAGTATTCGAGAGTAACTGTTTTTATGTTATTCTTTTAATTTGTTTAAAAGAATAACATAAAAACAGTTCTAGTTTTCATTTGATATAATAACTTAAATGCTAAATTGTGCCTAAAGAACATTTAGACCTAAGGGAGGATTTTTTAAATCGTTTAGCGTTATAGTACTAACCTATCTTATTAACCATTTGTCTTTATATATTTTTTAAAAACTGAATAGCATGACAATTTCAAATCCAAACCACTGTGCATTGGTGATTATTAATAGGGAATTTATAAAACGTAATGTCTTCTATAATAATGTTCCTTAACATTGTATCTGTTTCGCATGCGCAATCGATACTTATTTGTGTTCAATTTCAATGGGTCATTAAATAAGCTACCATTCATAAACAATAAACGATTGATGGTTGAAATTTTTGTCTGGCTACGCCCAAATTAATGTTTCAGTAAGACCCGTACCAACCTACCAATTTGGTTTGGACTTGTCAGGTTCGTAGTTGATGTTTTTGTTTAATCAATATAACTGGTCGTTAGCTATAAAAACGTAGCTATTAAATTGGTCGTTGGAGTGTTAAACCCATTTTGGAGACCCATTGCTTGTAAATTCCGTTTTCCACCTAGATTGCGTGGTATAGCAAAAATAATAATAATAATAATATAAAAAATATATTGGGAACAGTTCGACGTTTTTAATATTTTCTACTAATAAGATGTATATCGAAATGAAAAAAAAAATGTAGGTTTTATTTCCAAATCTAGTCAATTGGCTTAATTCGGAACGAATATTTTTATTTCCTTAATTTTGTTAAATGGGAAATAATAAGAACTTTTTGGTGACGTAGAAATGTGTGTCACTCAGAAGGGAAAACTTTGTTTCATTGTGACTTACATTAGATAATGAAGAATTAATCGAGTATTAAATACGAGTTGATTTGTGATGTCATGTGGACATATTAAAGTTAATTGTTCGCCTAATGAATGTGACTGATGGAAAATCGCTAGACCTGACTTCTCCATTCAACACGCGTCACGTCGTAGTTCTCTTGTACGTCTATCTATTTTGTTGGGGTTGCAAGGTTCTAACAACTTATCTGATGCTTTGTAGTGGCACTTTTGTAACTCGCCACTCACTGTAAAGTGAATTTTGACGTCAAACAAACTGAAATACGTCGAGTGCATCTTAAACTGATAGAGTTGATTGATTTATTATTGACACAGAACTTCTATTTTTTTTTTTGAAGAATTTTCGTCTTTTTTTTTTTCATTAATATTCATGGTGCCAAAGATAAAGTTTATGGTCCAAGGTTGACTTTGAAAAGGTTCGTCCCCATACCAGAAACGAGTGTTCACAGTAGTTTCTAACTTGAGCTAGAAGTCCAACAGTTTAAAGTGAACGAAGTGCCAATCTTCATTGTATATATTCACGTAAATTAATAAGCCTTATTTCTTAAAATACAACTGGGAGTATTTGAAGATATAAACTTTGTTTTAAACTCAAAAATTATAAAGTATTTCAATTCGCTCAATCAATTTTTGATTTCATTATTTTGAATTGATTCATTAATCTTGATAGAATTTTAAAACCTATGGCTGGGTTATGAAGTCTGATTTAATAATTAATATTTATTGAGAATGAGCCCAACAAACTTTGTATGAGAACGGCGGAGGTCTATAATACCATTAGCTTGGACCAATGATGACTGCTAACAGACAGTGCAATTTTTAATTTCAGCCAATAAGCAACGCGGACTTCATTGTTCCCGTGGAAATAGACGGCGCGGTCCACCAGGTTTACGTGTTGAAGCGGCCGCACGTGGACGAGTTTTTGCGAAGATGTGGTGAATTATACGAGTGCGTACTGTTTACAGCGTCACTGGCTAAATACGCGGATCCTGTCGCCGATCTCTTGGACAGGTGGGTTTTGTAACAATCAATATACACGTTCATATTAAAGCACGCTGAAATTAACTTATTTATTATGACCTTAATAGCAAACAATAATATATCATACTTTAACATTTTAAAGGATAATATCATTAGGAAAGCTTTGATGTGGGAAGGAACAAAGCTTGTCTAGTGCTATTCCAACAGATCAGAAGTCCATTATTTAATATAATTATTTAATGTATAAGATAGAAATTGTAAAAAACTTTTATATGAACTGTATTTTCATTTTGTGTGTCCCTTCAATGGTGGCTAGTAGTTTGAAGCAGGGTCACTTGATGGTAAGCATCTATCGTCGCCTATAACCACACACAAAGGATGCTGCTAGTGAAACATAAATGAGTAAGTGTAATTTGTGATCAGATGGGGCGTGTTCCGCGCGCGGTTGTTCCGCGACAGCTGCGTCTTCCATCGCGGGAACTACGTCAAGGACTTGAACAGTCTCGGCCGCGATCTGCGACGAGTCGTCATCGTGGACAACTCGCCCGCCTCCTACATATTCCATCCGGACAATGCGGTCAGTACTCAACAATCATTATTTATTGACTTATGGAATTCATATTGATAGTATTTAAAAAAACCGTTCGTGCGACTAGTCTAAACTTGGAAAACATTAAAAAAAAACGTTTTTTTTTATCATCTGTTGGCCTCATCAGGTTGTTGACCTCAACTCAGTGAAGGACTTTTATTCAGTATCGTGGTCACATGGTTTTATCAGCATTTATCTTTAACATTGACTGAGTTAGAATGTTGACACTATTTAAAACAATAAAATGGTGAACGGGCAGATGGATCGTATGGAACATGCTCACCTAATCATCAATATATTATAATGAAATCATAAACGAGTCCTGTCAGTACATAATATTAAAAACAAACTATTTTTTTGTCTGTGTGTTTGTGCATGCTAATATCAGAAAAAGGTTTTCACTGAAACATTGTAGCAAGCTTTCCGTAAAATTTAGTGTTTGTTTCATTCTAATCAACAACAAACAGACTCATATTTATAATATTAGTTAGGATTATTCGTATTATTCATTGATTGAATAAATGAAAATTTTAGAAATTCATGGAGAATTTATGTAATTAATATAACATTCATTATAATATTATGACTATGAGCGCGAGCAAAATGTAGTTTTATGAAGAGTGCCACGCATACCGTTATATTTCCTTGTTGGCAGAGTTATGTACGTAGTAATATCGTTACTCAGTGGAATAGAATATAAAAAATAAAAAGTGATGTGTCTCCAGGTGCCAGTGGCGTCGTGGTTTGACGACATGACGGACTCGGAACTGTTGGACTTGATACCGTTCTTCGAGAAACTGAGCAAGGTGGACAGTGTGTACACGGTTTTACGCAACTCGAACCATCCGTACAACGCGGTGCAGAACAACTCGCCGCCGCTCACATAGCGGCCGCGAGTACGCACCGGCCACGCGCACGCGTCTCGACTCCCCCCCGCTGCGCCTCGACTCCCCTCGATTGCGTTTCGACTCCCTCCGCGGGAACCTCGACTCCCCACCACCGAGTTCCGAGCCCCCCCGAACGAATCCCGACTCCCCCCGACAGCGCCTCGGACCTCATCGCAGTCGCCCATTTTCGCCGCGATCACACGGGGAGCGAACT
The DNA here is from genome assembly GCA_944738685.1 of Synanthedon myopaeformis. Classification (NCBI taxonomy): domain Eukaryota; kingdom Metazoa; phylum Arthropoda; class Insecta; order Lepidoptera; family Sesiidae; genus Synanthedon; species Synanthedon myopaeformis. The sequence goes on from OX122915.1 coordinate 10,977,392, forward strand.
TCGTCTTAAGTGCCAATTTTGCCTTCTGGTTAGTAAGGACGTTATTTGTACCTATTTTACAGTTTAGGTATTTCCTAGTACGTAAGTGGTCCGTATGAAGAGATTTTGTGATTTTTTTTTTAAATAACAAAATATTTTTTTTTCATAGACTTATAATTTGTTACGAGCGTAATCGATTTTAACATAAACAATTTGTTAGAGAAAATATTGTCTTATTTATACAGTTTTTGTAACCGTTTGCGTGTTATTATTATCATTGTATTTAATTTACCCACGTTTTAGAGATTCGAATGTTTTTGAAATGAAGTTTCGACGTTTTATATCGTGCTTGGGATCAAAATGTAATTAAGTTAGTGTGTAATTGTTTTATCATGAAAATGTAATTCGAAGCATCAAAAATAGTAAAAAAAAAAAATGGAATTGATACATTTATTTTTCACGCTATGATTTTCGTCGACGAAAATATGCTTAAATAAAATCGATAGACTTAAAACATAATCACGAATGAAAATGCGACTGGTGTACGTTAATATATTCGTCGCCAGACAATAGTTAATGTGTATGTATATATAAAATAAAATAAAATAAAATAAAATAAAAAATGTGTAAGGTATGACAGGATCGTTGCTTGACTTATGATGTAGCTTAAAATATAATGTACATAAACAAAGTAAATGTTAAGAGTTAGTGACAGATCGTGTGTGACCTAACTCTTAAAGTTAGGATTGCACTGTGTTCGACCGAAATTACATTCAATATATCTCTAGACAAGGAATTTTAAACTCCTTTGCGATAACAATGATGATAAAATTATATTGATTTTGGAGATGAAAATGTCCGATTGGAAAATAATGACAAATTATATAAAGTTGCAAAAGCTATTTTTTATATACAGAATACATAGAAAAGCTCCCCCTATCATATCCCACAGCACAGTGTTCACTGTGAACCGAATGGACACGCTAGTTAAGGAATAATTGTCCAAAATGTCTACCATTCAATCCAATACACAATCCCATGCGTTTAATGAAATTGTCTTTAAATTTTTACTTAGTTTTTCATGTCAAAAGTCTTAATGTTTTAACTCATAACTCATTTCTTGCGGATTTAGATCATTCTTGCGGAAGGCCTAAATCCGCATAATCTGATACACACTTGACACAGAAGTACTTAAGTTAATATGTGGTAATTTGATTGGGTAGCGACACTGGCTCTAGCTGTTTATTAGACAATTAGTTTTCTTTGACGATTAATATTTAAGGGGGGTTCGATTTCGAAACCATTAAAAATATACGAAACATTTTTTTTAAATGTTAGCAAGCTGTTTATTCAAAATCACAAATTTGAAGAGAAATTGTTAGTTGCTTTGGAGAATAAAAAAAAAGACTTTGTGCTGTAATATCATGTCAATTTTTTTTTTAATTATCGTTGTGGTCGCAAATGAGCGCCACGTTTGCGGTAAAAATACAATATATATAAAGCGATATAATGGTGTAACAGCGGCCTACTTAAGGTTTGTGCACATTATATTTCTGTACAGAGCACTAGTGTGTACATACCTTTACATTGTTGACGTAACTTGTTTTTTTTTTTTTTTTTTTTTTAAGTCGCATGTTGACAATAATGAAGTCAATCGAGGCAGTGTCATATAAGAATGTATTTAATTATTAATGTAAATGTATATGACAACGGTATATAAGGCGTAAAATATTAAACGGACGAAATCGAAAATACCAATTTTACCATCATCGAAAATGACGTAAGTATAATTAATGTGTGATAACTGGTGACCGTTTACCGACAACTGACTATCAAACGCCATATTATCTCAATTGTTAACTTAGTGATAAAGATCTCTTTTTTTTTCCCCCTCAACAACCAAATTGTTTGAAACTGTGCCCCAAAAATGTTAACGTAAAATAGTAATGTCAGTTTCCACCTGTCAACGTGACGTTATGTCATTATTGTCTGACATTTCTCTCGTGTTGTTTATTTAAACCTCATTATCAGCACCTAAACAAAGTCTTGATTGAAAAATCCCATTTAATCTGAATCACATAAAAGAAAACATTGAAATGTCGGTTATAATTTATTTTGCTATTATAAAATATGACATCACTCTTAATGTTTTCATTCTAAAATTTCCCAAATCAATCTCGTCGAGTTTTAGTTAGTGTGATAATAATATACATCAAAAGTATGCTATTTTTTTTTTCTACACGTCACTCTTCATGATGGTCGAATTGTGAACACACACAACTTTCATAATGATCGTGTCTCTCAGTATTAAAGTATTTTAGATAGAGTCTGATGCCATAATACATACACAGAGATTGTGTAGCCCTGTGTAGTTATATTTTATGATCGAATTGAATTTTTAATAAGGTATTCAATCGCACTACATAATGTTGGCTAACGTCATCGTAATATTAAAGGATTTAAAAGGTTATGGTTTAAGGAAAACGTATTGTACAAATTGAGTTTGTAGCCACAATAAATTTTTGATAATTATTTAAAAAAAAATGTATATGTTTCTTCATTTACACTTACTAATAAAATAAAAATAAAAAATAAAATCGATTGTCATAATAAGTAGACGTAAGTTTTTGCACTTATTTTGTTTATGCAGTACTCACTTGTGTTTGTCTGATTTTTTTTTTCTTGTGTGACTACAAATTCAAAATATATAATATTATATTCTCTTGAAATCTCAATTTCGCAGAAAATGTGTGACAAAAATGAAGTGTTCTTACTTCACTTAGACCCATTTCTAGGATATATATATTAATATAACAGTGATGTATTAAAATTTCTCATTAACTTTAAAAATACTTGTTCAATTTTTCAGGGTTTTCAACAACACGTTTTTCACTTTTTTATACTCTATACTTATTATAGAAAAAGGCCACATCGTCTCTTGTTGATAACGCCTCGCTCGTGGGAAGGTGGTTTCGAAATTTCAAGCGTATGTAAGATTCGTTTAATTAGATAACGTAAAAAAAAAATGGTGCTTTCAGTATTAGTTGATTAAGCTGCACTGAAAATATTTCATGGCACACGTCCCCAGGGTTGTCACATTTTGGGTCACAGCGAAAAGAAAAATTTTATATCCCTAATTTATTAATTGAACATCTAAAGTGCAATATCATAGTTGTCAAACCAAAATCTGCTGTGTATACTTGAGAAAAAAAAAAGGTTTTTGTTGAAAATTTTAAACATGTATGGTTTATTTGGAAAAAAGGATTTTATTTGAAACTTGAGATGGTTTTACGTAATCTTATGTTTTTAAAAAATGAAAATTTAATATTTTGATAAAATTTTGCCCATGACATAACAGATTCGAATTTCTAACTCCTACAAATAACATATTTCATTAAGAGCGCTTAAGTAGTGCTCAAAAGCAGTTGTCATTTTTTTTATACCATAGATATATTCATTAAGATGAAAAATTTGGAATCTCAAAAGAGTGTAAAAAGCTGATTTTGGTTTGACAAGGACGATAAGAATGTAAAATTGTTACACGGTTCTTATTTCGTCTAAAAATAAAGTGGCAGCCCTGCGCGTGACGCACATCTCACTTTAAAATTGGCGCGGTAACAATACAATTGTTTTAAAAATGGAACACAAGTTTGAAAATAGAGTCCGGCTGCCATCTATATATTTATTGTTTGTTCTTAGTTGCATAGCAAAACGGTTTTGTTGTTTTTTTTTTAATATTGTTTTGATGGTGGGTGTGTAAATAAGATTTTTATTAACTTAAATTAACAACAGATGAACATACATAGATTCGTTTTAAACGTCGCTTTTATATTCGATTCGTGTACAGTCTTTAGTCGCTTCCCATAGTTTTGTGAAACGTGTTCACTACTTAATTAATAAAAGAAATCGTTGATTTCCATATTATATTATTTTTACATTTTATTTTAAGTGAAATATAATTATATGTAATTTATTTTATAAAAATTATGGATTTATTTGTTGGTGGTTTTATTGTAGACGACTCCGATAAATTTTGTTTTCTATTTTATATTGTGACCATAAATTATATTATAATTACACTGTAACCAAGTGCTGGTTAACTCACAAACTGTAGACTTGTTTGTTTGTTTGTTTGTTTGTTTGCTTCAATTTGAATATTGTAATATAAACCTATTTGTCAGCATGAAAATTTCATTTTTTTTTTGTGCCATTTTACTGTGATAATAATTCAAGTTTGTTTCAAAATCCGATTTTTTAATATAGTTTAAATTTATTTTTATCTATTTTTGTCATTCTATTATCACACGTTTTTTTTATAATACTATTATCTATTGATCACTTACAAACTTCAGTCTTCATCCACTTATTATGATGTTTGTGAATTACCCAGTACTGTAAAATAATTACCTATAGGAATCAAAAGTAATAAAAGCATTTTTTTTTTTAAATAAGCATTAACACTTAGACGTAGGACGTTATAGTAATATATTAATTGATTTTTCCCCTAGTTTTAAGCTCTTATTTTGTTGTTTAAATGATGAGGTTTTTTAAACAATATTAAACTTAAGCATAGTTACACGTCTCCCTGTGAAGTTTAACTTAGATTATTATTATTATTATTATTATATCTTATACAATTTAGAATGGAAACGTCCAGAATTTGTATTATTAAATTATTTTTAATATGCATGCAATAAATTGATATTTTGCTGAAATTATATTATTATCTAACACGTTTAGGGTATTCGTTGTGAGATATATGTGGCTTCGTATCTTGTAAATAAACATTGCGCTCTCACGACGATATTCTATTGGTGACGACGATTATGCCCCTATGGAATCTTTAAATAATTTATATATACCCTCTTTGGCTATTGTATAATGGAAAAAGAATTTAATCTTGTCTAAGTTTTTTTTTTTTTGTCTATTGTATAATCTATTTAGAGACTGTGTCGTATAAATAATGCGATAATTTGGTAATTAATTAAATATTTTTCAATCTACCCTCACTCTGTAGGAATTTATGTATTTATGGATATATACTCTGTTACTGTTTCTATTATTAAATGATGTTCTTATAACAAAAACTATCAAATAAATTACTTTTTTTCCTTTTAAAATTCAGTTTTAATATTCAAACCGTTATTGTGGGTAGTCACTGGTAGAATCTCGTTTTGCGTTTATAATTGTTATTATGAATTTATGTAAATGCGAGTGAGTTATTGCAATAATAATTTACATAGGAGCTTATTTCTTTATGAAATGTAAACATTTAGGTATTATGTGAAGTTTCTTTTAAAAATCGAAATTTAGCCTGACAATTGTTAAATAATTTAACTGTCCACTCTCCTTTTGTATATGTAATAATTTTCATATTATGAATCTAGAAATAAACTCACCATTTGATTAAGGAGATGAAATTTTAGAGTAAATATTTTCCAGGTAGAAATTTAAACGCTGGTTGGCTTAACAAACGTAGTTCTAACTAATGTCGTAACATACAAGGTATTTTGTTCGATTTATAATAAAAAACACAATAATAAATGAAATACTGAATTAAAAAATTGCACAAGAACTTATTTTAAAGTCTGACAGCGAAAGTGTCTTTTGCATTTTGTCAATTGTTGAGTCTTGAATGCGGATTCTTTTTGTTTTCGACTATAATTATGGTGATTCCTTATCTATTTTTTGATTTCATACGTCATTAGAATTAGATTCAATTCTAATGAATTTGCTCAAACACTGAAATGAAAGAAATAAAGAAATCTGCAAATTCCTGCTATTACGAATTGACTTAGCTCAGTATATAGATAAAGAAATAGCGAATGGCCACGTTTAGATTTGACATTGGAAGCAATAGTTTGTATTATAATTTAAATAAATAAGATTACGTATTGAACTAAATTATCTACGATTAATTTTGTTAAGTATAAATTGAAAAAAATAAATGAATTGTTCTTATAATATTTTGAGGTTTATAAAACTGATCTGATTGAATCAGCGATTGCTCTGGCTCTATGGAAAAATATTTACTCTGCATTTTCATCTCGTTTATTGAAAAAAAAAAAAACGAAGGCCATACATTTCATTACGAAAATATTTTATTGTACAGTTTTTTACGTTATACATCTTACACATAGCGACATAGTCGAGATGGGTCCGTACGGGGGAAGGTACCATTTTTTTTTTTAATGATTTGTAATTAATTATTACCTTAAAAACCATAGTCTAGTAACAAATTTACCTACTTTCAAAGTTTCAGATTTCTCTCTACTGACCCATCTCAATGATCTTACCGAGTATAAAAATTATGATTATTATTAAAAAAAAAAAAAAAAGATTTCTCCGATACTTCCACGCACCCGATAGCCTCGTAAACGTAGTACAAAACGGTAGATGTTCTTGTATTTTGTTGATGACGCGAACAATATAGTTATAGTTCAAAATTAAATATATATTTAATTATTATATAATTAATTTTCATTATGCTTAGGTTGTGCTCACCCTCTACCCATGCATAATTTAATAACAGAACAATCGGCAATTTAATTGTAAATTTGTAACGTATATTCTTGCCCGCTATTAGGATAAAATTTTGAATGAATACTCTCGAATTTTTATACAAAATACTATAATTCCGCAGCTACCCACCCCCTCACTGCCTTATTGTTTAGTGATCTTTTAACACACGAGATTATAATAATGTGTAAATCTGATTTCAAAGTGAAGTCAAAATAAAGTCGTCATTACCGAAGTAGCATATTTTTGAGTGAAATACAAAAAAAAAATGCTTAAATTTCATTCTTTATAGTGAATTGTTTGTCATTTTGATTCGTATTATTTAAAACATCTTCAATGACACCAATTTTCTATTTTAGTTCGCAATTTGTGCGATTTTAACACTTAACACCCAAAGCAGACTTCGCTACTGATGAGCTTTAAAGACAGAAAATCACATTAAAGTTGTATTGTAAATTATGTAAAAATTCGAACATTATATCTTGAGATTTAAACAAAATAATATTATTAAAAATTCAACGTTCTTATGATTGATGCAAACCTGACTTGCTCGAAAGATAGCCGACAAGCTTTACAGTGTTATATTATATTACCTATGTTCAGAGTGCAATATATTTTTTATTCAAAATGATTTGTTGCAAGAAATTGTTATAAGATTTCCATTTAATTAAAATGTAAATAGTCATTTATTTGCACACACTGCTCACTACTTCTACAACTACTCGATTTGGTTTTATTTTAAAATAGTCCAAATTGGATAATTCTTACTTCAAGAGATTCTAAAAATAAATTGTTGCCTATTTGGTTTTTATTTGATCAATTTCAATGAGTGTTTTTGACAATTCCTCTTAAGTATTTTTCATAGAGGAATGTTCTGTGTAGTTTATCTCATTGGGAAATTCATCAACAACGTATTTCAATCCCTCTTAGTCTAGTTCAGACTATAATTTAATTATTTTGCGCGTAAATTTGAACTCTCTTTCGTCTTTGAAATTTTCTCAAATATATAATCTAACGGTGGCAATGCACACTGCTAGCCGCTGTATCTGGCGGCAGTATCCAACACCTAACAGTAGACAATCATGAAATAACAGAGCGTAAGTTGCTGTTTCGGTGTAAGAGGGATGTCAAAATTCATTCGAGTTAGTGTTCCTTGGGTTTATAGGCGAGGGTAGCCACTTACCATCCAGTGACCTGTCGGCCATTAACATGAAAATGTGACGAGCAAACGAGTGACTATCTATATTGAGTTATTATAGATAAGTGTACAGCATTAACTGGTATTATGAACATTTTGTACCTAACGTAAGTAGGCAGTGGAAAGGACTATATAAATAACAATAATAATAAATATGTGTATTGTAATAGCCACGAGGAAATAGTTGTCACGCGAGTAGTTGGGTAACATTTACCTACCTGTGACGAAATTTATATAAATGGTGTACATTTTTGATATGATGTTGTACAAAAGAGACATTTGGTATGTTATTTTATAGGAATGAAATAAATAGCCTTAATAATCAAACTTTCTGTGTATTATTTTGAAATCCTTTTAATTAATCTGTAGTTCACGCTTTAGATTTAGACCATTCAGATTGATGTGTAGACGTTACTGAATAAAAAAAACGGACCTAAGCACGATCTCACAGAGCGAAAAGAATTGCAAATTTACCATTCGATCCAGATCTGACGTCCATATAGAACGCCAGTTTAATAAAATTCATAACGGTGACTACTATGAACCAAAATTTATGATAAGTAAAATCACTGTTACGTAAATTATACTTTACTTTTGTTTGTATTTTATATTGTCTGTTTGATGCGGGGACTCAATATCACTCGGTGTGAATTCGCGACTATAATAATCTTTTGGGAAATGAAGTCAGCGTCTTGATTATATATATCACTGATACACATATATATGTATCAGTGAGCACGTCACATACCTAAAACGTCTATAAAAGAAAGATCCTGAGACTATACCTATGTGATTGTACTTTTTCTGTCGAATACAAAATCTGGTGAAACGAAAATCTGACGAAACAAAAATCTGTCAAAATGGCTCTACAATAGAACTGTTTGGACAAAACCTTTCCAACTAGTTCTACTGCATATTGTGACAGATTGGACTCGAATAAATTTAATGGAACACGTCCAAACTGTTCTATTTTTATAATAGAATATATAAAAAAAACATGCAATGAGTTCTACTGGTGAGTTCGAGTTCGCTGGTGTTTATCGTCGTAGAACTAATAGTAGAACTGTTTGAAACAACCCTTGGGTAACAAACAACTACTAAACACCTCCCATTAAGTTTCCCCAACCCTACAACGACTTTAAAAAAAACAGCTAATCGTCCGTATAAAACTGTAAGGTCAAAACTCATAAAAATAAAACAATTTTTATGCTCAGAACTTTAAAGTATATTTTTAAAATGTTTTTAACACACTTCAGATACACATCGATACAAGTTTGAAATAACAACTATAAATATAACTATGATATGGCGTGTACTTAATAATTATTTATTTGATCAACATCATTATTTACGAGAGTTAATAATTATATACAACACACAAGGAATAGGAAAACACATTAATCACATTTTAATATTAAACTACAATCTCAATAAGTTTACAAGCCTAGAATAAAATATAAATAAATAATTCTCATAGGTTTTTTTTTGTTCTCTTTGTTATTTTTTGCAAAAATAATAATTTAAAAATTACTAGGATTTAATTCTGTAACTGCTTGTTGCAAATAGTCAACTTTACTTATATTAAAGTATCTATACTTATTATATTAATATAATACTCATTTAATGACGACACTGAAGAAAAGCCCGTTATTTTTCTGTTTATTTTTGGGATTTGTTTTCTAATTCTACACAAACATAAAATTTCATTAAAAAAAAAAACCCCTTCATAATTTATTTATCATCACTAATATAACTATAATAATTTCATTATTTAAATGTAATTAACTAACTAATATTAAAGTAATTATATATTAAAAAGACTTTTCACTATTTATTTGTTGTTATAAATAAACAATTTTATAATTTAAAAAACTAATTTTCAGTAAGTAATCATTTTGATTATGTTAAAAGTGTCCACAATTCACATAACAATTTAAATGTTAGGATTTTTGGATTAATTCCAGAAGTTAATTACAATAAAATAAAATGGCATCATTATTGTAGAGTAGGTGCATTATTAAAAGTGAATTTTTAAAAACTTTCAATTGAAAGCCTATTTTATTAAACACAACATAAAACCACATTTAAGCTAAAAAAAAAAAAACTTATATTTAAGTTTAGGGCTGTAAATCGAATTAAAACGCCGCATTTTATGTACGATAGAAGAAAGATATAATATTAATTAGCTGTCATTATAGCACCAGAGTAAAAATCAGAACGATTATTTCGTTCCAAAATTACTGGAAATTAAGTTGAACTAAAGAGACTTAAATAAATTACAGTATCTAGGCTTGTACTTATAATCCTAACCGTAGATATTTCTTTAACATTAACATGGTGTTGCCATATTATTATTGCGAAATTTTAATTCTAGCAAACAAACGACAAAACTACTTACTGTCTGTTCATTTCAATTTTAAACAATAAAAAATTGAACACAAAAATAATTTTATTTTAAATGGGTCTTTTTTTTCCATTGATAATAAACTCAAATAAATATATTATATTGTTCATATAAATCATATTAATTTTATATTTTATTATTATTAGTTAAAATTGTATTTAATTTAATGTTATCATGAAGTCAGATTATTATAATAATTAAAAATGAAAATGAATAAATATTCAATTTAACATTAATATCAATAACTTGAACTTACATTTTACTATGAACATTCAACTCTTTTAGTTTATGAATAGCAAAAAAAAAATAAAAAAATATTTCTTCACTATTCATTAACAATTCGCGTATTTGTACTAGAATTTTTGGTTTGTATTGTTATAATAATAAAGCTATGAAAGAAATACCTAACTAATATGATCTAAACTAAACTCTTGTTCTAATAATATTATTATCACCTTTATGAGGTTTTATTAAACGAAAAACTATTGAAAAATATATTAATAAAATTAATTTTATAATACGTTAAAAACTAAATACGAACACATTTAAAGCTTCTGTTATTTAATCACAAAAAAATATATATAAGCATAAAATAAACTATTGGCATATATATATAAATTAAAAAAAAAAAATTATAATTATTATACAACATATGCATTTTGAATATTTGTGATATATATATAATCTTGTAACATATGATCCAAATTTTTATAAATATTTTACTTACAAAGGACATCATTCAATATAATATATTTTTTAACTTTTTACATTTTGGGGAATTCGGTAATAAAAGTTTTTCTCAATTTCAGTAATTTACTGTGAATATTTCAGATTTTTTAAATTTTTGATTAAATATAAATTTTATAAATTTCATAAGTAAATATTACGGTTTTTACTAATATGTACTTTCAAATTTAAATATCTATGAAACCCCATTATCTAATTACACGATATTTTCCCAATAAATTTTTTTTTAATTTCTTTTTAACTAATGGTACAAATTTCCACTTAGTTAAAACTAAAATATATTTAGTGTTTATTTTTAATACTTACAGCAATAAGTCAATCCACGTGTACTAATAGGACTAATCGATAAATATATATATATATTAAAATATTATATAGACGACGAACAGAAATTCCAATATGTACTTTATAAAATATTAATTAAATTAATTAATTGGCGTCACACATTTATTTATAATTATAATTTTATTAAAAGTACATTCGTATCTTTCCAATACTTAGAGATTTTCATATCATCTATTTCCAATTTCACAATTTACGTGTTTGGTTAGTTAAATATATTATGTTATGTTAAATAAGTATTTGTTGAGTATTAAATAAGATTATATTATTGGCAAGAAAGCTCAGTTTGAATTCAGTAAGTTATGATTAACATAAATTAAAAAGGAGTGTTTTTTTAATATAAAGAAAAAAATTTTGCTGTAATCTTTGCTGTAAAAAAAAAATAGCGCTCGACGTGGATGCAAAAATATTAATGTAGACATTCCAATGAGATATTAACGAAAGTTATAGCCACAATAGATATTACAAGATAAATGAATCCTCCCTTACATGACTATTGAGACCTTCTCTTGAAGTATTTGAGAGTAGCACGCCTGAAAAATAATTATTACAATCTATTACAATTGTACGTATAATATGGGAACACACACACACACACATACACACACACACACACATACACATACACACATACTGAATGTGTTTCAAAAACAAGTTCTTATAAAAATAACACCCAATGACATAATCATTGAGAGAATTATGAAAAAAAAAAAAAAATCTATAATTCATACAAAAAAAAAAAAAAAATAACGTTAAGGTTCAGTTCACACAATGCGACCAGCTTAAATTCGCGCAAGACAAATTGGCACTTTGAAAATATTAGAAGTTTTACTTTAATCCTATACTAAAATAAATTGTGTCATTTTGTGTGTATATTCTTCTTGTTATGTTATTTGTTGCAAATAAATTTATTTTTACAAATATATATTAAACAAATTTTCATCATTGTATTAAATTGTATTGTCAAAATGTTAACGTAATAAGATAAAGTTCAGTTTTTTATTGTATTTAAAGATTTCAGGAGGATTTTGTTTGAATATAAAATTAACTTCAATGGAAATAGGTTCATAAAAACATTATTTTGTGTTTGTATATCCTCTAAAATGTATCCTCTTTTAGACTATTAGACTATTTTAGATTAGACTATTAGATCAAATCACAATAACAGTGGAGACATTTAAAAAAAAAATGTATCTGTAAATAGCTATTAAATGTTTTTCTCGTTACTAAAATTTTGTTTAACACTGAAATAAGCTCCCTGTAAATGTTTTTTTTTTTTTTTTTTTTTTTTTCCAATCATAAAAACTGCCATCAGTCATTTGTGACTATAATCAGTTCGGATGTATTAATAGGGAAGTTGGGTTTCGGAGGCCATTACCTCAGCCAACCCTTATTTTAACGCTATTTGCTTTCGTTTCAGTCTTCTCACGGCTTGAGAGGAATGAAGCAATTTAACAGGCAAAGGATTTGGGTGAAAAAGATACCTTCAATGTGGTGAACATGAGTCCCAGCTCTCCGTGTTCCATTCCGGGCTCGAGGAAATCTTCCACAAAGTGGATCTCGGAGCCCAGTTGCAGGATCCTGGCACGAACCACCACAAAGTGGAATACGGGGAACAGCTCGTCCATGTTCCACAGGTAACTAGCACCTGCACGCCATATATTGAACATTATTGTTGGATAGAACCATCGATCTATTACAACAATGGACTTCGCGTCACAAATGCCAAAGTGGCACATAAACAATACGCCTAAAACGGAATAATGGCGGAGTCTTGTCTTCGCGCGTCGACGGTGAAAGGTAGTAACGACCAAGTTCTACTATTCATTTTAAACTCCAATGTGTTGTGACGTAAAGTCACATTTTCTTTAAATGACAGATGTTTGGTTGGTTTTACTAAATGACAGATGACAAAGATGGTTTTAAATGACAGATGTTTGGTTGGTTTTAAATGACAGATGACAAAGATGGTTTTAAATGACAGATGTTTGGTTGGTTTTACTAAATGACAGATGACAAAGATGGTTTTAAATGACAGATGTTTGGTTGGTTTTAAATAACAGATGACAAAGATGGTTTTAAATGACAGATGTTTGGTTGGTTTTAAATGACAGATGACAAAGATGGTTTTAAATGACAGATGTTTGGTTGGTTTTAAATGACAGATGACGTGAGTTCATGCTTTACGCATATTATGTCACTCTTAAATGTTCCATAAAGTTCGTAGTGTTTTGTATGGCGTGCGAAATCCATAGTTTTAATAGATTGATTGGTAGAACATACTTTGTTTGTACTGTAACTGTGCTGTATATAAATTAAAATTATAGAAACATGTATTCGCTTAAATAAAGATTTTATTCATTTGTTTATTTACGAGTCACACTGACTCATGTCTGTTTGTTTATTAGTTTATATTAGACAGTATTAGAAGTTTTCAGTGTCAGTACAATAAAAAATGGTGAGTATGCTAGTCTTGACTGAATAGTTTGAAGTTTGTTTTATAATTCTAAGTAGATTTTATACCAATGCATTAAAAAACAAAATTGAATATCTGATTAAAGAGTGACAGAGCATTGTCAATCCTCATTGAACTATATGTTATTTAATCCTAGACATTTTTAATTAACGATGATTTAGAAATAAGTGAGATTGTTTGTTTTTTTACTAATCAACCTTTAATCATGAAATTTTGCATACACGTTGTCAGCGATACAGAAAAGTATACCTTTCATCAAAAAAGTATTGCTCCCTAGGGATAAATATAAATCAACACATCTATTTTATTAATAAAAAAAAAAAATACAACTTTTTGAAACATGTGTCTTGTAATTTTTATTTGCCTGAATAAAAAAAAAAAAAAAAAAAAAAAAAAAACCAACGACTTACCCAACACCTTCTGCACAGCCACAGTCATCTTCTGAAAGGTACATCTGATGACCAGTAACTTTTCGATTGGACTGAAAGTGGTCTTCAACTGCTGCAAAGTTTCGACGGCCTCTTGGAACAATTGTTCTCTTTGTGGCGAATACGGTGGCGACATCTGGCTCTGTGCGGTGTAACCGACCCAGAATTTTCTACAAACAATTTTAGCAACATAAATCAAAATAATCAGCAATAGCACCGTTAACAATAAAAGTATTTCAAAATCAAGGTAAGCATCTAGACTTAATTGAGTTGTATGTTTATATTATAAACATTTAATTATGTTTATAACCTTATATATGTTTGTGAATAAATAAATAATATTATCATTATTCACACACACATATATATATATATATATATATATATATATATATATATATATATATATATATATATATATATATATTTATTTATTCTTAATTCTCAATTCAAAGACAATAAATCGCTGCTTAAATTCAAAAGTACCACAAATCAAAATTACATTTTTTTACATTATAATTATTTTTTGTATATATTTTTTCTTGTTAGATATGTTATATATATCAAATATATGCATATCATTATATACATCGTTAGAAGCTTATTTTTGAGTAGCATTAAATGTTTTAAATACTTTTTATTAATAAACTGAATACTAGAGGAGATATTTTATAAGCATATAAGTTACTTTGGAATATCCAAAAAAAAAAAAAAAAAATGATACAGATATACTTAATTATGGAATAAAACAACCATAAGTCTTTTTGCAACATACAATATGAAGGATTAGATTTTTTTTTTATTCGTGGTACTTTTGAATTTAAGCAGCGAAATGTTATTTAAAAAAAAAAACTTAAAACTAGAGTGCCGCAAGTAGTGGGGCAGGGCTCAAGCTACTCGCTTGGCCGGTGGTTAGGGCTGCAGAGTGAGGAACATCCTGACAAATCGACCTCTGTATATGTCCCTTGACCCAGCCATCTAGTGAGAGCCTCTCTTCGCTGTAAGACCGTTCGCAGACACGACGATATTGGGACGATGATGGTCATGTGACCTATTATTATTAAGGAAACGTGGAGGGAGGGCTTACTGGTCGACGCCCAGGAAGGGCATGAGCGTGGAGTCGGGCTGTCGGTTCCACTTGAGCAGCCGCCGCCAGTAGAGGTCGTCCTCGCGCTTGTTGTGCAACGCGTAGAGCACGAAGAGCGCCGGGTGAGCGCGACAGAGCAGCCCCGCCTGCACCAGACGCGCCCCCGACACCACCTCTCTAACCGAATAACAACACTAGAGTGTTTGGAGTTAGATGGTTTAGACTTTTTTTTTTTTTTTTTTTTTTTGTCCTACCGGCTAGGGTTCCTCTGACACATGTCAGAGATCTTGTATAGCTGGCAGTGTAACAGCATAATAGTGTTTTTTTAATCTACGTTTGGAAGCACGTCTATACATACGGTACAGAGTACTGATCAGCCACTTTTACTTATAATATGTAATTTAATTTTTTATGATGTATGTATGTTTCTTCCCATTTATTCTCCCCCCCCTCCCCCCCCCCCCGGGTTTAGACTTTAGATACACAACCACCAGGCATACATAAATATGCCTTATGTATGTTACAGTTAAAATCACTTTTTAGATAGAACTCGTTTTGCCTAGTTGGAAAAAATAGTTTTTACTAAATACCTTTGTCAAAACTAGAATTCACCACTGATTTATTTGATTTTTCAGATAAAACTAGTTGTCACTCCGAGCTTTAGTTAAAACTAGCACTAGAGAAACTAATTGAAAACAATATGTATATAGTTTTAAAAATATTTATTAAAAGATCTAGGACACAGACCAATGTGACAATATTAATTAAAATAAGTCAACAGAACACAACCATAAAGTTTAAATGGGAACATTGTTAAGGAACATTTCAAGTGACTCGCTTTGGAAAAACGCATTTTGTCTAGTAAGAACTAGTTTTAACTGATATTAAATTTTGAGTATTAGTTAATTCTAGTTTTAACAAAGGTATTTAGTAAAAACTAGTTCTAATTACGCCGCCTCACATATTGAACATATTGTGTCGAGTAGTGGCAAAAAAAAAACATTGCGTTAGGCAGTCAATCGGCAACCTCTGTGGCGGCAGAAACCACCAACTTACAGAGATTATGACGATGCATTTGCAACACCTGTGGCGTTGCTTATGTTATAGGCAACAGTGTCCACCTAAATCTACCATCAAGTGAATCGAGTGAATATGGGAAATAAGATGTCAAATTACAAAAGCAGATGCAATACAAAGAACTGTTCAATGTAACACTTAATTCACTTAAGTATGACTCACCCGTCGAGGGGATTTTGGTCGTCGCGAGCGGAGTCGTAGGGCAGCACGACGTCGCTGCCCTCGGGAGGCAGCGCAGGGAAGAGTAGCCTCACGAGGTGGTACACGCGCGAGGTGATGCTCTTCAGCTCCTTGACGGCGTGAGTGAGGAGCAGAGGATGCACTCGCACTCCGCCGTAGGTAGTGTTGAACGCTCCGCTGACCGCCGCCACAAGTTGGCCCAGGGGATGGTGGCACGACTCGTACGCCTAGGTTTGACAGTTCAAATTCACATTTCTATCCACTCATTTTTTATTGTAAATAAATATAGAAAAAATGGTTCAAATAATTTTTTTTTTTGGAATGTTTAAATTCAATAATTACCTTACTATTGAAAATCGTGATAAATTAATAAAGTGCATAAAAACAAAAGTTTATTACAATAAAAATTTGAAATAAAATACATTTAATCAAAATATCATTCCTTTAAAAAGAATCACATAGACAATTGTTTCCCAGTCTAATTTATTAAAAAATTTATATATAATAAAAAATAGAAAATTCATTTAAAATTATTGATGTCAAAATTAATCTTTAATTTTGTCGAAATTTTTCCATGTTTTTTAGTTTTCAAATTAATATTCGTATACTATGGAGTCTCATGTTTAGCAGTAAATACAAAAAATAAACAGAAATGTTAAGAAAATATCCTTTGAAACAATTATCGTTTTTAACTTTAAAACTTACATTGAGAAGATATTGCTTTAGCTCAAGATAGTCTTTCAATTTGAGAGTTTTCTGTCCAAATTGGGGGATCACTTCCAAACGATCCTCGGATTTTTCCACATCCGGACCTTTACACTTTTTCAACGGAGGTCTGACATGTTTTCCTTTGTGGGAGCAGGAAATGGCCACGGCCACATTCTGCCAAATCTTCCTATTGTCTATGGCGTTGTCGGTTGGTCCGTTGGCAAAGTGGCTGCCGGTCGGTGTGAGGAAGGCTTCAGATATCCCCAGCTGCTGGAAGCATTGACGGAATATTCCGTTCCACTTCATGTTCGGTGCGACGCAAAGTTCTCCAAAAGACCTGCAGCAGGATTAATAATAGCAAATTTTTTACATTTATGAGTTTCAAGTACGCAATGTCTACTCAATAAACAGCTAATGTTAAATCAGAATTGAATAACAAAGTTAAAAATATATATAAACGTAAAAATACTAACTCTACCTGATGTTGAAGTCTCTCTTAAAGCCGAGGGCAGGTTCTCTATTTTTTCCATTATATATATTTTTTTTGTCCTGACTGCCTATCTATCACCACACAGCCATAATAATTAAGTCTAGACAGCTGATATTTGGAACATAGGTTTATTTTATAACGTGAATAAATCTGGCTGCCATCATTATTTATAATATATTAATTATTTTATTAAGCACAATTAAAGTTTATATAAAAAAAATGGTTAATAAGTAAGTATAACCTAGGTTTGGAGTTAGCAGGCGGCGCAGGATTGGAGACGTTGAGATGCATAGTGGCGTTGGATATTTTGACACCCTCAGTCCACGCCCCGTTCAGAGACCCTTCAATCTTATCACCGCTGGAAAAGGTCAAAATACCTTTCCCAGAGAACACGCCAGCCGATCTGAACTCTCCTTCGTAATGGGTACCATCTTCGAAAACCATAACGCCATGGCCCTGCGGGTTTTATCACTTCACTTAAATTTTCACAGAAAATTGAACCATCTGCTTGACATAAGCCTCCTCATAGAGTTTAAAGTTTCATGTAACATTTTTTTTCCTATATAATTTGAAGCCATTTTCGGCATAAATCAGGCTATTTTGACAACTTTACTGTTTGTCACTGTTTAATTACAATTTTTTAGCTTGCCTTTTGAAATCGGCTAAACTAAATCTGAAAAATAGTTAAACAAATCAATATATTGTTAGATTACAAAAACTTTTGTTATGTAAGACCAGCTGTTGCAGTCTTACATAACAGACTAGCGATTACGCATGCGTAATTTAAATAAAATATAGCCTATGTGCCTCGCTGATAAAGTAGCTTTCTATAGGTGAAAGAATTTTTAAAATCGGTCCAGTAGTTTTTTAGTTTATTCATTGCAAACGTACAAATCTTTTCTCTTCATAATATTAGTATAGATAAATAAAAATCCACACAAGAAACCAAGAAATTGCTTACCGTCAAAACATCTTGCATGAATAGACCTTCATAGTAAATGCCATCAAGGGTCACAATAAGACCACAACCGTGTTTCTTATTGTCACTCCAATTTCCCAAATACTTCTCCCCCTTTCCTATGTCATCCATCACACCGTATCCCTGTTTCACCCCATTCACCCACTCCCCGGTGTAAATAGCAGCCGATGACGAGGTGAAATCACCCTGCCTCTTAATCCCATGCCCGTGAGGCTGTCCATCTTTGAAATAGCCCTCATATATATCACCATTCAAATACTTCATTACGCCATACCCATTCTGCAAGTTATCTTTCCACTGCCCTTCATAGGTTCCTGAAATTCAGTATGAGTAATGTATGAATAGAGTTATGAGTCATAGTGTGTGTGTAGATTTAGAATGTGTAGTGTATGAGTTATGAGGAAAAATTTTGTATTAAAATTGTATTAAACAAGTTTATTCTTGGAAAAAAAATGCTATACATTGCTAAAAGACAATGAAAGTATTAAAATATATGTTAGAGAATGCTTAACTTTTGAATCCTATTTGAGTCATTCCCTTTTAACAGCAAAATACACCAAGCACTATGTATAAACAACTCAGTTGTATTGAGATTCTCTATGTTCTCTAGAGGCTATGTATATTATACTCCAATTAAACTGGTGTACAAGAATCTTTGTATAAGACCGGTGCTGATTGACTCTGAAACTTCAATTCCAAGATAGTGAAGTGAAGAATTACCGAGTGTTCGATCTACTGGGCTAACACTAATTATAATGCTTTCTTAAAAATTAGCTTAATACATACCTACTGATGGAATTTCCATTTTGCCATGGCCACAAAGGGTGCTCACTTGAAAGTGTCCCACGTACAGTTTGCCATCCGGCCATTCCAGTTTTCCCTTGCCATGAAGTTTCCCATCTAACCACCTCCCGATATATTGAGCGTCCTTATAAAATAGATTTTTGTTTGAAAACGTGTAGCTGGCTGTTCTAACAGACGGTGGTTTCACAGGTGAATCTTTATTTATTGATGCTTTAATTGACATGTTTATTGCATGAATCCATTCCGATTTCTCTTGCTCAGTAGATGTTGACACAGTTATAATTTCTTCCGGAGTAGTTAGCTGTATTACATTTTGCAAAGAATCTGTATTAGGCATGGACTCCACCCACATTGTAACTAAGGGATGCGCATTTGGCGTGCTACCAGTTACATGAATAAACAAATCATTGAAAAGAATGAACCAGTGTGATGAAAAACGACCAGGATTAACAAAATTAAGTGTTCGAGACTTTGATTCCCTTATCAGTCGCCTTTCAGGTGTTCTATAGTGTTCCAGATTTTTTCCAATAGTTTCCCAAAATAACTTTGTAATTTCTGCATCTTTTCGACCCTTCTCTTGCTCCTCAATCAAAAAATCAAGGGATGAAATAACTTTTTTCAATTTATCTTCAGTATTTGTCTTTGAATCAATGTTTTTTCTTTTAGTTTTATAACGTAAAAGTGACTGAGCGATACATTTGTATGAACTTAATCTAGTTAATGGCTGCACAAAGGCTAAAGCAACTATAGCTTCAGATGTTTTTTTATTGTTCTTCTGTTTGTTTGAGGGTAGTTGATCACTGAATAAATTATAAACACTCGATGGGACATCAACAACACTGTTGATCTGATAAAATCCACCAATAACAATCAAATTGCTTATAGCTAAATAATACTTTCTATACAAATAAATATACTCTTCTAAATTTTTTATTAACGAAATATCACATTCATTTATATGTCTCTCTGCAAATTGCCATATTGAGAGTACATTCAGAGCTGCTATATTTAATATGTCACTAAATATATCACAAACGGTTTCATAAATATTAGAATGGAATGTTATAGCTTTACTTTTCTTAAGAAAAGGTTTGACTAATGAATGATATATCAGAAGCATCTCTTCTAAATATCTTTGAGCAATAGATAGATCTTGGAACTCAGGGCACTTTTCAGAGTTTTCTTCTACTGAACAGTAACTAATGTCACCAGAGGATAAAACCCTCCAGTGATAGCACAAGTTTTGGGGTTTATGCATCACAGTGTCTTCTACTATTTTATTTTCTTTGTCTTCTTCCTCTACCTTCCTGTTCAAATTTACCAATTTATCTGTAAATCCCCCCACATGTTTTCCCATATAAAAGATATTCTCATTTTGTGTATATGCAAGAGTGTGATCATCTGTGGCTATCATATCTCTAAATCTATCGCTATCAGAATTTTCTGTTAATTGCTTAGGTGCACTTTTATCTTCACGGTTGTCAAAACTAACTTGATGATAGTGATTATATCCCCACATGAAAAGACGTCCATCTAAGCTCAAAGCTGCACAGTGCCATTTACCACAAGACACCTTTTGTAAGCCGAAACCGGAAAGACTCATTACCACCATAGGTTTAATCCTTTTAACTGTGTCTCCAATACCTAACTGTCCATGCAATATATCACCCCAAGTCCACAATTCTGTGGCCAATATATTCTTGCCGAGTTTGGACATATTTTTAATGTTATCATTCTTTCGTGCCAATTCAAATTCCTTTTCGCTACTGACAGTACTAGTTGAAATATGTATATCATCTAAATTGCAATGTGAGGTGCAACTATATAGAAGAGAATTTATTTGTTCATTATTTCTTAGTTGCATCTCAGTAACTTCATTATTATCGCTGCTTCCACTTACATGCCTGGATAATGTTGCCACTTTATCACCGACAGTTTTTACCCCTTCATACACCAAATTGGTCAAATTGGATACATTTTCTTTTATTATTCTTGTGGGTTTTTCTGTATATTCAACTATGTAATCTTCTCCTGCAGATACCCAAGACAACTGTCTACTGAGAAACTGTTTAGCTGCATCTGTATTGATAAAAATGTTATTTGGCTTTTCTGTGCTGATTTGAGGAGTTTGATTATCTTTTTCTGTATCTTCATCGCTGGACTTTTCATCATGTGATTTTTGATCAGTCTCAATATTATTAGGTCTTTGTTGGATGATATCCTGTTTGGCAATTTTTGATTCTTCTGATGAGGGGCTAGAGTCTTCTGTAAGACTGTGTGCGTCAATGTGGACATCAGTTTGTGGGGCAGTAGTGCTACTGGAGTCTTCACTCGATTTGCTAAACTGGACTCCTAATGGACAGGTTTCAGAAAGGGACGGCACAGAGGCGGGAGACGCTAAACCTATTATGCTTTGGCACTGTGAACAGTTTGATGCAAATACTTCCTCATCATCATTCTCACTATCCGTCTCACAGTTGCCAGATTTCTGAATGTTTTTTCTAGCTATAACAGCGGCGAAGTTTCCACCCACTGAAGCACTATAAACAGTTCTACCTTCAAAAAACAAAATTTTCTTAATATTATTGCTGTCAAGGGAAACTTGGGGCATAACACCGGAGCCCCACAATTGGCCATCACTACTAATAAATAGTTGTCCAAAATCGTTTGTGACCACATTCCTGAATTTAACTTTAAAACTGGAACTCTTAAATCCGTGTGGGCAACATTTGGCCTCTTCTTTAACCACTATTTCTTCTTTGTTTTCAAAACTTGAATTAGTCTTGTAAAGTCTGCCATGGACATCGATAAAGTATAAAATATTGTCGTGATACGAGATATCTATAGCTGTAATGGCACCAACTTTGTTAAAGTTCAAGTTGTCATCTTCTATGTTACAAATATATAATCCATGGTCACTCCCGAGTACAATGAAATTAATATCAAGAGAACATATTTTAACAATCTTTTCAGGTACCTGCTGCGATAAAGATATTCTCAGTGGTATCAATCCTCTCCAAAATTTATGTACACTCATAATTTTAATTAAAAAACTCCCCCACTTCCTTTTTGGTAATAATTCAAACAATCAAATTTATTTCCTCATTATAACGAAGACTTCTTTTCACTGAATTACGATTTGAACTTCATTATTTAATTAGAAATATAATAAAAATTCATTATTAGGTACAATGATAATTGATAACACTTCACTTGTCTTCCTTGTATTTATTTTATTTTTATGAAATACCTATGTGAGTTGAGTAAATAGGGTTCTGTTTGATTCTGTCTGTGCCCTCATCTCGTCATAGTCGGTTTCATGTTGATGATGTTGACAGCAGCCTTCAAATTATCAGTGTGGCCACGTGCCAAATTAATAAATATTAATGGGAATGTTACATCTGTATGTATGCTATATATAATATGCTGTATGTGCATAATATGTTTGTGGATGCAACCTATACAAACTATATAGATAGTACTGCCCTCAGGTTGGGCACTATTTAGCTGTTTTTCAGCCAAAGCTGGCGGATTCTTCAATTTTAAGTTGGTCACACAAACTGTTATTTATTTTCGTTTATGTATTGTTACTACTTACTATTCTGTGGTATTGTAATTGCATAACCGCCTCTGTTACAAGCCGTGTTGTTAAATTTGGCAACGTCGCAAAAATTTAAACGGGGATCCGTGATTTACGCGCGAAAATAAAGAAATGAAACTTTAATCTTTAATTTCTGTAAATTCATATATTATCTCAAGTATATTAAAAGTTTTATTTTTAAACAGTTTTTAATTTGCAATTGAATGAAAATAATTTAGTCTCGGTAGGCGTCAATTTTTAACGCTAAAAAATGGGTTATGGCAAAATAAATTATTAAAATGCACTAAATTTCCAATAAAAAGAGATAAAATAGGTCTACATAGACCCGATAAATCCTGATATAGAGCTGTTCAAAGTTATTGAGTATTAGGGAGGGTTTGTACTTACTTTATAAAATGAAATAAGCATTTTAATTTATAAAAATAAACATTTTAATAATCAAAACATTAATATTTAATGTACTATAGTACAGTGAGTACTGAGTCTCGCCGAACAGCTGTATCTCAGGAACTATCAGTCCTCTAAACAAATTTATTTAATTTTATTGGAAATTTAGTGCACTTTAATAACTTATAAGGTAACTTTTGCCGTAAACCCATTTCTTAGGGGACCTTTAAATATATTTTAAACATGGAAATTCTATCCTTTAAGAAACACAGACTGAGAATTATTATTTTATTTTAAAGAATAAACAAAAAAGACATACAAGGAGGTTAACTTAATACTAATGGTTAACCTAATGGTTTTAAATACAAAACTTGTGTAGAATAATGAAATATACATTAGATGATACCTTACTAACTTACTGAAAATTTACAAATATTCCAAAAGGGCTATTTCCAAAAAGTATTTTTTTTATATTTTATTTACAAGAGGTTGACAAGAGGGGAAACCTTCAAAGGATACCGGGTAAGGGATAAACACAGCAACCTGGGCTGCTTATTTTAAAATACGGAGTCTTACGGCGCTAAAATTAAATCTTCTTTTTGGTTGCTTATAGCTTTTAGTCCTAGGACTTTACAGAGCGTGCGACGAGCGTGTTCGTATTCATACTAAGACAAACTATAAACTTTTATTATTTAACTTTAAAATTGTAATAAATTTTATATTTTAAAGTACCTAATAATAAATTAGTAAGATAAGTAAGAATTATAGCAAATAAAACAACCTTATTTACATGTACAAAAATGAAAAATGTTTTATCCGCCGATTCGGTTACACCTTTTGAGAGGAATCGCCAAGAAACTCTAGTGATGTATTAATTTATTTAGGTAATTATTTATTATAAATAAAAATATAATTTAATTACCTATTGAGAAAAGAGGTTTTAGCAATTTTGATACTCATTGTAAAGTTGTTGCCTAGGAACGTAATATATAATATGTCTGTAAAAATCTGAAGTAATATATTTTTATTTCTTACAATTTTATCTTTATTTTTCGTATAATAAAGTGGTAGCAGAGCGTGGTTGTATATATAAAATTGTAAGAAATAAAAATATATTACTTCAGATTTTTACAGACATATTATATATTACGTTCCTAGGCAACAACTTTACAATGAGTATCAAAATTGCTAAAACCTCTTTTCTCAATATTACCTATATAAATGAATAACACAATTTTAGATTAACTACAAATCGATATCATAATACTCGCGGGGTCACCCATAAGGTATCCGCGCGACGTTGTCAAACTTCGGTAGCAGTATAACATAATTATTTGTATATTATTGTAACTTCTTTTCTTTGTTTGAAAAAGTTACTCTATGGTCGTTCATTCGTGGTTCGTGCTGTGAGTTGTGTTGCTTGTTGATATTTATATTTTGTCAATTAGTCAATAATTGTTAGTAGATACTAGATAGTAGATACTTAGTTCCAAGTCAGATAGTAGAAAACTAGAAGAAAACACAAACATTATTCGTGATTTTAGTCATTCAGTGTTAACTTTTTGTTTTTCATTCTTCATAAATAATTACCCTTATGCTGTAGTCTGGGTCTGAGTTCAAGTGGGTTCATACTGTTTTTTTAAAAATGGAATTAAAAATAACAGTTATTTGCATATTTTTGTTTGTGACCGTAAGTTTTTGTTATAAACCTGTGGTGTTAATTCATGGAATCATGACTGGGAGCGGTAGCATGGAGATGATAAGCCACAGAATCCAAGAGGTATGAATTAGTAGGCTATTGAAAGGAAAATAATGAAGGCTTTTGTTTCTTGAATCCCTATTTTATTTTTTAGAAACATCCTGGCACTATTGTCTACAATGTCAATCGCTTTGAAAGTTGGTCCAGTTTGGAAACAATGTGGCATCAAGTATTGGAGATTGGACAAGATGTTGCAAACATATCATCCAATCATCCTGAGGGTATCAATTTAATAGGTAAGTGATTAAGAGATGCCAGAGCTCATTTCCCTATCCCTTCCTTATTCTTTATCCGACAATGGTTGGCAATGCACTTGCAGCACCAGTGGCGTTGCTTGTGTTATAGGTGACTGTAGCCATCTAACATCATGTGGACCGTTATTTTAATGATAAGATAATTATTTGTACAAAACGGATGTCTACACTATCCTAATTGCACACATTGATGACAGAATACAAATGCAAATTTTTAAAATAGGTATAAAGATAATTTACTAACTCCCAAATTAGGTTGGACACCTGTATCTCGGGAATCAGAATAATTGATGACATTAAAATAATTGTAATACTACTTACCACACGTGAATTGATATGTTAAAAAACATTGATAAACTATGTTGTCTGACCACCTAAAATGGTTTTTGTGTTTTTATTAATAAGACTGCTGAGTGTGGATTAGACATTCTTTCACACCCACTTTATTCGCCTTATACTTATTAAAATTTTTACCAAAATGTAGGTATTTTGGTACCTAAACATTCCTATGTCTATGTGTTTACCTAAACATTCCTAGATATAAATAAGTCAAAAACGAGTTCTGTGATTTTTTTATTTACATTTTCAAATTAGATTTTTATAAATGCATATATAAAGAAAAATATATGTAATTAATTTTCTTCAATTTATATTCAAACTTTTTATTATTAATGTATTGAAAACTATTTGGTTAAGCTACCATTGATTATAAACTACAAATAAATATTATAAAATAACGACTTGTCATGTCATCAAAAGTCAATTTATAATAATAAATATTGAATATATCTTTGTTGAAAATATAATAATGAAAATATAAAGCTGAATTGTAAATAAGTGATTAGGAATTGACATTATAAATGAAAACATTTAATGTTGTTTCTTTGCTTACAGAAAAACTCAATTCTGTTTTAATCGACTGTGTCATCTTAACCACTAGGAAAATATCATTATACATATATTAATTCCTGTTTGAAGTTCATATTGTCTATCTTTATCCTAAATTCAACTCTCTTGTCCTCTTGTACACTTAAGTGTACCATTCAAGTGACAAGTTTTACATAAAGAAAAATACTTGTAATTTCAGGATACTCTCAAGGTGGTCTCGTGGCTCGAGGCATTGTGCAGACATTTAGTAATGTGTCTGTCAGTACATTTATATCATTAAGTTCACCACAAGCTGGACAATATGGAGGTAATTGAAATTATCTGTCAAAAACAAACATAAACGTCACAATATCACTTGTTATTGTTTAAAAAATGATATCTCTGTTTTACATATACTCTTTATTACGTGTGCATGTCGTCATAGACTTGTTTATTGCTTGACACAGATAGGTACTGATTTTTGTAATGTTTTTTAAGTGATATTATTAATCGCTTCAAGGCAATGTCGAAATATACAATTGACATTTCAACCTTCATTCCATAATGTGATACAATTAGATTGTATTCCTATTCTGATTGATTTAACCAAATACTGAGATTTATAAATCTTTCATATGTCGAATATTTGGGAAAAAGATTCACTTTACATTTTTCAGCTGGTTTCCTCCATATAGTATTTCCCGGTCTTGTAAAGGAGTCGGCTTATGAGTTGTTCTATTCGAAGGTCGGTCAGCACACATCCGTCGGCAACTATTGGAAGGATCCTTATCATGAGAAGCTGTATGAATCTTACAGCGTGTATCTGCCTTATATCAACAATCATATTATGTAAGTACTTACTTAATCCTTTTTCAAACAGTTACCTATATCTGGTGAATAATAAATTTATTATTTTATATATTATCATGTGAATCAAAAAGTTCTTCGATTGACTTAATAATTGAATCAAAGTAATGCATATAATTTAGGAAATCAATATGAACGAGAGACTTGGCTTTAACTTAAATTATGTGTTTACAGATCGGCTAAAACAGATGATTTCAAATCGAATTTACTCAAGCTGAAGAGGTTTGTTCTCATCGGAGGTCCAGACGATCAGGTCATCACACCTTGGCAAAGCAGGTAACTGACTTAATTAATCCACAAAGTTTTCTCAAAACTGTTTTAATTTTTTTTTCACAGCTTATTATTTGTGAAAGCACAAAGCGCGCTTTTCTCAGTTTGCTTTAGTAGGCTACATTCAAAATTTTTATCAATTTAAAGTGTCTGTTGTTACGTGTTCATAAGTAATTACAAAAATAAGTCCATAAACATTGTTTTAGTTTGTATTAATAACTGTCGACACGTTTGGTCTAGTGGCTAGTAAACCTAGCTGTTAACCAAACGTTCGCGGGTTCGAATCCCGCTAGGGGCAAACGTTTATATTATCATTTTACCTTTTTACCTGAGTCATGGATGTTTTGTATTTATAATAATTATGTAGATATTTACAACAACAAAAAAGTAATCTAACGTAGTAATAGGTATATCAACTGTCCATAATACAAGTATTAATGCATATATATATGTGTTAAGAATGTGTTAAAATATTTATTTATTATTTAACTGTAAATATTATTAGGCCTTAACATAACTTATATAAGAATTTCTATAGATATATAAAAATACATGTTTTGTTTCGTGGTTTTCAGTCAATTTGGATACTACGATGCCAATGAAAACGTAGTGGAAATGAGAAATCAAGATATTTACACAAAGGACAGTATCGGCCTGAAAGCTTTAGATAAAGCTGGTAAGTTGCATCTAGTAACAGTTCCCGGAGTGAACCATTTCAACTGGCATATGAATGTCACTGTAGTAGACAACTATTTATTACCTCATTTGGATTAGATTAGAGTAATTTTATTTTCAATACTCCTTGATAATGTACAATCTCTTATTTTAAGTAAATTAAATTATCACAATATGTATTATTCTCTATATCATGTATACATAATACACTCGTGGACAAGATTTAGGGGAATACAAAAAAAAATAAAATACCGTCCAAATTTGTGTTGATGTAGTTTATTATATCGATAGTGCTTTTTATTCGTTAATTTATAATTGAAAATTTTGAAAAACAATAATTTATATATTCGAATCCAATTTACAACTTAATATCATTTCCAAAACATAATAAACATTTTCATAATAAAACAATATTTAAATTTGACTTTCCAAAATGATGTCTAAAAAAACGACTTTTAAATTTTCTCTATATCAAGCAAATTCCATTTCTATATTTTCATAATTTAAAATTTAGTTTCGTTTTAAAACCATCGAGTATTAAAATTCAATACCTCAACATTATTTTCAATTATTTTGAAAGCGCTTTTGCTTTTTGGTTTTTAATATATGGTTAAATATGGTTTTAATATATTCAAAAATAAGCTCAAAAAATTAAACAAAAAGCGTGATCAAAGTTAATCAACGATCGGGATTACTTTGATAGCCCTAATTTTTTTTTAACGAAAATCTTTAGTAACTCCCATTAGATTATTATTATGGTACATTACAATGGTTACAGTAAACAAAATTATTATGGTGTATACCGAAAAAAAAAAAAAAAAAACTTGACACAGTCGATTTCATCAAAATAATGTGTTTTTAACAACCACATTACTTACTACATTGAAAGTTATTCGGGCTTACAAAATTAGTGAAAATAATACTTACACGTTTGTCGATTTTTTCATCGCACTGACACATTCTTAGACGAGCAAAGAGAGAGAATGATAATCAGTGATGCTAACAGTAGAAAAAAAAAAAAAAAAAACTTGGAGCTGCATTCAGATACCGAAAAAAAATTCATTTAAAAACAAAATAAAGTTTTTATCAAAGTAGTATATGTAACATATTTTTTTTTTGCGTTCCACTAAATTGGTCCTCGAGTGTAGTTGTTTCTATTTAGTTAATTATGTGTTTATAACGGTTTATATACAATAGATAATATTGTAGTTGTAGTTTTTTAAAAATACTGAGTGAGAAAATAAAAATTATGATACAAATAATTTATATACTTGTAGATTTAGTGTAGACAATTTTACTTCTCGTAATGAACAATCTCTTATATAACATATTTTATGTGTTTGAAGTAGTTTTGTTAACTGATGGAACATCAAATATTTCATCATCAATTCAAGCTTTTTTGGATTCTGGACTAGAAGGTCTTTTTTGATTTGTGCTTGTGTACAATATTATAGGTGAAAAATAAGATTCTAAATTGTTGTTATTTTTTTCTTTTTAAATTTATGTGACTAGTATAATATGTACATACTCAATTTTGTCCACTTTTTGTTCTCAATGATTGTTTTATTTTTTAGTTATATATCTTATGTTTTTTTGGAAATATGTTATTATTTTTTGTAATGAGTTAGATGCGAGTCTATTACATTATTATACAGAATTCTTCTTTTGTATAATAAGTATACGTTCTTATACAGGTTATCTGTATAGTTTATACAAACACCTCTATTACATTGTAATAGTGGCGACAACCAGCCAGTAACAACCAAATATTCGATATATATATATATATATATATATACACTTTTTTGTGTACATAATATGTATAATAATGATAATTTATGTAATTCAAAATGTAACAAAAAAAGATCTGTCGCCACTAATATATTGTTATACTTTTAATCATCATTTTGATATTTTATAAAGGCTCAACTTAAACTGGTCTACTCTAAAATAGTAAAGTAAGAATGTTTCGTGATCTTATTGTTCCCGTAAAATGAATTAAACCACATTTTCGATAAAACATAACAAACTTGTATATAATTAACAAGACGAAATCACGATTTTCTATTTGTTTAGCGCCAGCTAAAATTGAATTTATTTTTCATCTTATTAGTTTTTTGTTATATTATTACTAAGGAGTAGTTTTTTTTTCTGTGTGTGGTTATGTATTTTGTTAATTGAGTGATCTGTACAAATGAATGAACATACCAATTCTACTGAAAATAAAATGCCTTTGTGCTCCAATTAGAGTTGTATGCTATACATAGATTATCTAGTCGTATTTTAGCAAAATGTATTAAATATAGAAATATATTTTTGTATATTAGAAATATGTTTTTTATTTTCAAAATGTTATATTAATTAAAAAAAAAAAAATATCCACTTTTTTAAGTCAAAAATAAATGCTTTGCGTTCAATGAAAATTAGTTAGAAATATCTATTGCCGTTTGGTTACAGTTTAGTTATGGTGCAATTGAAGATAGACTTTTTTAATAAACTCAAAAACAACTGGACCGATTTTAAAAATTGTTTCACCTATACAAAGCTACATTATCAGCGAGAACATAGGCTATATTTTATGAAGTTAGAAGTCGCGTGCAACAGGTAGTATTAAATAAAATTACAGGAATAAACGTTTGATGATAAGGTTAACAATTGTGAGCCTAATACCTGCTCGGGTTTTTAAGTTTTTTGAACTTATCGCATTAAATTAAGTCGATTAACCATTTAAAATAATAATATAGCACTTTAAAACATTAAATAAGTATGAATAAAAATATCAAAGTCTACCAGTATCTAGTAGCATAGAGTAAATAGTACTTAACCAGTATAATATTTACTCTATGCTAGTAGTTTATTTTTAATGTTCAACTTAAAACCTTCCCTTTTTTCGCACGGATGCATTTTTTCTGCAAATTATGCACACAAACCCTCCTGGTTTACAAATAAGAATTTTTTTTAGCAAAGGAGGCGTTCAAGTATTACGTAACGCAATTTTTTTAAAGAATTTGGAGTTGTATTAAATTAAATAACACGTTATACCAATAGATAAGCCTAGTAAAGAAATTTACCTCATACGACCATATTTGGTAATAACAGTATTTTGTAAATATTACTCATGTTACAGTTGCGGATGTAAATGATTCAACTTGTGCCTATCTTATCTAGTTCCGTTTGTATTTAGTTATTATCTAGTTTCTTAAATAAACATTGACAAAAATTCCGAGTTCGTGTCATGGCCTAATTTTCGTAAGCATTGTAAAATACACTCATGTTTTGGCTTTTCCATACTTACTCTTAATTTTTTTTAAATCCAGATTAAGTCTTTAATTCTGATCACGCAGTTTAATAAATCTGGTCACTACCACAGTTAAGCATTCCTAATTAGAGTAATATAGTGTATTAAAATTAGGGACATTTTCAGTGTAAAGGTATCAGTGATCAATGTGATCATATAGCTATGTTAGATAGATAGATGCTTACAGTCAAAAGATTATCCTGGTAAAACGTTAATTGCGATAGAACAATGAGTTCTCCAAGATTCCCTGGGATATTTATCTAAGTGTTCCTAGTTAAAAAGGCTCAGAAATATTCTAAACGACAACGAAAGTCACCATTAAGTAGATCGTTAGCCTGTCTGCAAAAGCATTTCATCTATGTAGGTCCCCAACGGACGATCAATGCAATATATGTGGCTTGTAGCATACACAGCACATGTCATGTTGAGTTGGGTGCCCATTTAAGGCAAAATAAATTGAATTTATTGGAAACTTGTATACATGCATTTTGTTACCGTTTTTAAATAAAATGTCTTTCTTTCTTTATTTCTTGAAAAGAGTGTACAGAGTTTGTGTGAGGGCACAGAAGATAATACAGGTTTGAGCGAGAGCTGTCTTAGTCTGATTGCAACTGTTATTGATTGACGATCATCGATATTGACAATACGTAGTTTACGTAGATTTTTTATAATAAATGTTCTTGGTTTGATTGGAGTAAGTAGTAGTATACTGGTATTATGTAATAAATAAAATAATGAACGCTGTTAATCATTTTAAACATACAAGGAAAGATTATATTAACACTCGTTCTCAGCATTCTATATTTGAAATTAGATAGAAGTTAGATAGACGAAAAGGTCGCTCTTTGGGAGAAGTACGTCCCAAAGAGCGAAGTATCGAGTGATGGAATTTTCAATTTCGGATTATAGATTTAATAATGAATATGTATAAAGAATAGGTGTGAGAAACCGTTAAACGAATTCTATCGGTTCTATACTAACTATGGTGTCATTTAAAAAGTTAAAAGTTTCGATCATGTGTGTAGTATTTTTATTTGAAAAATTGATTTGATAAGGTATGCGCCTGCGTATGAGTCACTGCATTGGCACATTTGTTTCGCGACGGACCAGACGGTAATCGGGTTTCATTAGTAACGGACATATATTAAAATAAAATAATTCAGACTGTCTTATCTTTACAGGGTGTACCTAATGTCACCATTTTGTCGTGTATTTTGTTTTAAAAGATTCCATGTTATGTTCCATGTTAAAAAAGTTTTAAGTAGTAGCTGAAGCTTTGTAACGCCGACATAAGTAGGTTTTAGGAATCAAGGCTGCCGGTCGAATAGGTAGGTTGCTACAGCCCTAGAAACCCAAGCAATGCCAGGACGGATGCAGGTTTACGCTTCAGATACTGCAAGAATTCCTACTGAACAGTTCATTCCATAAAACACGCGACCACGATTTACTTTACTGTCTTAGACATTTAAAGTACAATTTAAATGTTTTAATGCCTTTTACTCAATTGGCTCACATGGATTATTAGTCATAAACAAACTTAAAATTCTGAATTTAGAGCAAGTGATTACCATTTCTAAGTCTGCTGTGTCAGAATAATAGTAATTATAAAGTTGACCAAAATCATTCAAATGCCCCTTCTCCGCTATTTATTCTTTGACTGAAACCCGAACTTATGCACTTGAGCCCGAGGATTCCTGAGACGCGCTATTACGTATGACTCATACAATTTCTCATTATTGTTACATCAGTTTAGTAACATGGGATGATTCATACATTTACTTATGCTAATAATGACAGCGAAAACGATAACATTTAATGTTGATATCACATACGTGACTTATTGATTTGATCTAAATTGAACGAATCGATGAATTTGATTGTGCCTATTGTTACTCGGAATTGTGTTTTCGCAATTTTTCAAAGGAAGTGAGGAATGATGAGGAAGGAAGTGAAATAAACACAGTATTGTACCGTATCTAGATTTGCGAGTTTCGCGATATTGTCACCATCTAAAAATCAGTTACTGAAGTTTATTCTATACAAGTTAGCTATAAAATACTACTTACCTGCAATCGTATTTGAACTTACTTAACTGTGTGGTCGGTCGAGTAGTTAAATAGTTACCTAGTTTTTTTTACTCTTCTCCAAATTTCATCGAACCAAATTTAAAAATATGTAAGTACATCCCTTTATTAAGAATTATGCAATATTATGTAATTCATATCATGCTTTAACACTGAAAAAATATTAAACATCTGAAATAAAATTATTATAATTATTATATATTATTATAATTATTATAATTATTATAATTATTATAATTATTATAATTATTATAATTTATTATAATAGTTTGACAAAAGAATGCTTCGATTGGTTTATTTTATACTAGTGCCTCGCCCCAGGCTTCGTGCGGAGTTGAAATTTTCAAAAACCCTCTCAGTGGATACGTTATAAAATAAACCTAAATTCCACATTTCAGTTTTCTAGACTTAGTAGTTTTGGCTGTGTGTTAATAGTCAGTCAGGACAAACAATTTTATAAGTATAGAAGATTAGCATATTTACATAATTATATATTTAATGTAGTTATGTCAACATAATACTCTATTATGTTAATCAAATGTTTAATAAAACATTAAGGAGCCGTTTTATTATTTCCTTCCACCTTCTTACCTTGGCAGTGCCACTTGAACCGCACACGTGACAATTTACTTCTTAATTAAGTGACTTCCCCTTTCAAATGACTTGAAATTTTGTGAAAATTCTGGAATGATTCATGACATTATTTATGTATAGTTTAAGAAAAAGAAAAAAAAAAAAATTAAAAATTTGTTAACTGGTTACTGTTTTACAACACCTTACTTTGCTAGAAAAATTATAATTTATATGTAAATGTGCTTATGTGTACTTAGGTATAACTAGAACTTCACTTCTCCAATTACAGTAAAGTCCTGCTTCAAGGGGAGACCTATTTTTTTTTATAGATTATAGAATGTACATGATGTAAAGGTTAAGGGGAAGCACGACAATTGGCAATTCAATACAGCACTAAGTGTAAACTTGACCCATAAAAGCTTTTCCTTAAAACAAAATGCCAATAAACATATAACATTGTGACTGTAGTGGTAGGTAAGTAACATTATCACATAGAGTTGTTAAAATAAGGATATAGGTATACTATTTCCGTAAAATATTTCACGTGTTTTCAAGGGGAATAACAATATAGGAAGGGTGGAGTTAGTATTATTTCTAATATCGCGATTAATGAATGAGTTAGTGACGCATGCTGAGGGGACTCCCTCCGCGCGTTGCTATGCGCGCGCGCTTTCTATATAAAACGATCGCGTCCACTGAATCAACTCAATCTTTATCTAGCGCTCGTACGCGATACAACTTTTCTTTTAACTGAAATTTTAAATAAATAAATTGTTTTTAAAAATGAAGCAGTATTCC
Organism: Synanthedon myopaeformis; assembly: GCA_944738685.1. NCBI lineage: Eukaryota > Metazoa > Arthropoda > Insecta > Lepidoptera > Sesiidae > Synanthedon > Synanthedon myopaeformis. The sequence continues at coordinate 11,012,243 of OX122915.1, forward strand.
GTAGTTGGAAATAAAAAGAAAGTCACCATGGAAACCAACTCATCTTGCCTCAAAGTCGTGGGCAGCAATTGTATTGTTCGAGTGAAGTGTAACCATGGAAACATAGAAGTGGTCGGTAACGATTGCTCCGTGGAAGTAACTGATAACTATGGCAGCGTCAGTCTAGTAGGCGCCAATGGACGTGTGACAATTGCAAAGCGTTGGAAAGGAGACAACGTTCAGGTGATAGGACTACATTGTCACTTGACGGTGGGAGGACAGAAAAAAATGCCCTCATGCGGCTATGAAGCTCAATTGTCGCCGTTCAGCAAAGATTTGGATGACGTGATCGAATCAATCTTCACGTTTGTTATGCGTTGATGGTGATTTGATGTTATTGTTTTGTGAATTTGAACAATCAAGGCCGGTGATCTCTGTGGCCCGCCGCCGATAAAGTGATATTTCTTCATGCTCAGATTTGTAGAGCTTTATTACTATGATTACTATATGTGGTAACTATTTGTTAGTAGGTCGTGTAATGATTAGAAAAAATATAATAAAAAAATTATTGCTCAAAGCTTGTTTTAATGCTTGTTCTAAATTTGTATCGGTGACCGTTGGAGCCAAAGTTATTCCCCTACTTAATTAGCGCTCAGGTAGTTTTCTAAACCGTGATGTTGTTGACCTTCCCAAGGCTTTGTTTGGTATTGGACCAATTAGGTATTTGTTTTATTTTTAGCTGTCTGAATTAAATACAAAATTTTATGATAAAAAATATTTTTGAAAGAATTATGGAGAGTTGTGTACCTCTATTTAAAAAGTTATACACCTTACTTCACTTACATTGCTTTAAGGAAATTGTGTGTTAGAAAATATTCAATTTATTTTTGACAAAAATAGCGAAATACGGTCAAAAATAATTTATTGCAAATACCAAAATGTAGACCTAATAAAAATGTATATGGTATGGCAATTAAAGCGTATAATAAAGTACTAATTAAAGGAAATGCCGAATCCTAAATTTATAACTTTGACAGATTGGCTATTAAACTGTTGCTATTATGACTTTGAATTTTTTTAAAATAAAACACATTAATTTACTTACTTAATAGGTTAGAAAAATACGAAAAGTTATAATAAGTTTAAAAAAAATTACAAATATCTGCCCTCGGGGGGGAACATACTTTGTACCTACTGTAACAGCTGTAGGTAATATGAGTTAAGACTGTAGACATGTATAAAGATTTATTTATTTTATAAATTTATTTATTTAAAGCAAGTTTTGCGAGTGGATAACCACTAAACTTGCTTTGTTGAGTATCTATTGGGTATAATTGGATGACATATTTTTTTGGGCGAGGTGTGCAATTATTCTGATAGCTGTCTTCTAACTACTCCACTGATAGAGCATTTACTAGGATTAAGATATCACGTGACCATAAGCAATTTTACAATTCCAGTTAACACATTTGCTGTAATTACTCACTGGTAACTTTTGAATATGATGGGGTAGGGTAGCCATGGTGTTTTATTTGAATTTATTTCTCATTCTCACCAGTCATATTGGAATTTATAATATAAGCCTGCTTAGATTACGATCTTAGTAACTTAACACGCTTAGAATAATCTAAATTTAGCATGTTAAAATAAAATTTGATTCTAAGTTTATGTTATATTATACTTAATTAAAATGATATTTGATTATAGACTTATTTTTTGAGTAAAATTTAGTTGTGTTTCTTGTGAAACTGAGGAGTGTAGTTTTATGGAAAAAAAATATTAAAAATATGCGCATATCTATACATAGATAGGTGTAGGTAATGTACCTATGCGTTGTACCTATGTAGCTGTTATTGAACCGGAACAAAAAAAATTCCCCCGGAGTACTTACCTACGTCTTTCAAAGTGAACGGTCACGACTTTCACAATAAACTTGTTGCTTATTAGGCAATTATAATGAACCCACGGAATTGAACCTTACAGGCGTGATATAACAGCAATCAGTCAGCTACATAAATAATTATGGTTACATTTAGTTTTATTATTCATTCCCTATTATTTGTTTAAAACTGAGAAACGTGCTCAATTCCTAGCAGAATCATAATTTACCTAATATTCTAATAAACAAACATATACATACTATGATTTTTATGAATTTTTTCCAAAATATTTTCAAGGCGTCGATAGCCTCAGGACCTACGATCAAATGGACCTGTCAGTCGACCTTTACATATAAAAAAAAACAGGTTTATTTTTTTAGGTTTTCCAAAACATGTCAAATTTTGTCTAATCTTGATTCCTGAGAAAATCTAAATTCTATGAAAATAATCCTTGTTTTTATTAACATAGAGATAAGATATTTTTTATCGCCGATAGTAGGTACTTATACAAAGTAGCCTCTATTTAGGTCTAAAAATAACATGTTATCAATATGCATAAAACTTAGTCAGATATTATAATCTGAGAAGTAAGTATATTAAGTATATAATAAAATATAGTTATTGGTAATAATTATATACATGTTATAATTAAAATAACGTGATTCTGATTACCTACTTTCGACTCGCAACGATTTATCGCATTTTTTCTAAAGCAATTTCAATGGAAATATATTTAATAATTTACATAACTCCATTTCGATGTCACAATATACACGATTATCAATCGAAAGCAAACCACATACTGCCAAGATGGACTACGGATAAGAGTCCACCTATGTCCACCTGGATGGACATAGGTGGACATTAGGAAGTGATAGGGAAATGGCCTCTGGCATTCTTACTCACTCACCGAAACTCAACAGCATATAATTATATATGCTGTTTTTTAACAGCGGTCTTCTGTAAGAGGATGGTTACTGTCGTCAGACGAGCTGCCCAAATGACTGTGCAGTGCCAACTTTGAAAAGTTTATTTTCAAAGTTGACCCTCTTTGGAATCGAACCTTGGACACCTGAGACGGTCTGTCTCAGGTGTCATAACCACTCTTCCAAAGGGTTCGTCAGCTTTAGCTGAGACATTGAGGGCCAGTGCTAAAATAGTTGTTTTTTTATACACTATTCTTATTTTTTACACAACACCATGATACCCTACTCCACTTGTAACGGTGGTCTTGTAGTTATTAGGTAAATGGGAATGGATCGCATACTCTACATTTATTGTTAGTTATCCATCAATTGACATGCGCATACTATTTGTACAATTAATGGAACACATTTTTAATTTATACTCTGAATATCCATTGAACATTGTTGGCTTGAACAGAGAAGTTATTTTTTCGTCAAGGAAACACTTTATTTAAAAAAAATAATTAAAAAATTATAAAGTGAAAATTGTAATGATGACAAATTATTTTATACTTTCTAAACATTTAAAAAAACTTTGTAAGTATATGTGATATTCTGATTAAAGATATTAAACACTAACTGTTGCACGCGACTTCGTGCGCATAACTTTATAAAATGTAGCCTATGTTACTCGCTGATAATGTAGCTTTCTATAGGTGAAAGCATTTTTAAAATCCGTCCAGTAGTTTTTGAGTTTATTCATTACAAATAAATATACAAAAATACAAATCTTTATAATATTAGTATCATCGAAATAATATATCTGATTAGTATGGATAACAGAATGTTTAATATTTGGAGGTCATTGAATATGTGTAAATAGAAATTGATTACTATTTTCACAGTAGGCGTTCATCGGTTCCATGGTGTAATGGTTAGCACTCTGGACTTTGAATCCAGCGATCCGAGTTCAAATCTCGGTGGAACCTTATGATTCCAGTTGTGTTTTTTTATATTGAGGAAAATCAATTTATAGTTTTTTTTTATATATATATACTTTTAAATGTAAGAAAGGCTGAAGGTTTTCATTTAAAGTAGGTGGCTGCGGTCGCCTTTTAAAACAAGCAATGCCATAGGTGCTGAAATGCGTTGTCGGCCTTGCTTGATGAGGTATTAGGAGGGAATAGCGAAAGCGGTATGGTATTCCTTACTCGCTCACTGATACACGACACAACAACGCACATTCTGTTATTCTATAAGGGGGTGGTGGCTGCTGCCAGATGAGCTGCCCAATTTTTGAGTCTAATATGCAGTGTTCCTACCACTACTGTCAGTGTAAGTATGGTTAACGTATATTTACTATATTATTTCATGTAAGTAGTACACATACATAGTTACATAATATTTCAATCTGGAATTTACACAAGCGATTTGGATGAAACAATCTATTCCTAGATTAGCTAGATCCCGGTAATACATTCGTTTCCTTTGGTTAATTATCCAACTTTAATATTTTATATGTATAATGAAAAAATTTAAGGAAAAAAATATTTAAGAAAGTGGTTCAATTTTTAAGTTAATATGAGTAATAACGCCTGACATCGTTATCCCTGTGACGACGGTGGCGCCGCCATCACGCGACATTGGCGCCCAATTCTTTATATTTTTAGACGATCACTCGGGAACAGTACTTTTTACTGGATGAAAGGTACCCTATGTCCTTTCTTGAATCCCTGACAACGTGTATGCAAAATTTCATGATGATCGGTTGAGTAGTTACGGCATGAAAAGGTAGCAGATCGACAGACAGAGTTACTTTCGCATTTATAATATTAGTATGGATTTGTGTAATTCGCCTAATTACCCGAACACATTTCTTTGAACTTTAGACTATGTGACTGCTACAACCCCTTGTCAACCGTGGTGCCATTACATAGTTCCATTGATACATAGGTTACATTATGAATAAATAAATGTAATATATGCTAGAGTTAGGGAAATGTATTATTTACATTTGAAGCAATAAACACTACCACCGCCGCACTGAAAATTCCCAAACCATAAAATATATGTCACTAACTGACAGAAGCACACCCAACTTGGCCCAACTAACCCATTGAAGGCCAAGCCTAAGCCTCAAGGGTTCTATAGAGTTTAATGAAAAAGCATCAAATTCCATAATTGATAGGAGCGTGCCACTATTTCACCGCTGTCGTCCCACAGGGGGCACAATTTATTAATCAGAAATAATAATTCACAGGTAACGCTCGTTGCGGTGCGAGATATACGAGTGTATGTCGTGGGTTCGATATGCATCTGTTGCTATTTGGAAGGGTTAAAGTGTTGTGCTATGTTCCACTCTCATTGTAAATTTTCGTCGAGTTTTATTACGCAATTTTAGTATGCCTTTCTAGATATTTATATTATAACTAGCGGTCTGTTCCCGGCTTCGCACGGATGCAAATTATATACCAGAACCTTCCTCGAGAACCACTCTATCCATTGGTGAAAACAGTATGAAAATCAGTGCAGTAGATTTTGAGTTTATCGCGAACAGACAGACAGACAGACAGACGCGGCGGAGGACTTTGTTTTATAATATGTAGTGAAGAGTATTAAAGAGGTAAAGTTAGAATATAAAAAAGACGCGTGCATTAGCTAAATATCTAAAAATAAAGATCCAACTCTTGACAAAAGTATGTCAGGCCCCAGCCAAGTCTGGCTGGGCCTACTGGCGGCCGTAACCACATACTTAGAGAAACCACAGCGAATAAAATCTGCATGCTGTTGTGTTTCGGTCACTGTGACAGTGGCGCCCACTTTTTTATATTTTTAGACGATCCCTCGAGAACCTAACATATTTCCAAGATAAAAAGTATCCTATATGTTAATCCAAATAATAAACTACCTGTGTGACAAATTTCATGCAAATCCGCTTTGCTGTTTTTGCGTGAAAGAGTAACAAACATCTATCATCACAAACCTTTGCATTTATTAGTTAGATTTAAGCCTACTTCAAGATACGTCGATGAAATATCACGAATAACTTCTGAAGGTTTATTAATATTTTAAAATGTTAAAACCATGCCCCAACACTAATTTGAACATAGATTTTCCACGTAACCACGCGTGCAATCCCTCGGCGTTGTGGTAGCGAAAGAGTTAGCATTTTTATTAACCTAATCAGTTAATTCGTTAAGGCGCGGTCGCACTGACCACGCGTTAATTATACGTTAATTAAAGTGTCGTTATTGTATCACCTGAGGATTGCAATCGCCGAGTACGAGCTTTTAACACGAACGTAGAGAAACAAATTGACGATTGGCGGAAATCTGCAAATCTCTCCTCAAAACTAAATAAGTAGGCTTCTTGTTTAAAGTGAAAATTTGTGAGGATCGATGTATGGATGTTTGTTATTTTTCTCACAAAAACTACTGAACATCCTCACATCTTCGGTTACATATACTTAGGCGCAATGAACCGTCAATTGGTAGGTAATGCGCCAAGAAGGTAATGCAGGGCTACCTACAGTCGAAGGCTAGAGTCATCTATAAAGTAGACCGTTCAAATTAAGTGAACCGGCATGTCGTGCGACGTTCCACTCAGAGGTGATGATGACCACGACTACTCTGCCAAGAGTGAGTTGTTCTTCAGGAAGATCAGAATAACACATCGTACTAATAATATAAATATATAGTTAAATGCGAAAGTTTGTGAGGATGGACGTATGGATGGATGTTTGTTACTCTTTAATGCAAAAATGGCTGAACAAATTTGGATTAAATTTGGCACACAAATAATTTATTACATGTATTAGGTAACGTATATTGGGTTGCAACACTCATTTAAAGCATTCAAAATACATATTTTTCAACACAGTGTAAACAGTTCTCAAACACAGTTGTAATATTTTTGATGCATGATTGAATTTGTATATTTTTAGCTCACTAATTATTATTTTATTGTACTAAGCATTCGTCATCATTATAATTATGTAAAATACTCGGAGATGCTGACCTGATCACTATTTAATATACGTATGTTTAATAATATTTTGATTAATTTTGATTTTTACCAACTTTGTAATTAATTTACTCAAAGTTGACTCTGGTTTGTTCTATTATGTATTCTGTTAAGTCAGTCAGTTGCATCCACTGAGAATAAATAACAGCATGTGTGGTTTTGTTTCGGTGAGTGAACAAGGGATGCCAGAGCCAATAATCCTTATTCCTTCCTAAACCCTATCAGCGCACTTTGAGAAAAAAAAAACTATAAAGCTAGCATAATTATATAATATCAATTGATAGTGTACGAAGAAGATAAAGAAAACATCAGGTTCCACCGAGATTTGAACTCGGATCGCTGGATTCAGAGTCCAGAGTGCTAACCATTACACCATGGAACCGATTGACTGCTTGTTTGAAAATTGCAATCTTTTGAAACCGACGCACGGCACTGCCTACGCAGAATCTCTCGCATCACAATGAGAGTATATTTTTAGTTATGTAGCACATTATTACGTTACCATTTCTGAACGTCTTTGCCATCAAGTTTAGACTTAAAAAAAACATGGTCATTTTTATTTCGAATACTTACCCATAAAAATTGTAAAATAAGTTTGGTAGCGCCAAAAAGGCGGTCCCGAGGCGCGTCCCGTTTATCCCTCATTGTAACTCGATAAGATATTTATTGGTGGAAACCATTTGAAAATGGAATGGCTCCTTGGCGGTTACTCGACGTCGCCATAACGGGAGCACGTCCGCTGCCATTTTACATTTTTATTTTGTCAATATTTAATGTGATGCCCAGAAAAATGAACCGGTCCACACGATACCTAACGCAAAGCTTTCGAGGATATGAAGTTTTATTTTAACGAGTTCATAATAGTTTCTATTATGAAAAGGATTTTAACATTGCCTTAATTATCTCCTTACTTATTAGAAATGGTAGGTTATTTAAAACTTTAAACCAAAACGGTCTTTCATTTCTGATCATAAGAACAATGAACTTAACATAAATAATCTATTCAGTATATCTACTTATAGTGTGCTTCTTAGAAAATAGTAAGTAGGATTAAAACTAAGATTAAGCTTGGGATAATTTTAAACGTTCTGCCGAATGCCGAATGCCGAATGCCCAAAACAAAATAAAATATTATAATTCCATTTGTGTTTAATATTGCCTTAAAGTTTTTAAGTTTTCGGACGAATCAGGGATTTTGTACTGGTGGAATGGACAAGGAATTTTTTGGAATGTGTGTGAGACAAAATATCGAGACGAATGAGGCATAAGACTGAAGCAGAATGGGTTACATTTTCGTGTAAGTAGGTGGACGTCTATTTATTTTCGAACTGAACTTTTTATATATAAAAATATATTTTATAAAAATATATTTTTTATTTGTAATATATTATATGTAATATATTACAAATTATGCTTTTCGGACAAATTGTACGACATGAATTTTGATAGAACGCACATTCTTATTTTGTGATATTCCCTTGCCATTGCCAATGTGAATATTCCCATTAGTTCAATTACGAGTTCAATTGATTGAACTATTGGGACTATCTTAGGAGAAAATTTCGAGTATTGCATAAATAAATAGAAAAGTATACTTTTTTTAAATAAATTATTTGCTTGTATAAATAATTGTTTAATGTCTCAAGATATATCTTCAGACTTCCACACCCGTACGTATGTATACAAAATGTCGGTCGTCCACGAGCATACATTTGCGGCGAACGCTTAGCGACCGGTGGAAAATATTGTTTTTTGCCAATACACACGGACTGGGAATTTGAGTACACTGAGCAAGTTAGTAGCCTGAGAGTCGGGAACCAAAATAACCTTGCTTAAAAAACTAAAATTGCTTTAAAAAATTCTGTTTACACAATTGTTTAATTAACATTATATAATTAAGTTAATTAAGTTGAAGTAGACTAACTGTCCACTTTATGGTAAGAGCCTAACGTCGTCAAAGTACATAAGGCATTTGCCCTAATTTAAAAAACCCTAGAAATACATAATATTGTATAATCTATACAAACAAGTCTTATAGCTTCATAATTAAATGTCATGGAAACACGCAGTGAGTTCGAACTGTTTGAATAAGTTAAAAAAAATTGTTGTAGATAAAATTTAATGTTGACTCCCGGTCTATATTTCTCGAGTCGGGGTACCAAATACACGTGTAAAGATCCCTACCGACAAACCATACCACGAGTCACATATTGATTGATGTCATGAATGTTTTATTGTAACTCTTTAGATAAGCCTTCCTCAGTCATTTCTGCTTTTTACTTTGAGATATTGTGGTTACAAATTCAATTAGATATTCCATGCCTATTCGTTCTTACTTAATACTAGTTTTTGCCCGCAATTTCGTCCACCAATCTTATACTATATAATACATAATTATAATTAACTACGGTCATTAGTTCAGTATTTTTTGTGTAAATGAGTAACAAATATTCCTTCTTCCATAAGTGAAAACCGTATCAAAATTCGTTGGATGGTTTAGAAGTAGTTAGCGGAGAAATAGACGTGACGGATTTATTTTAAAATTTTAATGAAAGAAATTATGGTTACTCTGGAAACATACCTATATTGGATGACTTAAAATTCTTGATAGTAGTTAAGTATGTTAGTATGTCGTTGGTGAAATTTTGTATTTGGCTGCAATTTTTCCAAATCAAATGCAAGAATTCCAAGCTATCAATTAAATTTACATAATGATATCATGTTTTAAACGCAAGTTGGAATTGCATCTACGATTTTTTATTATTTATTTGAACATTGTCTTTTTACCACATTTAAAGATAATTATACTAAGAATTATATTTTTCAAACAGAAATAAAGTAGAGCAATGTTTTAGTTTTATAAGGATTATGGTTATATAAATTATGTTTGCCTACATATAATTATGAAACTTGCTTACATACCAAAGAAGAATAAACGAAAGTTTGCAAGTCAACAGGGTTAAGTTTCAAATGATCCCAGCAACGCAAATCAGTCAAGGGTTGTCACGCACCGCAATACGGCGCGACTCTCCGTCGACAAGTATTTACGACTTGAGGGTACGGCGGAAAAAAAACTTTTAAAACTACCCACTTTTCATTTCAAACGTAATCTACGGCGAGGACAAATGGTGTTCGGACATGACTGCGCTCGGCTCTCATTTTTTCCTGTTTATTTTTTTATACTTTCCTTTTAGGGTTCCTCGATCTGTTGTTTTAAAGATGTTTTCCATCGTGTCTTTTTAGTAAATAAAATGGAATACCTACTTTGATTTTCATTATATTTTTTTCAACACTCTTATTATTTGCAGATATATTAAGAACTAGCTGGTGTCTGCGACTTCGTCTGAGTTGAAAAATAAATAACGCCTGACTATAAAATATCGCTGTGTCAACGGTAGCGCCACCACAGCGGCAGTTGCGCCCAATTTTTAGGAAGGGGGATTAGGTCATTTCCCTAATGAGAGGTTTTGTATTAAAAAAAAAATTATTACAATATATTCCTAACGTTTATTCGCGTGATGACAGATTCGCTTTACGACAGATTCGCTCTAAGACAGATTCGCTTTAAGACACTAAGCGTTACTGCTAATTTAGCAGTAACGCTTTAAAAGTAGACGATACACACAATGAAAACAGTTCATTTACATTTTTTTCTACTGCAAATAGAGTTAAGTAGTTAGTCTTTGATTCGTATCATGTGAGTTGTCGATTGAATACATCCAGAAAAAGTGACTGTCGACTTTAGATGTCTGTCCTGTTCCACCGAGCCCTCAAGACTACAACGATTTGTACAAACGTCTCACACGACAGCATATTGCGCGACAAGAGTGATGGTCGCGCAAAAATTCCGCCGCCCTTTTAATAAAATATTTACGCCCTCTAGACAGATTACGTGGGGAGACAATGGTTTCGAGATCACAAGTTTTCTCGTCTGAGCGATGTGCGCCGATTTGTCACGGCTACTTCCGAAAGGTACACTAACAATAAGGACTAGAACTAACTACGATTTGTATAAAAAAATCCATTGCACAACTTATGTTAGTTTTTTCAAAGAGAGTTCAAGTTAAATGTGAGTTTTTTTAATGTTTGACGACACGTTTGGTCTAGTGGCTAGTAAACCTAGCTGTTAACCTAACGGTCGCGGGTTCGAATCCCGCTAGGGGCAAATGTTTTCATGCGTAAACATTTTACCACTTGAGTCATGGATGTTTGTATTTATAATATGTATGTATTTATAAAAAAAAAAAAGGTAATCTATGTATTATATCAACTGTCTGGTATCCATAATACAAGCATTATAGTTGCTTACAGTGGAACTAGATGGTGCTGTGTGGAATGTGTCAAGATATTTATTTATTTATTATTTATTTATTTGTTTTTCAATGTTTTGCATAAAAATGACGTCCAACAGTGCATGTCCAACATGTTAATACATTTTAATGAAAACTTTAAAAATTACTAAATTTATTTTATTTAAAAAATATCTAAAGTTCATGTGATATTATTATACTTTTGGCACTTAATCTGCCTAATATATAAATAAATAAATAAATCTACACTTTTACAATTGGAAAAATTGCTCGGAAAAACGTAAAAATCCAATTTTTCATTTTCCCTCTATCGTTACACTCCCCGGTTACAATTAAAATATTTCAATGAAATAATGATGTTATTTTTGTTTAAATTACACATTAGCTGTCACAGACCAATATATTTAAACAGAATAATGTCTGTCAGGTCCTTTTGTCCAGGTCAGCTAACATGGGATAAATTTGTCGATTGCACCCTTGTCCACTACAGGTTGTTAGTTCTTAAATATAGTCTTATGTTACGTACCTAAATAGAACCTACTAACTAGCACATCAGTCGATTAAAATATAGTGAAACAAATCGAAAAATTCAATATAAAATATCTATAGTTATCCATCTCTTGGGAAATTCGTATCAACATATTCACATTTCCCTACCCTGTCACTCTGGAAGATGAAGCCTTCCCATCCAATACATCGGCTGGTGGAAATCTTAATTCAATACGGTGCGACAGCGAATGATTTATACCGGGAAGCAATAGCTGATCAGCGCTGCTAAAATGTTGCATATAACCGAATCACTTCTCTACACTTCTTTACACATAGCATCGCGAACTGTATGTTCGTATTTCACATTATTCTAACATTATAAATATCACATGGTTTAGTTTTTTGTGGACAATGTCAAACAACTTACCTACATAATTGATTAATGTTCGCTGAGTACTTTTTTACTTTTTTAAACTTTGATATATCTTTTTGTACATATCTTTAACTGGAGTTGGTAAGTGAGTTGAAAAAAAAAAAACTATGTTTAGATTAATATTACTTTAGTTAGAGTAGGTAGAACAATTTTCATAGAGCGAAAGAGAGTACGCGAAACTTCATGAATATATTATGTAATATAGAAGTTGTTTAAGATCCTTAGTTATAGATATGAAAATAGTATTAAATAATATTATTTTTATAAAATAACAATATTTTTGTTCGCTATAATATTTAGATAATATTATATAATAAAATAATAATAAAATAAAAATTATTTGCTGTTAAATTCACATTTGAAATCAACTAATAAAGCACAAAACAGTATTATTGTTGCCATGGCACCTTAAATCGAAAGGAAAATTTAAGAAAAGCATTAATTTAGCAGCTTCTTGAGCAGCAGCGGATTCGAAAATTAATTTATTCAATAAGTAAGATTAGTCTATTTTAATTTTATACCTACTATTTCATATTTTAGAATCAATTCGTAGTTGTAAACCGTTTTAGGCGCCTGGTTTGGCTTGCAATACACTCAACTTGCAAACACCTGAGCTCAATCACATTACCTCCTGCTCTCGTGGCGAAAGGATTTTTTGCAGGTTTTCACGATGTCTTTTTGGCTATAGTCCATTTTTTTATTTGCGTGCGTCGCCAATGCTAATTACTTTTGACGCCAATGCTTGATTCACAGCAGACATCTTACAATTACAAGATGTTTTTCATATTACTTTTCTATTGAAAAAGTTAGGAAGAAACAAACTATTTTATTTACATTCTCTCTACTACTTTGAAAGGTGATGAGCAGTCAGTGTTAGATTATGATGTGCGTATAAAAACAAGTTACACAAACATGAAAGCATGCCTAAAGAGGCATTAGTTTCCAGCTATTTCCTAACACGAAGAAATTTTTTGATTTGCTTGAACATCAATACCCTGATATATATAATTTGAAATTTTTTTATGCTCGCCACAAACCATTTCTTCTTATTTATACAAGTGATTAATTTTATTTAATATGAAATTCATAGCATTATGTTCTGGTTACTGTCATCTGGTTCCATGGTGTAATGGTTAGCACTCTGGACTTTGAATCCAGCTATCCGAGTTCAAATCTCGGTGGAACCTGTATTTTTATAGTAATTAATGGTTCCCCTTGTAGATACGATGAGATAAATGTCGGTTCTCTAGCAAATGTTTTTTTACTAAACACATAGGTAAGTGCTCGACACCCAATTTTAATTAACGACAAATCGGTTTCACTCCCTTTGTAGCTGTATTTTAAAATAATTATAAATATCTTACAACATATATTTATTCATGTGCGGAATATGAAATCGAAAATCAGCTCATTGTTGCATTTTAATATATTAAATTAAAAATTGAATCACAATAACATTTATCGATTTAGAAGGCAATAAGACATTATTGATATCCATTTAACAATTGCAACTCCTATATTTGAAATATGGCAACATCTAGGAGTTCAATTAACGAAGTCCCGTTATTAATGGTGCTCCCGGGCGTCCGATTAAACTCAATCTCCTGTAATCCGTGGCGGTCGGGTGTTGCCAACATTATGATTGTAGAGGGAAATTTAACCTTATTTTTATGACTAAGAGAAGTTTGACTAAAATGGGACTCCAAAATTTAAGTAAGTACCTACTTAACTATTTTTCATAAGTAGGTGGCATGTATTTAAAAATACTGATTTTATAATCTTGTACACGTCCTAGGTCCTAGGACGTACAAAAAAGTAAAAACAGTATCTTAGGACTTAGGATATATAGGATACCTACGACATATTGCAAAGGGCTTACATTCTAGGAGGAACGGGGCACACTGAACCACATTGAGAGTAATCAGTCTTAATGATTAGGACACCGAAAACAATAACTATATATATATATATGTATTCATTTTTAAGTTTGGATTATTCTATAATAGTTCATATTAAATATTTATATATATAACTGCGACCCGCCCCCGGCTTTCTAGACTTAGTAGTTTTTGTTGAGCGTTTATGGTCAATCAGGACATTAGATATATGATATGTGAATTTATAAGTAGATATAAAGTATAGATAGATGAATTTATGTTTTACTTTTATCTATCCATGTATGTGTTTGGAAATTTTTTAAGCAGACTGTTTGTTGGGCAGTGGCAACATCGGGGCGTTTAGCGCGGGGGAAGAGAAGGCACGCACTAATTACCGAAGAGAATTCAATGCTATAAATCACGGACATAATATAACTGCGCGCGGCAGTCGTCGCGTCGTACTGGAATGCAGACCCAAAATCCAGTAAGGGTCGCTGCCTACGGTCACACATACTGTTTGAAATTCGAATTTCATTCGCTATGATCTGGGCGGCCTGTTATTTATTTACATACTTATAACAATATTTTATATTATGTAACAACGAACCAAAAAGAGTGTTAAGAAAAATTTAAAACACTATAAAATTTATTTAAAATTAGAATACTTTTCCCCGACAAAAAGGTACTTTTCCTGAGGTGATCTGAAAATAAAATTAAAAATTTCTAAATATGACGAAAATATATTATACGATTGATCATGGGCAATAAAGATTGAATAATTTCGAAAGTTTGTTGCTGTATGTCCAAAGTTAGTAAGTATAAATAAAAATGTATATTTTAGAATGCATTTTGTAAAATAATTTCAATTAAATTTCGTTTAATAGAAGTTTAAAAAATAAATAGAATTAATAGAAGTCTTTTTATAGTGTTACGAACTATTTTAATAGCTTTACACATATTCTAAATTCAAACCTAAATTCTAAATAAAAAATTCTAAATTCGAATCGCCAACGGCTGCGTTCAGTAAAAGCATTCCACGCTGCGAGTTATTTATGAACAGTCACTGAGCTATGTAATAATCTGAGTAGGGATTTAATTTGTCGGACTGATTTCACACTAGAGTGGGACAGAGAGGCGCATGTTATTTAGCAGTGAGTTAGAAGAGGACGGAAGAGGGTACGTTGAAATCGTTAGCGGTTTCAGCAGACAGGCCGTAATGGGAAATCGGAGATGCGAATTTATTTTCTCGGTTCTTTTAAAGGCCGAGTAAATAGAGAGGATTTGTTTCTGTGTGCTTGGGTCGAACCGTCGGGTTTTCCTTTAACTCACGTACTGAGGAATCTCTAATTTGTTGGTTTGGTTTTAACCACTCCGTTTTGACATCTTGTTACTTTTGATCCACTTGATGGTTGGTGGCTTATCGTCGCCTATTAACACAAGCAATGCCACAGTGCTGCAAGTGCACTGTCCACCATAAGATTAAGGATAAGATATTCTTCGTAATCTGCTCTGGCACGGCCTACTCGCGCACCGAAACACAACAGCACACATGTTGTTATTTTACGGTGTTATTCTCTAATAAGGGGGTGGTTACTGCCGCCAGACGGCAACCCGTCTGGGTACTGTTACTAATAAAATAAATAATAATTTACTATTTCTAATACTTAGTATTGAAATAAAAAGGCGTACTGCCGGCCAAATCTTACTTAAAAATTAAAATCATCCGTATTAGCAAATAAATTAGTGTTTTTTTTGGAAGTTATATCATGTTTATAATATATTGTATACCCACACATTTAATTTACTTCTCAAAGAATGCATATACCTAGCTTTATTTGTACAGAGCTCTCCAATAGCCCTCTTTTGCTATTAACATTTAACAAGTGGATTTCTCTAAGAAAAAGTGTCTCTAAATTTTTACAGCGATCCTAATATCCCTGTTCATATGTGTGCGTGAAAATAAACGAGAAAGCATTTACATCGGAACGTTTTAAAGCAAATACAATAGCTTTTAATCCTATTGTCGCAGAGGTGCGTTGGGCGATTTAGCCTGATTAATTAGTATAGAACAATGAATGTGGGACCAGTACTGCCAGACCCATTCACCCTCCCCCAGCAGAAGATTACATGAAGCAATCTGAGGATTTCAGTAGAGGTTCAGGTGTCAACATTTATTGGTTACGATGTGGTAGACGAGAGATACATGTAAGCAAAGGACAATTAAGGTTACTTAATGAAATACGGAGTACTTCAAGACATTAGGGAATGATTAACCGCTGGGTGTTTATTATTCAAGTTAAAGCTTTAGTTTCAAAATAGTACTTCTTGTGGTTCCTCAATTTTTCAAAAAGTAAGTTTTTATACATAAATGAGGTATAGTGATAGATGTTGCTATTGTGGCTTTAAGACATACATAAACCCTTTATTGTCGATAAGGTTACGGTAATTTTTTTATATCAACTACTTTAATCCTTAATCGTATATAAAAAGATAACAGTTAAACCCCGTATTATCTTTACCTCTTGTTAATTGCAATTTTTGTAAAACTATATAGAATAGATGTAGGTACCTAATCTAACAACAGAATGTGAAATTTGAACCCCATTATTAGTGATGCGGCACAGTTTTGCGAGCACTTGTTTCACCACTCGTTAGTCCGACTCCATTTGTTTGCCGCAACGCGACCTAATCCCGGGATTGTCCCGGGATAATCCCGGATCACGAATCATGACACTATTGTTGTAAGTGTGAAACCGACACAAATAGGCCTACGGCTTTGCACACCCTCAATGTAACCCCGGACTATGCTTTGAATAATCTAATTTGAACTCTGTTTTCTTAACACAAAAGTTGCATCTTCCTCAATCCGCGTTGAATTAGCGGATAGTAGAAATTCGAGTCCATATTAAAAATCTCTCAGATTTATTTTAAAGGAATTTCAACTTTCACTGTTTCAGTTTACGGTCACAATTCAATTGCTATCAATTTGGTTTATATAGCTTTTGGAACTATACCGTTTAGACACCAAAATGTGCATACACCTATTGAATGAATTTTTATTTACACTCATTGTGCGTAGTTAATAACGAGATTATTTTGCAGCTATTGGGGTAGTTTGTTCAAATATTTGCCATAGATGTTAAATGGACCGTAAAGTTTGCGAAAGTTACACACAGTGATCACTAACATTTTACGTAATGCGTAGTAAGTATTTCGTAAGAAAGTTCAACGTCGCTCAACCAGCAACGACTATGGAAAGGGCTATCATTGAACTATATGTTATTAGGGCTATGCTTGGGGTTACACTGCGTGATCAAATCAGCGGGCCTATTCTATCTGTGGTTTTTAAAATCTATCGACTCCAATCTCGATATTAAATTGGAACTAATACTTTGTCAAATGTAAAAACCACACAATTACGCGCCAATAACTTCATCGACATGTATAACCACGGTAAAAAGTCATAGACATTTTGACAAGTGCTTAGTGAATATCAAAGTAGACAATTGTCGAGTTTATAACCGCATCAAGTCGATAACCTAAGTTACCGACATAAGCCGGCGGATCAGTAAATTGAAGTTACAATGGGCAGGATACATAGTACTGAAAGCCGACGGCCGCTGGGGCCGGAAGGTTCTCGAATGGAGGCCACGGACCGGCAAGCGAAGAAGGTGGACAGACGAACTGATAAGGGCCGCTGGTCGACTGTAGATCCAGGAAGCTTTTGACCGGTCATATTGGAAGATTATGGGGCATTGGACCGGCAGTGGCTTATGTCTAGCAGCCGACGTCCTGCGGCTGAGATGATGATGATGATGACGTGTAAGTATATCATAATATTTTATTATTATATATTTTACTAGCGACTAGCTCCCGGCTTGGCCCAGGATGCAATTTTTTTTATATACACAACGCTTTCTTGTTTATCACTCTTTCTAAATAACGGTTTACCAGAGATGACATTTAGTTGTCGTGTTCTTTCTGACTAACCGATAACTATTTGGTGTGCAAATATTGACATCTTGAATCTCGACATCATATTACAATATCAGTGCAAAGCCGGGAGCGGGCCGCTTGTATACCTATAAATTACTACCTCATGACTAGATAATAATTTATTGCTCTCATCCATTGATCTGTTCCTATCTTGTTGATGATAATAAATAATGAAATATATTTTTTAATAATAATTTTATATAATGACTATTTTGCTTTGGCTACATAAATATAGCATATAACTATTTAACAATGTAATGAGCGTCTCTGTTTCCTGTTTCACGGAAAGATTACACAACATTTGTCTAGGTAATTCCCTCGATATTCACGTGTTTACTTCATGATTTATTTTCTTGTTATTACAAACAAATAATTATTTTAATTTGTATCACGGTTCATTATATGAAGTAAAGGAGAAGCCTCACTTGATTGTCATTTGTTCACTATTAACTAATATAGAACAGGATCCGAAGAGAGGCCGTCCGTTTGTTTAGCAGACGAAAAGTACATTTTATCAATTGTTATCTATAAGAAAATAAATCACGATTGTGATGCCTATTAAAATAGGCTCATGGATATCCTAAAACTCTCTATTGCCTATTATTACCTCTACTACCTATTATGGAGATCCTTCTCTATTACACTACACAGTATGCTTAATATGCTTTGCACATCTTTACTGGTACCAATTTCTTATGTGACATTTAAACAAAACTGTACGATTTCTGTTATGTTTAATTATATCTCCTGGTAATGTTAATTGTCTAGAATTTTTTATTATCTAACAACAACTTATATATATATAACTAGACTCAATAATGTACGCCACCACGTGGCAATTACCTATGTGGGTCATCAATTTGCTTCCTTCAGCAATTCATTTAGGCTTTAACCTAAATGGATTGCTGGTTTCTTTCTGACATATAGTTTGCTGACAGATGTTACATATATTGCTTATTATGATAAGTAGAGACAAAGCACACAGCGTTTCGCAGTTATAAACTGGATTTGGATACAGTAACCTAACCAAGGCGATCGTAAAATAACGCGACATAATGTTCAGTGAGGAATTAAGGGTTGTCAGAGCCCATTGCCCTAAAAAACCTTATACTTTATTCTAATGAGCCTTATAGCATTGCTTGTCTTAATTGGCGACGGTAGCCAGTTACCATCAAGTGGACCCTTAGCATGCATATCAATATAATTTTCTTTTATAAAAAAACTTTCGAGCTTTTGAGGCAAAAACTTCTTGCACTTCCACTCTATTTATTATATTATAATTTTTTATGCTATTTACTTCATATTATGATGATCAAGTATACAACGTGTTTCAAAGACGTAATGTTGACGTGTCGTAAAGTAAAAAGACAGTTTCGAATTCATTGATATCCATCAGATAATTATCGCCAAGCCGCTTTCACGATGCCCCTGGGTGTCGCATGCGACATATATCGCAGGAGATGTGTAGGTACCTTAATGCCATGTAAATTTATTTTATTTGTCGCAGAACCATTACGTGTATTGCTTTCGATTTGGGATCTGAGTTTTATTGAACGTAAAATTGTATATTATTATCTCCCCGTGTAGAAGGAGATAGTCCTTGAAATTTATTTGTGTTTAAACTTTGTTTAAGTCCTGCAGTTATAAAATGAACAGCCTTTGGCGACAGTAACCACTAAAGCAACCTTAATATACCAGCATTCAATCGTCTCTCCTCACCAAGACGTTTAAAGCATTAAGACTTTTTATTCAATTAGAGTTGATAATGTAGGTATTTGTATTTTCCCCAATGTCTTGTGTGAATTTACCATCAACGGTGGTCATTTATCATGTAGCTATATACCAGATTAGGTAGAGCTATCCACCATTGTTTAAACGAAAAGACTTTGTTAGATATTATATGTGCGGATGGCAATAAAACGTTGTTCATGTTTAACGTAATGTAAAGTATATACAACTATTAAATACCCTAATACGTAAACATAATAATATTAAATACCCTACATTACATACTTGTTACTGAGTATCAATGTAAAGAGCTCCGACAATAAATTGCTATTGTCGGAGTCACGCACTTTCTTTATTTATATAGGTTAGTACAAATTCAGTGGTAAGTGCAATGTTTACTGACTATGTCTGTGAAAATGATCGGACTTAGACAATTTGTATATACAACTGGAATTCGAATTTAAATCTGTTCAAACGACAGACAGCTGGTATACAATATTTATGAGTTATTATAAGTTGAATAAATGTAAAGTTTAAATGTAGAACGATTATAGAATTTGAAAATGGTGTAAGAGAAAATGAAATGTTGATTATACTTAAAATATCTATCTTACAAACGAAACAAACAAACTATTGATTTAACATGTGTATATATGTAAGTAAATTTTAGGTGAACTGAACGATTTTCGGCTGAATCAGATGTTTACATTGCACAAATATATTACGTGTTTTTACAACAATAACAATATTTTTATACAATCTAAGGTATCTTATAGAATTTTTCATATATTATTTCACACTTATTTCATGTCTATTATTTTATTATTTAACTATTTATATATTTAAATTATTAATTTTCACACCTGAATTTAAAGAACAGCAATCCACTACGTCATTAATGTTGCTTTTATAGTTCTAACACAAATTAAATGATAAATTTGAATTGTTTAAATCATAGATTAAAATCTGAGAGTTTAGTACCTTAGAAAATACCCGTAATTTTAAATGATTTCTGAATAGGTACGTACGTATAGATGTACAGACAACAATAGGTTTCATCTCCTATTTTTTTTTGTAAAATATAAATAAGTATACAATAATTTTCATAATTTTCCTATTTTTTTTTTGTAAAATATAAATAAGTATACAATAATTTTCATAAATAAGTATTTTTTGAAAAAATCAGTGTTTATCTTAAAAAAATAAATTTATCTTTCAAATATTCAATGACAGTAAATAAAAATCTTCCCACAAATTGTGGCTTCCAAATATGTATTTAATAAATGAATGAAGAGTTAGTAAATAAAAGTCTGTCGACTTAATATATATTTCGCTTAGGACCTCTTTCACCATGTGTCAAGTAGGCTAACCGCTATTTAAAGTCACCGGTAACCGGGAATGAAGGAGATGATATACCTTTGTTTGTACGGTAAAAGTACCAAACATTAAAAAGAAAATAATAAAAAAAAAATTCAGTAAACCGAGTGCATAATTTAATAAAATATAAAATTATTTCTAAAAGTAACTAATCAACATTTTATTTGTAATTGGTGAAAGAGGCCCTTAGAGGAATATATTATATTTTAATTAAAATATAGTCCGGTCATTTTAAATAATATCATGTCTGTTGCTTGTGAATAGGTTACATATACAGTTAATTGTTTACATATACAGTTTTTTTCTTTGTTTCTTTAACCACAAACGCAGGTAGGAGTAAATCACACAAACGTTGCATGACTGCCGGCAGTAACCCGCGTACACTTGGGACAAATACTGATCAATTATTCTTGATAATTTGTTGGTCTCCGGACAACTAATTGTACACATATATTTCAATTTGCACTCCATACGAGGTAATTACTATTAAGTTTTAAACGACTCGTGGCAACGTACAGTTAACTCAAGAAAGAAATTAACACAGTTAAAAATACCTATAAAATATGTGCTGCCAAATAATATAAGTAATAACACAAATGCTGGATCAAAAACACACAAAACATTACAATTATTATGAAATAATAATATAATATAACAATTTATATACCAATTTTAATAATATATTATTAATTTTTCAACGCGGACGAAGTCGCGGGCACCAGCTAGTATGACTATAAATACGAAAGAAAAAAATTCAAATCATGAGTAACTAGGTACACAAATACTTCCCACCTAATTATTACACAAGTTACCCTTTTGTAAATTATTTTGGTTTTACCATTTTTATAATAATTTTTTATTATGGTTTGGAAACTTGTTATAAGGGACGCATTAATGTGAGTATATTTAAAGATTTCGTCGTATTTAATAATTAAATAATAATAATAAATATCTTCACACATTCCACACAGCACCATCTAATTCCGCATTAAGCAACTAATGCTTGTATTATGTATACCAGACAGTTGATATAATACATAGATTACTTTTTTTTTCATAAATACATACATATTATAAATACAAAACATCCATGACTCAGGTACAAAGGTAAAATTCAACACATAAACATTCGCCCCTAGCGGGATTCGAACCCGCGACCGTTTGGTTAACATATAGGGTTACTAGCCACTAGACCAAACGTGACGTCACTGTCTCTATGACTATTAGATATAAAGACATATTTTTGTTAATTAACACGAAGGCTTACATCATGTATAGGCTTACATCTTATCTTCTTCATTTAAGTAGGTACCTATATATTCAAAGCTGGTCGCCATTTCTGAACGTCCCCGTCTGCAATCCCCTTTGAAAAAAAAAATGTATTACGCAAAAAAATATGAATAAGAAAAAAGTGCCGTACCTGAATATAAAATAACCTCGCGACGAGAATGATTGATTCCATATAAGGAGTGATGTCGCATATAATATTGATGGGTAGAAAGCTCGTAAAAGAACCCTTGAATATCACTTGACCATCGCATATGCTCTTTACATAATTTTCCCTACCACGCACCTTGATTCTTTGGTATATTTTGTACTAAGTAATAAATATAGTAGACATCAATATATATTTTTAACTTTCTTTTAATAAAATAAGTATTAATCATTTATTTAGTCAATCATCCATTATACTAGTCGGCTATTATACGTTCTATTTCAACCACTTGTTATAGAAGCATATGTTTATAGGTATATTTCGACCAAAATTCGATCCATGTTGTATGTATTAATACTACCGGCTTTTCCTGGGGTGCAATTTTTATAATAAATAATTTACTTAATCCAGCCGATAAATTACCTTACACCGCCATGCCATCTGTGAGAATCTCATGGAACTCACAGTTGTTTTAAAACTTATTTTAAAAGTTATCTGTGAGTTCCATAAAATTCTCACAGATGGCGGGTGTAAAGTAATTTATAACTCTCATATAATTAACAAATAATTTGCAATAAAATAATACTATAAATTGAGATAAAAACTATCTTATATTTTAAGTTGGACCGAATTACACATAGTTATGAAAGTTTTATCAAAATCGGTTCAGTGGTTTAGGAGTTCATCGAGGCCACACAACATGACACGTAATTTTTATGTATATAAAGATAGTTATAGTATGCAACGCCATAGGTATGGTAAATTCCTACTTATTTTTATCTGCTTCTCTATTCTACACATTTACTCTACATTCTAAATACATATGAATCAGATCTTTATAAAATATATACCTACACTGAGTAATATATAAAATTCATATGACTGAAATGAAAGGAAATAAATTTTTATTGACCTATCACTTAGTATCAAATTGACTGTCGTAAATACGGCAAGGTTTGTCGTATTTATGACAACACATAAAGGTCGAATGTAACGTAGCTAACAATTTTTTTACTGCAGTAATCACTTTTCATGGCGAATTCAATATGGTATTTATTTTTATATTAATTTAGTTACTTTTAACTTTAGAAATAAAGTATTGTATGTGATAGATTCTCGGTTTTCTTCATATAAGTGTATATATACATATAATTCATGAAATTTTCCACTCCGTGCGAAGCTGGGGGCGGATCGTTAAGTAAGACATCGATTTTATGAAAATTGTATGAAGACTTTCTCCAATGATTTCATATGTATATTTAATTTTTTCCCGTTTTATATTTTTGTTCTTCTTTCATGTGTATATATGTATATATATGTCTACGATTTTACTGTAAATGGACAGTAAACCCGTACCGAAGTTCAATGATCTTTCTGACATTTGATTTACGGCCCGAGTCCGCAATAGCAGTTATATCAATTTAATGGATCACATTGAAATTCAAACGGCGGTGTCAGGACAGGAATCAATTACAGGGCGGCCGTGGAACATTCAAATACCTCCCCCACGAGCTTCACGACACGCCCGCTGATAGAAATGTTATTGAAGAATGCGCGTGTGACAGAATGCGGCCCAATATTCTTTCTACAAGTTTTTTCTAAAGATGCTTCTCAATGCGATATGTATACGAACAAAGCTGCTTTCAATTCTGGCCTTTTCAATTGAGCATTTAATATTTTTATTTTCATTTCTTTAATATAACTAAACTTATCTATCGATCTATAGAACCATACATGCGGTGTTCTCTGCCATAGATAACTTAATAATTTTTATATTCAAGCTAAAGTGCTTGAGTCTGCTATTTAAATATCTTGCCCCCATTCAATGAGAGGAAGTAATGTCACAAATGAGATTTTTAAACAATTGAAAAACATTTAATGAATCATCATGAGGATTGCTGTTGATTATAATGTTGATCATTCATTAGTTTTTGCGTGAAAAAGGAAACATCTATGCTAACAAACTTTCGCACTTATGGATTCTTTTATTATTTCGTCTGTGCATATTGGTGACTATGCGCTTTCTCTGTGTATTTACCTTACAAAATTGGTTCGAATTTACATTAAATAACTGTAAGGTAGTGTAGTAACTATATTTTACATATAATTCATGTCTATTATTGGTCCATAAATGTGTAAAGCTCTCTCGATAGAGATAGCAGTGCGGAGTGTCCACACAGTTCGGTAAGCCACCGAAAATGGCGACAAGAGGACCATTATGTAAATTATCAAGATTACGACTATGGCAACGGGATATTATAATGGACTTGGAGGCGGATGATACGATTGGGCAGGTGTAGGGCGCGTAACCTACCCGGGCGTAACTCAATACGCAACTTGGACGCCCTTGTGATAACTAGGGACGTCACTGTAATCGCTGCAATACATTTGTATCGATAAAGCTCTTTGAGTAATATCGATGAGTTGATGTAATCTTTATATTAAGTATTATTATTTATTTGTAAGTTGGTAAAAGTTCGCCACGGTTTCTTTCTCTTGTTGACTCTATTAAGCTAATTTAGAGTTTCCGCTGGCGTAACTGGCAGCACTCTAGTGTGTAACAACTTCTTAGTGAGACTTCTCATCAGGCAGGGGAGGCCAGATTAGTATAAAGTAGGATTCTGAGTAGACCAGTTGTTATTAGGAAGGTTAGGGAAATTCTACATAAAATACATCCGATTTTGAAACGGGTTTCATTAATGGAAAAAAGCAATAAACGAGAGAGGTTTGTATATAATTCAATTTGCATAAAAAATTGCATCCATGCAAAACCGAGAGCGGGTCGCTAGTAATTAATGTATTTGAATAGTGAATGTTGTTTTTAACAATACTTAAATATCGAGCATTTTCAACTTACGAATTCGATTAAATATGAAACCGATGCACGTAAGAAAATTATTGCATACTTGAATCAGAACATGCTAGCTTGAATAAAATTTATTATTACGCCCCATGAGTTGAAAACCCTGGCTTTACCTGAAGAATTAAATATGATATATACCAAAGACCCGCCTACGGTTTCGCATGGATGATTTTTTTTCTGCAAATTATATGTATACAAAATCCTTTCTCATTTATCACTCTTTCCATTACTTAATTTGAGATATACTTTGATGTATTGTAATTAATTAAAGTCGATATCTTAACATATACCGGTCCCATCACTATTCACTAAACTCCCGGAAACTCGCTAAACGGATTCGACATCTCAACTAAGCGACAGTTTTAAAGTATCCCCGCCTTCCTTAACTCGATTCCAATGCGTCTCGAACTCTCACCGGTCGACGTCTTTTATGTAAATTTTTTCACAACCTTACACACGCCGATGAGGAAATTTACATTTTGAAGAAGCTCGCTACAGGAGGCTCTTATAGTGACGGCAAATGGAAATTTGCAACAGCAATTCCCTCGGCACTCAATTTGGTGTCGTGACGCTTTTTCAAATGTCCAATTGAGATGTATGTCGGTAAGTTGATTTGTTGGGGATAATGTATTCACATGTTATAGTGTTTTTTCGATTTTCAGATATTGAAAATGATATTAGGAGAATTCGATTGCCTACTTCTTACTTATAAATATTTTTTTACACCTCAAGACATAAGACAATGTGACGTGGTGCAATATGATATGTGAATATGTGTGTATGTATATTATGTGTACTTTGCAACAATTTGTTTATATAGAGCTTTAAAAGAGTTCTTTGTTGTAGCAAGATAGAAACACCCAAGCAGAGAGTTCTCTTCTTCAAGGATGGTTGGCAGGATAAAATCTTTACCTATTTATACAGTACGCAACGACTTCCTATCCTAGTAATGGAGATAAATCGCGTATTTTTGGATTGCAGTAGTAGGTAAGGAGTAAAAAACGAGATAGGTAACTATATTAAGTGAAACAACTTATCAGAATATCCACTAACCAGCTGTTACAGTACATGAAGAGAGATTTATTAATATCTTTTAATAACAAGGCTTTGATTAAAGAGGAGGTTTAGATTGACTGAAGCTTTGTTTGATTATTTTGTTGAAAAATTGAAAATCTTGGCGCAGCAATGATTAAGTTTAAATTCAATTGGGAATTGAGTAGTTGAAGTATTAATTCAATTTCTGAAGTTGGTGGCCACATATGATTGACCTGAATAGATTCAAAATAACGGATTAGCAAAAGTATTAAAAGCGTATAATTACTTTAGGTAGGTTTTCCTACATTATGAGGGGACTGTAATTGTTGTTTGATGATGACAATTATTATTGATCAACATCAACAGACAACGTATATGGGGACAGCTTGAACCCTGGAGAAGGTAACGTGTTATTTTTCGCATATTTTTCATATACAGGAAAAAGTTTAATAAAACAATGCAATTCACAATTGATATTAAATTCAGAAACGCGTGACTACATGTGAACAGATCACGTCGTCGGCCGGCTTTTAGCGCGTTGATACAAAAGACTCAAAAGATGTTAAGGCATTTCCATTTTCCTCTACTAAAGACAGTATCTACAACACACCTTCAATGAAGTTTCAACTTTACCCTTCTTTATTTTAGTGTTTGTATTGCATATCAAGAAATAAAAATGCAAACGCCAGTGAACCTCTGCTAAGAGGAAACGGATGTTATTTTGAGTGGAGTAAGAATTTCTATCCATAATCGTATATTGCTGTGTTCAGAATTGAATTTTGGCGTTGCGAGGATATTTCGACCTTATCGTGTAGCATTTAAGGTGAGTTTTCTTTCGTTTTACGTGTAAAGCAGGTGAGACAGAGTGCGGAGACAGGGTACAATTTGAATAAATTTGATCGCTTCAGCGGTACCCATTGTGGAAGGGTGAATGATATCGAAAAGTGATATTTGTCGTGATGAAATTGGTAGCTTGCGGATTATCAAGACTTCCATGTGAATTGACTTTATTGTTTTCAATCTACCAAGTAATTCAGGCGGAGTTTTCATAGGAAGATAATATTATTTTTCGCAACTTCCCGTTGGATTAGGATGTATCCGTCGTTTGGTTGCTTGTTGAGTTTGAATTCCTTGGTATATAAACAGTTAATCAGCTCATTAAGTGTACGATTCAAGTACCATGAATATAATTGTACGAATTTATAAGAGATTATATTACAGAATGCAAAACATACCGCATTCCGCAATCACAAACCGGACAGTCCGTCAAACGCTTTAGAGAAGATCACAGTCAAATAACAGCATGAGTCTAGCCGTCTGTCTGTCTGTCTGTTTAATAAAGGAATGTTGTATCTTACTCTCTTGGTGTTGCTTGTGTTCCAGGCATATTTTTGTAAGTGACTACAATGTATTTAAAAACACCACTCTGTTTAATTGCAATGTTGTATAAAAATTTGATTCATTGGTTTGTTTTCGAGCTTAGTGGACACAAACTTAAGGAAGCTAAATTTCTATATAAGTACTTATATAGAATATAGATATTAGTATTTAATTAAAGAGGTTTGCAGGATGTTTTAAAATTGAATTTTAAATTTGAAGTTACAATGGCTAAATAAATGTATATTTTGGGCTTTCAACAATAATTATATTGTTGAAAGCCCAAAATAAAAAATAATTCAATAAAGTTGAACAATCCTG
Organism: Synanthedon myopaeformis; assembly: GCA_944738685.1. NCBI lineage: Eukaryota > Metazoa > Arthropoda > Insecta > Lepidoptera > Sesiidae > Synanthedon > Synanthedon myopaeformis. Next base: position 11,040,271 of record OX122915.1, read on the forward strand.
AATTTACTAATAAAAACTGTAATGTCCAAATTAATGGGTACAGTACATATCTAACAGTTACAAACATTTGAATGGGTTGTTCCGTACTCATCCAATAGCAACTCATCCCGTATCTAATGTCAAAAATAAAATATTAATTACTTTAATACTGATCAACCATCTCAAGATAAAAGCCACAGATTATTCACAATATATAAACTAATTAATTGTCCGGTTCTATATTGCTGTCACTTACTTCTGTCAGTACACAGAGGTAATGTTGCAAGTATAATCTTTATATAATTTTATTGTTTCGTATTTAAGGTTTAATGTTAATTTTGTTATTATAATGTTTTATTTATATAGGTAATGTGTTATTACTCTGTTAATTATTTTGTCAAATACATATAGATGTTGTAAATTTAAAAAAAAATTAAACAAAAAAAAAATCGCCTTAAAAATCAATTGTTTTTTGAATGAATATTAATTATTAACATAAAAGGAAAAATCTTCCTCTTATTAGGTTCCACCGAGATTTGAACTCGGATCGCTGGATTCAAAGTCCAGAGTGCTAACCATTACACCATGGAACCGTGATGCTCCAACTTCGAAATTTACGTTATATTCTATGTTCGATTCAATTTATGACGTCAGACATACATATTGTCTTCACCAATCAAGCTGATAGGTGAAAGGTGAACGAACACGTAGAACGTTTGACCTTATATTCACGGAATCTGCTTATTAGCCTAAATATTTTGTTATGATAACAATAAATTCTGTTTATACAATACTTTAATGTTTAACAACTTAACATTCTCTAACTGAAATGGAAGTTGATAATGAAAAAAAAAATTAAACCGCAGAAAAAAATGAAAAGCAAAAAATAATTTTATTTAACCTTAATAACTAAGTTCTTAAACTAACCGCGCATCACGCTTTACGTAATTAATTAATTTGCTTGTTTGGTGTCGACTCAAAATTACTTAGGTATACTTACATTAGTTTAAGAACTTAGTTATTAAGGTTAAATAAAATTATTTTTTGCTTTTCAGTTTTTCGGCGGTTTAATTTTTTTTTGTTAAAAGTTAATCCAGGTAATACTCTACCTGGATTAACATATAAGATACTTTTTATCCTGGAAAAATGTTAGGTTCCTAAGAAATAGTCTAAAAATATAAAAAAATTAGGCGCCACTGTCAGCGTGGCGGGCGCCACCGTCGTCACAGAAATAAAGATGGCGTACCTTTCATCCAGAAAAAGTCAAAAGTCAAGGACAAAAGTCGCAGGCAAAAGCTAGTATATTCAAAATCGAACATCTCCCTCCAACAGTAATGACACCATAAATCCGTCAGGGCTAGAGTAGAGGGCCGAAATCTTCGGTCAATCTCGCGGGACGGACAATCATCGCCGGTGGCCTGGAAATGCGAGCGCAATACTGCATCTATTATTAACAATACTGATTGCGTACGGAACGCACGTGAATTTTGTTGAATTATATATGCTTGCTATTCTGACCGTATAAGGGACGTACTCAAAATAGTGACCCGTTTTTTTTTTTTTTTTTTTGCACCCAACTTATTAATAATAATAATATTAATAATATTTATTTATTCACAAATCTATAAACATATTGGGTTAAAAACATAATTCGAAGTTATAAACATACAATACAATACAATACTTATTGTCTGTGAATTGGGCATCCCATCTGGAGGCAGTAACCATAGAATACTGCCTCCGTAGATCGAAGTGTTTGTATTAAGCTTAAACCGAATAAGAGAATTTTGAGCCAAATCTAAAGGATTAAATATAAAAGCGATTTCTCCTATTCTTTCATGTAAGTACCATTTCAACCTAATGATATTAAAAATAACACATCTGGGTGTTATAAGTGGTTAAGGATATGGTAACCAGTTAGCTGCTAGTGGATTTTAAGTAAGTTTACTTTCAATTATTGATGTTACCTATCCTATAGGTCCTATAGAATGAATTTGTCATATTATTTCAGTATAAGAGATTCAGTGAGATACCTAAGAAACCACGTTCTCTAAAAATTATGGCAGATGTGGTAAAATCATGCATAAACTGATAATTTTGTTTACTTAATTTTTTAAAATATTAAATGAGTTATTCAGCAGTACTACCAAGAGTACTAAAGAGTACTAAAGAGTACTAAGGAGTACTAAAGAGTACTAAAGAGTACTAAAGAGTACTAAAGAGTAACTAAAGAGCAGTACTAAAGAGTGTCATTTGTACTACCAGTAGTACTAGTGATACAAACATTGTAGCATTTGTATTACCAGTAGTACTTCTTGGTACTGTAACAGCGGGTAAGTTTTAGTAGATATATGAGAAATAGGTATAGAGTTTTACTAGATATATTATTGTTGGATTTAATTAGTTACTTTTAAGTAACTAATAATTTGCACATTTTCGGCTTAACATTTTTATTGCCTAATGTTAGAATTTAAAAAAGGTTATTTCATTTTCACATTTATTAGAATAGCCACCTATCTATCTAGTAGTCCGTCGACCTATCTGTCTATCTTTACATAGGTAAAAACAACACATTATTTTGATTTTTTTTTTTTTACAAATATCAACAGAGTTCTCTTAAAATAAAAGAAACACTCGGTGCCTGCGTTAAAACAATAGCAAAAGCACGAATACGTCCCTGTGCTTGTTGTACTGCGTGCTAACAGGCGTTTAGCGTCCACTTTATTCCCCTGAGACAGAGCTCCTTTCCGCTCTATTTCTAAATCTAACAATGTTTTTTCGACATGTACCGGTCGTAATCAAATAAAAGCTGAATTCAACATATTTATAAGTATTAGGCGACTCGGAAAAATGCTTGTTTAAAAAACGGAAAAAAAAGCTTTCTAGTGCACTGATGTATTATTTTATTTCATTAAGTGTCCGATGGACAAGTGCAGAAATAAGTTGAATAAAATATAATTAACTTCTTTTAACGAGTAGCTTTCAAGTCCGTACGTGGTGTATAGACTTTGTTTAATTTTTTTGACTAGTCGTGTAAATATATACCAATAAATTAATTAAAATTAATTTATACACTCTTAGCACATTATTACCAACTAGAAAACAGTCCCTGGCATCGCATGGATGCAATTTTTTCTTTAATTTATATTACATACCTTCCTCATTTATAGTTCTTTCCATTAGTGAATACCATATCCAAATAAGTTGGGTTGTTTTAAAGTTAGCGGGGTAACAGACAGAAGCGGAACAGAGCTTTATTTTATAATATGTACTTATTATTATTCCCTAATAACATAATAAACGAATACAAAGGCAAACGTATGCGAAATTATTTAAAATAGAACTATCAATATAAAAAAATTATTGAACCATAGAGTAGCTAATATCCGTAAACATAGAATAATAAATGTACAAGGCAAGGCTAAAATTAAAAATAAATATGTGAATGGTCTGTGTTAACAATGCACTTGATCAATTTGGTGCCGCCCTTTATCAACCATTAGGTTAATGATAACATCGATCATAACAGTGCAAACAATAGTTTATAGGATGGACAAACATTCTGTTGTAATAATCAGGTGATTCAGTTAATTGGATTAAGTCTTCTTATATACTATTATTTGCTGGTGAAGTATACCCTTTTAAAAGTATTTTATTTATGCTTTTTGTTTACAAATAAATATATTGTTCAACTGTTTTAATGAATTGTTTCATTTTATTATGTTTATGTATTTATTTCTTTACTTAAATTAAATTTTTTATACAATAAAATTATATAAAATTAATAAATATTTAAAAAAATAATAATTAAAACTAGTATTCCGTACGTAGCGAGACAAGGCCCAACGAAAATTTGGTAAAAGCTTTTAAAAAGACGACGAAAATTTTATTCACAAAAATTTTACACAGGATTATCTCTAAGAACTTGATGAAGGAAACTGTTTTATTGCAAGGTTTAGAGAATAAGACAAGAAACCTCACAGTTTATCAATTTTAATGAGACCCATTTATTTTTTGTATATAATATTGTGTATAATGGTGGAAGTGGACCGAGTGTGATTGCACTTATGCATTGTGTGTCCATACATCATAAATATTTACCATAAAGTCCAAAAGAGATGTCTCGTTTCATACAATGTATTTCGTAGCAAATTCATTGTATGATTACTTCACTGCAGATTTTGTCCCAGGCAGCTTTCGCGAATTCCTAAGTGGATTAATCGCAAAAAGCAGTAAGCTCTAGTTACAAAACAGAAATTGGATAGTCCAAAAATATTATTATGTAAATGTATTACAACGAGCGTAATGCTGATCTTAATTTAATTTGTATTTTGTCTTAAAAAGCCGTTGAGAGAGCACGATTTGCTCTTCCCTCACAGACTTCTTAAGTTACTGATTGTATTAAGAGACAATAAGGTTGTGAGTAGGTACACAAAGTGACGAAAGAAGCCGAGTTCATATTTGTACATTCTATTATAGATTCTTTCTATAGTAGTGTCTAAATTTCTTATTTTTCTTCATTTGAATGTTTCTTATAGAGTTACTTTTACAGAAAAAAGGATCCCTTTTATAAGACTTACAATTTTTATTGAATTATTTACTTACATGGATTTTGAAGTATTACAACTACTCTGTGCTGAAAAAAAAATACAAGCAATTATAGCCCGAATAACTAAGAGAACGGATCATTAATGTCTAGCTTGTAGAATGTCCACTACTGTACATATTATGCGCCCCCAATACTAATAATTTTCCAATAAGTCAGAAGCAGCCTGGACCCACGGCCTTCTGTAAAAGTAGGTTCCGTATTTTTATATTATATATATTTCATGTTAAGGCCGTCAGACAGGCTGACAGTCCACTTGATGGCAGCTAGGTGGCTACCGTCGCCTATAACACAAGCATCGCCAAAGGTGCTGCAAGTGCGCTGTTGAACATAGTAGTGTTGAGGATAGGGATTAAGAAGGAATGGGCTCTGGCTTCCCATACTCACTCACCTTAACACAATAGCACACCTGCTGTTATTTCACGCTGATATTCTATAAGTGAATGGTTACTGCTGCCAGACGGGCTGGACAAATATCTGCAAAAATCAGTGCGAACTGCCACTACTTGCCAGATCCAGATAAGATAGAATTTTGAAAAGTTCATTTCCATAGTTAGCCGTGACGGGAATAGAACCCTGGACCCCCAAGATAGAACGTTAAGGCAAGCACCTTAATGGGCTAATCAAAATGAAAAACAATATTTTAAATACATAGTCATTTATTTAAGTGACAATATTTAATAACTTGTAATATTTAGGATATAATGATTGCACGTAGGTCTTTGGATTCGTTACATAACTATTAATTAATATTTTACAATATTTACAATTGAATATACATTTAGTATTACATTTATTTAACTAGAATTAGACTTGTAGACATTATTTATAACAAAATTATAATATTTTTATTTTAGCGTATTACTTGTATGACAAATTTAATTAAGAGCTAATAGAATAGCTTTGGTAATCAGCTTTTAGAGTCGTAAAACCATCTTTAGGTACAGCTATATAAAACCGATCATAGTGGAATCTCTTCGGGTCATACATTTTGTATACTTTTAGATCAAGATAAGTTGTTTTGAAGGACATATCATTAGTGTCAAATTAAATAACTTCTGCACACTATTCTGAATCAATGCCCTATTCTGGTCTAAAAGTATTAACAAGATAACCTCGGGACTCCGCTATGTTCGGTTAATGAATTTTACTATAAAATTATGATAATTCTTAGTAGATAACATATATTGGCATTGATTAGGTAATAGTAATAAGTGCTGTGGTTAATTTTCTCTTACAGTCCAGTGCTAATGTTATTGGATCATATATCAAGAGGGTTGTTTGATGACAGGATGTTGGCAGAATTTTTAACATCTGCGGATGATAAGAAAGCGGATGCAGATTTTAAATTTTTAAATAGATTTAATTTTTAATGCAAAATAAATGATTGAAATTAATCATTTCAATAAATTTTTATTAAGTTGGTAATCATTTAGAAGAAAATTTAAACAATTTAAATTTATAAACTGAAACAATTCATATTGGCGAAATACGCCAGATTTAGAATTAGCACCATATTTGCATCCGCAAAAGATTTGTATTGATTATTGTAATTCCCTTCTAAATCGTTGCGAAAGCTTCGTATGCGAATATCCGCCACAACCCTGGTTGGCTACAATTGGTAATAGGTATATTGTAATTAGTGACATCTAGAAAAATAGATTCTAAGACAGTTAAGTGTTCAGAAGTTGGTGTCATCGAAAGACAAAGAATCAGGCCCCAGTGACAATAAAAGATCATATCGATAAAATACCACGACCAAATGGATGCTTTATTTACATTTCAGGAATGTATTTTTTGTACAATTTTATACGCGGGAATGTAAAATAAATGAACAATTAAAAATATTAATAACTAAACTTTGTTTTAACATTATCTTTAATTAGCAATTATATGCTTAATAAATCTATTTATGTAATTTTAAAAATAAACATAATAGCGAAACAATATGGCAACATTATGTAATACATGAACATATGAATGACATGTTCAGTTTATTAAGGTCAAATAATTACATTATTATTTTTATTTCTTATTTATTAATATTAATAATTACCTACGACAAATATCGCGTGTCTTTACATTGAGATCAGAACTCACAATTCACAAAGCCTTTTGTTTTTACAATTAGTTACTATTTATTTTATTGTAATAACTCTATAAACACGTGCTTTTTCCTAATATTTTTAACTTACAAGTAATCAATGTACAAGTCAATGTGTAAACAGCGCCATCTGTTTGTCGATAAATGCGTCTGCAAGAAACATTACAATAGATATAAAAGAGCATTATTTGATCTAACAATTTAACTTATAAAAAAAATCTATTAATTTCGACTTTGCACTTTGATGGAATGCGACTGATTTCCTATTATTCTTACAAATAACCTCAAAATGAAAACTATTTTATATTTATGTTTTGAGGTTATATTTTTTTACATATACAAACTAACCTTCAGTATAAAACAGCGACAAAGAGCACATACTAAATAAAGTCCTCGTGCCAATGAATATGGGATTAAATATTATCCGGTAGCTTAAGAGATTATTTAATTATTAATGAATTAATATTATTCGAAACAGGTTTTTCATTAGGGACTGATAAGAAAATAATATTCGTAACTGATGGATAATATAATATTTTTGTGTCTAACAGCATTTACAATCCCATTATTCACTAACATGAGTTATGACACTTTCCTGTATAATTAAGTGAATTTTAAACATTCAATAGGTACCCACCCTATCTATATAATTTTCGGACTTACTTTACCTATGCATAGAATAGAAAAAAAATGTTATCTTTGGCTATATTTTACAAGCACCTCTTATGAAATGTTCATTTGGTTTTTTACTTAAAAGTTATTGTTAAAAATGTTTGAAAGACTTTTGATGCCAAATAAACACATAGGCGTACCCGAATTCGTTTTATAAGCTTGTATCTAATCCAGGTTTTCTAAATGAGTGAGCTAAAATACCTAAGTTTTCGACCAAAGGGTCGCCTTACTTTACTGGAGTAGTGAGTGAATTTTTTGCTTTACAAGTGACTTAAATTAAATATAACTTATGTTCTTTAAGTGGCCTCAGCGCCAGTTTGTAGGCACGAAGGCAGTTGAAGTTCAGGATGCCAGTGGCTGCAACGGTGGCACTGAGGTGCTCATGTGTGGAGCCCTGAAGTCAGGGTGCTGAGGTCGCAAATCAGGATGAGGAGGACGAAGATCTATATTAAAAAAAAGAAAAAGTTTACTTATATATAATGACAATAAAAGACCATATATGAAATTGTTCATGGTAAAGCTAATTACCTATATGCATGACAAAAAAAACAAACAAATATTGACTTCGCAGTCACAAATAAGGGTGAGTTGACACACTCTTGGATAAGAACTCTTTGAAATAATCTGAAAAACAACGAAGAATGCAGGAAATTCTCAAGGTCAGAAATGTCCGGTAGCCATTACCATTAAATGAACTGCCAGTTTGTCTACCGACCTTTATTATAAAATTTACATATAAGAGTTCTTTGAAAGTTTTTTTTAAGTAAATATAATTTCTATTAATAATGGCTTACTTGCAACGTTTGGATGGAATAAAAAACAGTATGTGCTTATGACCACACTATAGAAGTATTCACTTGTATTTATTCAATTTTATTTGTGCGTCATAAATCCAAGCCAGCTTGATGCCAAGTGGAGCTCCCTGAGACCGCTGAGCCGATTCAGCGTCACCGACCCGAGCGTGACTGTTCACTTACGTTCATTTCCTCAGTAAGTTTTCATTTAAAAATTACAACTCTATAAAAATATGCAATTAACCTATTCGATGTTCGACCGCGTGCATGTCGGGCGTGTGCATAGCATGAACATCGGTATGCGGAGGTGGCATATGCGGCTGGGGTGGCCGTAGGTCCGCATGCTGTGTCTCCCTGTGCCTCCGCAGGTCGACTTTCCTCTGGAACGCGCGTCCGCAAAGCTCGCAAGCGAATGGCTTGAAACCAGTATGTTTGCGGGAGTGTGTGATCAAGTTTGAACTCTGGCTGAATGCTTTTCCGCACACTTGACATTTGTGAGGTTTCTCTCCTGTTGGAAAAAAATACATTATTATCTTTAATTTTTTTAAGACAAAAAATAGGATTAAGCTTATCTTTACCAATAAATATAAATGCAAAAGTAATCTGTCTTAGGTTTTTACGGCTAAATCACTTTAATTATTAAGTCATTGGTTAAATTTTATCTTTCATACGGGCGAAGCTGCAGGAAGAACTATTATATTATTAAACGCTCTCGGCTTGGCCCAGATGGAATTCAGGGAAATATAACCTATAAATTTACACTATGGAATAAAGTACTCTACAAATAGTAAAAGAATTTACTTTCTACATTGAAAATATATTATATGCATTTATTATATGTATAATAATAAAGTGACACGAAAAATCCAACACATATCCCTTCCAAATGTCTTATTTATTTATATTTTAATAATTAAGAGCTAATAAAATTGTACCTACTTATATATTTTGTAATGTTATATAAGTATTATCTACTATCCCAATAAAGGAAACATACAGATGTTCGCTTTAAACTTCTTTAATTCCTAATTATGTATATAGGCCATTGATTAGGACATCCATCGATTGATGCCTCCGTCATAATTTTCTCTATTACGTATGGTCTGTCCAGCTTTAATAAAGATCCACCGTTTTAAATGTATCTAATGTTTCCAAATATGGTTTAAAAGATAAAAGGTAAATCTCTACATGTGTGGTTTTCTATAGGCTATTTAATAAAATGGCGTGTATCTTTGATATAGCATTAAAGATAACTCTATCTGAGTCTAGTGGTATTAATCTACGTCTACGTAATCTCTGCCAAGTCCGAAAACTATTACGTATTCCACTCACAGCCCACTGTTGGACTTCATAAAATTTATCGCTGATCCAACACATTGCTGACACAAAACGGTATAATACAGGAAACAGTCGTGAATCTGGTGTATTTTTTAATCAATGTTATTTCTCTGTGTGTAACATAAAAATTTTAAGGGTTGGCAAGAATTAATTGTAGGATAAAAGCTTATTTTTATAATAATAACTATAACTAAACTCCTTTATTCTTTAGAGAATATTAACAGTTACTTTGAATATTTACATTTAAAAAAATTTAATGTTCATGTTACCATTAGTCATAACTAGACATCGGATATTATGTACCTACTAACAAAGTGCCAAAATATGAATGCAAATATGCACTAAAAACTGTTGATATGCCCAAAATATGCACAATGCAAAATCATAAAACCATTTTTATTTTTATATATTTTAATTAAAAACGGTACAAAAACAGCGAAATATTCTTAAAATGATGCATAGTTTTTGTGACAATATACAAATAAGTATTTTTCCAAATTTTCGAGTGCAAATTTGTGACGTTTATCATCCAGTATCAATTCTTATGTTCTTTATGTCTTCAAGACTCAAGTTTTTACGCAAAATAGAGTCCAACTTTGTACGAATCTTTTCTGATATTGAATTAGGACGGGCCCTGGCGAGTTCGATCATTGTTTGTCTGGTCAGTGGTCAGTCAGTTGACTCAGCCACTGCGCTCGCGCCCTACACGTCATCGTCACCTAGATACCTTCCGCCTCCCGCTCGCTACTAAACAAAATATGCATGATTGTGAAAAATCAAAAAATCTTTGTTGTGTATTGATAGAAGTTAATATGACTGATGTTACTTAGGCTAGACCACCTTTTCAAGCAATCCACCTTCATTGTTATAGACCAATAACAGTTGTTACTCGTAAGTCTAATAAAGTTATTATTTGCCATATAGAATAATTTAAATAGACGCCCTTTTCACTAACCATATCATGACATTATTGTTTATCTACTGTTAAACTTTTCCTTATACTGTGCTATCGATTTAATCGTATATTAAAAGTTTATGTGTATCGTGATTCAAGGGAAGAATTTAATATTACTTTTATTACTTTTATGAAATAAAAAAAGGTTTTTATTTTTTAAATATTGAAATCGTAGCTTTGTATTTTAACAGTTGTAATTAACATAATTATTTAACTAAATGTCATTCAAATATAGGTGTTTACAAGCCCATTGATCGAGCGGATGAGATGCGCTCTGTTTAAGGGGTCTCGGGTTCAATTTCCAGCGGGGCTAACTTTAGGAATGAACTTTACAAAGTTGCCTAAACGAAACGAAATTTACTTCGCATCTAGGAAATAAATTATAAAAAGTTTCAATGTAGATTAAAGTTTGATTTTATTATCCTTTTTAAAAAATTCACATCATCACTAGATAAATAAATTAAATAATGTAAGAATTCTGCAAAAATCAAATTATAAAAACTAACACTAGCTTTAGCCTAGTTTTTACAGGGTTTATCCCTGCAAAAGATAGGCTATTTTTTTAAATTATGTCTTATGACTTTTAGCTACCGTCGTCTAGTAACAGAAGCAACGCCATAGGTGCTGCAAGTGCGCTACCAACCTTACCAGGATAAAGGATCACCTACTTACCGGAATTCAGCCACAATGTGTTATTTCACTACTGCCTGATGCCCAATTTATGACTGCGAAACGTAGTCATAAATTGCATCAAAATTAGTTACGACAAGAGGCGGCCAGACTTTAACTTTCGCAATTATAATATTAGTATGGATATTTATAGGTGCAGTTGTTACGAAGTGCAAGTTACGTGGTGCTACGAGCCACAGCCTACGGCGTAGCGGACAAACTATATGCTTGTAATTCAGTTACATGCAGCCAATGCGGGACAGTGGTGCGCGGTAGGCTGGCAATTACGTACAAATCACGGCACGGCACCGATACCACCTAAGTTAGGTGTAGCATTTGGAAAAAGGGCCAAGTCCGTCAATCAAGGGGTCTGGCGAGCAGTGACTTCATTAGAGCGAGCGAGAGACTCTGCCACCGTCCTGTTTTAGCATCAGTGTCGCATCGCGAGAGCAATTTATATCCGTCGTGCCATTGGGCCGTGATTGCGGCGGCTCCTCCCCACGTCGCGTAGCAACGAGAGGGGGGATTCCCCACTCTCACCTCCCTACATCCCGACCCCGCGTTATGGATCGCAATTTTCCTTTGAATTGGAAATCAGAGCCGTTCGCCGCGAGGCTCGCTCGTTAGCCGCTTCCATCTTCACGATACTTCCTCTGTCTGCAGATTTTTATTGGCGCACGTAAGAAAAAGATGTTCCCTTTGTACGGGGGGCCCGCAAATTGGGATGTTTTCGTACGTCGGCCTCTTTTATTTCAGCGTCTCGGCGATGTTCACTCTCGAAATAGCTTGGGGAACACGTTTAAAATAATATTCTTATGAATTCCTAGTATAAAAGTATACACTTTAATTAAAGTTGTACAGTAGGTACATAAAAATGATTGTTATCAAATCCTCAATCAAACATTTTGGTTTAAACCTTATTTATTTCTAGCTGATAGATAAAATATTAAAGCAATAAACCTATTTAGATTAATCTGTTGATCTAAATAATCATAAAAATATTTATGAACTTACTTATATTAAAGTTTAAATGTTAAGAAACACCCCAAGATAATAAAAGAATAATTTTTGAAATTACCATCCCATTAAAATCCATTTACAAATCAAAAAGTAATCTGTAAAAAAGTTTTCAAATAAAATTCCAACTCTCAACCGGCTTAAGGGCGTCTCTTGAACTTATTACAGTTCGCAGTTCGCACCTACTTTGCGCGAAGTGCGTAAAATCTTCGCACTTCGCCTCTTAACAGCGTAATTACGGGGCGATATTACAGAGGGTTGTCAAGGGGTGAGGAGAGTGAGGCGACTGGTGATAATTATTTTCAAGGGGCGCAGAAACGGGACGATTGTTTTAATGAATTATTGATTTGTCCTGCTGAAAGTTCCTAAATCGATTTATCCGATGACAGGTTTATTATCGGTTCGTTCCTGTGCGCAGGTAAATAAAATATTTAATTATCACTGTAAATTTGAATAAAATAGTTTCATATTAACATGAATTAACCACCTTTGAACTTTATCTAATCTAAATAAATCTATAATGGAACACTATATAGATACTATAGACTATAGACTAGGTGTCTGAATTAAACTTATCATTATATTATTAAGTATTTACTTACTTACTGCTGTTAGTCAATGTTGACTAAGTTTACATAAAAAATACTTTCATATGAAACCAATTCAAAAAGATTTTCAGTATTCATAGCAAATAACTTGCAACATGCTTGTTAAAAAGTAGTTCATTTTGATTTTATTTTGAGTAGGTAACTACCTATCTGTTTTTTACCATAGAAAATAAAAAAACGAGTAAACTAAAATCCCCACTTTAACCGAGCCATGAGGTCGTTTACAGATTTTTACAAGGACTTTAGCTTTATATACGTACTTCGTCGCTAAGTTTATGAACTAGGTGTAAATGCCATACTAATTTCGAGACTTATACAGTCTTTGACTTTTGCCTCTTTAGTGATAATATATTTAAAATTAGAATTCCTACACATTCAATTCTTCTCATTTTATGAAACTTTTAAAATTGGAACGCTTTTGTAGCGAATTTAAAATAACTTTTCAGGAGCTATGAAATACTTAGTTCTTTATTATAGATAGAAGATGCTCCTCTAGAAAAGACCTCAATCGATAGAGTTACAAATAAGCTGACACCGAAACGTAACATGCCGCGTTAAGTATTAAGTTCCCCGGTTGTGATTGAACGCATCTAGAGAAGCGATAACCGTAAATCCACGCGGATCTTGCACGGATACGGATATACCGGATAACTTGGGTGCCAGGGATGCATCACTTCTATATTAAATAAAAGAAAACTTAGGCCTTGAAAGATTGTTTAAAAATTTCAATGCAATGTTGGATTACTTTTATTCAGTCCCTCAGATTAATATTATTGTCTTGCAGACTTCTTTAATTATTTAAAAGAGATGTTATGTTGATACAATTTTACTGTCCTTTAGGAACCTACTTAATGAGATTAGATTTCGATTTTGTATAATTTTATATTCGAAATTCCGTAAAATTTTTATAATAATAAATGGTACCTAATAATGATTCCTTGAAATAAAGGCCACCTTTATCTTTGTTTAATTTGCCTATTAAGTATGATGCAAATATCTACAGATACAATTTGTTTGATAATTTATCTAAAATGCCTACTGTTTATTCGTACGTATGTATAGGTAGACTATTATTAGCTACATTAGGAACCTATACATTTACTTATGTATGTTATACATTTACTAAAATATTTCAAGTTTTAAAAAGTTTAATTGTAAAATTGCCACAGTCAGTTAAATTAATTAATCGGTGAGAATCAATTGCTGTTTATAACTTTATTAACCTTATAAAAATAATAAGTTACACAAAATGTGGTCCAGTACAAATGAGATATGATTAGTTGGACGTAATTTAGACAAATGTGTACTGAATAAATGAAACCATCGTAGGCAAAACACAGAAGGAAGAGATTTCTCGCAGAAAATCATCACGGGCCATTATCGAGACAGTAAATGCGAGATTCGCAATAAAATAAGCATTAATACAATTATTGTTGGCCGAAATCCGTCCCTGGCCGGCTCATCTGCACAGTATCACAGAGCTGGATTTTTATGGGGACGTACTTTAGATGGTCGTGAATTAAATATACGATGCTACCAACTTAAAGTGCTCTGTGGCAAAGATTTCACAAAATATTGTAGGCACGTTTTTTGGGGGGAGTGCTTGGGTTTATATTTTGGTCATTTCGAGTAATTTTGTCATAATTTATTAGAACTTTTATTACTATTAATACAGATTTGAAACACTTAGCGTTAATTAATTTTTGTTTTATTATTAGGTATTATATAGTAGTAGAGCGATACGTAACTTAAAATAAGTAATTGAATGAAATAATAATTATTAAATTACTCTAGTCGAGAAAATATTTAGTAGGGCACACTGCGTTGCGCAGTCATTAGGGCAGCTTGTCTAGCGGCAGTAACCACCCCCTTACAGAAGACCCCTTTCAGGTGATTCTAAAAATTATTTTAACTGAATAAAAACAGGTTCAACATGTATTATATTTTTAATTAAACAAAATGAAAGCTTCTAGCATTTAATGCTTTAATCTTTTAGTGCTACTATGCTATTGGAGCTTCAAATGCACATTTTACACTGCTTAATAAAGCAAGTCCCACTAAGAAGTGGGAAGTATTAAAAGCCGTTTTCGTAAATCAGTACGCTGAACGGCGTTCTTAAACAATAAAAAACAAAAGTGAGCTATAACAATAATTTAAGAGTCTACTTCGAAGAGGTTAATAATTCAGTTGAGTTATAAAAAACGACGGAGAAAATTGGGCGCAGGTAGCTCATGAATTCTCGTGCAATTTACATGTTCATTGATTATTCAAACAGTTTTCCAGTAAGGTGCGCTCGCGACACCGTGTTTGGTTATTCCTTTTGAGTTGCACCTCTATTGATTGAACACTGTGTTTTGCGTGTAGGGTTGTGTCGATAATGTTTAATCTTCTGTGTGTACTTATTTGTAAAGGGTTAAGAATTTTTTGTGACACACAAACTTAGTTAATTTCAATTACAAAGACTGTGCTAAGCTAAGCACTTTTGCTTATGGTAAACCTTTACATAGTCTATATAGGTACTTACAAAATCGTTACAAAACTATTAAGTCTATAATTATCAAGACACAGCCAAAACTTGGATGAATTTTGGAATAAACTTATTTTTTTTAACTAACCATTCGCTAAGAAAGGATTTTTGAAAATTATAACTATGCGAAAACCGGGGGCGGTAATACTTAACTGGTAGCACAATGGCAACATTTTGAAATGTATGTTATAATACATTGGATTATATGTTCAAAGTAGTCAGTCCTACGAACCAAATTTTTTTCAAAAACTCCCGCCTATATTTAATAAATAATAATTGGTTATTTGAAATATAAATTCCATAGAATGGAATTGAAATTTTCCAATCCTATCGAAGTATATATTATTATATGTACTTTACCCATAGTACAATCACACACGATCTAGAAGTACATGTACAACACAGTGTTTGTAACAGGAAAACTAAGTTTGTGCTCGGTGGAGTAAGTCGATGAATAGAGACTGCACTTAGACGAAACCAGGTGCGGGATTAAAAGTCAACGAGCGTCTGCAAAACTGCACAGCTTCAAGTGAATTTTAAATTGAACACATAGACAAAATATCTGTACTATTTCCTTGTATTTTTCAATAGGGACACAGTAAAGTATTGTCTGAATTGGACGTTAGTCTATTTAGAAAATCTAAATAATTCCAAAACAGCTAAGTAATGGATATATTTAAGTGGTTAAAAGACAAAACTCGAATGAAGTATTTATATCCTTTGACAACTTACATATTATATATTCATATTATAGAATAAAGTCACTGTCCGTCGTTTCTCCTCTAACTTCCATATTCCATTTAAATGATTTTTTTTTATTCTTTTTTATGTATGTTTTATATCTATGTTTTATAAATTAATAATTCATTCTGATAAGGTCCTTCTTTAAAACCTTCAACAGACAGTCATTAATTTATATTCGCATTGACAATGTTTGTAAATATGTAATAACCGATACGGGTATTGGTTAAAACTTGCAAATATTAAATGTATTAAAAAATATATACACAAGTATATACGAATTATATACGAATTATATACACAAGGCTGTCTCGTTATTGTTTTTCTATTAGTGAAAACCATAACAAAATCGTTTAGCTGGTTTAGTAGAAGCGAGAGCAGAGAAACACAGAAGCGGCGACCTAATTTTTTTAATATGTACTGATATTGATTATGTATTTTATTGCAACATTTTTATAATTCTGTTTAAGAAAAGCTATAACTATAAAGGTGTTACATTTAAAAAAAAAACTATAAAGAAGTTTACGGTACTGTTGCAGTTGAATTGTTGTAATATTTTAACTACATTTTAAAAGATACAAGAAAAAAATATTTTTTTACTCTAAGCATTAGGTATCTTTGTATGGCAAAGATGTTGGTAATACTCAAGGCACATACATATATCTCGGCAAATCCAACGGACTGAAGACGGCGTGATTACCGGGGTCGCTAGTGAAGTGCGGATTTTCCCTGAGAGAATCCCAGTTTACGATCCCGCGTGCCTCACCCCCACCCCAACGGGGGACGGAGGATGAGGGCTGGGCGGGAAGGATGACCATCCAACTAAGTGGGTGGCGTATGGATTTAATATGAACTAAATTTTTTACCATATACTGTCGAAATAGCCATGTAAAATGTTTGCATACTTATGTACTCAATCTGCATTTATCGTACTTATTTATAAGTAAAATATTCTAGCTAATAAATGAATTAATATTGTTATTTAAAAATACAGACTACATATACGTGAGTATAAAGCAAACTAGATAAAAATTTGAAATATTAGATGAAAATAATTAAAAAAAAAAATAACCCAAATTTATTTTTTAAACAAGAATTGTTGAAATTTTAATAAATAAAAAGGTAATTATAGGGCGTTTGCGATCTTTATTCTGTTCGATATGAAACAAATTTAAGTTCAAATTAAATTTGCCAAAAAAAAATATATTTTTCTATTAGAAATGCATTTGAGTAACAAAATACTAATTCGCGATTACAATCTTTTAGACTAACAGTGGCAATCAAAATTTTGATTGAATAAACAAACCCCTGAGAGCATAAACATTGAAGAGCACCTTTCAATCTTACATTTGCGAGTAAGAAAACACTTGCTTCTGAGAACCTACCTCGAATCACATCCGAAATTACGCAACGAAATTTCTCTATTCTAACGATTTCGGCCGTCAAAATTTTTCACGTGTCACAGCATGAATATTAATTTTGATAATGAAATTCTAATATTTCGTAAATAAACAGAAATATAATTTAGTGCAGCATCATAATATTGGAAAAATCAAAATCGTATAAACGTGTATGAGTGATTTACTTGCTATACTCATTTGGAAGCCTGACGTCACTAATGATGTCACATACAACAACAAGCGTAGCATGCTTTTGCATATTCCGGTTATTAACAAATATAAACAAAAGTAAGGCTGACGAGCACTAAAGAAATGCATTGGACAATACTTGTACATTCTAGTAAAATTAATTATTCAAATTACTCACTCAAGTATATATATTAAGCTAGTTTCTACTTAGTGTGACTTCTTATACATGAATGTAAGTTGTATCGAAAATTCTTTTAGTAATATCGAATACTGGCTTCGCGTTAAGCGTTCATGAACTAATGGTGAATTGGGTGCGGCGCAATCTTGTGACGAGAGGTCGGCAAACACAGCCATCTTCGTCGGAAAACAAAAGGGAATTTCCTATCTACTCCTGTCGAAAAACTGCTTTGTAATCTTAGGAAAATAGATTGAATACAGTGCCGTGGAAAGACAGACTTTTTCAAGTTGTTCTTGTTACTCGAAAAGAAATGAATGTCTTACCAGACAAATAAGTCTCTTTAAACGAACGTGTAATTCTAAATAAGTAATATGTCACATATTATTTATGTTAATATTTTTAAAAGTATACGATTTGTCTTGGTTATCTTAGTCATCGGGATTATTTGTCTAAAGTAATATCTTAAGTTTTCTTTTAACATAAACTATCAAAATATCTACATTGCTGATATCTAGGGGCATTTTGCGAACTGAACTTACTAATGGCACCTTTTTTGGAGTATGGAAATAACAGCCTATCTTTAACATTAACGCAGTCTTAGTTTGCAGAATAAAATGCATTCTTGCAAAACTGGGGCTAGATCGCTAGTATATTGGAAAATCAGTACAATATCTCTTTCTTAAGAAAATGTAAATTTATTTAATGAGTATAATCAGCTTAAATTTGATCTGAGACCTTTTTGCTCACAAATAAAAATGTAGGTTTCATTTTATGTTGCCTTTAATTTTATCGCAATGCCATGGGGCATTAGAGAAATTTGTTGTTAAGTTAAAATATGCAGAGGTCGCCGGGGACATTTACGATTCGTTTCTTTCTCGGAAAAGATATGTGTTGTGTGTAAACGCCACTTACAAGGTAGATTTATGGACCAACAGTTTTGGGTTCGTTGTGTTTACGAATCTGAGTGGTTACACGGCCATCTTAAGAATGCGGAATCATTTAAACTTTTCTAACGAAACTTTGTAGTGAAAGAATAGAAATAATTATATGTTTTTTTTTAATAGGTACACAAGAAAATCAAAGTGAACACTGTCGCTTAGGAAAAAAGGAGCATTTATATAAGAAATAGTCACTTCATAGTACACTTTCTGGAAGACCGAATACGACGAACAAGGATCATCGACCCAAGGAAAGATCTGTTCCGGACTTGACAGAGGTGCTGAAGAAGTTGTCAAAAATTTGTGTCGCTAAGACATGGACGACAGTAGAGGCATATGTACAGCAATTGATTGGGATAACATTGAAGTGGTTTTTGATATATAACATAATCAAAAGTATTGAGAATATTACAAGAGGATAAATAATCAAAAACATACATAAGCCTTATCGACAAGATAATTATGAAGCAAGAAGAAATAACGCTTGAACAAATTATAGCGAGGGAATAAAATTGAGGCGCTGAAGGAAAATGGTCGCTACCATCCCCACGGAAAACTAATGCGGTCCTTTTAACATTGACACTTGACAAATTCGTTAATACCAACGCTCTTCTAAAGACAGGGGGATGGGAAGTGTCTATTTATCGAAAACCGCATGGGAAAATGTTACACGTCTATGAATATTTTTTCATTGTGTTTTTGATTTGCTTGAATTTTTCTATCAGTTTGTTATTCAATGTTAGGACACAATTAACTGGAGATACTAGTTGCTATTGGTCAACCTTAACTTTCCCAAGTTAAGAGTTAGTTTGGTAGCAGCACGCACAACCTTACAGAAGACCGACTTGAAATTACAATAATGTACGTTGTTGTGAGTTAGTAAGCGTTGCCACAAGCCCATCCTCATCCCTTATCCTTTATTCTATGGTCGATTAAATTAATTTAAAATTTACTTTAATTTAATTTAAATTAATGGACTTGGAATTATTTTTTTAATGCTTATAAAATCGTATTGAAAGTGTCAAATATTTAAAATTTTACTTATTCAATTTAATTTAGGGCCTCTTTCACCAAGTACAAGTAAAGTGTTGATTAGTTAGTTTTAGAAATAATTTTATGTTTTATTAAATTATGCATGCACTCGGTTTACTGCATCCTTCGAATTTTTTTATTATTTTCTTTTTAATGTTTGGGACTTTTACCGTACAAACAAAGGTATATCATCTCCTTCATTCCCGGTTACCGGTGACTTTAAATGGTGGTTAGCCTACTTGTACTTTACTCAGAGATGGTGAAAGAGGCCCTTAGTTTAGAATAAATTTCATGTTTACATCAATAAATCTGAAGGAATCTATAGATCCCTTCAATTCAATTTAAATTGACGTTGATAATGTTCTGTATCACCACAAAAGTGACAGTCAGTTCGTCACGTTATATTTAGGGTACATACTCGTATATCCCGAGCGGTCAAGGAATGCAGAGAGATTGCCGCCGCCAGTCGGGATTGCTGGCAAATATTCTGGAATGTTTCAGAATGTCCTAGTCACTTCACTTATTGCGTTGTATTTGTGACCGTTATACGGGCCGGAATTCGGGATTTCGGGCAAGGGTTTTATTATGTTGCTTTGCTATTGTCCGTCTTTAATTACATTGTTTTAGTTGCATTTGACTCTGTATTTTACACAAGTGTTGATTTCCGATTTCGTAGCGCAATACGAACAAAATTTTAAATACTTAAGTAGCTATTTATTTTTTTATGATAAAAATTGGCAGAGAGACTGATAGTAGTTTATTCATAATTAAAATCTAGTTCTAATCTTTGAAAAGTCATCAACACGTTATAGAAAGTCAACTAAAAATAGACTCAAAGACTTAGGAGTTAAAGTAAATACAGGAAGTTTTTTAATTGTTATGTATTTATTTACCTAAATGCTAATTGTTACTAAAATAATTGTAAAATGAATTATTATAAATAATAATTTTAATATGATGATCCTTAATGATTTAATTTAACAATACCCAGCGTTAAAACCTAAATGAAAAACCATTCCGTGTGAATGCACTAGTAAGCGTTTAGTCGAGGAATTCGAGAGTCACCTCTCTTATTGCTTAGTGACAATTTGACGTTCTCAATGAAAGGGTTCGTTTGAGACGACATTAAAGTCGCTATGTACCATCTATTCACACATAGATTTTAATTATGACTTATGAGAAATATGTTCTAATAAAAGAAACGATCAGTATATTTGTAATAAAATCAAACAGTAACAAGTGAGCAAGCAAAACAAGCTCCAACTGGCTAGTTTTATAAGGGATATTCATTCAATTAGCTTCAAGTACTCTTGAAAGAAGTGCCACGCTGAATGCTTGTCATTTGATCAAGTGCTGGATGTGGCTTGTTAGTTTTACTATAATAATATAGACCCTTAAAGTTCCCTTAAAGGTTGAGGTAATTTATGCATTTTTTCATATATCTATACAAGTATAATAAAGCTGAAATTTTTTGAATAAGAATAATGAAAACTTTGTATTCCAATTTTCACTCCAAGGTTATGTGGATGTACTTTAAGTAATAACAAATGCACTTGTTATTTTCTTTTTTGTTAAAACTTTAACGTACTTTAGTGTATAAAAAATAATATATTTTTAAAGCAAAAATAAATTTTAGAAATTAAATTTATACATATTAAACCAGTAAAGTCTTGCGTAAATATCAGTGCGGAGGTGAATTGTATTGCTCATTATCAATAGCTCCTCTATATGATTTCATAAAATCCAGCCCCAAAGTATCGTTGAATTTGATTCCATAGTTTCAATTTGTCATCCAACACTAATCCTCACTAGTGTATTACGCATCACATCCAATAAAGGCAAAGATGACAAATAAATTGGCACTCAACAGGCAATAGACAATACGAGCAAGGGTTGGCCGATCATTTTGTGGGATTACACTCTAATGCCAAGCGATGCCACTGCTCCCACTTAATCATATTCAATATTTAATCTCATCGACGCCTATTCTGCTTTTATGGCCTATTATACTTTTTCATAAATCAATAATCATCTTTATGTCACAAGTAAACTAACGCAAAGGCAATAGAAATTAACACATTGCTATTTTCTAGTCTAGAGTATAAGTTACTAAATTTTGCCCTCGAAGTCATCCGCGTAATTTTATAAATTATAGCCTATGTGTGATTCTAATGTATAAACTATAGGTATATTGTGACGTTTTATCAAAATCCGTTCGTTTCCCTTTCTCTATTCTTTCCTAATCATAATATATTTTGCAAATAATTTATACCGCTCCATTAAAGAAAGGCTCAAACAGCAACATTAGTCAACGCACAGCAGGACTAGCACATATTAAAAAAATCCAAAAAGTGATGAACTTATTTTTTAATTTATTTTAGATTTTATTATAAACCTTAATAATAAATTACAAACAAAATAAGATTCTCTGTGTTATTTTTTTTTATATAAACTAAGACTTATTATGTAGAAACATACTCGTATGGTTGCTACATATTCAGCGGAAAATCTGCTTCAGACTTTACTACGTGCAGTACGTGCTTGCGGTTTGTATGCTTACCTATGTCATTTTACGTGGTATAATGTTATAAATCTGTATTATAATATTATTTTAAAAACATAATTTCAGTCAAACGAGAACATAGAATTAATTAACACTGATTTACACAGATTCGTTACACCAGCTGTTTACTAGAAACATTCCTCTACGAAATAAATGGCTCTATAGAGGAGTCACACCCCGAAAACTCACTTTGAAATGCTTCGAAATACTCGTATGTTAGGTTTGGAGCATCAGGACACGAAAACACTTGAGCAACCGGCGCATTGTAGCTTCGGCGAATCAAAACACTCGGCCCGCGAGCACATAGCGGGTTGCCCAATCAAAACATGGCTAATTTAATTTTCGGAAACGCTCGCTTGTTTTAAAAATAGAACGCAACTGTGTCCTTTTTTCAATGTTTTTACAATGCAATGTTGTTGTATTATCGAGTTTTATCAATATTACAAGATTGCTACTAACTGGAAAAGCTTTGTAAATTATTTTATTATAGTTTTTTTTTAGTCTGGCAGTGAACATTTATGGAAGGCGAGAATCGAGTAATATCAATTGAATGCCTATGTGAACCAGTGGACATATATTGATGACATTTCTTGTTGGTCTTCTGGAAGAATGTGGAAGAAGTTTTATTTTATTTATTTAGAACAATGCTAGAATAATACCTAAGAGATATGATATAATTATATATTTGGGACAAAACAATCGTAATGTTACAATTATTTATAGTGTTTAATGTTTGTAAGTATTTAAAGCAATTTATATAAAAAGAATTTTTATAGAAATATTCCGTTTTATTGTATAGTTGCAATTCGTTTAAAAATGTACTTAGAAAACTCAGTGTCTCCATAATATGAAGTAAATTAGACATAATGCCTTAATAGTAAGAGAAGATTTACAATTAAATTTATTGTTCAAATAATTACGACCTGCTTGGTGCGTGGCACGCATGCGTTCCGCACGTGCCGCTGAATTTATTCACTACCCGCTAAGTCCTGAGCCCACGATTGGGTTTCTCATTTTAAAAATGACATGTTGGCAGTTCGACAAAACGTATGCACTCTAAACTCAAAACTACATTCGATTTTCAACCTTGAGCGGTCCACAGAAGCGTCATTTAAAAAGTTCGCCGAACGCAAGTAATCTTTTAGGGATGTCCCTGATGTTTGATAAATGAGTTTTTTATATAGTAGCAGTTGGTTACCAATGCGTGAGTGGAAAAAAGAATCGAGCATAATAATAAATTATGAATTTAACCACTGTTGGAATAATTTAATCGATTCAGTGAAATCGTAACTACAATGTTTATATAAAGGACCACTCTTCTTCTATCTATTTCGTTCGTGGAAATCATTATAAGTATTTTTATCTTTACTGTTAAATGATAAATGTAGGCAATTTTTGTAATGGTGATATACTAAGCATTTGTTTGACAGTTCTAAATGCTCGATTGTTGTTTGTGACTGCGATTCTTTAATAAAAATGTCGCTTTATGTATAAATATATATGATATATATTTATACTTTATGTATAGTATATAGATACTTTATGTATAAATTAGCTGGTGCTCGCGACTTCGCCCGCGTTCAAAATGCTATATAGACTAAAGCCTTTCTCGATAAATGGAATATCCAACACAAAAAGAATTTTTCAATTCGAACCAGTAGTTCCTGAGATTAACGCGTTCAACAAACCAAACAAACAAACAAACTTCAGCTTTATAATATTAGTATAGATGTAATTAATTTGTCTTTGAAAAATATAGTAATTACTCTAAATAATTGAAAATATTTGAAAAATACGCCACTGTTCACCACAGGTAGCAGGTAACCAGCCCGTTTACAAAAGACCACCATAAAAACAGCACAGCTGTTTTGTTTAAAAGTTTATGAAGTTTATGAAACTGTTTTTAATTCTTGATTAATTTAGACACCGAATTTATACAGTTGATTTTGATTTTCTTATGTTAGATAAGCTGACAGCCCAATTGAGGGTAAATGGCTTCCATTATCTATAAATACTTCAATTACAAGGCATAATAAACAAGGCAAGAAAAATCTCTTAATTTAGTTAAACACAAGAGTTTCAATATAAAAAAAATTCTGTAAGGGGATGTTACTGTCGCCAGTTATGCTGTACATTTTGACTCGTCAGGTTTAAATTTTTTCGTGAGACATTCACATGTTATACCACATAATGTTATACAAAGCAAATGTTGAAAAACTATGCATATTAATTGTGACTGACTAATCATACACCACGCCCGTCTTATTTTAACCCTAACAACGGCAGTCCATTTGAACTAATGATTAATATCGCCGAATCGGACTACCAAATCTGACGTGTGCTCCTCGGGGAATCGTTCGGGGGCGTTCGGACTAGATCGTGCCCTGTCGGCTCTCAGCGGGGGGCTGAGCAGCTAATCGCGATAATGTGTTTATTGAATTAGGTGGCGCGTGCGACGGTCACGCGGCGCTCCCGTTACTTGTAAGTTAAGTGGTATCACTTGTTTGGGGTGATCGATGAACCTGGCATCACTGATTTTGCTTCATTCTAAAGTAGCTTTCATTATTAATGAATTAAAAACTGTTTTTCAGTAAAGCGCTTAATAGTTTGACGCCAAAACCAATGTAAAATCAAACTTTGGTTATTGCAAAATTGTAGAATTTAATAAACGACGATATAGGTATTCATAAAGTAGGTATGATGTAAATGTATATTCTGGTACAAACCCTTACACACACGCATATACTTACATACTACAGCTTACTGTTTCTTGAAATATGTTAAGTTTATCAAATTAAAATACAAAAGTAGACCCATCAACAACTAAATTCATATATATTGTTAATGACAATAGGTTTCTTATAAAATTTTAATAATTATTTACAATAAGGATGCATTACCATGCATTTCACAATTTCTGCGCTTTCATTAGATTTATAAGCATGTCAAAATAGTATTGTGTCGGTGAATGATTAAGGAATGCCAAAGTCTATTAACATACTCGTAAATCCACCTCTCTCTGGGTATGCAGCAAATTTGCATCCTGTCTGATGTTACCTGTGTATGTAGGCGACTGTAACAATCTACTATCTAGTTGTCACCTTTTAACATAAAAATAAAAAACACAATACGATTTGACTTGAAACCAATTAGGTGACACTGTGAACAGAAGAAATCGCAAAAGTAATAAAGAAACTAAGAGGAGTTAGTTCGAACGAAAACAACGCAGGTGTCGGGTTACTGGAAGCGAAACGTGGGGCAAAAGGGGCTGAGGACATTAATTTAATTATCCCGCTCTCCTGGGAGTGCCTAATATTATATGGGAGTGAGACAGACGACCTCCCAGCATACAAATTCGAGCGTCACTTTTTTTCCGTGAGAAAAAAACTGATTTCTCTGTTGGCATCCCTGGTGGGATCGTGTTACGCGTAACGTGGAAAAATAAAATATAAATCTGTTTCATGATATTTCTTCGCCTGTTGACAGGCCTGAAATGAAACAAACTGATATTTCTTTACAATACCACAAATGGTTTGTTTTTTTATTTATTTTCAGCTTCTGTAATTTGCTTATATATTTTTTTTAAATTAATTCCGGATATTAATAACCTAAGTAATACTAGATTACATAAAGAATACTGTGACAAACATAAAGGAATAAGTATTTTTGTCGTAAATTCATTCGGATTGACTGGAGTTCATGTTATTGCCATACGAAAAATTTTCATGTGTGCATTATATCCATGGAAAATCGATATTTTTTTAAAAATGCAACTCCGAGTTCAAGTACTTGATTTCATTCACTCGTATGGTGCTAGATCTTAACACAATCTAGTGAATGTTTTTTTTCCACGTTTCACATAATATACTGTTAATAAATTTAAAAAAAAATTCCAGATACGATCCGATAGATATCTGATACGATATGCTTCAAAATATTTTTTCTCTTAAAATTACATATGCACACAAACCTTCCTCGTTTATCGCTTAGTAAAAATATCTGTTGACTGACTTAGAAGAAGTTAGCGGAGAAACAGAGAGAGGTGGATAGCGAATTAATTTTATAATAATGTATACAGATAGAGAAGATATATGTAGATATAGATTTATTCCAATATCAATTGGAAGGTACTTATAGCTTGTTAAAAATCGTCTATCCTTCATTAGTTCTCCGCCATTAATTATTCCAGAACTCGTTTAAAGGCAGGTGATGGAATTAAAAGAAAACTCCACTAAAAATCGAAGCATCTCAAGACTCTCAAGAGCTCGTTAATTAAACGCAGAACACGTAGCACTCCTTGATTCAGTCTCCCCGGGGGCCGGACGACCCCCCCCCCCCTCCACCCGCGTCTTGCGGACTCCCCCCCTCTTCCTTATGGACCGCTTAGATTTCCACCCCCCAGGTTATGTGGACTGAATACTTCAAGTCTGGAATCTTGTAAGAAGAATTGGTTTTGAGAGATTGGATGTTCAATTTTTAAATTTATTTTGTTTACTTCGAACGTATTTTTTTAATAGGCACAGTGAAGTAATGTGGCGTGACTAAGTAGATTTTAATCCACTCGTGTGGTGATGCTGTCGGCATGCTGGGAGCTCTATTCCTTGGTTTTAGTTTATGTTCTTATATGTAATAATAATTATTTTATTGACATTTTTTTTTCTCTTATAAGAATTAAACAAACATTCTTTGGCTAACTCGTTAATTTTGTTGATTTATAATAGAATTCGTAATACTTACGTACGTAATCTTGTTGATAGTTATGTAATTCGTATTTTTTTGTAAAGTACTAACTTTTTACCGTGGCTCCGACTGTGTCAAAATTTAATCAGAAGCTAAACAAATTCAGTTTAACCCAAAAAAACATAACGCATAGATAACAGATATAATATAATATAACGAACGTAGTTTGTTATGTTTGTATTACATATATAGTACCTACAATTATTACATTATATAATATATAATTACCAAATAATTACATATATATTACATGTATTACTTATGCTTTTTTTCTAGTCGAATACAGTAGGAGTTAAAAAAAATTGGTTACCTACTTTTGAAATAGAGATTCCCCTTTCAAATAAAAAAAAAATCAAACGTTTATGCAATGTTATTTGCATTTTGCCTTCATTTTGAGTCGAAATTGTCGACTTACGAATCCAATTACACCATAGCGACATGTTTATAAACACTTTAAAAATGTCTTCTAACAATTTTTAAGTAGAGAGAGGTTTTAAAAAGTAATCAGAGGGGTTGTTAGTTGGAACTTGCGAACATTTTCTTCGGTAAACGATAATTGCGGAGTGTTTTTATTTTGAATGCAAAATTGAAATTTTACATTTCCATTTCTTTAATAACAATTAATCTTACATTGACTATGAAAATTTTAAATACTATGACTTTTTCAAATTAGTATTTCTAACTCTCTCATGGTTAGAGTATATTTGATTTTAAAATTACATCAGCAAAATTATTGTTGTAATACAAAGCCATATGGTAGCACCTCTTAACAGAAGATCAAAGAGAAATAAAAGCACATGTGCTGTTGTGTTTATATGACATAACATATCTATTTATTTATGTATGCATGTGTATATACAAACATTATAAAGAGGTAAAGTGTGCATGTTTATTTATTTATTGTTTGTATAATAGGAGGTAATATTCGAAACTATAGTAATCCGATTTAATAATTCTTTCACATTGGTGTTAATGATTGAGTTATATATTATATTATAACTTTGAGTTATAATATAATATAATTTCAGGATGAACACAGGCTAAATATTCAAATACCTAGTTATCTAAAAATAAATGTCTTAATGCTTTGCAAAAGTATAATGTCAGGCGTCAATGTGTGACAGGCGTTAAATCTTTTACTTCTGAACGCGGACGAAGTCGCAGGCACGAGCTAGTGATTACGTATAACATTTATTATTTAGGACACAAAACAGAGTAGCAAACATAATAAAGTAATTGAATTTCAAAGATTAATTAGTAAAGTACGTCACTGAATAAATGAAGATGAAGAAATTTTGACAGCAGAACAGTACTAAAAGTGTATTATTATTTTTTTAATCGTATCTCATTGAGAAGCAATTCCGCAAATGTTTTTTTAAATTCTTCACCGCAAACCGAGGCGAGGGAAGTAATGCACAAAATAAAATAAAGAAACGGAAAAAGCGTTCGAAACGCAGCCGCTTTGTAATTATTCCGAGAGCTAATATGCCACTTGTTTATCCCCGGACTAATTAAGAGAAGCAAGAGTTTTACAAAAAAATTAAAATAAAATAAAAAATACATCTCACTTGAGCTTTTGGTAAATCAAACATTCATGAAGTAACTGGGTTTAACCTTAACTAAATTAAAGGTTTGTTTTAAAATTGCTTTTCCTGTCACTTACGTTTTTAAAAAAAGGTTTAAAACTTTATGTGAAATTTATCAAGAGAATGATAATTTTATTTTTGTTATTATTGTAAAAAAAATATTTCAGCACAAAATAATGAGTAATGATTTAATTGCTTACATAATATCACCAGTAAATACCTATACAGTAGCTAATAGGTTTCTGAGACCCATAGAGGGTCAGACGGGCACTTAAAAGTGGGTCTATCGGGCACTTTAATTCAGCAGGTCAAAACTAGTGGGTCAAAAGGGTGCGAAGCCACAATTTCGACGAATGAACAACAATTCCGATGCCTGCACTTTTATAGTTATGCAGAAACAAGTAACACCGGAATACAACAGCATACATAGTTACATATAATAACAGCATGTATACACGTGTTTTGGTGAGTGAGTAAGGTATGCCAGAACCCATTTATCCCTATCCCTTCTTAACCTTAACCCTGTTAAATGTTCCGAAGTCTTGGGCAACCCGTCTAGCTGTGGTCTAGCAGCTATCCTATATATTAATCCAAATAATAAACTATCTGTGTGCCAAAATTAATCCAAATCCGTTCAGCTGTTTTTACGTGATTGTGTTACAAACATCGAAAAATCACAAATTTCGCATTTACCTACAATATTTTAGCATATTACACGATATATTGTCCAATGAAGTTTACCTCTCTGTATTAACACTACCACTTTGAAAGCTCCCGATTAAGTTAAGCTAGTAGTAAAATGAATTATTCAAAGCACCAACTTAATTGGTATTAATTACCTCAACAACTGCGAACTAGTCACAACTACGGAGCCGATGATTATCCAGCTAAGTGCAGGTGGGTTGGGTTCGCAAACTTCCTTCCCCAATTAGAATTAAATAGGGGTGATGGTAAAGGTGACAAATCGCGGTGCGCGGTCCTACAAACTGACGTTGACTAATCACCCACAATTTAATTTCGCGGGTGTAATTATAAATAAAATTTGGACGATAAATTGTGTTGGGGCGCATTAATCAAGAAGTTGAGACACTGATTAAAATACCGTTTCGGGAAACTATTCGGCGAGTTGATATCGTTAATAATTTACACGTGCGAGGGTGCGGGAGATCAGGTATCGTGTGGTCATGTTTTGTCATTTATCTTTGAACTAGGGACCCGTCCCCGGTTTCGCATTGATGCATTTTTTTTTCTACAAATTAAGTATATAGACAAACGTTCCTAGTTTACCGTTCGTCCATTAATGAGGATGGTATCGAATTCCGCGGGGTGGTGTAGAAGTAACAGATTTTATAACATGTGTAGATGTAGATAGATATCTATAGATAGTTAAATTTAAATTGTTTTTAATTTATAAGTTTATAAGTGACTTCTAGATTCTAATGCGAGTCACGTAATATCTGTGACGTCATTATTCAGGAAAGCCCTCTCCGAAGAATAGATCTTTAAGCGTCACTTCTCAATATTAAATATATTATTATTAAATATTATTACATGAACGTCTCAATGAAAAGTATGAACTATATAAAGAATCAATATCTTACAGTTTTATAAACATTTTTGATTAATATTTATAAGACCTAATTTATCCCAACACATTAGATTTCAGAATTTTATTCCTGTATTAATTTGGTTTTGCATTTTTTATCAATCAAAATTAAAATCAAATCTGCTTTGACAATGATTAATTGTATTCACAATACTAATTTCTCCATCATTACTAATTTTATAATATGTACCTATAGATATAGATGCCAAAATGTATTCTAAAGTTATTTAACTACAAGCCCGTTAGAAACATGTGCCCAATAACTAACCCAACCTTAAGTATTCTGTCTCTTTTCCTCTCATTGTCTCAAAGCTTTTGTCCCACTTGCACTCACTGTCGAATCAATGAAAACAGCGAATCTATGCGTCTGAATCACGGGTGATGGGACCCCCTCCCCCGTCTTAAATGAACTAGGGTGTCTTGTAGGTATACAGGGAATGCTCTCGGCTCTAGTAATGCATTTTAAACTAACTCATATTACAAGCGATTTAAGACTAAAATGGAAAAAAAACTTTTCCATTTTTAAGATCAGCAAGAGGAGGAATAGCACCACGAAATAATATGAGAAAGGCAATTTTAACATTCCTTGCATTTTTAAGATAATTAATAATTTATATAATATCTCTATATACTTATATAAAAATTGCGTGTCACGTTGTTTGTCGCCGATGAACTCCTAAACTACTGAAACGATTTTGATAAAATTTCGTAACCATCTGTAATTTGGTCCAACTTAAAAGATAAAAGACAACTTAAACTTAAAACTTAAAAGAAGTCGGGAGCGTGTAGCTAGTATATTATAAAGCTAATAGATTTAATAAATTAATGTTCTTCTTCAGTGTAAGTCAATAAATCTATATTGCATATTTGAAGTCCCAATACTGCGATTGTCCTGTTCTACTTGAGAAGGTAAGGAATATAAGTGCATGTGAAATTCATTAAAATTACAGTAAATATTGTCAAAAAATTGTCAAAAACCTCGACATGGCAATGTTAGAGCTAAACAAAACACTAAACTGTCATTGCGACCCTTTAGTACTGTTTGAAATGCGGTACTTCCGGAGGTCTTATCTGCTAAGTTAAGTGTTAGTGAGACACAACACAAGCACGTAGACCGCAACATCTTATATTCATGAAGGGTCTCGTATTTGATACACACAAGCATTAAGTTCATATGATTCCGTTTACTCTTTGAATGAATTCCTCATTTAAATTTTTGTTGTTACCCAATCGTAACAACAAATGTTAACAGCTTTTTTTAATTAACTCTCGTGAATTAAAAAAACATTCGTGGACCATGCACAAAACTTATGTAGCCATTTTGGCCGCTAAATGTTCGATCAAAACTGAGTAAATTCTCACTGTCTCTTATAACTTTAAATTTAAACAAATTTTCCTATTAAACTTTTAAAGATTTTTTCTTTATGTTATTTATTAATTTTTATACGAAAGTTTGTTAAGATATATGGACGTTTGTTACTTTTTCAAGCAAAAAAAGATCAACGGATTTGGATGAAATTTGGTACACAGTTATACAGGATACTCTTTTTAGAAAATTGAGTGCCACCCTCGTCACAGCGATAAAGATGTTTTCTCTTTTTTCTTAGGATTTTCTCAGGAACTAAATTTTTCATTTTTCAATGAGAACGAAGTCGCGGATACCAACTAGTTTCTTTATAGAACTCATTAAATTAAAGTTAGTAAATAAAATACACACTAAAGCATCACTAAATTAACCAATTCATCAATACATGTTAAAACTTAAAAACGTACAAATCTGTAGGACGAAAGTGGCGTCTGAGTGTAGTTTTATTGTAACTGGATCTCCCCTAATACTACCGCAGACGTCTCGAGCGCATTCGCATTACGCGATTATAAAACGCCTTACTCATCTTAGGTGTTAATGTACATTAATTATGTGCAAAGGGGAACTCCGCAAACTTAAGACGCTCTGACAGCTTCCCACTTTGAATTATGTTGTAAGTAAATGGACTTGTTGGAGTTTTGGTTTGAATTATTGTCTATTCGCAAACTTGTGGTTCTATTAGGACGTTGATTGTGTAACTTTTGACATTGTTTCTCTAAGGGACGCCCGTTGACTGAAAGTACTAAATAGTTTAAATTATAATTTTTCACGTGGTTTTTAATTAGTATTATTTTATTAATATTATAAATTAAAACATTAAACTTTAAATTAGATTGCTTCATAATTAATTCATTATTTAATATTTAAAAAAAATCAAACCTTTCTTATCCGATTTTGGGAACCTAATTAATTTTTAAAAATAAAACTCACCAGTATGAATGTAGGTGTGCTTCTTCATGTCAGATTTCTGATGGAATCGCTTGCCACAGTACTGGCACGGATACGGTCTTGTATCAGAATGGATCAAAAGATGAGTGGAGAGGGTACTGGATCTTTTAAATGTCTTCCCACATTGTTTGCATTCGAACACTTTCTCCACACTGTGTACAGCTCTGAAAATAAAAATAATTGTTGTTTAATTCTTAGAAATTATTTTGGGATATTCCACATTGCTGGTAATAAATATTTTTCACCAAAATCTAATATATGATTAATAAATGATTTTTCCCAGAAATATTTCTTTTTCATCCATTTGCTTTACATACTTATTGGCTTTCACTTTAGGTACTATATTAATATGAAATTTCTTTCCTTATCACCATTAGTATATGAAAACAGATTCTTTTCGCCATGAGTTAGATAAATAATGCAATTTATGGCAGTCACACAAATTTTTACTAAAAAAGAAGGAACATAACGAATATGCCAATGCGCTTTCATGTCCGCCTCTATTAGGCTGAAGAGAAAGGGACAAGGTATCCTTAAAAAAGATAGGTATCCCTTTTTCATCCTATAAAGCTCAACTTTTAATACAAAACACATGTTCTGGTATTTCTATAGTCATATGAAATTATATATATATAATTATATATATATATTTAAGTATATTTTAATCATAATTGGCTCACCTGTGTTGGCTTAAACTAATTTCATGGCCGAACGTTTTGCTGCACAGTTCACATGCAAATGGTCGCTTTCCATTGTGAGATCTTCGCGCATGTACTTCTAAACCGTGCGGCGTACTAAACATCTTTTCACATTTCACACACGAGTAAACATCTCCAATTGGTAAAGGTCTTGATAAAGGACCTGGAGCGCCAAACACAGCTGCTCGTAATCTCAACAATTCAGGTCCAGCAGCCTGCACAGCGTGAAGGTACAAATTACTGTAACCACCCCACGTTGGAAGACCCAAGCTTCCTGCTTCTCTTAAGAATTCAGCAAAAGGTAGCGGTGGGTATAGGAATGGTCTCTGAGGTTGTACTCTTGGTGCATCTGGCCTGAGTAAAGCACTGACCGAGAATGTTTCGGATCTTTTTAGAGGTGGCGAAGAATCTGGTGGCCTTCTGGGTGATGACGGTGGAGAATCAACCTCGAGCTCCGGGGATGTAGAACGAACTGATCGAGGGGACTGTGGTGAAGGGGCCCAACAAGGGCTGCCGCAGCGTGAAGTTGGTGAAACTCCATCAGGTCTTGTGGCATCATTGTTTTGTTCGTCTTCATATTCGTCCATTCTTTCACCGACAAGTCGACTAATTCCAAATTTGATTTCATCTGCAACAATAACAGGTGATTGTAGTGAGTGATAAAACCTAAGCCCTAATACTAACATAATCATTGATACCGTATCTTTGAACAATTGTTTGCAAAATAGTCACAAAGGACATTCAGTGAAAAAGCGCAGGTGTTACACTTGTCGCTCTCGATGAAATGGGCCGTATCATGTCGCAACAGCAAATTGACTTTCATCTGTTCCCTAACTCTGCTAGGGGTTAGTCCGACCCCTGTAATTAACACATCGGGTCGGAGAGACCCCAATCTTTTTTACAATTCACTAATCCGCGGGCGCGACTAAACGAAACTACTATATTGTTCACTTTTGTTAGTTTGGTGTTTGAATTATTGCCTTTGTCAGAATTATCATTACAATTTCATGAAGAAAGCACTGCGAAAGTTATTTAGATTGTATTTTAATTTAAGTACTCGTATGAATGAATATTGGATAAATTTGTGGAAACTTATTTAAAAACCTACGAATAAATAATACTTTATTCGTAGTTTAAAACAAAATATCTGAATCATCATAAATAAATATATATAACTATCTAGTATATAGATTTTGGTAACTCCAATGTATCTTCAAAGATTACATGAAAACACTATTTTATACAAAACTATCGGCCTGTTCTCGGCTTCGCACGGATGCAAAATATACCAAAACGTTCCTCGAGAACCACTCTATCCATTGGTGAAAACAGCATAAAAATCAGTGCAGTAGTTTTTGAGTTTATCGCGAACAGACAGACAGACAGACGCGGCGGAGGACATTGTTTTATTTTTTAAAACATGGACAGGATTTGCGAAAACTATGAAATTAAATATCATACTACAAAAATAAAAGTTCATACGTCATCCAGAACCATCAGCTTCAGATCTGCTTGTCCAAAAACAAACATCCATCTCTAGATGAGACAAGTTACACTAATGAAGAGCAACCCCTATATCTGAAATGCAGCAGCTGTCGTCATTTGGAGCGGAACCAATCGGGAGGATTCGGCGAAATTCGGCTATGACTTCGGTCCCTTTCGGCCATTTCACGGCTGGGCCTTCTTTAACAATAGCCAGCGTTTAAGGGTTGCCCCTGTACACTTGTTTGTTTGTTCCCTACGTCACGGTTTTATTACCCCATAGTATTTATTACATATTAATGGTTATTTAGATTCATTGTTCCGCCCCGACAGTATGCTCGAATTTATGGGCTTGCAAAATATTGAATACCACCCTTCTCACTTAATGGAGTGAAAAATAAAGACAGTTATTGAGCTCCATTGTGATATTCTGTAATTAGATGACATAATTTTCATTTTGATTTTTGGGTGAATTCGAAATTATAACTTACAGTGAGTATGTAGTACAGTTACATATGAAATAATTCATGGCTCATATGCGTTTAGGAGGAAAATTTCTGGTAACGAGTAGGATTCTTCAAAGTTTATCTTTTTTTGCAAAATGTGGAAAGTAAATCTTCGGTGAAAAATTTTGTTGGATATTTAGAAACGTCTTGTGATAGATTTGAATAAATATATAAATAAAAGTACCTGTGATAAACTTGACATACATATTTATTATAAGCTTTTGCAGACTAAAATACCACAAAATTACTTCTAGAAATCTGTTAACGAATTGTATCTATTCCTGTTTTTTTTTATGGTCAAAGCAATGCTGTATTAATAACGTAGTTACTAAAAAAAATTCTACAGTGTAAGTCTTATGTTCTATGTTAAAAAACACACATAATGTTAGTATCTATCAAATTGTTTGTACTTCAATGGTAAGAGAAAACCCCAAACTCCGTCTACATTATACGGCCGCAACGAACCCGCAATTGAATTAAACACTTTTTTAGCCACAAATTGGATTACAAAGCACGTCAGACCGCTGCATTTTTCTACAAACAGTGCATTAGCATCATTAACGTCCGCCTATTGCGCTTAATGCAATTTTAATTATTAAGAGGCGCGGCCACACAAATTGCGAGCTACATTCAGATTGTTATTTTTCCAGGTGCTTTTAACAAATTAAAAATGCGCGTTTGTGGTTGCCGGTGCATTTGCATTTACAATTTGCATCGTGATAGAGGCAAATCAGTGAGCGATCGATCGACGAATAATTTCATTAAATCGTACGCTGCCATGCCACGAATCGCCAAACGTTATACTCGTAGTTATCCCAGTATTCGAATTGTAAATTTTGAAAAATATATTTCAGAAGACGCCATGCTATATTATTAGCTTTTTGTGATAGAAGTTTGTAAGTAGACAGGCTGCCCGCTTATTAACTTTTATCAAACTGTCTTAGTTCAATTCCTAGTTCGATTCCAGGCAAGGTCAACTTTAGAAATGCACTTTTCAAAGTTGGCTCTGGTCTGGATCTGGAAAGTATAGTAGTAAGACACACTGCGTTTATCAGTCATTGGGTAATCCATTTGGCGTCAGTAACCACCCGTTTCAGAAGTCCACCTATACAGTTAAAATATTTAAAGCGATAATAAAAACATGACAAAAAAATATTAAAAAAACCTGCAATAGGTATACATAAAATTTCTGATTTACCCATTTTGATTTCTGACTCATGCGAAAAATCTAAGAAAATCAATCAGTTACAAACGTTGTTTTATATTATACTAGCTGTTGCACGCGACTTCGCCCGCGTAACTTTATAATATATCTATATTACTCGCTGATAACGTAGCTTTCTATAGGTAAAAGAATCTTTAAAATCGGTCTAATAGTTTTTGAGTTTATTCATTACAAACATACAAATCTTCTCTCTTTGTAATATTAGTATAGATGAATTAGAATAGTAATTAATTAAAACTAACCTCTGTAATTAATGAAAATTGGTAAAACACTAATATTTTACTAATCTCGGTAAGGTACTTATAGTGTGGATTAAGATTATGTTTTCAAAAATGCCGTGTCATTAATGAATCGTTAATCGTATTTGAATGTGGTATGATTGAACAATTAAGGGGCACATATGGGAGCTGTGACCAATTTCAAATTTTAATACAGTGAACACTGGGGGTAATTTATTTAGACCTTATTCATATATAACATAACATATACCGTATTAACATATACCTAAGTTTTTTGAACTGAAAACTTCTTTAGGCGCGTTGGCAATTTTTGAGATGGGGAAAAAACCATTGAACACGCGACCTGTAACCGTGTAACCGCAACGTAACCGACACCGACTGTATATTTTCAGATATTGCGCCTTCTAAACAATACCACTGAAACTAGAATATGTTACGTAATAATACATCCTTGCGAAAGCTAATTGAATTGAAATAATATGTACATCAATGCGAACAGAGATGGCGCTGACAGTTTAAAAAAGAACAATTTTTGAGATGGGAAAAAACCATTGAACTCGCGATCTGTAACCGTGTAACCGACACCCCTGTATATAAGTATGTACTTTCCTGACGATTCAAAAAATACACACGTAATTGTTCAAGTTTTCACTGTTTTTTTTTTTAAATAATAAGTATTTTATAAACAGAAGTCAAATACAGCGGGAGCGGACCGTGAGTACAGTTAAAAAAAATAATAATATTAAAAATATGAAGCTATACCATACTTATTTAAAAAAAAAAGTAGAATTTTGCATTAGCTAATGAGTAAATATTCGAAACTATGGAAAATCTGAAATACCTGAAGTTATATTATGGATAATATGTTTAACAAACTGTGTTATATGTGTGGATTCATTTAGAATTTAAACTTACCTATCTACTTTATTAATTTAAAATTTTAACAATAAATTATTATCTTTCCTTATAAAAAACCACATGTATAAATCAAATGTTATCATTCGCTTTTAATTTCCTTTATCAACCGTAAAGATTAGCTTAGCCGTTTTATCAGCGTGGATTAATAAAATCTTAAATTGAAAATTACGATAATACCATCCGAAAACTATTTGATCTACGCACACAGATGTACTAAGCGTTCCGATTGGTTGTCGAATGCTTCATAACTGGCCCCACTTACTTCACCCCCCCTCCCCCCCAATTTCATCCCCGCATTCGCCTAATTTCAAATCCTTTAACAACCTTTATCGTCAAACCTCGGGCCTAATCCTAGATTTAAACAAACCACTAATAATTCGCTCTGACTTGGATTAATTTAATCAAAGTCGTGTTTTCAAAGTTGCACGCAAGCGATTACATGTCAATTTTATTAAATTTTTATCAATCGATATTGATTTTTATCTTTACAACTCTGTTATGATATTTGGAAATCATAAAATGTTATGGAATAAATATTATACGAGGTCTGAAGAATAATCCTTCCGTGTTGAAGGTTATACAGTTTAGCAAAGAGTTTAACGCATTATGCTACACTTAAGTATATGTTGTCTCTAGATTTCAAGAACAAGTAAGTCCGTGTACTGTACTTATGAGCTTAGGCACTGATCAATGACTCTTCAGGAAGGAAAATCACTTAGATGCTTTTACGATTTCTCGACCAGCCGTTGTCGTATGTAACTAAAAATAAATAATTTATATCGCACATGATATTTTATAATGATCTTATTCAATGTGATGATAAAACTCTTTCTATTACCACAGCTATTACTAGGACTATTAGCTTAGAAAAGGACGCTAGTAGAACTTTATAGGTCTTGTCAAACAGACGGCGAACCGAAGGCGTGGCAAAGCGTAATTATTTTGTAATGTACGGCGTCACTTGAATCTAGTCACATAGAAATGCGAAAGCGGACCGATACCGTGGCGAACCGAAAGGTGTGAGACGCCATGACAAACAAAAAGCGAACGCGCGAAGCAAGGCGTGAGCGAGATAGTTGTTATAGTGCACTTTGTGTGACCGACGTCAGACACGAGAGCGAAGCGAACGAGAAGCTAGTCGCGAAGCGAAGGCGAGCCGTGCTGGTTGTATTTGTTTACAATATTTTCACGAATGGACACCGAAAAATTTATAGATTATGAAAAAAACACCCAATCTCGTACTCCCAATACTCGGCACAAGGACTATAAAAATGCCTTGAAAAAAAAGCGGAAATTTGGGAAGTTATTGCCAGAGACATGAACGAAACACGTTGAGCCTTTGCCTCGTGTTCGGTTCGCTGTTTAGTATAACGTTAGTCTCCGCTTCGGTTCGCTTTCGTGTTCGGTTCGCACTCGGTTCGCGTTTGTCTTTGACATTAGCTAAGTGGGAATAATTTTAGTTTAGAAAAGCACGTCTGTTCTTTTAGGTTCAAGGTTATTTTTAACATTTTTGTGTCCGCAAACCCTAATCAATACCATAATAATGAAACTCATAAAACCAGAAACGTCACTAATCTCCTGTTTCGTCACTTCCTTTTCAATCTACCAGCATTAAATTGTCAGATCGTTATTATTGATAAGCATGATAAATCAGGCCATACGGCGGTAAGATCTTAAGACTTCGTTTTGATATCGGCAGCTGGGATTAGGATAACCATTCCTAATACTCGATTTTTGTTTGTTGTCGAAATACGTCACTGAATATTCGATAGCTGTTATCTTAAAGGCCAAACCTGCAATCAACCACGCGGACAGCAGTCAAGATTGATACAAGTCAGCTTATACAGTCTGAGCGATCCACATGTATCAGTAAGGTGAAAATTTTTGTTAGTAACCATTCCATTTATATATTACTCTAGCGACCCGACCTCGGCTTCGCAAGGATGTAAAGTTTTCTGCAATCTCCTTCCTCCTTCTCCTCGCTTATCGCTTATCGCTTA
The DNA here is from genome assembly GCA_944738685.1 of Synanthedon myopaeformis. NCBI lineage: Eukaryota > Metazoa > Arthropoda > Insecta > Lepidoptera > Sesiidae > Synanthedon > Synanthedon myopaeformis. Next base: position 11,079,895 of record OX122915.1, read on the forward strand.
TCAAAATCCTTTGGGTTGGTTTAGAAGAAGTTAGTGGAGAAACAGACAAGAGGCAGACAGCGATTTTATTTTATAATATTTATTTATTTATTTATTTATCATACAAAGCCTCCAACGAGGCAGGTATCAAACAAAATCGTCATCGTTCAAGTCACGCCGCAAGTGAAAGTTCTAGTAACTAAATCTAAATAATCTCAATTATTAAAAGTGAAGCTAAACGAAAAGAAATTTATATTTAATGTATACTAAAATTTTATTAATAAGCATCATTACTATCAAATCATTTTCATCATAAGTACCTACCTATTTAAATTTTTTAAACAAAATTTAAATTTTTTTAACAAAATTTACATTTTTTTAACATAAGGCATTTAAAACTTTCTCAGCTATTTAGGGATTATTCAAAAAAGAATCTCAGTCACTTATATCCCGTAAATATTTAAGGTTTGGAAATCTAAACGCGACAGAGTTTTAACGGTACGTTAGCATTAACCAAACATATTCACTAAATGTGCTTCATTCATAATATTTTTGTCTATCAAGCGGCCTTTTTGAACATGTTCCGATTTCCCTTGTTTCCACGAAATATTTGCTAAAACAATAGCACGCTTCACGTATGTGTCGTTAACCAAATCTTCACGTTTGACATAAATCTGTGACTTAACACAAAGGAACAAAGTTGAACATTGAACAACGTTTATTGTTGGTCAGCAAACATTGACGAAATATCATACGCGCGGCGTCTTTGAGATTAAAACTCTCTTTTGATAATTACATGTAAACAGTATAAAGTTGTCTAGATTTGGGGCAATTACCTTAACAGTTTCTTAAATTACTTCACTTCTTAAAGATGAAAGGAAACTATCTATGTGAGAATTCTTAATAAATTCTCTGTATCGAAGTAAAATTTTATTTTAAAATTGCCACAGTACCTACCTACTCTAAAATAATAAATAATTAAAAAATATTTTACTTATTATTAAGTTTTTTTAAATGAGTAGTTTTTGATATTTGGAATCGTCGTGTCCAGCTTCTCCAATAGCTATTTTTGATCATATTTTTAATGATTATTAAATGTTTATTCTATCTATACTTACTAATATAACGAGGTGAAGTTAGAATGTTCGAAACTACTTATCCGATTTCAAAAAATCTTTCTTCAATAGTATGAATAGAACCGGATAGAAATAAGTAGGCTAAATATTCCACGCAGGCGAAGCCGCGGACCCCAGCTATCTAAAAATAAATATCCTACGCTTGACAAAAGTATAATAACAGGCGTAATTCCATGTCAGGCGTTATTATTGCTTCCGTGTGCGGTTTCCAGTCCCGCCATCGGACGCGTCCCCAGGTTGCGGATAGGGGAACGCCCCCCAGATATGGGGGGTACCGGCTGCGGCCGGCGCGGACAAAAACTGGCATGTGGCTGCCTGGTCTTTTAAGGGCGGGCATTGCACAGCCACATGAACCCGTAGCCCCACACTGTGTGGGGTCGGGGGTCCAGTGCACCACGCATTGGACTGCGAGGAAGAAAACCTCTCTAAAAAATAACCTCGAGGGTGAAGCTATGGCTTCTTGTCCAAGAAGCCAGATGCTGTTGCCAGGTGACCCATTGTGGGTCGTGGGCGTCTCTGGCATACCAGAGGCGCGGATGCGCGACTTGTGCCAATGCGCTCGGCGCTGTTATGGTGGCCCCGAAATGGGGCAGTGGAGCTCCGGCTCGCAGGCGGCGGACCTTCTAGGTCCGCGGGCGCGGCGTGTGGCCTAGGTCATCGTCGGGCAACCCGTAACCTCGCACTCTGCGCGGCCGGGGGTTTGGCGCACTGAGCGTCAAACCACGTGGAAGAAAACCACTATAAAAAATCACCCCAAACCCAAGGTCGGCGTGCCGAGGGGTTGAATGGCTGGGGGGGACCCAGTCCCAAGCGCACCTGCGGCCCCTTGGGAAAAGGCCGCAGGCGTTCCTTCCCAAACAATATGGAAATGTCAGAAAAGGAAACAGATATGTCTTGCGATCCCGCTGACGCCGGGCGCTCGGAGCTAGCTCGGGCTCCAAGTGTGAAATGTACTACGAGCGGCCAATGCGCTCCGTCTGGCCAACGGCGCCAAGGGATGACCGGGTCCCTTGGTGAGAAATATGTTACCGAGGCGATTGGGGGAGTGCGCACGCGTGCGCGGATTAAAACAGGGTCGACGCGCGACCCTGTCAAGGGTGTGAGCAGCGGGGCAACCAGCCCTGTAGATATGCTCAACCGCGTGATGACGCCTTCGGCGTCATCACGAGATGTTAGTCCTGCGAGTGGCAAGACCGGATCTGACTCCGGCTCTTACTTCTCCATAGACACGGCCTCTCCAGGATCTCGAGGCCGACAAATCCGCAAGAGGACCTTCCTCAAAACCAAGAGCGTCGCCAAAAGCCACGACTCCGGGGGATCTGGGAGCTCTAGTGGCAAACCTGCCACTAAAGCAAACAAGAACGAGGAAAAGAGGGGCAGGGGTCGTCCGCCCACGACGGGCGAGTACGCTGGTATGGCCAAGGCCAAACAGCACAGCGCCCGCGACTCGTCCAAAGGCTCAAGGGGCTCCATTGCTGACGACCCCGTATCGTTGGCCAATAAGCTCGGCGACGCCATTACTCTGAGGGAGCGTCTGAAGTGCGCGGCTGCAGTTGTAAAGGCCGTGTCCTCAGAAACGGGCCTTAATGGGAACCTACAAAAGGCCCTTGATGGGGTATTTGCCACAATTTCCCAGGCGGCATCCGATGTGGAGACCTTCTCACCATCTGAAGAGATGCGGAAGGTCCAGGAAGACAACGCTCGTCTGCGGACTGAGCTGGACACTCTCCGCGAGGAAATGACCAACATGAGGCGGGAAATGTTAGAGGCCTACAAGCCTCGCCAGGAGTTAACTCAGGCCGGACAATTGTCTACGCCTGAATCAGAGGGTCTTCTGGATAGGATCATGGTAAGTGTCGGGGCCATGATCAATAATAGGTTTGAGGCCCTGGAGACCCGTCTAACACCGGATGAGACAGGGCGGCTAATGCTGGCCGCTAGGAGACAGTCGGTGCCGGCAGCTGACTTGCCTCCACCAGATCTGTTCAAGGCCCCGCCTGCAAAGCCGCCTCTACGCCGAGGCGCCGTGCGCGAGGCGGCACCTGCGCGCCCTCCTAAGGGCAAGGGTACCGGAAAAACAACGGCCCAGAAGAAAACGGAGCCCCGCCCGCTTCCCCCAGCGCCTAAGTTCATGGAAGAGGGCTGGACCACAGTGGTTAAGCGGGGTCTCAAGAAAAAGGGTAAGGCGGCACCTAATAGGCCCACGCTAGCCGGCGCTCGCTCGCAGGGGACCCCGCCGAAGTTGCGCCCCCCACGCTCGGCGGCCGTGGTTATCACACTGCTTCCCGAAGCGATTGAGAGGGGCGCCACCTATAAGGAATCAATTAGGGAACTGAGGACCCAAATTGACCTTCAGGAGCTCGGGATCCCGTCTGTTCGCTTCAGACCTGCGAAGCAGACGGACGCGCGTATTCTGGAGCTACCGGGAACGACTGCTGGCGCTAAGGCCGACGCCTTAGCCGCCAGAATCAGAGGAATTCTCGGAGACAGAGCGGTAGTGACGAGGCCTGTGAAATCCGCAGACCTGCGGATCACTGGTCTTGATGACTCGGTCACCAAAGAGGAGGTCGCCGAAGCGATTGCTCGGGTGGGCGATTGCTTACCCGATGCAGTCAAATCGGGTGACATACGCTTGTCAAACGGGGGTTCCTCCTCCGTTTGGATACGGTGCCCTGTCACCGCTGCGGATAAGGTGGCACGTAGCGGTCGCCTGCTAGTCGGATGGGTGTCGGCGCAGGTCAAACTGCTGACACCTAGGCCAGCTAGGTGTTTTAGGTGCCTCGAGATAGGGCATCCCCGTCACAAATGTACCGGGACTGACCGCAGCACGCTGTGCTTCCGCTGCGGAAAGCCCGGTCACAAGGCGCGCGAGTGCACATCGGAGCCTGAGTGCCCCGTGTGCATCGAACATGAAAAACCTGCGGGGCACAGCTTGGGCAGCAGAGCGTGTGTTGCCCCCCGCAACAAGAAAAGAAAGAAGACGAAGAAGGCTGGCAAGGGTCTTGAGAACCCACAGCCCGCAACCAAGTCTGCCACTCCGGCAGCTGGGGTGATGGACGTAGAGACCGTTGCCAAATAATGGCCCTTCGCGTCTTACAGGCGAATCTCAACCACTGCGCCAGGGCACAGGATCTTTTGTGCCAGAGCCTGGCGCAGTGGTCGATACACGTTGCAATAGTGGCTGAGCCATATCTGATCCCGGCAAACTGGGTCGGAGACAGAGACGGGGTGGTAGCGATTGCGTCGCAACCTGCTACTGGCTCCCCCACCTTCGGGAACATAGTCCGGGGAAAGGGGTACGTCGCTGCATTAGTAGGTGGAACTGTAGTTGTGGGAGTGTATTTCTCCCCCAACAGAAGTATCGCCGAATTCGAAAGATCCTTGTTGGATCTGGGCGAGGTTGTCCTTCGGAGCAGTCCGCACCCGGTCCTCGTTGCCGGGGACTTCAATGCCAAGTCCTTGGCTTGGGGCTGTCCGGCTACGAATAACCGTGGGCGGCGGCTTGAAAGGTGGGCCGTTACCATTGGCCTTTCGTTACTGAATAGGGGGTCGATACAGACATGCGTCCGCAGGCAGGGCGGGTCCATTGTAGACCTCTCCTTTGCAAGTCCTGACCTGGCACGCCGTGTCCGAGGTTGGAGGGTCCTCGAAGACATCGAAACTTTGTCGGACCATCGCTACATATGGTTCGATATTTCCGCGTCTCGGGTTTCACCGAATGACTCTCGTTCGGCAGCGGGATGGAACGGTCCACGGTGGTCAATAAAGGGCCTCAACAAGGATCTCATCGAGGAGGCAGCGATCGTGCAAGCGTGGGTATCCGGTGCAGTGGGTCCAGCGAACGCCGACACGACTGCACACTGGTTCGCAGAAGCCTTGAAGCAGGTGTGCGACGCGGCGATGCCTCGCCGTAGTTGGCGAGTACCCCAAAGGCGACAGGTCTACTGGTGGACAGAAGAAATAGCACAGCTCCGTCGGGATTGCGTGAGGGCGAGACGCCGATTTACCCGAAGCCGTAGGCGGCGGAACAGGGACGAGGCGCAGGAGTCCCTACTGTACTCCGAGTACAGGGAGCGCTCCCTACGGTTGAAGGCGGCTATCGCTGAAGCGAAGTCTCGCTCATGGACGGAGCTGCTGGACAGCATAGACGGCGACCCGTGGGGTAGGCCTTACAGGCTTGTGAGGCAGAAAATGCGCCCATGGGCACCTCCGCTGACGAGTAGTTTGGAGCCACAGCTCCTGGAGAGAGTAGTGGATAACCTCTTCCCCGACCGGGTCGAACATTCACTGGGACCGGTTCCGCTGCTGGAAGCTGCGGTCGAGGGAAGGGAGGACGAGGCTCTCCCACAGGAGGTGACCGAGGCTGAGCTGGACGCCGCCCTACTACGTCTACGCAGGAAGGCGGCAACTGCCCCGGGGCCTGATGGCGTGCCTGGCCGAGTACTAGCTCTGGCCGCGGGGCCACTCGGGTGCCGTCTCAGAGAGTTGATGGACCTCTGTCTCCGGTATGGCTGCTATCCGCGTAAGTGGAAGGAAGGCCGGCTGGTGCTAATCAAGAAGGAAGGAAGACCGGCGGACTCCCCGTCGGCTTACCGGCCCATCGTCCTGCTGGACGAGGTGAACAAGCTGTTCGAGCGAGTCATCGCCACTCGCCTCGTTCGGCACATCGAGGGAACTGGGCCGAACATTAGCACCAGCCAGTTTGGATTCCGTCGTGGTCGATCCACAATAGACGCGATAGCAAGCGTGCGAGACCTGTCGCACGATGCAGTAGCCCATGGTCAGGTTGTTATGGCGGTGTCGTTGGACATTGCCAACGCCTTCAACAGCCTACCGTGGCGCTGTATCATGACCGGACTAGAGTACCACAGGGTACCAACATACCTGCGCCGGATGATCGCAGCGTACCTCACTGAACGATCAGTGAGCTATCCGACGCAGAGGGGACTGAGACACCGCCATATTACATGCGGAGTTCCACAGGGGTCGGTCCTCGGGCCGCTCCTGTGGAACATTGGCTATGACTCGGTTCTCAGAGGCGCTAACCTGCCGGGCGTCGGCGTGACCTGTTACGCTGACGACACCCTGGTAACCGCCCGAGCACCAGATTATAGATGGGCGGCTATTTTGGCTACCACTGGCGTGGCTCACGTCGTCGAACGAATCCGGCGGTTAGGGCTCACCGTAGCCTTAAACAAGACCGAAGCCTTGTGCTTTCACGGGCCTCGGAAGGCACCGCCGCCGGGTTCAGAGATTATCATCGGGGGGGTCTCCGTGGACGTGAAGCCCACGATGAAATACCTCGGCCTCGTCCTGGACAGTCGCTGGAGTTTTGTAGGACACTTTCGGCACTTGGAACCGAAGTTGGTGGGAGCCGCTGCCGCTTTGGGCAGGTTGCTCCCAAACCTGGGTGGGCCAAATACCGCCTGTCGTCGTTTGTATGCGGGGGCAGTGCGGTCGATGGCTCTATACGGAGCCCCAATCTGGGCGGACGGCCTGAGAGAGAAATGCAGGGCGCATCTGCGACGCGCGCAACGCGCGTTAGCGCTCAGGATCGTCCGGGGTTATCGGACAGTGTCCTTCGAGGCTGCATGTGTCATGGCGGGCACGCCACCATGGGACCTTGAGGCCGAGGTGCAGGCGACCGTATATCTGGCCATTGCAGATGTACGGTCTCGGGGAGCTCAGCCTCCGCAAGAGGTTGTTTCGAGAATCCGTTCGCGTGCACGTGAAAACCTCCTCCTGAAATGGAGCGAGAGATTGGCCGAGCCAAGTGCCGGCCATCGCACCGTAGAGGCTATTCGCCCAGTCCTGGGCGAATGGCTTCAGAGGAGACACGGAGCTCTCACGTTCCGCTTGGTGCAGGTGCTCTCGGGACACGGCTGTTTCGGGAGCTATCTCCACCGGGTGGCTCGTCGGGAGCCAACTGCAGAATGTCACTCGTGTGCATGCGCTGAGGACAGCGCACAACACACTCTTGCGGAGTGCCCTAGATGGTTGGCGCAGCGAACTGAGCTCGCTGCGACCATTGGACTTGACTTTTCTCTGCCGGCCGTAGTTAAAGCTATGGTCGGCAGCAGAGCCGCTTGGCGAGCGACGCAATCCTTCTGCGAAGATGTCATCTCGCAGAAGGAGGCGGCGGAGAGAGAACGAGAGGACGACGTCTTATCTCATCCCCTCCGTCGCCGACGAACTGGACGCAGGCGGCTGGCGTACGCTCGCCACCTGGATCCCTGACAGGACTAGGGCGGTAGATGGGGACTCTACCGCCCGCTTCATCCTGAGAGGCACGGCGCACTTTGGCAGTTCGGGTGCGCCGTCCTAATGAGCAGTGTCCGGTTACGGACCCCCGCGGCGGAGTTGCGGAAGAGTGTTCGTCCGACCTCGCAACTTCACCTATAGCGGACGTGAAGGACGCCAAGAGGTTTAGTCGGTAGGTCTACCCCACTACCATCTCGGGGCAGGAGTCCGACATAACCCACCGGTCTGTCCCCACGGCCGGTGGGTATCTATGATGATTCCTCTTGTAAAAAAAAAAAAAAAAAAAGGCGTTATTATTGCTTTACATATTTTGTCAGACGTAACATTTATTTTTCAACGCGAACGAAGTCGCGGGCACCAGCTATTCTGTGATAAAGTCACAAAGAATAAAAAGTAAAAAGTGGAGTACAATGCTAATTGGTTTTAAACAAAGAATGGTTTCAATAAACCATAACAGAAACGCTCCCCTCTCCAGCACAGCGCACGGACGGACAACGCAATTTTCAATTGTCATAGCGGAATGTCACGCAAACTTTAAACACAAGGTAATCGAGTGACTTGGGCATGCTTAGCCAAACATTGTTGTAAGTAACCGCGCAAACAGTGGCCGAGGGGGTAGTAATGTACATGTACGAGTCAAAAACCTCAATTATGAGGACATTTGAGGAGTTTACTTCATGTCAATTTTATTTGGTTAATTTTAGTTCGTATTTATTATAATTTTCTGAAACCTATACAGAGTGGAGAGTATGAGGGAATGAGGTAGAAAGAGTTCGCTCTCTGTGTCTCTTTTTTATTAATTTTATGCATTTTTTAATACTTTTATGCGGATTTTATGCATGTTTTTGACAATATAAATTATATTCTGGTCAATACAAACAGGTTACGATAGAATTACTTGGCATCTCGTCCTGTTTATATAGATATAATAAACCCTTTCAACGTGAGCAAGACGAACAAAAAAGTCGTGAACATTTTCTATCAATTTTATTCTCAAACATAAAAAATAGAGTTTGAATCGCATCAACTGAAAACAATTTGTGAAGAGCCATTCGCGTAATTTTCCGCTAAGCGCAAACACTGCGGCGAGCGGTCTGTGTCGTGAGGGCTACGTCCAGTTGGTAAATATTGACAGTTGTACCTGGCCATGCACGAATGTTACCCTTTGATTGATCGAGTGGTTACAACACAACTTGGATCTTCAACCCCTGGGCTTGGTTTGCATTATTTTTTTGTACATAAGAAATTTTGACAGACTGACGACTACCCCTGAGGTCTACTGTCGATCAAAAATTTAAGATATTGAGTGACCAAAATACAGGATGTCACCAAATATGTGCTAAGTATGCTATCATTTCAGAAGACATACAAAAAACCATTCCATACCATTATTTAACACAAAGGTCTCCGCGAAACCAATTCAAAAATATAAAATTTAGTTTTATATTTTTGAATTTTCAAAAAAAAAAAAATCCCGTTTACATTATCTAGTCCTTTTTAGTGTACATTATTATCCTAATATTTATTAGAAATATATTTTTTATCTCAGCTCCTCCAAAAAGACAGGTGTCAAACGAAATTATTGAACCGTCACAAAAGAAACAAATGGTAGCTGTCGACGCAAATCCATAATATTCCATTGATATACATATTAAGTACACTAGCTGGTGCCCGCGACTTCGTCCGTGTGGAATGATGAAAGGTACCCTATGTCCTTTCTGGTGTCCCAGACAACGTGTACGCAAAATTTCATGGCGATCGGTTCAGTAGTTTTTGCGTGAAAGAGTTACAAACATCCATACCTCGAAACATACTTTCGCATTTATAATATTAGTACGGATATATCTTTGACTTGTATTCGCCTGTACTCGTAGCTTGACCGATCAAGAATAACAGTGACGTGACAAGATGTGACAAAAGTTATCGCATGGTTAAGTCACAAGACTAGAACCATGATAAGTACAAAATTTAGATAAGGTTTTGAGTTTTCTTGAGCTTACCGGCTAGGTCTACTAAGATAGAAAATTCCGTTATCTGTTAACAGCTGACAGGTAAACAAGTTATTATTAGGTAATAATGTTACGTACGAATTGTTTAGTAGTTTATTAATTAATGTTGTTTTATGAGATGGTCACTGTCGCCAGATAGGCTGCTCAATTTATGCGAAACTCTGTGTCTCCGTTACATTATAGTCACTAATTTTTAACTTTTATATGTATTACATATGTATTAAGTAAGGTGGGACATAAAATATGTAATTTTTAGTTTATTCAAATCATATGTATGAATATAAACTTGAACATAGACACTCGTATGTTCCCGAAAAAAGTTTTAAAATATCGTATTTAAAAGCAATGCTTATCACTAAAGACGTGTTTCCAAAACTGGTCAAAACCCGAACAGCAAACGGTCCCGCCACAGACTTATCTTTTAGTTTTATTTGCCTACACGGGTAGGCGCAAAGTACACATGTCCAAATCGGATTTACAAGGGAGACGTAGGCACTGTACTGTGCATGGTACCGTTAGCAATAAATATCACCTTTTCTAATACTTGTACGACTATCATAAAATAAATAAATAAACATATTATGTGTTTGAGTTTTCAATCCTAAGATGCCTTGACATATTACTCGTACTTAACTGTGGATTGTACTCTCGTGACTATGGAAAATCTATGGTCTATGGACGTGACTAATGGACTATGAATATGGAAATATTTAGTTGCAACTTCTTACTTGCACAGGTTTAACATTTTTTCATAATTATTAAAATTCTACCTAATAATATTAATATATAAATAATATTACTTCATTATTTATTAAATGTTGTACGGGCGTGGTTACTGTTTGTGGACGTGATATAGAAAACCAAACCTCTCCCATGTTAAGTACTTACTGATTTTTTTTTTAAATTAATTTAAGTAATGATTTAAATATTTATGTAAATGATTGAAGGGGAAACTATTCAGACGAATCACAAAGTATATTTTATAGATTTTTGATATTTTGTGCATAATTTTTTATTTCTTTGATTTAGGAATTTTATTCCTTTAATAACTAAGTACAAGGAAACGTTTCTTTGTGTCTGATATTGATTTTTAATAACTGGATATGCTTTGCGATCTACATTGATATACTTTAAAAAAAAAATTACTTATTTATTAACTCTAATAACTGTTCCTTTTACCAATATACGAAGGCCGTAAAAAAAACAATTCCACAAAAATGCACTGTGTTTCGTTCGTGTGGTAGGAAATATTTTTTTAACAACTTTTTATCTATCCGTACACTTATCGATAACGAAATTCATGTACGATAGAAAAATTACAACCGTCATAACATAATATGTGTCAACACTATCGACGTACCTTTGCCTCTGCCGCTATAGCAAATCAAAGTCATAAAACAAACGTAATTTCGCCCGCGATACTTTGACAGCCCCGATAAGATATGTCAGCCCCAAATCTGAAGCCGTGGGATTTGTGACGTTCAATGTTATTGGAATTTTTTGTTTATGATAGAATTAACTATATGTTTTATAGCATATAAAAGTGCAGATAGTGTGGTGAATATAATTTTCATAGGTACACGACATAGCTTCCTTCATTTTCAATTATTTCTTATTATTTTCTAGTACGGTGACTATTTCCTGAATGTATTCGGTACAACTTACATGTACATATTGTAATTGTGGAAGCATTATGAAATTAAAATTGTCAATAAACCAGTAACCATACTTAATTATACAGCAACTAATATTTTTTAAACCCTTAATAAAATTGTAAAATTCTCAGAAACTTTAAGTTGCTCTATGACAAGACGAAAAGCGTTATTACTTTGAAGGAAATTATAAAAAAATATCGTAATTTTTTGTCGATTAATTTTTAAAAGATATCGTAATTTAAAAAAATATCTCGCAACAAATCGGTATGCTGCACGCAAAAACTAAATACGCTGCAAAAATGCACGCAAAAATAAAATACAAGATTACAAAGATTCCGTCATGTTTTTAAAGGTAGAGAAAACAGACGATTTTTTTGGATTCCTCAAAAAAGTGGAGAAAGTTAAGGAAATTATGAAGAATAAAAATAATCTCACCTCTAACTGGATAACTTTCATGCGTCTGTACAGTGGGCAAAGACGCCGGTCTAGTCTCCGATCGCTGCGAGTTCGCTCCCCAATGACACAGTCCACTACGTAACGCTTCGCTTGCTGATACACCTGTTAACAAAAATTGCAAAAGTTAGAACAGTTATCATCAATATCATAAGGCTTATTTATAAAGTTGAGGACACATACATCCGTTTCTATGAGCATACAAAGTTCCTTACATTTATGACGGAAAAATTATTGACATTTTATTGTAACTTGAAATAGAAATTGAATAGGGCTTGAAAAGTACACAAACTTATCTTTTAGCTTTACGTGCTGATAATCATCTATCTATACATATAATAAAAATGGTAAAAAAGCCGTGTCTGTATATTAATATTCAATCACCGAAACAACACACCGAACGTCACACCACACGTGTTGTTATTTCATGGTGGTTTTCTGTAAGTGGGTGGTTACTGTCGCCAGACATGTTGCCCAAGTGACTACGTAAACCAGTGTGCACTGTCACTACTAAATGTTTGATTATGTTCAAACAAAGGCTTTTCGCGTAAATGTCATGCGAGTAGATAAATACGAGAATTTTACATTTTTTTTTTTTTCACTTTTTCTACAGATAGTTTAAAAATGATTGTACTCGTAGTTTCAATTTAGCCTAAGTTTTAAATGCGGCGATGGAAGAGCGGGGTCTCCTAATACAAGTATTTTTATACTTAATAGGAGTGCCCCTACACCTAATTTGTACCTGGGCTTAAGATAAAAGATAATAAACTTTTTTGTATTTGTATTTTTGTATTCTAAGTTCTCAATTTTTTTTAATTTTTTTAAATGCCATCACTAAAAATCACATTATTTTGAAATACAAGGACAGTAGATTATTATAATTTAATTTAATTTAATTTAATTTATATCAATATATATTTTTTGTGTTTCGATATTGGGTACATTAGATAATATTTAACGCTATCTACCTACAAGGGGATTAAATGTGACAGATAAACTTATCATAAAACACGGATAGTAATCACTGCCGCTGTTACAAGATATTACACATTATACGCGCGTATTACAAGTTAAAGTATTCTTTGATTACATTTAAAAAACAATATAATTATGATTAATCGATTTGTATAATTATAATTACCTGTCGATTTTGTCTTATTTTGAAATGAGAATTTGTAGAATAATTTAGAACTTATGATTTATAGATCGAAACATGTGTCAAGTATACTTCATAGTACTAACTGTAAGTATGATTTTAACTGTACATTTTACGAAGGCTTAAAAATCTGACCAGTTGAAATTCTGTCCAGTTGGAAAGAGTTCACTCTTTTATAGTATTAGTAAGGATAAAACACAATGTGTCCGAGTGTACGTTCGAAAACAGGATAAGAGCGATAAGGGGCAAGGACAATCAGTGTTGGAAGGAAGAGAGCGATTCGTTGGCGCCGGCTTGTTGGAGACCCAATGCTTGTTTCAAGATTACACTTACAACCGGCGAATATAATCACGACTGAGTACTGTAAAACCTGGTCATCTGTCACCTGGTCTATTTTAAAGTGATCATATTTTAGTTGCATTGTAGAAATGTATATTTCTAAGCTATCTAAGCCAATCTAAGGTATCTAAGCTCTAGCTCGTCTTATTCAGATTTATGAAATATTAGTTTTTGATCGCGACTTCGCCCGCGCCCCCTTTTCCCTTTGTGTTAAAATATTTATTTAATCTTTATTGGTCATATATTATTGTTGGGCATTGAATATTTCATTTTTCTTTTTAAATAGAAAAAAAATATGTAATTTTTGTATAAATTTTGTAGGTATTATAAAACATGACACAAAAAAAAAAAAATAGTTCATCCGATCGCTAGAACTAAACATCACAAGATAACCCTTTGGCCTAATCTAAAGATTGTCGAACAATTTATCAAAATTGGTTGAGAGGGTTTGGAATCTATAGAGTAAAAGTAATACATAGATTTTTGTATATTAAGAAAATAAAAATATATTACATCAAAATTTGGAATTCAAAATTTAGCGTCGGTTCTAATAAGCCTTAACCTTAAAAAGATTTAACCTTCATCTAAAAAAAATATTTAATTGAACGACCAACAAAACAAAAATAGCTAATCCGTCAGTGTGATCATTTTCACAATTGAAACGTAAATGCTATTTTTGTCAAATTAATAAAGTCGACAATTGGAGTGATGACTAACGATTTACTTCAAAGAGAACGACAGGAAGGTTTCAGTTAAATTCGTTTTTTTTTTATAATGGCCGATTTGATAGATCGTCTTCATTTAGTTACAAGTAATATAAAAGCATTATTCACAAACAAACACCAAGATGCATTTTTCGCATTTTGTTTCTTGCGAGTAAAAAATTATGTTGCACTGCATTGCCGCAATTTGACCTTTAATACAGTTTAATAGGTATATACCTATTAATATATTTTTTTTATTAATTTTTGGGACACAAATAGAAATTAAAATTATATATATATATATAACTGTACTAATACTGTAACGAGATTTTCTTTTATCTATGGGTACAATTTCTGTACTTATTATAAAAAAAAAATTATACAAATTAAAAAAACCAATATTTATTCCAATATTTCCACAAATGTAGTTAAAAGGTTTGGCCAATTCATTCTCCAGAAATCCTTAAGACATTTATTTATCCATGGTTTGTTTGTAACTTAACCGCATACAAAACCTATAGTCTTATTAAAGGCAGGGCACAATGCTCTCCACAATCATAAACTGGATATATTGTCCTTGACCGCGGACTGTTTGTATAAATGTAGAACTCTATAGCTCGCCTATAAGGGATATAAGAAAGGGATACCAATCTCCAATTCTCTTATCATCACTTTATGCATATCAAGGTCGCCAGCAGACTGCCATTATTTATTATTTGTTTTAAAATCATTATATCTATGTACACATAACGAATACAAGTTTTTAAAGTTTACAAGTTCTGAGAGTATAATATTTTTAATAAAATTTAACAGAAGAATTATAAGAAAGGTGTGTCAATATGTGATTTTTTGAATTTAGCTTACGAATGTAAGATTGCATACATGAGTCACGCTGTAGTAATATTTATGAAGAATCATATGTTCAAAAAAGAAGACGACCCGCCAAACGACGGCGCCATCGTCCAAGAATCAATGACCGGCGTCCGGGCGCAGGCTCATCACTAAATTGTCGGCGACAACGCCAATTGTATCATCGCTTCCTGTGTTACAATCACATCTAAGTCATGAACTATGGGAATTTATTCAAATTAAATGTTTTAAATTGTAATTGGGAATGGACAAAACAACGCTTTCATATCATATAAATTCAAAGGACTCAGAACTTAAAAATGTTTCAGTATTTCGCTCGAACAATTGCAACTATGTACTAAAGAAACTACTTTAAAATCACTATAAAAAGTGAGGTACATCTCATTACGATCATCATGCGATATATACTATGATATAGATTTTTTTTCTGGAAACTAACATCAATATAGCTTGTGAGTTTCAAAAGAGTTTCAGGGTTCGTTTAGAAAATACCAACCGTTGCAATTTTTTTTTTTAAATTTAATAAGCTTATGACTTGAACCGAAGCCGGATTGTCGCGTGCTGATTCTTGCCGAGTCAAAATCTAAACAGGGATTTACTAACCACTCCTGCAGTAATCTTCAATTGAACTTGTCAAATTTGTTTCATGAATATATGCCTACATAATGTTAGATAGAGTAATGCAGATGGCTTTTATTGTAATTCTTTACATAGTATAATATTTGAAGTCGCTTACCGCGTCTGTTTGTATGGCCGCTAACTCCTCCTAAATCACGCAACGGATTTTGATATCAGTTAAATATTTTTTGGTTCCAACGTTTTCGTTCTGGAAATTTCGACCTGCTGAACACCTATGAAATGGCAAAAGTGCATAGATAGCAATGGTACATACTTTGATTAAATAAATATATTATATTTTAAAAAATCGACTTTATGTTCCTCCCTTACAAAACGCCACTTTCATATGTAAGGACCTAATAATAAGTACCTATTAACTGTTATAAAGTAAATATCTAGTTATGTCATCCGACTTAAGCATTTAGTTGTTTGTAACTAATATATCTAATGCGTAAGTTTGTTTATCATGCAATTCATTGTCAACTCAATACCGGACATGTGTAATTTGAGGAGTTGGGGGCGCCACACACAAATGCAGACTGACGGCGCCGGCGTCAGACTTATGAAAATCACTATCATTTTATTTGATACAAATGAGCTTGGCTTTGAATAGCACAGGGTTGTCTTCTGGGTATTTTTAAAGATTCACTCTCTACTTTGCAAATTATGTATTGAGTCTTTTATTTAACTCATATTGACATTTTGATGTTAAGGTATAAGTAAGATCAAATGTCAATATTTTGACGCATTCGAAATTTAAAATAAATACTTAGTACAAACAAGAACCTTTACAAGACTTAATTTATTTTTGCAAGTATTTATAGTGAATATCAAAAATGACAAATACTAAAATAATTTATTATAAAACAAACTATATATGCGCATTAATTCAAAATACCTACATGCTATTTAAAAAAATAGTAACATATAAATTTGCAAATGCAATTGGAAGCAAAAATTGCAAACAAGGAACAAATTGCCCAAAGCTAGAACGCTTTATGGATATTAATAGTGTAAGACAATATTATTTAAATTCTCATATAAATTGCAGTTACTGAGCTTTAGATGCAAACTTTATATTGTTTTAAATACGAATAAGTAACAAAAGAGACTTGTTTCAAGTAAGAAATATGGTATTGTTTAAAAGTGACAATCTGCATCGGAATTCAAAATGATAAAAGAAAATGCCACCAACATCGATATGTTGAAGCTGAGAGAATATAATATTGTACAATATTAATTAACTATAGTTTTGAAACAATGCAACGTTTAAAAGCATGAATGAAAACGAACATTCATTCACTTATATTATGACCGAATGCATCAAATGGTTTGATAGTAGATGAAAGAACAAAGACAGGGATCGACGTAGTATCTACAGATCAGTGAATGGAGTGTGAAAATAAATATTAATACACCAACACTGACACCACTTGTTAATAATATATATAATTATATTATTAGATAAACGTTATTATAATTGGATGTTTTTTTTATGTAAGTTATACCTAATATACTGCTGTAAAAAATTTGATGAGTGGAATTTCTCAATGTGAAATCACTACTGAAGTTAGAACCAATCATGATTTGGACCATTAGTAAGTACGTCGTTTAAGATGTGATTCTTGAATTTTTGATAATTTTTACAAGATTTCCTATCAGTTATGAAAAAGTTTGAAAGCGTTTATAAAATAAACCGATTGATTTATACAGTAACAACAAAATTATACATTCATAGTAAGTATTCGAAAATGCTGTACAATTAAATGTGTTGAATATAATTTTAGAAATATAAAATTAAAATATATGTTTTCTTTGTTTCCTTTATTTTTATCATTTAAATCCAAGAAAAATGTTAGAATTTTTTTTTTTTTTTTTTCACTACTATTTAGGCTATTTTTAGAGGGAATTCCTTTATCGATTCTCATTGAAACATGTATTCAATTATAAAAAACAAACAATTGGCATCATGTCCTCTCTACAGATTTCAGTCAGTAGCAGGAGTGTCAAATTACATCAATGTGAATCTCTTGCTTGGGTGGTCGGTTCTTGTACAGTAGGCTCATTATGCAGATGATTACTTGAACCAATTATTTCTATTTGATTATTAGTGAACTATTATGGTTTATTTTTATTATTATTTTAAGTAGGTAACAATCTGCATGAATAGAGACTTTTGGAGCTAGTATTTTAGTATTTCAATGAAATTCAGTGTTTATATTAACAACAGCAATATTCCCTTTAATTCAATATTTTAATTGGATCATGTAATTCAATTCGATCTTTTATGACTTGTACGTTATCAACCTCTGCTTTTAACAAAATATAGATAATTTGTTATGAAATACTAGCTGTTGCATGCGGCTTCGCCCGCGTAATTTTTAAAATATACCCTATGATACTCGCTGATAATATAGCTTCCCAACAGTGAATGAATTTTTCAAATCGGTCCTGTAGTTTTGGAGCCTATTCAATGCAAACAAACAAGTCATTCCTCTATATAATATTAGTATAGATATATATTTTTTAAAAACATTGGAACTAAGAGAAACTTTTTTAATGAAATCTCCCAGTTATCTATCGAACTCTTAACGGTTTTGAACTAAAACTATAGATACAAAACGGCTTAATACTAAGGATATCTGAAAAATAATAATTTCGCTTGATTATACATACCTACGTATTAATATTTAGGAATGTTTCGTACAAAGGTTCTCTTAGATGAGATGGCTGTGATCACCATATTCTTATCATATTGGTGACATACTGTCTACCATACGTTCACCAACAACCTTATCTGCACAAACAAATACATCATTATATGGAACAGGGATCTATTATTTAACTTGCAAACATGACTGTGGTCAGAGGTTAGGTCACTTCCTCAGATTATTTGTTATTACCTACCAGCAATTTTAGTTGCTTTGATAAAAAAGCTGATAATTTTGCCTTAATTTGTATAAAGAACTGTTTTCGTGGAATCGCCAGAGGAAGTTGCAGTGTCGATAAAGTGTTTTTTCTTATAAGTTATGATAATTTTAATTAGTTGCGGTTTTAAACAATTAGATTACATCTACAAGCATTTGATTCAAATATTGTTTACCCATATTTCATATTTCCACACAATAATCTAAGCTAGTAGTAATCTAGTATTCCTTTCTAACAATACCTAATGATTTATTCATATTTTATCCTGCACTTTGTACAGTTTATTTAGATTCATATAATAAAACTAGCTTTTGCTCGGGACTTGGTCCGCATATCTTCATAAAATAGATCATATACCTTTCAATTTGGAACCAACCCCAAAATTTTATGAAAATATCAATCAATGGTTGGACAGTTTTAAAATTAGCGTGAAAGACGCTAATTTTTAACGTGAAAACGAAGATACACATATGTGGCCAAGAGTGTAATATTATTTTACATTATATTTTAAAGTACTTTTAAAGTAACTTTTTAAAATGTTAAATGGCAAAGCCTATTTAATAAGGCTTAAATCTACATATTGCACAGATAGATTTCTTTAGCCATTCGAATTCCAAGCAATTTTAATAAAAACCACATCAAGATATTTTGTGTACTTAAGAAGAATAATATATAGACTTTAATGGAGTTTTATATTGAATACAGATAAAGTAAAATCGAAGAGATCTCATAAGACTAAAGTAAATAAAATGCTATAAATGATAATTTGTTTATGCCCAAGGAGTTAATAGTTTCAATGATTCATAGGAACAAGGTCGATTGTATCGCAGTGCAATTAACAAAAAAACATTCACACAGAACCGGGACACTGATGAGCCACGATTTAATTTAAGACTAGATATCTCTTGGGTCAATTAAAGAAGCAGATGACAGTGACGATGACTAAGATGGCGTAGGCGTCAAGTCGTGGGAACTCTCGTAGACAAATCGACTTTGATTAGACGTTGGCCAGACAAGTTTTGGTACAATGAGTTTGCAAATTGATCAGCATAACTGATTAGATTTTAACTGCATTAATGAATGTAACTTAAGAATTGTTGATTCTTCAATATGTACTTACTTAAAACATTGTTTGAATATTCTTACTACCATAATTATATTTGACTTAATAAGAAAGTTTGTGAAAATGTTTGCAAATATGGATGTTTAGACTTGTTTAAAAATTTAGACTACCGTTGAATGAATTTGGAATTTGAAAGTTGACATACATATGGACCATTCTTTATATCATGACATTGAATGCTCCAGGTATACAGTAGTATCAAGATTTTATCCAGGTGTGTCCAAAAAGATTTTTCCATAAACCAATTTCTACATAATTTAGTCATTTCCGTTTGCATCTGTGTAAAGCCAGAGGCGGGTCTCTTATGAACAAATAAATCACCATATTAATATTCCAAAAGCAATATAAAATGGAACAGGTGCTTGTGAGAGTTCGCTGTCATTGGAATATTTCCTCAACTTCTGTTCTAAAGGTTGGTTATACGACGACGAACATTTAATGCTTCTAGTTCAGTTTGATGGTGTGTTGTTTTCTTGCCTAAAGATTCTGTTCGTCGAGTTCTAAGTATATTTTCTCGATGGACATTTATGCAGTTCTAGGTTTGTAAAAAATAAGCAGAGAAACAATTGCGTTCAATTGAGATTCCGCCCTGAGAAAACATTCAATCTCGCACAATTAACACCTCTTAACCCGTTCACTCGTTCGCACGACAATCAACGCCAAGCTTTGTAAATATTAATTGTTATGTTTATTGAACAATACTTATTGCTGTATAGCTTCATTTCACAAACATTTATGTCAATAAATTTCGTGTATCTTTTCTTATATAATTCTCGTGTCACAGTGTTTGTAACAAAACTCCTTCATAAAAATGGCTTGACCAATTTTTATGAAATTTTTTGTGTATATCCGGTAGGTCTGAGAACACCAAAAAAAAATTTTTTTGTTGGCCAAACAAAGTTTGCGGGGTCAGCTAGTTTTTTTATATAATCTCTTAAACTAAATTGGGGATATATACCTATGTTTTATTTTATTTAATAATAAAATAGTAAATTTTATGTCGTATTTCTTGAAGTCATTCTTTGTTTAAAATACATTAAATTGCATTGCTATTTTGATAGATACTAGTTTATTAATCATAAATTTTGCAATTTTACCTTGGCAATTTTATTTATTTTTATTTTATTTTATTTACTACAATAAACAATTATTATTCAATTATAACTTACTGGTTTAAAAAAAAACAGTGGCACTCCGGGAATGCCGACAGAAGTGAAACTTTTTGAATCGTCTACGGTAACAGGTCGCGAGTTCAATGGTTTTTTCCCCATCTCAATAATTACATAACATATTCTAGTTTCATTGACATTGTGTAGATGGCGCAATATCTGAAAATATACAAACATGTCATTTACGGTTACATTACAGTAACAAGTCGCGAGTTCAATGGTTTTTTCCATCTCAAAAATGCCCAATTCAAAGTCTGACTTGTACTTCAATCTTTCGTGCATATTAATGTTGGCCCTATGGCGCCTCACCTACTTAAAACCATTAACAAAATCACGTCTGTAACTAATGCTCGTGTGACCACAGCGTGAGTGAGCTTCGCGAATTGAGGTCAAAGTCGTTACGTCGCTTGCGATTTACGCTTAGCTCTTCTTCAGTATTTTTTAGTCTTTTCAGGGAACGTCATTCTTTAATTGCAGATCCAGCCTTAGACTCTAACATGATCAAGTAAATATTAAAGTTACTATCAAATTACCTCTGTACTTTTTGTCTACAAAAATAATCAAATATAGTTATTACTTTGAATTTTAAGGCTGACTTTTATACAGTGAAGTCTAAAATATCTTAATTTGGACGAACAGAAGTCTACAGGATCTTAATTCATATACAGCAGTTACATTAAGAAATTTTTTTTATCCGACAAGAGTTTGTAAATATTAAATTTGTATTTAATTGTTATAATATATTGTAACTTTTCTTATTTTTTTAATTATTAAATGTTTTAATGAATTAACTTGTTTTATTATAATATTCTTTAAGGTCATAATAATAGACCTGAGAAGCTTCTAGAAAACCGCGACCGAGCGGATAGGCTAATAAATGTTGATAGAGAAACTTTGTCAATACGAGATGAGTCAATTAATCTTGAATTTCTTCTACGTCACACTCATCGGCATATGAAAGAAGATATTTCAATCAATTTCATTGGCGGTTATGATTCAACAGTTAACTGGTCACAGTTGTCCGACCACCATTTAACATACTTTGATGTACCGCTTATTTCGCAACCAAAGTGGAACAGGATGATTCTAATAAGGTTACGATTTATAGATAAGTAGGAGATTATTTCTTTTGAGAATAACATCATTGAGCAATCAAACTCACTCTCATTAAAATATAACTTTAGCAGACTAGTGCAAATAAAAACTGTGTCATTCAAGATACATCCTAATAATGTTACAAATTCAAAATTTTGTGAGAATATGATGTTTCTTACTCTATCAAACACTACTGAACAAATTTTTAAGAAACTTTACATTAATACATTATATATTTTATATACTTATCTACTATCTACTTTACTGACTAAAATTACATTTCAAACTCGTTTTTTAAAATACTTAGGTACCCCTAGTAAAACTTCCTTTTTTTTATCAATATTAAATTTTTTATATGTATTTTTTATATTCTAATAGATCTTTTTCCAAAAACATTAAAGATTAAAAAAAATTGATTTAAAAAACCTAATTTCAAAATATATAAATGATTTTATATATATATACTTTATAGCTACTGTTGTTTTTTTGTTATTAAGAGCGAAATATTAAAATTATAAAGTGCAATAAAGACAAATCAGTAAGCATATGAGTTTTTATTCACACTTACTTAAAAGAGTTTAACTTCAACAAATTTTAAAGTTTAAAATCTAACAATTACCATAAACGTGCCGTCTATCTAACCGATGTTAACGATTATTCAATTAAAATCATTACAGTCTCGAGGTGGTTGCCTAAAAATCTGACGCAATCAACTAATCATCTGCTTGTTGTCGCCACAGTTTCAAAGGGCCCATTAATAATGAATTGGGGCAGTAAATCGCCTTTTATCCGACGAAGGGATTTGCCGAATTCACCGCGAACAGCCACGTGTGTGTCATTAGCTTAATGGACGACCCCGGAATCTTCTACACTGAGTTTAAAATGTTTTTAACTCTTGATACAATTCTTAACCGTGCATTATTATAATATAAAATATGGGCATAGTTTTAAAATTTATAATTATTTTTATTATACAAAACAATATTATATTTAATCCTCAATTTTTGAAGTTTCTAAAATTCTAAAAATTATATTTGTTATATAAACCAGTAATTTATTCATGAGTCTTAAACAAATGTTTTTAATTCAATTTTGTATTTTTTTTTAATTTAATGAATTATGCCTTTTCTTAAATTTACAAATGTATGCATTGGTCATATATAGGCAATCATTGGAAAGGATTTTTATAGCAATAATACATTGAACTATATGTAATCATTGCAATAATAGCGACTCCCCCCCCGGCTTCACACGTATGCAGTTTTTTTTTGAAATTTACGTTCTCGTCTATCGTTCTTTTCATTAGTGAAAATCATATCAAAATCCATTTCATGGTTTAGATGAAGTTTGCGAATAACCAGAGGTGAACAGCGATTTTATTTTATACTAGCTGTTGCACGCGACTTCGCCCGCGTAACATTATAAAATATAATGTAGCTTTCTAAAGGTGTCAGAATTTTCAAAATTGGTCCAGTAGTTTTTGAGTTTATTCATTACAAACATAAAAAAAATTAATAATATTAGTATAGAAAATGTCCAAATCTATAGTTAGTGGTAAGTGGTAAAGACTATAAACGAATGACTTTATATCCGATACATACGTTTATCCTCTAGATAAAAAGAAAATTTGTCTTTATATTTTATGCTAATCTGCTCAACCAATCTTGATGACATTTGGTATAGGAGAACGTAGAATTTTTTTAAAGTTTACATTTTAATATATATAAATATATAAAATATATTATTTTAAATTTTTTTACGCACGGGCAAAGCCGTTAAATAAGTTTATGCCTATTTTTTTTAAATCACCCGTATGTAATTTAAAAAAAAAAAAAACTGTTTATGCTTTAAGCTCCTCTGTTCCAGTCTGAATGGAGTCAGATATTAATTTTTATTACACTTCGCCCATGATTTAATGTGTGTCCTGTGAGAAGCGGATGTGCCGAAGTACACACACTCGTAGGATGTCGTGAAGGCCAACCGATTTCTGTCGTTGTTTTGTCTCAGTTCGCGACACATGTTCGTCTGATCGCCAATTCATGCCCTCAGCTAATTTTTTTCACTGGTTTCGTAATAGCAACCGTTTATTGTGTTATGAATGATATTCTTTAATACGATGTTGTAATTCGCTTAAGTTCTTCGTAAGAAAAATATAGGTTGCTATTAACCTAAAGTAGGTATTCATTGATAATAAATATTATCTATTCTCTGAATACACTAGTATACTGGAGCAGAAATTAAGGATGAATTGGCATTCAACCGTAATCGTTTTAAGGCGCATTCTAATCATTATTTATTGACTTATAATAAAGATTAGAATGACTTATAATAAACTTTATAAGACAAAAGGTCGTCAATACTAAACGAAAGTATATATATATATAAAAATAAATCAAAATCAGTTCACAAGCAAATGAGAAAAAAGTACTGAATTGTTTTGTCTTTACCTATTTATACATAGATATCGCCCTCTAACACTGAAGAAAGTCTGTGTTCAGCACTAAAACTTATTATCAGGTTTTTTCTCTCTCTCTCTCTCTCTGTGTGTGTGCCTTTTAAGTCCTAAAGGTTAGCCTTCCTCAACTTCAACTTCCTGAATCGGTCTTTGAGAAAGCCTTGGCTTTCTCCAACGCCCAACGCGTCAAAGAAAAATGTTTGGAAAATTAAAATTAAAAATTTGGACTAGACACACGAATTGCAATTTTCTTTAACAACTAATTAGCAAACTTCTTTTGGAACTATAGGCAAGCCATTTTCTTCTAGTTAAATATCAGTAGCAGACTAGTATAGGAATAAATCAGCTAGCACTATAATCGAGTGCGAGCGTGTCGTTGGTAATTTATTTAGGGGCGAACGTGTAGTGCCGAATGCGAACAAATTAGATTTCCATCCGGGATGATGGATCGACGTGCGGTCCGACGATTTTCATTTGCCCAAATCAGTAAGCAAGTGAGAATTGTTGCAGAGGTGGTTTTGATTAAGCAATGAATTCTTGAATAACTTTATCGCTACAGAATTGAATTTTTGTAGTACTTAATGAAAAATTATTAAAGCCAATGTATTAAACAATACATATCAAATAAAAGTTAATAAAAAATTAATTCAAATATAAAACTTTTTTTTTAATTTTATGCCATTTGCACTAGGATAAGACTAGCTCGTCACACATGTAGCTATAATATATATTATACCAAGCTACCACACACGGAGACTATGCTATAATATATATTTTGCCTTCATTTCATTGATGGTTGGCCTAGCATAATATGACTTGCTATACCATAATATCCAATAATATAAATTATGGTATACGTTGGTGACGTCATAGAAATATATATTATAGCCGCATACTCTAATATTTGTATAAAAATATATCAAATATGCCTTGCTATAATTTATATTAATATTAATTATAGCTGCATATGTGATGGGGCTGAGTATCGGCATTTTTAATAGAAAAATATATAAAAAATGTCGTGTTACTTTAAAATTTAGTGGCATTATTAAAAAATCATGAAAACCTGCTGCCGATCTTTTAAATACTGTTGTGACTACAAAATCTTTACTTTGCTTTATTTTTATGTGATGTATGCCTAAATAGTACTTTCTGTGAAATTGATTCTAAAATTAAAACACAACTGCCTTAGTTCTCAAAGCAAACTTTATAAAATATTTAAATAAAATGTTAACCAAAATTATTATGACCAAATTCTGAACATATTAAGTTTGACGCTACATCCTGTCAACTACTTACAATTTGGGGATGAATTTATATCATTTGATTTTTATACCACAATCACTCAAAATGTGCATAAAAATTTTTTAGTAGGTATGATATACCTACTAATTTTGCTAAACTTGTAAATGTATTTTATAAGCACTTATAAGATAATTGAAGTAATCTGTCTTAAAAAAACTTATGTGTAACTATAACCTATAGTGTCTTATAGAAAAACCTATAGTGTCTTATAGAAAAACCTAAAAGATTTAGATTCTGCAGTAATTTTGTTTTGCTAAAGTTTTGTACCAGCAGTACTAACTATATTTCCAAAACTTATATTAAATGTTCTAGAAAATTCTGTTTCTGCGTAGATTTGTAGTTTTTACATAGTTTGTAGTTTTGTAAAATTGTATCCATATAGGTATTAAGAACATAATATATTAATATGACAATGGCTCTAATATACCTAATTTTGGTCTACGTCGATTGTCTGTCCATAACAAACATCAGCATCATTAGTGATGCGCTGCTTAAATGTCCGTTGCATTGTAAAAATGATAACTTTTTAAATATATGTACAACCAATACCATAAAAACGCGTTCGGTGATTGAAAAACACTCAAAGTTGCTCAATCAATTGAGTAGAGATTACGCAGGCCAATTAATATCATAGAAATAATCCACGATTGCTAATAATTTTTCCGTTCGTAGCTGAGACATCTGATCCCGGTCGTAATCCGATTTGTCTGATCGAACACCGGCCGTTATTCGATTTGCCATTATTTTTGTACTGCCTGCTACATACGTGCGACATTGATTTTAATGAGATTGTGTCATAAATTGTACAATAATAACTTTAGCTTTTCTTATAATATAAAAAAATAAAAAAAATTCAATAAAAAAAAATACTAAATATTATAGTTAATGAAGATCATCATAGACATCCTGTGATTGTGATTTTTAGGGACTTTATTGACAAAAATGCTTATGTAATAAATTAGTTTAATTAATTAACAAGTTAGTGAAATTTGTAATTCAAATCAAAATGTTTTCTTGCCATAACTCTCATTAAATTGTTTATTTGTTTATATAATCTTTATACATATATAATGTTAAGTTGTGTATGCTTCAAAAACTCGAGAATGGGTAGACCGATTTTCAATCGATTTTCACACATGGCAAGAAGAGATGTTTATCTCTTTTCAAAGAGAATAATGAGATAATAAGGGAAACAAGAAGATTTTGATATACAAAAAAATTGCACTCTAGGCGAAGCCGGAAACGTGTCACTAGTAAGTTAATAATTAAATATTAGTCCAAATATTAATAACAATTCACATAATTCGATCTTGTGTTTTTAGTAATTTTTTATTAAATTTATAGTTTTCATTGTGTAATTTGACTAAATCGAAAAATTGCTAATCAAAAGATCCTCTAAATGTTGAGGTCAATAGATATCCTCTTAATGCAAAAACAAGCTAAAAAAATACATTAGTAATTTTTTTTTTTTTAAAAACTGAATTAAAAGTAGGTAAATAAGATATTTTGAATAGGACAAACGGCTACAGTAGTTCTTGTAATTTACAAAGAAAAACAATTCAAAACACGAGTGTCATCGCTAAAACGTTTCACAGGCTACGCCGTGAGTGGTGAGGGTTGCAGGGTTGGGTCGAAAGTACCCGAAGGGATCGTGGTGGATTAGTGTTATGGTGATATTGTCTGGGGATTACAATAGCCGGGCTTTTTGTCCTTTTTAAGGCGGAGGGTTAATTGGACTCTTTTTAGTCCTGTCCTATTTTGTGATTAGAACTTTAGTGCCTAGTATATGGCAACGTGTAAAATATACGTTATTTTGTATTGTTTGATTATAACTTTATTATATTTTAATGACTTTTAAGCCATATGGTAACTAACAAGCGTATGCTAAAAATACTTCTCGGTTTAGATTTTTTAAGTTGTTATAAAGTAGTTTGTTAATTCGTAAAGGGTACCTACTCTCCAAATAAAATAAAAAAAAATTTTGGAAAAAAAAATCTTTCACTATTTGAAAGGTAGGTTATTTCAGATTGGCATATGCTAAATAAAATTTATATTAACTCCTCCAATTCCACCCGAACAAAGATAGGCCTCATTGGCCTAGGTGTTGATACCTAATAATATATCATAGAATAGAATAGAATAAGACTTTATTTGTAGCAAAGGACATTTATAAACATATATAGGTAACATAATATAGAAAGACAAACACAAACTGGCTCCAACTCAGCATAATGCAGGTTGTAAAAACCTGGTCTTCCGTTAGAATATAGCATATGTTTTTGAAACTTTCATTAATTGGAGGTATATATCCTTTCCATTAATAATAAGCTTATCTATCACATAAATACATTAAAAATCTATACTGTCTAAATAATTAAAAAATTTCTGTAAATTCCTGCACGGTCTCATACTTAATAAGGCTAGCCTTGTATATAGTTAATTAAAGAAATGTTACATATTTGTTCATAAAAAAATATTAAAAACTTCTTCTTAAATTTTCACTAATAATTTTTAAAAATCAAGCAACCGTTGCAGTAGTGGCATAATAATATAAAAATAATGTAGTTTTATAAATGTATCTAATAAAAATAAAAAATAGAGAGAACAAATTGAAAATTTTCAACGTCTCTTTCCACCTAACAAAGGGGATAATTTAAAAAAAAAAAAGGATTCTCATTGGGGCGGATGGAAATTGAAGATTAATATTTCAACTACATTTTCGTTTGCGCGTTCTTTGTATACGTGCATATCCCAGCCTTTGACCAATCAGTAATTACAATTCTCGATGTGTTACGAAGAAACGTAGTTTGATTGGATAACTGCGAAGTACATTTTAGAAAATTGTTTAAAATTTAAATACATAAATGTAAAATATTTTCTAATTCTAATTTTATCAAATTTTCAAAATACCTGCCTTAGCGTATGTTTATAGATTACTAGCTGACCCGGCAAACGTTGTTATGCCATATAAAAAAATTTTTGGGGTGGACACCCCTTATCACTTAGAGGTTTGAAAAATAGATAGCAGCCGATTCTCAGACTTACTGAATATGCATAGAAAATTTTACTTTGGTCTTCTGTAAGGGAAGGTAACAATCCAATTCATGCCTATGGAACTCAGTGTGCTCTACTACTATTTAAATATAACGAATATCGATTGTATACTAGCAGGTGCCCGCGAATTCGTCCGCGTTCAAAATTAAAAAATAAATAAGCAATAGGTATAACGCTTGATTGTTGTTATAAGACAGGCGTTAGTATTATTTTTTTTTTAATTTTAGATGGTCCCTCTGGAAAAGTACCTACTTTTTTCTGGATGAAAGGTTTTTATGTCCTTACTTGTATCCCTGAAAACGTTGTAGGGTATGCAAAATTCGGTTGAGCATTTAAGGCGTGAAAAGGTAACAGACAGACAGAGTTAATTTCACATTTATAAAATTAGTATGGATTCTAGTGATGTTTTAAATTTTTTGGCAAGTTATCAAATTAAAAGACACATTTTGTGTCTTTTAATTTGTGGAACACTTGTGGAACATTTTAGACACCCAATATTAACTCATTTAGATGTTGTTAGAGACTAAAAGACTAGATATCTTCAGCTCTTGTGAAGTCCATAATCTTATTTTTTTTTCTAAGAGATTCGCAGTTTCTTTTTTTATTATTAAACACTAACGACTCGCTTAAATTAACGGTTCGTACGGTTAAATTTTTACTGCAAATTATATAAATATATAAACTTTCGTCTTTTATCGCTCCATTAGTGAAAACCGTATCCAAAATCCATTGAGTGATTTAGAAAAAAGCGGGGATACAGATAGAGTCGGAGAGCGACTTAATTTTATGATATTTATTATTTATAGAGAATAGATAATATTTTATGGACATATAAATGGTACAGAAGTTAGAAATTCTTCTCGAAGTAATTGAATTTACGTAATGTTATACCGTTATAATGTGGGGTCGATGAACATTCGACCGAGGGGTCTCATAGACAATTAAATTTCCGTCAATGATCAAATTGATTGCATTTCACTACTCAACAATTAACTGTCACTGTCAAAAATTAAGTTTAGAATAAAATTTGTACTTAAAATATTTCTTTGTTTAACTTTTTTTTTGTAACAGTATTTATTTTGTATACTTATCTAATTTTCCAACCACTGACTAGCTAATATATTTTTTTAATCAGTAAAAAATAATTGCCTGATGACTGTAATACTTAACAAGTAAAAATATGGAGATATTGATGTAAGAGTTCCTTAATTTTTTAATATGTAATTAATGTATATAATTTTGGACCTCAAAACTTTATACCGAAACTTCAATATATATAGGAAGCAAACACAGAATTTAATACAATAAATAAATAATAAGTAATAAAAATACGTAATATTAAGAAATATAATAATAATAGTTATCTAATACCTACAAGAATGATTTGATCAATATAATCGAACTTTCAGATAAAAGAGTAGCAGAATATATACTGTCCAATCTTTTTCTGTTCTCTGAGAAGTTCCATAACAGACTTGCCAAAAGCGAGGAAAATTTTCAATGTACGTCGTAAGGCTGATTTTGACTTACTCGCCATTCAATCCCAAAAAAAAAGTACTTTAAGTACTATAAGGCATATTTTTGTATTAATTTGAATTATTATTTTTTATTAATTTTTTTTTTGTGTAACAGTCAGCAAATAAAGTAAAAATACATTATTATAAAAGAAATCCTTTTAAAAAACTTCTGGCTCCAATTATTTGTACATTACAATTTATATTAATTTGTTACATTTATCGACAACAATAATTAACCAGTCTACAAAAATGTCTACAGTTAATTTTTATTTTCGATTAATACAAATTAATCAAAATTTGAGCTTTATGAAATTCTTTAAATGAAATTCTTAAAAAATTCTGTAGATATTATAAAAAAAATATGCTTTTTACATAATATTTTAATTTTGTAATACCTTATTTACATAACATATAATTTACACAAAAACAGCTCATAAATTAATTGTCTACATATCTTACCTAGATATTATCCGTTAAACTTTTCATTATTAACTAAAAATGCAGAAACTGTAAAGTAAGATCGATCTAAATAAATTTGAACCGACATAAGAATTATTGATACGCGGTTCGAAATCCAAAAAATATAACAAAAACATTTTTTTTTTGCAATGCTACTTATTTTTTAAACGTACGATATGGGAATTTTACAATAAATATTACAATTAATATATTTAATTTTAGTTACAGATAAAATAATTCATAAAATAGTTATCTACTTATGTTAAGGGTCGCTTACCTTTTGGTGTGACGACCCTAAACGCGCTGTTGGAAACGTGTCTCGGTGATCCTTCACGCAGATTACTTCCTGGAGAACCACTCTCACTCCTCACCATAGAAAAGTCAAGTGGCATAGGTGGCAACGCACTTACTTCCATGGTTCGTTCTAATTAAATACTACCATAACCAAAGTCACTGTGAAATTTGTTTAATTTATTTTTTTTTGAAAATTTCGAAATGCGTATGGTATTTTTTGCTCGCCGCGAGGCGTGCGACCGGCGCGGACTACACGTATTGTATTAAGGCAGTGACACACTCGATCGTCTCCCGGCCGGCTTTCGATGGTTTAAAGCTGAAAATCTCTTGAACGTTCATAGTGATTTCGACCTTATCGCTTGTTCGGTTTTTCTGTAGGCGTGGCCACGTTGAGCTCCGCCTCGAGCGTCCCTCCGCCGCCATGTGCCTCGAGTGACAATCACTTTGTATAGGTAACACAATAATATGATTCTTGATGGATTTTATTGTTCCACAGATGCATTTATTCACGGGAAATTTGATAAAAAATATTCCTTACTTGGTTTTATGGTGATGTTTTGGTATGTTATAAGTTCTGAATTCTTAAAACTATAAGCACTTTAAAATAGATTTCAATTTTATTAATTAATGTAAAATGTAATTAATAGTGTGTTAATTTATTAATAAAATGTAATTAGTAGTACCTGCGTGTGTGGTTTATAACAATTTATAAATTTAATAATCTAAGGCCAATTAAAACTAAAACTTTAATATAATTATAATTAAAATTAAAGACTTTTATACAGATCCGATTTTATTTTTATAACTGCTGTCTGATGTTTGAACGAACTGTCAGAAACGGCTGAACAATTTAAATTAATTAAACAAATTATTTATTAAACTTTTCCTTAAAAGAAATACATTTTTTAAACCGCCTTAATAGGAATCACATTTAAAAATATTCCTAAAAATATGTACCCATACATTATGTGAAAATAAAACTGCTGTCATAAACTGTGGGAAACACCCGACTGGCGGCAGTAACCAACTCGTTATTGAAGACCACCGTAACGGAACAAATACGTACTTTCGTGCTTCTTTGCGTGAGTAAGGGTTGCCAGACTCACTCCTATCTCTAACTAGTTCCTAATTCTCAGTCATCCTTATCTTATTCTAAGTCAGGAGCGACAGTAGCCACCGACCCTCAATCAATATCTCTCAACTATTGGATGTAGGCCTCTTCCAAGCTCGCCACCACGCACGGTCCTTTGGCCTTCGCATACAGCCTCTTCCTGTGTTGCCTTTTAAGGTCATCTGATCCACGTCATAATGATAAACTTTGTATTGTCCCTGCCAAATCTAGAATGAAAAAAAAATAAGTGTCTTTTATATGGCACCGCACTTATATAATAAAATTCCAAAAAATATAGGAAACATCAGGAATCTGGCAACTTTCAAGGTTCACTTATGAAATTTTTTGGTGAAAAAAGCATATTATACACTTAATGAATTCCTAAATGATGAGACTAATATGGTGCGAGCGATGCAAGCTATGTCTTACATAAATATATTATAACATAAAATAAATACAATTAATATTAAATTATCTTTTAAGAATTATTGTTAACTTTTATATATTTTGAGATTTGAACACCGCTTGCCGGTTGAATATGTGAACATTTTATAAAATTTACAACAACATATATATAACTATATTCAGCAATTAAATTATTTTTGATTTTTTTTTTAAATTTTCTTTTTACCGATTTTAAACATAAAAAAAATATATAAGCGTAGGTACTTGCAGCTGAACAACTAAATTTTTTTTTTGTTTGAAACGTAGGATGACTACAGCCTGAATATAGGAAAAGATAAAGAATTAGTATATTAACGTGTGCGTAGCTGCAGTTAATACCTACGTAAACTAGTGTTTATTATTTTTTTTACAAAACAAGCCCATTAAAAAATGGTAAGCGTTGAAATGCGGAAACGCGGGGAAATATTGTACAATATCCCTCAAATGCGGGGTGACGTTGGACGAATTAACCCCGAGACCCCCCGGGCGTCACGTACCGACATTTAAAACAATGAACACTTCAATTTTTCACCCGACAGTCCCCGTAAACGTGGACGCTAATCCGTGTGGCCCCGGCCCTATTCTGGTAACGCTCTCTTACACCAAATATTTAATAATTACATCAATATTATGTTACTTAAGCTTTGACTTAAGAAGTATCCGAATTAAGCTTCAAAACTGTCTGAAGCTTCAAGTCTAATCTAACTATAAATATTAAGAACTATAGTGACTCGCTCCCAGCTTCATCCGGGATGCAATTTTTATATATACAAACTTTCCCCACTTATCCATTTGAGATCGGTCTAGCCAATCTTTAGTTTTTGCGAATCGTTTGATTTTCATACTTACTCGTATATATAAATAGATGAAGCAATTCTAATAATGCAATGTATTTTGATTTCCAGGAAATAGCTGTAACGATTTGAATAAGATCTTGTATTTATACCTAACTCTGCATGCATGTGGCAATTTTGTTTTACATAATATATTTATACTTAGTTTTCGCCCACTTTTTCTACCGCATATATTGTAGCCTACATGTTATTCTGATCTATAATCTCTCTTACGTACCTACTGAAAATTAACATAAGAATCGTTCAGTAGTTTTTTTTTGGGTGAAATAGTACCTAACAAACATCCATAAATCAATCCTCAAAATCTTTCGCATTTATAATGTTAAACAGCATTGTACTTATACTGATGTGTTTCGGTGAGCGAGTAGGTTTCCTTAGGTCGGCAGGGCACTTGCAGCACAATCTTGCTTATGTTAATTGGTGACGGTAGCCACTTACAATCAAGGTGGACCGTAATAATATGTGATACAAAAACTATTTATAAAAAATCCAAATGATTACGTAATAAATTTTACTAACCTTGCTAGCTACCTACTTTATTATAATATGTTTTCATTAAAAAAGAAACATATCTGTGAAAATATATTTTAGTAAAGTGTTTTAAAAAGTGAATACCTACCTTATTTACATGGTTACAGAATAAGGAGTCAAGCTTGCTTTGCGAAAACTAATTACAGCCCCGCTTCGAAATGATAAAGCAAAGCCGTCGTATGGGATATTTTTATTCGGGACAAAATGAAATTCCCGGACATCATCACTGCTAAGTAATTTCAAACCTTCACCGAACGCTGTAAGGTTTATATCTCCTTGTACACCTACAGGGGGATGCCATATTCTCATCGAGTTGCGGAAAAATTTTTAGTACTCAACATAAAATAATCCGAGCATAATCTCGCCAGATAAATCCCATTATTTTGATCATCCCCTCGATTGTGGAGTTTTCCTTTATATTCGTGGACAGGATGTAAATTATATTATACTAGTTGATGCCTACGACTTCGTTTGAGTATAAAATTAAAAAATATTAGGCCCGACAAAATATACCTATAAGCAATAATTTATTCAATCTTTAATGCTTTATAGTATTGCCAGGCATTGGATTTTTTTGTTTACGATCCCTTGGGCAGTACCTACTTACTTTTTTTCTGAATGAAAGGTTATGTTTTTTTTCTGTATCCCTGACAATGTATATGCAAAATTTCATGATGATCGGTTGAGTATATAGTTAAGACATGAAAACGTGAACAGACACAGTTACATTCACATTTATAAGTCTGGATATGGATTTTGTACTTACATAACCGTAGAAAAATTTCTAAACATATATTTAATTAATAGGTAATTTAGAGATGACAATGAAGTTGTATTCCCCTGGTATTCCCGCTGGATCTAAGAGCCGGCAGCTGCATACCAACATAAAGCTATAAATTCACTGACTGGACAATACAAATATAGGTACACACCAAATACATGCAAAGTTAGTTACTTTTTAATTAATTGCATTTTTTTAATATTAATATATTATATTTATTAATAAATATGTTCACAAAAGCAGTTCCGTTGGCTATCAAAATTAGCACAATCCTTCGTGTGTTTTAATAGTCCCTAAAATTCACGAGATCAAGGGTCATTTATACACAAACGACCACTCACAGCTGAGTGTTGGAAGCACCAAGTAATTATACACGTGGTGATAAAGACAAAAAGCTTATTTAACAAGTCGGTTCTACTGTGTTGGTTTGCGTTTTCCAACTGATCACACAGTGTTTGGTTGTGTCACTTTAGCATAGAACAAGCGGTCCGCCCTGGCTTTGCACACAAACCTTCGTTGTTTGTCGGTCTTTCTATTAGTGAAATATATTACTATTAAAACTATTAGAAGAAGTTACTGGAGAAATGGACAGAGGCCGACAGCGATTATTACACTCGCTCTCGGCTTCGCACGGATGCATGTTTTTCTGCAAATTATATACAAAAACCTTCCTCGATGATCGCTCTTCACCGTTAGTAAAATCCGCATCAATGTCCGTTGCGTATTAGCGAATGAACAGATAGACGCCGGAAAACGAATTCTAAATAATATATATATAATTTTTTTTCGTCATTTTTCTTAATACCATTAAATTTATTCAGAGAAAAAATAACTATTAAGTAGATGTAATATTACCTAAACAGACAAATTTAACACAAAATTTTGCGTGTCTTCAGTAGAAAATATTTTGAAACTCTCACCGGGTTTAGCTCAATTATACTAAATTAATTAATACGAAACGTTTAAAACCTTCAAGCGGGTAGTTCACAAAAATCATTTGCGCTTCGCCTACGAGCGCTGCGATGTTTACTTTTAATTCCCAGTCAAAATTTTATTTCAAACTGCTCCCTGAGTTAGCAATGTAGCGCTGTAAAGCGCTTTTGATGAAATGCAACTTAAGGTTAGTACCTAACTCGAGAGAAATATTTGTAAAAAGATATTCCCTTTTTCCAGGTAGATACAAATATATGAAATCTTTGAATAATTTTGTTACAACTTTTATTTATTTATTTATTTATTTATTTATTATCTAACATATATTTACACACAAGATTATAACAATGGTGCAGACATTATTAGGTTTGTCTAGACATTTTATTTCAATTCAACTCATATCAATTCAATTCAAATATTTATTGCGAAACCATAATGTAACATAACATAACACGCCAAACATAACAATATTGTCTATAGACATTTTGTGTTTATAAAGTATAATTTTATTATTTACATTTCGTGTATACTTACTTAATACTTAGACACTAACTTAAATATTATGAATCTAAGTTAGCTCTGACATCGCTTTATACATATTTATGTTGCCTCTTATTCGTCTTTTGTGCTCCTAAACTTTTCCACTCAAGAGCCAAAGTACCTTTTAGAACTTGAAAAAAGTGATGTAAAAAAAGTTTAAAGCGAAATTAAAGCGTCTCAACTGCTGAGTGGAAGAAGACGTGAGAGAACTTAAAATGAATGGACATGTAGTATATTATATTGAACTAGTGACCTCGCTCCCGGCTTCGCCCGGGGTGCAATTTTTATATATAAAAAGATTAGAAATTTTTATTAAGTATAGTATTTGCCCGCGACTTTGTCCGCGTCCGATCGCTACCAAACTTCACAGAAACATCCGCTGGACTAATCGAAGATTGTCTGAAAGTTTCATCAAAATCGATTCAGCGGTTTTGGAATCTGTAGGAGACATACATAATCGCCTTTTAGGTATATATTAAGATAGCAAAACATATTTTTTTATCAGAGAATTTCACAATTTAATTAGGACGAGATATTTCGTGGTATAAGCTTAGACCATAGACGGCGTTGACTCAATTTTTTCGCGGTAGGTCTAGTAAGGACGTATATGGTGATAAGTATCTCGTTGGCTGATGGTGCAGTGGTTTTTGCCACGGTACGGCCACTGCAACCACTCGCTGTGTCCAGCAATCACTCCTTAATACCAATCAGATGAAAAATTGGTCCCTGTTGAACAATTAGGTCTAGTTTGAAATAAAGTCGAGATCAATAATAAAGCAAGCTAACCTGTTTCTAGAACGATCACTCTTTAATTTACATTCAATGCAAATTCATAGAATGTGGATTTATTAGTTACTACACTTACTACTATATAATATATTATACTAATATTATAAAGAGAGAATTTGTATGTTTGTAATGAACTACTGGACTGATTTTGAAAATTCTTTCACTAATAGAAACCTACATTATCAGCGAGTAACATAGGCTATTTTTTATAAAATGTTACGTGGGCGAAGTCGAGTGCAACACCTAGTTGTTTATAAAATGACATTAAGTCATGTCATAGGTACATTATTGTTACAGTTTGGTATAAGTCTTTTAGGCATGTCCATTATCTTGATATTGGTCCCCGGTTAACCCTTGCGGTATTTACCGTGGAAAATTAGACTTAAAATAAATACGGGGTCCGAAACAATTTGCATCTAGATGTGACATTACAAATGTTTTATCTTTTCCGTCAAGTTAAAATGGTGACCGACAATTTACTTGGCCACTTTTACCGTATAGTAATTTAATTAAATGCTATAATGTGCCTTTTGCCTATTATAGCAGTTAAACAAAAACCGGTTATACCAATTAAGTAAGCAATCTTAGCATACGATAAGGGATTATAAGGTGTTAAGGGGATGGTTACTACCGCCAGACTGGCTGCTCAATTTTTGTCTGTATTAATATTGGTTCCTTTATTTAAATAATAAAATGTTATATAAAGTTGAATAGTTAGTTATAAGCTCTAAACAACATAAGTAATTATTAAAGTCTAGAAGCTCTCTAGTGTCACCATATTGTATGGGGTCGTTGACCGCCGATCAAGACATGTGACAACTCCCTGCAGGCTTCCTGTAACAATGTGTGTATGTTCATACTAGATTCATTAACACGAATAACTATTAGTATTAACAAATTCATAATATTTAGTAATATAATGAAACGTTATTTCATAATATTACTACAGTGAATATTTATTATTTTGTTTATTTATTGGACATTGTAATGTGACAGTAGCTTCACTTTTAATAATTTAGATTACTTAGATTTAGTTACTCAGAACTTTCACTGGTGCAGGCTGTGTCACCAATAATTGCGGCGGCTTCCGCCAAGTTTAGTTTTGCCTAACTTGAACGATAACGATTTTGTTTGATGCCTGCCTCGTTTGAGGCCTAGTATAATAAATAAATAAATACAATTCATTTTCATTATACTCACTACTGGTTCCGACTAAGTTTAAGGTAATTTTTGTGGTGACAGTAACCACTCCCATGCGGAAAACAACAGTGAATTAACAGCATTATATGCTATTGTGATACAGTGAGTGATTAAGTAATGCTAGTCCATTTTAGTATCCCTTTCTAATGCCTTACTCTTAATCCTAGTATGATTGACCTGTGGCGTTGCTTGCGTGTTGCCGCCTACCACCAAGTGAAGCGTGATTTTGTCTGACTACCTTTACATAATTCAACCTGCTGTGTATTTAGCTCGAAAATAGTTTTTGACAATATAAAATTTAAATGAAGTCTCTTATAATGTAAAGGTCTTGTGCGTTGATTCAAATTCGCAACTTACATAATACGAAAGAATCGCGTCCATTCGTCTGCCAGTCGACACATGTTCGCTAATGATGTAGAACCGAGAGAAACTACACATGCATTTAGACTTATCAATATTTAGATATGGCATTTTTCTCTGAGACCGCGTGGTCCGACTGCTTCGTCCGATTGATCGGACGACGTTTAAGTTAATGCAAAAAGCTCCATTTAAAGTAACCATATTTTAGGAATAGTGAGGTATTTACTGTACATTTGTTAGATAAGTCTTTCATACAAAATACTAATAAAAAATCATAATTACATGAAATAATCAATAACTGTTAAGTTCCAGTTATATAAGTACTTTAATCATACCTTAACGGATCCCGTAATTCTCTGGAATTATCTGTCAATAAAAGAAGAAAATGACGGTAAATATTTTCTAAAAATGCAAAATTCATTTTTTTTTGAAAAAGGTAGTTCGACTAAGTTACTACATAAAATTTTAAAATTGTGTTGCTATATAAGAAAACTTACTCGAAATCCTGTAAGTCGTTTTTTTTAATTTTAAGTGTTGATTCACCCGCGATATTTATATTTTCTTCACTTACAGGACCTGTGGCGTTGTTTCGTTAATTGATGACTGTAGCCACCTACAGTCGTCAATTAAGTAGAACCGTCAGATTGTCTGATGACCTCCTCAAAAAAATAAATAAAAAAAATACGCTAAAGTTTATAGGATTTGCTAGTGTATGAACACTCTGCGTTCTGCAGTCATCTTTTATAGAAAACTAAAGGTCAGTAAGGAAAATAAGGAAAAATAAAGAAATTTAAAATAAGGAACAGAAATAAGAAAATCACGAAGCATTAAAAAAAATAATTAATATCGCTGATGTGAATATGTGTTTTTTTTATAACCTACAATATTTTAATTTGGCAAGTCTATAATTTTGTATATCTTCATTCATTATTAAAACGAACCTTATGAATGAACATCGAAATACAAACACATTTGCAAAGAGATCACAAAAAGTGTTATAGAATTAAACACGACGAATGATATCTGAAATAATGTCCAGTAAAATATCACTTTGAAATATTATATAAGTATATAATCGAGGTATTGAAGTGTAAGAAGTATGTGGATTTACTTTTTTTAATTAAAATTTGATAACCAGGGTCCATTTATAAACTCAAGTAACAATAATATTATATGTTAATAAAGAAAGAATTGTGATTAGGAGACAAGACAAGACAGGAGACAAGACAAGCATCACTCTCGCACAGAAACTGGAATATTCTGTAAGGCTGATGGGTTTTATGACTAGGTATTGAACGTAGTTGCCCTGCCACCACATTTTTTTAATGAGGGCGAACTCTTGCCTATGGTACTCCATATTCATCTTCGGAGGTTCTAAGTTATTATCCTATCTACTCTCAAGAACTACTATGTACTTCAATACTCTCTAAAAACCTAATCTCACTTAGGACTAGAACCTCTAGACCCAAAGTCACTTTCGAACTATTGGTCGTTGGATGGGCGTGAAGCGCTTTACCCTTACAATAAGCTTTAAAAACCACCTACTTAATGCTGTACAAATTTCATAAAACGCTCTGAAACCCTCTTCTTATTCCTCAGGATCAGCAACATATTAGTTTTGTTCACATTCATATTATATGTTCATACACTCACAGTGAACCTGCCGAATTCTATAGATTAATTTAAAAATCTAGGTATACAAGTCGGCTGTATCTATAATCTCTTAAGTATTCATGTTTACCACTGGACCAATTATAATGAAATTTAGCACGACCATAGCTTAAATTAACCTGGGAGAAATATATGTTATTTGGAATGGAGATGGAGAAATAAAAATAATACAGAAAGAAATTTGTTCTTGTCTAAACATTTTCTTTAAGCCCACAATAGAAGCTTTAATATTATAGCTGTTATTTTTATCTTTTAAATTTGGTAAATTTGTACGAATTAATACAAACGATGACGTTGATAGTTATCGCGTCGGGCGGAAGTTAATGATTGTGCCACATTGAACATATGGAGTCGCCATGTCTCATATATAAATTGATATGATTTCATTCATTAAACCTCATAATTGAGCGGTCCGTGTTATTATCTCGAAACGCTTTTTCGTTGGGATATTTATTTTTTCGTTGGCAGTATCTCGGTTTTTATAAGAAGAGTGTAAGTATATGTAGGTATGTGTATCGCTAGAAATCAAAAATGGAAATCCCGGTTGGAAAAGTAAATTGCGTGAGGAAAAGGACCTTTTTAAATTTTGAAAGTGGGAAACATTTTTTAATTGATAACAAAAAAGCACGTCACTAGATACAATAAAAAAAAAAAGAAAATCAGTTCACAAACAGAGCACAAAAGGGAAAATATTGAAATATTTTTTCTTTACTATGTCTATACTATTAACTTTTTCACGCGACTTCGTCGGCGTTCCTTTAAGATCAGTACCTCAGACAGTTATTTTTATTTATCTAAATGAAAAGTACCCTAATGTTATTTTCTGTACCCCTGACAACGTGTATGCAAAATTTCATGATGATCGGTTCAGTAGTTAAATCGTAAAAACGTAATAAATAAACATACCTACTTACTATCAACATATTCACGAGAATAAACATTACTTAGTACTGAAAAACTCGCCATAAGAATGTACAGTTACAGCATGATCCGATTTTAACTAAATACTTACAAAGATACATGTTATATTTGAAAAAAAGTATTCATAAAGAAAACACTTCATTTATTACGTTCAGAAACGAGACAGGATTGTAAAAAGTGGCACGAAGAATTTATAAAACGTTCAAAAACGGATTATTGCCATAAAGAGACAAGTAAGGGGCGTTGCGCACCGGAGTTCCTCCATAAAGTTTGCGTTTATTGTGGTTTCAGAACGCATTGTCGCATTTGTAAAGTACCCTTTATGAACGAAAGTTATCGCGAATTTCGAGGTTTTCCAGATGAGAATACATCTAATTTATATTTTAAAGGAAAAAGGAAAATACTGAAGCGCTCCTAAGAATTGATGTTATTAAATCGCCAGATGCATTGTATTCCTCATTAGATTAAAATACTTATTTAACTAAATCATTGAAATACCAATAAATAAAGTTTTCATAGATAATAAACTTCAACGATTATGATGGAAGTTGGTATGAATATGAAGGTAATTCATAATTTTTACTTTTAACTAATGCCTTAGACTGATTTTTTTTTTAATATATAAAACTGATTCATATATTGCAGAAGTGACAGGAATATTTGGATCCGCATGGTAGGCATAACTGAATATAGAGATGAACTTGAGAAAGAAGCGTTAAACCTAGTTCAGAATTAAGAGAGTTTCCTATAGGAGAATTTGTCTTTATTATCCTATACTAGGTTTGCTTGTTATAAATGTTTAAAAAAAAAAAACATACTAACATTACTATTAGTAATGTTATTAATTTTTTTTTCCTTTTTCATAATATCGTTTATTACTTAGTACCTATTACAGATATGAGCCAACAATAAGATGTAGATAATAAGTCTATGTAAACATATACAATGATTGAACTGATGATGATTAATAGACTACTCCTAATAAAAGATTTGTAAAAGAAAAGAGATAATGTAAAGAAAAAGTTACAAATAATAAAATTATATGAAGTTTGTTATAAAATTACGGACAAATAAATAGTAAAATAAGATTGATTCATAAAAGGCTCTTGTTGCTCTTAACGGCCGAAAACCTTCCACAAAATCATGTATAAACTAAACGATGAAAATTCAACCGATTTATATATGACAAACATCAAAGAAGCAATCACAAAGGAACCCTAAAAACATAATGAGGCAGGCAAGTGCTCCCGTTCGCAGGGTCCCGTAGCAATTTTGGGGATCTCATAAATATGTATGAAGCGGTCTTCTTTTCTTTACTTATCAATTATTGGGTCGTTTAGACCTCGCGAGTTCACTGGGTAGAAAACATTTTCACAGCAGTGCAAGGGTTAACATGTATTTGTACTATAATGTCATTTGGATACCTTACTTACTACACTCACTAAAGATTATATTTCTGTAGTAAAATATACTTTTTTACAGGTAAAAAGACAACGATTCATTATTGAACAACATCTATTAGAACAATATTTTTGTAATATGAGGTAATGTCAACACTATACATACATTGCTCGTCTGGTGGAAATAAACCCAACTTTTCAAATTACCACTGTTTAGTTACTGTTGTTGCTGTGCTGTTGTGTTAAGTGCGCAATGAATGCCATATATATATGTCATGTTCCTTTACCTATCAATTATCTACAATATAGATTCTACATGGATCGGCAGTGTACTTGCATGACCACCATACTCGTATAATTAATTATTAATTTTAACACTACATAATTTGCGACATAAGTCGCAAAATGTGTACCCAAACAATAATAAGAAATTCTGTATGGAGGCGGGTGTGTATGTTTATGTGTATGTGTGTGTGTGTAAGGGAGATAGAGAATCAAATAGGAAGCCGGTTTGCTTAAGCATGATAATTATGATTATTTTATTCTGTTATTAACTAAACCGAAGCACCCCGGCTTTAGACGGGTGCTACAGGGAAAGTTATTTATATTAATACACTATATTTTCAAATATAGCCCATGTCAATCTGAAATAATATTTTGCAAATAGTGAAAGAATTTTTGAAATAGCGTGGTTTCTGACATTACTCTCCACATATAAGCAAACTTAGAAAATCCATTCTTTCTCTTTATAATAGAGATATATAATAATTGACTAATGTAGTATTACTATGTGTTAATATACATATTGAAGTACATAATGTTTCTAATATTACTACAGATAACATTTTTATTTTAATGTTGAAACAAGGTATTCCACGAAGATACTCGTCCACGAAGGTACTAAATGAGAAATAAATGGAAAATATTAACAATGGCAAACATTTTGTCAAATAATGTAGTTAGAATTAAAAATGAAACCAAATTCAATTAAAGAATGATATGATACGATCTAACCGTGGCCACATGGACCGTACAAATTAGAGGGAAAAATTCAGTAACCCTCAAATCCAATGGGCATCGATAGGCAATATCAATGGCGT
Organism: Synanthedon myopaeformis; assembly: GCA_944738685.1. Classification (NCBI taxonomy): domain Eukaryota; kingdom Metazoa; phylum Arthropoda; class Insecta; order Lepidoptera; family Sesiidae; genus Synanthedon; species Synanthedon myopaeformis. Next base: position 11,123,109 of record OX122915.1, read on the forward strand.
TTAACCCTAAACATAATCGAGTAGGAATGGAAACTACCTCGGGGACATCGGGACTGTTTCGTACGCAGCGTAAAATTGCTCAGTATTTTTTGCAATAAAATTTCTCCCCTTTAAAATGTGGGGTCGTTTGGGCCGCGAGCGGTTAAGGGTTGAGGCGCCCTTTTGCTATGACATAAACTTTTGTGTAAATAAAAATACAGTCTTCAGAATTTTTTTTATGTGTATTTGTGTAAAGTTTTGTTATTATATCGCATTTTTCGGTTAGAAGATAAAATCGCAGAATGCAATCTATTAGTTAGCAGTTAAGCTGATCAAGAAACCTGGCGTCAGTTACTCTTTTAGGAAGGTCCTACATTTTCTTTACTGATTTTTCATATGTGTTATGTTATGTCGACAGATAAGATGACTGTCCAGATTGATTGGATGTAACTAACTTCGCCTTTAACACAAGCAACGTCACAGGTGCTGTAATTGCGCTACAGGTGCTGTAAATAGTAGAGTGTAGGATAAGGGATTATTAGGAAGGAATATGATAACGGGAACTGTTATCCCTTGCTGTGTTTCTGACAATGCGTCACGTTTCACATAATATAACTTCCAAAGGTAGTTTTTAAATCCGTAAGGGACTCTTTCACCAACTACAAGTAGTGTTGATTGGTTACTTTTAGAAATAATTTTATGTTTTATTTTATTAAATTATGCACTCGGTTTACTGCATCCCTTGATAAGCGAATTTTTTTATTATTTTCTTTTTAATGTTTAGGACTTTTACCGTACAAACAAAGGTATATCAACTCCATCATTCCCGGTGACCGGATGAGTATTAGGATAATTAAATATTTTTTAGGATTATAATAATTTTAAGTATGTACAAATTGCTCGATGCAGGCTATAACGCGTTAGGCATTTTAGGAAAAGGTCCCTGATGATGTGATGCCAAAAACATCTGCTTTATTAAAAAAAAAGTTTATAAAATATAGTGAACCCGCATTCCCAAAAGAGCAATCTTAAAACAAAATCGTTAAGCGTCGAATCAAATAGAGTTTTAGCAATTTACGGTGAAATTTAGTGTCGGGGCCTTTTTTACCAATTGTCCGTCAGCAGTAGATGAGAGCTGATAAACTGTTTGCCCGCATGTGCGCACACGCAACGTACATAGAGTATAATACTACAAAACAGAAACAGAAATGCCGTTTTATAATGGAAAATATTGTATTTTTAACATTTTATAAAAAAGATTATTATAAAAAAACAACATTTTTAAATGTAAGTAATATTGTGACAACTCAACTCAGTCGACTCAATTTCAGACTCAGAGACATTTTTATCGCGGCTATTCTATCGACGCGTGGCTACGATAGATAGTCGTAACAACAACATAAGATTTTCAGTGATGATTTTTTTATCGTTTTACGACTGACGTGCTAGACTTCAGACAAAAAGTATCATATTTTGCGTTAATTCTATTTTTGTGCTAATCACTGAAATCCGATTGACAGTTAAGTACTTCATTTAGGTATCACATTAATGTGATATTAAATAAAACGTTTCAGATGAAAGAAATTGTACTAATTGAAATAAATGTAACGGAATATTTCTTTAAGTACCCTATGTTCTCACATACATAGTTCGAAAGATCTCAAACATAGAATTCAAATATGAACTGACGCTTCTGTTACAATAAATTTATAATCTATGTCGTGGACAGGATGCGTTGGCAGTTCAGTGGCTGGTAATTAATAAATCGTTAATGCCGAGTTAAATTTTGAACGATTGTTTTTGCGGTGGTATCTACGTTAGTGTTACGTAGGTAAATTAACTACACGAATGATTTGTTACGTAGATACTTACCTCTTACATAACTCAACGGATACTCTTTTGTCTAATAACCAAAAAGTTCACATTTTCTTCGAAAATAATTCCTTTTATAATTGCTTGAGTAATTTTAATTTTGATTTAAGGATTGATTGTTTCTGACTAATTATGGTCACAATTTGGTACATAAAATTGTTTTATAGTGACTTGAAAAAAAACTTAAAACATTCAGACTAACTCAACTTGAATATTTCTTTTGCTTATTTCTATATTCTTACAAAATATCTAAAGATCTCTTTATAAAGAGTTTATAAGATAGTTTGCCTCTTACTCATAAATCATCTTAAATTTTAGTTAATTTTTATTTTCTTGAGCAAAATAAAAATAAAAAGTATTTTTCTATTTTATTTATTGCATACGACCGAATTTCAGTCTTACAATAAATAATAGATTCTTTTCATTTATTAATAGTCTTGCCTGAAGAAGTGGCAAGAAACCTCGTAGTTGCTCTTTTCAACATAAATTTAGGTGGGGATGTTCCCCATCAGCCATATAATCATTATTCGTATATAATTTCTATTTTATTATTTTATTACGTAGGGCTAGAAGTATGACTTGGTGATTTATTTAGCCAACTTAGTATAATATCTTCAATAGATAGAATTTCTCTGCATAGATGTAGTATATTGTCATGAGCTTGACGTGTTTAAAAACTATAGTCCTCCTTCTAAGTACGAGTAATATCACAACATCGCACCTAACTGATTGATTCATCCAGCTTTCTTAATGACCAATCTGACAAGCTGGATTAATTAAACATAATAATCATTTAAGTGATAATAATGACATGCGGGTAGAAAGGTTAAAATTTAACTGTGTTTGTTTTTTTACACAACGTGCGTTCACCCCTTTTTGTTTTCCGAGTTAAATGTTTTAATAAGTGAGATGATATACCATAACACAAGTTATAGAACGTTAGGAAGTTCTTTATAGGTATTCCAATATAATTCTTATAACAAATAGTTTAAAGTCTATGCAAGTTGTACAACTATGTGTATTTAAAATGAATTAGTACAAGTTTATTTACTTTATTCATTTTATGTTGGGTTGTATTGCATCAAAGTGTCTTATTTTGTATTGTCATATTTTCTTTACAATCTATGATAGAGGCTATGTCAGTATATAATTCATTGTAACGAGTAGATTCTTAATATTCTGAGGTAATGTGCAATATTAACTCATCTTTATAAGAAAACTTTATAGTGTTTTAAAAAATAATTAAGTAAAGATTTTTTTAACATAAAACAAAGGTGCGTAAAAACTTCTTAAACAAAGTGTGTTGTAATTATGTGATTTATATGCAAAACAAACATACAAATCTTAAGTGAACTAAAAACCTTCATTAAGACAAGTCGTATCCGTTCACATAAGCATACATTCGGTCGGTCAACTAGTCAAAGGGTGACCGACGGGAAAGTTGAGTCAACTGCGCTCTAGATCAACTAATTACATGTTATTCTCACTGATTAAAGCACAGCTTGGGTCTAATGAATGACTCACACGAATATCGACAGTGTAGTACATTTAAAGGATACGACTGCAAAACGATTTTTAGATTGACTGTTGACGTAACGACCTTTATGTATTGACGCTTTAATTAACCTTTTATCATCATCACACATTACACACAGCACCATCTGGTTCCACAGTAAGCAACTAATGCTTGTATTATGGATACCAGACAGTTGATATACTATATAGATTTTTTTTGTAAATACATACATATTATAAATACAAAACATCCATGACTCAGGTACAAAGGTAAAATGTTAAACACATAAAACATTTGCCCCTGGCGGGATTCGAACCCGCGACCGTTTGGTTAACAGCTAGGGTTACTAGCCACTAGACCAAAGGTGTCGTCGTTCTTAAGAACCTTACCTTAGCTTCATTCTTAAGAAAACCATTACTTGATTTGTCATACTAACTTATTTTTGTTATAAAGCTATTAAATATATGAGTCTTAATCTATTTCTTTTTATGTTAAGGTCGACAGGCTGCTGGTACACTGGATGATAGTTGGCTACCGTCGCCTATAACACAAGCAACGCCAAAAGTGCTGCAAGTGCGATAGTAGGGTTGAGGATAAGGAATAGGGCAATGGGCTTTGGCATCCCTAATTCACTCACCAAAACACTAAGGATTTGGTTACTGCCGCCAGATGGGCTGCCCAGTTTAATTTAATACTTAGTATAACCCTGTAGTCTTTGGATAAAGACAATAGAGTTCAGTAACTTTTTCTCCTCTTTTTGCCAATTTTCTTTTTTTTCAGTTTAAGTGTAATCTTCTTTCTTATATATGTATATAAATAAAAGAAAGTCGTGTTGATTACACCATTTATAACTCGAGAACGGCTGAACCGATTTTTATAGTCTTTGTTTAATTGAATTTGCCCACATCCCGAATAGCAGAATAACTATTAAAACTTCGGAAAAATATTCACGAAAAAAATAATAATGAAGAAACTTCATTTTCTCATACATTTTGTATGAAACGGGTTTTTATTCTCCCTGAGGCGGTACGAAGTTCGCGGGTCAGCTTGTTAATTAATAAAAATAAAATGGAAATAGTTTTTTTTTTCACCTTCGATATGAATAGTTACAAACAAACAGTTTTCATTAGAATTTAGTTAACTCTGTTTATAGTTCATAAAAGTGATTAACACTTCACTAAGATCACATAAAGCGATTAAAGGAGATTAATTGTGAACGTTGTAAAGTGTAAAAGGCCCTTATAATCTGGCGTAGAATGCGTTCTCACAGCGCAAGTCATCTTTCTCAATCAACAAGCCATCGGGGGCATATGATTTTTATTGTTTTCGAGCCAATTGCTACGGGCGTCGAACGGACTTTTTTTTAATTTCCTACCTAAAGCAACGACTAATTAATTTTACAGCCACTTTATTAGAGTTAACGGCCTCTAGAAATCTACTAAAATCCACTATTTTTTATTGGATAACGTGGTTTTATATTTACACCACTTTACGAGTTGTATTTTATTTTATTGCGAATTGATTGGGTTTTGTTGTTATTACTGTGAGGCGAGCGACGAAATACTTATTTATGAGTTATAAATTAATTAGAAACTTTTTTCAATTTTTAATATTTGAGATCATTTTGACGAGAAATACAGAGATTAAGGAGATTATGTTCAGCAGTGGACTGTCATGTTGCTGAAATATATATCAGATAATCTGCTTAATCTCAGTATTTCTCGTCAAAATGAACTCAAATATTAAAAATTGAAAAAGAGTTTCTAATTAATATATATATATATATATATATATATATTAATAATTAATATTATTAATATATATATATATCTATAACAGTATGTTAGTTTAGAAGTAGCAAGACGCACTAGGAACTTCATCAGGCGGCAGTAATCACTTCTTACTCTGCTGTTGTGTTTCTGCTTGCCTGCTGCCTGCTTGTGGTTTGCTGCCATAGTCCATTCCTCAATTACTTATTCTTTTTCGTTATTTGTACTCTATTACCCTATGCCGTTATTTGAATTAATAGGTGTCCAGCTACCTACTATCAAGGATCTGAAATAAAAAATCAGATACTTTAATAATAAAATAGAAAAACAAATAGTGACAGCGACAGCAACACGAATATTCATAATAAAACTTCGTCCCAGGGGTTGTCAGTTTGTGTTTTGGACCTTTTACTTATAATTGTTTTTAGTTCGTGTTTTCGAATTCCCATTAGAGACTAATGAATGACGCCTTTTTTAGTGACAGCTAGCGACGGTTGACGCATTTTTAATTGCTGTTTTTGGGGTTAAGTGGGGTTATTACTTAGTTTTTGTAGGTAAGGACAACGTTTCTGAAGACAGACAAGTAGTTTGAATCAGTCGATGTCTTAAAAAATTAAAAGATTATACGATATATCTAAAGAATCATGAATAGGTTTATAATTTGAATTTCTAATTTTGTAGACGAGCACATTGCGTTCTAATTACTAAATTCATTGGACAACCAATTTGGTGGCAAAAATCACCTTATTACTCCTATTCATCTTGTCAACGACAATCGTTGAACTTGCATTTATCTTGGCATTGCATGCGCTTATCGGCGACTGCTTGCTGATTTACATAAAAAAAACCTGATAATTATTTTGCTATTAATACGATGTTATCTTCATGTATAAACATTTATTGGCTATTTTGTCTATGACTCATTTTTATGAATCCGAACCCAAAATTAGAACAAAAATACAAACAAAAAATTATAATCACGGTCGCTAATTATGTGTTAAGTAATTAATTAAATAGTATCACCGTATCACGACCCCTCACTTGCTTATACGTACTTTTAATTCCTAAATGTATAACAGATAATCCGTACTAAAGCGAACCTTGCGTGTGCACTGTGCCAATGTATTCAGTAGTGTACTTAAATATTTTGTAGCCAAAATAGAACAGCTGAGCTGGTAGATTTTATATGGATTATATATTTCAAAAACACACATTCTTCATGAATTCTAACCTAGAAACAGTTAGTAGGTAAGTGTTCATACTAAATTCGACTTTGATTTTTGATCAATGAACTAATAAAAAACCTTTATGAAATTATTATTTTATTAAATAATAAAATTAATATTAAAGATATTTGTGTTAATTATCGAAATGACTGCTTCAAATCTATAAGTACTAATATTATAAAGAGAAAATATTTCTATTTTCGTAGTGAATAAACTCCAAAACTACTGGATCGATTTTAAAAATTCTTTCACCCATAGAAACTACATTATCAGCGAGTAACATCTTACTAATACTACAAATGCGAAAGTATGTTTGGATGCATGTATGATTGTAACTCTTTCACGCAAAAGCTACTGAACCGATCATCATGAAATTTTGCATACACGTTGTCTGGGAGGACATAAACATCCATCATTCATCCAGAAAAAAAGAACTATTTCCGAGGGATAAATAAAAAATAAATACTAACGCCTGGCCAAAGTGTTATAGCAACACGAGGTCAAGCGTTATATTGCTTTTTTTTTTTAAATTTTCACGCAGACGAAGTCGCGAGCACTAGCTAGTAGGCTATATTTTATAATAAAGTTACGCGCACGAACTCGGACATTTAAGGCGGGATCATATAATATCTTTAATTATTAAAATTCTTATCAAGTCGTTATGTCTTGTTGCTAAAAAAAAAACAGAAATTTTCGCATTTATAATATTTGAAGTTGAGTAGGGCTGCATGTAGGTTGGTGGTGCGCGTGACGAGTGTGCCATTAAACATAAAAGTGTAACATTGACGGCCTGTAAACAAATAGCAGCGATACACTGGATACGCAAACAAGGGTGTAGTGTGGCCGTGTTTTTACAATATTTTGATATATTACCCTTAATAACAGGCAAGCCGGCAAGCGATGCTTTACAATACTAAATCGGAAGTCATTTTGTTTACTCTGTTAGTAAAAGTTTCCGTTTAGATCGTGTGTTCTTACTATTTGTCCTCGAACTTTGAGCACTATTAAATTATAATTTTTATAATTTTAATTATCATTTTTTTGCGTATGAAGTATGCAAGAAAATCTATTAGGTCAAATGTAATCCAAAAACGACTAATAATGTGTAAGAATTATTTATACCTTCTTTTATACATAAAAGGCCGCAATTAGGCTGACAAACAACTTGATGGTAGATGGCTACCGTCGCCTAAAACATGTAAAATAAGAACACTTGATGAGATAACGGATGAGGAATAAGAAGTGGATAGGACAATGTCTCTTACTCACTCATCGAAACAATAACAACACTTGGGCTGTTATTTGAGGACAGTCTTCTGTAAGGGGCTGATTACTTTGGACAGACAAACTGCTTAGTTTAGGTACATCTGCGTGATAGCTCTCATGGATCCATCTGGATCTGGATCTCATGGATCCATCTGGATCCATGAGGGATTGCAAGATTTACAAGTGGTATCCATGATGGATTCCACTTGTAAATCTTGTATGTTGGACTCCCCCCCCAAAATGGTAGTGGGGTAGACCTACCGACTAAACCTCTTGGCGTCCACCGCGTCCGCTATAAGCGAAGTTGCGAGGTGACCTATTCTTACCCAGCCCTGCCACTATTACCTATTCTTAATATATGCATAGGCATATAATACCTATGCCTTAATATATGCCAATTTCCAAGATGAGTTGGGCCATGAAAATTATTACGTTGGGACAAAAGAAATTGATTTAAATAAAAATGCATTTTATATAAAGATTTTTATTAATTTTCTCATTCCATTATTATATATTTCGAGTTTATATAGTTTCATTATTTACTCAACATTAAATGACTAGCACACGTTCTCATTGTTTCATAGCTATAAATAATATAAAAAGCGATTTTTTTTTCGATTCGAGTGCGCGCCCTTTTTATGTTCATTTCCGTCTATTAGTTGTATAATTGATTGTCGTTTGCTTAGTGAGAAAAAATAGAAATTATATTTGTGACTAAAATTTAGATTGTTTTGTTTCTCATTTACCTACTAAAAATTTATATAAATAAAACGTTGTTTAGAATTTGTGTCCATTAGGTCTTATTATAATAATATCGGCCTGCAACGGGTATGACTGACGAAAGGGCTGCTTTAATGTAAATAAAATTTACAGGTAACCGAATATTATCAAGTACACCGTCAACTTGCCTACTTCTCTTTACCATAAAAAAATAATACATATAATAAACTATGACAAGTTAATCATCCTGCTACGAAATCGAGTGACATAAAATTGTAATGTCATCAGAATCCCACCCCTTATATTGCGTCTAATAACCCCCAATGTCTCTATTAACCCCCTGAATTTTGTTTACCTAATAGAATAATGACCTATCGTATAATAAATTGTGATTTCCATACTTGATAGCGGTGCCCGTTTATCATTTTAATACTGGAAAGTGCCTCTTGGGCATCCCTCAATGACGTCATTAGATGGCACGTTTGTTTAACGAACACCGACTAATTTGCCATAGAAAATTGTGTGTGTCACACGAAAATATGTCTTAATTCAAAGCAATAGAGTTGCAAGGTGTGGTTTTTGAAAGCCATTGAAATGTTGGGTCATAAAGGGTGGCATCAAAAGTTTGACAGGCGAGACGTGTTATTAAATTGTGATACAAATAAAGTACCGACAAGCAATGATTAGTAATTTTATTATGTTTTTTGAAAGAAATAGCTTTTATGGAATAATCATAATTGATGTTTGTAGTTTCTGGCCGCATATTTACAAATACAGAAAGTAAGACACAAAAATAATACAGAATACAGAAAGTAATAAGTTTGACGTCACGTTTGGTCTAGTGGCTAGTAACCCTAGCTGTTAACCAAACGGTCGCGGATTCGAATCCCGCTAGCGGCAAACATTTTATCTTTGTATCTGAGTCATGTATGTTTTGTATTTATAATATGTATGTCTTTACATAAAAAAATAATCTGTGTAGTATATCCACTGTCTGGTATCCATAATACAAGCATTAGTTGCTTACTGTGGAACTAGATGGTACTGTGTGGAATGTGGGAAGATATTTATTTATTTATTTATAAGTAATAAAGGGACAATGTCTGTTTAGTTCTTCAAAACCTCCCATACGATTTCAATACAATTTTGTACGTACGGTTGATTGCACAATCTACAAAGTTGACAAATGAAAAATTCAGTTAATGCAAGAGTAGGTTAGGTCTCAGTACCAATTCAAAATAAATTGTTGGAAATTAGTAAAAGGGAAATAAGTTTTAGGAAAGATTTCAAAAAATATTATTAACGTTACACGGTACCACTACACTCTGTATGTAGTTCACGCGCAAGTATTTTTGACTAATTTTTTGAGCTAGTTATTAACTAGACCTATTTTGATCTTTATATATATTAAATACCGGACAGACTGTATACATTTTTTAATGGAAAATCGCTTTCCATTTCCATTTTACTTAAAACTGGGATGAGGTTTAAACAAAACTCGTTTGCGGCACATTTAGCGGAGCCAAAAAATATCTTTTCCTTCACATTTACTCGCAGTAGTTTCTACTAAATTAAGCTTAATTTTGTAACTGACCATACGGTGTTTTTGTTTCGTATTGTTGAGATGTAAACACACGTAACTCAAATTAACGCGGGTCGGCTGGCGGTTTTAATAAAATAAAATATTAAAAGACATTTTGTATTTGCACGTCAGTTTGCGTTCCGAAGTTATAAATGGACAATAGCTGGTCGAGAAAGAGATTCAAGAACCCCCTATCCTATTCTCATCTTGTGCCTTATTCTTTATTAATGTTAAGGTTGAAAACGAACTTTCTTGTTCTTTGTTTTGCCTTGCAACTTATTTGTATCTCCTTAGTGTTGATTGATTTTCTAGGCGGCGGTAACCACTTAAACCAAGTCAGCTCTAAACCTCCTGTCGAGCCATTTAAAAAAAAGGGGTAAATTCTTTTGACTGAAAAAGAATTATTGTTATGGTGTATTTTTGTAATAAATTCATATTATTTTTCTAACTAATAAATTATTAAAAACTAAAATTTATATGTAGTTAATGAAGTTTTTACTCAAATTTATAATTATTGAAGTTTTTACACAAATTACTCAAGTCAAATTACTAAAATTTATAATTATTGAAATTTTCAACCACGTGAGAGTGGCCCGTATGTTTTCATTGGGGTGGAACGTAATTCAATTTCGTAGTGAAACGCTTATTTGTTGTAACGGCAACTGTTCTGTCTCATTTTTAGTAGAGCTTCAACTAAATGTTCGTTTGTCGGTATTTTTCATATAGTTATTATCCATAAATAGGTTGTTAGAATTAGCAAATACCATTTAATTTATAATTTATAATACCACTCATATGTATAAGATTCATTTCTTTGTGCAAGAATTACAAGAATTACATTAAATTACAAGAAGAAGTTCACACGGCGTGTTATGGTAGGAGGTTTTTAAAAAATAAGATACACCACTGCTTTTTTCGTTAATGTCGTTATTGCAGCATAAACAAACTCCTGTTTTAGTAGAGTCAGCAAACCACAGACAGTAAAAATAATTAAAATAACTGAAGTAAAGTCAATTTCTGATTCATCAGTAACATTGGCTAAGCGTTTTTCCAAATTGTAACGAAATTTACAATAGTTCCAATGGTATCGTTTTGATTGTCAATAAGTGGATTGAGACACAGATGGTGATCCTTTCCGTTTGATTTTCACTAATCAATTGCCTGTGTTCTCTTCGGGATCAGGGAAGGAAGCAATTTCTTAGCTCGACTTTACCGATATCAGGTGCACAGGAAATATATGTCCGTGATACCAAAGTGTTTTTAAGATAAGTGGATCGCAGCCATGTAGGCACTTCGTTCATCTAGTTTCATTTTTGTAGTTAAATTTCTATAGGAGTGTAAGAGTAAAAAGAACAGAATGTATTTTCAGTTTGTCACAGAAGTCGCGCGCGCCGATGTAAATTATAATGAAGTAAGGTTTCGAATGAGAGTTTATAATGTACTTACTGTACAGTCGGGATACGAAAACCTTCGTCAGTTTTTAAATTTATTTCTTTATCAAGTCGTAGACTTTTAGTACCATTTGAAACTAAAGCACTAAGCAGATAACTGACATTACTGATAATTGCCCTGGTTCAATGTCGACTTTAAGATGAACCTTTTCTTACCCCGACTGTAATATACATTACTGATATTTTGCTCTGTTAATATTGTGTTTATAATTTTAAACTTTTTTTTTAGTGTAAATTTATTATTTTTTAATTATATTTATTATGACTCTTTTTATTGACACCAAAGAAATTTAACTTCTCACATAATAATATGTATACATTCAATTATGTAATATATTTTATAATACTGAAAATTTATGATATTCTTTGTTTTCAATACACATAAAATTTTGTACACAATTCGAAGTTAAGTTAAGTTATCCCAGATAAGTTCATCCCTCGCCGCTTGATATGGGAAAACATTCCTTATTTCCAGGAAGTGTTTGAGTCAAACTGGGCGCAGTACATACTTTGCGTACATGACTTTGGCGCCCGTCTCTCTAATAAGGAAGGAACCTCAACCGGGATGCTAACAATTAGCGCGGTCATAACAAATCCCCGGGAAACGGTAATCAGGACGCGAGGACAAGCCAACAACAATTATAATTAGCCACACTGATGCCTGTATCTATCTCTTTTACACCTTCGTTGGGAAACAAGGATGGACGTATAATATAATATGTCCATGATACACTGTGAAGAAATTTTGATTAATTTGCATTTCGTTAATCCCTTTTCCTTTCCTGTAATATAAATGTATGTTAAATTTTTTTTTAAATATCAATATTTTGATAATTGTCCTAATAACAATGATTGTAGAATTAATAATGGAGACAGCAAAACTTAATTTAGTTCACTGTATTGCACAAAAACAAAACAATTAAGTAATTAGTTGGACAAAAAGAGCAACCATATAAGGAGGTCAATGTGGTTGTGATGTGGTCAAATTGAATTATTTACATTATGTATCTTAATAACATATTTTTTTATAGATTAAATAATATAACAGTAATCTTACGATTTACGAGAAAAACAACCAAAGAGATAAAGTAAGAATATTATGATAAACTTTCTGGTCAGTCTGCTGGATATTCTGATTCATTGAAAAAGACCGTCTCTTACATGTTGTTTGTGAATTAGTCTATATATTAATTCTTACTAAATAATAATTAATAACAACTCCAGAGTCTACTATTTTACTCTACTCTCGAATTAGTGCTTACAGACAGACTGACGCGGTGTAACGCTACTTTTCAATTAACGATATGTAGTGACGTCATTGCTGTACAGAATTGTTGTTATAGCGTTTTGAAAGAAGTGTCTCAAATCCAGTGAAACCAAACCCCTCTAATATTTTAAAAAATATTCAGTTATGGCTGTATGGTAATTCTCCTTGAGTTTAATCTTCCCAACAAATCGTATATCAATGTGTTTACACAAATTTGATGCTAATATTATACGGATATGAAAAGTAATCCGCTTTCTTTTGGGATAATATGTTTTTTTTTTGTGGTCAGGTTTTTATTAGAAGACAAATATACCTACTCTGAGGCTTACATATGTATAATAATATTAGCTGCATACTGAGTGATAGCATAGAGTAAATAGTACTTAATATACTATTTACTCTATGGTGATAGGGAATCAAGTACATTTTTTCCAATTTTGTTAGATGGCTTATTATACCTCTCTTGTTGGCAAGTATATATGTGCCTAAGTCAATGTATAACAGAAACTAGTGGTTTGAATTAAATATAAAGTTGCGACAACATGTCTACGCAACGCCCCGATTGCGTGAGGCTAGGATTTAAAATGTAAAAGAATATTGTGGATATTCGTGTATTAAATACATAGAATATGTATTAATCACACAAAATAAGCAGCACAACCTGATAACGTATTTAAATTGAGCGGTAACACATGCATTCACCATTTCATAGGTGCATTTGATTACAATACCGTCAAATGATAACGAATATGAACGCTAAACCAATTCTCTGCTCGAAAATAATTCATTGTGCTTTAAAAACGCTTTGTTCGAATATCTTGTTCGTAAAATAGCACTTTTTCAAAATAATCAAATTAAATTCATTCACAGAATAAGTTCTATTGTTTTACGTGGCTAACATTTTCTTAGATTGTTCTATTTAAAATACATAATTAAGTATTTAAGTGTAAAGATCCAAGATCAATATTTTTTGTGCTTTATCAATAGATATTTATATTATTATTTTATTAGAACAATTGAAAATATGATTAAAATAGGTTTTAACTTTAACTTATTTTTGATAATAAGGGATTAGTAACTATAATGTTAAATAACGATTAAAACGAATAAGAACATTTCGACGGTCCCTAGGTAAAGTATCGAAACTTCCCACAACGTTTGTTGCAACGTATAAACAAGAAAGTTAATTTTCGATACATTACGGCGGAATTCATTGTAATATTCGATTATGCACGTTAGGTAATTACCTAAAGTATTAATAAATTGACGGTTTTTAAGTAAGTATGTAAAAAATAAAATAAAATTAGGACCATTTAAGCAAAAAAGTGAAATGTGCATTCTCACTTTCGATAGTGTACGTAGGACCGTCGATTTTATAATTACATTAAGTACCTACATTTAGAGGTACATTTGAAAACTTAGATTACGTCATTAAGGCGACTTATAAGTACCTATGTATGGCCCCATTCTATTTAAGAAATAATGTCCAATCCAATCGTCCCAACACATAACCCGAATGCTGTATTCAAAACAATCCACAGGCAAATAACCGATTCCCTGTCCCTCGGGTGTCGTTCTCCGCCGGCTTTATTTTTCCACATTATTCCACGAGCCGCCATGCGAGGCGATAGCGTTATTATTTTATACGTTCAAGAAGAAAGAAAAAGAAAAATTTACTTATTTTCGAGGAAATAGATAAGAGCTTTAACATCCTGAGAAATTATGGTTTTTTACTTTGAGAAACAGATGCTTGACTACATTAACAATATTTTTTTAATGAACTATTAAATCGCCACTGCTTCGCACGTTTTAGTAGTGGTTTCGCACAATTTTGTTTCGTACGAATCGTGCGAATATTATTATATCGAACAAATATTATTTTCATAAAAAACTGAAATGTGGTTAAATGACAACTTTAAACTAACTTAAATGACTAAAATAATTTAGGGTGTAATCCTGCTTGATACAAAGCTAAAGAAATGTTTAGTGACTTGATTAAGAAACATATACTTATTATTTGAATTTAAATTAATAAATATATCATATGCATTAGTTTATTAATAATAGTATGGTATAATAAACTTTACCGTTGTACGTAGCAAACACCATTTAATAAACCCATTAATTTTGTTATATCTTTCTAGGAATAAATCAATGATTTTTATACCTGCGGAGAGGTTTTATAAATTATGTTTTCTTCCTGAATAAAGATAGAGTCTAAGCTCCAATGTATTGTCGCGTATGAGAGCTTAGTTCCAAAGCTTCTGACTTTGGAAAACTAGCATTCTATATCTATATATATATTATCTTATATCTATATATTATCTATACTCCATTTGACAAGTACTCCTGAATTTAATAAAATCTTAAACGATATATAATATAAACGTATTTTAAAACCTGAAACCTGTCTATTCAAACTAAATGCAATGCAGAAATAAATTACATGAAGTAGGTAGAATTGGTAGGTACTGCCTTTCAAATCCCACCGGCTGCTGCCTACTCTAACAACATTTGTGGCGATTTGAATCTCAAAGATTTCGAATTTAAGTTTCCCAACGCTTCAGGCGTCGGGATTTGTTACAAGTTGTGAGCGAACAGCGATGAATTAGATTCTAAAATTAATTATATAATGAAAATGAGACACGATAGAACCAACCTTTTGCAATTTATAATAAAGGGTAAAAGTTACTTCCCCATAGGTTTAGTTTTCCGATCTGGTGGTAATTGTAAAAAATAAGGATTTTTTTTGATGATGAGATTGATGATGAAAAATGAGTGAACTTTGGCCTTATGCAATAAAGAATGTTTTATTTAAACTAGGTATTATGTGTAGGTACTTGTGTTTCAACAGCTAAATGCCATGTTTATTTTACCCTCAGTCTGCCCTTTGAAAGGCTTTTCATCGAGCAGCTGAATACCTTTACCATACCTAAACTTAAACCTATAGGGACTTGGTTTTTTTACCCTTGCTTACGAGATCTCATTCTAGCTTTTAATTTTAAATGAATGATGACTAGCTGTGGCTGTTAGAAACAGTATTAATAGTGAATAAATGTGTCTATATTTATTTAATATGTAGTTTGGTTTTTATCGGAGTAGAACATTGAGATTATTTATCGGTTTAATGTAAAACATTTGAAAACATCGGAGTAGATTATTGAAATCACTTAGGCCTTATAGATCACTCAGATAAATCTGATCAGCCAGGACATGTATGGTTCATTTGCCTATAATAGTATCGCTAACGAAAAACCATTGCAATAAAAATACAATCACGACATCATGTGTATGCTTAAATCAGGATATAAAATAACAAACTTTTATATAATATAAGCTAAAGTTCTTGTGACTTGTACCAAAAAGCATCGGTTTGAACGCAATATTCAGTTTCGATACCCCTTGAAACATCATCTTTATGTATTAGCCGGTCAATCTGCTTTCGAGAGGAATGCCTCCTTTGTATTCATTAAATGCGAGTCTACACGGATATACTTATGAAGATTTTTGTTATCATTTCTAATACCAGATTGTTTATGATTCTGATTCTGTATTGATAGTATAATATTCATTAAGCGTTTTCACATTTATCACTGTAAACATAAATATCATATTAAAAAATGTATGAAAAAAATGTTTAAGCATATATTTAAATTACTAAATTATTTCTTCCAAAATGATTTCGAATCATTCATAAATATTTTTCCTCAATTAATGATAAAATTATGAATTAGTGCTTAATCGTAATAAGGTCTGTAGCTCATTTTCAACCTATGGCCTATGGTGTTGCTTGTGTTCATATAGGTGATGGCAACTACCTTCATATTTATGTATGCATGATCTATTAAATATTATAGATATCAGTATCATATAATAATCGAAAAAAAAAAAAAAAAAATCATTTACAGATGTTATGTCATTTTAACTTTATTTTAATATACTAAAGAGACATTTCAACACCTCTGTGATTTTTATTAATACGTATGCGTTTCATTACATTGGCATTTTTGGTAAAAGAAGCAAAGGTTAAAAAAAATGTAACAAAAAACCTTAATGAAAAACTGTACCGAGCCTACTACTGGCAAACTAAAACGGAAACTAGCGCAACGAAAATCCAAACAAAAACTGCTCTCCCAAAAAAAGCATAGACAACAAACCGGACCACATGGATGGAGCAAACAATTTTCCTTATGGTTTTAATTAAGCCGCGGCCCGGCACTAACCTGCCGCCATTTTTAGTCCCGCACCGCTCGTGCAGATTGATTAAAAGTCTATGGTCCATGGTTTATAGCTTGTCTCCATTGTCGACTACAGTACACTGTAATAACTGACACAGACGTAGCTTTCATACTAAATAAGTTACTGTTAAATACAATTTTATATTTCCTCTACCCACTTGAGTTACTCAAATTCAAAGTGATGTATAATGTACGTATATTATTTGAGGAACGAAGAGTAGTAGCAAATTTGACAATTTATTTGAATGATTGATTTGATAAAAAATAAAAATAAAAAGCTTTCTTTTATATCTTTCAACTCGCAATTTAAAAATAAATAACACTAGTGACCCGCTCTCTCCTTCGCCTGGGTTGCAATATTTAAATATACAAACCTTCCCAGTTTATCCCTCTTTTCATAAGTGAAAACTAATTAAAATCAGTCATTCTTCTTATTGACTTTTGACTAACGCTCGGCGATTGATTTATATATATAAAAAAGATCATTTTATTGTATAGATATAATTACAATACAGGAAACAGTAGTATGCTTTTTACGTATACTGGTATGCCTTCAGGCATCATTCATGGCTGCTCTTCAGGTCCTGTGGATAGCCTCGAACCGGCGTTTCAGATATGATCTCTACTCTAAGATTCATCTACCCCAGCCCTTTCCCAATTCCCCCCATGTAAGGAGTAGGTATGTCGACCACTTTGGTTCCCCGACAGATTTCGGATCATATCGTTTAGATAAATGCCAAACATTGGCCTCTCCTTGAAATATTTAACGCATTCACATTATTTCATTATGGTCTTCTGTAAGGGGTTGTCAGACGGGCTACGACTATAGGTACTTATAGAATCTTTGGAACTATACTGTACATATAGAATAAATATTTGAAATATGTAGGATGTGACATTTATATATCGTGTGACAGTGGAAACAAACTCAACCCATGTACCGCTCAAGCAGCTCCTAATTTATGGTTGAGGTGGGCGCCCACCCCGATAGTTACAGCCGGACGCTAATTCAGACAGACATGTTGAAAATTTGTACTATCATTCGTTTTGTTTTATAGTTTACTATGCAGTCGAGGTTCTGGATATCTCAGTGTCTTTATATTATCTTTGCTTACTTACAAATTGTAAAAAAAATTTTTTTGGCGAGAGCTAATTGATGATTTATGACACTGAAAAGGGAGCTTATAATATTTAATTAATTTGTGACGAGAATACAGTTTACTTATTTAATGTTTTTTTTTAATAAATAAAACATTGTAAACATTGATAATAATTGAAATCATGGAGGTGTTTGATAGAGTAGTCTTAATTTTAATCTAATTACGTCTTTTATTAAATAAAAAACTTAATAAATCAAATACAAAAATCTCTTATTAAAAAAGCTGTTTCAAACCTTCCTCGCTTATCACTCTTACTATCAGTAAAACCGTATCAAAATCCTTTGGTTAGTTTAGAAGTTAGCGGAGATTAGATAACAGCAACTTTGATTTTTAATAATTGTATAGATATAGTAGATAGATTCGAAACTTTCTAATTTATAATTAATTCTTTATTGCAATATTTCAATTATTATTCACCTGTGCAATAAGCGTACTGGTCGATATTTTTTAGTAATAAATTATAATTCAATAGCAATTATGTTTTCCTAATTTACTTACCAAGTGTAGGTATATGAACATTTTCTGGGAAAAACTGGTACAGGAGTCATTTAGAGGGAAGAAATTGGAGTGGACATTGTGTTTATGAGAAGGCAGGCTGCATACTCTCTCTGCGACAAGGATTGACTATGACAAATAACGTGTGAAAACCAACGCCTAGCTACAACACTGTTCTCGGCTGTAATTCGCTAGTGTCCACAGAAGAAACGATGTGTGGCCATGAAATTATATTTTGATTTTATCTTAATCTTTTGGTGTTTATAAAAAAATATTCTTTTTATACTTTATTCATTTCATATTATTAAATAACTATTTTTTAACATATACTAAATTACGGTTACAAAATTCTTTTTCTGACAGTTTATGAACATAGTCACGTGACGACGTGACGCTTTACGTTTATGAACAAAGAATAATAATTAAGAATATTATTGTAAAATAAACATCAAAAGATGTGTGTAAGTGAATATTTTATGATTGCTCTTTATATTATTACTAGCTCTCTTCATACGCACTTTAGGTAATTCGTTTTTTGAAAATCCCTCGGGAACCTAAAATTTTTCCAGAATAAAAAGTATCCTATATGTTAATCCAGGTAATAAACTATCTGTTTGCTAAATTTCATTCAAATCCGTTCATCTGTTTTTACGTGATTGAGTAACAAACATCCAAACTTTTGCATTTATAACATTAGTAGTATTATTACGACCATTTTGTCAGGGAGTTGGTAGGAAAATACTTATCAAAAGTAAGTACAAAAATTTTATAGGAAAATCGCCAATTCTGTAGCTCCGGAATGAATAGCTGGAAACCATAGGCCACTATTAAGGTGTGCTCCATTTATCATACGTCGCCAGATCGTTTAGATGATATTTTACAGATGTCCGTCCAGTCCGACGTGTGATTATGATGCTCTTTTGGACACACCAATCGAGAGAGTGGGGAATAAGGTTACCATTCAAGATAATATTAAGTGAGGTCGAACAAACACATGTCTTCTCTGAGTAGTTGTTTAGCTAGTTTTTTTCTTGGTAAAGTGTTAGATTTCTTAACAAGATTTCTAAAACCCTTTTTTATAAATACCTACATTGTATTAAAGGTGTTAAGTATTGCATGGTGAGAATTCTTTCTTAAAATGTTTATGTTTAACGTTCTTAAAAGAACAAGTACCTAATATTTTCTTCTGACTCTGATTGGGATTATTCATTGAGAATTAATGAATAGTTAATGAATTATAGAATAATCAGATCATAATCAGAAACTATTGTATAATTTTTGTTGACGTCGTTAATCTCGGTTATAGGTTAATTATCTTGCAGAGTAGGTAATAACAGGAAAGCCCAATCGAAAAGCCTTCTTATTCATTGGGCTTTCTGAACAAGTGTCTGGAATATCCGGAAATTGCTATGAAGTAAAATATATTGAAACATTTTTTCTTCGTTATAATTAGGTATATTACTGGATTACATGAACAACAAACATAGGTAAATGGTTTAGGAGTCGTCTTGCACAATTTTATTTTGTACGAAATTGCATTATAATAACATTTTATTTTTATTTTTCAAAAATAGCAGTTAAAATTGCACCTTTTCTAAACAGATTAACAGATAAAGTAAAAGCTTTTCAATTTAAATTACTATTTACACGGTTCGTTCACTTTTTCCTAACCCCTTTTTACATGTAAATAAGTAAGGAGATAGGGTTGTTCTGTCATCATTTATTCTTTAACTGTTGTCAATGAAAACAGAAAATATTTTCGTTCTGCGAACGAAACCTTTTACTTCACGTTGATTGTGTTTTGAAACCATCAGAGATGAAAGACACAAAATCTACATAAAAGAGAGAAAGATGTTAAATTCTCATGCACGCAGTCCCCTAGTTAGGGAACAAGGGGGACACAACACAACCTGTCACATAACATAATTCTCTGTATTTCTCCTTTCGTCCGCGTACCTACGTAAATAAGTTTGGTAACTAGTTACGAACTAGGATTTTTTTTTCTAGGTTTGTAACTAGCTTACGAATAAAGAATTCAATTTTGATGGTTTTTTTTGCCTGCGTAACTAGGTTCTTACCTTATAGCGCTTTTAAATTATTATAAAAAATAACAAAATATATTCTTCATACATACATACATATAAATAAAATTGAAGTGTATGTACCTAATGTCATAGTAACTGTTTTGTTTTATTAAATATATATCAAAGTATAATACGGTACTTATAACAAAAATATATTTTTAATTTTGGTATTTCTGGCTGTTCTGGCTACTCTCCGAAACGGATTGACCGATTGTGCCACTGCTGATATATATATATATTGAAAAATAAGAAAAAAAAACCCATTAGGTAGGAATATATCAGTTGTTTTCTTTAATAACAATTAAATAAAATTATAAGATTTTAATTATATTTTTTTAAATTTGAAATATTGGTTATCTACATCTACATGTTTGTAGTGACATCTGATGGTCGAAATCAACACTACTTAATGTAATGGTACTAAAATGAATTTTATTAGAAGTAGAGAAAGTTTTATGATTTCTTTAGTGAGGTTAGAGCTTTATACTCGTTAACTGCTTCAGGAAAGAGAACCAAACGAGGTACCTTCTTTAATTGAATTCTTATTATTGTAAAATGAAAACATTATACTTAATAAAAAATTTAGGGCAACAATAAATACACTTACAGCGCCATCTGTTCTGTATATGATAAACTAAACAGTCTAACTAACAGTTATTTATACTAGACGCTAGATGTCTCTCAAATTTGTAAAAGTTATTAACCCAGTTACAAAAATTTCCAATGGGCCTACAATTCTATATCGGAAGCTTACTTAGTTTTATCACACAGTTAAATTATGGGTACAGATTTTTAGACTATCCATTCGGGTTTCTTGATTTAACATGTGGCAACACTATGAGCGAGCCTAGTTTGACGTTTTAATTTTGAGTTTTTTTGATCGAGTTTTGACTCTGAGACGTTTGTCTTGTCAGTTGTCATGTCAGCCGGGTCGGTCTAAACATACATAACCTATAACTGTAGTCATGTTTCATTCTCGCATTTTTATTTTGAAACAATATTGAGCATATTATAAACATGTCATTAATAAAAGTGTTTAATAAAGTGCAATGTAATCAGTGATTTAAATAACAGTTTTATTGGTCTATAGTCCTATTTCTTAGACGATTAATTCCTTACAATACTTGTTTATTTTGATCATGTTTTTCTATCATGGATAATGCTTTTTTTTAATAAGGTGTAATTATATACAATCTTGAATTTTATTTACATGTACAATATTCTCTTCAGTACTTTACTTGGGCTTCGATTTTCGGTCGTAATTTAGTAATAAAACTGGTCTAGTAATTTCTGGATTTTAGGGCCTAAATATTTTTATTTCTGCTCGGTATCTGTACAGGTATTTTTCATTATATTATTCAATATAAATTGTATTCCAAATTATAGAATTTAAAATGGCCATTCCTAATTCGGAAATTAAAATCGAAGAGGACAATGATGCAGTCAACACTCCAGCAAAAAAAATTAAATTGTCTCCTAATGATGAAGACATCACAATAGAGAAAAGGACGATAGCAACAATGTGTGGTTCTTGGAGACGTGATGAAGAAGATGGAGGCATGATTCTGGTGTTCAAGACTAGAAAATCCTGCTTGAGTCCGGATCCAATTGATGAAAAGGACTTTCCTGAGAACATTGAAGACTTCTGGGTGGCGACTTTACAAGACAGCATCGATAATAAGGTATAATATATGTTTATTATATTCTGCTATTCCTTATGTTTAAATTGTTTCAGACATATTTTTATTAATTTATGAAATTGTAGAATTGCAAGCAGCGCCATCTATTAGACTGGTACCGATTTAAGACTTACAAAATTTTACAACCTAGAAATATTTTTCGTATTGTTTCATAGATGGCGGCCAAGTTGTTAATGTTGTAAAGTTGTATTTATTAAACCTTTTATTATATAAAAGTATTTATTGAGGATGTAAATCATGTTTCTATTGATTTAATTTTTAATAAAAGTTTTTTTTTAATATAATTGGAGTACATACTATGTTAACAGGCATCCTATATCTAGCTAGAGATATATTTCAATGAAACTGATCGTGGTTTGTTAGTCATGGTTTGAACGTTAAACACTAGATGTCGCTGTGATTTTTTATAGTTTCTGCACGCTTAAGGGTGGAATTTTTTTTAATGTAAAGAGGAAAATTTTGTTTTTAATGCATAGTCCCTAAAACTGATTCAATTCTAAAGTCTTTAAAATCTAAAGTCTATAACAAATCTTTATAAAAAACCCATCTTTTATAAAAAAAAATATACCTATATATTAAAAAAAAAATGTTCTCATTTCAACAAGCAACAGCGGCTTAAGAGGGATGAAATTAAATAAGTCCTAATAATAAAAACTTAATAATTCATGTTGTTATTAGGTGAGGAACCAGAATAAGTAATTTTTTTTTTTTTGAATCAGTTATCTAAATGTTGTGACATGACAACAAATGGAAATCTGATAGTTACGTTTTTTATATTTAATGTTAATGGTTTAAAAATAAGTATAAATGGGATTGCATGAGAATTAGTCCCGCATACTATTTGCTACTCGTATATTTGGTACATTTGCTGCGTCATACTATCACACGGTTATACCTACGATGTGTTTTTTAAAAGATCTACCCCTCTGTATGTATAGGCTAGTCTTGGAATTTGGACACCGATTTTTTTGACTAGAATTTAAAGGTCCATAATTTATTAACTTCTCTTAATCTTAATCTTAACAAATTTATTTGTAAGATTAAGAGAAGTTAATCACTGCCCGCGCCACCCCCACCCGCGCTCACTATCCACCGTCGTATAAATTGCCCCGTGCGAAGCCGGTAGCGGGCCGTTAGTATTATAAATTTGTTTTTTGTCCTGTTGTTTTACTATAAAATCTGGAAATTTAGTACGGTCCACTAATGTTATTGCAATGAAAGTTGGTAACATACTTTATTCTGACAGGAAAGTTTTTCCTGACAAAACTATGTATGATGGCGTCATACATGTTTATGTACAAGTTATATTGTACCTACTTATACTATGAACACAGAATGTCATTATTATAAAGCCGAGGCAATGTTTTCACCGAAATGGTAAAAGCCCGCTGTGCGACCGCCTGTAAGCTCATCGATTTCCCTCAGTAATGGCCATGCCGCTGGGAGTTTAATGAAATACTATGTCTCGGTATCGAGTTATGTTATGTAAGTGCATGTAATACGTATTTACTCGTCTCTTAGAGGAGTTGCTTGTATTATAATATTAGCAAGGGATGTTTTCGAATAAAACATTTAAAAAAATATACCTACTAGTCTACTCAAATAAGAATATCTTCGTTGTCAAACCAAAATCTGCTGACAAAAAACTTTTCTTGAAAAAATTTACATGAAAGTTTATATATTAAATATTTTGATAAGAGTTTTACAGATGTTCAGTGGTCCGCTGCTGTACATGTCATATTCGTAGTTGGGTACGTAAGAGGTCGTAGGTAGTTTGTACATATCGGCCTTAGCCTTGCAGTGGCTATATATGTAAATTAATCATTATATATGCGTGTTATTATTAATTATTATGCGCATGAGATGTTCTTTGAAATATTAATAGTTTTTGTCGCAATAAATTCGTTTGTTTGTTCCTAATGGTCAGTAAAATACAGATGAAATGTGGAAGATATCATCATGGAAGATATGTTTTCAAAAACCAACAAATCGTCCAAAATGGCTAGTCATTTTCACCGAAGTCGTTAATTTGAAGATAGCATCTCGTCACTTGACAGAGACTTGGTTACTTTTTTATTTAGAAATTTCGTGACAATATTCTTGAAACTTGCGAGTTTCATTGAACGAATTGGGACAACAAAATAGTCTTTAATACCATCTGAAATAACCACGAAGCTCATCCATCCAGGCTAAAATCCGCAGTTTGAAAGGCAAACATTCCGACTAGATTATTCCAAGCCAAGATTTCCAATTCAAATTGAAGAGATTTTACGGATCTTTCGCAAGTTATGAAAGTAAACACACTAATGAAATGAGTGAGCTGAAAAAGCATATTAATATCAATCCTGTTAGTGGTGGTTTTCACGAAGATATTAATAACGCAATGAAAGGACCTCAAACCTTAATACTTTGGTCGTTTCACACGGAGCCAGCAAGGCGGATTGTTTAGAGGGGCCCAAACCCGGCTTAACATGTCCATAATAAATGGAAAGGGAAGCCAAACACATCTCTGATTCACAAAACATCAACCTTGTCCCATTACGTGAAGCATAAATAATTCTATAGAATTATGATTTGTGAATGTAAATGGATAGAATAGTGAAAGGTATAATATCATACGCAAGTTTGCTTCGTGTGAGTTGCGGATATATTTGCGTCTGGAGTAATAAAATGCGATTGTACAAAGCGAGAATCAGAATCGACTGTCGATCGGTTAGTTCTGGAAATTACTTTTTACTGTGTCCCCTCGTTTCGTTAAAGTTTCAAGTCGTTCGGCTCATTTTAAACCGCTGACGAGATGAAGACGTCGGTAATAAAATAGTTACTCTGTTAGCAAAGTCCACTAAAATTGATTCTGTCATGAACTGTTCTGGAAACTTCACTTTATGTTTAGTAAAGTAATAAAACGGCTAAACTAGCAATATGTTTCAATATTAAACAAAACATTAAAACAATGTGCAACACAGAAACTTTGTTGGGTATCGTGATGTTGCAATATTAAGTTTGTGATATTGATGTGCGAAAAGCTCAAGGGAAAGTTGTCTTACGTTTTTTTATAGATATTGTTAAAAACTAGACATAAACACATGGGTAAAAATAATCTAGTATTTTTCTGTAACAATTGCTGTTGCTTTCAGAATTGTAATGTTTATTCAGATTTTTAGACCAACAATATTTTGACTTCTCATAATCACTAATATGAACCTTAGGTTGTTGTATACGATTATCATTCATCATTTTAGAATAGATTCGTCGTCAGTTCTTCTTTCACTCCATAAAATCTATTGGAATATTTCAGTTCCAATGTGACAGAATTTCTTTAGTTTGTGTAACATTGTTAAACGAGATTGTCAGGAAGGTGTAAAGACGTTCAAACTCGTTTGACGGTCTCGGTTTTTGCATCATTGGGTTCTACGTTAGGAAGATTTCAAATATAGGTATTTTACGTTAATACTTTTGGAATTCAGTAACGTTTTTCCCCAATTTAATTCTTAATATCGATACCGGCAGCTTTGCATAAATGAAAAGTTAAAAAATTGCCTGTATCATACCCCTTCATTCTATTCATCATATTATTCATAATATTAGTACGGATTCTATTGGTTAGATATACCTACTTAATAAGAATATTTGGCTATTTATCGATACTATCGCGAATGTTGATCTGGACTGTGGAATCCTACAAACCTGTATGAAATATATTTGAGCACATATAAGTAAGTAGAGGTATACGGAAATCTAAAAAAGTGTTGAAGTTAAATCGTTCTTTTATTGTTATAGGTAAGTGTTGTATTTTTGCTTTTACATGTGACATTAAAGTACGATAGACTTTAGAAATTTTAAAGAATTTGACAAAGTTTCGTCGCGGAATGTCGACAATTTCAGTGTTACGTTAGACAGTTCTTAAAGAATTCACCTTTGTCATGACAACGTTTTGTTGCTTGCATATTTTAAATAATGTTTTCCGCCGTCAGATGACATTCTTCATTGATCAGTGATGGGAATGTTTTGGATATTCAGTTCTCATATTTTTTTAAAATTAATTAGTTTTAAACAGGATAAAAAGTTTACAGTCTTTAAGAGTCCATAATAATCACTTTCTTTGACCAAAGGTGAATCCCGAATGTTTCGGGTCAGTTTATTGTAGTAGAGATGAAGTTGGGTATTTATCTTTTTAATAAGGGAAAGATTTACAAAAGGGCGGAGGTTCGGTGGCTAATTGGACTCATTTGTAGGGAGAAGCAAATTCGCCTCATTTAACAGTCGGGTCAGGCTAGCTCATTAATATTACGCTAAGGAAGTCGAGGGGGGCTCCGGTGTTTATTTGAAAAAGTTTTCCCTAGACCTCATTTTTAAGTAATGAATAATAAAAAATTTCATTTGCTTCTTAATTTGGCGGTGCATATTTGCTGGCAACGCTGACTTGGTTTTTGTTTTACATCAGCTACTTAACATTTAAATTCTATTATGTCACCTTAGACAAGGAAAAAAATATGTACCTAACATTAACCATACAAAATTTCACTTTTAAATTCAGATTCACCGGATCATCCTAAATAGAGTTATAAAGAACTAGTGAGTGAAGCGCATAATTCATGTGAAATAGGAGAAAACAGCTCGTCATTCACGTGCAGAAAATGTTAGACATATATTCGTATCTCGGCGCTCCGCTGAATATGCGATAGACCGATTACCTGCCATCAATCATCTAGCCAATCGCTGTCAGTGTCGGCCAATCTTCGCAAACTTTATAATCCATGATAGCAATAAAATTTGTTCTCTGCTTGTTTAACCACTGAACCTTACTTGTGAGTTGTTAAATAGATATTATTCGAAGACGATCAATGAAATATTTTCTTTTGGTCCATGAACATTGTAGAGTTTTTTCATAACCAGTTAACGAAAAAGGATTTTTTTTTTCACTGTTCATAAACCAGTTGTTGATCAAGCAAATTTTATTTTTGCTTACTGAATTGAATAAATACTTTTTGGGGATGAAAATGAAACATTTTTTTAAAAGTTTTTGTAATGTGCAAATAAATTGTTTGAATTAATTTGAGTTTAGCAAAATTTCATGTCAATATAAATGAGCTGTGAAATATATTTTTATGAAACTTATTCAATACAAAATGTATAAATTTAGTGATATTGTTCACTATTTATTAAGTAGCTACAAGTGAAGATTTTAAGAGGCTTATCAATTGTTTATTTCTATCAAGTTGGTTCAATTTGTATTTGTTCTAAATCTTCCTAAATCCTAAAAGGTAAGGTATGGTATAGTCGCTTACCTTAACAACGAGGAAATATCCTTTACGCTGCTTGCGTCGTCGTCTTGCACAAAATTTTCTACCAAATTGTATACGGAGGATTGAATTACAAATAGAATCTGTAACACAAATGTTAAATTGAAGCATAAAAGTATTTTCAGATCGGAACTATGAACTTATTAATTCTTCACAAACTTTCTCGAAGACTAGCGCTTTTAATTGCATAACTTTTCCGTATAATTTTACTTTAGCGTCTCGACCTCTTAGTGAGCTGAGTGAATTTTAATCATTCATGATCTACTCGACTCTGTCTGTCAATATCTGTCAATGATGACATTGATACACTGTTAAATAATAGTAGTTGGAAAGTTTTCATGTTTCAAACGATATCTAATCACATCAAATTGTTTGTACGAGAAACAAAATAATTTGTACTAGAAATCTAGTACAAATTGTTTGTATTAGAAACAAAACAAATACAAAATAATTAGAAAAATGACCTTATCCTTTTACTTTGACGCATTTAATTCTGATAATTAAAAGACGAATATGCAATAGAATAGTGTAATAAACAAGTTGAAAAAATTTGTATTATTTATCTTTTACTTAAATTGACATGACTAACAAAACTGCAAACATCTTCAAAAATTAGCTCCCTTTTACATATAAACAAACCAAATTGAATATTAAGAAATACACTAGATTTTTTTATGAAGTAGCCTTTCTCCAGGTTTGATCTAAGTATTTCGATTCAAACTTTCATTAAAATCTGTTTACTGTGTTCAACAGAAGGATAGAGGGCCAAAGTTTCTTTCGAATTTTAAGGATTTACTTAGTTATTGGTGCGGAATAAAATAAGTACTTAAAACACTCTTATGCATATACCTACACAACACCATTTAATTTTCAATTGGACCGTGAAGCTATCTTTTCTCTCTCCTTAATCTTATTATTTGAACAAAGATTGATGGGTTACCGAAAATTCGGTTGACATTATCGAAACGAGTGTTTGTACAATTACCATCAATCAAGTGTGAATGCATCAATGTTCAAGATTGTTCCAAGTTTTCGGATGCAATATCCGATGTGCCAGACGCTTTCAACTGCCAAAGTTTTGTACAACACCAATTATCGTTAGAACACTTTTAGCAACCAGATTCATTTGAATTTTTGTGCTCCACTATTCTGAAATGTGTTCTCTGTTATAAATTATTTTCCAAGATATCCAAGCGTACAAACTATTCAGGGAATCAATCCCCCTAAAGTTATTATTCTTTTATTGGTTGAGCAATTTTTGTGAGTGTACAGAGTACAATGGTGTAAGTAAAAAGTAATCCATTTTCGATAAAATAGTTGAACAACTTGGAGAATTGGAAAGTAGCGGTCTATAAATGTTGAATTACCGTCTTGTTTAAAAATTAATAAATTAATTAATCTATAGTTTATAATTTGACGACACGTTTGGTCTAGTGGCTAGTAAACCTAGCTGTTAACCAAACGGTCGCGGGTTCGAATCCCGCTAGGGGCAAATGTTTATGTATTAACATTTTACCTTTGTACCTGAGTCATGGATGTTTTGTATTTATAATATATATGTATTTACAAAAAAAAAATGTAATCTATGTAGTATATCAACTGTCAACTATAGATTATTGGGTTATGGTATCCATAACCCAATAATCCATATCCATAATACAAGCATTAGTTGCTTACTGTGGAACTAGATGGTGCTGTGTGGAAGGTGTAAAGATATTTATTTATTTATTTATTTATTTATTTATTTATTTATTTATTTATTTATTTATTTATTTATTTATTTATTTATTTATTTATTATAATGCTGATTGCTAATGCTTACAAACTTGTAAGCGTGGAGCACCCTGCGGTTAGGTGGACAGTTGACCTGAAGGGGTTCGCAGGTAGCGGCTGGATGCAAAGGACAAGACAAAGCGTGGTGGCGAGCCTTGGGAGAGCTCTTACATCCAGCAGTGGAGATACACACGCTCTGATAATGACGAATTCTGATGCTGATATAAAAAAAGAAAACCTATATAGACATTTAGAATACAATGATACACATTTAAAATATACTTACACAAATTTTTAGATATTCAAAAAGGGAATCGACGATGTAACACAATTACATGTCGAACGAGAATTTTGGTTTATGAAGATTAAAAAAAATCAATGAATTACTATCGCTATAATTTTTTATGTATTTTAAATTTCTATTGACAAAATATTAAACTTAATACTTATCTTTCTAATAATTAACTTTTAGTGCAGTTTATTGGCAGCGTTGGAGCGTTGAAATTAACATCAAGATAACTTCCAATTTTGTAGGTACGTATTTTGTGCAAATGTACTTTAAAGTTAATTCTGATAATTATAAAATATAATAATATAATAATTATCAGAAACTCGGTAAAATAAATCATAGTAAAACAAAACAGAGAATAAAGTACTGCCTGTTAGCTTAAAGCGTATCAGATTGATATGTGGTATATCATTGTTTATATTAAAGTTCAGTCTGATGACGTGATGACGAAAGGGCCAATATTGCACCGCAACTCTGTATTCAAGGAAAATTTCTGCAAACATAAAATTAATATTCAATAGGGACGTATACAGTGCTCCCCGATGGCCATAAACAAGTTTACGACAATATCAATTCTAATTTATGCTTTGTTGCCGGTCGAGTGTTCGTGGTACACATTTTACGCCTCCTTAACTTTGGCTCTTAACAAAAGCGGCAGCGGATTTTAATGTGGCTTTCTTCTGGCTTTCCGGAATTCCGTGTCTGGAATTCTTATTCAATGAGACATATATCGTAACGCATAGATTTTAATGAAATAACTATAGAGCGAAGATAAGAACATGTCTTTAATTAAAAAGGTAAGAAAATGTCTGAAATGATAAGAACATATCTTTAATTAAAACAGGATACTTTTTATACCGACAATGAGTTCCTGTACGATGATATTTCAAATAATATTGTCCTAAAACTATATAGATATTCATAACCCGAGCCCGGTAAATTAAGGTTACGTTACGCGAGCTGAGCTCCCAGCAGCAGTCTTATGTTAAAGGGTACAACGATTTTATAATAAAATCCTACTAATATTAAACTTCCCAATCAATATACGTCTTTTCAATGTAACTGTATAAGACAAGCTGGCGGTCCACTTAATGGAAGGTGGCTACCGTCGCCTATTACACAAGTAACGCCACAGGTGCTGCGATTGCGCTGTTGAACTTAGTAAGGATAAGGAATAAGATTTTTCTGGCATCCCTTACTCCCTCACCGAAACATTACCTCAGATTATTAACAAGCATGACAGCTGTTAATTTGTCATTACCTGTCATTACTAAAATGATGAGTGCACAAGTAATATTTTTTCGCAATACTTTTCTTCGTATTCTTTGGATCCATTTTTATTTTTTAATAAATTCTGTAACTTGCAACGCACAGTAATAATGTCTGTCTGAATGATTCTAATGCTTTCGTTGATGACGTTAGTGATATTGTCAATGAAGATTGTTTATGTACAGCTGTAGCCGATAGCCAATATGCCATTTAAATGCTATAAACCACAATGATTTTCTTGAAAACGTCGGTCTTGAAAATTCATATTTCTTAGATAGAATCCCATGGCGCATTTATATAAGAATTATGCTCCAATAAATTGCTTTTTAAGTTTTTAATTTGGTTGTATTTATTAAAAAGGTATGAGAATTAAATAATAAAATTTGAGACAGGATTTACACTTCAATCTATGGATCCATTCTCATGAGAAACAACAAAGTAAATAAAACTTGTCATTAAAAAATAATAATTAATTGATTTCTTAAGATTCCAATTAAAATTCCAATTAATTTAATTAAACTTATCCCGTGATATTTGAAACATTTTACGCGGGAATTTTTTATTTTAATGAATTCCTATCGAGAAACCTATAAAATTTAATTTTCCAAACGATGCCAGTGATATAACATTAAGATGTGAAGGCACCTCACTCACTAATGAGGGCGGCTACCGCAGCCAAGGCTTCTTTTCGACCCTCGCTTCCTAATTACTGAGGTAACAAAGCTCTGTAAATTAATACGGAGGCCGGCACCACCCAAATTTATGTGAATATAACAAAATGAGTTTTATCAAGCAAATTCAAATTCAGTAACGCCGAAATTGTATGACCCAAAATATAGATTTTTCAAAATTATATTGTAATCTTCCACAGGTTATTTCTATGAATCGTTTAAGAATGTGTATGCAAATAGATTTTATGGTTTATATCTACTCGTATTAGGTAAGACATAATTAGTTCAAGACTAGATTCCCAAAATTGATGAATTATCACTAAATAGTATAAATAGTTTTCCACGTTCGTCTTTTTGTTTTTTAATTATTCCAAAGTATGTTTGTGATTTTTTTTTTTCAATTTCAGTCTAATTTTGTGATTTGTATATTAAATACAGTCTAATTACATTTAATTTTATAAGTAGCAGAGTAAAGTCCATAGTTTAGAACTAAATCGCCAATAAATTGTATTTTTCTAGCGTCATGTTTACAAAACCAACCTTCATTAGATAACTACTTGAAAATTGTCCTTAAAAATATGATACTTTAAATTAGGTAGGTACTTTAAATTTTCATTGGATACTTAATTAGATATTTTAAATTATCAGTTATGAAGTTATTATTTTAGTCATTATTTATAATTTTAACCCATTTTAACAGATTTTCAGTTGTTAAAGCATCCAAGTGTGGATAATGTGAATGACAAAGGCCATCCTTAAGCAGAAGCTCTCAAAATTCATGCTCAAAGTCGATTATGATAAACAGTTTGCACTTCATGTTGGCGTAGATTGATCGTTCCGATGGCCCGGTTCATTGCATATTTATTGAGCCGCTTAACTGGAAGAGATCTGCCAAGATCGCAGTATATTAGATTGTAAATTGAATCCGTTTCGGTTGACGGTAATGCCTTTGTCTAAAGGTTTCCGGATCTTGGTTACAATTTGATGGAAATTTTGAATTTATTTTCAAAGTTACAGTTCCAATTCAACAGTTTCAAACTGAGAAGTTGAAAACAATGAAAATTTCAAGTTACACAAGTACCACGAAACATTCATTGTTTTCTCTACCCTCACTTCTTTTTTCGATGTCTACTTCACGTTTGCTTTTAGATATTTTCTATTATCAACTCTCATGACATGTAAGCATGAAAAATTAATATTATATCCGCTCATAAATCTTTTTTTCCGCATATCACTTTATAAACTTAAATTTTATGATAACGCTTTTTACTTAGCTAAGGAATGAATGAAAGCGCTCTCGACCTCTCTAGAAATAATTTACCACTAAATCGAATAGTGTTCATATTGTTGTAGGAGTTAATATACTCGTATAGTTCAGTAGAGACTTTTACCTTGTTGTCATTGTCATAGTTCATTGTCATTGTTGTCATAGTCCAAAATCACTTATGAACACCTTAAATCCAATGATCCAATATTTGCAAGATCCATTAAGTAGTGTAATGTAATATCATATTAACTTTTCCACCACAGTGAGATACCTAATATACCTCATATTGAACCATGCAAGAGAAACAAGGCACTTCCATTAACAGAGGGTGTCACTAATTGTTTCCGAAATAGTTCCAAATCATCAGGTGAGTTCGGAGAGGATTAATAGGAAGATAAATTACAGCTACCGTTTTACCCTGGCACACCCTATATCTATTCGTAGCATTTATTTATTCGTAGCACTTATATTAAGAATTTTATATGTGTTAGTCGCAACTCGATAATCATATATATTAAAGCTTCTTAGTTCTGGAAACCACCACTAGTTATTAACGTGCTAATCACCTAAATGACATGTGGTCACTGAGTACCTAATAGATACACTTGAAGCACAATTAGAATTGATTTACATGACTAAAGCCTTTTTTTTTACAGATTTTATATTAAAACTTTTGTACTGCCATGGTTTGAAATGATTTGGCATTTTGTCGTAGAAGCGTAATGTAATCAAAATTAAAAGTTTTTATTAAAAAAATCGCTTTAAGGATTATTACAATTTTGCTTTTTTCAAAATAATATATTATTAGTGCATGTAGTGCATGCATTTGATTCCTATAAGTTTTCATTTCACTATTGTAAATTCAATTAAAATAAAGTTTTTAAATCAAGATTTTACCATAAACCACAGGTATATCTTCAAAATCGATAGGTACGTTAACGGATTACGTCATTTTCCAAATGTCAGGACGCCAGTAAAACATTCTACGTGAGGTGTAAGCCAATGGTCTAAGGTTAGTTAGGGTAACTTCGGTAGAGTTGGCCAAGAGGGGAAAAATGATATAAGTTATCCCAGTTCTTTATAGTATTTTCCTTCTTTTAAGACACATTGAGCTAGTATTTTTATGAGTTGATTCATTTGTATGTACTTATTTTCTTATGTTAAATAACTGTAGATATACCTATTGACGATCTTTTTGCTGATAGAGTTGCCGCCATCTATTCAATATTATAAAGAGAAAAGAATTTGTGTTTTTGTTTGTAATGAATAAACTCAAAAACTAGTTGACCGGTGTTAAAAATTCTTTCACCTGTAGAAAGCTACATTATCAGCGAGTAACATAGGCTATATTTTATAAAGTTACGCGGACGAAGTCGCGTGCACCAGCTAGTCGCATATAAACAGGAACATTAATGGGGAGATTCACCCCATTTGTTTTTAGTCCTTGTTCAAACAAACCAGGAGAACTGCTATTTAATAATATAAAAATAAAATTATGGCAAACAAAGTCATAAATACGAACATTAAATACCTGAAAACTCTCAATACATTCATAAAACATCGAACAGCGAAACCTGTTCCGTAAAACAAATTTCTGCAACTCACACCGCACCTACGTGATAGATATGAGATGTGTTTGAGCGAGTATGTGCATTTCCAAGATATTAATATCGGGTCGACCTCTGCGTGCATTGAATTCTCTATGAGGATTAAAATTTCCCACAAAACGTCTCAATTTCTTTTCAGGAAACTTAAGCGGTGGCATTTCTTATTTTTTTTTAAACTTTTTCTTTTAGATTTTTTTTAATAGCAATGCTGCTACGTTTATTTTGAATCCTTATCAATCTTTAATCGAACAGAAGATCAAACAAGTAAAGAAATTTGTCTATGTGTTAGAAAATATTGTGCGAAATCCAGTGCTTCAGGCTAAATCAAATTGGGAAAATTTTGTTTCCATAGAAGCCTTAGGAGCCAGAAATCTTAAATGTTATCCAATTAATTAATGGGCTAGTTAAGTCATCGACAGAATAGTATTCAGTGAAGAGGGCTGTTTTCACCTCATACATATTATCCAATCCTATTTATAAGGTCGATCAATGTACCCAGTAACGAGTAATGCTGAGGTTTATGTAAGCCGGAGCGTAGAAGTAGGATTCTGCTCTATGTGACGTATGGGCTATACTCCTTTGAGCTAAGCTCTCTGAAAATTGCGAATGGTCTCTGCAAAGTAGCTATTCTACTCAGACACGCATGTCTCTTACGAGTCTTACGACCCCTTTCTTCTCAAATTGGAAAGATTTATCTTCTCCAACACGCGTGTTTCCTTACGATGTAAAGTAATACTTTACCGTTTGTACTGATTAAAATTATTTCTAACACTTACATGAAATCGAAAATTTTGTTAGGAAATATTTTCCTAACAAAAATATTCTCCTAA
Organism: Synanthedon myopaeformis; assembly: GCA_944738685.1. NCBI lineage: Eukaryota > Metazoa > Arthropoda > Insecta > Lepidoptera > Sesiidae > Synanthedon > Synanthedon myopaeformis. The sequence goes on from OX122915.1 coordinate 11,158,443, forward strand.
ATGAAATCGAAAAAAAATATTTTCCGATTCTTCGGTTTGCATAAGATTTTAATATACTAATAGAATTAGAGGCACACGGCCTTTGTTAAAATGTTTATTTTATTTTATTTATTAGGAAGCCAACACAGGCACACACTTTTCGCACACCATATAATTAAGAAAACTAAACTCTAAAAACGATTAACAAACTTCAACAAAACTTGGAAGTTCAGTTTTCGGAAGCATTTACCTCTGAGGAACAAAACACAATCGCTATCAACCGTGAACTGCTTCAACTTGTGGAATTAACGAGCGTATAATTTTATCTATAAGAAAGTTGACTCACAATGGTACCCATGACAGACATGACTTTGGGAATAGGAAAGACAAAGGAGACGTGATTCGTTGACTAATACCATTTTCTATGGCTTCCCTTTTTAATTTTCTCAGCCACGGGAAATGCGATATGTCATAGAAAATACAATCGATTTTTAAGTGAGTATCTCATCAGACTTTCTGAACTCTATAACTTATAACTATGTTATATGAAATACGAACAATTCTGCGAATCGTCGTCGGTTTGGGGATGTTGTTGACATTACTTTATTGCCAATTACTGGAAATCCGTTATTGAATTTTGTCCATTTGGCTTGTTAGTCGTTAAGGATGGTAGAACTTGTAACACTCGCTATTTTATATAAATTATTTTTACAAATTTATACCTTTCTTAAAAATGTACAACTCCTCAACGAGTTACATTGTACTTACACGAAAATTCGCAGTTTAATCAACCCAGAATAGCAATTTATTTTCCTTATTTCTTTGAAATGTTATTAAATTCAGCAAGAAGACAAACCAGGAACGATCTGTCTCTACCATTGTTCATAATTATACGGACGGCTGACTAACACTGAATGTTAAGAAGACTTCATCTGCACTGAAAACTCAATTAGTATTATTTGAAGTAGAGGTTTCAGTTACATACCCATTGTAATTAAAATGTCTATTGTTTTCTTATTAAAATATAGATGGACGGAAGTCAGTAGAAGTGTGGTGGCGTATTATTAATAATGCTTATATCCATCAGTGGGCGCTTGTAGTTTGATGACAAATGAACAAACATAATTATATATGTTGTGGTTTTAATTATTTTTGAATAGTCAAAAATGTCATTAGTTGATACCAATTTTGCCATTTGATGTGTTTTCTCGAGAAGGATCAAATACGTGGAGGTACTTATATGATGTGCTAATATTAAACGAACTCATACGATGCCTATCGTATTTCGTACTCGTGTAAATTAATCTTGTAGATTGCTCTTAGGCGATTGGGTAATTGTTTGATACAAACAAGGTATGAAGACAGCAACAGTAATTAAGCCTCATTAGACTGTAATCATATGCATAGCGATCGAACCACTTAAAGGGATTAGTTTAATATCAGCTCTAAAGCTAAATACACTGTCAGTTGCAAGACATTCCGTCTTGTCACATATATGTAATGAATTGAAATATCAATTATTTGCCATTTTGTATATCTACTTGTATCTTCCGCTACAATTTGATTGACGTCTGGTTTCTATATATGTTATCCAATCATTTATTATTATTATTTCATCATCATATTTGGCTATATAGTGGGTATATATTTGGCTATATAATATAATAGCTATCATATATAAGCTCTATATATCGTTTGAACTGCGTATCTTATCTACTAGTGTTAAAAAAATAAATAAAAAATGAATAAAAAAATTTAAGACTTTATATAGAACGTTATAATCTCATTACATCTGACATTAGCAATGCACAGATATTTTAGATAAAGGGGGCGACGTAGGATGAGTACTGGCATTGCTTACTTACTATCCGAAGCAACAGTACTGAAAGCAGTCACTGCCTCAGACAAGCTGCTCATGAACTCGTGATCGTGAAGTGTGCTCTTCCATTTTTTTTAACTACAAATATCTCCATTCCAATAATGGTTTATACGTTCCTGTATTGGTAAACTCTCTTATACTTTTTGCACGTATGCATTGACAGTCTTTCCTTTTATTGTCTACGTTTTCCAATTTGTTACCAGACGTGTGACAATATGTACAAGGTGCGTCATTAAACTCTTATTTGCTGAGGGGAGTTATCACCTACCTCCGAGGTTTGGTATGTTTAACTGGAGCCAGCGGAGAAAACTTCAAGACTACTATGGTTTTCTTTCTAGATTACATTTGACTGAATAACTGAGTTTTTATTATATGTAATTGTATAATCCTTAATAAGCCTCATTTCTGTTGGTCATTGCAAAAACATATCTCAGATTAAACTTGCTACAGCTTTACCAGCCATTCATCCTGTCTTCTCGCGGCTGCAATATTTCAAAGCCTATTGCGCAATTTTAATCCACATTAAACGCCCAAGGCAATTTAGACATAAGCCATGTAAGCACCAGAAAATATTTTTTACGACTTGATTACTAAATATCGCCTTTTTGCCGCTTTATGCTCTGGCCAGTCCGCAATAAATAAATTTATTGCGTTACCTTTGCGAACATTTTCTGTTAAAATATACTCGTTTCATTGAGCATATTCGCCTATTATAAAGTCACATTTTTACACATTGATTTTTCTTTACTGGTGATATAGAGCTGTGGAGTTTGTTTTTTGTTTGAATATGATTTTTTTTGTATTTGAGAGCCCAGTTCTTGACGAAGGCTACTTACTTACATGAGGTTATATGCTGCACGAACAAAAAAAAAACATTACCGATTAATAATAGACATATAAAATCCATTCTTGTAAGTTATAAGTAATTAAAAAATATAATTATGCAGATTAGGTAAAATATAAGCAGAAGGGTGACTTATTATCTTATTTTATGTAAAGATACTTGTTCGATTTTCAAATTTACTTAGCTATATCCACCTACGTTACATAGAATTTACAGCTAGCTTTTCTAGTAAAATACCAACGACCTAATTTAATAGATTGTCTGATAATTTTATACTTATTACATATTTGGAATAATTTCGCAATTTCGTTCGTCTGTAGCTTACATTTGTTATGAATATTGTTCATTAAGTATGCCCCATAAAAGGAATTGGGGAAACACGTCTTTAGCGAAAATGAAAGATGTTCAAAATGAAACAGCTGACATCATGCGAGTATATTAAAAAGTGCGTGTGCTTAAAAAAATTCATTGAAATCTTTCTGAGTGTCAAGGAAAGAATTTATTAAAAACTCGATGGAGATCGTATTGGAGTATTGGGTGCAGAACAAAGTCTTTCAAAGAAACGAATGAGTATGTTTCTTCGTATGATTCCCTTTAAACATTTGCTTGTCAACGTGATATTAATCAACAAAATGTGGAGGCATAGAGGAAATTCTTAGATTTATTTTTTGTGATAAAGGTAGACCTGACTTACTCGGCTTACTTGCTGATACATATATGCGCTCTCGACCTTAAAAGGTCATTTACATTAATTTTAAATCCTTCTAATCTTTTCTAAACTTCATTTAATTAGTAGTTTAAATTGCATAAATTCTTTTGTTTCTTTGTGTTTTTTTTTTTCTTTGAACAATGAAGATAATTAAGTCTCAAAAAACATCAAATTATTTTATATGAATTATTTCGTTACATAGGATACAGTACAAAGATCAAGCTGCTGAGTTTGCTTTACGTCCATCCCTGAGCAGATATTTGCCCAGGGATGGACCGATTTGTTAAAATGAGCTAGCGGGGGCTGGCTGTGAAATATCAGTATAAAAAACTGACAGTACCTACTTGCATTGCACAAATATTACCAAGCGACCTAGGTTTAAATTTTAAAGCGAAAAATTTGAATCTTAATATTATGTTTTCAGAAATTTCAAGTTGTGTTCAAGTTTAAAGTGTTATGTATAAATTTATAGTAAACCAGCTAATCATTATATATTTCAAAGTTTGCTGTATAAAAATACTTTGATATTAATAGTTTAAAATAATGCAAATTCTGACTGGACTATAAAATGGTAAAGGAATCTATATATTTTGCATATTTATTTCTTTACTTTCTGTTGTTTTATTTATTATAATAATTATATACCTACAGACATTTGAATTTGTCTGTCTTGGACTGTGTGTTTTCGGTGTATGAATATTTTTACAAAAATATCAAATACCTATAGATTTGTCTGTTATCTAACACCTATAGTCCAAGCTCTGCTTCGTTTGGCACTATAACAAATGATGCGTCATAACAAACTGACTGATGTCATAATTATATACTTTTAAATTGTTAGTCTAGAGACTTTTAACCTACTCATTAATATCAAGTAAGTGAAGTTTACATTCTGTAATTTCCGGATCCTGTTAGAGAATTGCATGAAAATATATCATGCGGGTAAGACGGAGTAGCTCTAGGGTTCGGAAGTTTAGGGGAATATGAATGCGAAGTAGCTTTAGAGTTCACGTTTCTAGCCAGAAAGTAACGTTAACGTGAACTTAGAAACTTAAAATTTGCATTAATTTTAGAAGTTAGATGTGAGAATGCCACTCACATTCTCATTGAGGCTCGGATGGTCGTAAAGTATTGTTGGGTGCTTACGGTTATGGCGAGACCCAACCCTTTTGTTACAAAGGATTTTCATATTTGATTTCACTGAAGATATTTCTACACAACACTATGTTAACGACTGAAAAAAAAAAAATCAATGCATTTGAAGTGTGTCCACTCGGAATTACAGATAGAATAGTTTTGGGTATTTACAATTTTGTGGTGTTCGTGAATAAAAATATTTTTATATCACTTTTATTCGCTAACTGTCCATTTGATGATTGGTGATTACCGTCGGTATCGGTTGTTCACTACCGATAACACCATAGACATTGAAAATGTGCTGCTGACCTATATATAGGATTAGGATAAGAAATTAGGAGGATACAACAGCAAACGTGCTGTAATTTCTCGGGGGTCTCTTGCAGACCCTGCAGTATTAGTAACAATTCGGATTACTCAGGCCAATTTTGTTAATAACAATTCACAAAACCTATTGTTAGCACTCACATAAGATAATTCTATACAGAGTCGCTACTCCATAAGTCCACATGAACCATAGAGCAGTAGTTCATGTAAAGAGTCCAGCCTAGATAGGCTTAGATAATAGATAGCCTAGATTAGGGCTGGCTCTCATACCAAGTACTTACTCTCGTACTGCAAGTGTATCCATTACTAAAAACTTGGAAAGTTATTTTCATAATAATATCTAATAAATACATTATCATAGAAGTTGACATTTACAACAAGTGAACAAGTTACATATCCGTATGTTTTCAATGACTCTTAACTGTTCGCACATTTTGCGGTTAAACGTTTTTCCTCTATATTTCACTAAAACCGGAAGTCGCTTGTGGTGAGAACCCTTTTAAACTCAATTGCGTTTTCATCGTTTGGTTTTTAACGCGTTCAACTTGTAGCAATAATGTTTATTAGAATTCATCACGTTGTTTCTGGTTTTAGTTTTATTTATCTATCTAGATGTTGTGTTTATTTAATATTTTAAAATATTTGTCATAGAAATGTATTTACAGGGATAATAGGAATTTCCGCTGCTATGGAAACAATAAAAATCTATATATTATATTTTATATCATTGGCAATTTATTATTAATTACCTTTCAAAGTATCTATAATGATAATTTCATTGTAAATAATTAAATTTTACAAATTTTTCTTATTTTATTGCATTATAACAATAAAATATTTTCTTATATTATCGCCAGATAACATAATTGTTTAATTTTTAATACATGAATTTCGTTTCAAATTACTACGCTCATGTAGAAAATAAGTTAATTCTCTGTGGTACTATTCTATGTCCACAACTAATTCAGTCGACCGTGTCGTGTACCACGAGCGCATGCGGTGTCAGGAGGATTGTCAGCTAATGCATCGCAGAGTAACTAATAATCCTACGGGAATACCTTTTCTGTTGTTTATCTGTTGTTTTGATGTTCAGATAGCGCTGATTTCAGTTCACACATTAAGGGTTAGTAATCATAAGCTCGATGTTTTTCTAGTAGAACTACTCGTGATTTTAGAACATGATATTGTTAAGAGACTTAAGAACCTTCTGAAGAATCTTATAGTGTTATACACGTATAACAAGATAAGATTTTTTGATACATTCTTAACAAGGATATTATGGTTCAGTCACTCCAACTATAATACCAAACTATAACTGAAGCCGTAGCGACTTGTATCCTACTTACTGACCTATTGAGAAGCTTTTCCAGAAATTTGAACATTAACTCGGATTTTCTACTTATTAAAATTCAGTATGTCTCTTAAAAGTTCTAAGTCATCCGCTTTAATACGCTGCATGGATGCTGTAGCGCTATGCTATTTTTTTCGGAAACTTCATGCTTTGGTCGCATTTTTAGTAAGAGTATTAAATGGACGGCCAAATCCTTTTTTGTCAAAAACAAAACATATAACGTTTCATTTTAGCCATCAATAGACCGATTCACAAACATTCGACTTTTACCAAGCCGATGGAGAACTTTTAAAATTGCATTTGGCCACATTTGTAGCTACGCACTGATTTTTGTAATGATAACAGCAATTCAGTTCTTTTCCTAGTTTTAAATAAATTTTTGAAACGTAATTAAGAAATGTTATATCCAAATGTAATTTATTATGGTCAGATTAAGCTTTGTGGGTTGAGGCCGAGACAATTTTGCACTATCCACATTGACGAATTAAAAATAACTTCGTTTTCAGCACAAAGCCCAAGCGAGGTTTACTACTAACAGTTTACTCAACTTTCCGTATTTTGTTGTCATAACTGCCACTGGGACTTGGAATTTTTGAAATTGCCGCACCGCGGAAAGTACAAAGGGGATAAAAAGAAAATTAGTTCATAGCGAAGTTCGCCCAGCGTACCGTATGCTCTCTGTTTGCTCGCATCTGGGAAATGCAGTGATTAAATTCCGCAACGCAAAATGGCGGTTTAAATTAAAAGCCATGGAACCAAGGACGTGTTAAGTGGCTTAAAATTAGCTAAATTGCACCGCATTTTCATATTAGCCTACGATTTATTTAATTTGTTTCGAAAGTAATAAATTAAAAGCGCTTTCATATTGCGTTGACTGTATTATGGAGAAATTTCGTTGACATAATCTTCTAAAAATAATATGTAAAAAGTAAGATTCTATGAGTCTGGTTCGTAAGTGTTTATAAAAGTTTATGGCTAAGCAAAATCTTGTGTCTCCTAATGCTTTTAGGACTTTTCTTTTTAATACGCTCTGGACTAAAATAATTCATTAATCGATTTTTTAGACAATGGGTTGAAGCCAAATTTTATTAAAGGCTTCAAACATTCGATAACATTACAGAATCAGTTCGGATATGCGAAATTTTAGGTGCTGAAGGTGTTAAAAACGAAATATAACGCGTACGAAGTCTCGGGCACACCTAGTTACATAAACTCAATTTTACATCAAGCATAGACAAACTTGCAAATGAACAATCATGTAGACTATATCCAAAACACTTGATTTCTGCAGTTTTTTTTTTTTCAGGAATAACTTGTAAAGTGTGAACCTACAACATTTACTATTGACATGTATAAAAGTTTTAAGCAAGAAAGTGAATCCTTCAACAAATAGCTTTTCTCCAGTCAAAATGAATCTATCGCCCTCCACTCATAATAGTTGTAGTCAAGTTTATGTTGAGCCGGCTAGACATATTGTGTCAGGACACCTGGGACGCAAGCGAGATGTCATACATTACATTATCCATCTGCCTGTCTGCTGTTGCCGGTCTAAATATGTAATTGCTACGTCATCCGAAAATAGATGACGTGTTGTGACCTTTTGCGAGTATTTTGGATTCTGACTCGAATTTCCTATTGGTTCCTGAATTACTGTTATTTATAATTAAATTCTTATACGATAATTCGTGTGAATTTGTCATTTTTGAATTCGTCAGTTTTTAACTAACTGCCGTAGACATGAGTAGTGATTACACTAAAAGATTCCTTTCTATTGATTTGATAGTAATATTTTGGAAATATTAATTATTAATTAGCATTTTTATTATTAATATTTTATTTAGTAAGTTTACGAATTATAAATATATTTTATTTGTTAGTATAATAGCCCATTCTTATTACATTTACCACCAGTTCGGAATGATATTTTCAGTTAGATATAATTTTCCTGGCGTAACGGATTCGGAGATATAGCCCAGATTAAAAAATTCATTCCAGGAAAAATTAAGTCTATGAACGGTTCAAAAAATATTTATCTACAAGTCCTACCTGTGCTCTCGCTCCGAACTGACAAAAGTTTAATGTCGACAGAACTTATGGGAATGACAATTGCGCCAGCGGGAACACTCATTCAGCCGTAAGAAAAAAAAACGAGAAACGTTAAAGGACGTATGGTAATAAATTTCCAGAAAATATAAATTAACTAGCGACCCGCTCCCGGCTTGCAATTTTTTTCTAAACACGAACATTCCCAAATTTGAAAATTCATAGTTAAAAAAATGTATACAATAATAATATTCCCTAATATAAATAAATAAATAAATAATAATATGTCATTATAACAAGAAAAGTCAAGGCATCTGTATGAGCACAGCAAAGTTGATAACACAATAACACATTTTAGAATAATAGGGTTTTTAAAATATCAAATAATAAGTCCAAATTTATTTAATGTTTCTGTGAAACATCGAAACGAAATTGCTGTAACTTTTATATGAGATTAGTTTGAATAAGTCAGCTCGTGTGATTCAACTCTGAGTGTATGAGTGCTCACTTCACTCACTGCTTTTGCAACGATGCACTAAAAGAGTGCTTCCAAAGTGTTTCCGTCATTTTTCTTTACGCCAATTTTAGGGGCATTTTCTGTGATATTCTTTGTCATTTCGGGATGAAAGTTATTTCATTAACTTTAAAATATTCTTAGGGTGCGATTCTACCATTATATTTCAAGTTGGAAAAACTTGTTTTGTTAAAACAATAGCTTTAGCAACAGTTTAAAAGAATTCTCAAACAACTATAAAATCTTAATTGTAGAAAAATTTATAGCCCTGAACAATAAATGTGACTGTTCATTGATTTAATAAGAGCGATCGAACAATTCAACAAGGTGATGACAACACGATGCTTCATGGACTGTCTAACTGATACGATGCCTTATTCATAGGCGCAGTCTATTAATGAACTGTAGCATGACGTCGCCAAAGCATAACTAGGTGCTTCAAATGACTTCAATTTCTGCTCTTGATATAGAAAGATGATTTTGTGAGATGCTGTCCAAAGCTACGGTTCCAAATTTGAAGTGATGTTCTTTGTGAAATACTTTCACCATACTCTATAATCTATACTTTCTACACTACGTTAATTAGTGACATGTTAATAATACGATCATGTTTTATATCATATACTTCTTGACTCGTGATCATTCGCTTGCTACTTTTGAAGATAATTTTCCTATAATTTAGTTGCAATTTTTTTACCATAGTTGTTCTTGGGAAATGAAGTCATTTGAAGAAAAAGAAGTGGGAAAAAGAAGAACCAAGCCTTTCTTGAAAATTTAAATAAAAATTTACATGTTATTTAATTGTAGCTCAATTAGCTTTATTCTTGAAATGTTTTGTCTGTTCGCATAAATTTATGTTGTTCTCATAAATTTTAATTCACGTTAAGTGTCTGCGGTTGACTGTGGATAATGTATGTAAATAACCCTCGTAGACGTTGACAGAATCAACTGCTTTATCCCCTTTTCTTAATCAGATTTCCCATTCACAGTGAGGCGTAATCTTTGAGGAGCTTCTGCGTGATAAAGGTTGACTTTAATGTGATCTCATATGCGTATAATTGTTTTATTCAGGAATATATTTGTGTGTCGCAGATTTAGCTCGCAAACATATTTTTCTTTATTTTGCGAATTTATATTAAGTTACACACACTATTTAAATATAGTTATTACTGATCTTTACATTTAAATGGGTGGCGAGTTGACGTACGAAATATTAGCTAAAATTCAAATGAGGTGACTCGTCTCAGTTTTGGTGAGTTTTCTTATATCGAGTTGACCAATAAACTTATGTGACAGATTACCTCCTCAAGGGTTTGGTCAAGTGGTTAGTAACCCTAGCTGTTGACCAAACGTACGCGGTTAAATGTGTTTAACATTTTACCTTTGTACCTAAGTCATGCATGTTTGTATCTATACAAAAAAAATTGTATTTATAAAAAAGAAATCTATTTAGTATATCAATTGTCTGGTATCCATAATACAAGCCTATAGTTGCTGAATGTGGAACTAGATTTATTTAAGGGTATAATGTATTTAAAATTTCATTATTTCTTGTAGGCTTTGGTCTTTAGCATTTGCCTGTAATATTAAAGTTATTTTGAAAGAAAATACAGCCATATCTGTGTCCACAGAAGTATGCCGATTTATGACTTTCCACGTGCACTCCTTATTTCAAATTTGTATACTAGTTCAATACGCTTCAAATGCGCTTGAATAAGCTCGAATGGATCAAAGATGAAAGAACTAAGTGGTATAAAGAGAGAAACATTTTCAGTTTTAAGCCAACAAAATAATGTCTGAATGTCTTTTGTTTTCGAATTTAATCCTCTTATTCCTCTCCAGTCTGGATTTTAGGTGCGTCAGAAAATATGAAGTTAAATGTGAATCGGATTCGAGGGTAGTGCATTTAAAACTTTATTTTTACTTTTAAAACAATGTGAGCTAAATGATATACTTAACAAATGAGTAAGAGAGGTTAAGAGGCTATTATTAAAATGTGAACTTGAATTATGATAACTTTGATACATAATATGAAGTATAAAATTTTTCTTATTAGTATCAAACGTATTAAAACAACGAAAAGTGATTCCAAATACTTGGATTAAAAAATGTGTCATATGGGGTTTTTTAACCCATATGGCATCCCAAAAAAATGGACTTCTTCAAACAAACTGTAAACAAATTCTTCCTGCAACCTCCCTGGTGTTGCTTGTAGAGGCGACAATAGACACCTTCCACCGAATGAACTGTCAGCCTACCTGTCACCATTTATGATTTAAAAAACAGTGTAGTCATTGTTATTTTGCATTTCTTTCGTAACTCTTTTTACCGGCGACCCGCCTCAGTCTTCGCGCGTATGCATTTTTTCTGAAAATTATAAACACAACCCTTCCTCGTTTATCGCTCTTTCCATTAGCAAAAACTGTATCAAAATTCCTTGGTTGTTTTAAAAAATGTTAGCGGAGAACGGACTTTATTTTACAATATGTATATCAGAAATTAGTTTAATAAATATATTCATAGGTTTAAATTCCGTCTCCGAATAACTCTTTCGCGACGTTGAAAAATTCGAAAATACAATTTTTTCCGAGTTGGTTTTCAAGACTAATTAACTTTTAATTAATTTCCTGCAAATAAACATTTTTATAAACAAAGTGAACATGCTCTTATTACTTTTAACCCGTGCTCCATTTGTTCGTAATTTATAATAGTTAATACTGACGGAAGTTTCAATAAATATTGGTCATAAATATAAAACCGGTTACACTTGGCTTTCTTCCAAAACACTCAGTAAAGCTACCTATTCAATGTAGGTGTATCTTTGAATAGATTAATTTAAATTAAAAAAAAATAACGACCTTTTAAGACGAGCCCATTGGATGACTGGTAAGGGTGCTTGCCTAACGTCTCAGGGGCCCCGGGTTCGATTCCCAGCGGGGTCAACCGATCACCATGAAATGTTGCATACACGTTGTCTGGGACACCAGAAAGGACATAGGGTACCTTTCATCGTTCAACGCGGACGAAGTCGCGGGCACCAGCTAGTATAATATAATTGTTTTATTTTCAATGCTTATTTTCACAAATCAACATTTATTTTCACCTCGTCAGGACGTAGAGAATGCAAATAGGATATTTCAATTCAACGTGGCGAAGCTTTTTTAAAATATTCTTTTCTCAAAAAATCTTTTCAGAGGCTGTGAACAGGGTGCTTTAATTTTAAATTCAACGTAACCAAACGGTTCTTGTAAAACAATTGCTATTAATTCATTTGAAAATGTCCCCCGGTTGCCAGATTTACGTGTGACGTAGACATTCGACTGTTTCTTACGTTGCTAAACATCCACTACTTATAGTAGACTAGTATTAATAGACATAACAACGGGAGAGATACGTAACTGGCATTTTTTGTGACGTCACCGCAAAATACCTATTCGACACAAAATGGCAAGAGTCCATTTTTATTTTTTATTTTCTCAGCTAACTGTTACGATTTCATGTGTTTTTCATGAAATCGTTCTTTTTTGTAATTTCTCTGGTGTCTCACGTGCCCTTAGCTATCTACCATCAATTGCAACGTCTGCAAATCTTTTTAATAGAAAATATAAATTTTTTTCATTTTTTTTAAGTAATGCAAAGTAGCCCGTCTGGCGACAGACAGGTACCTTCCAGTTCCTCAGATATTCTAAGGAACTCCTATCCACAAATTTCGGACTATGAAAACCGACCAATCGCCACCTTTTTGCTTTAAATCCTTGATAATCTCGTCCTTAGATACTCTATGTTGCTTGCTTATGTATACTCTAAGATCTCGTCACTTCAGAATAAATATCGATTCCATCTAACATTACCATTTCACTTTTCTTTTGAACCTCTACAATTTTTTCAGGTCACGAATTTCTCATTCGTCACCGTTCTGTTATTTGGTGTCCCCAATAACAGGTTCACGTGTATTTTCAAGGTCCTCTCACCTCTCGTGAAGAAGATTGTAAATATTTACAAGTGACACGTGTATGTCTGAATTGCTGAGGCGGTAATATTTCCGACCCGTTATTTTGGGGTTCCTTTTTAATAACTATTATATCTAATTGAGTTCTTGTGTTTGTACTCTGTGACACATTTACGCGACGTTTGCACTGTGAAATACACTATATTGCAGAGTTTGTCGTTACCAGAGGCGTAGCTGCCGCTGTATTCGCCGTATCAATAATTGTATGGGGCCCCCATGCTACAGGTGCTACGACGTGTATTCAAGCAAAGCTCTTAAATTTTTAGGCTGCCGTTTAGAGAATAGTGCACGGTCTATTGGTTAATCGTTAAATTGCGTCTGAAAACATGCAAGCTTCTTGTTTCTTTTGTTGAAAAATCTTTTACAGTCAAGTAAAAGGGCATCTTAACAAAATTTGACACAGGGCCCATCTAAGACAAGCTACGCCACTGGTTCTTATCTATAGGCTATAGGCAAGACAACGTGGATATCAGTTCCTTGTATTGTACATACACCTGAAGTTTTTATAAGTGAAGTTGAAGTTTATAACTTGATTTACTAATGACTTTATCCAAACTTTTGATTAATTACTTATAATGACAATTCGAGCTCATTTTGTCTAAGTTTATTGTATTCTTGTCGTTCAGAAGCGAGACTTAACGCAATGAAATAATTACATACAAATATTTTATTTACTGTTGATTCGATATAGCAATAATGTTAGTTTATTTTAATATAAATATTAATTCATGCGACGGAACCCAATTTTTGTGTCTGTTACATTATTACCAGTTTTACCTTGGAACATATCCAAATTTTCGTCTGTCTTCTTATGACGACATCTACGCGTAAAGTAGATTAAATATTTTTTATTAGCTTGTAATGCCATCAGTACAAATAATACACAATTATGTATTTTGAAATGCCCATCTTGGCATCAAAATGAGAAATATAAAGCTTGACACCTATATTGTATTTACACTTTTGCCAGGCGTTAGTTTTTTTTTTTTAGGTTTCTTAACTTTAGATGATTCCTCGGGAACAGTACTTTTATTCTGGATGAAAGGTATCCTATGTCCTTTTCTGCATCGCTAACAACATATATAAAATTTCATTATAATCTTATTCTTATTCAGACAGACAGACAGAGTTACTTTGACATTTATTATATAATTGTTCTACGAATTTAATATATACCAGTTTTTTATACTACATTTTACTACAGAGAGCTGTGACTGTGAAGAGGGCACAATCCTCTCCACTGTGATATGTTTTCCACCAACCCCGTTTTGTAGAGTAAAGGTTCGTTATCTTAAAGTCGACATTCGCTTGCACCAGGGCAATTATCAGTCATGCCAAAATTTCATTTCAAACGTCTGTCAATTGTCTGCTTAGTGCTTTAGTGGCTTTTGTTTCTAAAAGGTATTAAGAGTCTACGTCTTGACAAAAGAATGAGTTTGAAAACTGACGAAGGCTTTTGTACTCAAGACTGTACATAATCAGCGACCCGCCCCCGCGACTTCGAAAAGATGCATTTTTTTTGCATATTATATACGCATCTATCGCTATTTCTATTAGTGAAATATATATATAAATCTGTTGGATGGTTTAGAAGTTAGCGGAGAATCAGACAGAGACGAACAGCGATATTACTTAGAATGCATAAAAATCCATCGAAATCCAACCTAAATGTTTATCCTAAAATAAAACCTTAATATAATGTCTTTTTTTTTATTATTAGAGATGTGTTTGCTCTTGGCCAACAACCAGCTGTGTACTTGTAGCAAGGATGAGGCCTATGATGGAGCGAGCACACCTAAAAGATGCATATTCACTGGAACTTTGAAAAGATTTGGGTTATATGAGCTCGGAAATACAGACGCCTGCAGGGAGTTCCAAACCTTGGCAGTACGCATTATAAAGGATGTTTTAAATCGCTTGGTCCGAAAAAGAGGGATTTCGACAAGATGAGGATGGTAACCAGCCGTATGTCATACAGACGGTATGTCCGATAAGGAAGGTTCACTCTTACTTCCATAATCACTCACCGCAATACATCACCCAAACTGTTATTTCAAAGAGGGTGGTACTATCGCCAAAAGTACAATGAAGTAGGATTTAAATGATAAAATACATTTGAAAAAAATATTTGACACACACAAATATAATATTATTAAAAATATAATATAATAACACCAACAATATGGCTTTATAATGTTGCAAATTATAGAATATTAAAATGAATTATTGAACTTTTTAATAAAATTGTAATTTGGGCATTTCCCCGTGAATTATTAACTTAAATACAACGCTATTATACATTTTGTGTTTATATTGCTTTCGATTGCCACAGAACAATATTAAACGCAGCTCTGACGAACAAAACCGCATTGGGAGTGTCGTATAATCGTATTATTTATTTGCGAAATCATCAACACTGTTCATTTGACGTTGACGATTTCATTATTTGTTCTGTGAATTACGCCAACGTTGAGTTTAGTGTCAAATTAATGAAACCAAATTAAGGCGCCACGTTCGTGAAGTAAACAGTTGGGTATTTTAAACAAATAGGCCTCCACTGTTGTACATTGGCATTTTTAATTGAGGACCTTTGTCACCACACCCAATTCTCTAACCTACGCATCCTTTCACTGCCAGCTACTCTCTTGAGGTCATCGGTCCAGCGAGCAAATGGTTAGCCCACGGGGCGTTTCGGCTTCCGCTTCAGTTAATAATAACTGACTGATGCTTTGCAATGTTTTTTGGCTATGGCTTGAAAAGTTATTTCACATGTAATTTAAATACTATAATGGTATTTTAAATTCTTGATTTATTGTATCAAATTTTATTACGTGGTTTGAAAGTACTTGCCTCAAATTTAAAATAAGATAATTGCCGTCTCACTACAAAAGATTAAATGAGCACTGTTTAAACACGTGCTTACTTAGAAAATGTATAACTATTTAAACATTGTTTAGCGAGCGTTTAAAATGTCCCTACCACAAAACCTTGTTCAGCGCTTTTATAGACAGTGTTAAAGTACGTGAATGGTATTGAATTATGGCAACCCTGGCAAACATTCATTCAGTCACTCGCCCTGCATTCATGTCGTTTTCATTTTACGCAGATCTGATAGGCGTATAATTATGAATTTTTGTTTTCACAAGCTATTATTACGGACTATAGTAATGGTATAAGTAAATTATAAAATTGGAATAAGGCATACATATATCACGAAAAAAACGTTAGATTATTTATAAAATTTTGTTATACCAAAAAACATTGCGCATAATGGAACGTAACTGACACTGGCGTAATTGTCAAATATCAAGTTTGATTTGTTAAATAATATTCATATATTCATAAATTTCATAATTCATAGATTCATAGCGTCTCATATTCATGTAATCCATTTAATTTTATTTAAACACGTGTTGAAAGCCTGTTTAAAGTGTGTTTAATGTTTTTGTAGTAGACGGTTAGAGTTTAAAAATGGAACTATTGTTTTGGCTACCCTTATTTTTTGTATGATGTATAACTAAATGACTAATTTATCATTTTGATGTTTTCCTGCTGAAAGGATTATAATGTTATAAGAAAGAAATAGATATACAATAGAGAGATAACCCTGCAAAATAAGTTAAATAAGTCGCCGGGACACTCAAGACCGTGCAACTTAAGCTCTCGACAGAAATTAACTATTATTTGTATCGGATAATCCTCTCCAACGACGCTATAATTGACTATAGCTTATTCTCATCAGTTCCGTGAGACTTCTGAGTAATAGTCATTAAAAAATTAGAACTACGAGTATACATATGTATCGCCAAAACATAATGTCTTTACAGACCTCGTAGAAATATAGTTTTTCATTCAAAAACAAATGTATTTAGGTATCTTAGATAATACCCGCAGTAGATAATACCGCGCGCTTATTTTATTTTGAAACGCTAAAATTTTCTTCAGCAAAGAAACATTTTGGCTTGTGTCTCGCTTTTAACTGGCCTCTGTTCATTATATTATATTAAAAAAATAAATACTAATATAATAAATTTTGTCACGTCACTTGCACCAAGCAAATTATTCGTTTCCCACACGACCATACGACAATAAATACGTCAAGAGAATTGCGTTCCGTTGCACAATGTGTTTGTGTAATTTGATTGTGCTGTATTGTGCACCATAGTGCATATTACGCGAGTGTAATATGACATTGATCCGAACAAATGTGATACGCGAATGACTGTAATGTTCATTAAATTGTTTTATTGGTTTATCCTGTTGCATTCAGTTCATTTTAGTTTTATTTTTAGTAGTGCTTTTCGTAAGGGTTGAAATGAGAAATTACATGTTTAAATCGCGAGATTTCATTACTTTATTAGAAAACTAGGGATCCGTTCTCGGCTTCGCATGAATGCAATTTCTTTTGCAAATTCCATAGAAAAACCTTTCTCGTCTAATTCTTCTTCTATTGGTGAAAACCGTAATAAAGTTAGAGGGGAAACAAACAGAGGCAGTGAATTTATTTTATACCTTATTTAACTAATAATAGCATAACATAGACAGTAGTGGAGATTTATCCCTGAGTTAGTATGTCCAGAATACTGTCAGCTTATCCTCGCTAAATGTCAAATATAATCATCAGGGCGAGAAAGAAGAACCTAAACAAACCTACTACTTATTTAGTTCGTTGATTGGCTAATCCAATCCCACTGGGCTAAACGTTTTTTTTTAATAAAACCGATCGAAATGTAAATGTAAAGAGTTTTACATTATGTAGACATTAATGAAAAGAGTTCTAAATGGAATAAATCTTTATTTTCTTATACAAATACCAACTTCCGTCTGAACTTACTTATAAGTATAGAATATTTTAAAGTGAAATCAGATAAAAATAAGTGAAAATCGGAATTGGGATTGTGGTGAATGGAAAAGAGGAACTTTTCGATTTTCCTTCGTAAGGCTTATGAAGATTACATTGAATATAAGCCAGTGGAAAACCAAGAAACGGAAAACGTTTAGAAAACTGAAGTCGATAATAATGTGAAGTGAAATGTGTTTCTTTTATTTTTATTTTTAAAATCTTTTCAGAAAAATATGACATTATAAACATGTTGCAATGAATAATGTTATACCTATTCTAACTTTTATAACCTAATTATTTCTTTAATATGTAATGTAATTATAATAAGAACACATTACATATTCTTTAATATGTAATGTGTTTGTCCGCCTATTTGTTATATAACTCAACGGATTTTGTTGCAGATTTCACAATCATCAAGACATTGATTATCTTTTACTTGGCTTTCGTTAGCTTAATCTTAATTACATTGGCCACTTACTGATTTTTGAGATTGCTTTTTGAAGGGCATTATATAAAACAGTAAAGTAATTTTCAAAATATATTTTAGGTAAAAGTTTGTTTTGATAAAGTAATGTATTGAACTCTTTAAACTTCAACTTGACTCTCTACTTGTATCTGTTTTTTAGAAAATTGTTTTATAACAATCACAATCAATTATTATCGAAATCTTAACGTATTTTACCTAGTAATCATCAGCATTTTTATTCAAAATAAGTAGACCTTAACACCAATACGTCTATTAGGATTCTGTATTTAATTTGAAGTAAATGTGCCATGCAAGCCTTGTTAGGCTCTGTATAATCTAGTATAGGGTGGTGTAACTACAGACATATCGGCACGAGCGTTATACATTTGCCACTGCAAGACTATCTAATAAGAAATGATTTCATTAATTCCTCCAAATCGAGGGATACAATATTGTAACATCTATAACTCAATATGAATCTATTTGTGATATCTTACAGTAGGTAAGTTTGGTTTATTATTAAGTATTCTTATAATTTCTTGTGCATGTTTTTGTAAATTTTGTAATTTTTATAATTTATGAAATTGATTTGTGTAATGTAAATAATTTAAATAATGTACTTCGATTGGGAACTGATACGTCGCATTAGGATCAGTCCTGTTATGATGTATGTACCATGTGTGTTGTAAATAAATAAATATTGTACACATTGCACATTATTGGCTGTAAAATTGTTTTCTGTGTCTGTCAGTTTATATATGGTCACTTAAGAGTAAATTATTTATAATAAGTCCTACGTTATACTAAAAATGTTTACTAAATTATTGAATGTAATAATGGAACCGTTGTGATGTACTTATTTTGCATTTTAAGAAAATAAAACTGCACTCGTCGAGAGTCGGGCGGGTCTCGTAAAAATGTGAAAATTTCCCCAAATGGTTCCAGGCACGAAGGCTTTACATTATACGTACGAAATGGTACTGGTGTTGTGTATGAGTATTCCTATGGCATTTCATATACATTTCTTTATTTATTCCATTGTTGTCGAGTTTGTCAAAAAGGGAACAAATGGGAATAGGATTTGCGTCACGGGGGTTATTTGAACCTAGTTAATTATCTATAGCTGGTCGATATGCTAAAAGAATTCGAATATGTTGTTAGGTGTTGATAAGTTTATTATAAAAAAAAAATACCCACTCGTTTCATTTGAAACAATATTATTTTTAAACATAGTATTGAGATTGAATGAATGAATATTCATTTTTTTTTTCTTTTTCTTTTTATCAATTTCTGCAATTACACAGTAAATAGTGTTTTTGGTATAACGTAACTCATATCAAAGGTGTGGTTTGCTATATGGACAATAATTAAAATTAAAGTGCATCATTTCCGTATGGCAGCAAACGCGATCGCAAGTCGTCTGCTGTCGTCTGCTGTTAGATAATAAGGCACCGGGACGTATGGCAGCCATATTCTACGTAAG
This sequence comes from Synanthedon myopaeformis, assembly GCA_944738685.1. Taxonomy (NCBI): domain Eukaryota; kingdom Metazoa; phylum Arthropoda; class Insecta; order Lepidoptera; family Sesiidae; genus Synanthedon; species Synanthedon myopaeformis. Next base: position 11,178,030 of record OX122915.1, read on the forward strand.
ATATTGTGTTATCTATATCAAATAAAAAGTTTTTCTTTACAACTCATGCCAGGAAGTTCTATTAAAGTTTTTTTCGCATTGCGATGGAACGAGTTCAACAAGGACATTTAACTTTTAAAAAGAAAGCACATTTCTTATTTATTATTTCTTGTCTTTTTTTTTTTTTTTAATTATATTACGTTTACTTATCGTTAAAAGTTTCTTTCATTTGCATAAGACGTTTGAAATTGCCTTCATATTATTTGGTCACGACACCTCAGACTATTGGAGAAATGAAAAAAAAAATATTATAAAGTTTCTGTACAAGTTTAGTAAGCTCTTCTAACTTGTAGTTAGTAAGTTCATATCAATTGGAAGCATTGCAACTATTGTTTTTGCCTGAATTTTTAATATTTAATATTAAAAAAAAAAGACAAGTCGCTGTTCGCCTCTGTATCTGTTTAATTTTCTAAACCAGCCAAAGAATTTTGATACAATTTTTACCAATGGAAAGAGCAATAACCGCGGAAAGTTTGTGTACATCATTTACAGTAAAAAAAACTCATTCGGGCGAAGTCAGAGCCTGGTCGCTAGTGTTAATATAAAAAAATAAAATGTGAAGTAATGTCTTAATACTCTCCAGCAAATTAAAGGTAAATTTTCAGTCAATAAATGTTGACATTGCACGAAAAACTTAACCGCACTCCTGTTAAGACTTGAGGAACATTCACAAGCTTTGGTTTAGTCGAACTTTACGTACGCCCCCTTTATTTCTCAACTGCGATCCATTTGAATAAAGTTTCGCTTCGTTAATATTAACGGTTTAAATGTGAACTTGCTTCATTTGCGATCCGAAGTCGTATTATATGAATTTTTGAATAAGCTTTGGTACTTACTTCGTTTTAAGAACTTGAAACTAAATGTAAGTTGAATTTCATCTCATTAAAATATTTATATACATGCGATGTAAATAGGGGAACATTTTTTTTTAATATAAAGATCGGCGGGCAGTCCACTTGATGATGCTCTGCCGAACTTGAAGGATAATCCATTACGAGGAAATATGAAAATGGGCTCTGGATGGGGAATATTACAAAAAAACAGGCAAATTTTGATTGTTATTGAGTTCGATCTTAAATAATGTCCAACTTTTACTCAATTAAAAACATATATTTAATAAATTTTCTTGATTAAATTTTTCTAAAGTAATAAATAATTTATGAATGGTTATTAAAAAATAATGTGTTAATTTTTTATACAATATTTTATAACAAAATTGGGCTCGAATATCCTTGCCTTAAATTATTATAATTATGTGTTGGTATTATTTTTAAATAAATAATGTGTTTAAAGAAACTTGAAAACGAAAGGATCATTTAAAAAAAGGCTTAAAAAACAAAACAGAGTGTAATATTAAATATATGTATTATGGTGGAGTGACGATTTATTTAATTATGAAACTTACGAAAACCGTACTGTACCCTGTAAAATCCAATACGTTATCTAGGAAATGACGTCATGTGAAATTAGCGTCAGTTCGGAGTAAAAAGACCAAGACCACTTTTTTGATCGGTCTTCTAAGATTACACATCTTTCAAAATTTCTTTCTTGATCAGATTTATATTACATGTTATGAATAAAATTCGAGAGCTACTCCACCCTTGTCGTTCATGAATATATGTCACAATTTAAATAAAATTTCTTTTACAGGTAATCCGTCGATAATTGTGGAGCGCACGCAACCACGTCTACACCAGACGAGAGTTAAGATAAGGAGTGATTGATTCGTCTAACGATACACCCCCTCCACTTAAATAAGTCTAATCGAAGGAAAATAGGAAGCTACTTTTAAAGTTTACTTAACAACATTGAAAAATATTGAACATTTTCAAACATTATACTAAAAATGGCGTCCTTATATATTATCCTTAATCCTCAATAACAGCGCTTTCGATGTGAGAGTAAAAGAAGATGGATAGATCCTATTCTGCGTCTTAGTTAGATCGTATGTTTTAGAAAACGGACAGGCAGACGGCCTATTAGAAGAGACTAGCCAGAGTAGCTCTAATTTAATCAACTTGGTTAGTAAAAACTAGGCTGTAGATATAGATTTTTAAATTTTATACCTAATCTTGCCTACAGAGTAATAAGTTATTCAAAACGTTTGTTTATTCTATATCCTTTGTAATTTTATACAACATTATTATTGCAATAAAAATGGTAATATTAACTACCCGTTTTGGTGTAATAAGATGAAGGGATATTTAAATGACCCCAATTCCAATTTAATGGAATGGAATTTCCTTCTCAACAATTACGTGAATTATATGAAGTAACGTTTCAACCGGGCAACGTTTAATTACCGTGAAAATCGTTGGAAACACTCGGCACAGTCAAATATCATAATAATGGACGTTTGTGAAACACTCGGTTATTACTTAATTGTATTTTACTATGTATAATTGCAATGTGTGACTTGGTTCTCGGTTCATTTTTGTAAACGAAAAAATAGTTGGAATATTATTTTAGATAATTTACATCTAAACAAATCTGGCAAACGTAACGAAACGAAAGTGACGTAAAAATCGCTGCAATTTGTTTCGTAATCAGTTTGCGATGCTTCGGGCTTAGTGTACTGTGACGTCACTTTGTATTCTAAAAAGTACTTTTGTTTTCTAAAAACTTTCTAAACAGTATGTAGTATTTCTGTCCTTGGTGTAAGTGAGATATGAAAATCATATAAAAATATTACTCAAGAACCCTTATATAAACTAGCTCTGAATTTACGCATGTATTCTTTGAGAGCTACACAGTGATTATTCAAAACCACCCAAGAAAAAAAAAATGGCTTCGTCCCTCAGCTGGGGGAATTTTAATTATGTTTGCGTTCCTTGGCGAAAAACAGCACATACCTAAGCAATTTTTTAATGCGAATGCCACAGAGGTATGTACACGTGGAAGGAAAAAGCAAAACGTCACCATAACTCATGTACGCTGGAGGGTAGAGTTTAAATGAAAGCATACATTTAATTTACTTGTAAAAATATGTATTTAAAAACCATTAGGAAACATTCTCACTTGAATGTTCATTTCTAATTACTGGTTCACGTTGATATTGCTTATTAATATGAATTTTTCTAATTGGTAAGTGAATTTATTTTTAATGATATTTTCTACAAATAATCGTTCAGAAACGATTTTTATCATTTTATATGACGTCAAATTGGAAAATCAATTCTCCCAAAAAGGGGTGAAAAATAATTAAAAAAATCCTTGTATTTTTTTTTTTAATAACAACTATAAACAAACATTTTATATATTTATCCTACTAATATTATAATGTGAACGTTTATGAGGATGTATATGTATGTCAATGTTACTCTTTCTTGAACACTTAACTGTCTAGAAAAAAAAATATTCATTAACATTTGGACTTTAACCTCATATTTTGTAATATGTGTGGGTCTAGGTTTGAGTGGGTTGATGTTTCCATTAGACGGCGAACGCCTTAGTGGCGCCTGTCTTGCGTAGCGGGTGGGCGGGCACTGTTTCAACAAAATCAGGTAAAGTTTTGTTTCCTATATCGCACGCTTAGTATTAAAGTGACCGAATTAAAAAAATCACTTTTTTGATAAATGTTTTGTAATCGTGAAATAACAGTTGTAACACTGTTGTTTTTCTGAGGGAGTAATGGATGCCAGACCTCATTTCCTTATTCCTATAATCGTTATGATATTTTATGCATTCCCTTTTGTTGCTTATGCCAATAGGCAACGTAACGTAACCATGCCTTCCGAACTTTATATTGTTGTTTAATAAAAACTATGTAAATAATGTGCCCCACTGTGTTGTTTTGTAATTAGGAGTTGGGTTGTTTATTTGGACATTAATAACACAAGATGTTAGTTTTACAGTTAGTTTTTTTTCCATAAATATAGAATATGAAACACAGATTTGAGTGAAACTTTAATTTGAATTGAAAACTATTTAAGTTGTTTATCTAACTCGTTTAAGACTTATTCTGAATTAGGTCACTTTAATACTAAGCGTGCGATATGTGGATAGGATATTTTTAATATGAAATTCTATGTCTAGGATTTACAGCAGGAACCCTATGTCTAGGGTACATACATATATTACATAGGGTAAATGGGTAGCTTATGTTCTTTCTTATATCCCATATCCCTGACAAACAAACAAACTCACTTATTTATAATATTAGTTGGGGTGCTACCTATAAATAAAAAACACAATAATAAAGTCTTACAAGTATTTGTTATTACAAATAATATGGCATAATCTACATTTAATTAAAATTGCTCATTATCCTTACGACTAGTTTGTAATCCAAAATGGATGTACTTTCCCAGGTGCATCATTAGTATATAAATAAAAATAAAAAAGTTGATAGTTTCTTTAAAAAAAAAAAGGTTATATTATTTAACACTGGAACGACGAGATCCAAATAAAATATCATAAACTGTAAACTTGTTTATAAAATATTTGAAATCTGCTGTAACTTGTAAAAATATTTCCTAAAATATCAAATCATGTGTTAATACAGCCTTCAAAGCATTTAAGATTTAGCCTTAAATTTACTGGCTAGTTTTAAACTGGATATTAAGAGCCATCATAATACATGCCCGCATTTTAGTAAAAGGCTTTAAACTCCGAAATTTCTTTTTACACACTAGCTAGGAGCTCACGTTTCGTATGTCCCCTGTTTATTTATAAGCCCCTCGGCTTATAAATTAACATAGCGTTAATTTCGTGGTACACCAATTTAATTTATGAATTTACTCGCCACCATAGAATCTTGTAATAACACTAAAAATGAATGTCCAAAGAAACAATTCTCTGGCAGTTCAATGTAATTTATACATCTGTGTAATTGTTTTGCTGCAAGCATGCCCATTTCATTTAACGGAGCCAGTACATTTTTCAAGTGCAGTATATTTTTCTTTAGACCTTTTTTCGGTACTACCAACATTTGTCTGTGGAATTCTTTCACTTATTAAAATGCGAATGGTCGCATTTATCAATTGTTAAGCGTTACTTGTGTACAATTTATTGTACCCACACTCTTAAGTTTTATACAGTTCACTATGAAATCTGTAAGGTTCGTCTGTAAATTAGATTCAAGCTATATTCAAGTATGGCTCAAATTATTGTAATATGCCAACTGAAGCGTTGCAATGATAGTATTGTAAATATGTATTTCTAACACATATTTATCATTGGTCATGGAACAGACCTGAAATATTTCAAAATTTCGTACGTACATACGATAATACAGTTATTGCTACTACATATTTCAAGATAATACTTAGAGTAAGTACTATGGATTTTAATGCGGTTTTCACTGATAGAAAGAGCGTTAAAGAAGAATTTTCTTTTATATATAATTAAAAAAATATATATCTTTAATACCTAAATTCTCACATTGTAATACCTAATCTATTTTGTTGATAGTTTTAAAATTTACTGCAAAATAGATTTCACGTTGAATCGAAAACTAAATTAACTTGCCCATAAACAATGAAATACAGAGGAACGTAGTATTAGATTGTGTATATAAGTATTTTTTTTCGTAAGATGTACACCTATGTAGCTGTTTGAAACGCAACACGAATTTATGTATGTTTGTCACGCGATACGTCTGTTTGTTCTACTGTGAGAACTTTTGCGTGAACTATTACGTTACGGCGATGTTGATAAATTATCAGTTTTATATTTCGGATTCGTTCACACTCTTTTTTTGAAAACTTTTGCTGTAAAGAGTCTTGCTTTAGAAGTAAAATAATTTTTATTAAGCTGGTGTATATGAATTTATGAAAACACAAATAAGACTAATTTAAATGTTTTTTTTTTTCGACTGATTACCACCTATGTAATATACTGATTTATTTAATTAGTCGATGTTCTGTCGAAACTGTATTTTAATTGATAACCAATAAAACTATTTTTATTCAAATTTGCTTTACAACATTAACATGTTGTAATTTCACGGTGTCAAGTATGGGGGTGGTTACTGCCGCCGGACAAGATGTCCATACAACTGCGAAACACAAGTGAGCCCTGCCACTACTTGCTGGACTCGCACTAGAACAAAATTTTGAATCACTGCCGGGTCATCCATGACACTTCCCAAAGATAAAAAAAAGGGTCGTCAATGTCAATTAAGTGCAGTTTTGCAACACAACTCATGCTTTACATGTTTCAATATATATGTATAATATAGAAACGAATATCAAGCAAGCAAAATAAAAATGCAACTAAAAATTTTAACGAAAAAATTCTGCATGAAATGACTACCTACGAGACTGAATGTTATATAATTTTATGCACATTTAAATTTAGTTTTAATCCTTTCCCACATCTTATATGTGATATCCCAACTTACGGCACGTTTTCAGCAAGAATTCCATATGAAATGTTTATTTATAGCTTGTGGTTGGATCCGGCTGCGCGAGGAAATGAATAAAATACCTTCCTCAGTAAATTCACAATAGTTTTATAACAGTATATGAAAAATATGCTTTTGACAATCCTATTATCATAAATGCTAAAGTTTGTATGCTTGTTACTCAATAAAAGCAAAACCGGCTGAACGGATTTGAAATTTGTAACCTAGATAGTTTATTTTTTTAGTTCAAAAATGTATTTAGAACATTTGTGCACCCCTAAAAATTCTGATAATTGGCATGCTACGCTATTTAAAAATGTTAAGTAGGCTTAAATAAGTGTAAAGTTAACATGGTCTTGTCTATGTGTACCGTAGGGCTAAAAAAACGCTTTATCAAACAATAGCGTTGCGCTATTAATTTTAAAAGTAGCTGGAATGTAAGCTGGCCTGCTAAGGCTCCTCATATCGCGTTCAACCATCCGAAGTTAATTCACTACTTTTTCTAGGTACTGTGGTAAATCCTTGGGTCTTTCAAGATTTTTCGCTTGAATCTACACGACCGTTCAGACTGGAAAATAAATCCAGCATAGAAATTGAACGTCTCCTTGAAATATAGGACTTTTCACATACATTACCAGTACACCACAAGTTATAAGAGGATGTGAGACGCGAGTCTTTCATGACGAGCTTATGGTATGCACTATGGATTTTATTATATAAGATTATTTTGTGTCCGTAAAAATAACTATGAATGTAAAAGTGTAAATAAAATTAGAAGCTGGTAATAAAATAAAATTTATTTCTCGAATCGACTAAAATATATAAAATAAGTCCTATAAGAAGTATATGTAGGTTGTATATAGGTGAGTAATCTAGTAACTCAAATATTTTTAAGTCTAAGGAGAGAATTTGAAAAGTCCATAAAAACTTAAGGAATAACACATTAATATGCTGATGTTTTTTTTTGGAAACACAATAGAATTCATCGCCTTTATTGTTTTAGTTTTTCCTGCGCATGGTGAACATCCATTTACTTAAATGTCACTGCAATAACAATTCTGTTATACCTGATTAATTATATTGATTTAAAAGAAGAATTAAGAAAAAAAAAATAAGTGTCTAAAATTTCATTAAATTTTCAAGACAATGTGGCGTGTCGACATCGTAATATTCCTTCACAAACTGTTCTAACATTTTATATCCTTATCTCACTCGTATGTGAACAGTGTGAGTGAAAGAGATGTCAAACTGAATTAGCATATAGCTAGATTTATGAGCGGTCTTTGTGAACTGTCATAGTCTTGTAGAAGTCAGGTTCCGCGTTGGAAACATATGGAGATATATCCTACAATCTCACCGCACGGACCGTGGCTTGTGCCTTAATTATTCAAGCTTAATATACCTACTACTGCACGGTGAAGATATGCAGTACTGTATGTATTATAACACTTTTTTTTATGCTTGGTAAAAGCATAACTTTTACCAAGTCACTGATCGCAGCTGACATGGATCGAAAGTATAAATGAAGTTTCACTGTCACGACCCTTAAGAAAGCAACTTAAGAAAATAAACATTAATAAAGCAACTGAAATGAATCGGTTCCTTAAATGGTGAGAAATTTTCGATATTATCACAATTTTTTAATATATTCTAATTTTGATGACTCCTTTATATTAGGATGAATATAGGTAGGTGTTATTAGAATATGGCTAAAGTATTCGTGCAAGACTGTTTTCTGTTTGCGTATGCTTTAACTAAAATGTTTCAGTATTTAATTTTGATTCAGTATTTAATAAGTTTTTAAAACTATTTTGAGTATTTTGAGTAAATCTGCTGCGTAAATGGCCACAATGTTCATCCGTATTTTTACGTTTTACGTATTTTCACGTTTCGTTTTTAGAAAATGTCGTCAGACTGCGGTGTCAGTTTCAGAACAAGCTGTCGATCTATTCGTAATATGTGTCCGTTTGGAAAGTTTTGTCTCAAGTTTCAACTGCTAGAATATATTATTTAGTTTCAATTATCTTTTAACATTTTAGCGTTACATTTGTTTGAATTGTATAAGTTTTAGAAAATTTATATGTATAATGAAAGTGTAATTAAAACAGATTAAGTAATTTTTTATTGAAGGGTTTTTGGTCATAATCTGGTCATAGGTATTCAAATATACAATTTTATTAAAAAAATTTCTTTGGTTCAGTAGTTTTTGCGTGAAAGAGTTACAAATATCCATACATATAGATATAGATTAATTTATTAGACATTAATATTTAGTTAGTATCAGCTTTTATATTAACATAAATAATTTGACCCTGTTACTTTAACATAATATATGTGAGAAGCATTAGGATTCCACATATATTTAAAAAAAATGTTAAATTTCTCAGACACAAGCAATTGTTTTCCTTCACCGTTAGAACTAAGTATTTTTAGTCCACACTAGAAACAAAAGGGCTCCAAAAGTGCAGCTCTCCCAGCCAAGTTACAATCAGCTCTTTATAAGCCATTATATAGCCAGCTCTTCACAATAATTAACGCTAATACAAAACAGAAAGAAAGCATCCGAACCTTTTTCCCAATGGGCTATTAATGCTTAACTTTCTTCCACAAAACTTTGTTTCTAAAGCTAGTGCCACAATATTCGGTTGGTTTTTTTATCATAAATTATGTTTTTTTTTTAAACTCTCTAATACCAAATACATTATCTATTTCTGGTTTATTGCTAAATTTATTTATTTATTTTAAATAGACTATCTAAGCAATATTAGTTTCCATCCAACTCAGATCTCGATTTGAGCTTTTGAATGTGGTTTTAAAATGGCTAAATAAATAGCGGCTCAATAACTCCGGCTCGTTATTTGAAGATTTGTGACTCAATTGAATGAAATCTGTAAAACGGCACTGTCAAACAGCGTGTAAAATTAATACTTGCCGTGAACGTAGAAGCAAACCAAGATTACTCCGCCGTGAAAACTTGCCGTCAAATATGAGAGCAGGGCGCAATTTAATTAAGTTGCCGCCGCCATCTTGACTAAGGTCGTGACGTAACGATGTTATCGCAAAAATCTCTCCAAATATAATACGTATTTAATTAGATATGCAAGAGTTTTAGCTTTAATTAAAAAAGTGTGCTGACGAAAAAAGAACTCTCTTATATATAGCTATGGGTCAGGATTGTTGATAGACACTGCTATATAGGAAAACTGCTATAATCTATATAAAATTATAATAAAATCGTGAACAAGCAGTGTCGTACATATTTTTTTTTCAAAAAAAACGCGTATTCATGTTATTGAGGAAAAAAATAGGTTTTAGAATTTTTGTCTTTTTGTCTTATCTCAGAAATGGCTTAACGGATTTGGATGAAATTTGGCAGTTTGGCACACAGAGTGTTTATTTCCTGAATTATAACAGGCCTCCCCTATAACTTTAGAAGTTAGACTTTAGACCCCATATAACTTTAGAGGTTAGAAACAGCCTGAATTCAGCGTCGATCCACGGCCCTTATTAGGTCGTCCGACCAAGTTAGTTAGTATTATAAGTAAAATAAAAATCTCTCCAAAAATCTGCATCAAACAACTCCATTCTCGATTTTCAAGCAGTCTGCGAACCGTAGTTATAATAAATATGTGTTTTCATTTCTATAACTTCAAAAACCTCTAGAAACTAATTTTACTTAAAAAAGTTTTATAGAGTGGTTTCAATAGATTCTATCACTAAACCTAACCAACGATTTAGTGATAGAATCGATTAGTGCTTCTACACTAATCGTATCGCAAATGGTGTAATTTCCTCGAGCACTCGACTTAACTGTTGGTGCTAAGTAACCAAGCGAATAGAGGGCGGCTTTTTTATACTGACTTTTATTGTTAATAACATTAAACCAAGTATATTGTGCAATAAAATAAGTATATATATATATATATATCTGGAATAATGCACAATACATTACAAAAATTGGGACATCGTACAGAAATCGTACGGCCTCGTACCTAAAACTATATTATATATAAGTATATTTCTATGTGTAGAATTGTACATAATAGATTTTAGGTTCGGACTCTTGTCAAGCTTCGAATCGACTGTAAAAATGGGATGCATATTTTTTATGCTATTGATTATCATAATTTAATCAACATTCCAACTGTAGGACGTCCACTGCTGGATGTCCATGTCCTGCAGTGGACGTGGTTTCCACATAGGTCCAATTCCAGGAACGGTCAGAAGCAGCCTGTAACCAGCGTCGACGTGCGAGCCTTATTAGGACGTCAGTCCACCTTGTGGGTATACGTCATACGCTACGCTTACAAGTCCGCGGTCTCCACTCAAGAACTTTCCGGCCCTAGCGGCCGTCGGCTTTCTGTACTATGTGTCCCGGCCATTGCCACTTTAACTTACTATTCCGGCGGGTTATGTCGGTGACTATCGCTTGTCATCATTGAATAATTGTTTATATAAAAATATTGTAATTGAAGTGTATTGAAATTAAAATTGAAGTGCAGACGAGTATTGTCAATAGGTTTTAGTTGAAAGAAAATGCTGAATTTAAATCTTTCTTGCATTTGATTGGAATAAAAAAATAAATGTAATTTGTTAATGGATGTGGCTAATGGATTGGAGTCGAATTGGGCCATAATCAGTAGTTTCTATTAAAAAATTTGATGCCTCGATTTGGTCTATTTAATCATTCGATTTTATGTTAAATTGATGTACCAATAAGTTGGTTAAATTGGTTAAATTATATAAATTGATAACCTTATAGAATTTTACAAAAATAAAATAAAAAAATAAACAAGTTGGGGAACACGAGAACGCTCGTCTAGTTACGAAAAATGTTTAGATCTTATAGCCCACGTCGCAAAATATCAACAGCATCAATATAAAGGAGAGGTTTTTAAAATGTACTAAAATGTTCTTGGATTTGTTTGATTTACCTCTTGAAGATGTATTTGTTATTCTAAGTAATTCATTCCATTCAGAATATCGTTGGGCTAATTCCAATATTCCAATGTTGAACCGTGTCCATAGAACGGGGGATTAATGTAAACTGTTGCTTTGTATGTCTCGACCTATTTTCAACAATATGTCCCCCACTTAAACTAGTTCGCCGGCGAATTAGCCACTACAATCGTGAGGGAAAGCGATTATCGGACACTATGTAATTGCACCTGTGACCTAATTGTGTAACTCCAAAAGCGCTTCGAATCTATTTGTAAATTGGTCTTGTATATAACGACATATACTCTTTCAGAGGTTTTTTTTTCACTAATTTATCGTACTTACCTGTATAGACACAAGCAGGGATTAAATTGCGCTGTTAACAAGGTATTGAGACTATAGGTGTGGATAGGAGAATGTTTTCTGGCCCATCTTAATTCTATCCCATGTTGTCAATTCCTGGAATATCCATTCCTCCACCAGGATCCAGTCGTGGATCCTGGAATGGGGATAGGGGAAAAGATCAATAAAAAAGCGAATGATAAGGAAATGGGTTATTAATTCATACAAATACAATTCTGATATTTCCCAGTGGTCTATTTCTATTTATTGTTTGATTATTATAGAATTAATATTTTTTGATAACCTGTCGGGGACAGTTATTAAAGAGTGTGGTTACTGCTGCCATTATATTTTTCGTTTTACTCTAATTATGGAAGACATGTTGAATTACGCTTAGTTATTTCACTATGTGTATTTTATCATTGAAATTAGGCTCAACAATACAAATAACTGTTGACATTCGATAGAGAAAATATGTATAGACAAAAATAATTTTTCGCTTATAAAGCTACAAAAACAAAACGAAAATGTAATCTAAGTACTTTATGTTATAAAATATTCACTTTATTTTATTATACTACACTATGAGGGATTCGAGACACTCCATAAAGTAAATTGTCTTTGACGCCTTGTGAAAGCCTATCAGTGTATGGATTTCAAAATATCCATTTGTATCAATGTAAATAAAATCATGTTCAATCTATGTTGCATTTCGAACGTGAAAACGGGTCGTAATGGGCACGCATACATTATGTCATGGCTTATTATACTCATATAAAAAACATACAGTGAATTATTGTGTCAGAAATCACAGCGTTTTTAAGTACTTAATCATTTGTATTTTTAATATTTTACTTTACTTAATTTTAATATTATAACGGCGAAAGTTCATATGGATGAATATTTAATAAAGGTTTGTTGTTCTTTCATACAATATCTAGTAAACGGAACTTGTTTGAATTGAAGATAATATATTATGTAGTTTATTCTACGTCATTCTACGTCGCTGACGAATGCTGTAAGGTTGTTTGTAAGGCTTGTTGGATGTGTGTTACTTTTGCACTCAATAATTACTGAACACATTTTGATGAAACTTTACAATATCATAGTATATAGAATGAATAACAATATAGGACCTAAGTTTAATTTACAAAGATAAGCTGACGAAATGCGGACAAAAGATGTTTAGTGGAGCCTTTGTACTATTTTCATAAACAGTCATTGAAGTTATGATTTTTGCAATTTTGCTAATAATTTAATTGATAGGAAAATTTAGAAAATTGATACCTATTGGCTTGAACTAAAACTAAATTAACTGTTAATAAAACAGTAAATATAATTATAAAACATAAAATTTTAAGTAAATTTTATGTTTTATAATAACATTACTACTTTTTATATTGTAGCACCTGTAAATTTATCGTTTTATTGCGTAAACACACACAATTTGATTCTGTATGTTTACAATATCACTCATAAAATCACTTACCTGCCAAAAACACCTTCCATAGGAAATGTAAGTATGTTTTACATAAAATGTTGTATTAGTCACGAAAAACCATATCGTGTACGCAATAAAAATTGTAATGGGTTATAAAAACATAATTATCGTAGCCGTCGCAGTTCAATTAGAAATAATTGCCTTAACTCTACTAAAAAGAGCAATAATATTCAATGTGCGTTAATTCACGTTATGAGTGATTGTTCGATTGTGGCGTTGAGTGTTTAGAATAGAGCGAATATTCAAAAATATTCTAATCTTTTCTCCTAAATAGGGTTTATTTTACCTTTCATTTATCCATATAATAGAAGCATTCTGACTATATTTAAACATGTTGTATTAACAGGTCTCTCCGGTTCACAAGTCGATATTATGAAGTTGGCTAGAGTAACTTACCTAGGTTTTTTTTTTTAATAACTACTACACATTAAATTAACATGCAAGGTTTATAATTGGAAATCGTAATAGCTTTTCAGATTAAAATTATTGAGCTCCAATTTACATATCGAAATGTTTTACTTATTCGTTTTATAAGCCCTTTTTAATCAGAAAGCGATTGCAATTTAAATTTTTTTAAAAGCTCTTCAGTTCAATTTAATTCTATAAGTACGTAGGTATTTGTATTTTAAATAATTCGTTTCAGAAATTAAAAACAGAAATATTAAAGCATATTTTCGAGAATATAGTATTGCTATTTGCATCTAATGTACAGTTCTTAAATTTGATTGTACTTAGGAGACCCCTGCATTGTGGTGGATATACTCGTATACTGCAATGGTTATGAAAGTCGTTCGAAGGAGACGGTGTAAATGACCGTTAAGGGTTGGTGGATTAAGAAGACGAGACTTGGACGAGACAAACTAATTTTTCGGATGAATATGTTGTGAATTTGATAGGTATACTTATACTTACTTGTCCGTAGTATGAAATTACTTTTCTAAGGAGAAAATTGCAATTTTTAAACAGGAGAGTAAATATTAACACTTAAAACAAAGTCACCTAGTCAGCGTCCAGTCTGTCTGTATGTCTGTTCGCGATGATCTCAAAAATTACTGAACGGATTTTCATGCGGTTTTCACTAAATGGAAAGACCGTTAAACGAGGAGAGTTTTTTATTTGTCAGAATAAAATTGCACCCGTAGGAAGCCGGGAGCGGGTCGCTAGTCTAAGATAAATAGGAAATTCCTGCCAACAATCGAAACCACTTTTATTTACTTTACTTTACTTACCACGAGAACACTCATGAATCTCCGAAAGTTCATGAAAGGTAAATTAACTTCAATATACGACCGAATCGAGTGTCTAAAACGGTTTATATTAAAACCATATTTTCTTCCAAACCCACATTCAATAACTTATGTATTTGAACCGTGCCCGCCGCTGGACGCGGGAAGTTACTTGCAAAGTTACTGGGAAAAGTGAATTTATTACTCAACTTTGTGGGAGTCATAAAAAACACCTGATGACCACACAAGTTTGTTACAGAATATTATAGATAAACAAAGGTCACTTTAACAATACACATTTTTTTAACTACTATAGGCGAGCTTATCAAATAACACCAATTAGATGAAGAGAGCTCTTTAATTAAAATAAATTAGTAACTCTTAAGGTTCGCAGTATTGGCTTTCGTAGTCGCAAATTGGACACTTACAGAATACGACCTTAAAATATTGTGACAATTTTAACTAAATTCTCTCACAAATGATACAGACATTTTCAACGTCATATTCATACAACTTTTTTATGTTACTCGAAATTCTTAACGGTTTTAAATGGTTCTATTGAATCTCCCTCTCACGGTAAGAGTAACATCTGATGACTATAATTGTAAACTTTCAACAGTTTCCTATTACCTGTCCTCTTGTACGCAGTAATTGGTTTTGTAAAAGGAAATAGCCCAATGAAGTAATATCTTGAGTTTCGATCTTCCTATACATCTCTAACACGTGACGATGTGTCTTCTCACAAAAGACATCTGTGTTTGATATACAAAAAAAAAAAAAAAATTGCAATCCATATGAAAAATTTATTTATGCTTTAAAATTCACATTACATATTGAAAAATTGTAAGTGTAAATTCCAAAATATAAGTAATTCCATAATGTACTTAGTGGCAGGTCACATTGCGTTTCGCAGTTATTTCTGATCACCCCCCCCCATACTTAAGAAAACCGTTAAAAAACACAGCACGTGTGCTTCTATTGTGTTGGTGAGTAAGTACCTTTCAAATAGATGCTGTGGTTAAGTATATATTGCTCTCCACATACAAACAAACATACAATATTCGCATTCTCTTTTTATTAAATCGTAGTATAGATAGACAGAAGATATACCTATTATACACATACTCGTATAGCCACAAATAGCTACATGACATATTCACCACCTCACCACAACCGGAACTGAGAGAACAATTATGCCAATCAGCGAGTGAATCAATGGTAATTCGGCTTATAATGTTACGAGTCGCTAACTATAGTTTCTCTTATAAATACTTAGTACGATTCATTTCATTTACTCTGCCAGGCTTTTGATGTTTTCAGTCTTGTTAAAGGAGATCGACCGTCCTAATTTGTATGATGTTCAGACTTTAACTTATATCTTCCCGAGCAATTGAAACTAAGTTCAATAAGAAATTTATACAGGACTTATTTTATTATATTTTTGTGATAGTAATATTTAATGTTTTTCCTTTTATTTCTATTTGCTCTTTTAAAAGAAATATTCAGCTTTTATGTTTCGTTGACTTAAGGCCTTAAGGCTTAAGAAAAATACTAAGTTCAAACGACTGCTAAAGTCTGAATGACAGTGTTCATAAAATAAAACACAATCTTTGAGTAATAAATTCTATTACGACTGTTTTCAAACGACTGCTAAAGTCTGAATGACAGTGTTCATAAAATAAAACACAATCTTTGGTTAATAAATTCTATTACGACTATTTTGCCTCAGTACTAGACAGCAAAAAATTTCCACTCAAAGTTTCCTCTCAAACAACTACTGGTAGAATTGTATTAGATATTACAGAATAATTTCTTCATTTAGAAATTAAAAGCATAATTATATCTGTTCATAAATAAAGTTATAAATCACTAAATGAGGTTATCACCAGCCAACGTGTGCACCACAGCGCCTTTAATTTCGAATTGAGTTCACAATTTAAACATGTCTCCGAGGCACTGCCAAGGAGGCTGACTTTCAGTTAGCAGTAAAAAGGCCGTAAACTGGCAAATGTGTTGCCGACATCTCCAACGCCAACGGGACTTTAATACTGTGTATAAAGTACCCAAATAGTGTTCCACGTAAGGAATCAAAATGGGAGAGGATTTTCGAATTTCGTTTTCCCTGTTCGAAATTTGTGTATTCTACAATTCTTGAATTTATACAACTTAACAGAATTATTCTTGAAATATTTATATTGATTAAAGTTTTTTAAAAAACCATTAGACAAACAAGTATATTATTTAGCTCATAGACTCATGGGTATAGACATAAATACAAGAGTCCCATGGAAAGGTGGAATCGCAAATCAGCCCTTTGTACTTAATTAATTTGAGTCGTATGACCGGTGTGATAATATAATCTGAGTATTATAGAAAAACTAGCTGCTTAGGGGTATAAAAAATAGTTTACGACCTACCGAATATACACAAAAAAATTAATAAAAATCGCACCAACCGTTTCGGAGGAGTTTGGTTACAAACACTGTGACACGAGAATTTTATTTTTATGTACTATACCTAGTTAAATTAAAATTATACATTTATTATTCATTTGTTTTAGAATATATTTTAGCTGGTGTGAGATATAAAAATTTAGCTGTCGCTTGTATTCCTTGCATTTATAAGGGTTTAAATTTTTGCATTTTACATTCAGTGGATTTCTTTGACTAGCTACGTTTGCGGCACTGTCTAGTTATTTTTGTAGTCGACCGGTCTCCAACTTATATCCCATATGGAATGTTCGTACTGACTTCTAAAATAGGGGTACGAATGTACCTGTGTGCTTTGTTGAAACAAGTCACATAGCTCTCGTGGGATGTTGGAAATTTTGCTTTTTATACTGACCATATTAAGTTAGGAATTAATAACAACTTAAAAAATGAAAGCAGGAAACTGGCGATAGGGATATATATACATATATGGAGGGCTATGCCAGAGGACAGCCTGATCACGAAAGTAATCATTGAAAACGTTTAAAATATAAGATTAAATCAGGGATGCACAATATGTATCGACACAATTGGTTTAAGTAAATGAAGGTTACTATATTTAAACATTATGTCGCAGCAAAAACGATGCAATACTACTACCTATTTGCAAACTGCCTGCAATATTCTATGAAAGATTCGTTCTATGTTGGAAGTTGGAGTTAAGGAAAACTTAAGAATATTTTTTGCAATATTTACTGAGGTAGATATACCTATTGTTTTAAGTTTAAATATTGCACTTAACGTTAAAAGTTACACTGGTATTTTAGCGCTACAGAAAAACGTAGACCAATAAATAACAATTACATAAAGCTAACTTGTTGGCGGCAGTTCGGCGTTAGTGATGGGAGTCCATTTATCGTGTTGCCTTTTTCTGCACCGCTACTATTTGTTTTGTCGTGGAACTTGAAATAGTCGAATTAGGATTTTCCATTTGCTAAAAATACACTAAAATTTCAGATGCATTTTTACTTGTTACCACTTGTACCCATACTTTTTACCACTTTTCAAATTGATTTATATTTACCTTGAATTAACACGGTTCACAGCAAGCAAATTTTTCAATTGTATTTATTTTATCAGTGACACAATTGCCACATTAAAAGTCTAAATGAAATCATTTAGTTTTTTTTATTTTTAACAAACTTTATGTAATAGTTTTATTGCTTTTATTATAATTTTCAAAGTATTGCTAGATATATAGGCTTTGATAATTTTGAGTAATACACTGCGTTCCGTAGTTATAAACTGAAAAACTAGTCTGGCTACGGTAACCAGTGTAACCACCCTCGCAGCAATTACAGTATAGCTATCTAGAAATAACTGCACGCGTATTTGTTTGTTATCTAAAACACTATAGAATTGCTTTTAAATGAACTGTAAATATAACTATACTAATATTATGAAGAGGTAACGTTTGTATGTTTGTTTATTTATTTGTTTGTATGTACGAGGTAATCTTTGAAACTATCTTGATTTACAAAAAATCTTTTACTAATATTTAGCATAGAATTTCAGGCATAGGTTAAATATTCCACGCAGGTAAATCTGCGGACATCAGATATACAAAAATAAAAAAACCAACGCTTGGCAAAACTATAATGTCAAGCGTTATATTTTTTATTTTTCAACTTTGACGTTGAAAAATAAAAAAAGTCGCGGGCACCAGCTACTGATAAATAAAGTAAATAAGTGTTTAAAATCGTTTTGTAAAGAAATATTTTAACAAAAGTAGGGGCAACACAAACTCCAATATCACAACATTTCCATTATGTAGTTGTCTCCGTAGCAATTATATTATTACGTTTGCTAAAAGTACTTTTTTTACGTCAATAGGCAAATTGTTTGATAGGGCTTCCATTAGCTGAACTCAATTTACTTGAATTGCGCTCTTAACAATTACTGTTAGCATATTATATTCTTTTTATAGTACTATTAATGTTAATATAGTCTGTACGTCAACAGACATTTTGATCCATTTAGTAATGACTGTTTAGGTTTATATATATCTTTATTCTCATTAAAGCTTAAAGCTATTTACATGAGAAAAAATAAGAAAAGACTTAATTAAGAAACGAAACATCAAACAGGCAGACAAAAATTATACAATATTTGTTCCGGATTGTAACAAAATCACATTAAAACATTTAAACACTTAACATAATATGTTTCAAGAGCTTGGATCTAAATTCTCCAAAAGATTTTGCCTGTTTTATATGCAACTGTAATTTGTTAAAAAGTTGTGCTCCCTCAAAAGTATGTTAGTTAGTTAGTATGTTAGCTGTTTAGTAGAATGTTAGATCGTTTTTAGTTAACTTCTTGGAAGACGATTAAGCGGAGTTAAATTCTCATTGTGAGGCCCATGTAAAGCGTGGAAGTAAAATGAGCATTGATATGACTACATTTTTTATTTTATTTTTTATTTTACTTCAAAAGTTTTGATGATGCAAAGTTTTTTTTAAGTTTTGTGACGTTTAATTTTTTTTATTTTTTATTATTGATTACGACAATTTTCAGACTTTATGAAAATTAAATTAAAAGAGACTACGAAAATTACATCTACTCAACTTAACTGCTTCTTTGAATGAATTACGAGGAAGAATTGTGTAGCCAATATACACAACAACATATACAATGGACATGATAACTGGAAAAAAAGAAATCTCGTTGCAGATTTTACTAAGCTTATGAAGTTAACTAAAAAAGGAGATACACATTTTTTTCTTTGGAGTATTTTTTTTCTCAACCTATGAGCGGAAATGAACTTCCGGTAGAATTAAATGGAACTGCAGATAGATGATATCTTGAGATAAATACAATACAAAGCAAATTGTATTTACTAAATTGTACCTATTACCCGCCGAAAAACAGCTTGTTTTTTATAAATACCTATAAAAATATTTTTTAAATTAAAACTGCTTTAGGCGCGTTGGGCATTTTTGTGATGGGAAAAAAAACTATTGAACTCACGACACTGTTACCGTAACTGTTATATGTACATATATTGTGTATTTACGTACATAGATACACGTGCATGTTGGCATTTTTTGAGATGAGAAAAAACCATTGAACTCACGACACTGTAACCATAATCGACACCTCTGTATATAAGTATGTACTTTCCTGACGATTAAAAAAAATACACACGTAATTGTTCAAGTTTTTACTTCTGTCGGCACTCCCGGAGTGCCACTGTTATTTTTTTTTTAAATTTAATATCAGTAATGATTTAAATAACTCCATTTACGTGACTGAAACGTACACAAGTAAAGTTGTCTCTATCAATATAATGCTCATAGTTACCAGACTTTTGTGGTCGCGTATAAAATAGGTTTACGACGTTTACATTCCCTCAACTGCTCCCTCTAGCCTCAAAGTAAGTAGATACAAAATGCGCAGCGCTTCGCCTCCGAAATGGAATGGACTTGATGCATGAAAAATAATATTCAGTGAGAGTTTTCCAAGCTCTCTTTGTCTCTTCGGTAAGTACAGAAATATAGCGTGTATTCAAAGTTTCTACGGAAAGCTTCAAAATGCTTTAACTTTAATATTTATCCATAAATTAATAGATAAATTATTGTCAATGAAAACTGGGAGGAAACTAACTAACTAAATATCAAAATTTCAATATTTCCACAGCAAACATTAGTGGTGTAAGCTGAAAGAAAATAAATGCACCTAAATTTTTTGTTTCGGAAATCTAGAACATAAACCTTAATATTTTATTTGAAAATGAAAAAGTAGACGCAAATACTAATTACAGTGCGTGAAGTGTAAACTTGCTAATCATGTACTCTTGACATTTGACCTATTTCGTTGATCAATTTTTAAGGATCGTTAAATTTTCGAGGAAATATTATAAATTATCTTGTTAATATACGTTGAAATTGAATATTTTGTGTGTGATAATATCATTTTTGTGATTTTTGTAGAACATTTTTAAATGCTACTAGGCTCTTATTTGTCAAACATCCACAAACATATAAGAGTTGAAATTACTACAAAACGATATTTTGTAAAATATTGTAATTTCATTTCATTTCAATTTCCAATGAATTGAATGAGATCAAGTAGAAGAGTTTGAAGCTTTAAAATTTGATGATATTGCGGTGCAAAGTCTGCTTTAAAGAGTATTAGAACAAACGGTACGCCCGACAATATTTCGAAGTTCATTAAATCCTCTTTTATTTAAACCTCTTTTCTCCAATATTCAATTATTATGGGCCGGTTAACTTACCGAACCGCGTTTGGAAAGTTCGAGAAGTTCTTGTCAGTCTAAAATACAGAACGTTCGTATTTTGCCTTTGACCGATGCTAAGTGAGAATAAATAAAGATTTTAATTTACCTTACAATTTATACCTTTTTACCTTTTTATTTTTACAAAATAAAGGCTCGAATAATATGCCTAACGGTATTTGTAGTTTGAAGTCAAAATAAACTAATGCAAGGTCTTTTCTTTTTCTTTCTGAATTTACAATTTGTCATTTTTGTTTTTGTTGAAATAGTTTTAAATTTTTTGAAAGTCTAAAGCATAATAAAAGTTCTCTTATAAAGCATAATATAATCAATGATTACTTCAACTCGTGTGATTCAAGGTCAAGGCGCAGAATTATATATGAATTAGAGGACTAACACACCTTAAGCACACAACACAACCATCGCACTAGTATTTAATTAATGTAATACCTGCCAGACTAATTTTTGACCACCACATGTATCCATCAGTCAATCCTTTCATTACTATTGTGTGACGAGAGGTTCGCGTTTTATTCGGAAAATGGCCAAATCTTCTCCAAGGTTTTATGAAAGCGAAACATTTGTTCACATCAAAGGGACCTCATTATCGCGATGTGAATAACGAACACCTTCCCTTTGATCTACGGTTTGTAGCCAATATTGAGTGTTGCGTGCCCATGATTCCATCTCTGATAACGAGACCGCTGTGTTGTCGAGTTTTATATGAGAAAATTGACTAAGTAGTGTGATAATCTACAAACGACTGCAATTATTTTTTATTTACAATAAAACATTATGCTATAAATTTAGTTTATTATTATTTAATTTATGCTATTATGTTTTAATATTTTAAATATATTCGTTTTTGAATTTGGATTTAATTATTTCTCAGCAGTCTAATTTTTCTAGTTTTTTTTCGTCATTGTCAGCAGAGGTATAACTTGCAAATCGTTCTTCAATAAAATCTCTACCCTACCTCTATATTATTCTACCGTTTACTATTATTTTATTTTATTGGTTTTATTTCGCACTTAAAAATACCTGTACCATTTTAACTTCTTTTCTTTTTCGTAATGTATATAAGACACCCCCTCTAATAACGTATTCAACTTGTTTCTTGATCTTTAAATCTGAATAAATATTTAGTGTTAAAATGCAAATGGAAATCAACGTTATTGATTCGCCATAAAAAATTGTACAATAAATAGCTAGTATAAATTTTGTATCAATATGATCATTCTAATACTACGTTCCACAATTATAACCAGAACATACCGTCAGGTGACGTAACCACCCCTTTATGGAGACCACCGTTAAATAACAGAATGTGAACTGTTGTTTTACAGTACGTAAAATAAAGAGAAATCCCTATCCGCAGATCGTCAAACCAAAATCTGCTATGAATACTATGGGGTTGTTATTTAACATACCTTAATAAGATACAGATACATGTCCAAAAGAAAGTAGAAAGTTTTTTTTTTACGAGTATAATGTGTAATGACTCACCTTAGGGGTTTAGTTTAAGTTCGCGACTCGCGAATTGTACAAGCAATTCGATAAGACTTTGCAACTGTCAGTTCTAATAAATAACAACAGGCATATGAACACAAAGTAAAATGAAACTTAAAGCGAAAGGCTTAAAGTAAAAAGTTCAAGAGATAGTGTGAGAGTGATGGATCATGATATAGAATAAGGTTAGTGTAGCGTGTCACACGCAAACCGACTTGCATAGACGAATAGCTGCATCGCAGTGGATGTCGGCCAGTATCGATTTTGTTATACTGATATTACACCTTTTTTGCATCGTTTGCAATGATATCAATAGACATACCCTTAATTGCTGTAAATCGTGACCATGGACAGCGAACTGGTTTAAGGCTTCCATTTATATTCGATTAGAAAATTATAAATGATGTAATTGTTTCATTCCGAGGCAAAGATCACCAAGTCACGAATGGTTTCTGGTATTACTTGAACTTGTTAAGGGTTTGAGTTTGTTATTTAAAGTTATAACACCACAATATACACACATAGAGAGTGTTTAGTATGTAGTGATTACTTAAACCGAATCGTACCAAGGTAGAATGAACGTTTGAACTTTTGGTATATTATATCGTTATTATTGCTGATTTTAATAGATAAGTATATATAAAAATCGTTAAAATAAGTTATATAAAATCGGTAATCAAAATGAACTCCATAGATTTAACCTCCATAGATCTAATTCACATAGTTAGCAGGAAATGTTTAGTCATGCAATTGATTAGCAATTGCTCATATAATTTTGAATTTCTAATTTCGAATATCAGACTTCTACATAAATGCAACATTTCGTGTCATGTTTTGTAATGACTTAAATCCTGTTTTAGACCATGTACTTTGTCAAGTCCTTAAGTTTGTAATGACACCTCTGTGATTGATTGATTTGTTAGATATGACATTCCTTTGATGTATATATATATAATTTTTAGTATAAATATAATATATATATAAGTAATTTACTTCAAAATAATTTAAATAGTTTATTCGAAATTCAAATAGCTTTTATATTGTGTAAAATATTTTGCATTTACTATTCATTCATTATTCATTCGGAGTCGGTGATCGACATTTTGCATAACAACTCAATCATAACATGTTTTCAAGCATCAACCGATCGGAAAAGTTTTCAACATATGCGACGATATATGCAGATAAATCTTTATATCTGAATGATCAATTGAAAATATCATATAACACGAATTTATAATTTTTTTAATGAAATTCAACTGTACAAAATGTACATTAACAAATCAATCACATATATTAAAATGATATTATTTCAAATCATCAATTCACAATAGTTTGTTATATAATATGTTATTGATTAGATAATGTAGATTTGATATATTATAATACCTAAGTAATGCAAAACTAAGTTTTGAAGCTTTCTGAATAGAGATTCACTTCAAAATTAAGTCACTCTGTATTTACTCTGTTTCTAATAAATAAAGAATTTACAAGAACATAACTTCGATAGCTGATTTAAGGTATGCCAAGCAACACAGCCCTATATAATTTAAATATATCGAATATATAATTAGTTATTATAATTAATCGTAATGCAGAAAGAAATTAAGACAATACTGAGATTGAACCATTCACTAAAAGACTTCAGTCAGAATATTATCTGTCTGCCGGCTCTACTTCTGGTTTATTCCATGATTCAGCTTAATTTTTGTATTCTCTCGAATGTCGTACTGTTATTTCGAATTCTTTGCAGATTTATTATTCGCAGAATTACAACAGTACTTCTGAACCTCAGCGAGATATAGTCCTTTCACTATATCTCGCGATGACTGAAGAAGACTTTTCAGCAAGTCATGTTTGTTTTTAAAACTATGAAATTGAAAACAGACGCTAGAGAAAGCAAAAAAACTATAATTAAGGCACAATGAATTTTATTTATTAAATCTTACTCGTATTCATAGAAGCGTTAGATCGCAAACTTTTCAATCTGTATGCTAATTCTAGATATAAATCCAATGGAATGAGGGAGGTTTGCGGGGGTGAGACGGAGATTGCCGGGTTAGCTAATTAATTGAGAATATAGTTGTATTGTTCGTTTTTTATTGATGTGAAACAAAAGGATTCGTGCTTTGAACAGGACAAGAACGAACGAAACAAAATTATTTTCAATTACATTCAAGTACAGATGATCGAATCCAGACAGTGAAATGTAAATTGGATGGGAGAATAAAGTGTTCAATAGTTGTTAACGATGAATAATCTAATTCACAGGGACTAACGGCCGTTTTCAATTAAATGGAGATCTACCATTTGAATATTGAATTGATTTATCTGATCTATCTATTGAGTAGGTGCTATCACTATAGGCCTCATGGTCATTTCATAAGTTAAATTTAATTACTAGCAATCCCTTGCTACTTAGTTGGCTTTTTTGTGCAAGAGTTCTAAATACATGCAGACACTAAATTCTAAATGGGTTAAATGTAGTCTATTTTTCTATTAAATTAGTTCTAACATGTATTCAATGTCAGTACTTATCCTGTTTTATGTGCCTTATTAAATAAAATAAAAATATTATAAATATTATATGTATTTCTATATTACTAATATCAAATACTAGCTGGTGCTCGCAACATCGTATGCCCTGTTTTTCGTTATTTGAAAAACCTATAGGAGCCTAACATTTTTCCAGGATAATAACTGTCCTGTAACTTAATCCTGGTAATTATAAATACATTAGCAAATCGGTTAAGCTGTTTCTGAGATTAGCGTGCACAAACGCAAAGACAAACAGACGAAAATTTTAAAAACTAATTTTTTGACCTCGGTAACAAATGGTTTTTTTTTTTTTGAAAAATATTTAATGTACAGGCACGGTTCGTTTACGATTTTATTATATGTGTAGATTTATTATTTGATAGTGAATACTTGTCTGCGTTCCTGTGCACATATTGCGTATATTGCATTATGTTCAGCATTAATCAATACGTAACCAGAACCTTAATTAAAATGTTCAATCAATCATAGCATGCGTCCATCATTGTTTGCAATAATTAAATTACTGTGTTGATTTCCTGTTACGATCCCGTGGGTGCATCCTTTGTGAACGAACAATGTGAAATCATTGATTTCTATAAAAACTTTTAAAAAAGTACTTATTTTAAAATACATTAAAACTTTAAACTTATGTTTTATCGAGTAACTCTAATGTCTCTTACCTTAAACCAAAATGTCTCACACCATTTAGACTTTGTAGTGGCAAGGAAAATTCCGCAGTCATACTGATATCAGCCCATTCATTGATTTGGCAAACAACATGAAGTTCCAGCCTATGAAAAGTGGAAATTGATGTTTTTTTTTTCAGCAATCCCAATATTAAAGATATTGGAGCGTTGCAGAAAATATAGTCACCTAAAGTAAAGCCACGGAGACAATGCAAACAAAGTAAACAAACCCAACCCATACTGAGTTTTACAACATCGAGTGATTATGTATCGGATGTAAAAATGTCAGCGTCATCTGTATCCTGGTACAGGAAAGCGATCCAGACAACACTAGGTCACCTTTTTACGATAAAATATCTACTAGGTACGTTACCTAAAAATACGTGTTAATTATTCTTTATATTAAAAGAAAATTTTATGATTGTTTTAATTCTGCCTATATGTTTTAACGTGCCCTTGTTTTAATTCTTAGATTAACATACCAAAAAACAACGGTACAAATGACCTATCATTTGATTATATCATAAAAGTGACGTGAATGCTAACCGAAGAAAGCTATAGTGAAGTGAACATAAGTGAATACTTCAAGTTAACTTCATTCTTCTCTTCTAGATAACACAGAAATGGAGAGCCAATTTCAATTCGTTACTTTAGCAATGGCGCTCTCACAAGGACCGGAGGAGGCTGTTAGCCTGGCCACAGTACAGTACAGACATCTGTTGCTAAACAGTGAATAAGCTTGACACAGTTTTATAGTTGTTTGTATCACCAAACTCAATTATCAGCACCGGTAAACAATTTATGAACGTTTTATAAGTTGAAATGTCTAACTTAATGTTATGAAAAGTATATGTTCACAAAATACTTATTGTCAAAATTTTATTAATATTGTTAAATAAGACCACGTTCTTATTTCATTCACGAAACCTTATTAAGACAGATGTTATGACGCTTTATATTTTTATATCACAATTTAGGACTTTTTGTAAGAAACTAAAGAGAGAAACATTAAATTAGCAAATAATAGTTTAGGGACGATTAATGTTGTAAAATTTGTTTAGGAGTGTGTATAGAATCTACTCTTATATTTTAATATTTTTTGTAAAATTTTCATAATATATATTTTTAGATCCCCGTTGACAGCAATAACCAACTAACAAAAATCATTAATTCATGTATATGCTAGATGTATACCTACTGATTATTTGTATTGTGACTAAACTTTACTTGCCAATAAAACAATTAGTAAAGTTGGTGGTTGCTTATAAATGTTCTTAAAGAATCGGCTCGTTGTTACATTAGTTGTTAGAAGGTCGTAACGCGGGAAGAAAAATTAGCTTGTTTTCTTTGTTTAAAAAAACCTTTGTGGTTTTCCCACAGGTTATCCATTTTAATAATACCTTGTGTTTTTCGTGGCAAGGAATTTTAGCCGTATAAAATATTGTGTCAGTTGTAATAGGGAAAAGATAAATGCGATTATTTTTCTTTCTGAAACCACGACCTTGTTGAAAATGTAATATGGTAGAGCCTGTTTTGGTCTCACTTAATTTAGATGAAAGCCTTTTACGTCGCTCTCTCTAAATACTGGCTATTCTGAAAAAATAGTAGCTTAAAAACTACATAATATAAAATTTACGTTAAGCTACCCTAGTTCATAGAGGCGCACTTGCAGCACCTGTGGCGTAGCATCGTTTTATAGGCGACGGTAGCCACCTACCATCAAATGGTCCGCCTGCCTGTCTGCCAAAAAAATCTTAACATTAAAAAAATAGAAATTAAGACTTCCAGTTATTATAACAAAATTCCTCTTGTTTTATACAAACATAAGTTTGAAGTGACATCAATGGTGATGATATTTATCATAGATTTGCTGGTGAATATATATGTACATAATGTAAATTTAAAGAATGAAATTTACATTTTGCAACAATATCTGTGTGTATAAGTAGATAATAAAAAATGCTTCAAAAATTATTGGTCGTAAAGTGTTTACTAGGTACAGCTGCCATAACAGACATGTACGCGGTCGCGTTCATTAAATCTCTCTAAACTCGCTTGAATTTGCAAGCACATGGAAAATTTAAATTAAATTTGCGAGCTAGCCTGCTTTAGCACATTTCGTCACACATTGAGGAGAGTGTGCAAGCCAGAGATAGCCGCTAGTACGCCACGCACTGCTGCGCTATTTCCACCGAAGTTACAATGCCAGGAACTTTACCGCATTTTAATATTTTTCAAAGGAATTTTCTTTGTATGGATTTATCTAAAAGAAAAATAAAGTTTCACTTAAATTTGTTATAATTACATTATATGGTTTTATAGAAAACAAATGTCAACTTAAATTTTGACTTAATATTTAAAATATGTATGTTTATATTGTTTCATATCGCACACACATATGAAATATGTATGTCATGTTCTGATTTGACCTGCAATCCTTAACGTAACTTTAATGAAACCCAGTATCGATGCAGCAAAATGATCTCAGGTAGTGCATGAATAGTTAAAATCTCAGACAGGAAATCTTGTGATGGACGGCGTCAGGCCACGCGACCCCTAGGAAGCCGTTCCGTTGCAAATTCATGAATGTCCGATTTGCAACTGAAAGAGTTGTCCCCAACCGCTATACAAGCCTGGACTTATTTAAATAGGTTCACTTAACATAGATTTATGGCTATCATGTTTTTGGCCGTTTTTGTTCTTTCTTGTGAATTCAACATCAACTACTTGATTTTTGCAGTCTATTTTGTATTTGCATTGTATGTAATATCGGGCCATGGACAGACTAGCGTGACGATTCATTGTCAAACTGAACTTAACGGTTGGTTAAACGAAAATTGACAATCTCAATTTTACTCGATTTTTTGAGTGTTTCTGACTGACGATGACACGATCCAATGTCAATTTAATTGTAGATTGGTTGAACAATAACAAATTAAAAATAAATTCACAATCTCAATTTCAATCGAATATTTTTTATGGATTATTGGCAACCGGCAGCCCAATGAGACGATCTGATGGTAGGTCGCTTGCGCCGTTAATAAAAGGCGAAACATTTAACAAGCCTAATTCGAATTCACAATATCAATTTTATTTCATTTTTAGAGTATTGTCTATATATATATATATTTTTTTTTTATGATAGTGGGCTACCGGCAATTTTACGAGACGGTCAATATAACAGTCGTGTAGCGGTTTGTAAAACAATTAACAAATTTAAAATGAACACTGCAATACTAGATTGATTACAAAATTGTTAAATCTTACATTGGCATATGCACTATGCACTAAAATTACTTAAAAACTTAGAGACATGTGCTTTATTTATATTTTAATGTTCTAGAAGATTCGAGAAGTCATTAATTTCACAGAAGAAACTAACCGAATTTATGACTGTAGTTTTTGACTTCTTGTCGCTATTTTTTTTTTTTATAATTTATTTCATTTAAAAATGATCCCTTTTACCAGTTGTACACCAGTGCATTTAAAATGTCAATCGCTGCTTAAATATTCAGTTTAAACATACGAATGAGTGAAGTACGTCTTAGCAGTGCTTGCCGCGCGAATTCACAAAATTAAACTTCACTCATTCTCAACTTTAGGTATTAGATGTCGACAACCCTACTATGATATTACATTCTTTTCATTTTTGGAATTTACATACATACTTGATTCTACTGTTTATTCTAACGTCTCGTTGGTATGGTAAAATAACTGTAGAACATTGTGATGAATAACTGTGAATAAAATGGTTATTATTTTGGAACTTAGTATAAGAATTTTCTCTAATCGATAATTGATTGATTGATTTATGTTAAATGTTGTGTATACCTGTCATTGGAATTCACATCAGACCATGACCGAATGTATAAATTGTATTATTGTGTTATATTGGTCTGTTGGTGTACCTTAATAAATAAATAAATAAATAACTGAATAGTAAAAAGTTCTTTTTTTTTAATTTAAAAAATTATTTTTATTACTTACATTTTCAAAATCGTCGTATTACTAACGTTTTTGTGTTGATGCTAAGTGAAAAAACGAGATTCGTGTAGACACATAACAGACAAAGTTTCTTAACAAAATGGCAATTGTCTTACATATTAATGTAATACGAATGAAAAGACTCAAAGGTGCAAAACCAACCGAGATTTAATCTTCCAGATATTTTTGCTCAATGCAAGGTCCATTAAATATATTACAATAAAACAAAAAAAAAAAAAACAACTTTTTTAAAAAATGTCCTAGACGTATTTATTATTTTATCTACATTTGTTTTATTTTATTATAAACAAAAACCAAGAGCACTTTTAATTTGGACGAACATAGGTATACAATGTTGCCTTTTTAAAACAAAACTTACTAGCTTTTACTTGGCAAAATTTTGTGTACTTGAAATCTGATTGTATATTTTATGAGTAAGTGAGTTTTCCCAACTTATTTATGAATAGGCATTGTAGCTAATTAGCTAAACGTCTATCATGGCCTAATTACGATATTATAATTATTAAAAAATTCTTACTTCCAGCAAGCATTTCAGCTGTAGCGTATCAAAGATTTATTGCATGCAAATACATTTTTTGTTAAGGGTTCCAATTGTTAGATGCCCGAACCGGAGCCCAAGTAATTATGTATTGTGTGAATTTGAAAAGAATAACTCGTAGTAATTTAATAAGGTAAGAAGCTCTACATCGTGTCGTCTGCTTGTTCTGTTTTAATTTCGTATCGCTTAAAACGCCGTTCATAGTTCTCATGTAAATCCGGTTGGCGTGTTTACTTTGGTGGCTTATGTCTCGAGTACTGCAGTTTTCCCACTCATTTTTATAATAAACTGCGCCAGGCATTAATTTTTTCTTATCATTTTTTTTTGTCACACAAACGCTAAGTTTGCAATTCACGTTAACATTGTCATGTGATTATTGTTATACCTATAAATAAGTGTTATGACAAACATCATCTATTGTGACTATTGCTGGTTTATGACTATGAAATAATAGCACTTGTGCTTATGTGTTTTGGTGTTTTGTGTGAGGGTTGCCATAGCCGATTTCCCTATTACTATCTTATTCTTATCCTGTCAGAGTTAGCAGCGCACTTGCCAGATGAAAATGCTAATGTAGCTTGTGTTTATGTCCGACGGTAGCCATCTACCATCGAATGAAAAAGGTATCTTAACTAGGTGATTACTGAACCCAGGGCTATTAATATTTAGTTAATATAAATTGATTTGGCTCACCGAAAGAATTTCTTCGATCGCAATCCCTTGACAATAGCCAGACGAGTTTACGTGCCCCAATAACGTTTAGTTTCTTTACGGCCAACAAATTGTCCCTTTGATGTCCGACCCAGATGCTTTTCTAATGGACATTTAGACGCGGCAAGGACAGTAAATTGTTTCGTAATTAGGTTATTGTCGTGTCACTTACTTTTTCCACAATTTATTGACTAATTTTAATAAAAATACTTTTTTTAACGTTAGATTTTAACATTATCTTTCGATGTTATTTATGAAGATTTCTCTATTTTGAATTTATATGTTATAATGATAAGGTATGGCTGTTATGATACAAAGAGTTCTAATATATATTGCAAGTGATTGCAGGTTTTGTTCTTAAAAATGAGTAGGAGCTGTTCTTGAAGTCTCTTCTTGAATAAAAATTTTCAATAATAATGTAATGATTTAGTATCAAATTATAATTTGATAATTGAATGGGCTCTGGCATAACTTACAAAGCTTTAAATTAAAAACCCAAAGGCTATTAAGTATTTCACGGTTACTGCCGCCAGATGTTCTGCTCAGTTTATGACTGCGTAACCCGTATATATTTGGCCACTACTAAAAGGTTAGTTGTTTTTACAAAATTTTCTTTGATTAGTGATAATGGTAGGTAAAGTTTTGAGTTATTTTAAACCCAAAATCCGTTACAAACGCAACAATTTCCTATTTTAATCCAGATCTTCGTTAATCTAAATACAAGGTATATTATTTAAATACAATTTCTGCTTCCCACATTACTTCACGCGTAATATCGTAAGTAAGATACAAACGCTCTCCTCCTGTTCCTCTCGCGCCCTAAAGAGGTAATTTAGCAAGGCTTTGATGTATCAAATTGGCTGTTATCAGGATTTATACCTTGAGCCACGCCCTTTGAACTTTAGTGGACAGAAAATTGATAGACGTGTATATAAATTTAAGTATTTCTTTCTTTTTTATAATGTACAATTATTGTATATAAATAAACTCCAATTAAAAATAAATATTAAGGCTTTAAGTACGAAAAAAATTAAATTTAATGTTATGTATTGAGCTTAACTTACTAGTTATGTACTTAATGCATATGCTTTAACTTACTAGTTATGTACTTAATATTGTAAGGCTGCTACTGCAGCCTTACAATATAAAAGTACATATATTACGACCCAGCGATGGAAATAGGCCTCTCAGTATGATGAGCTATGTACTATATAGGATAGGATTTCGCATGTGTTTGAATATTGATAGTCCTATATATAGGGATATATATATATATATATATATATATATATATATATTAAATATTTTGAGTTGTTATTTGAATATTCTACCTACCAATCATAATTGTGATGAAAACGGTTAAGCCGTTTCGGAGCTTAGGTCGGGGAGAAAGATGGGCAAAAATTAGGTGAATTAGCATGTTTGTGATTTTGTGACTTGCAAATAACAATATTAGTTTAAGAAGAAGCAACTTTATTAATATTCATTACTAAGCAAGTGACTATATTAATAAATATGTTGTTTATTGAATACTATTGGAAAGAAGCGCGTCTTTTAATTTAATATTACCGAAACTGTTGGAGTTTGAAGAAACGATTACCGTTTCGGGACTGGCAATTTTATTAGCATACCTGTCTACTCAGCTTTTTGAAGGTCTTTTAAGATTACATTCTTGAAATACATTTCAAGTCTGATTGGGGACCAACGAATTGAAAGTTATTATTTGTAAAATTATGTAAATATATCTACTGTGGTCGCCCAGTGGTCGAAATTCGACCGTAATTCTTTTCATTTTTAAGTACTATATTCAGACTTTGACCATGACCAAAAGAGTATGTACATATTACAAACGTAATGTCAAACGTGTGTGCGTGTGTCAAACATGCAGTAGTGTGTGTAATGTTTATTTTTGTAATGGAAGGAGCGATAAACGAGGATGGCTTATATTGTATAATAAAATCTGCAGAAATAAATAGTATCCGTGCAAAGCCTGGGGCGGATTGCTAGTAATATTTATTTTTAAAATAACAACACAAAGCAGACACACCTACGTGTATGTAGAATGTCCTGAATTGTCCAAATTAGAGATTGTCGAGAAATAATTATAATTTATATAAAGACTTTTATGACAGGCAAATTATAAAATTAACCATAACATAGCTTTAAAGATTACTTTAAAGCTATGCTAAGTTTGATACTTTTACTTTTTCATTTATGCTTTGATACTGTGCTACACTTTTAAGTGTCTTTGAAGTAATGGCTTCAAATAAATCCTTTGTCGCACGCTATAAACATATCAGTGCGATGATC
Organism: Synanthedon myopaeformis; assembly: GCA_944738685.1. Lineage (NCBI taxonomy): Eukaryota > Metazoa > Arthropoda > Insecta > Lepidoptera > Sesiidae > Synanthedon > Synanthedon myopaeformis. The sequence goes on from OX122915.1 coordinate 11,211,442, forward strand.
ATCATCAATTTAAGTTAACAACCACCTTATGGGAGCCTCGGGGATTATATACGGATAATTATGTGCGAACTGGTATCTCCTTTTGCTTGCGGCATCTTCCGTAGATAACAACTAATAAGTACTTTAATTACATGTTTGTATTTTTTTCGTTTAGCAAAATCTTAAAATATTTAGAAATGACATACTTTAAAGACGAATCTAAACTAGAGTCGAACGAGACTAAACTAAACCCTGGTTGAAATATCAATCTACAACACAAAGAGATATATTTTATTTTCTTTACAGTTATATTTATTTTGTTCAAGAAATGCACAATTTTTTGTACACATTTAATAGCAATTTTTCTCTAGCAAATTTTGTTTAGAAGTGAAATAGGTTTATAGTTTCCCTAATGAGCATCCATTTTCTACTCGTAGTATGTAAATAATGGTATTTTTAGACAAAATTTGAATGTAAATTTATTAAGAAGACGCTCTATATCTTTCCATTCCTCGTCTGCTGTCAAAATACAATGTGATAGTAAAGAAATGCACGGTCACAATACTTCAGATGTCTTTCAAAACTTGATACTGTTGTCAAAGTGTATTTGTGGCTGACTAAAGCTCGCCATTAATACGAGTGGAGACAATAGGGCTGCTTTCAATTGTTATAGACTTATGAATTAACGCATACCCAACCGCATTGAATGCGAGATTACTTTCGTAATAGCATTAACAATGAACGCATGTGAGTAGGAATAAGGAAATTTACATAACTGTATAACGGTATAACTGACGCCATTATACCGTTAATACAGATATCTAAATCACATTTTATCCATAAAATGAATTTCATATTCACATACAAATACATCTATATAAGGACTTGAGGGTACAAAGTTTAAGCTATGGCTTCAGACTTATATAATCTTTCAGGAGAAACATGTTTCTTCAGGATATTTTCATTCATAATCCACATATTAAATGCAAAAGATTGATAGGTAAGTTTGAGGCCCGTCTGAAATCAAGCGTCATCTCAATGGGCTTTTTTTGCAAGAAAGATATTAGATGTTAAAATGTCTTGTCAGAAATTCAAATTATTTACGATTTTGATTTTTTAATACAGCTAATAAGATTATAAAGTTTTCTTTTCATGAAAACTATTACCATTAAAAATCTTTACAATTTTCACTTCTCTGAGAAGTTAAATACAATATGTAATAATATTGAAAAGCTCTATATTAAAAGCTTTGCGGGTTGGTGCTTGTTTCGCGGCTAAATTCAATAGCTCGTAAAATACGTAGAAGTTGTAAGAGTTCCAGTCTTATTAAACTTGTCGGGATTATGAAGACGTTTACCCTAGACGAGATGTGAGGAGCAGCGTACACTCGATAAAATTATTTCGAATTTTATTTACCTAGGATAATGCATTTTTTGTAAGTAAATAAAAATAAATATTAATAGATCGACGATAAGGCGTTATAATCGGCATAAAAATAACGATGACATATCACAGAGAAAAAGTAATATTTTATTTTTAAATTAATATATCAATCGTTACTTTGAATATGAAAATAAATGAGAAATGATTGCTTACTTCCACCAAGTCTGTCTTGGACAAAAAGAATTATTTAAGCAGACTAAAAGTATATTCTTACAAATAAATCTATAATCATTAAATTCAAATCTATATTCATAATCTTAAATTTACTAAGATTTTAAATTACTTGCTTAACTTTGTCGAAAACAACGGTATAAGAGAGAACTGATGAGTATATAATGTATTTATTAAGAGTAATTGTTAACTTTACAACTTTAAAAATAAAGTTTTAAAGGCTTTATGGTATACTAAAACGGATTCTTCAAAAGCTATGTCGTAAAGTTATGTCACCGTCAATAAGACAATTCAACTAAGTGTGCGTTGATCCTTTACATTTGAGTCCATTATGTGAGCTATTTTAGAACACAGTTTCGCTACAATAGCCGGAGTAAAGCATATTACAGTAGACACGAAGGCAAAGATAAGACAATGTTCTGTCAAACTTATAGAAAAACCGTTGTTTTCTTGCTATCCTACGAAGACACATTATTAATTTATATTAGTTTGTAGTCTACTTGTGGGTGGAGACGACTTTTTTTAAGCTCCTTTGTAAATGTAAATTTTTTGAAGAGAGTCCCACGGACTATCATCTTACTTGCCATCGCGATTACTTTAAAAATAAAACCGATTAATCGTAAAAGATTTATGGGATTTTTTTATAAAAACTTTTCATTATTATTATTCTAAATCCTATTCAAATGGTCGGCAGTACACTTGGACTACATGACTGGAGTTGCTTGTTTTATGTGCGACGGTAGCCACTTACTTACCATAAAGTGGACCGTCAGATTGTCTGAAAACCTTCACATATAAAAACTTGCTTACTCGTTTATTAAAGTATATATCTACAAAATTGCCAGTCACGAAAAACTAATCTGAAACGTATCTACACACAATCGGCGTAAATGAAAATAAATCGACAATAAGGTTACTATCATTTATTATTAATGCCAATAGGCCGTTACAGTACGACAAATGATATTGGAACGTTGTGCGTCCGGTCGAGATTTTTCGACATAACTTTCGTATACATATAACATGACTTTGTTTCTTTTATTCAAAATATATTGCCCATTTGCAAGAACAAAGCTGTGTTTAAAAGCTAACAAGTTGAGTAGTAAATTATAGCGAATCATGTTACATAAAGCTTTTGACTGTTTCAAGATGATGAAACGCAGCTTACGTCTATTAATCATACCACATTGTAGATATTTCAAGGAATAGTTTTATGCGCTTTCCTAAACATACCATAACTCACTGTGAGTTAATTTAATTTCGGTTATAAAAATAGTCTCGTTCGCGACCCACATTCTCGTGAAGTACTTTAAGGGTTACCCACTTCGCATTTGAGTTTTTTATTTTATTAGAATGAGAGTAACCAAAAATTCTATTTACATCCCCATTGTAGCTCGAGGAAATTTTTTTCAGCAACCTTGTTCTAGATACAACAAGATGATATTAGGTATTTAATTTGACAATTAATTTATTTTGTAGTTTTATTAATTATGTTGTTAAGTAAATTTCAGTATGAACTGCTATCTTAATAAAATCATAACGACACAGTTTTCTAGTATATATGTATACCTAATGGAGAAATCAGTAGAAGTTCTATTGGTCGGTGAGACAACACATTTGTGACAAGAAGCAAGTTTATACTAAAATCACTATTTTTATAAAATACTCATAGAAAATAGAGATGCTGTATACAAATAGAAAGTCTTAATGGGTGTGGCACAAGTGAATCGTCACTATTTATAAATTTAATCACATTAATCTACAAAAATTAATGTAGTTCATTATTTGTTCCGTTAAGGTGGGTCATGTTTAGATAACGTAGGTATACAAAAGAATATGACATGGGTATTAGCGTGAGCTCTTGAGAAAACGTAGGTTCTCTCCAGTTGTCTTTTCTTTAGGTCATTGTTAATCAATTACTATCCACCTTTTATATGGCGTCACTATTCCATCGCGTTATTTTTCATTTTCCTTGTGGTATAGTACATTTCACTGATTTTACGCTCAAAGAAAATATTACTCGTAACGTACACCTATTCACATAAAACATGGCTGTGTACACGCCACAGCCACGCCTAATTTTTTTGTTCTTGTCTCTTTATATCAGTAAAATTATAAGTATTAAATAGTCAAAAAATCGCTTTGTAATTCCCATAAGTACCTACTACATGTTCGTACGTAACCTCGTGTACGCAATATCACCAACCGCAGGTGCAATAACTCCACCAATATTATATCCAATAGATAGAATAGATATTGGAATACGTGCTTCACAAGCACATCTATGATTAACAGTTTAATATATGATTAACAGACAAAAATAAATTATTTTTACATCCTCGAGAAACATCTCTAACTAACCAAACCGTAAGTAGTCTAATATATTATCGAATTTTGTTATATATATTTATTATTATACGTTTTGACCATAAAACAATGTTAATTGGTAAGGGTTCAATCTGAACAGAACTGATTTTAATTAAAAAATAAATAAATAAAAAGGCTGTATTGTTTTGATCGGGTATATATTTGATTGAAAGTTGATCTCACATAATTAATATAATACTCATATAATATTGCTTTCAGAGAAGTAATGTAATCATTTGTGTATTCTGCGGTCAAATCGTAGCTCATCGTAGCTCGAGGTAACGTTACATTCTCGTAGTGGTGGAGTGCTACGATGCTACACGTCTACGAATAATTCTCAATTGCCACAGTTTTTGCTTAATTAACTAGTTTTAACCATTTAACTAATTCACTTTTAACCATTTTTTCTCTTTGCTTACTTAAATGCTGTTTTCTAAATTGCTTAGGTACTGCTTATGGAACTATTTCACTGTATCGTGATACTACGTAGCCTTATTTTTTTTATGGTGTCACTTCTCTACGAGAGTTGGCGAACAGCAAGGCTATCTTAACTGCTGCACGAAAGAAGGAGAGAGTGCTTATACTACTATTATATTATAAATTCTTCAAGCCAGGATGTCTTACTCCTGCCTCTGGTACTTTTGCCTTGTATTTTTTTATTTGCATCACTAGTCGAGGAAACATATCTTTCGCCCTTTATCGGGTCTTAGCATTTGCATTCTCTTTCTCATTCGACGTAAAACTTCAACATTTGTTTTGTTATTATATCATCTTCACCCATGATATGTCAAGCAAGCGCCTCTGTCGTATTTCTATTAAGTTTTATTAGAGAAATTATTTACAATATTAAAACTAAAAAGTCATTCAAGTAGGTCTGGTATATATAATATCTAATAACGTAATATAGAACATAATATTAAATTAATCCTCTTAATTTATTTATTTTAACAAAGAATATTAAATTTATCCCTTTAATTTATCTAAGCAACAATCTTAATAGAAATTATATGGTTTCCGCCTCAAAGAAAACCAGATCTTATGTAAACGTCTACGTTACGTTGGAAAAGCAAATATATTGAAACAATAATGATTTAATCAAGAACACTTGTAAGCCACATTGCGAATATTGGTTCAAATCCAATCTAAACGTATGCTGTTCGTAATAATGTAAGGGCAAACATTGGCGTAACGAGTGTTTGCTTTTCACGCTTTGTGTGACGACATTGTGCATGACTGGAGCGATTCTTCTCTTTCAAAAAGATTTCGTCGGACTATAAGTCAATTTCAAATTCGCCAGCTATTATATATATAACAAGAACAAAAAAATGATGTATTTACATTTATCATCATCGTCTTTCTTATTAGCCCACAAGCGTCTTCTATTGGACATAGTTCTTTTTGACTAAGCACCACAACACTAGGCTCTCGCATCCATACACTTTTGAAATTATGGCCTCAGGCATAACCTATTTTGTTCTAGCAAGTTGGTGATTGGCCTAATTCCTCACTCTAAAACACGTATACCCCGAAGCCCATCCGCTTTTTCCTGGCCAATCCCATTTAGAAGTGTTGACAATAACCAGGCACAGATTACAAGGGCTCAGTCAGCTGACTGACTGATTCAGTCAATTCAGTAATTCAGTGCTTGAATATGTGATGCAATGAGCCTATTCTCTCTATATACATATTTTCTTATAAGCTTCGGCAGCAAACTTCTAACTCCCTTCCTTGGCTTTACTTGTGTACCGTCAACCTGTTTGTACACTTTATAATAAAAAATATTTTTGTTTTTCTCGCCTTAAAGATAATTTTTCCTAAAAGAAAACATTCAGAGCATGCTCAATTAATAAACTTATGTACAGGTTCTCATGTTATTTTGATATATGAACATTTGCATAGTTTATATAAATTATATTCTATCATTAGAGATGAAAATATAAGTACACTGACAGACAGATTGTATTATTAACTATTTGTACTATGTCAAGTTGTCATATTATATTAACAATACGATCTGCTCTGCTGATAAATTATGACTTTCATTTAATTACATTTACAGTTTGTACTTATTAACAGGGATGTGTTGACACTGTCCCTTTTTTGTTTACTGGGCAAACAGGTTTCGGATCTTTCAGAACCTGCTACCTGTTAGTTTTGGAGTCGTCGTTGAGTAATCCAATTCCCGAAGTTTTATTTGCAGGAGCTTTATTTTGTTTTGTTTTCCCTAACCTCACTAAAATATATTATTATGATCAATAAAAGAATGATTTTATTGTTACAGGTAAAACTGCGGGAGTTATTTTAACGCAACGACAACGAAACAACTTTTTATAATAATACTTCACTGTCTACATAATTTTCTTACTAAAATATATACAAAACCTTACTTTAGGGGGTGAACATAAATCTGAAACTCCTTAAATGACATAGTATACAACAGGTGCCAAAACTTGTATTGCGGATATTTAGGGTGACCAAAAATTTTGTTTTTTCTTTTAAACATCACAACTCTATAGTTTTGTTTTTGGTAATGGTAGTGTTGCGCCTGAATTATAATCATTTGGAACAATATATTGAACGTCTTGTACACTTTTCGACTAATGACTTAATACTTTTTTAATCTTTTTTACATATTTTTAATTGGTTTATTAAAATAGTGTTACTACCTATAGCAAATACATACTTTTTGTAAATCACGAAAATTCATAAATAACATAAGTACTAGAAATATGCCTCAGTTGAAAAATTGCATTCGAATTTATATTGCTTATTAGCGCAATAAATACTACGTTTTTACGTAAATTACATAAGTCGTAAGACTTGTTTAAACCATCTAAAAGTCAGAAGACATGTTATATGTCTGAAACTATACACGCTACCACATGAAATTCTTAATTATCGGATTATGTTGTAACTATTTGTATTATTATATTATACGTGAAATATTTAAAGGTTAAATAAAATTGGTCTATCGTCGCTCTCTATTCATGATAAACTAGCGACCCTCTCCCGGCTTCGCACGGGTGTTATTTTTTTCTGCAAATTTCAAATAAAAACTTTCCTGATTTAACGCTTTTTCCAATAGTGAAAGCCGCATAAAACCAGTTGCGTAGTTTAAAAGATCTAAGCGTACATCCAGAGGGACAGACGGCGGGAAGCGACTTAATTTTTATACAACGTAAAGAAGATAAACCATGGTCACTGTACTAACACTCAGAAGCCTTGTCTGGCGGATACAAGTTTTCAGTAAAAGTTTGGGTTGCCGTATATCTACATCACCGGACAGTGGGTAAGCAAGATTTATCGTTAAATTTAGACATTAGATATGTTTTTGTCTTGAGTTTATGTTGACGACGTTAACGATGATCTCATCTTTATTTTTGTTACTGCAGTAAGTACTTGTGTAGACTTTATAATAGTTTAGTACCCAAGAAATTTAATATTATAATAAAAATGATACGAGAATTTATGGATATATTATTTATATTCTCGTATCTTTTTCTTCTGGAGTTGACAGTTCGTTTCTGTCCTGGTAAATATTATTTACTCGTATTTATTGAGTTTTTGTTGTAAACGACGTCGACGATAAATGTGTTCCATATTCAAAAATGTTCCATTAACATAAAATCCTGCCAGATTTAAAGTAAATTCGGTAAAATAATATGAAAGTTGCTCTTGCAAAGTTTTTTATCCGGATAAAACGTATTTTATATATTAACAAGCGAGCCGCTCCCGGCTTTGCCCAAGAAAAGAAAAACTTTGGTTTTATTATACACACTTAAATATAATAATTCTGTGAAAAATTATCTAACTGATAGTGAAAAACTGCATCAAAGTCGGTTTGCGTGGTTTAGGAGGAGTTAGCGATCATATAAACGACTTCAATTTATAATAATGTAAGGATATAAATGATTTTTATAATAATAATTTTCACAGACTTCAAATATGTATGCTTAATAGGTCTAAGTGGATTGATTTCTTTATGTAAAGAAAAATAGGCAAACTTGGGCCAGTTATGACAGCGAAACGCATAGGACACCTATGCCACTATTAAAACAGTGTACCTACTATTTTAGTAATAGTCTTTGTGTAACGTATACACTGAATTTATACTATATTATAAAAAAAGAATTTATTCTGTACTTCTATAGCTGTATTTCTGTATAGCTGTATAAACTGTACATCAAACAGTTTTAATTAAATCAAACAGTAAAATATAGCCTATATGCTACTCGCTGATAATGAAGCTTTCTATACTCGTAGGTGAAAGAATTTTAAAAATCGCTCCAGTAGTACATTACATTACATTCATTACAAACATATAAATCTTCTCTCTTTTATAATATTAGTAAGTATAGACGGAACACAACTATTTATGTGATGAAACTTAATTGTAAGCAGTTTCTACAAGTGGCTTCCTAAGTCGGCTACTCTGTAACAAAGTGAAAAGTATTCTTAATTTGAATCTTGAAGCAATGATGGCGCCGGGATTACCACTCCACTGGGCACAGATGTACATACACGTCAAACTCGGCGCGTTTGATTAATTAATGTTAGAGCCAACTGACGTCGGCATTTGCACACGAAATACCAATATGTACTGAATCCTAGTCGGGCCTTTGACTGGTTTACTGTCGGCAGGCATGTTGACATGGGCTTTTTTTGGATAAAAAATAAATAATGCATTTTATATTTGATGTTTAGGACTAAACATTTACACAATGTAAACAATTTTTAAGTGTGGCTTTTTCTCTAAAATTCCAACTGCTGTTATATGATCCAATGCTCACATTATCACCATTTTTCGGAACCCTTTAATACATGTAGCCTCTCTTTGTTTGAATGCGTGTTTCCCATTCTGTATCTTATGAGTTTTAGTCACTGAAATTCATCTTCATTACTTGGAGAAGAAGCCACTGCTCAAGGTTTGTATGGATAGAAACTATGAAATAAACTTCCTCCCAGGTGTTTCCATCACTATACAACATGGATCTCTTCACGCGACATAAATTATAGCAAAGTTAGCATTGCAATGTATTCCCCAGTGTTTTTCTTGTGCCTATAGGCGAAAGTAGTTACCTACCATCAAGTACATACAACTTATACTTCGGAGCTCATACTATGTTTAGTATTTTATATAGACTGATATGTTTTTTTTTTTTTTTAATGAAGTGTAATTGTTGTTATTTTAAATTTTAAAGATGACAAAAAGAATAGTATCCTTCAGGGTTTCTGCTCAGGATCGTCATCTTGGCTTTTTTTCCCCGAAACCATGGTAAATTTAAATTTGTAATGACGATCATAAGAGTTTCTTGTAGAAACCTAATTGATAAATAAATATATTGATTTTGATTGTTTTGATCTTAGTACGCATCAGTTAAGGCGATGTTCCCATATATTATGTTTGCGTGCAATAAAATCAATCATTTAGTTTACAACTTATTGAGTAAGTAGATGGTGTGAGTCAATCCCGTTCCAATCTTGTTTTGTGCTATTAATTTCTAAGACCTCATAATTATTCCTTTATATTGTATTATTTTAATGACTTAACAGACAGACGGGCTTATGATAATATTTTGTTATTTTCCGTTGCTGTCGTTTCCGGTATTCATTCAATTAAAATCGTTTTACGGAGCTTCGAATGAAATAAACAAGAATTTACTAGAAGTGACACTCAGAACTTATCTTTGAAACGTAACACTGAGGTAATGAAATATCACAAGTTTTTTTTTTTTTTTTTTTTTTTTTTTTTTTTTTTTTTTTTTTTTTTAATATAGTCAGAATGAAGAACCAACTGGATGCTGATTTATCTTCTGTGATTTATAGAAAATGTTTGAGTGGCAATAAGTTTGTTCCTTCACTATATTAACATATTAAATTAATTTAATACTACAAAACCTTATTCAAACAATATTTTAATGCCTCTTAAATATTTTATAGTACTTTTTCATAAAAGCTGTAAGTAATATAGTACTAAAAGCTTACTCTACAAGCTCCGTTGGCGTAATTAAGTGTCAAAAGAAAGTTGATGCTATTAATACGCGATTTTTACTACGCAAATTTTATTATGTTTATGCTGTTTATGTCATGTCAAAGGAAAAGCTTGCTTGCTTATTCTTTTTTTTAATGTTAAACTCTACAAACTGACGGTCCACTTGATGGTAGGTGGCTACCGTCGCCTATTATAACACAAGCAACGCCACTGGTGCTGCAAGTGTGCTGCCGACCATACTAGGATTAAGGATATGTATGGGATTAGGAAGGGATAGGGGAATTGGGCTCTGGAATCCCTAACTCACTCGCCGTAACACAACAGCACATACACATAAAAAAATTTTTTTTTGACGAATCCTTAAAAAAGTTTATAGAACACCCTGTATGCACTAGAGCAATTTTAAAGAAGCGGTTGCGTACCTAATGCGTACACAGCGCGCCAATAATACGTACGGCGACAGGACTACCGCTTACATTGTCCCACACCTTATCAACAGCCTACCTTCAGATCTATTTAACAATATAACGATTAAAAATATTAAATTTAAGTTAAAGCAATATTTTTTTAAAATTATAATTAATGGTATAAATAGTTAGTTTTTAGTAATAATTACAAATGATAACACACGATTAAACCTCAGTGGTTTTTAGTGTTATCATTTTACATGTAGATATTATATTATTAGCCTTAAAATTGTTAAAATTATTTTTAAAAAAATTAAAAAAAAAAACATGCTATTCCTTCACGGTTGTCTTCTGTAGGGATTTATTACTGCTGCCAGGTGGGCTGCCCAAATGACTGCGACGTTCAGCGTGTCCTGCCACTACTTTCCAAATCAAGATCAGAGCCAACTTTGAACAGTTCATTTCCAAAGTTGACTCTACCGGCAATCGAACCCGGAACTCCTGAGACAGGGCGTTAAGGCAAACACTCATATAACGGGTTATTGACTGTGTTTTTTTTTTTTTTTTTTTCACCGATATCAACGTGTTCAGTTCCAGTAGGTATTATGTATAATTTATTACTTCTGTGTAACAAGGCCGAATTAAATTTTGGTCGTCACTTTCCGTTTTGATATTGTTATGCCTAATGTTTTCATATTAAAAGAGGTCCACGAATTTTCCTCTGTAAAGGTTTTGCGGTTTGGGAATTGGGAATTGGGGAACAACTCCAGTTGCCTTTATCCATTTATCTTTGAGAATGTCGAAACAGATATACACCTAAAGAGCAACAATTTGATCTCGGGCGTGTTATTATTTAATTGGCGTAAAAGATATTAATGCAAGTAGAAACGCCCAATATATTCTACTATACAAACGTATAGAACTTATATTGCAGATTTAAAAGATTCGCCGATTTTTTAATATTGAAGAGTTATAAAAATACTGTTGCACTTGGAGTTATCACTTATTTAAAAAAATATACACATTATTATAAGTAGTTATTGTTTCGTGTTTTTTTTTTGTATAACTTTAATTAATAGAATGGTTAAAAAGTGCAGGAATATTTTTTTTTAACGTTAAGGGAATTTAATTCCAAAGAGAGTTTACTTCCCCGTCAGTTAAACAAACTTAAACATTTAGAAACGTGAAGGTTCTAAATGTTTAGTTTATAAATATACTTAATTATTTGTATACCTATTTATAAATATACAAATTTATAAGTAGGTATACAAGTAATTAACTAAATAATATAAATGCTATTGTATATAGTGATTAGTTTGCACCGAGTTACCTATTTCACACTATTAGGTAGGTACATGAACCAATCTCACGTGTGTTGGACGAATGGTTGTGATTTTCATACAAGACCTGTTGGAGGAGATATTTTGACGCTCCGTTGCGTTACCGTCGTTGACATCACATGTAGACACAACGTGACAAGGAACGTTGTAATTCGTCCACGTGATTTCTGAAATTAATCTAATTGAGCGACCTGAGACTCGACGAAATGTGATAACACAGAACAAAAGGAGGTTAGATTGTGACCATTAAACGCAGTCAGAGATAAAAACAATTGCGCACTTGTGAAATTTTATCTCGAGAGGGAACCTAACAGGCGTAGCGCCTATTTATGTTAAACTTGCAGGCCCCCAGCTTTGCACGTATTTTTTCTGTCCTGCCCATTCCTATTTCAGCTGACAGATTATTTTAGGCTTAGGTATTAAATCAGAAAATCGATGAGTCCCATTTCGGATGAAGATTTTTTTTCAACTAAATTTGGACATATGCAAGAAATATGAGCTAAAAACAGAGCAAGAAGTCTGCCAGCCGTTTTTAAATTAAATTGTCACCTCGAATAAGAATACTGTCTAAGGCGTATTTTTAGTCTAATAAATTTGCTAAATAATGAACCCTAAATCAAAGTGATAAAGGTCGTTATACCAATAGTGCAATTACAAACCCAATCTGTTCGAATGGGTATGTGCCGTGCTACCAATAAATACCACGTCTTTAGTACACATAACACGTAGCTACCATAAATGTTATGCATAAAATTAATATTTAAAACTTATTGTGCTGTATTTATATCTACACCTAACCTATTTGAAATAGTCAGACGCATAATAAATTCATTAATGCCGTTTCATTTACTGCTTGGCTGCTGAATTACAAATGTTTGTCTTAACTACAGCATTGCAATAGTCAATTTTATCTTAACGGAGTCATAACAAGATCATCAAAGAAAACATTTAGGTGATAGGTTTTATTTTTGTTTATAACATTCGCCAGACTCGAATCTGTGATTGCTATTTGTAAATTAAATCAATTGATACTGCGAAATCGTAGGCCTTACTTACAAATGCACGTCTGTCAATATTATTTTCTAATGAGCTTTTCGTAATATTCATAAATAATAATAAAAAATACACATATTTTTTTTTTTAGGAAAACAAGTATGTAGGTACATACAATAAGTTGTCCTTTGGACATGAACCGTTGATTGTCAAATTTTTCCGACGCTTCCGCGGTTAGTATTGAGCCATTTTTTCCCAGCGCTTTTTTGACAAAACCACAACATGGGAGATTGGAAAATTTAATTTTACATTGCAAATTCGAGAGCCGAAAAATAGTAAAAATACTTGAAGCATTTTCTATGAATAGAATCCAAACGTGCAAAAATGTTTTACTCTCAGTGAACGTCCAGTGACATTACAAAGGGGACACCTATTACTAGCAATGAACATCGTACGCCTGATGAAGAGGCTCTTAGTTAATATATTTATTTGAGATGTGGTAACATGTCGACAAGTTAGTACTGACTAAATATATTTAGTCAAAAACTTTAAGCATCATTAAGCATAATCAACCTTAAGCACATAATAGCTTATGTAACAATATAATAGCAGAAAATAATACAGCAGATGACTGAAGGAATATGAAGAGTTATTCTTGTGAAGATTATGTAAACTCGTGCAGACTTGGAAGTATAATGTTCAAATTGTTAACAGTTGGAGATTTGGTTGCATTAATACTGGTCTGCTTCCCGAACGAATTATTTAGTATTGTGTTATGTATTAATTAAATCCTCACTGAATCCTGTTAATCGAATCAACACAGCAGTGAACATTTGAAACTGAATAATCTTTCTGGATTTGATTATATAAACGTTTAATCTTTACAGGCTTGCTTTTGATGCCGCAGCATTCAAATCACACTCCACTGCACGCGATCCTGTGTGCAAGCAATCACCAACAGATCTCTTTGATAACGCGTCCGTATTTGGTTTCACTGCATCCTATTACATACGAATGATCTGTAAACTAGCCATGGTTTAAGCTAAAAGTTTAATCTCATATATTATCACAATGGTAAGGAAAGGTTTTAAATCTATATTTAATTAAAACTATTTTAAATCTATAGGCCAGCAGTGTATTCTCAATTTTTAACAGATCTTTATATTGATACTACTATGGTTTTATATGCTCGTTTTGTATGTCAATACAGAAAGCTTTCTCTTTCTTATAATTGAATCTATTTAAAAATATTATTTTAAGCTATATTCTATTAAATAAACACTGTAACTCTAAGCAAGTTATACGTATCATTTGTTTCAATTCCGAACATCACAGTGGCTCGTCTACTGCATATTTCAATTGTAACGTGAAATGTATTCCTATTTATGTACCAAAACATACTGTCATCTTAAGTATAGAGATGCGTTTAACAGACGCGTGGATTTACAATCTGCAAGCTCGTTTTCAAATTTAATCCACGTTAGAATTAACCTTATTTCTTCAACCGTAAGGTCTTCCGGAGAAGATTTCATAGATTTTGAAGAGCAAACGCTTTCTGGCAAGTCGGTTTCGCGTGTTTCATTAGACGCAATTAATTCCAAGAGGTAGATGAGGATGTAATCAGCATGTCTGTGTTCTGGAATGGCAAACGCCTTATTGCAAGGGATTAGAGTTTAAATTCTGTTGATGTTTCCGGAGTTTAAATTCTGCAATAATGTTATGTTTCGTATTTATATGAAATTCACTGATGATCAATCTATATATCACGAATTTTACCATCGTGAAATAACTGCATCGGTTTTCCATTGAGTGAGTGACTGATGCCAGAGCTCGTTTCCTTATCTCTTCTTAATCCTTTACTTTAATAAAAATATGAATAATCACCGTTTATTTTCTCGTAAAATAAGTAATGCGGCAACAAGAAATAGTACAAATAAATATGACCCACATACATTTATTTTTACGACATATTTGACTGAACTGAGAGATTTGTAACTGTTGGCAACTTGGTAGAATTCCTTCTAACGATTAAGTATATCCAACTTTTCATAAAGAGGAATATGCAAAATGAGCTAAACACAACAATGTACGGCTCACCAACGCGTCCCAGAACTTAAGTCTTAAGTCCCTTCAAACGAGAGAGCTCTTTGATCTGCGAAAACAAACGTTTCTTGTTAAATAACTGCGGGGCTTTCGTTTGTGATGTGCGAATTTAATCCTTATGTCTTAGCAGTAAGGCAATCCGTGTTCTCGAATAATTTGGGTTCGCCTTGTACCTACACGATAACGTAATCATTTGCTTAAGTTTATCTCGCATTTTCTTTTTGGCAAAAGAAGTTTTATGGAAGTTTTTATCGTCCTATATTCGTTCAGACCCTCGATTTTCGACGCGATAAATTAGCGATACTACTCTTATCTCTTACTTCGTTTATTTAAAACGAGCTTTGCACTTACTGTTTTGTCTCTGCTAGAACAGCTAGCGTTATTTTTGTGTCCCTTAGTCTAATTATATTAATGTTTAAGGTTTTATTAATATTATAAGGCAGACACCACTTATCTTAAATATTATTTCTTACCTTTTACCTTTATATTCTTCAAGAGAATTTATGTTCATTCCGCAATAAAATATTATTTTTTTCATAATATAATAATTTTTATAAATGTTCATGGTCGCATGTTTTCAAAATTAGCTTTAAATCCACTGTTATGTAAATAGATAGAAGACACATATGGTGTGCACTTATGAAATTGTAATATTAAATATTTAGGCAATAGATATTTTGAAATATGTAATCAGATATTGGAGATAAACTATATGATTTACAGGTTTTACATAAAAATCAGAATCACCCATCATTCTTTTTTTGGTATTGGTAGGCTACTTATATTGGTATTGAAAAACTGGAAAACCGGAAAATTGTACGACAGCCCCTACTTTATAGCGACGACATGTGTGCTGTCTAACTGCTAATTCGAAGTTATGGGAATATGGATTATACTTTTTTTGTGTGAATCGGCAGGGCAGGTAGATACTTGACGATAGGTGGTACTATTAATTCACCGTGGTCTTCTATAAGGGGTCGGTTACTAGCGGTAGACACCCGCAGTTTATGACTGCGGAACACAATGTTATACGTTCCACCAACAGTTCAGTCACTTGTATAGTTAGTCACTAAAACCATTAGGGTTCTACTAGTAGTATTGAAGCTACTATTACTTTAGTCTGCGTTCATTCAACTGTTCACATATTTATCTTTTGCCTATATACGACTAAACATCAACTCTAAACAACAAACGTGAATAAGCCTATTTTTTATTATGATCCACATAGTGGTAGGAGGCTACTGTTTCTTAGCAACACAAGCAATAACAGAGGGGTAGCAAATGCGCTTAATAGTATGAAGAGTAAGGAACTTGACCCTTATTTATGCACCGAAGTACTAAAGTGTAAGTTCCGTTTCACTATACATTACATTAGTTAGTGGCAAGGCACACTGCGTTTTCGCAGTCATTTGGGCGGCTCGTTTGGCAGCAATAACCACCACCTTAGAGAAAACCACCATAAATAACACATTTTATGCACATTTTCTAATGCAGCACCTGTTTTATATGCTATAGGCGACGGTAGCCATCTACTGATAGTTGTGGACCGTCAGCATTAACATTAAAAAAAAACATAAACACACACACACACAAAAATAGTATTTTTTTAAACAAAATAAAATAAACTGAGATAAATTAGAGTAACTGTCCTCAGATGAGTTATGGATAACTCAATATATAGAGATACTACGCAATGCAAGCCACAGAATATATAAGGATGCGTGCTCCGTTCTGAATACCACAGAGTATGATTAGGAAGGCGACCACAGCAAGCTACTGTGCAACTACAGGTTTCACAACAATTCCGAACTTAAACTCCAGAGAGAGTTTCCAATGACAATTTGCAGATTCAAATAACAATATCAGACTCATTAAGATAATATCCTAAAAACTATTTTTAATTTTATTATTTCGATAGTTACCGTTATCTAACGTCATCAAGTCCGTGGCTCTATTCATAAACATTTTCTCTAAACCACACTCAAGCCATAAACAAATTTGTCTTCTTCTACTTTGAAAAAATCTTTAAAGATAAATAAATAATCATCGTTCACAAAGATGACCATGCAAACAAATTCCATTTCTCATATCGGTAATGTCACTTATGGTTAGTTGCATCGTATGCCAATATCTTGACTACGACACCCTGTTTAAAAAAATACTGCTTCGTAAACCCATTCAAAATCACTCAAAGCGTAGTTATAGAAATATTTTTTTAATAAATACTGGCATACAACATTTCACGAAGTAACTGTAACACGTCAGAAACTTATTATTGTTAGCGATTAAGAACAATACACGAGTGATTCTCGTTCCAAGTGGGGCATGGAAACCTTCAAAGACGTCTCCCATTAAACGAATGACATATTGATTTCGGTAACAATAACGGGAACCGTGATATTTGAGTGCTAGTTCGATAATAAATTGAATCAGTATGCGAACGCTGCCAAGATCTAATTATATTACTCTTTGTTGTTCACCTAATGGTATACACGGGTATCGTGTGCTCTATAATAAACCTGTCGGAATAACGGGACAGTATGAAAATGACATACGGTATAATCAATAATATTTAATAGGATTACGAGTTGAGACTGTACTTTAATTGTTTAAAGTGTGTTAAACTAGATGTTTTCAGTAACATACAGATACAGATAGCTCTCATAATCGTAGTTTACTAAAGGTTCAACGATTTCACTGTTAACTTTATTATTATGTGAATGTATTTTTCTGTAAAGGATACATTATAATAATTCAAATGTAAGTCGGGTCTCATTTATATGTATTTTTAATCAAATGAAAATTGCAATTGCGAGAGCTAGGCTTGTATTTATTGCAACAACATAGACGAGCCCTGCCAACGTAATTATTATTAGAATCGGGAAGTCTGGTACTTACTACGTACAAGTGCATTAACGAACTAATGTTACTTTATTGTTTTTGTCATAAATATTTCTAGTATTTGTGATTGTGTCCGAATCAATCACAAACTCTCTATTCTTAATAAATTTATATTAATTAAAAACTTTGCCAAAGTTGTTTTTTGTAACTTGTATTAAGTTCTTATTTGTTATACATAATAATCACCCAAGTTTAACGAGCCATTTCTGAATGCCCTCGTATTGGTTTAAATATCTATAATTATATCATTAGATACCTATCGCTTAATACTCATAAGAGTAATGATGGAAGCCTTTTCTTAAAAATAAGCGAAAGTTCACTGTGGCCTTTCACATTACCACATTAGCTTATAAAAAGTCTATAATATTTATAAAAGCTATATAAATTACTATATACGAAGTAATTCACAGTAAAGTTTTTTTACTAACCTCGTGAAAAATTTATTAAATACGAAATTATAACAAGACTGTCTCCAAATTTAGATCAATTCTTTATTACATCTTTTACAAGATTTATAAAATATTGAAAATTTCCAATGTTATAATATTATAATAACATATTATATATTATATTATTATAATATAAAATAAAGATAGAATGTAGGGACTGTTCAAACGAATCCCCTCTTATAGTTTGTGTACATATTCCAAAAATTTCCGGTCGCTCCTGTTTTACGCTGTATTATTCATTCAATGAAATTACGGAGGCGGTATCGCGGGATCCCATCTCCACCCTTTATATGAAAGTACACAACTCTTTAAGCTCAATGTATATACGCGTAAAGAGTCTTGTTCAGTTGCTACATACAGAGATTTTGTTTTTTCCAACATTAAATGCATTTCGCGTTTATGACCTGTCAAATATTTTAGTTTAACGTGATGAATTAAAACACCAAAAACTTATATTGATGAATTTGAATAATATAAAAGGCTACAGAATATAGTGAAACAGAGTTTTTTTAATGTTAAAAATTGGTAGACAGGCTAATGATCCACTGGATTGCATTGAATAACTGTGATTACTAAAATCAGCAATAAGTGATGCAACTGCGCTTCTGATTCTTTTTGTATAAATATAAAGTTGAGAGATAATGTGTTTTGACCAGGGTTACTGCGGATATTCGCGTCCGCATTCACAAATGCGAAACTTCCGCATCGATTTAGATACCGCAACCGTATTCACTACTGTCTCGTCATTGTAATCCTATTTTAAGTATCTAATAGCATACTTGATGCCAGTAAAATGAAATGAATGCAAGCTTTATGAAATAAACAAATTATATGAAGTTACATAAAATTATATGAGGTCGCCATAGGACTCCAGTGTTCTCAAATTCCAGGAACCATTCTCACTCGGTGGTTTTATAGTATGTATTTATTGTAAAAATATGCTCTACATTGAAAAATCTTAGTATGATTATTTTAGCAAATATTGCTGATATTGAACAAATTTCTGTTTATATCAGACATCTAAATTAAGTAGGTACTGTTATCTTTTCTGCGGTCTGAAGCGCTAATCTGAAGGGTTAAAATTCGTGATAATTTGATGCTATATTTGGACGAGATTTACACTGTTGATGAAGGTCCCATTTTGCTTTAATTTGTTAATTTCTGCTTGGTATTTAGCGTATAGCTAGAACATTTTTAACTAGTTCATTGCAATAAAGATGAATTATATAAGTATATATAATTCATCTTTATTGAATTAAAATCATTAAATTAAAATTTTATTATATAAGTATATATAATAAATATATATATAATAAATATATATATATATATATACAAGAATTAGTTCAGTTCAGTAAACGATTTTGTTTTTTATTTTTCTGTAAGACAAGGTGTCGCGGCACGGAAGGTTCAACAAATACATTTGACACAAAGACACAAAGAAAACAATAAATGTAATTGATATTGTTTTCTTAAGTATAATAAAGTATTTCAGGGTTGACATAAAAACATTAGTCTGGTGCTGTCTTCACAAGTACTCTAAGTTGATTATGTATGTAGTGATCTTATGTTTCAGCAACAAAATTAGCTTAATAATCCTCAAAGTACCAACACAATGAAACTATTTAAAGCAAAGAACAATGCTGTTGTCATATTGGCCAATCGTTACCAGTGCCAGGTGACGCGAATTCTTATTAAACATCTTCGTGAAGCAAGACATTTTATAGCTAAAACCGGGTCCAATTTGCCGTTAAATTGATATAAAATAGAGTTGTAAACATGAGCTCGCGTGTTCGCAATCAATCGCTACCGATCAGACCGTAATCTTCTACTTTGAAACTATCGACCTGCTCGAGAGCCAAATAGGGACAGTTTCCAGAAGACCTCAGTCGATTTGTTTATTCCTCGAAAAACAATTTTGGAAATTCATAATATTTGCTAATGACGTGAGAGCTTAGTTAGAACATTAAATTTATCTTATGAAGTGAGTTAGGCGTTACACTAAAAATATTATAATATATGGAAATCTTTTAATAATTTTGGTATAGACTATAGACATTTTATAGAAGGACATAGACGTTTTTGTCGAAAAACGAAGTTTGTATTGGGAAAAGCTCTGAGAATAAAATAGGCTGGTTGAAGTTGAGGCTTATCTGAAAATCTGGCTATATCTGAAACTAAACAAATTTTAAAACTTTCTCAAATTCTTTGAAATTCTTCGTGATCGATAAATGTTACTTTTCGACCTTGAATCGTACTGGCAAATAAATGTTTTTGATTTTAATTTGACAAACATATCAGGTTTATCAACTTTGTAAATATTACAAATGTACACCGCAGCTAGACACAGCAAAGCCCTCAACGAAGTAAGAAGGTATGGACTTATACTCCACCACATCAACTCTCCGTAGATAACTAGTGCCTCACACCACGCGGGTTTTCTTATTTCTTATTATTGTCCACTATTATAGGAGCTGACTAATTTTGTCAAATGAAATTGATTATTCTCAGAGATGCAGGCCTTAAAGTATTAAATCTATATTGTTTAATGCAGATATAAGAGTATCATTATCACAATTAGTTCATCTAATTTTGTGCTTACAAAGTAAACCAATATTGAAAAATATTTCAACCAAAAGTATCCAAGCGTGAAATCGTGAGATACGAGAATCCCAAGTTGGATCATTAAATTCTATCCCTTAGGGACACTCAAGATCCATTCCTTGATACGATGCCATAATTTCAATAAAAGTCTATTGCTGGCATTTCACGTCCATTACGACGTATTCGAGTCGTCAGCTTGGCTTATCGAAGGTCCGAATGTGCATCGAGCATTTCAACAGAAAATACCTTTGAAGAAAAAAGTTGCCAAGACTTGAAGCAATTTATGTCATAAAGAAATGGAGTCAGTGAATTTTTAAAGCTAATGTTTTTTATTTTCTTATTTAAAATGTCTTTTAAAATTTGTTTTATATAACATTTACATTGCTAACGTATCAGAGAACAAATTATATGCGAATTATTTTATCTCTCATTATATAGGCATTATTATTAGAACATTCACATCGTATCCAATATATGGTACATGTAAATAGCTTCAAGCGACATTGAAAATGTATAAGAACATTTTAATAAAATAAAGGTTTTTCATAACTAGATAAAAAATTTAAAAGTGTTTTAATTCCTCAACGGATTAAAACATTATTCAAGTGTTTTTATGTTTACCTTCTTTTCTCATTATATGACATTGACATAAATCAATTAATACAGTTAATATCAAACAAAAATCAAAGTCTTATAAATTATACTTAGAACGATATGCGTATATTGAACTCTTTATATTTCAAGTTAGAGTAATTATTTATAACTTGTACCGTACCACGGAATGAATTCGAAAACTTTGGAGCCATCTTTTGACGCGCTAGCGAAGTTTTATTGTTACAAAATGGTAATTTCTTTTAATGGTTCGAATGTTTTGCGATTTAATAACAAACTTCGTGTACTTATTACGTTTTGTTTCTGTGGAACATTGCAACCTCCATTTTCATGGTAATTACAAGTTTTAAACTTTATGAATTAGCTCTCTATGATTAGCTACAAACTTGTAAAAGTGTATCACGATGACATACTTTTACAAATGTCTCTGGATACTGGATCTGTTTAGTTTTTCTGCAATACACGGTATTAAAAAAAAACGTTCACCATAACCTCTGTTATGGAAGAGAGTTACACAATATCATAATATCTTGGTTGTTTGCTGTGTTGACATATTGTTCCTGCTTTGTGTACTTTTTTGACTTTTTACTGGAAAATACGTTCAATTAAAAAGGGAGACACTTCATTGATTAATTGTCGTTGTTTTATAATCTAATAACAATTTCATTAGGATTATCGGGATTTTAGAAATTGTTAGTTAAAACAAAACACACTTAAAGTTTATAAAAGCAATGAGAAAAGTCCGAAAATCTCATTATAGGTTTGCGGAATTAAGCTGCCAAAGATTACTAAAGTAGTTACTTCGAAATAGAGGATTATGGCGCGAAAACAAAACCAAAGTTGGAGGCTTTCGCAGGTTAGGTAGAAAGTAAAACGGCCTTGCGTTAATGGACTTCCAAAGTCTTTCGGAGTTTTTAATCTTTGACTCTAGTGGGAGAAATTAAATAGATATCAATTTCTTAAATCAATGGTGATGGAAAATAAATAATTCAACTGATGTAACGTGACACGTGACAGGAAACTAACAAGATGTGTGGGTGGAGTTTTCTGGCAGGTACAAAGGTTTCAACCTTCAACTCTTACTTCATTAGATTACGAATTAGACGTGTTGGTATGCCGTTGTCCACTTTTAGGTTTTGTTACCAACATACGACAAATGAAGCGAGTGTTGGCGTCACTTCAATCATTTACGTTTCGGGTTATTCTGTTGCTGAGTCATATATAAGAATAATCTTTTCAATTTTTGGCTGTCCTTTGAGGCTTATTTTTTTTTTAAATGGAATAATTTTAATTATTTCCAAACTCCACACGTATGTCAATATAATATTAATAGGCACATATAATCTTAATTCTACAGACATAGCAAAGTAATTTCATAATGTATTATTCAATATTCAATATTGATTAAATTGAGGAATGCTTATTTATTTATATTAAAAATTAGCAGTAGCTTTCTTGAGATTAAGTCCAAAAAGATTTTATGGAAAAAGTGCGTAGATGGAAGCATAAAGAAAAACTAGTGACTTCCTATCCGCAAATGACCTTATATACTGAGTCCAATGAACTCAGTCATTCAGTCGCTCAAAGAACACTGTCTTGCATACACGTGATACGTTAAAAATATGGATAAAGTTTTTGTGTAAAAAAATTAAATACATTCGTCGACTCACTCTATTATTTTACACGTACCTATTCGATATTGGAATTGTAGTGGACGATGAGTATTTAGAAATGTATTTTTATATAGTCTATTTGTCGATTATATTATGTAAGAACGTACCGCATCTTTTTTTTTTCTTCCATCTCCGGAAAAGAACTAATATTTTAGCAAGCTTTTCTAAATTTTGTGTTTTCAAAGCTTACACTGATTTGATAGCAGAATATCTCTGCCGAACTCAATCCTAAACATTTGGGCTAATGTTGTTTGTCACTCACTGTTATTAGTTAACGTAATAGCTGTACATTGTTAATCTAGAATACCGATTCTCTCACAAATGTAGGTTGTTGCTTACAATGTTGTGGACAGTTAAATTTAATTGCTTGCGGAAAGTATAATTTCTTAGCGATAATTGTTAATCAATACTCATTATGAATACTTTGTTGTTGATGCTACAGGGATAAAAACACTTACACGATTTTCGTAATGTATTTAGTTGGAAGGCAAACGAATTCGATATATTTGTAAAATACTATCATTTGAAAACTAAAATTTATTTGAATTGGATTTTTAGATTGTACAAGATTACAAGTTATGTTTCTGTTTACATACTCCGAAATACAGATATCAAAAACAACCAGAATCAATATAGATTTTGGTCGAAAGCGGTAGACGGATCGATACTCGAAAACAACACATGACGCAATTTGAATATCTAAGAGCCTAAGGGCCTCGTTCATTAACTACAAAGTTACAAAGTAAAGTGTTGATTAGTTACTTTTAGAAATAATTTTATGTTTATTTAAATTATGCACTCGGTTTACTGCATCCTTCGATAGGCGAATTTTTTTATTATTTTATATTTAATGTTTGGGACTTTTACCGTACAAACAATGGTATATCATCTCCATCATTCCCGCGGTGAGCGGTGACTTTAAATGGCGGTTAGCCTACTTGACACTTTACTCAGAGATGGTGAAAGAGGCTCTAAGACAAATTGTTAATTCAAAAGGTTAGCGACAACTTTTAATATATTAATAGGATGGAGATAACCCCTGAGGACGATTGCTTTAAAGTTAGGTACAATTGGCTGTTTCTCCGAACTGACGTCAATCAATATAGCGAGTCCTCAGGGATATGTGTAGGGTTCTGATTTCAGCGAAAAATCATCCTTGTCGCAATGAATTCTTCTACTAACTTTTGCCCGCAAGTTCGTCCACAAATGTTAATAAAATTTAGACTTAGTATAATAATGTGATGTTTAAATTATATTAGTATATAAAGTTACATCATAATCCATTTGTTTTAAAGTTGACATTTGTTCGGCATCCAAGACGAAAAACCTATATAACCTATAGGTTTTTGCAAAACCTAACTTACACAAAGTCTTCTTCTATTCTTAAAACAATATAATGTGTTTTAAGTTTAACTAGGAAAACATAAATATTACTATTTCTTTGAAAATTACAAATAAATATGGAATTCTTTGACACGAACTTTTTTTATTAACACATTTAATGTGAATAGAAATTACGCCAGTAATCTCCCTTACTTGTCCACTGAATTCGTTTAGCTTCATGCATAAATACAAACTTCTAAATACGTCAAAAATGCTACAATTTTGTTTTAAGTAGATCTTAGACCTTGCCTACAACATATTTTAACATAAACATGTTTATCAATATAATTATTAATATATTTTTACAGCTCGCTTCCACTTTGCCTC
Organism: Synanthedon myopaeformis; assembly: GCA_944738685.1. Taxonomy (NCBI): domain Eukaryota; kingdom Metazoa; phylum Arthropoda; class Insecta; order Lepidoptera; family Sesiidae; genus Synanthedon; species Synanthedon myopaeformis. The sequence continues at coordinate 11,236,186 of OX122915.1, forward strand.
TATCTTTATCAACCTGTATACAGTATATACACATTTAACAGTTTCGAGAAGCGAAGTTAGTATAACAGGTACAAACACTTGTAGGTATACTATTTAGGTACAGTCACGAACGTAAATTATTCTATGTTTACTGTTTAGTTTAGATTTCATAATTAAAGCATACTCATGTTTAAGGGTTTATTCCTATCATCGAGCTCTACCCGATGCTCTTGTCTTTATTAAAAATTTAGCATAAAGTGCATCATCAGCCTGGGCTTTATTGTGTCTGTTCTGTAGTATAATCAATTAAACTGTCGTCCACCCTTAATTAGTCTCATCTAAATTACCTCTATTATCAAAACCACTATCTACTTTGTCTATCGCATTTGATTTGACCACGCGACTGTATCCTGTGTCCTTGTACCTTAAGATTAGTTAGGTACAGTTAACAACACAACTCGAGTCACCTGTCTGACTTTCAGACGTTTGATCCATCTGAAACCTATTAAATTACAAATTAGTCTGATCAACTTAGATATTCATGAGGAACTAGAACAATTTTAATAAGAATTTTAATGGCTTGAATGTTTTTGACTATTCCTCTTATTTCATTTTTTCTAATACTCATTAGAGGTTTAGTGGTAATATATTTTTAATTTTTTTTATTATTTTTCCCTTACTCACAGTCGTAAACAAAACAATCGTCGGCTCTAAAGCAAAGAGTTTTTGATATAAAATTAATCTACTTTTTTAGTATCTGTTTACAAATTTTGAGTTATCGTTTTACTGAGACTTTTAAGCTCATATATGTCTTTAATTGATTTTCATAAAATTGTTAGTTTGCTCTGACGGGCAGTCCGTCTGGCGGCAGCACGGTGGTAAGGGGGTGGCACTTACCACCGTGAAATAACAGCATGTGTGCTGTTGTGTTTCGGTGAGTTAGTAAGGGAAGCCAGAGTTCATTACCAGATCGCTTGTTACCTTGTGGAGGCGACGATAGCCACCTAAAATCAAGTGGATGGTCAGCCTGTCTGAAGACATAAAATAAAAAAAAATCCACGTTCAAACGCGCTCATACTAGAACTTAGTAACAAGTGCCTTGCAAATGCTCTAAATCCGTTAAGCGTCTGTCGCCAGTGTTCAATGCAATGGCGTAATTAATTTAGTTCAACTTAGTGTTATTATAAAGCCTTATTAAAGTCAGTATGAATGTAATGATCTACACTACACGCTCGTGGTATATCTGTTATTCGTAAAATAATCTTACATGCTTATCTATTTATTTTTCTATAAAAGCTCCGTGAAAAACTACTGATAAAACAATTATCGTTTCAAATTATGTGAAATGCCAAATACACTGCGAGTGCTTATAATAAAGTCCATGTTTAAGTCTTAAATTTTCTCAAAAGAAACTGTTAACAACTAAAGTAATAATGAATTTAAAATAGATAAAACGCGCTCCGCTCCACAGACATATACTTCGAGAACAACTTCAATGTTTCCTTTTTTTTTCTCATTTCAAACTTTCAAACACTCGAAAAGAATGTTCGGAAAGAATCAGCTACTCTTATTGGTTTCGAATGAAAGTTTAAAAATTTCGCACAGTTATTTAGGACTGGAAGTAGGTAGGTACATCTTTTTATAATAATCGCTACAGGTACATTTTTTTAAGCTTTGTAAAATATTTAATATGTTCGTTATAATGGTAACATTGTTGAATAGCTGATAGAAATGTTTTTTTAAAGGCTTTGTATTTTCCTTACGACAGGCGGGACGGGTTTGCTAAATTGCATTTAAACCTTCGCCAACATTGGAATTTCTTTGAGTTATGTATGTCGTGAAGTTGATTTATGTTTTCATATTAATCTTCAAGTATTTTTAAAAATAGTTTTTAAAAAAAGGGAAATCTGAATGAAGCGTTAAGTCCTATTGAACTATTCGTTTCTGTTGAGTTCGCATACTACAAGAACACAACTACATTACTATTCTCTTGCTACATCCAGTTGCAGAGTTAAATCAAACATTGCATATGTAGAGCCTTAGAGTATAGCCCATAGGTAATCTACGGCAATACAGCACCCCAGGGATACTCTCAACACAGCTCTACAACGAACTATTCTATTTATAAAGCACGGATGAATTTCTCTAAAGGCTAGAGTACAAGATATGCTATGGCATATTCCAAGTATACACATAAGTAATCTTCCAAGACCAGTATTCAATTCTGTGTGCATGTATAGTTAGATTAGGATTTTTAAGGATACGTTTGACCGTAAAAGTGACGGTGGTAGTATTTAAAATCAATCCAACATGCCTAAACTCATATGCATACGTGGTGTTGAAAGTGCAGCGCTTAAAACGAAAAAACTTACTCTGCCTTTCTTCGCCTTGGGACTCCTAAGTTGAAGGTTTGACCCGCCGCCGGTGGAGATCAACGAACTGCGGATTGTATATATATGTAAGATCCGAACTCATATTTCACTTTTATTATGATAAAGTTAAATTGTGATAAACGTTTATTATCCAAACTAACGAATTCATGCGGATAAATTGAAATACACATGGAAAGATAAACCGCTTTCAAATTTTTGTTCGTTTATTTATATTTTGTTTGTTCATAAAACAGTCATTATTCTTATTACTTTGGCTTTTTGGGATTAAGGGATCGCTATAAAACTGAATAAATTAATTATGCTAAAATTTTATGTTAATCTGACGATCGCACGCAAAGTCCAATGTAAACAAACAAACGATTCTTTCCGGTCAATATAATTTTTACACTCCTCCAAGTACCAGGCGTCCATAAAACGTAAGAGCTGACTCATTCATCAATTTTTATTATGCACTCCCGTGTTTAAGGTCGAAACACAGTTTTTTTTTTAACTATAGATATCTGACTATAATAACACTAAACAGTTTCACCGTGAACTGCATTTTTTGTATTCACATTATTATAGATTTTAAATTTAAGCCAATAGAAATCTAGGTCAAAAACAAACGCATTGCATTCGTCAGCTATTCAATTTTCCTTGATCAGTATTACTAGATTCCTGGGCACGTAGCCAGACTTCGATCAGGTTCATACTCGAAGCCCTAATAAACAAGAAATCTTATCTTCGAATAAAAAAATTCTCCGCTTCCTTGGCTGTACAGCGAAAGTTATCCATAAATGTTTAAAAGCGAGCTTAATCACGTAAGTTATTGGTGTAGAATTTTGGGTAATACTCGCAAAGTTTCGTGAGGTTGATAGGTGTGTTCAAAATGTTTCAATAGTTGTAGCAGCGTTGAATGCTCTGTAACATGCGATGGGCAGACAATTCAGGAGTTAAGAATGACGGATTGAAATGTGTGTGCACTGAAATTTTTTAGTATATAATCCACACTTGATATTGATACATCGCTTCAGGCTAAGCTTTATGATACTTGTTATTTGTAAACATATGAAATCAAATTTTAATTTAAAAACTTTAAGAAGCAGTCACATTATTTTTTTATAAATTGTAAAGCAATAATCGGTTTTGATTAGAGTGTAAACAGCTTTGGTGGAATAGGTTCAATTCTTAGAAAGTCGCACATGATATATTTGAAAAAAAAAAAAAAAATTGAAATTTTAATCGAATCTGTGGTAGCTCTCCAAATTGACACGTCGACAATTTCAACCCATTTTTAAAAAAAAGATACTGGCACTGGAACTGTCAACTCGTGTATTTCACTTTTGTAATATGTACGACTGTACGTACACTAATTTTTGGGTAGGTATGTTATATAAAATATAATTGTATATTGTACTTATACGTAAATTCATTTGGGTTTCATTTTTATGTCGCTACGCCCCACAAATCCGTTATGTACTCGTATGTAGTATGTATTGCATTTTCGTTTTGGCCACATTATATATAAATAACTAGTTGAACCCAGCCACGCTTCGCTGTGGCTTAGTCAGCAACGTTCCATGGTTGCCATAACAACGGTCAACGTATGAAAATTATGGTTTTTTTTTTATAAATAATCGGTATCCGTTGGAATTTTGGGATAAAAAGTATATAAAAGATCATTCCTCTATTTAAATGCAATGTTGTGTAAAAATATTCACTTGAAATTTTTAGTCTTGAAATTTAAAATTTGGACCGTCGGCTAGTTTTCGTGTTTTTGAGCAATACACAAACCAACAACATTTTTTTATATATATATAGATAATGCAACAAAACATTTTAGTATTTCTTCATTACGGACTTAATGTTAAGACATATAGTAAGCAGCTGTAAGCGTAATTTAAATGTTAAGTAATTTGTATTGTGAGTTTCACAAATGCAAGTTGCTTAAATAATCTTCAGAGATTTCCATCAAGGCTTACATGACTTATTGTGTACAAAAGATGCCGCATCCGACCTTTTTCCTATGTCATGTAACCCGCCCGCCCTACCAGTTACCAACGCGACTCCGCAACTGACGCACGCCGCGTCACGACGTCGTATCGACCGCGTCACGTCTACGACTCGTGTTTGTTTGCTTGACGTGTTAACGGTGAGTTTCGTCTTTTGTTCAGTAACAGGTAAGCCTAAAGTGTTTTTGTGAATCATAATAACCTTGGATGGTGAACGACCTCTAAGTTTCGGATGGGAGTTTGTTATAATAATTAATCACTGCCAGAGTAACTTTTGTGGTTATCATTTAGCGTGTTGTGATTCAAAACAACTAAGTACGAGGTAACTTGAACCTTATTTTAAAAGAAGCAGTAATGTAAATGTTAGTAATGACAAAAAATAATAACAATTTATTTGTTGGTCAAAGTGACTCAGTATTGAGTTCTCAACAAGAAATAACCGGGTGTAAGGGTACTTAACAGTCAGATGACATGACAGAGTTAACTTTGTTAGGTCAAGAAGTATAAAGTACACTTATACTTATTATAACAGTCATTCGTTACAATGTCAACATATATAAATATTTATACTCATAGTTCAACATGAAGCAGAGTTTCTAGACACGTACATTCAAAGTGTCTAACTTAAACATCACTTTTTTGAGGATGTTCAATATCTTTAAAAATATTAATATTAAATCCAAATTAAATACATATATCATAATATTGAAATTCACAAATTCCAATATTTGAATTACACATTAAATTTAATTTAATTGTACGTATTTGACAAAATTATGGATTATAAATTAAGTACTTCGCGAATTCCCTAGATGTTACTAGACAGCTGTCTTTGTAGTACTTTAACACGGAATTTTCTTCAGAGGTCGCTTTGTTTACTGGGAATAGACCCGTAAAACAAGGAAAGTTCTTCAAATGATCAAATCAAACCAAATATAAACTCATGTAAATGTCAGATTGAGATTAGAGGTTGTATTCGCGACTGCTATTGATATCACTTTTTTCTACTTTAGTGTGTATTGGATAGATTGTGTTCATTATAATACGTGAACACCGGAGCCATAACTCGTGACGTCATTTTTAGACCAGGATAAAGTAGGATGCATTCGCGATATGGTAAATCTACAGAATGCTAAATAGACATCCTTCACGATTGATGTTTACAAATGAATTGGATACTAGACTAGATTAAAATGAAAACATATAGGTACGTTTGTGTATTATCCTTTAATGAAATAAATATTAAAATACGTACAAATATTCAGAGTAATTCAACCGTAAATTGTTTACCGTGAGGCGGAAAATGGAATGCGATATTCCCGGAGAAACGTATATAATCAGGATTGTAGTTGGTGTTAGTTTATTCATTGTCACGTTCGAAGATTAACGATCTATTCCGTTTCTCTTAGAGCGAGGAAAAATGTATGTTTGTTGAGAATCAGGATTTGTCTGATCTAAATTTGAAGTTGCTTCTTTTATTTTAAGCTGAATGGGCACTTCTAATTGTAATATTATAGGTATAGGTGACGGTATCTTGTCTGTCAACTTTTAGTTAAAATAATATGTTTTTTTTTATCTAAAGGTTTCACAGACAAACTGTCGGTCCACTCGGTAGTAGATGGCTACCGTTACCTATGTTCAACACAGGCAACGCAACAAGCGCGATTTAAATGCCACTTTGCTAACTTTAGTAGGATTAAGGGTAAGGAATAAAGAACTGATATGGAAATGGGCTCTAGCATCATTTACTAACGCATCGAAACACAGAAGCACACATGCTGTTATTACACGGTGGTCTTCTGTAGAGTGGTTGGGCACTGCCGCCAGACGGGATGCGATACGCAGTGTGTCCTGCCACTACTTGCCAGTACCAGAGCAGACCCAGAAAAACCCAACTTTGAAAAGTTCGGTTCCAAAGTTTGCCCTGCCGGGAATCGTGCCTTAACCACTCCTTAACAACCTTAAGGTTAAAGCAAGCACTTTAACCACTCGACCATGATGGTGTCGTCGAAATTGTTAAATTCTTACCATTGCGTTCAGCAATTTTTGAAACAAATAATATAAATCCCAGAAAGTATTTGTCTCCAAGAAAATCGTTTATACTTTTAAAATACGTTTCACGTCGTATTTTGTTAGTTTTCCTTGTCTCTTCTCCTGATATACACACAGACGTGATTGAAGGAGTCGACATAGATCTTATATTAAAACTAGATATATATTTTCTTTTCATGTAAAGGTCGGCATGCAGGCTGACGGTCAACTTAACGTTAAGTCACCGTCGCCTATAAAAGAAACAGCAAGTGTACTGTCGATGATAAATTATAAAGGCAATTAAGAAAGCTACAAAGTGCTCCTTTACAGAGTGTACACGCAGTTCGAGTACCATTAATAGGTAGAGTCATTATTAAATAAATTGATCGTGATCTCCATGACTTAGACCACCCGTTAGGAGTGTACGATTGATAAAAAAGAAGAAATGATAATTGGTAAATAGGCATCCCTTACTCAGTCACAGAAAAAAAAAAAAAAAAAAAAAACAAGGGGGTGGTTACTAACTGAAAACTGGCTTCCAGTTTTCACAACTACAAGGTATTCAATCTACTAAAAATTTGGCTCTCTTGCAACGAATGAATGGCCTTGTGTAAGTAGATAACTTTTTGTTGTTAAAAGGAAAACGTCAACGAAAAATAGGAGTGCGGCAGGCTGAATGATCCAACAACGAATGATTGAATGAAGAAAAGGAAAAAATGAATGAATGAGCAATAACAACACACGAGTGAACTATCGACTCGCACAGGTTTAAAGATAGGAGACATTTTTATTGAATTTTTTTTTCTACCACTAAAATATTACCTTATATTGTTAATGCGTAAATTACGCTTCATTTACGTACGTAAATAGAATTATCCATATGCGATATCCTTGCTTTGTCAATTTATAGCAAACTTCTTGACAATTTGCCAATGATCTAACCAAGCGAGACATTTAATTTTAAAGTGATAATTTTATTGGTTAGGTGTGAGCGTTATAAATGTTCGCCAAAATTAATAATCCTTTTTATTGATTTCCGTATTTTGACACATACTCGTATTAACTTTTCGTATGGTTATAGTGATATATCTTCTTTTATTTCTTTTATAATATTTTACTATACTAAACTTGTGAAATATTATTTTTAACTTTTTTTAAGACTCCAATCCAATCCTTTCAAGTATGTACTATCAAGGTACCACATGGAACTATGTAGCATCAAGCGAACTGCCTTCACCTTGCATGTAACCCTTTATTATATTTTAATAAAGAATATTTTTAAGATTTTTTTGTTACCAATATTTTTAATTTCTAAAAATATGGCTATTTTAAAAAGGCTTATAATATAACTAATATGCATACTTTTATGAGTTATTGACGGGGGCACCCTTATGTTTTTCAAAATATCACCTTTATTAGGTGATGATGCCTCTGTCCAAACGTCAATTGATGACAAATAATTGAGCGAATATAGGTATAACGATTCCAGTGATGTTAGATCTATTCGCAGACGAGTCAAAATGCTCTTGAACGCAGCTTTTTATCGTTACGTTTTTCTCCATTCCCACGCTGTGTCTCGAGATTTGTTCTGTTTTTCCCATAAAAAGTTTTCCCCGTTTCAACATTTGTTTCTTCGTACACAAGGAAAGTGCTCCAATATGCTTCCTTTCACTAAATACTTCTTAGGGTTTTTCTTTCTAAGCCCTGAATAGGTGACGTGCCTTAAATGAGATTATGTTTTCATTAAAAGCTTTAATTAAGAAACGGTGTACATTTTTTAAATGCTTTAAGACGTCTCGTGTACACGTACTTACTTACTTAGAGTTAACTTAATCTTTAAGTCAGTTCGTCTTAAGTCAGCCTCAGTTTAAGTGGATTCTTTAACTGTGCTTTAGCGTTAACTGATGCATCAACTGGATGATAAATCATAAAGGCAAATGGTCGATATGGTTGATAACTCTCACATTTTTATGTTGTTTTAACAGTTGTTTTTATTATTATTTTAAGGTAGACAGACAGGCTGACGGTCCACTTGATGGTAAAGGTGCTACAACGCCACAGGTGTTGCAAGTGCGCTGCCGATTGTAGTAGGATAAAGGATAATTAGCATCCCTTACTTATATACTCACCGAAACACAAAGGCACACATACTGTTATTTCAAGGTGGTCTTATGTAAGGGGATGGTTGCTGTCGCCAAACGGGCTGCCCAAATGACTGCGAAACGCAGTGTGTCTTGCCACTACTTTCCAGATTCAGACCAGAGTCAACTTTGAAAAGTTCATAACCTAAGTTAAGGCAAGCACCCTTAACCACTCACCGAACGGGCTCGTTGTATTTATATTTGCGTAAATGGTAGCTTGGGAATACCCAACCAAGGCCTACATTATAGTACAAATAGTTTTTGAAAAACGATTTGAATTTGAAAATTACGTGGTCCAAAATGTATGAAATAAACATAGCTTTTATTGAAACTGTTTTTCTCGTGCGATTAATTTGAATGCCGACCTGAATTTACCGTAAGTTTTCCCTAAAAACAGACCAAAAAAAAACCATTTAATATCGTTATTATTAAATATTTTAACGATATTAAAATAATAAACAATATCTCTTCGAGCTCAACCCTATCGGACATTCGATACTGCTACGGAAAACAGCAATGTCGTAATGTTTGCCCACCCGAAGGGAAGCATCTTAAGCGTAATGTTTACTTTGACAGCTGTCTTTACCAATTTCGTTTTTATTGGATTTAAATACTGCAGTTTATTCTCGTTAAACGAATGATGGCCCAACTATAAAAATATACTCGTAGACTGATATGAGCTCTGGTATTTCATATTAGGTCTGTATTTCATATTTAAAAAACAATACAAAGTATAAGGTATTTTATTGCATTTTGGAACTAAATTGCAAGTATTTAAAGTTGTATGCAATATAATTATCACTTTTGTGATTAGTGCAATTAATTAAAAATAAAACTGGTATTTAAAAAAAAAATTAAAAATTAATGAAATCGCTATATAGATGTACAAAAATTACTACATTTATTCAATTTAAGATTGAATTTGCTCGAGATAAAAAAAGCAGAAAATCGAAGAACAGCCAATAAACGTCCAAAAATACTTTCTATTTTAGTCAAATCTATTCTCTAAAAGAGTTCACGTCGTGCTACATGTAAGCCTTTTTATAATTGACAGTTTGTTTGGCATGTGTCTTAACGAGACAACTCTTCCGTCCTTAAAAACTGTCAACTGTATTTTAAGTGACTGCTGATTCTAATATACGTATGTCTCTAAAAAATAAAATAAAAATCTAATGCAAGAAGAAAAAAAAGTAATTTTAACATATCTGAATTTAAATTTAAAGAAACGGAAAAATTAACAAAGTCATTAATAATGTACGAAAAGAAAGGTAACAATAACATTAAAAATGAATTATAAGTGTGAAAAATGCCTACAATACAATAAGCAGTCTCCAAGGGAAATAATTTCTTAAGAACAACAATTAAAACGCCTAGGGAGTGGCCGATCCTGCTGTACTTCGGGGAATATTCGCAAAACTATTCGAGTTATTGATACAGTAGATATCGAACGATTTTTATTAAGAATCATACTCGTATTGTAAAACGAATTCAGAAAATTTTAAACAAATTCACTTTTTATGAAACCAAAATAATATTAATCAGGTAAATAAATATCCTACATTAAAATAGAAAACATATAATTACCGTCAGATTTGGAAAAACGGAAACTGAATCTTGATACTGTACTTGACTTATTTCTGTATGCAAGTGTATAGTTATTAACGATTATAAATATTTATTTGTCAGTAACTTACATTAATGTATGTATATAAATGTATACATTTAATATTAACTTTAAAAGTCAAAAGTGATAATCGTGCGATAAGTTTACCACTACTTTTTTCGCACACTTAAACAATACTCCCCCGTAAGACATCTTAATTTGCAAACTTTTGCCTTAAATGGGACATTAAGTTTGAATGTCCTTTCCATCGTGCAAATGGAAACGCTGTTTTATTACATGAACGATGAATTTCGGTACAAGCGCGGCCTTCTGTTCGGATACAATTATATCAGAGGGGAGATAAAGTTTCGTCCCATTCAATATTTTGAGAGCTTGGATCCTCGAGAAAGTTTGTTAAGACATATTTATTTTTCTCTCAAACCGTATTATTAAAAGAAACATGTCCAAAATAAAACTTCAATAAAACCGGTCGAAAGGATTTATGTTAGAAACGAATTGCTATCTCCTCATTCAAAATACACGTGAATAAAAAATTTAAATTTTTTTAAACCTTACTAATAAACTGTGAAAGTGAAACTCTATCTGTCTGTCTGTTAACTTTTTACGCCTTAACTCATTCAACCGATCATAATTAACTTTTGCATAATAAACATTGTTTGAGATACAAAAAAGGACATAGGGTTCGTTCAGAAAAAAAGTACTGTTCCCGAAGGATCATAAAAATGAAAAACCCATCGCCTATCAAAATTAAAACAGCTATAAAGATTAAATAAATAAATTGCTCATATATTTTTTCGCGATCACCAGCTTGCATGAAATAAATAAAATACATAAATAACTTGTCTTTAAAGAGAATAAAATAAATCCTATTTTTAAGGAATTTCTTTATTATGAAATGTAATTAAATAAATGAATAAACCAAAATTGGCGAATCGCCGTTGGAAACTCTATACCTACATAGTTCCAGTTTGTTTGAGGGCTTTACAAAAGTTTCTACACGCGGACTTCTCTTGTTTCCGGTTGATGGTTTCCTGTATCGCGTATTCACCTCGTGTTAGGATGTTAGGCCTGGTTCGTACTGAGACGTTTTATTACATTTGTATAAGAAAAATGTTAGTCCCTATATATGTATATTCATAACCACTGCACAACTTTTAATAAAGTACCTATTAGAAAGTTTGTTTAGCTACTAGATTTTAGGATGTGACACCTAGAAAGCGCATTATAATTAATTGAGCTCATAGTTCGACTCAAACTGTCTTATTCGACAGTCGCATATTCGTATTCGTTTCGCAATCCTTTGGACAGACCTTCTGGCGGCAGTAACCACCCCCTAACGGAAGACTACCATGAAATAACAGCACGTGTGCTGTTGTGTTTCGGTGAGTGAGTAAGGGGAATACCCGAACAGATTATGTCGCCAGCGTACTTGGAACACCTGTGGCGTACATAGGCGTTATAGGCGACGGTAGCCACCTACCATCAAGTGGGCCGTCAGCCTGTCTGTCGACCTTGACATAAAAGAGGCTTTAGTCGAAATTAACGAATACGACAATATATGTTTTTATTGTTTATTTTTTCTGATAAAAAAATTAACTTTTTTTTTTAATTTGCATTATTTTTTTTAGGTCTACTACTTTTCTTCGAAAAACAAATGAACCTGGTCTGCTTACACGTACACTCTGAACTGTAATCGGTATATTCCGACCATAAGATCCGGTATTGATTATACATTAAGGTCCTTGCGCGAGTAGCCAACCGTAATTCAACCTCCAATCCTACAAACTATTATAGAATTTAATTTCATCACTAACTAATGACAATAAAGTTTATTTTTAAATGTAAAGTCTTCATTTTCATTTGATTTATGGAAACTTGATTTATAGCACTGTAGATGGCTATAATATCCACATAAAGAAGTTTTTAGGTGTATGTTTTACGATAAAATACAGCAGGCAGGCAGGTTCGTTTCCACAGGTGGATATCATCGCCTACAAGGACAAGCAAAACCATCTGCAAGAGTGCTGGCAACCTTGCATCTTTACAAAGACTGTGTTAAAAATTAGGAATGAATTTTTCTTAATCTTATTATGTGTTTTTAATTCTCAGTTTCCTTTTACACAATCTACTAATTACAAGTTTTCTTACATCAATTACTTATTCGTCTAGTACTGGCTTTCTAAACAAGCTCCTTGCAAGGACTGGAGCAGGAAACTCGTTTCTAACTTTTCCCTTGAAAACTTCTTTGCTTTTTCGTGATTTAGTTTTCCAAAACTTGCTCCATTCAATTAGAAAAGTTGCGAAAAGTCCACGAAAATGCATAAAAGGTTGAAATTTTTAAGGATTATTGTCATTTATTAGGCAAATATCGCAGCTTGGAGGGAGTAACCTAAGCGTTTCTAATTTTTTAGTCTTTTCTTGTATACTTATTCAATATATTTTAAAAAAAATATTTATATATTATAAAAATATTCAATATATATAAATTATAAAAACAGCAACACATTTAAATCCTAAAATATCAATGTTTAACCGTAAAAGGTTTAAGTATAAGTATTATACTTACGTATTTTTGACCAATATTAAATAAATAAATATTTAAACATAGCGCTTTTATGTAGTATTTTATCTCTATTTCCGCCTTAACGTATGTGATATACCCACGTATGATACCAGTAGAGATCTCTATACAGCAATTTGTGAAGTTTCTCTCTTGAGGACGTTGGCAGCGAACAGAATTCTTTATGTGATACTTTTTTCTGTTTTAAACGAAGCTTATAAAGTACCATTTCAAAATTTCATAATACAAAAGGAAATATAAAAGATATCTGTGAGAATGTTTATGGTTGTCATAATGTTATATATATATATATATGTGTGTGTGTGTGTGTGTGTGTGTGTGTGTGTGTGTGTGTGTGTGTGTGTGTGTGTGTGTGTGTGTGTGTGTGTGTGTGTGTTTGTGTGTGTTTTTTAGATATATATGTGTGTTGACACAGTAATCGCTTAGTGCGAAAAATTTAAAAAGTTTGACCACTTGAACAACGGTTTTCACATTCTGTACTATATTAATATTATAAATACTTCTAATTTTGACATCTATCTATCTATCTATCTATATATCCATATGCAATTAATTGTTACATGTATGACGGAGCATCACTAGCATCACTTTTTTTTGTTGTGTTCGTAATTATCAGAACAAGGATTTTTTTTTGGAAAATCCACAAGAAAAGACGTTATTTTTATATGATATACACAGGGTAAAGACTGTTGAGTTAGCTAGTTTTTTAATAACATAGTAATTCATATTTTTTTATGACATATTTTTTTTATATATATTAACCCTTGACGTCACATTTTCAATACTAAATAATTAACTCTATTTACTTTTTTTTTGGTACGGAGATAGTTTTAGTTTTAATTAAGATAGTATCAAAAGTTTCATGCTGACTAATATTATAAAGCTCTGGAAAAAAAGCTAGCAATTTGAAACCAAAATTTAATTATAAATAATTATAATATCCTAAAAACTAGAGTTTTTTGCAATGCACTAGTCACTCAAGAGTTCTTCATCGCCTCTGTTTTCGTTTTGAAGCAAACACTAACCATAGTTACTTCGCTCCCTCGGGTCTGGATTTGTGGTGGAAAAACTTTGTCCATTAACTTGCCTTCGGTCATCATTCTGTGGTCCGCTTTGTTTACCTGTCTCTGTTAATGTGGAGGGTGGATTTAGATATTCTATTTACACGTATGTATTGTATAGTAACAAAACGTATAGAGAATTATTGTGATTGCTATTTGGCCTACCTATTTACATATAAAACAATGGTTTAACGTGTATTTTGTAAAGTATTACATTTTTTTTTCTAATACATTCATTCATAAACATTAAATTAACTAAACATTATTAGGATTTTATTTTATGTTTGTACATAAAATAAAATCAAGAAAGGTGAAATGAAAATGTTTATTCTCATATTTCTTAACAGAGTAGCGCTATTCGCGTCTGTTATTTATTTTTAGCTTACATCTTCAATTAGAGATTGTTTATTTGTTTCTTAATAAAAATTGTTAACCGTAAGTAAAGATAAATTCAATCTCCAAAAAGAAATACGTGAGTTACAATGTTGACGTTGAATATTATACCTACTTTGTTTACGACTTCATTTGGTAGTTGGATGTACATTAAAATAATAATAATTTATTCATTTGACAGAATACGAAGTCGGGACGAATGGATATCTAGATATCATTCGTCACTGCATGGACACCTCACTATGTTAACTTATTCCCTCAAAACGCATACAAAAAAGATTTGTCTCTAGTTTAGCTTTTAGTAAACTAAATAAACTAGCTTTTTTAGTAATTAAACGACCGATGAACCCGCGGGATACAAATAATTATAAAAAAGTGGCTATATGTTTCTATCTATTACTGCGCTTTTTCTAAATAAACCAACGCATTTTGATATATTATAGTTTAAATTAATGAAAAGAACGATAAATGAGGAAGGTTCGTATAGATATTTTTCAAATCTACGCGAGCTGGGAACAGGTCGCTAGTTATATTATAAAACACTATTAAAATACCTAATAATTTAAACGTAACAGTCATTTACAATGTTCCATATTTCTCTGTACGGATAGCATTAAAATTTTATGTATGTAATTTGTAGTGCAGACTTTAAGAGATTTCTTGTGCTCATCAATCAGAATAACACAATTACACATATATATATGTGTAAGCAAGTTTAATAGAAATTGTATCAAACCAGACGGTGGGATTCATTAGTGTTTACGGTTTGTTCAAATATTTGTCGAGTGTTGTCTCCCCCACGCACAATGTTTGGAGTTTGCCTAACATGACGCAAACACGCTTAATAATAATAATTAATGTATCATTACGTGTTCTTCTTATACACGTTGTAATTATTACATGGCGTGACATTTTATTAAACAAAACCAAATGCGGAAATTGTTGATGATGATGATGCTTTTTTTTTGTTTTTTTTTTTTTTTTTTTACATCTATCGAATGGAAAACAAATGGTAGTGTAGAGAATTTTGATAGTAACTGTATGAAAGGTATAATTAGTCAAACATAATAATACTTACCAAAAAAATACTCTTGTATGTTCATAGATACTTTGTAGGTACGAGTATATGGCGATTGATTGGAAATGTTAAATTACTCCAGTCAGCAAGTTCGTTGAAATTGATGAAAATAATAGATTTCGAATTCAAAAAAGTGTAACTATGCCTCATTACAAAATAACGTCAATGTAACTGACAAGTTCACGTCACTGTCTGCTCAGAAAAAGCGTTCAAGTTTATTTTTTCTGACCATTGGATAAACATTGTGAGTAGGTGAATTTTAAACTTCAAAGATATGTTTTGATATTGAGATTCACTATTCCGTTTACATTCAATTAAAAACAAATTTTGTTTTTATATTCGCAATTGATCAGTCACTGAATCGTTGTGTGCTTTTGAATGTCACGTTTCGTTAACTCTTAAGTCTAAAGATTATTGATTTATTTGGCAAAGATATTTGTTTGTCTTATACTGTAGTACTATGACTTCTTTGACCAAGACATAAATTTTTTTAAAGAAATAATTTAAAAAAATATTAATAATTAAAATTCTATTTGTATATCCTTATATTACAAAGAGGTAAAGTTTGTATGTTTGTATGTACGAGGTAATCCTCGAACTCAGGTGTCAATACAATTTATGTCGTGCGTTATATTGATTTACAATTTTATCAGGCGTTATAGCTTTTATTTTTCAACGCACATGATGTCGGGGGCACCAGCTAGTAATAAATAATGGGTCACATACCTTTTTCTCCTTTATTATATTAGGGTACGCATAATTAATGTCTCACAACTACCACGGCTAATAGACATAGACAATTAAATGCGTGATAGAATGCAGGTCAAAGAACAAAAAGAGTGTGTGCATGTATATGCTTTTATGACACTTTTAACGTTAGAATTGTAGAAGCTTTGCAAAAATATTCTGATGCATAATATCTTTGTAGATGACACAGCTATAATTGACACCAATATTTGGTATACATATAAAAGCCAGATATTGCATGTAGGTATAGTAGTAATTAATTCAGTAGCGAATCGGAAGTTCATCAGAATAATTGACAAAAATAAGAGTTTGTAATATTTTCTTAAATTTATGGTAGCTTAATTACTTGAAAAGTATCAATATGGCGCAGCGCATTAAAGAAAGCATTTTACAGAAAACCTACCAATATTTCACCAATGAATGTACGAAAAATCTATTTGTCACTTCTCCTCATGAAACCGAATCAAAATTTATAATATGTACGTAAAATTAAATTTAGTATAACCTCTCATTAAATCCTATCGCATCGTTACAGTTAATAAGCCATTGTGCGCGGTGACGTCATAACCATGGAGTCACTTTCGTACCTATCTTACATTGCTTTACATTCACCCATCTCATTAACTTATTCTTCCACTTTGAAATACAATTACGGGCGTGTATACGCATCTTTAGGCTCCAATCTCACACGATTCTAGTCCGTATGCAAAAAATGATTAGGAAATGAATTTGCTTGCAAATTTCCGTCAAGTGATTTGGGAACGTCACGTCGTCGGTGCGTAGAAATTTGAAGAGTACCTACAGAATGTCGCGTTCGAGACACGTTTTCAGTGGCTTTGTTTGTTTTTTAATGAAATTGAATGAATTAATTTTTAAAAGGAAACGTGAGGGAATATAAATTGGCATCATAAATTTAATTTGTCATTTAAAAATGTCTGCTCTCGAATTTCTTCGGTAGATGTTTAATCAGAATTGGAATCGCTCTTTAAAATAATCCAGAAGATATTTTACCTATTTGCAAATGTCTAAAATAGTATGGACAGGTTAGAAAAGGGTATTGGAGGGGTGCGTGAAGTTTATTTGTCAATGTTTTTGTGAAGATGTGCCTTCACAAGTACTTTGGAGATCTACAATCAAACACTGGGTTAATGTCACAATGTTGAGGTTTATCGTTTTTTCCATTTATGAAAACCGTATCAAAATCCGTTCTGAGGTTTAAAAGAAGTTAGCAGAGAAACAGATGCGGCCATCAACTTGCTTTATTATAAGATAGATAGCTAGATTAGCTAGCAGTATTACCTACCATTGGTTCAAGTGAGTTATTCCCTATTTAGTTTTTGATAAAAGAGCCATCTGTCAATAATAAGCAATACTTTTAGATTGCCATGGCCAGGGCCCCTAGCCAATTATGTTTTCTACAGACGTTTACGCTAAGAGAAAAGTTTGTGATTGGTTATTGTAACGTCAAAATTTTATTTTAAAACTGTAGACAAGTGTTTAAATTAGCCCCCCTGTTCATATTCGCGTTCTGTATCCTAGGTATATATGTAGTTATGTTATATATATGACAGTTATATAAATTGAATTGAATTTATGAAAATGTAATTTTAAACGTTTATCAGAAATCATTCAAGCAGTACGAAAATGGGGACTCGAATGAAACAATAGGTGACATTCATAACGATTGCTTCGATATTCAATCTACGTCGATAATGTCAAATTTCTTGTTGACGTCAGCGTTTGTTCAAGAGCGACAATTTTTTTTTACATATAATTGAGATTGATGAGATATCATAATACAATGACGCCGTAAACGAATTTCAAATACTTTTTTATATAAGTCAGACTGACCTTCTATTTCAGGGTTTCGCAACCTCTTTCCTAGGGCGGACCCCGATCGCAACTACCTTTCACTACCGATTCCTGACCACTACTAAATTCTACTAATACTAAATTTGGTTAAATTATGTTAAGTAAAAGTAACTAAGAAAGATTTTTTTTCATAGTTGTTTGGTCGTTGACATGCGTACTAATTTTCTTTCAAATTACATTGTATATATGTATGCCAGCTACACTCTTCGACGTAAAATATAACTTCTTGGATAATTTCGATTATCCATTAATACTTATATCGTAAATGCGAAAGTAATTCTTTCTGTATATTTGCTTATTACATTTGTCTCCTAAACCACTGAACCTTAAGAATAGCATGAAATCTCTGTTCGTAGGCTATATTGTATTGAGCTAGACTAGGGCTTTCTTAACTTTTTCACTTATCTAATATATTTCATACAATTAAATAATCCTAACCTTCTTTCAAAATCTGAAACAATTTATCTGAAAATAAATAATACCGCCATATTGGCCTTCACAAAAGGCCTTCCATATTTCGCGGTAATGGGTGGTTAGAAAAATCAGGAACGGAAATGCTATTTATAAGCGTCTTTTACACATGGATGTGTTAGTTATAAATAAATGTTATTATAACTAACACATCCTTTTACTGTGACTATTACCTAGTATAAGTACCTAGTCTATCTAATAATTTTAATAAGTAGACTTATTAGATAGACTACTAAGTAATAAGTAAGTAGATACTTACTAGACAAGTATTTTAGTTAGGTCCTAAGAATTTAGTTATATTTAGTATATATATTACCTTACCACTAACGTCGTAGAAAGTTTTGTAGAAACACAACAATGAATGCATGTCAGAGCAGATTTTTTTTTTACTGTTTTTGTTTTCATCACGAATTCTTTGTTATTGTGGAAAATTTTTGGTGTTTTCATAAAAAAGAGTTTTTTCTTATATTATTATATGTATCGACAAAGCACGTGTGTGATAGCCTTAAAAGTTCGGGTTTACGCCATGGAGAAATGACACGCATCAATATCTAAAAGGTTCGGGAAATAGGTTCGGGGACTCTTAAATGTGACACGGCTCTCGAAAGCCCCTAACAGGTAAACTGAGATGAAGGAAAGCTTTTTATAAACACACGTAAAACACAGACATTCTACATTATTCAATTTGTTACTGCTTATTGTGTGTCCTTATGAATTTTATTTATAAAGACATAAATAAATAAAAGAGCACTTATTATTAAGTTATAAGTACACAGTATTTATAAAAGGTAAACAATTTATATCATACTGTAATATCTGGTTAGGAGTTATAATTGGTCATATTTCGATATAAGTAACGTGCAAATATCGTTTTGGTTATGATTAGTGTATGCCATTTTTGTAGGTTACTCCTTAAGAATCGATTTTCATATATGTATAAGCCCGGGGTATGAAAATTTATGGGTATAAAAACAAAATTGTCACACGTTACGTTATGCGTTGCGCGTTAGTTTTAATTTTAGAGCCATCTACACAATATCTCTGAAACTAGAATATGTTACATAATAATACATCCTTGCGAAGACTAGATGGCACCGGTAACATCATAATACGAACAGAGATGGCGCTGATATTAATTCGTCATGATAAATGTTTTTATAATTTTTTTTATAATCGTTCGTAAGGAGTAAACTCCAGTCGTGCGTCGGAGCTGACACGCACGCTTTTTTTTTTTTCTGGAAATAATACAGAAAAACCTTCCTCGTTTATCCCTCTTTTCTTTAGTGAAAACTGTATCAAAATCCGGTGGTTGGTTTAGAAGTACTATTTAATGGAGAAACAGACAGACGCGGACAGTTTCGGCGCCTTGGTTGCAATTTTTTTTTAAGTAGATAGTTAGTAACATTATTTGATTGTTGAAATTTGAAAACCGTATCAAAATCCGTTGCGTGGCTTACGAGGAGTCAGCGGGTATACGAGTAAGAACAGACAACACGAAGATAAAGTAATACATTTATAGAATACTCATAGGAAATAACGTTTCATAGATGAATACACATATCTACTCTAGAGCACCTTGATAAATAATATGCAAGTCATGGCTAGCAATTTTTATAAGAATCTTTCCTATTACGCGTACACTCACGTTTTTCCCTTTGTCCAATATTTCTTTTGAAGAAAATTCGAGGATTCTGACAATACTAAAATATACCTTTGTATTTATTGTTGTGCCTGCTCTTCCCTTAGGATGAGAGTAGGCAAAGGATAAAAATATTGTTAGGCGGGTTAGTCTTGTGGACCTGGTAATGTATTTTCACATTATCTACTTTTTTACATACGCATTTAGCCATTGGTAAAATAGTAACTATTGGTTAAATAAAATACTTGAAAAATATTTTTAGTATATTTTCAACATTTAGGGAACATTATTAATTTTTACTTATAATAATCTGATAGTGTAGGTACATTTGAAAGTACTTTGACCAAAATAAGTTTTCCCTTATATACGTACATTTAATTGTTTTCTGCCTATGTATAATTTAGTAGCTTTTATAAATAGCTTAAATAGAGATACCTACGTAGTACTTACGTAGGTATCTCTTCTCATTTTCAATATTCGGTAAAGGGTTTCTGCGGTTTGTTGAACTTGAGAGAACCTAAGTTAAGCATCACTTTAATTAATTAATTATCTTCCCTCGTATTCAAAGATTACGGCTGAATTCTATTAGAGGCTTGAAATCCTGAAAACTGCGGCTCACCACACAGAGACGGTTACACTTGTTACTTGCCCCGGACCTCTTGGACACTGAATAATAGAAATTGAAGGGACGACCGAGAGACGCTAGTAACAAGCTCTGCAACATCGAGCTAAGAGGGTTTTGGGTGGAGTGGTTTTCTTGACGTCACAACAAAGGAAAGTTAAAATTTTGCTTTTTCACATCAAAATAAAATCTAAAAATGTAACATAGATCAACAATAAGTTAAGTGAAACTATGTATAATATTCGTACTAATATTATAAATGCGAAAGTATGTTTGGATGTATGGATGTTTGTAACTCTTTCACGCACTTACTGAACCGATCACTATGAAATTTGTCTGGGACATCAGAAAGGACATAGGGTTACCTTTCATCGTTCAACGCGGACGAAGTCGCGGCACCAGCTATTATTAGTATAAAACAAGATCGCTGTTCGCATCTGTCTGTTCCTCTACTTACTTTATGTAAACTATGCAATGGAAATTGATAAGGTTTTCACTCAGGTAAACAGCGATAAGCGAGGAAGCATCTTTTGCATCGGTGCGCAACCGGGGCGGTTTGCTAATATACTTAAACTATCTGTCCCGCTCCCGGCTTCGCCCGGGGTGCATATTTTTTTCAGTAAAAACCTTCACTGATTATCCGTCTATCCATTGGTGAAAACCGCATGAAAATCGGTGCAGTAGTTTTTGAGTTTATCGCGAACATACAGACAGACAGACGCAGCGGAGGACTTTGTTTTATAATATGTATATAAAACTGCTGCTGATAAATCGATTAAGAGGTGCTAAGTTAATTAAATTAAATCCATGGGATAAATTGTTTATTATAAAAGAATATAAAAGTGTTATAATGTCTATGTATAGTGTCTACCATGAACTTATGAGCGATTTTTCCAATTTCATGAATATTTTATTAAAATGTACGTTTACTAAATAGAAGATTCTAGTTCTATTTAAATCGATTTAAATACGTAATATCTACATATTATATAGCCTCAATTTATAATCAAAATTTATTGTGTCTTTTACTTACTTTTATATATATCTACTTATTATTAATTTGATTTCTATTTAATAATTTTTAAATTGTTATTTGAATTTTTAATTATTTTAATTAATATAATGAAGCACACGATACAGGCTTGCATGCCTAGTGTGTGTCTTCATAGCCAATAAACTAAATATATATGTTCCTGTAAATAAATAAATAAATAAATAAATAAAAGTTCTCAAATTTTATGGCGATTTTTTTTTTAATGATATTTTTTATTAAAATTTCATGAAAATGTTTATTGTGTTTGCGTTAAAAGAAAACACAAAATTTTTGTGACGATGGTCAAGTGAATGAACTTCTCGAATTTGTTTCTGACCTTTGTTACAGAAACATTACCCTGACCATAACAATATATACCTTTTCTTTTTTTAGGATAATATAAGACCACATCTCGCAGTCGGCTTTCGTAGATTTATGTGTTACGTGTGTGAATTTCAGAAGAAGCTCCGACAATCGACCCGAGCACAACGTCCGTCTCTTGACGAACTGTATCTGCTATTGTTATATAGCGTAGGTACCTACACAGAAAGCTAAATGATTTTTATATGTGTTCATAGAATTAACTGTATGTATTCATATATAATTTTAAACTCGATTCAATATAATTTTTATTATACACATTAAAATATTTTAAAAGTAGGTGTTCGAATACTAACTCTTCTCTAGATTACACTTAGATGTGACTACTCTTATGATTTCATATATTTTAATTATGACTACGTGTTTAGTTTGAACAAAACGATCCTCACTGTCGTCGGTACTATTGCCGTCTCCTTAGACCGTTTTCTTCAATTATTGAGTTGTTTCAATATTGGCATAAGGAACAAAACCGCGGCTCCTAACTGTTGACCTTTTCAACAAGCTTAAAAGTTACTCCGAGTGCTATGGAAAGGGCTAATCTCGAGGTTTCTCAGCGTGACAAGTTTCGAGAGGTTCTGAACTTGCGGCAAATACCGATAGCTTCCAATCTGGGCCTATGACTATACAAGACTTTGGGACGCACCTCACGAGTTACGTAGCTATAGAAAGTCTATGGTTATGATTCTGATCTGATGTAGCATTGAATATGTAATTATGCCATCCAATAATATTATCGACCTATATGTATGATCGGTACAATATTGTTTATCAAATGCGGCAAAAGGTCGTAAGCGCCATGGAATATACGGCGCTTACGCGTTCTTCGCTTCATTCCTTCGCTCGCTTGCATTGAGTTACGTAGGATTACTCGGAAACTAGTTTACAATGTCTGTATATCTTTTTTACATAGTATAAAACAAAGTCTTCCTACGTCTGTCCATCTGTATGTACGCTTTTAAACTACGAAAGAGGGTTAAAGGAGTAAGGTTTTAGTGTATAATTTGCAGAAGAAAATCCGTGCGAATCCGGGGGCGGCCCGCTAGTGAGTAATAAAGATATTGAGATAGAACTCAAGAAGTGTCTGACGTTTTCCATATAATGCATTTAATTCTACCTCATCACTTATAATGTCGCGTGCAACAGGTGATCGGCTGGCGACAGGCCAGGCGCAGCGACAAGGAACAATTCTAGCACAAATCTTACAATTCTCTCATCTAATATTGTATCTGTACACCACCGCATAATTTGTCAATTTTTAATTAACTACTGGCGAACTCCGTCTTCGTTGTCGTCAGTCGAAAGGTGATCATCCGTTCCATTGTTAACGTAGTAATTGTGAAAACTTCACTGAACCAACTCTCGAAAGTATGAATAATTTTAAGTCTAGACCAGTTATTATGGTTTAAACACCACAATCAAAATTAGTTACCGTTAATAGTAAATATATATCTTTTATCTTTTAATAGAATGGTATAATGCAGAAGGTTTTGAAATGTTTCGATGGCATACAACAGTTGTATACAGAACAGTATACAGTTGTAACTGTACAATTACTGTACAGAATGTGGTGAATAAAGTTAATAACAAACTAGAAAGACACGTTTAATGAAAATTATAAATAAATTATAGTTATAAATAAAAATACATATTTATATTATAAATACAACATTTCGGAAAATTTATATTTATTTATTTATATTAATATAAATCCCATCCGAGACGTATAAAAATTAGTCTTACAGTTATTTTGCTTATCTTCTTAGCTCTAATATAAATTTCATTAGGAATTTTGAAAAATGTAACGTTAATTTAATAATAACTTGCTAATTAATGAACTTTATTATCAATTATTTAAATTTGTTATTAGTGTGACATGTTTTGATTTGATTATCTGATTTTTGTTGTGGATTATTGTTATCCTTGTTATCCTATCTATTTTTTAGTTTATTTAGTTAAGGCATCCTTGCTTTTCTTGTGTGTATTATAAAACAATGAATCGTCTTACTTGTAACGTAAGTTACGTATTATCGTGATACTCGTATCTAACTAATAAATTGACATCGATGCTACATAGTCAAGTAGTTAAATATGTTAGTTTCATTTCCTCTTAAAAGTCACCGATGAATAGTTCGTTTATCCATTGAGTATGTAAAAATTCAATCTAGAATAATTATTTAGTTTACAATATTGCATGAGACTTTTAATTTGCGCAGCTGTCCAGTGATCACTTACTGTCCTCACATAAAACCCGGGTTTTATTCGTTAGTGTCATATGAAATAGTCCAGGAATTGAACTCTCACAGCCACATACCCTGATTGGCGATTGGCCAATGGCTAACTCCTTGTCACCTAGCAACGCTGGCGAAGATTAATGGACGTGCAATCTGGGCACAGCTTGTGTGGGTGTAGCTATTGTTTTACTAGCCAATCAATGGTCAACTGATGCCTGTCAGTGGGAGGATCAGTATTGGTCACAATTGTCATGCTCTTGGCAACATTCTGGTGTCGGTGTGGTGTCGGTATTGGTTCTATTTCGAAAACTATTATATGTTCTTCAATCGTTACCACATTATATCTGTTACAGTTACTTTATTTGTATTAATTATACGTAAAGTAGCATATTTCCCAATATAAACCATAAAGTGATGGTTCCTTTCATATCAAACATTAGACGCATTTATAACATATAATATTAACACAATAATACCAATAGGAAAAGTTTCTTAATGTTTTCGTACCATTTAATTGCAATTTTCTTGTAAACAACTCGTAAATAGTTTTGCTTCTTAGAATCTTATATCAATAGTAGGTATTTATGAATAATATTATTTTAATAGCCTTCTTTTAAGTCTGTAGTGCATATAAAAATGTAGTAAATAACCAATTTGTAATACATATTATGTATTTTTATATTGATATATGAATTAACATAATTGCCTTTTCTTTTCAGGTAAGATGATGACATTTTTCAGAACTACCAAGTCAGTCTATTTCATTTATATTTCTTTTAGTATGTAATAATATTTAATCTCTTTTTTTCTCTCTCCCTCTCTCTCTCTTGTCAAATTTATTTGAAAGCTATAATTAACAGTTTTTGGTTTTGAAAAATCTGTGGTTTTTCAACCTTGAACAAAAACCTACAGGTAATAAAAACCTTTAAATAATCTAGACGGCAATATTCAAATTTAAAAGCTCTTACTGCTTTCTCACTTAAATACTTCTAAAGTTTGATGATACTGTATAAATATGTTTTGCCTACGTAGGCAAAACATAAAAAATCAACAAATTAATTTCATCTTCATTGAGAAGATATATTCCAAAGTATTGTCGGAGTTTAAACATTGAAAACGTACAAAAGATCGAAGCAACAGCTGAAAACAATAAAACATCAAATGAGATTGTCCAAGAACTAATTATTTTAAAGTTAATCGTCTGTTTATTGCAACCGCGTCGTTTTTTCAACCATCGACAAAAGGAGGGAACAATAAAAATGTCGTCATGAATTAAACGGCTTCTTGATTTGTTGGTCCAATTCATTAGCGGCGGGTTAAATTTAATAATTTAATGATAAAATTTATTTGACAATCCCGTTGGATGAGTGGTTAGGGTGCATGCTCTAACGCTCCGCTTCAGGGTACCCAGGTTCGATTCCGGCAGGGTCAACTTTGTAAATGAACTTTTCAAAGTTGGCTCTGGTCTGGATTTTGAAAAGTAGTGGCAGCGCACCAACCAACCCCTTACAGAAGATCACCGTGAAGTAACAGCACGTGTGCTTTTGTGTTTCGGTGAGTAGTAAAGGATGCCAAAGCCCATTTCCCCATTTCTTCCCAATCCCTTATCCTTAATCTTACTGTACTGCATTTGCAGCACCTGCGGCGTTGGTGGATAGACAACGGTAGCCACCTACCATCAAGTGGACCATACGAAGCCAGTTTTCTTTAAAAAATGGCCAGAGAATTAATTTAATTAAAAACGCTTTAATTTTTTACTTAGACGACAAAACACATTATTTCTACCGCTTTGTGTTTGGGAATAGCTTTCAGTAGACAAATATTTAAGAAGATAGAATTTAATGGCACACTATTGAATTTATTCTTACCTTGTGCTCCTTGTAGTAGTTAACAATCAAGGGCAATTGTGTTTCTGAAACGAATTTACATAAAAATGTGGATGTATTTTTTTTTTTTAGAAAATTGAGAAGTTTTCTATCATTCAGCTAGATTTTCTAATCTCAGTCCGCTCAATTTTATACTAATTTTAAGATTATATTAGTCCCATATTGACTGCATACTTTGTTCGAAATAGATATTATAATCTCTAAATTCATATATTGTGTCAGTTAATCAATAACACAAGAATTTATTTAACCGAGTTGATAGAGAGAAAAGTGCTAGCATCAATGTGATTTGAACCATAAAGCTCGTTCGCATTACACCGGACGTGTTGTCACTGCGAAGCTCCGGCAGAACGCCCGGACCGGAGTAATGATGAATGAGTTCGCATCTCATCCAAGTCCACCGCTCACTCGCCACTTTCAAGTAAGCAGTGTGAAGAATATTTAATAAAGAAACCAAACTTCGATGATGCGGCATTCGGTATAATGCCTTACGTACAGGTGCCGCGGTTTCCGGTAAATTAGCCTGTCCGACCCAGTGAGAACCTGAGCCATAATATTGTATTATGCATTGATTATTTTATAATATAAAATATTAAAGTTTTTTTTTTAAGTCGTTCACAATCGTTGATCCCACTCCACATACACATAAAATGCCTACTATAATGCATCAACGATCAAGGAAGGTAGTTGATAATCTCCCAGTCATTGCGAGAATGAATGTAAAGTGTAATGTTTCGATAAATGAAAACAATTAATAATGGTTGTACGATTGTCGTCCATAATGTTCGATAATCTCAGCTAAGAGTTATTGCCGTCAACTGTGCCCGACCTATATAGTTTTAGAACGATATCGAGACGCACTACAAAACTGAGTCATTGTTGTTTAATACCGTCTTATAATTCGTTTACATTTTACACATTGTAGAGATACCAATATCTTTTATACCAATACAATTGTCTAAAAAAAATGTCAGTCTTCTAAAAATTAAATCTCAGTATTTTATAGGTTATGACTGTTATGAGGACGAAAGCTCCACTCGCTAACAGCAGACACAGTCTGCATCCTGATCGGTTTTTCTCCTAGGATTTTTATAGTTGATCAGTACTTGATTTACTACTGCTAACAGAAGTAGAGTAGCGTGATGGATTGTCATAGCATATACTTCACACAGAATATAGCTCATGTATATGGTACATGGGCTGCTATAGGGTCATGCTATAAAACTATCCGGCGATTTCTATTATTGTCCTCGGACGTTGCCGACGTACAGACAGAAAAGAGTCGATTGATGTATTCTTTTTTTAAAATAATGAAGCTATTTTCAAGCTAGTGGGAGGAAAAGATTAATACTAATCTTATTAAATATAATTGCATTAATATGCTTTTGAATAGTCTCTATATTTATCTAGAAGCGGTTGAGTATACGGTACCAATATTAGAACCTAGAACGAATGATGAGAAACCATGATTCTCCTTATAAGACCTTCATATCAAATAGACACTATTCAGGATATCATCAGAGTATAATGTAACTTCTAAAGCACTCAACTAACCTTACCTAATAAAATTACAAAATCATCGCCTTTGAGTTTAACTAAAAATACGAGAAAGATTGATATATGGCGTAATATAAATAGAAAAGCGACCATCTGTATATACGTCTGGAGTAATTTTTTAACATCATTATCATTACGCTGGACGCGTACGCAGTGCGCAAGTAGGGCACTCAACTCTCGATCTATTTCAATACTTATTGTACTACAAAATATACATATAACTATGCGTTGGTCTTTGGCATTGGTGACATTAAGTCAACTTTTGGTATGTTACTTCAGGAAACCATTTTTACTTTTTGTACACAATTTTAGTATTAGAAATTAGGAACTATGGAAATATATTATAATTTAACCGTTCTTCGCTATCGCTGTCATGGGAGAAATTAAGTATTGTTAAGTAAAGGTCTTCAAACATGCCGACGGTCTACTGAAGGATAGGTGATGCAAAATTAACACAAATTAACTTAACGTTAAATAACGTCACTAAATTAACGTCACGGTGCTACAAATGTGCTGTCGACCTTAGTAGGATTCAAAGGGATATAAGGAGAATAAGGATTTCGAAGGGGATTGAAAATAGCTCTTGCTTGCCTTACAAATTCACCGAAACACAACGACATGCGTGCTATTATTTTACAGAGGTCTCTATACTGATTGCTGTTACTGCCACCCAAGGGCGGCTATATTGTCTTTCTCGAGTAACGATCATATTTTTTAAATTGAAACAATGTCACATGCATAGCCTAGTATTTCTAAATTATACTCGTATGTTTAAGTACTTACTATAGGTAACGCACTGACCACCGCAATATAGCGTGATCAAGTTCATACGCAAATCATGACATTACAAGAAATACAGCTTTTTTAAAATTCTCTTTTTCGCACGGCGACAGATGACTTGGCATAAAACCAAAACGTGTCGATAATTTGGACCTTGGCCAAGTGGAAAGTTAAGGAATGGTAACAAATCGACGCATCTGCCTCTAACATAATACACAAATGTTAGGTGACAGCTAAATGTAAGAATGCGTCTACACTAACTAAAACTTTTTAATAATTGCCAATAGTGTCGAAATGGACAGTTTATGGTTACTGGTTTTACTTTTTACTGGTCGCGCGAATCCTAAGATATATTACAATGTATTTGCAACGCCTGCCTCCAAAGATTTTCTTTTTATAATATCCATTACAACCGACAAGACAATCACTTTCGCAGTCAGCATAGTATCTAATACAGATGATATAGGTACTTCATAGTTACTGCACGTTCACTAATAACTGTTGCAGGAAATAGGCCCTTTCTATTGTAGATCAAAACATAAGACTAGAAACAAAAATATTATATTGCCAGATCAAAATTAAAAAATATTATATTGCCAGATCAAAATTTGGCCCTCACGCAGCACTGATAAAATTCCTATGTTTCACGTATCGGTTCGGAAATAAATAAATGCTGAAATGAAATCCTATAAAAATTCAGATCACCCAATTGGCCGAATGCCCACCATACTTGTAGTGAACCAGAAACGTGCAAACCACATTAATATTCATTTATTAGAAATAGTTACCATCGATTAGTATGCACTCGGATATGCTACTTAATTGTGATAATATTAATAATATTTTGGCTTGGGAAGTTTTAACGCAATTCTAGACCATTCCTAATTGTATTTGTCGTATTTGTCAAGAACTTTTAGCCTCTCATATTTCCTTGTGTTCTTAGGCTATTGCTTTTCTTATGGTGGCGAGAAAAAAATTAGGTGATACTTCCCACCAGCTCAGCTATTCCGATATTACCTATATAGAACAGAAAACAGCCATTTATTAAAGCATATTAAAATTAATATAGTAATTTAGTGAATAATGGGAGAAAGGTTTTTAATTAAATGTTTTAGACACTTAAAATTGATAAGAACCTAACCGCACGCATACATCTACTGGTAAATTTGATTAATCTGTCGAGAGCGCGGAAATCTTGTTTTGCAAAGTTCCGCATAATCCTGCTCCAGATGTGACATGTACACTTACTGTAATCATTACAAAACTAATCTATGATTTATTTGAGGAACTTCCCTACAATTTCAATAAGTATACCGTCACACGAAATCACGAAAATACTGAATAATTATTGAAAGTAGAATTTAAAATTTAACATAACGAGTACGTTATTTTGAATGACTTCATTGTTCATAGTATTATCTTGCCTACTTTCAATTCAATTTATTTTATTCGTAAATACTTAAATACAAAAAATATATATATTAAACAGAATTATGCTAAGCTTAAAATTTGTATTAGAAGTTCACTTTTTTACATTTTTCATTTCAATTCGTCAATTCCATCAATTTTAGAATTTCAAATTCACTTCAAATCAATTTTACAAATTCACAAGAGCTCAAGAATTAATATATGTATATATAGTCATGTAAAAACAGAACAACAAACAACATCCACAACATCGTAGCAAACATGAATTTTGCAAACCTTTGGTTGCCGTTGGTTGGCAAACACAATATGCCAAAGAGGACCTTTGACAAGATAAGGATGGTAAAATATGAAGATGATAATAAAGGGAGGTGGGCACTCTACTTGGTGTGATGTTTTAGAAGATATACCGCCAGTCTGCCTAGCACCATTTATCATGAAAAAAATCATTTGTCATGTATTTCGTATGTTATAACTTGACAATGAAGCACTAATGCAAACAGCGCCGCAGTAAAAACGTTGAACGTTCGTCAACTGTGTGGAATGAAACATCGTATGTACCTACGAGATGAAACAATGGATACAATTTCATTTCCCTAAAAGATTAATAACAGCCACGATAAATCTGACGAGCAGACTTTTTTTTTTTTTTTTTCACTAGAGACATACAACAAAGAAACAATATTGAACAACAGAATATCGATGGAAACAGTTCGTTCCAATTCGTCGTAAAAATATTATTTGCAATTTATCTACCGTTTAATATATCATTTAGTAAATATTGTCAAATAATATGTCAGTAAAGTAAGGGGCTCGAAAACAAACTTAATAAAGCAGCCTTCAAATAACCTTCAAAACCCTCAGTTCATAACAAATTCATATGTAATGGCTTAGACGTCGCCCGTCGTATATTTTTATGTAAACATTTCTATTGAAAGTGCAGACGTGAACGGAATTGAAAGATCTGCGATTCATTCCCTGTCGTTAAAATTAAAATGTAAAATATTTTTGCACACAGATTATATTTTTCTATAATATCATGACTAACTGAAGCAGAATATGTAACTAGTAGACCCGAGAAAATAATGATTAATATAACGCATGAGATCTTTATAGCTGTGACGTAGTTGGCAACGCCACTGTTGACGACAGTGGCGCCGCGACAATTTTTTATATGTTTATATGATCCTTCGGGAACAGTTATTCTCTTTTATTCTCGATGAAAGTTATCCTATGTCCTTTCCTATATCCCTGACAACGTGTATGCAAAATTTCATGACGATCGGTTAACTAGTTAAGGCGTGAAAAGGTAACAGACAGACAGACAGTTACTTTCACATTAAAAATATTAGTATGGATTAGAACATATTACATATAATAGATTGGTAGACAAAATCAAAATTAAATATGGAAATAATTTTACTTTTATATTTTGATCTTTATTTACTTATCCTTATTTTTATTTGAGCAAAGTGATTTTTATCCTTACTTCCCGTAAGAATTACCCGGAATTCCAAATCCTTCCTAATAAATATAATTTACAAAAATGTCAAATATTGTCTCATGTCTCGAGGGAATTTTGAGGAAGTACGCGGCTTCAAATTATACGACCATTTTACTTATATCAAGTGGCCCATTTGATCTGGTCCTTTATTAAGGACAGTGTACCTTCACATCTATTGTAATATTGGAATTGAAGTATACATATTTCTAGTGACTGACAACTTTCTTTGATTCATCTTTTTACTGCAGCCCGTTGCTGCTCTGTGTCGATGCAAAGTTCCACTACATTTTTCAATGTGCATGCATTTGTATGGCCAATAACAAGCCGGCGTAAGGGGCACTATAATATTAATAGTTCTAAGAGGCGAAGTTAAATTGAGATGTTAACAAGCGTCTGGCTCGAACCACTATCAACTAACTATTGTAACTCGAATTCGTTATGAGATTCTGTACGTCTAAGTTTAAATCGAAAAATGAGCTCGAAACTCATTTTTCTTTTTCATTTTAGTTCATACTTAGCTCTTTTTGTATAAAATATGTTTGTATAGTGTATAGAATATGTTGTAATATGTTTGTATAGCGTCGATGTTGTGCAGGTGCTTGTCTAACATCTCAGCACAATGCCAACAATGCTGAGGACATCTTTTACCTGTTTATTAATTTCTGTTTTGGGGTTTTTGTATTATTAAAATCCTTTTTTTCTTTCTTTCTTTTTTAATTTTTAAAGACCAATGATATGCCATCAAAAAAGGAGTCTCAAGACTTGTAAATGTATAAATACGAGCAGACGGTGGGATGCATAAAATATGTTATAAAACATTCTCGAAAAGAACTCACTTTTTTACTAACTTTGGAAATGTGATTATAATTAACTTTCTTAGCTAATTTTTAATTCAAAATTTTATCGTGAGCAAAAAAAAGTATATTATTCTGACTTATTATTCCGTATTTTCGAGAACTTTTGGTTACGACAAAATCTCGGATATTACGTCTACATCGATCTTTACTCTAACTTTAGCAACGTGTTTTCGATTATTTGGGCGCATAAAATTTATTCACTGCATATGCAATGAATGGATGAAATTCAAATTATATACAACAATTGTTGAATTGTTATTGTCAAAAAATGTTTGAACTCTTAAGAAGTTGTTACAGTTACTTTACGTTAAGAAGTACTCCGCCAATCGTAACTTTTTTTTTTCGATTATTTTATATAACGAATAGTGATTTAATGTCGCCTGAACGCCGACGCCTGATACTGACGCCTGACGAATAATGACGCCCAATACCTACGCTATTGAGGCAAAAAAATCTATATTGCACTGCAACACCTGCACTAGGACGATTAAAATTCAAATAAGATTTAATTTTTTATGTCAATAATTGTTGTTGACAACCCTAACTTCCTCTTCAATATAAATAAAATCAATATGGACTCGATTCCATCCCAGTGCGTCGTAAACATCGACTATTACTACCTACCTAACAACCCACGTCCCTGTTCGGGGAATAAAAATATGGCTAATATTCAACGAATTATAAAAAAAAAATGTCAACAAAATATTTGTTTTCATTCATGTAAAGCTTAGAAGTAATTTTAAAAAAAATAGAAAATATTAAATAGACATTAATTTTTTTTCATTTGAGGTCCAAACGGGTGAAATAAATTAGATAAGTTTAATTTTTTTGAATTGTTTTCGCCATGACCTATATATATGTTGAAAATCTTGGAAAAGTGAAACGGTAACCACTACTAGTGCTGTACTTAAGAACTATATAATACGCAAAGGAGAAAAAAAAATGGCGCTAAAAATGTGGAGTAAAGTCCTCTTGCTTTGCCACAAGTTTGACAAGAGTATTAAGAAAAAGAGGTCAATTCGCTTGCACTACAATGCTATTAAAAAAATTAAGTCCGTTTGCCGTCTCTAACCTGGCACTTTACTTTACCCACAGTGCCCATTCAAGGGACTTACGCCTCGGCGCGTACAGTTAACGAGCCTAATTTTTTTTTCCAACATTTCTCACGTATAATTTCGCGGCCAAAGGAATATTATTCAGGATACGTTTAAAGCCTTAACGCCCCCGCATTGAGCAAGAAAAATTCCACATTTAAAAACCTTTTTTTAATCCTGACGTTAATAAACTGACCTCTGTAAATAAAATAAATACTTATAGAATGAAACGAGATTTCTTTTTGAGATTTTCAAGAAATGTTTCGTGGAAAAATATGGGTTTAATGTGAGTCAGTTATTTAATTTGTTTAGATTTAATTTGAATCTGTCGCATTAAGATTCTGCAAAAAGTAAGAATTTTGTTTTACGCTTTAACAAGTAATTTTAACTCATCATTGAACTTTTTTATGCCACAGTCCTTTTGATGGTAAGTGGCTACTGGTTAATGTCATATGTGCTGCAAATGTGATAGGTGAAATCATAGGCACACACGATGTTTTTAAGGTGATCCTCTATAAAGGCGTGGTTACTGCCGCCACACGAACAGTAGGCCAATTTATCACTGCGAATAGCAGAGTGCCTTGCCGCTATGAAAAAACTATTGAACATACTATTATTTTCTTTTTTTTTTTGCCAGACTTCTCTATTATTGCAATAGATTTGTTATAACATAGTTGATCTATTATGATCGATTGAAGATCTCTAAGATACAGGTACAGTATGCTTCAATGTCATTTGAATTTAGTTAACTCCTTCAACAAACTTAGTTTAAAAAGAGATTGTAAAAAGAAAGTCCTAATTTAATATATTATAATTAAAATTGTACTCGACTTCTTTATAACGAAACCCTCAAAACTGTCAACACTTAAAATGAAGTTCAAACAACCAGGCTAAGCAGGTTAGTTAGGGTAGTATTTCACTTTTTCTGCCATTTACTGTAAACATTAGGGGAGACAGTAGGCCATCTATAACTTTATATTTATTTCTAAAATTATATTGGCTAATTTTTTTTTCTGTACATTGCAACATATATCATGCAACAACAAACAACAAAACCTACCTTATAATTTTGGCCAGCGTTAGCCATGTAAGCATACGAAAACAGTTCAATCATCTTGTACAAAATATCTATAAATTATATACAAAATCTTCCTTCTTTTCATTAGTTCATTGGAAAACCACAAAAATCCGTTGTGTAGTTTAGATGAAGTTAGAAAAGTAGCAGAAAAGCGGACAGCGACTTTATTTTATAATATACTAGCTGTTGCACGCGACTTCGTCCGCGTAACTTTATAAAAAATATCCTATCTATTAAGTTGGATCAAACTGCACACAGTGTGCAAAACTTTATTAAAATCGGTTCAGTAGTTTAGAATTTTTTTTGTATATAAGTATATAGAGATGTTTATAGATAAAAGAGATTGTGTATACTAATTGCTGATTCCATAGTCCATATTTAAAATAATGTAGTCTTATGTTTTGTGTACTCTCGATTATATTCGCCGACTTGGTTGGCAGAATACGCTCAAAGTGTTTATGTACCATTCGCGTTTTTTAATTTATTTTAATACAATTTATTTTGACTCCTTCTAAATTTCATGTCAACACTAACATTGTTTATTAACGAGTTTAGAAAAAATGTATTTGTTTATTGGCCTCATATAGGCAATATTTTTTACACTCAGAGTTATCAAGAGTCGACCTGGAATTTAAAAGACTTCGAACCTTTGCATGTTTGTTCCATTACACTATGTAAAATGATGTAAGGTTTCCCTTCAAAGTAAATTTATGAGTGAGCATACCTACTGCTTTTATACTTTCTTTAATAGTAAGAATCTAGACTCCATCCTCCCCCAAAGCTTTGAGGTTAATGAGCGTTGCGCTGTTTCAGCTCTTTTATTTTCTTAAAACATTAACATTGCCAGCCGAACCGTGAGAAGGCACTTGTTTATTTGCTCTCAAAATATAATTTACTTTGTATTTACTTTGAAATTTGTGTGTTTTTTTTTTTTTTCTAAAAGGTTTTGATTGTCATTATTTTATATATTTAACAATGAGTTTTTTTAACTTTTTCAAAACAATTTCCCTGTTCTGATCAACTTTTTTTCTCGCTCGTTCAGCAATACGTATTTAATAATTGAGACATAAGATTCTTAAAATTGTATGTTGATTGTAGTAGGTGACTACCGTCCCAATATTATCAACGACATAATAGTTCCCTTCCGGAATTGGTAAAGTATAGGTGAGGAAGGATAAGGAATTGGCTTTGGCATCCATAATTCACTTACTAATACACAAAAGCAAACGTGCTGTTATTACCTAGTAGTCTTTTGCGAGGAGGTGGCTACTGCTGCCAGACGGGCTGTTCAATATCTGCCCCTACATTATACATGTGTACAGTATGGTATGTAATTTGCATATCTTCTTAACATAGTATAAAACAAAGTCTCTTCCCGCCGTCTATCCTTTTGTATGTACACTTATATCTATTAAATTGCGCAACGGGTTTTAATGCGGTTTTTACTAATGGAAAACTTGAAACCCGTACGTAGCCGCGAGCGGGTTGCTAGTTGGTAATAATTATTACAACAAATAAATTTATTCACATAATTAAGTAAGAACAGACTGCCCTGATCTGAACACGTCATTATACCAAAGACAAATTCGCTCATTACCTTAATTCAACAAAACACTATAATATCCAGTATGACTTAAGCCCCATATACTCCTGTAAAGGGAAACACAGGAATATGTGTCGGTACTCTATAGAGGTCTCGGTTAACCGGTCGTATTATGCAGGATTCTTATTCAACATTTCGCTCAAGGTGTTTTGTGTTCCTTGCTACGAGTATAATTTGTAAAATTAACGTCGGAATTTTACTCGTTACGACAGCTAATGTAGTGTTAAGACTTAAGTTTTCTCGAACAGGCTCGCTGCAAGCCCTCAACGTGAAAATCTTAAACTCTCCAACCTTCAGCTGCTAATTGTCCGTAAAACTTTTGCTGCTTACCTGAATAGATGTAATCATTGCAAGTAGAAAAGCAAACTCTGTCATTTTCATAATTTAAAGTAACTACGTTTATGTCTTTTGAAGTCTTCGAGAATAAATTTTTAATATATTTTTCACTACTCAGTTTCTGTTTGCTTTGTTCAATATGTGGGAAACGAACGTAAGTATGAGTGAGAAGGATGAATGGATATGAATGATATAGATAGATAGATAGAATAAACAAAGATGGAGGAAGCTCTATAAGACGTTGTACGATGTGTTAAAACAGACATCGTTGTATGTATTTTTTTTTGTTGCCAAAGTGGTTTATTTTACTTCGTAAATATACATTTAATAGCTGACCGTGTAAACAGAAGATTACGAACCTACACAAGGTCAAACCGTCTCAACAAAGTCTAAAGCAACTAGGTCGAGGTGTGCCTTACAGACTTGATAATACAGAACACTGTACAAATTTAGAATTCTATTCCAAGAAAATTATAGATCACCCCAGATCCAATTGTCGTATTTCGCTGTTGCGTTGAGTGCCAAAGTTTTGTGGGTTACACAAGACATTGTAGAGGTAACTTTATGGAATGCAAACTAAACAATATAGATAGTATATTAGTGTCGGAGGTTGTCGCTGAACACGAACAAATGCCAGAGACGAAGTTTATAATTTAATAGACTGCATCTGATCAAATAATAAGTTGGAATTAGATTTCTGTAGTTATGTGCATGTGTTTACACTAGTTTAAGTCGAGGACTTAGCAGAAAGACGTTGTTTTCGTAGCCTAATTTGACTTCTTAGAGTAAAATTAAAACTAAGATAAAAATACAGTGTGCTGTTTTTACATACTGTTTTTAAAAAAAGGTTGATCGGGCAGATTTAATAAAAAAAATCTATTTCCTGAGAAAAAAACCGTGGACTGAAACCGCGGGATACAAGTTATTGTAAAGTAAGTCCCAAAAAATTAAAAAGATATTGAAAAATGAACAGGTCGATACATGTTTGTAGAACTTGTACCGCGCGGTCATATGAACTTAGCCTTACAATAAAGTGGTTTTCATTAAGTGATTGTTACTCTCGGTAATCCTTAAAAGAGAGTAATAGAATGTAAAAAAAATACGTGAGAACTCTTAAAGGATTATAACAATATGAATGAAAATTCAAACCCACCAGCTGTCAAAGTAAATTTTCTCCAATGTAAGAATATATATCGGTATTATTATAATGTCAAGTGTCTAAACTTGGTAATCCTCAATAGGCTTTAAATATGGATTTGACCTTTTGATGAAAACTTTTGTTTGTTTAAAATCCTTACGTAATGCAGACCCACTTAATATAACTTATATCTTTGTTAATGTCCTTCTAGAAATATAATGCTTTCGTATCCTAATCGTATTAATATTAAAATGTGAAAGTTTGTATATGTTTTGATGTTTGTTCCTCAATAGCACAAAAACGGCTGTACGGATTTGGATGAAATTTGGCACACAGATAGTTTGTTACCTGAATTAATATATAGGATACTTTTTATCCTGGAAAATTGTTAAGTTTCCGGGGGATCGTCTAAAAATATTTAAAAAATCGATGCCACATTCGCCGTGGCGGCGCGGCGCCATAAAGATGTCCGAGATTTTCTCATATGTTATACTAGCTGGTGCCAACGACTTCGTCGCATTGTACGATGAAAGATACCGTTATGTCCTTTCTGGTGTCCCAGACAACGTGTATGCAAAATTTCATGGTGATCGGTTCAGTAGTTTTTGCGTGAAAGAGTTACAAACATCCATACATCCAAACATACTTTCGCATTTATAATATTAGTACGGATTTTTCATTTATCAACGCAGACGAAATCGCGTCCATATAGCTAGTAACTATAGAATAAATATTTTTTTCTTTTTAAATTAATATTTTTATTTCCAAATTCAAGACTCAGATTAAAATAATATTTTCTAATAAATTATTTAATTATACAGTTTAGTGCAAGTGTATAATAGTGACGTTTTTAATAGTTACTTGTATTATTTTAAAAAATTTATGGAATCTTTCAGAGATGTAATATTTTCGCGACTAGATGCGAATCCAATAAAATGCTTTGTCCCTCGTACATTGTAGCCTTAACGCGTAACCGATATTTATAATACGAGTATTTATAGTGTAGTGTTCCACTAAGATTTATTTGTTAAACTGTTTTAGCGTTTCTAACTATGATTTAGAATGACTTTAAAGTTCACATTACTGGAGCATTAATTTATATTCGTCATTTTCCGACTATTCCTGATTTAATGATACGCCAATGCCACTTGAAAATACTCGTACGTTATAAATGCATCAACGAAAAAAAAATCCACGATTGCTCATTTAGATCAGATATTCCATGCAATTCATACAAAAAAGAAAGTAGATTCTAAAAAGAAAGTAGACTATTATATTCTTATCAGAACATAAGTCTAAGCTTCTCAGAATATAAGTCAGAATTATCGTCAAATATAGATCCTACTAGCGACTCACTTAGGCTTCGATAGATGCATTTTTTTCTGCAAAACTTCCTCTCTCTTTCTAAGTTTTAGTAAAAATCGTACCAAAATCCGTTGGGTTTACAAGAAGTAAGCGGACAAACAGACAGACAGCGATTTGGTTTTATAATTTATTTATTTTTATAAATTACATACGAGTATATTGTTGTTGTTATTTTGTTTTATAAAATAATATAAATCTTACTGTCCTAAATATTGTTTTCACAGTGAAAAATTTACTAAAAGACTTATTTACTAGACTAATTTTACTAAAATATTTTATGAAGTTTTCATTTATTATAATATGGAAATTTCAAGTTATAAGACTTATAAATACTTATATTTTTAAAAATACATTATATACTCATAAATGCCACCGGTTTATTTTATAAATATCGTAATTGTTTATCTTCGTTGAATTTACTTACAAGAAACATATTGTGATGGATTATATTAAGTATTTGTAATTTAATGATGAAGACAATCCTCAATAGATGGAGCTAGATAGTTAACGTCGCTCATATGCTGATCCTGATAGGATACAAGGTATGCCTTTCTCTTACTACACCACAACTTTCTTGCTGTAGTTATATCAAGGTGGTCTTCTGTTAAGACTGCGAATCGTAGTGTGCCCTGACAAAAACAAGAAAGGACCGGACCAAAACTTAAAAGGAGACGCAGATCTTTTTAAATGTGGAACACGTACCTACTGTTATTTCAAAGTGGTCTTCTCTAAGAGGGTGGTTACTACCGTCAGTCAGCTGGCCAATTTATGACCGCAAACCACAGTTTGCCTTGCTGCTACATTATTTGTTTAACTTTTTTTTGGTAGAAAAAATGTGGCAAAATGCAGAATCAACGGTGAGCCCGCAAATTTCATATGCATTACTTCTTAGTTATAATGAAAAACTATAATTTTCTTTAAAGTGATGAAACAGCTTACATTGCACTATTATTCAACGTGAGAATAGTAATAAATAAGCTGGCTTACAAGCTAAACTACCCACATTGCAGATATTGCATGGACTAGTACAGTAACTTGTGCTTCTCTGACAGAGTAGAAACAATATTTTTCATTATGTTCTTTATTAAAATACATTCCTCTGAATAATATATGTACCTACATAATAAAAAAATAAAAAAACAACTTATAACAGAAAAACTGACAAATGATTCCGAAAGTTTGATTTAAAGATTGGCCTCTTTCGTGGTGGCATTTATGAGTATATAATGTATTTTTAAAATATAAGTATTTATAAGTCTTATAAGGGTTACCCGAAAAGTGACTATCCGTCGTTACCCTCTATAAATAAGTACAGATCTAACTTGCTCGATTATTGTTAAATACAATCGACAATGAAGATTATAAAAAGGGAAATAGAACCGTTTATTCTGTCAAGCGGAACGATCACGTCATTCAATAAGACATTGTTGTTACTATCCGTATCAGTGAATCAAAGAGCGAAATTGCGGGCGCAAGTATCCAGGGAATTGACCGTAAAATAATATATTGCGGGAGAACGAGGAATGTCGGAGACACTGTGCGAGTTAGCAATATGACTTGGATCACATTTACTTCATATATTTTTCAAATGAAATTGCTATTACGAACGACATCGGGGAGTAAACATATTTTTATTATAAGTTAGAAATATTTAGCCAACACTAAAATTAGATATAAGTATGGAGTTGAGTTTGAAGTTATAAAAGTGATAGTAGTTATCATCGAAGTGACAGGCGAATTACCTCACACACTGCTGTAGAAATAAAGTAAGTCGGTGCTTTGATTTTGAGAGTGTGTAATAACAAAGGAAAGTATAGAGATAAAAACAAAAATGGATACCATCACAGTCACACACATAACGGGCCGCATCAAAGCCAGTGGCGTATAAAAAGGGGATGTATCCATTCAAACCTAACGCGCACAATCTCGTTATAGGTTTACGTATGCAAATTAGATGATACAGACTTGTGGGTATTGCGTTATTGTAACCTATTATGGGACATTGATGTTTTTTACGTTTATTTTACGTTCACCAAAAAACATAGGTATGTATAAAATGATTGCAAACCTTAGGTTTAGATGAAAATGATACAATGATTTTAGATGAAAATGTAATCTATACATATAAAAACCTATATAATAAAAACGTTATTTTGAACTAGCTGGTGCCCGCAACTTCGTCGGCGTGAAAAAGAAAATATTTGAGTAATATAATGCCTGTCATCTTTATGGCTGTAACGATAGATTCACTACCACATCGACAGTGGCGACTTTTTTTTTAAATTTTACGCTATCCCTCGGGAACCTAACATTTTTCAAGGATAAAAAGTAGCCTATATTTTAATGCAGGTAATAAACTATCTGTGTGCTAAATTCATTCGAAGTCCGGTCAGTAGTTTTTATGTGAAAGAGTAACAAACGTCCATCCATCCTCACAAACTTTCGGATTCATAATACGAGTATTAGTAGGATGAACATAATTTTATTTACAATTTTAATGTAACTGAGTTAATCATACGTTAGGACTTTAACGTTGTAGATATAAAGACTATAATTCAACGTTTCATATTCAATACGTCGTCGAGTGCATATAGGAAATAGGAGGTTGCACAAGTACAGAAGTGATTCAAGTGATACGATGTGGAATTTTCATTCAATCCCTCCACTGTTCGTGGCTTTAGTGCTTTTTAACGACGTTGCAGTTAAATACTAAGAATACTGAGTCCGCATTATAATTTTTATATTCCAAATCGAAAATATATAGCAAATAATAATAAATCTATATCTATATGTTTGGATGTATGGGATGTATGGATGTGTGGATGTTTGTAACTCTTTCACACAAAAACTACTGAACCGATCACCATGAAATTTTGCATACACGTTGTCTGGGACACCAGAAAGGACATAGGGTACCTTTCATCCAGAAAAAAGGACTATTCCCGAGGGATAAATAAAAAATAATAAACTAACGCCTGGCCAAAGTGTTATAGCAACACGAGGTCAAACGTTATATTGCTTTTTTTTAATTTTCAACGCGGACGAAGTCGCGAGCACCAGCTAGTATAAACGTGTATTCAAGATAACTAAAATAAAATTGTGATTTCTATATTAAATTTCTCTCACGATTATACATTGTAAGAGGTTCCTATACTAGATTAACAGAGAATAAATCTGTCTCTCTTTAATTTTAACTACCGACCCGCACCCGGCTTCGTACGGATGCAATTTTTTTTAAAAGTTAGTGGTTGAAAATAAATAACGGAACGATCGAATACCCCATTTCTTTTGCACTTGAATCGCAGTCGTGCGGATTATATTTTTCCACGGAATTATCGGCTGTGTAAGATTTTGTCAAATAAT
The DNA here is from genome assembly GCA_944738685.1 of Synanthedon myopaeformis. Classification (NCBI taxonomy): domain Eukaryota; kingdom Metazoa; phylum Arthropoda; class Insecta; order Lepidoptera; family Sesiidae; genus Synanthedon; species Synanthedon myopaeformis. Next base: position 11,278,440 of record OX122915.1, read on the forward strand.
ATTTACTTAATGTCGTTCGAAAATGCTATTTATTTTCCATATTTGCACGCAGAGCTTACGTACGTCTGTCGTGCCGCTAATTATTGCAATTACATGCGATCTTTAAACGTCAATAAACGTAAAATATACACGGATTGTTATATTTATTGACAGAGATCTTTTTTCCGTCTCTTATAATAATTAGGGCCTCTTTCACAATCTCTGAGTAAAGTGTCAAGTAGGCTAACCGCTATTTAAAGTCACCGGTCACCGGGAATACATTTGTTTGTACAGTAAAAGTCTCAAACATTAAAAAGAAAATAATAAAAAAATTCTCCTAACGAAGGATGCAGTAAACCGAGTGCATAACTTAATAAAACATAAAATTATTTCTAAAAGTAACTAATCAACACTTTACGTGTAGTTGGTAATCTTATAATATATCCGTACTAATATTATAAATGCGAAAGTATGTTTGGATGTATGGATGTTTGTAACTCTTTCACGCAAAAACTACTGAACCGATCACCATGAAATTTTGCATACACGTTGTCTGGGACACCAGAAAGGACATTTATCGTTCAACGCGGACGAAGTCGCGGACACCATCTAGTACTTAATATTATATTGAGAGCAGATATTTTGTATGTTTGTAATGAATAAACTCAAAACTACTGGGCCGATTTTTAAAATTCTTTCACCTATATTATCAGCGAGTAACATAGGCTATATTTTATAAAGTTACGCGGGCGAAGTCGCGTGCAACAGCTAGTATATCTATATAAACGTAAAATCCATAGTTCCTCTCTCTCTCTCCCTCTCATCCAAAGTTCCCTGCTGACGTTTCTAATATTTGACATGAAACACATCAGTCAATGAAAAACGTTTTTATAAGATTTTATTCATATACATAGTTTTGCAGAAACTGTATTATGTAGGTATTTTAAGCGTCATCCTAGCGACTTAAAATTCAAAATTTTTATTTTTGCAGTTATACAAAATGTAAAAAAATTATTCACCATTAGTTAATATTAAACTGTTAGACATCATAAACAGCTCTGTGCTACATAATACGTTGGAGACGTAAATCTGGGCGGCAAACTCGAACGATGTGGCCCTCCCACAAGCAACTTCAAGTTACAGGGAGTGCTAGTAAACTTTGAGTAAGTTTCGTGTCGTCTTGATACAAGTATAACACCGAACGCATAGTTCGTGTGTAAGGACACGTCTATGTTTTCCTCAAAGAGCTCTGTTATGATGTGATGCTCGGGCGGTCTTAATCTTAATGGTGTCTTTAATGTATCTTAATTTTAAATTAATCACAGAAAGGCCATTAAAGATTTTTAGGCCACACTTTAGGTGAACCTAGAAACAGTTTTAGTCGGCCGCTGGATCTCGATTGAAGAGTGTACAAGAAAAATGAAAGCTTCCTCCGGCTGTGCGTTCTTAGAGTAATAACATTATGTTCCCTTGACATCTGAGAGCACTACAAATTTTATGTCATTGTTTTTTATTTTATTTTAATAATATAATTATTTTAATAATTTTATATATATTATCTTATATAATTTAATTATTTACTACTAAACTAAGCTGTCACAACTAAAGCGACACTTTCATAGTAGACTATTCAATAAGTTTAGGGAGTCATTCCCTCTGCATTCAAAAATTTTGGATAAACAGTAGATACATCAACCAAAAAAATATACTTTTATTTCAATTTTTTAAATACATCAATTAATTGTATTATAAATGTTTCATGTCTGCCTAGTTTAACATTAAGAATATAAAAAGTGGTTGTGGTAGTATCAAAAAAGTCTTTGAAAGGTACCTATCATCTACTGATATTCAGCTATTAGTGTCTGTTTGTATTGGAAAAAAAATACATGTCAGTCGTTGGACTGCACGTCAGAAGTGAAAACTAAGCTTCACAAAAAAAAACTAGATTATTGGTCAGAGGTGTATACCATATTGATCCTTGTTATAATATCTAGTAAGTTTACTTTCATATGTAGTTGTCTGCTTAATACTTATACGAATATACAGAGGTATCGATTACAGTAACAATTCGCGAGTTCAATGGTTTTTTTCCCCATCTCAAAAATACCCAACGCGCCTAAAGAAGTTTTCACATCAAAAATTCACACAAAAAGTTAGAGTCTAAGTTGTTTATTTGTAGTTCTTGCACTCAAATATTTTACCATTATCGATTTCAAAACGTTATAGTCAACTTAAAAACTATTGACACAGAAATGAATATTTTATGTCTTTTCTGTACAATGTACATACATAGGGTATATTATGGTATAATGGTACTTATAGAATTCATGCGCACACTCTGTTATATTTCATAAAACATATTTTATGGAGTTTTGCACTACAAATCCTTTAAGAAGACATAATAAAAGGAATAAAATCTCACAAAGAGTAAATACTATAAGAAATATTAATGGCGAAAGAAAATAAACAGTTATGTTTGTATGTTTGCTTATAAAAAGCTGTTAATTGTGCAACCACAATATTTTAAGATAAGTCGTGAAAAATATTTGTCTTCAAAATATAATTTACACAACTTGTAAACAATTAAAAGGTTATACAATGTTATCATTAGAATGCTATATACGAGTAAAGTTGGCGAAATTAGACGACAATATTAGTTTTATGATATCATAATTATAATTATTAAAACTATTGTTTGACTGTCCCAATTCGTAAATTAAATATATATGCGTTTAATTTCGTTTCTCTATTGAAAAGTGAAACGCTGACGCAGAACATTATTTGACACAAACTAAGCCCTCATTAAAACTATTGCTACACATTTAAAATATCATTCGTAACATTAGACAGTCAATACGTTTGTACGAATGTTTATGTAAATTTCGCTTCTGTTTACTCACATACTAGAGTCAGTGATAAACATTGAATGTAAACATTATTGTGACACATAAATTTAAACAAACACATTCATCAATTCTGACATGATGTTAAATTTTAAAATACGAAGTCCCCTACCATGGCGACTTTAATGTTTGGTGATCCACTCGGTGACAAGGTCTCTGTCAGTTTCTTGATGATTCTGACTTGAGCAAGTATTTATTTATTTAACTAGCTCGCTCCCGGCTTCGCATCGGTGCAATTTTTTTTTGTAAATTATATATAATAACCTTCCTCGTTTAACTGTCTTTTCATTATTTAAAACCGCATTTAAATCCGTTTCTATTTAAATTTAAAACATCTAAGCGTAATACAATGGGACAGATGGCGGAAAGCGACTTTTTTATGTAAAGAAGGTTCACTTACGCTATAGCAGAGCGTAGATATAGAAGCAAAAAAAACTAAATACATTTTGATTTTCGTTCATTTTGATACAGGAAATTTGAGGTTTTTATAAGACTTGAATCCTAACTTATGATTTTTATTAAATAGGTACTTACCTTAAATTTTGTACGTAAGTTAGGTAAGTAAGTAAAAAGTAGTTCCACCAATATTTAGTCTTACTAAGCGCTGCCTCATAACGGTTTTATTAATTTTGGACATACAAATTGCTTTGTTAAAGTACATTACAGGTAGTTATATAATAATATAGGGAGTCAGTAATTTTGACTCGTAATAATATTCCGCCGCCATCTTATCGGAATGCCGATCGTGAATTATGCTTTGTAACTTTATCGCCGTACAAATTGTTTGAATTATTATAACGCGAATATACTCGAAACATTTATAAATGGATCGCTTTTCTAATTAATTTTTCATTTTCAGTTCAAGCCTAATATTTTTGAAGATTCTATTAAAGTTTATACACAAAAACAAACATACATAGAGTATGTCTCATATAGGTACTAAGAGTATATAATATATGAACTGTATATTCGTCATCTTGTAGTATTTAAATTCGTCTTGTCTTAAACGAACAAAGAAATTTTATTTTATACTCTGCTCTCATCGACTTATAGTGTATTCTACTACACTTGGTGATCGGAATATAATTGTTTGTCAAATACGGTAAGAGCTCACGACGAAAAGGTCGAAAACGCCATGTAAAATCTCGTTCTCGTTCTTCGATTCCTACGTTCACTCGCTCGCAAATGAGTTACGGAGAAATACCCGTAACTACTCGTAAATGTGCAATTTCTGCGTTCCGCTCAGCGAGTCTAGTCTATACTAATATTATAAAGAGAGAAGATTTCATGTATGTTTGTAATGAACTAATGAATAAACTCAAAAACTATTTTAAAAATTCTTTAACCTATAAAGCTATATTATCAGCGAGTAACAGGCTATATTTTACAAAGTCACGCGGCCGAAGTCGCATTCAACGGCCACTATTATAAAAAGATAATTATTGTCTGCTGTATAAAAATCAATGGGCGGACTTTTGTTTACTTTTCATTAGTCCGTCTACTGTATTTATTTATGTACTGTGCGCAGCGGATATTTGGCTTACCTAACCAACTAGCCGTTTGCCATTTTGATTTACTACCGGCCGACGCATGCGTATTGATATGTTCCAGTTATCCGGAAAACGTTTATGTTCGCGTAGTCTTGGCGCTTATAGCCATTTAATATTCTAAATTTGTAAAAAGTATTTTAACAATGTGGTTTTTTTTTTTTCGGTAAAGATCTCTTCAATATATTTCTACAATCTTCAATACATACATTCCATTTGGAGGTTAGTTTATTTTCACGCGAAGAAAGTTTGTTTCAAAAGTTTAAACTGACTATGAATAATTAAGGGAATCGAACCCGTAGCCCCTGAAACGTTAGGCAAGCATCCTTACCGCTCGTCAAAACTAAAATTTTTAAAATGTATACCTAATAAATAGTGTGATTGTGCACTTATATACATTTCTTTGCTATATTTTTTTCCCGGTTGGATCAGTGTTTCAGTTTTTTTTTATTAATGTATAATTCATACATACATATACATATTATAGATACAAACACCCATGACTCAGGTACAAAGGTAAAATGTTAACACATAAACATTTGTCCCTAGCGGGATTCGAACCCGCGACCGTTTGGTTAACAGCTAGGGTTATTAGCCACTAGACCAAACGTGTCGTCATAATAATAATAACTTAATTATTATTACACTTTTATTACGTCAAATGCTTTTGAAAAAATATATAAGTACCTAGTTAATTAACCTTTTAAGTAAGTTATTAATTTATTTGTTATTCAAGCTACAGTAAATTGTACTGTGTACCAAACAGCTTGACTGTGCAACTTATTTGCATGTTTTCCTACAAATTTCTATAGATCGCTGGCAAAGTTTTGAATGAAACTGTAGTTGCATAACTCAATTGTGTACCTGCATATGTTGTTTTTAAAGCGTCATTTGCATTACGAAATATCATTTTGCTAAATATACTTATATAAAATGTATTGTGACAATATATATGAAAAGAAAATCATACATATTATAAGTAAGTATACATAAATAACAGTTTCATCTTACCGCCCATTGGGTCAATCTCTTTTCGAGTTTTGCGCTTAGCAACACATTCATTTTTATTTATATAGATTTTCTTCATATCGTTATTACTACAAGCGACTTAATCACGCAAAACCTACAGAAAGAAAGAAAAAATTTTATTCAAGCAACACAAAGACACGGTCATAATACAAAAACCACAAGATAGAAAATAAAAAAATAATAATAAAAAAACCTGCAGCGCTGATTTTCAGCCAGCACCTAGGTACCAATAATAATACCTTATGTCCATAGTCTAAAAGTGACTGAATAAGAAATGACCAATTAAATTAATGTGTGACATTCGTGAAAGTTTAAACAGGTATATATTTCACATAAATATAACTTTATATTGTTAATTTATGATTTTATATTGCTAGTAAAAATGTTAAATAGCATTGTGATTTTTAATATTCGTAAGTGGGAATTTTATGTTTGACAAATACCTACTTAAAAGTATCTAGGCGAAACTTTACGAATAACTAATAATAGAACGGTGCATGGTCGTTCATCTAACTACTTTTAAATTTTATTCTGTGACATGGCAGAAAAGTCCGAGCGCTCACCTTAGTTCATATGCCGATGGCATCATTTGTGAACTTTAGTTCTGTCGTATGAAAAAGCGCCATAAATGGTAATTTCGGGTTCAAATTATAGTTGAGGCATTTATGGTAATGAATCAGGCATTCATGAGGCGTGTAGCAGTGTTGAAAAAGTAACATTTGAAATCTCACGAGATGCACAGCTCAAAATTTATTCATTCAATATGTCGTTGATTGTATATGAGCCTCGTAAAACATAAATTTTTAGCGTTTCATATAACGTGCGGTACAGACTTCAGTGCGAAAAGTACACAACGAAATGAGCACACATAAATATCTAATAGCAAACGCCAAAAACAGTTTTGTTGGATCAATATTTTTAATTGTTGTCGTGGCGACGGACGCAGTGTCGTTGGATTCTTTCGCTGATGGTACTGGTAGGTACAGTCAGAAAGAGAAAGTAGTTACAAAATACTTACAATATTACATTATTAGCTGGTGCCCGCGACTTCGTCCGTGTTGAACGATTAAGGGTACCCTATGTCCTTTCTGGTGTCCCAGACAACGTGTATGCAAAATATCAAGTACTTTTTGCATGAAAGAGTTACAAACGTCCATACATCCAAACATACTTTCGCATTTATAATATTAGTACGGATTATGATTTGTATATAATATATAATATGTAGTTATATTTAGTGTGAATTATACATTAGAAATACATCCGTTATTAGTCAACTCGCGTTACGTTTGTATTTTACCAAATTTTTCGTTAGTCAACTTTATTAAATGATATGTACTAAAACTGTACCCAGATAAGAGTAATCTTACCTTGATGTCCAATTATTATAATTAATTACGTTCTAATAAACGATTAATTTCAAGCAGTATTTTTATCTATTTTGCATTTTCATTGCAATTTTAGTAAAATTATCTTTGATTACCGACTGTACCCACAACTGCTATAAAATATATTTGTAGTGCCCTAACTAACGTAATCGGTGTTAATCGTCGCGTAGTTTATGGCCGTACTTTGCAAAATTTACATAGTTTCTAAAGAACAAAGTTGTATGAAACAGACGTACAAATTGATTGCTCTAACTAAAAGCTTTAAGCGCTGAATATTGATTAAACGTTTTCATAAATTCAAGAAAAGATATAGATAAATCTGTTTCCGTAGGGTTTCAATATAATTTTAGAAGCACCTTCTGGTCATCGCTGTTAATGTGATCTTGCTATATCACAGAAGCTAATAGGTTTGAATACTAACAGTGTCCCCCAGTTTTACCCGGCCGTTTAGCATTCTTTCTTCTTTTTATTGCTTCTAAGGATCTTATCATATTCTTCAGGTCATTGTACGATATACGCCGTGCGAGTATAAACCGTGCGATGTCAGAGCCAGTATACAAATTATATTGGTATTGTTTTTTAATTATTAATAATTGATAAAAATTAACGTTTATTATTATTAATATTGTAAGGATATTACGAAATTTACATAGCTTTTTTTTATAAAATAAAGACAGAAATGGGACAATGCAAGAATTAATTAGAGTATTAGCCTCTCTTATGCAACTGATACAGTATCAAACCCTCTAGTTTGTTATTATTTGAAAGTTTCTCTCGTTGGATATTAATTTGCAAAAGAAACTTTTCCATTTCGTATCCAATTTACACTCGGGGGTTTCTATTCAATTATTTCGTGTTCAATGGTTTGATAAACAAAAATAAACAACTCCAATTATATTGAACTCTTGATGAAAATTTTAAACTGGTAGTATGAGAACATTTTTAAACTGCCAGTAATTAATTTTTAGCAAAGTTTTTAACTCTTAAAATAAAGTTCGATGCCAGTCGTAAATAACCTAAAGACTTCGGGAAGATTTCTCTTGTATGTGGTGTACATTAGGATATTTGTACGTACCCAACGTTAAGGCATAAGATAATGGGGAAGACCTAGATAAGGTCTGCGAACAGGCTGTCGGTCGGTCCTCTTCTTGGTAGCATTTAACACAAGCAACGCCCTAAGGTATGAATACTCTGAACACCTTGATATGGTAAAGTGTATAACTGTAAAGATGAAAGGGTAAAGGGATCAGACATACGTTACTCACTCACCGAAACACAACATAATGTTATAACTGATATAATCTGACAGATACCTAGTAGTTTATAAATCATTATTACATGATTATTACACAGTAATTTTATCTATACTGATATTATAGAGGCAAAGTTTGTACCTATGTAGGAGGTAATATTCGAAACTACTCCAATTCTTTCACCAATAGTTAGAATAGAATTTCAGGATGGACATAGGCTATATAAAACTATAGGGCACGCTATCTCCCTTGCTCCCGGCTTCGCAAGGATGTGATTTTTTTCTGCAAATTATATATAAAAACTTTCCTCGTTTATCGCTCTTTCCATTAGTGAAAACCACATCAAAATCCGTTTAGCAGTTTTTGAGATTATCCCGAACATACAGCGGCTGGGGAATTTGTTTTAAAATATTTAAGAATAAGTGACTAGCTATTCTTCGAACTATTAAACCTTTATTAAGATAAACGAGTATGTTGTGTCTATTTTTTTATTATTAGAGATGGGTTAGCTCTTGGCCAACAACCAGCCGTGTAGCAAGGATGAGGCCTATGGTGGAGCGAGCTCACCCAGAAGATGCCTATTCAATCGAACCTTGAAAAGATTTGGGTTATATGAGCTCGGAAATACAGACGCCGGCAGGGAGTTCCAAACCTTATAAAGGATTATAAAAGAGTTATGCGCATTATAAAGGATGTTTTAAAGCGCTTGGTCCGAAAAAGAGGGATTCAACTCTATATGCTAATAAAGTTCTGAGTTTTATCCGAATCCGTTTAACAGTAGCAGTGTAAAAAGCATCCTTGCAAACTTTCGCGTTTCTAACATTAATAGTGTAGGTACATATCTTCGTGTACATACATAAAAAACCAAATACTGAAAATAATCTTTAAAAAATTGAGCCGTTATAAATTCACACGTACTTCAGTTCGTATACGACGTTCAGTTATTTGTAATATCACAAGAAACACGACCTCATCTTTCATGTACGTCCAATCTCATCCGATATCAGAAAGGTACGTGTAAGATAACAAGATTCATTTTGTAAGAGATGTTTGCGAGAATTTCCTTGAAAATTTTCTTTAAAGCAAACATCCTTACTACGTGCTCACTAAAATAGGCATTCAATTTTATTGTAAAGTTTATTGTAAAACAAGTTTGAAGTAAAAGTAATCGCCTGGAGTTCTACCAGAGAAGTCGTACGATGTCTGAAACCGTATCGTTAAACAAGTTACCCTCAAATTCACCTAGTACTAGGCAAACAAGAATGAATTTATTTGTTTAGACCATTTTATCATTCGGAATCGAAAACTTTATTGTTTTTATTTAAACCACCCTCAGTTAAATCTATGTTTTCATTTTTGTTAATAATTATCTCAATGAAATTGTTTTACAATTTTACATTCATTTATTTTAAATATTTATGTTACTTTTTGCTTTATAAATTAGAATATATTATGTTATCTGTAATCAACTAATATTATAAATGTTGTGTTCGTTAAAAGGAAAAGGTATTTGTTACTCTTTAAAAAACTACTGAACGGATTTTGATGATACTTTATATTAATACTGTATATAAATCAGAATAACATTGGAGTAATTTTATACGTTAACGAACTCGCGGGCAAAAGCAATACTTGTACGTACATACAATATCTATTAAGTATTATTTGAATGTGTGAAACTGATTAATATAATGCATTATTCGTGAGCGCTTTTTTAATAAGTATTAAATTTAAGAAGATTCTTATTATATTATATTATATTATATTATATTATATTATAATAAACCATCACACATTTTGTAGTATAATTTTGAGTATTTACTTGATACTATTATATGTTTTTTATTAGTCAAATGGGTGACAGTCAAGTTGATGGTAAGTGATGCCATCGCTTAAGAAAACATGCCACACCACAAGTATATAATTTAAATAAATATTTTAAAGAAAAAAAAACCCTAAAATTATAACGACAAAGCTCGACATTAGTCGATATTAAATTACAAACTTAGATTTTGTCTCTTAAGCAACTAATTTTAGTGCTTAATATACAGCACTGTGCCTACCAACAAAATAATTTGACCTCAGCATGAATATTGAAATTTTCGTATTTGCCTTGAGAATAATTCTCCTGTTTTGTTTACTTTAATAGTTTTGATGAGCGTTGCTTAATCAGAATTCATTCATACTTTGATAATATTTGTACAGGTTCTGTCTGTTTAAGGAATATTATCAAGATTACAAAATTAATTCACAACACATCTAAATAGTTATGAATATAACTCTCCAAAAACTTTATACAAATAACAAATTTGTTTTCGGTACTTGCCTGTTCAATAATATAACACATTGTTTCGAACACAGCTTAGATATAAAAATATGAGTGTTAAAAAAAAAGGAATCATGTTCCATACATTTATATATAGTATATTTTATAGTTCACATAAGTACACACTTTGACATTCACAACTCTCAAATAGGATAAGTAGTGGAGATACTCGTAGAAGAAGCACTGTTGAAATTTTACAAATTATAAACTTAGTCAAAAATACTTAACATATACTTATATGTTTTACGACATCGAAAAAGATATAGCGGACGAAGTGGTGGGCGTTAGCTATTGCATATTTGATAGAAGGCTATAATGTTGCTACAGAGATGGCATTTGAACGGAACACACAACACACTCAATACACATTCTACTATTTAGTGGGCATAGGTGGAACGGACGAAAATTTTGTCCTACTGTTAAAAAATGTTACTAAAACTTGCTAAATCTTCTATTTTCTAACTGGAATGTATTGGCCTTTAATAATAACGTTGAACGCAATAAAATGTGTTAGTAAAATAAACATTCCCGTAATATTACGACTCTGAAGGACGTTGTTTTGGGTCATGTCATGCACATCTGGGTGTAACATTGTTGTCTCATGCATAATATCGCGACGTTTCCCATTATATTACATTGCTATTTTGTGAACACGCTTGTTTGCCCTTATCTTTATTTATACGGTAGGTATCTTATTTGGTATCATGTATTTTAAAGAGCATCCGGTTCCTTACAAATGAACTCACAATACTTACCGTGGAAGTACCAGCGTTCATTTTAAATCGTCACAACGAAACACATCTGTAGCATAAATCAAACCAATTATCAAAATCGTGCTCGAGTGAAATCCAATGTATACGCAAGGCAGGGCAACTACGAAATTTCATTTCCAAAGACTACCCCATCGCACCTCAACCTTTCAAGTAATGTGTTCATCGAAACGACGGTTGTGTTGAATAGTAATAGTAATATCATAAGGCAAAACTTATGTTATATTACTTGTGTAAACATCGCCTTATATTAAGACTAGTGTTGTTATCATTCTGAGTTAAGGAAAAAAAGTTTTCTAAATTTTTTCATTTTTCTAAAACTCGTAAGAATAGCTATTAAATATAATTAAGAAAATAGGTTCACAAATAAAAGAGAAAAAGTATAGTAGTAAGAAATCAGAAAGAGCACACGTACATTTTCATACCAGTGAAATAACTGATAAAGAATAAAGAAGGCTTTTGCCTAGTTACTCAAGAGTAAGTGTATTTTACGGTATTACCGTCGTTTTCTATTTCTATATTTTTCCTATTCTAACCTTCCCCATATCTCTATTTCATAACCTTATTTAACCATGTATAAAAATCAACTCTAGGGATGTCCTTTACAAAAAAAAAAAATGTTTGTGTCAGCTCCGACACACGACTGGAGTTTACTCCTTACGATCGATTATTAAATTTAAATTTTCACAATTCGAACAAGCCGAAAGAACCAACATTGTTCTTTTTTTAAATAATATTGTATTGATGGCGCAATATCTGTAAAACTTCAGATATTCTAAAATATTCCAAAAATATAATGTAACATAACATAACGCATTTGTGTGACAATTTTGATTTTACTCCCATAAATTTTCATACCACAAGCTTTACCTATATATGGAAATCAATTCTTAAGGAGTTAACTCCAAAAACTAGATTAACCTAACCAATGAGTGATTGATCAGCTAAGAAACCTATTTGATCAGTAAGTAATTTTGCTAATAATAAATATTTATTCTTAAAAACAAACATATTAATGAGAGGCACGTATAGACAGACAAGACAACTGATTAGGATAAACAGCGAGATAAACAGAGCACAGACGCAAAATAAACAAAGGATGATTTTAAAAAGCCGTTGAGGTTTTGATAAACAGGAAATAAAAATGAATGTACATAAACATGAGTAGTTGAAGCAGTGGAATGCATACAGCACTGTGCTAATACAGAAGTACAGAAACACATTATATTCTCTATATAATAATAAACACATTGTACCGAGCTTCGGTCTGTTATCTTTACCAACTCGGTTTGTTTGCAATGACGCCGTGTTGATTTTGTCTAAATTAATGACTGCCACTACATGCGATTGTTGAAACATTTTCTACTTTAGAAGATTTATTTAGAACTAGCAGTTTCCAGCGACTCTCTTCGTCCGATCTCTTGATTAGTTCAGCACTAATGTGTTGTGAAATAACGTTTAAGTTTAATTGTTACCATGCAATGATTGTGTAGAAAACATTCAAAGGTCTTCCACATTATTTTTAATATTCTTCTTATATACATTTAATAAAATCGTAAACAAGACGTGTCAGTACGTTAAATTTTAAAAAAAATTGTACGTTGTATGTTGTATGTTATCGACATCAAAAAGATTGTTTGTAGAATTTTTGTCTGTCTATCTGTGCACGCTGTTAGTATTAGCAATTAGTGTTAGCAAAGTTAGTGAAAATACATACACAAAACAAAAACGATGGTGATGAAATAAGAAAATAATTCATTATTTAATTACAACAATTCTTAAATCTTAATCTATTTAAGTTGTTTTACTACTTTTATCTTACCTTATCTTCAATATATATTTTCGTATGTCGCGCATACCGTAGTAATTGAAACTTCATATCCACATACATATAGACAATTTACAATTTGAGTTTAATAATTATGGTACGATATTGCTTTGAAGTAAATAAAAGCCGAATAAATTGGTTATGAGTGAGGGGTTAGACCATTTGCATAGACTTTACATATTTTAGATACATAAGTCCTCTATGAAAAGTCGTAACTTGAAATTCATATCTTGTTTTGTGAATAGCTTCTTTTTCTGATCTTCATGTTTTTAATGGTACACCTTTTGTGAACCATTAAATAGTAAATAGCAAAAAAATTAAACTAAATAGCAAATAGTTTTTTCTTGCATATGTTTGTATTAAATTTTAAGAGTTATATTATATAATAATAAGAACCAAATCATTATATTCAGTAAAATTTTTTAGAATATCTTTTTCTAATTGCGGTGCCAACAACAAGTGAAGTTTTTGCCTTATTGAGGAACAAACATCAAAAAATACAAATATACATATTGTCGAATATATAATATTATTTTGATTAGGATTCTTTAATATAATTGAGGATAATAATTACACGGCTAAATGTTCAACTCCACCCACGAATAATTTATTACTTATTCTTATTTTTTTATATACAAAGTACCTACATTGTACAAAAAGGGTTCAATATTATAGCTAGCTGAAATACGAGTGAATAATTCAGTTACCATTGATATTATTTCCTTATTACGAAGTGAATTATATCCATTTTCTATTACTGCGCAATCTCGTTCGGAAATATTCCTGTCTGGATATAGAATGCCAAATATTTATTCGCAAATACATCGCCAATCGAATGCTGTATTCATGTACAGCGTTAGCAATATGGTAGCTTGCCTTTGATACAAAAATCTTTCATGTAAATCAATAGGGATTACCAAATGTAATATTATATAACTAGCCAATAAATATTTAATATAAATTGTCTGTAAATAATCATTTTTGTCTCTTATATTTTTTTAGTATATTTTTTCTTTCTCTCTAACAGAGTAGTTCTTTATGTTATAGAACAAGCTACTGAGTACAAATAAGAGACGTAATATCAGCGAAGATTTTAAATGAGTTCTTAAACAAATTGGTGGACTAAGAACTAGGACTAGTCTAGTCTAACTAAATTAAGAAATAAATAAAAAATTGTGTTCTTACAACAATTTAACAACCCTCTCGGAAAAGTTGTTCCAGAAAAGGAGCAAAATTATATTTTTCAAGAGAATGTCAGCAATTTAAATGAAAAATTCTAGATTTCGCGAAAACTGACTACAATATTTATGTTTGAGAATCTATAACACAAAAAGAAATCATATATTATTGTGTACAATTCAGAAAGCTATAGAATATCTCAATTCAATGAGCAGATGTATATCGAAAGTTCCGCTTAAATTGAATAGGAAATGATAAAAATATGTATGAAAGGATTACCATTTCTATTTCGTAGTAGATTTTTTAGATAATGATTTATTTCACCTTCAGTTTAATCTTAGATACATTCACATAGACGAAATATTTTCTAAATTGGTTAAATGTCTTCTCTATATAAAATGTGAGGTGATAATTTTTAATGAAACTTTATTCGTAAACATGCCGCCATTCGAGCTGGATTTTATGTCGTCAAAAATAAACGACTTAGTCCAAATAGAGTAATTTAAACTAAGCAACGTTTCCTACAGTTTATACTTTGTATAGTAGATTGGCACGGCACCAAGTTAACTTTAACGGCTTCTTGGTGTATATGAATGAGATTATCCATAACTAATTTCACTGTCATCATGTTTTGCCATTAAACGTTACTAGATACATCTATTGAAATGTTCAGCTCAGTCATTAATAGAACTTAATGATGTGAATGTTGAAATGTTAATGTGATAGCTTTTTTCGTCTTGATTTATACCATTTAGAAATTAGGAATTGTTTATATAAAGTTTCGCAGGCAGACTGTCGTAGACAGACAGACAGCCTGCCTGCGGTGGTAGGTATGGTAGGTTGCTACCTTGCAGTTAATAGTAACACAAGCAACGCCATAGGTGCTGCAAGTTAGTTGCCGACCTTAGAAGAATAAGGAAAGAAATTGCGAGGGGATATGAATTAGAGCACTGTCTGTAATCACTGACTTATCGAAACACAACAGTCAGTACATATGCTGTTATTTCACCGCGGTCTTGTATAAGATGGGTGGTTACTGCCGCCAGATGAACTTCCCTATTTGTGAAAGCGAAACGCAGTATGCAGGTGTATGTCTTTCTTATGTTTTAATGTGGCAAGATCTATTTTCGGTCTAAGTAATGTTTTATGCGTGTGAAGCTGAGAAAAATTAGAAAAAATCTTAGTGTAAAACATAGAAAGTGTCTCCTTATAAAGCAACAGCTAAAACGGTAGACATTTGACATTATGAAATGTTATCATAACAAACATCTTCGGTAGAACACAAATACATTTCTCGTAAAGCACGAACATGTGGCGACCCCATTAAGTGCAGACGAATACCGTCAACAATTCGTAGCTATTTGTTGGAAATCGCTTCAAGAATTCACCTCTGGGGGGTTGAACGTTTGCGCTATTGTACGGTTTTGTTAGTCGTACTAGTGTGTAACACCACTGCAGCAGATCAACTTGAAAATGCTTCAAGCCTTGCGAAAACTAGCGAGGAATTGCTGTGAAATGGGAAACTCAGTCAGACCAGAAATAATACAAATCTAATTGTTTCTTTAGAATATGTACTCGTATACTAACTTTAAAAAAATGTCTAGATAAGATACAAAATAAAAAGAATTGAATAGTACTGTACATGACTGTGACACTCGCTAAACACGGCTAACATGACTAAACTTATTCCATGTATTTACCCAAGGTTAGTCAATGTTAACATATTATATTATTAGCTGGTGGTTGCGACTTCGTCCGCGTTGAAAATTTAAAAAAAAGCAATATAACGCTTGACCTCGTGCTGCTATAACATTTTGGCCAGTGGTTAGTTTTTATTGTTTATTTATCCCTCGGGAATAGTCCTTTTTTTCTGGATGAAAGGTACCCCATGTCCTTTCTGGTGTCCCAGACAACATGTATATAAAAATTCACGGTAATCGCTTCAGTAGTTTTTGCGTTAAGGAGTTACAAACATCCATACATCCAAACATACTTTCGCATTTATAAAATTAGTATAGAAGAAATAAGTATAGATTTATTTTTACACATGTTCCACCAACATTTGCTGACACATATACATGTGTGGCAACCAATTAAAGGTGAATATCACTTTAAAGTGAATTGAAGACAATTAGACACAATATTTAAAAAAAATACTAGAACAGGTAAAAGAAAACAACAAAAAATGATTACAGTACATCGAAAAACACCGAAAAACAGAATAAAAAAAGGAGGAAAAATATATAAAGTAACTAAAAAAAAAACTATTATTATTAACTATTATTTTTAAGTACAGTTTTGCAAAGTTTGATGAACGATTTAGTCAGTAAATATATCAATAAGATCACTTCATGTCATTAATCGATTTGCATAGCCTTGTGACAGGAGAGCTTGAACCAAATACAGATCTGCGAATAAGTGGACACAGTGGAGTAATGGGTGCTCTAGGGATTCTGCGGGGAACACTAATATTAAATCACTGCAGCAACGGAGGGCAATTAATATGATTTCTAAAAAATTTTAACGCAAAATAAAAATTGGACATGTTTCGCCTCCTCTCCTGCCTTCGTATGATAGTACTTTTTTGGCGACTCCGTTGCTAAAAGCTAAACTAGAGACATCTTTTTTTTTTTGGCGTTCTATTCTGAAGGAATGAATTATAATGTTACGGTTCACGGAGATAGATTTATTTTTGTTTCATTTCATTTATTACCTATATAATAATATATAATACCTAGGTATTATATAAATAAATTAATATATTATCAGTAACTTTTTCCTATTTAGTATGTGACTTATTTTGTTATTAGTTATTTTACCTAAATAACCAGAAGAAACAGTTAGGTTTTTTTTTGTTCCACTTGGTCGGTGATTGATGTTTTTATCATCATTATTATCTCAGACATAGAACGACCACGACTGGACATACATAGGTATACCCCAAGTTTCAGAGGATCGCAGTTATAAAAAGGAGCCTAGTTATTTCCTTAAATGAAATTTGGAAAATATTATATTCTTTGTTACTAATGCAAATACATGTATAGGTATGTATATGTATGGAGTTAGGTGAGCTAAACAGTGTAACGCAACGGAATAAAATGAAATGTAATCAAGCCAAGTGAAGTCTGCACTCGCTTCAAACGACATTTGAACTTTGAACTGCAACCGCCACTTTTAAGTTAACGTGGAAACCGAGAGACTTTCAAACACATAAAAATATTACGATCAAAAAACATAGAGCCGTGTGCACTTACACAGCTTCTAACTAAAGGTTTAACTGTTTTATAGTCGAAGCAAGTGGCGACTTACAATAGCGCATTACGTGTTAACAAGGACTCTTTGTGTTCGTTTGATTGTTTTCAAATTGACGGTGTAAAACTTGCGGTAAAACTGTTATGTTACAGTTATTTAAGGTTGTTGACAATCCTCAGCTCATACAGGTTATTTAAAAGATTGCCTCTTAATAATAAGATAATTTTTTCGATGTCTGCGTGCCGTGTGATCAATGGCCCCAATTCTATCCACTCCAAATATACTTTAAATCAATATACGCCTACTCGATCTTGCTTTTAACTTTTCATTTGTATTAGAAATAGGAACTCAATCGTCTCTACCTCTAACCTTTTGCATAGTGATACAATAATTACTTCTAAAATCATTCTAAAGAACATCGTTCAAAACCAGTCCATTGGTATTTTTTAACTTAACTTTGGAGAATATGATAATAAAAATATTTCTATTAAGAATTATCTTTCTAATTTCCTGTGGATATGTCAGATTTTGTAAATGGGGGTAACATTCCCAAATTTAAAAAAATAAAATATACTTTCAAACTTAAATATCTATGAAATCCCATTACAAAATTATTTTCGAAAACGATATTTTCCTTGTAAAAACGAAAATAATAAAAAAACTGATTTCATGATCACCATACAAAACTGATTGATCTAGTTTATGAAGATCTGTTAAGGCGTTTGAAGATCATCAGCCCATTTCCTAATTGACGAACGGATCTCGCTAACTTCCGCAAGTTCGATTTAAGTGAAGTTAAGTATACTGTTACTTCGATGGTATATTTGGTAACCTTGACCTGATGCTCAAGCAACAGGTAGTCTGCGTGATACCCAACTCCTCAGAAGCTGACAGCAGATATTGCGTGTTTGGGCTCAATAGAAAATCGATGCTTATTTTATATCAGAATATAAACAATTGTATGAAGATTATATCAGAAGCAGTTATCGAAAATTCGACTTTCAGAATGTCGATTAGCTAAAAGATTATTTGTATTGTATGTCGATTAGCTAAAAGATATTGTATTGTAATAAAAACGACCTATACGCCTAAAACACACGTTACATGTTCAATCAAATCAACATCTTATTAAAATACCTCCCCATCGTTGAAGATATTAAGGCTTGCAAAATATAATACGGTGAATAATTTATTATAAGAGCGAGGGCTTGAAATATTATGCGTATAAACAAGGATATTATTAGAAACACGCCATATTAACATGCTTATATATATTTATGTAAACTTTACTAAGAACAATCGCATGAAATCGCAGTTATCGCAAGACTAAATTTTCGTTAACTTTCTTTAGTTATCTTTTGATAATTGCAACGATACTGTAGATGTAAATTTTTTTTTAATTTTTTTTTTTTAATTTTTTTTTTTTGCAAATTATACACACAAACCTTCTTCCTTAATCGCTCTGTCCATTAGTAAAAGCCATATCAAAATTCGTTAAATGGTTTAGTTAGAAGAAGTAAGCGGAAAAACAGAGACAGGAGGCAGAGAGCGACTTTATTTTACCTATAACATTTCGACATATTTATTTTAAATTATTGATAAAACACACAACCCTCTAACTAAACCCTCAATAATAAACTGTGTTAAATTTCCTGAACCTTTTCTTACCGTATTAAGTATTCGACTTTTTTATATAATTGTGTACTCATTTTAATGCAACGATTTACCTACGACACAGCAGTAGGTAAACGTAGGCAACGCATGTTTCTGTTATCAAATATCGCTTCTGCACTGACTGTAATGAGTTTCGCGACATAAATTATATAAATATTGCATTTTCATTAAAAAATTGCTCTAAAATTACATCAGGTAAATGCTACGTGAAGCAAATACCGTGCGAGTATAGATTTTTCATCTGTGGATACTATTAAAGTCGGTTACATTAATCAGATTTCAATAACGGCCCTAAATGAAATAGCTGTGAAGCACTAGACTGTTTAATTTGTCCTTTATTGCTATTCGTAAATATAAATTGACATTTTAAAATGGGTATAGTTTTGGAAAATTACATTTGACATACATAATAAATGATCTGGAATCTATTGGTTCGAATAACGTTGAAGATAATGATAATAATAATTATGGCCACTTGCATAAAAAATTTGAAATATAATAAATAATCATCAACAACTTGAGTTAAACTAATGATAAAGTACACTGTGCTTTACAGTGATAAACTGGGCAACACGTCTATGAAATAATAGCACTTGTGCTATTGTGTTTTGTTATGTGATTAAGAGTGGTAACTAAAAACTTGATGATAGGTGACTGCAAAGCCGTCTACCATGAAGTAGACCATCAGCCAGTTTTCCAACCATTACATAAAAATGAACATGACTATAATTACTATTAATTAAGTTAGTGATATACTTATGATGGTGATAACGGAAGGTTCGCGGAAGGTCGATAAACGAACCCTTTAGTTGCTATGTTGTAAATTGTAATAGGATTTCACAACTTGGGTGTATCAGTAATGATCCTAAACCCTACAGTATTGAAGGATAAGTATGGGTAATAAATTAAACTAGACGTATGAAATCAAAGAGAAACTGTAAGCGAATTTGATTAAGAATTGCCATAAAATGATTTATGTAGTGAAAATAGTAATAGTTTATTCATTGTTTATTTAATACTATAGCTGTTGAAAGCAGCTTCGTCCGCGTAACTTTATAAAATATAGCCTTTTTTTACTTGCTGATGATGCAGCTTACTATAAGTAAAATAATTTTTAAAATCGGTTTAGTCCTACAAACTTACAAATTTTTTAACATTATAATATTAGTATAGACTAGCTGTTATTTTAATTAGATACCTAATTAATTTTTATTTTCTTGGCGATTTCAAATTTTTTTGTAAATTAAATAATGTGACTACCGGATATTTCTAGATGTAAGAATTTTTAATTTGAAGAAAGTTATTACTTATAAAATATAGCCAATGCCACTCGCTGATAATATAGCTTCCCAACGGTGAAAGAGTTTTTCAAATCGGTCCAGTAGTTTCGGAGCATATTCAATACAAACAAAAATAAACAAATCTTTCCTCTTTATAATATTTGAATAAATATAGATAGTACTTATAGAAACAAAGAGATGAAAATAGACATAACGCGAATAAGATTAACTGCTGCATATGAGCGAGCACTTTCGGATACTCGAACCTTTACAAAAATGTAAAAAGAAACTTATGCAGTCGCGTATTTGAATTTCAATTCCATCCTAGTCGGAATGTTCCATTAGTCCGCCTCTTTCAGTCAGCAGCGTAGCGATTCTAACAACACTTAATGAACTATAGCTGCTAGCTAATACCATTTCATAATAATAAGTTCATTTTCATAACAAAGCTTAACGCGTTAGTAAATTTATAGTCTATCTAACTGAATCTGAAATGCGTTGGTGTATTTTAAACGGAAATCGTTTTCTAAGCTAATCGAAACAGTACGATCGAGCGTCTAAAAGACAATGCTTTAATTATAGAGTACCAGAATAACCCCCCACGTCCGTTGGCACTGTTCCATCACAAGACTAACACGTGGATGTCAGCTGGACAGCGGTTAAGCTCTGAATTCGTGGGCGGTTTTAGTTTGCGTTATTTAATTCAATATTTGCCTTAACTTACACATTTTGTTCATTGTTTTATGAAAAAAAAAATTTGATTTATTTTTATTTTCAACCGTATAAAACAATCAAAACCTCCCCTGATTCTTATTATAGTTAAAAATAATAAATCTTATTATATTTAACTATAATTTTTAGGTACATAAGTATGTAATTTTCAATAACCGACTTCAAAAATGGAGGAGTTCAACTGTGTGTTTTTTTGTATACATATTTGTTAAGCGATTTTAATTCAGCCAATTATTAATCGATTTGATGATTCTCTTTTTGTTTGATAGGTCATGCAGTTAATTTTGGAGTCGTAGTAGCCGCAGAATTGAACTGTCCTTGGCTGGCACAAATTCCAAAATTTGACTGATTATAAATGTGATCCGTATTTTTAATAATTATATATTATAATATAATAATAATTATATAAATTTTTTCTTTTGATCGGAGCGGTTTTATAGTTTCATATATGTAAAATCACATGTCAATCCAATTCAGTCAATTCCACAACAGCTGCTACACTGTAATTTTATTTCTCTACACCGCATTAATTATGTCAAATGTTAATCGCTTTTAAAATTTATAGTCTTTAAACCTATTCATTTAATATTATGTTTGTATTTTAAAACAGAGTGAACTTATCTTTAAAGTAAATAAATTATTTTACTTCTATTTTAGAAATGTCTACGTTTATTATAATTTATTTATATTATTTATTTATATTAGCTGGTGCACGCGACTTCGTCCGCGTTGAAAATTAAAAAGATATAACGCCTGACTTACATTGACGCTTCACTAAATTATACTTTTGCCAGGCGTTTGGATCATTATTTCCAAATAGCTGGTACGCGCGGCTTCGTCCGCGTGGAATATTATATATTTAGTCTATGTCCATTAGGGTGTCCCAAAAAAATAAAAGTATTTTTTTTCCAACGCATACCCTCTTATTTTGTTTCAATGATGTCAAAGGTATTATAAATAAAGTTTCACGTATTTAGAACCACGGCAACCCGTGCCGACTTGCATCGAAACATGTCGGTACTTGTTTACTAAGGCGCGCGGGAGCCAACGTATTGATGTGCTTGTTGTTGCTTGTTTGTTTGATTAGTAAACGCATTGTTTTCATTCAGTCAACATGTCAATGGAGTTACGCAGTTCTAAAAAGGGGATATTTTTAATAGGGGACGTAAAACATCAAATTACCGGTTCTAAACTCCCCTCTAATGGACAGGTACTGGCAGTTCTGTTCTATAATATTCGAGAAGTTAATTTAAGTGTCAATGAAAGCGCCAATCTTACTATTCGTGAGTGCATTATTTACTGGGAAAAGGCACGTATACCAACTAAGTCTTTACCAAACTGTGTTAAAAAACTAGTTAACTTGTATCAAGTTTGGAGAGATTTGCAAAAAAATGCAAATAAAACTCAAGGCGTGTTTGTGCAGCGTCGGCGAGAATTTATTTCAAACTTAAATGATTTGTTTGATCTTGCACACGCCGATGCCCTTAATTTAATGAGGATTAATGAAGATAAAATCTTCCTGCAGCGCCAGAGGGAGCCAGGTCGGCCTGGTCACTTAGCTGGAGTGGATAAAAAACTGGCCGAAAAGGAGGAAAAGGCCTACGTTAGAAACATTGAAGAGCAAAAGCGACGTGATAAATATCTGTCATCCTTAACTCCTTCATCACCTTCTTATGAACCACTACAAGAAAATTCGTCTTTTGAATCTGAAATAATGGATTTGCAAGAAAACTTGCCCACCTTTACCGAGAGCAAACAGTCTAACACTTCTATGAGGAAAAATTTCATAACTCCGAAATTAGTGGCAGCTTTAGATAGGTGTCAGTTAAGTATGCGAAATTCTGTATTTATTAATGAAGCAACTATTGAAGCGCTTGGACATAACACTGACGAATATCCTATAAGTAAGTCCTCAATTCAAAGAATTCGTACAGAAAAGCGAAAAGAGCGCGCAGAAGCTATAAAAGTTGATTTTCAAAACGAGGTACCGGATACTGTAACTGTCCACTGGGATGGCAAACTCTTACCAGCTTTAGATGCACGAAAATCTAAAGAAGAACGTTTACCGATAGTTATTTCGTACGATCATAAAGAACAACTCATCGCTGTGCCAAAATTAGAGAACTCTTCAGGAAACGAACAGGCACAGGCAGTTTGGAACGCTATGATTGATTGGAATCTTGAAGATAAAGTGCAGATTCTCTGTTGTGATACCACTGCTTCCAATACAGGTCGTATTAATGGTGCCTGTGTGCTTCTCGAACAGAAAATGAATAGAGAAATGCTCGTTTTTGCTTGCCGCCATCACGTCTACGAGTTGGTATTAAAAGGTGTGTTTGAAGCCAAAATTAGCCAAGTCACTACGAGCCCTGACATTCCACTGTTTAAAAAGTTCCGAGAAAACTGGAAAAATGTTGATCCCGAAAGGATACAGATTTTGTGTCAATCAAAAGTAAGGCTGTATTCAATCGACTCAAAATTGATGACAGTTTCCTCAACGAGTGTCCTGCTTCATGGTCGAATAATACCTCGTTTCAACATGCTAAGAAAAAGGTGCTGGCACTGAGAGCAGTTAACGATACGGCTGAAAGAGCGGTTAAGTTAATGCAAGACTTCCATGGCTTAATTACTGTGGAAGAGGAACAAAAGCAATTTTTATTACGTTGCGTACAAGAACACAGACAGGTATATCCGGATTGCAAAAAGCAAACCTTAAAAAGAAAATTTAGTAAATAATCTTCTTTTAACGATTAATACTTAATAAATATTATATACGGGTAAAACAGTGTTTCATTTACTGAAATACGTATTAAGTTCTACAACCTCTCTATGGCTTCCATACTAACTTTTCATTTAAAGTTTGACATCAAGTCGGCACGGGTTATCATTATCCGATCGCCATAATATTTATTATTTAAGTCATTAGGGTCAAATGGAAAAAAAATAAGGGGTATGCGTAACTCCATTCGCAAAAAAAAAATTTGCCCTTATAGCCTGGGACACACTAATGTCCATCTTAATATTATTTTGTAACTATTGGTAAAAGATTTTTTTAAATCGTATGAATAGTTTCGAAGATCACCCCCCACATACAAACATACAAACTTTATAAATATTTAGTATAGATTATAGCATAATCTCGTAGTGTCCAGAACACACTGAGTTCCACAGTCACAAATCGTTTTGCTTCGATTTCTATGAAAATTTATATTGACTTTAAAAAAAAAATTAACTGAAACTATGTATTTCGAGTGACAGTATATTTGTCTGCTGTTCTATTCGAAAAGTCATTAATTTTTTTTTAAACTTATTCAGAAACCACCCTGTCAACTTAAAACAGATAGAGCTAACGGGAAATTGTGTCCCCTTTTGTTTGAACAGTAAGCCGTCTCCATACGAGACTAACTCGAATGAATCACCGAGATTTTCTCCGACCTCAATGTTATATTGTAGTTTTTTTCATTACTTTTTTTTCTATGGCCGTTCCGTTGGCACTATTCCACATTTTCTCACGACATGTGGCCGAGTGATTTTTGATTTAAACCTGACATGTTAAATAAGCAAATGTGGCCTTTACATCGTTACACTATGACGCTTTCCACTGTATGGAACTTGTCTGAGTTTTAGATGGACTGCCATTTTAAAATGAGATCTATTAAAACTTATATGCAGTGTGGTTCGTTTGGGGTGTTAGAGTGTGCACCGTTCGTTTTATTTTTTGTTGTATGTCTCTCTCATATTTTATACGTTTATTTGAGAGAGAAATGATTTTTCTGCAGCTTTGTCTTTACTGCTTAAATTTATTATACAGGTACAGACGAGTAATTTGTGTTTAAGGGATTCCAGAGCCCATTTCTCTATAATAAACGTTGACCATTATTCAATTCGTCGCCTATAACTCAAGCAATGCCATAGGTGCTGCAAAATAAGTATTGGGAAAGAATACAGAAAATGACTACTGCGAAATGCAATGTGACTTGCCACTTAATAAATTACATAAAACAATATAAACCTACATCAAAAACATCATATAATATTGTTTACCTGTCGGGTGAATATTCGCAAAATTTTAATGCGTGCTCCCTCGACTTTGTTATTCAAAGACATCAAAAGAGTCTGGCGCCTCGTCCTAAATAGACATCTTTGAATGTTTGCCTTAGCCCACCCCATATCGCGTGGGTCTGAATATGCATATACCTTCATACACATAATAACAAATATTCTAAGACACTTATCAAAATACTGTTTAGATATGAAATTCGTATGACAGTTTTGATAACTGACTTGCATCCCATGTTTTGATAACAGTTAGCATCCCATGGACTGGTGCAAATGAAATTTATTGAATGAATCTAATTTATTGAATGAAATTTAGAGGTGAAGATAATTTCTTATATAAGTAATGTGCTGACGTCCTATTTGCTACAGAAATAAAATTTCCTCTACGAAGCAGCTTGTTAGACAGAATACGAGGAAATTATAAAGATCTTTAAAATTATAAAACTATACATAATATAAGTCAATAATGATTATTAATTAATCTTATTAAAATAAGATAACTGTACTTATAACTAATTTTTTTTTTTCATACTTGTGTTTAACAATTTTAATATTATTATATCACCTGTAGCATCAGAATTATGTAACGTGTCCATTCATAGAAAATCTGTAAATATAGCAATGGCTGATTTTTTTTTTAAATAAAATAATTAAATTATTATTTTAAGATTGCCCTCGATTGATCGGACGATGAACTTATGTGATTGTTAACACTCAAGCTTTATTAAGGTTAAAAAAATCTTCCAACTCTCTTTTTCTGACACGAAAAAAATGCAAATAAACAAGACGAATCTTGCATATGAATTAGTTTTCATCATCCCTTTGAGATAACAATGTGCGAGCGACGTGTCACGAATCCCTAATTACCTATGGATATCACTCATAAGATATGCTGGATATGTCGCTGTTTCGTTTTCATTAATCCGATTAAATTAAAAAATGTTAAATGAATTCGAATATACCGTATATACAAAAATAATCTTTAATCCTTTAGCTATCAAGTGGTGTAATTAAATTTTGGATGTAGACGATAGGATATGTAGCTTCACCGTGAAACTGTATGCCCCGTTGTACACTCAACAAGGAATCTATTTACAGTGTTTAAGAAAAGGTTTGTTACCAGGGCAATTATCACTCATGCCAAAAATTCATTTCGAACGTCTGTCAGTTGTCTGCTTAGTGCATTAATTTCAAAAGGTACTAAGAGTCTACGACTTGATAAAGGTGTCAATTTTCGTACCCTGATTGTACCTACTTCGATAAAATCTATGTGCTTATTTTTGTAGTACTGAATATTTCAACGTTGAAATAATTTTGTTATGAGTTTAATACCAGTGCCAATAAATAGAATAACTATATATGCAATTTTATGTATAAACCATAATATGATAAGTATAAAATTTACATTTCATTTTAATGCAAATGACGTAATACATTATGCATATTATGCTTCAACACGATACCAGAATAAAGGCCGTCGCACACCAACTTGGCGTTATCCCGACCGGGGCAAGTGTCCACATTCTAATTTAGATTAATCTGCTTTTTCTCGCGTTTCCTCGAATAGTTATATATAATGGATTACATTGGATCATGGAAACGTTTAAGAAATAGTGGGGCAGGTGCAAAGGATTTTTCAATTTTGTCCAAAAAATCCTTTGCACCGTAACACTCGTTAGTTTAGAGTATAAAAGACTCATTAATAGAGTTTCAACCTAAACTATAAAGTTACTATTACTCAATCAGTAAATTATGTATTCACACTTATCAAATCATCAAATCTTCGGGTGCATTCATGATTGAATAACTTACATTTTGTCAATGAGCTACAAATATAGCATTAACCGTATTGAGTTACTTTGTAAAATGTTTTCTCAACAAATAACAAAATAATCTGTCTCGTAGTCCTGCTTAGATTCATTATATAACTATATAAGCCTCTTACACTTACCTAACTGAAAGCTGACTTACTGTACGTTAAGTATGCACAGCAACTAGCTACTCCAACCGGCTTATTAAAGTCGATCGCTATTATTAAATTGGTTAAGCATTATTACAAACAAGCTTTAGCTGCATGCTTTTTAATAATAAATATCTATCTCTATGCACTTAATACTAGGTTATGTTGAAAATTAAAAAGTTCCGTTAACCTTTTTTTACCGATACATCTACGACAAGAAGGTTAAACGCGATCCATTTGGTGGTTGGTGGCTACAGTCGCCTACAAGCAACGTCACAGTGGTTGAAATCAACCTTGATAGGATAAACGACAGGGGTAAGGAAGAACATGGGAAAATAGCCTTGGTAATCATTGAAACACAGCAGCGCAAGAGTACTTGGTGGCTATATCCACCAAGTATATGTATGTATTACGAGTAAATAACAACTAGAAGTTGTAAGTGTTGCCGTGTCAATGTATTATATACATTGGGATTTGTAGATTGATAATGTCATAATACTGTGATTACATCTAGCTTTTCATTTAATACAGTCCATTCCTTAACAAAACGTTGAGGAATGTTCTGTTCAGGTCACGTGTTTTGCTCTCGTACTTGTAATGGTAACTGGGGAGGAAAACAAAATATTGTACGAGTATACCAAATTTGTGGCTGATACAAACTCCACTTGATACGACTTCTAATCATTTAATTAGTAAAATAACACGAATATTTAAGTTTTGATTTACTCATTATAGAAGTGATATTATAACTTTTTATGATATTTAAATATTTTATTAAGCTTAACAACAAAGATTTAAACACGATTTAAATCTCTTTATAAAGATATTTTAATTAATATTTTATATAAACTTCCTATAGTTAACATTTAAATCATAATTTTAATATCACAAAAATTTGTGATTGATCTCATTATAAAGATAGTTGATTTAGTAACTTTGAGTTATGTATGTACTATTGGTATGGTAACTCACTACAATAAATGTTTGCAATATAAAGGTGCCAAATACTTGATTTTAAGATATAAAAAATAATTTCAATGGAATTTAATAGTTTTTCATTGCTACCTATATATAGAATTTCATCTATGAATTGAAAATTAATAAGGTAAAAGCTCCGTAAAAGATCCGCCAAAAAGTACCGGATACAAATACGGATCTTTCTTCTCCCTCGGATATCCACGGATACGGATACGAATATCCGGCACATCACTAATAGTAACTACGATTAATTTAAATAAAAATAAAAATTGTGTTCCAGTTCTATTCTAACTATGCCGACCTATAAACCGTACACGAAAGGATCACCTGTGAAAAACGTCAAACAAATCCATCCGTGCCGCGGGGCGTGAAAGCATTTTAAATAAATACAACGCACTAGTGGTTTTTCGCTTTTAGCTATAGAGTATTTATCGAATATATTTTAGCAGCAGCCGCAGATGGAAGCAAAAAGAAAGATTATTGACTCACTATCTGTGCATATACTGAGTCCAATGAACTCAGTATCATTCAATCGCTCAAAAGACAAAGTTTAATACGGATATAGCTTGTGTGGAGCTTAGTTATTACACGTGTTCGATATTGGAATTGTATTTGTTTCAGTATTTAGGCATTTAGTTTTATGTAGCCCATTCATCGATTACGTTATGTAAGAACTTACCGTATTACCATAATAGCAAATAGAACTTACCTTTCTATTTGCTTCCATCTACGGCAACAGTAAACATTTTAAGAACACCGCAAAGGCCGTGATGTATTCTAACTTTTTTTAACCATTCTCGAAAATTCTTTTTTAGATTTGAAATGTTTTTCGGGTTGTTTTATGTCATCATTATTATTTTTACCAAAATCTGCACCGAGGGCGATCAAAATGTACGGTTGCATTTTTAAAATTGTCAAGTCTCGTCGCTTCGACTATATTCCGCTTAGCATTTTCTCGTACAAAGTTACAGTCACTATTAGAATTGAACGCCCTCGGCAAACTAGTTATGGTTTTTTTTAAGTAAGCTTTGAAACTTTTACCTTGAAAATCCTGAACCGAATAAAATCGTCTTATGGAGTTATTGTACACTGTGAAATAACTGCAGTAATTTAAAAAAAGTTTTGGTTGCAACCAATTATTTTTCATTTGCGAAGAAATTTTTGCGAAGGCAAAACTAGCACCTAGACATGATGAGAACCTGGTCTTATCTATTGTAAAACGCACAGGACAAAATGTGCACACCTAAATTCACATCTAGAAATCACCCTTCATTCCAATGGTACATTGTCATCTTTATTTTTTTTTTTTAATATTTGTACCTTGTACCTTTGTTGTTTTCACACTAATATGAAAGTATAATATAACATTAGTGTATTACATGGGCTGAAAAGTCCCGAGCCTAACACGTAGATGGCGCTAGTTTTATTGCATTCATCTCTTTTTCAGTTAGTACTAACCTTCAAAAGACAGCTGTTAAAATTTCATGAAATTCTATTGATTAGTTTGTGAGTTATTGTGCTACTTTTGTTATTTTCAAAACAATGGATCTAAAACAAGTTCGTGTTTTAATTTTACACTGCTTCTTGATGGGAAAAAATACCGTTCAAGCGAAGCAATGGCTTGAAAAATGTTATGGGGACTCCGCTCTATCAGAAACAAGAATAAAACGTTGGTTTGCTGACTTCAAACGTGATCGTAGAGACACCGATGAAGCAGAACGCAGTGGACGTCCAAATGAGGCGGTAACACCAGAAAACATGAAAAAAATCCACAAAATCGTTTTGAATGATCGAAAAGTGAGTTAGCTGACATCGTAAAGATATCAAAAGAACGTGTTGGCTTTATATTGCATGAGCATTTGACTATGAGAAAGCTCTGTTCAAAGTGGGTGCCGCGTTTGCTCTCTGTTTTCCAAAAACAAGAACGTATTGATGATTCTGAGCAGTGTTTGGCCATGTTTAAACGTAACAAACCGACAATGTAACAACCTGACAATGGATGAAACATGGATCCATCACTTCACTCCCGAATCAAAACGATCATCATCTGAGTGGACAGCAACTGGTGAACCTCGTCCAAAGCGCCCGAAAGCACAACAATCGGCTGGAAAGGTTACGCAAGACAACGCACCGTGTCACAAGTCAATCAAAACAATGGCAAAACTACATGAATTGAACTTCGAATTGCTCCCACATCCACCGTATTCGCCAGATTTGGCTCCCAGCGATTACTGGCTGTTCACAGACTTCAAAAAAATGCTCGCCGGTAAGAAATTTCGCACAAATAAAGAAGTTATCGCTGAAACTGAGGCCTATTTTGAGGCAAAAGATAAATCGTTCTACAAAAGTGGTATTGAAATGTTAGAGCGGCGCCGGAATGATTGCGTTGCTCTTGATGGAGATTACGTTGATGAATAAAGCTAATTTTGAACAAAAAAACCGTGTTTTCTTTGTTATGCCCGGGACTTTTCAGCCCATGGTTATGTATTCAAACCAAAGACATGAAAAGAATTAAGTGTGCTTATTACATTTAACATGATAAGGGCACGCGGGTTCCACCCAGTGCTCCTTTTAGAACAATATTTTATTATTTTATTTATGTTATATTTATGCTATATTAACTTTAAAGCAGTAATGTTCTTACTGGCATTTTAATAAATTTAATGACTTCGTTATTTCATTCTGATATAATTAATAGTGAAGACACAAAACATCAATAGACTAAAGAGCTTCTGAAAATCAAATTTTCTTTGTTTCTAGAAATTTAACTTACTAATAATTTATGGAATTAATATTTAATCACGGCTTCTTCTGTGATTAATTTCCTGGAGACTAAGTACACAATAAAGGAAGTCTAAATTTGTAAAGATTATGGTCCAGCTAGACTCAATTGAGCGGAAATTAACTTCTTGTGTGTTGACACGATAAACAATGTTCTGTCAATACCCTTTGTTTGAGTTACACTCATTAGGTGTCGGGGGTCCAAAATGTTGAGCAAAATTTGTAACAAATCAAATATTAATAAATCATGTAGCCCCCATACAGACAGGGGAAAGTGAGTGAATCGATCACGATATGTTTAGAGATGAAAGTGTGTTTACATTTTTTTTATATTAAGGTCGACAGACAGGGTGGCTACCGTCGCTTATAACAGAAACAACGCCGTAGGTGATGCAAGTGCCCTGGCGACCATAGAAGGATTAAGGATAAGGGATAAGGAAGGTATGGGGTAATGGGCTCTGGCATCCCTTACTCGCTGATCGAAACACAACAGCATGTAATAACAGCATTATGTGCTATGCTGTTATTGGTTGTTAATGGGTGTTGAACTAGCAGGAGTCTAATCCGTCGCTCGCCAGTGATCCGCGTCTAACGGTTCTATATTTTCTTTATGTTTTTAATAATACCTACAACTTTAGTAAAGTTCTATCTACATTTTCGTTTTATGTCAGAAATGAAGGTAACATATAACTCCCAAAGGTTTACCTTCCGTAAATCTCTCTAGTTCGATATTATGACATGACATCGTAACGATAGATCAATCTTTAGGTACTTTATTGTAACATGAAATCTATTTGTACCATGTAATATCAAGAGCAATAGCTTTATTTCACAAATAATATTAATGTACATCTAGACTTCAATTATATTCTCACTGTTAAAAGATTTACTCTGTATAGAGTAATCTTTTAACAGGGGGTGCCTTATTTGCGACATCCTTAAAATATTCGTAGCAATGTGCAAACAATATTTTTTATTTTATAATTAAAGCAGTTATATAATATTTTTATAATGAATTTATTAATCTAAAATAAAGAAGCACTGTATTGTCTGCCATTGCTTTAATGTATCTCACATCAAAATCTAAATCAAACATACAATATATGTGTACGAAAAAAAAAAATGAAATTTTGTTTTCATATTTTTTTTAATTAAAACTAATTCGTAAGATGATTGTTTCGATTTTCGACATTGCAAACTGATGAATTAAACTTGTGAACCTTAGCTTCTAACATCGTTAATTATTACCGAAGGGCCCCCAAAATACGGCACTAGTAGCCCATTGTACTGTGTTATTTGTTCACAGGAACGAGCTGATCGAACACATTGTTTGCTGTGAATTGCAAACATGCCGTCAATCGACGTAATTTCATCTACTTGATAGCTTGGCAACTCATTTATTTAAACAGAGGTTTGGGATCTGGGGTGTTGTTCATTTCAAAGTTTTGATTATTCTCGATTTTATTGTTCAGCTGTGAGGCCTTTCAAAACTAATTTATAACATAGGTATAAATTATAATTTATAACATAGGTATTTATCCAAGACCTGACTGCAGTCCTGTGGGAACGTTCGCGTATAGAGAAATCTTTTTTCAGGAAAGTTTAGTAAGAGTCTTAGTAAGTATTTTGGATATCCGCCACCGAAAAATAATTGTAAGCATGTTATCGACCTTTGGGCTCATAGAGTTATGGCATAATGTAGTTCATTAAAAACGCCACAGAGAAAATGTTTTCTTTCATATCAGCGTGCAAATAAATAAATAAATACAAATAAAACTGATCTCACAATTGTAAGATTGCTGTGAAAACATCGCAATATTTATCGTTCATCGTTACCAAGAACGGCAAGTCATGTATCGGGGCAACATACCGAAAAATGGTCAGGACATAACGAAGAGAAATCGCTTTCCATGTCATAAATCAAAGTCTATTGAATTACTGCCTCCCTTTACTAAGGATTACACGAGGTGTGAATATCTCGAATGCAATAGTTATAACTATTGCCAGAAGAAATCTAAACTTTTTAATCTTTTTTTAATCCGTTTTAATAAGTTTAAAGCAATAAATTAATCTTGATGAAATTTATTATGAAAACTAGCTGTTACACGCGACTTCGTCCGCGTAACTTTATAAAATATAGCCTATGTCACTCGCTGATAATATAGCTTCCCAACAGTGAAAGAATTTTTCAAATCGGTCCAGTAGTTTCGGAGCCTATTCAATGCAAACAAACAAACAATCAAATCTTTCCTCTTTATAATATTATAGTATAGATAACTATTAATATGTTTTCTGGATGTTAATATGGAAATAAAATATGCTAGCATATTACGCTACTTTCAAGTGTAAACATGGATAAAGCCACGGGCAATACGAGTTTTTTTTTTTTAGTATTGTCTTTTTTATGCGAATTTTTAATATTAACATTTCCTGTATACCTACATCTTGGGAAATTCGTTTGTCGGAAACCAATAGTAATGTCACGTTCGGCAATTCAACAAATGGCACATCACCTAACTCGAGCATTTCCAATAATGTCATTGGCATTCTAACGTTTTGATGCTGGCCAGTCACATTTCGGCGTTCATTTGTTACGAATCCATATTTGATGGGATCTCTTAGCTTTTCAAATGTTTGTTATTCCGACCCCTCTCAGATGGTTCTTTCAATTACGTAAAAGTATATAAGCTTTACTGTTCCGCATGAGAAACTCGTTTTTTTACACGTAAAGTTTTTTTTTTTTTTTTTAATTCTTTCAACTAAAAAACATTCATACATATACATTTTACTAATACCGCCTTATGCCCGCGACTACGTGCGCATGGAAAAATAAAAAATGTAACAAAGCTACGGATGCTCCAAGTGCGCTGCAAACCATAGTGGCATTGAGGATTAGGATTTGGAATAAGTAAATGGGTTCTTTCCATGCTCTAGTATCCTTTACTCGCTCTCCGAAACACAACAGCACTTATCGATTTAACTGTAATTGTAATAATAAGTACCTAGTTAATGAGTTTTTTTTAAATTATTTTACAAATAAAAACTTCAATTGTATCAATCTTATTTGAATAGTTGTAGACAAAACGCAGGTTAGTACTTTTTTCAGAGAGTTCCTTTTTTTCACCTCTATTTGTCAGCTGATTTTCTTCTTCCTTTCCTTTAGCTTTGTAGCCTTTGTAGCTGAGCTATCGTTACATACAGTTTTACAGCAACAATTTTCTTAGCGACTGTATCAAACGCGACCGCCCGCAGTGACTGGTTCCAGTCCTGCAAAGTAAGACTGAAGAAAATTGTTTTTTTTTTTTTATTATTATTTATTTGTCATTAGAGAATCAACTGTTTACAGTTATTTATATTACAAGTAAATTATATTCATTCTATAAATCCAATATTAGATACCTACTCTATATAATAAATTTATACAAATATCAGAAACAACCTCATATAAAATAAGAATCTATTTAGTTCTTACTCGTATTTGGTCTGAGAGAATAACTTTAAATGATTACAAAATAATAATCTTATAATAAATACCTATGTAATAAATAAAGAATTATTTTATTTGTAAGAGCTTCTTTTGTACTCAAATTTAAAACAAAAATATATTTATATTTATATTTTTTCTTTTTTTCTTTCTTTTGTTTTAAACGTTACTCAAACCACTAAAACACTTCAAACATTAGCTCGTATGAAAATAAATCTTAGTGAGCAATAGCTACTGCTAAACGATCCATAAAATCTCTTTGAGGCCGGCGTCTGTATTAATGATTGACGCTTATCTAAATATAACATTGTGCGGTCGGTAATAAAAGGCAATCGAGCTTCTGATCGTTTAATACTTAGGTATACGATCGATGTTCCACTTACAGCAACTGTGGAGACAGTCTTCTAATCGTGGTCATATCATTTTGTCCTATTAAGGCGCGCTTAGTGCCGTCAAAGGTAACTTGTTAAGCCTCCAAAAAGCTTGAAAAAAAAAAATGTATACGAATTATCAAAGCTTAGATAACATTTGATGCATTTTTTTCGTATCACCAAACTTCTATACCTATTTTCTTGGCTTTAATTCCGAATTTTTGAATTTTGAATTCAAAAATTTGTAGTATTTCTGCACCCCGCATGCGAAGACTATCGACCAATGAAAATGAGCCCTAACACACGAAGTGATTTATGGTTCTATACTGTTTGTTTTACTTCGAATTTAATTAGCTTTTAAAAGCTCACGCATTTGTGCTTTGTTTAATTTCCTACGTTGCCTAATTCAAATTCAAATTCAAAACATTTTTATTCGAAATAAGATTTACAAAATCGCTTTTCGACGTCAAAGAATGGCAGAGAATGGCACAGAATTTTTTGTGTGCTTTAAGAAATATTAAAAAATCCAATAGTTTTTGCCGCTATTCTTTACTAAGAATTAGTCTAGACTAATTTACATGTAAATAGGTCGTAGCTCGGCTAGAAAGGATTCGGAAGAGCGTAATTAATAGCAAGACTTTCCTCATTAAGTTTTAAAAAGGTATAAATTTTCTTAAGTCGTCACCTCGGCAAGGTGGTCTGTGGAAATTAAAAGGAATTTTTTTACTCTAAACGGGAAATTTAAATTACGCGCGCTATTTTTACAGAGTAATAAAAGATAAATACTTACATTTTTTTGGAAAAATGTAACAAGATCTCTCGAATGTGAATAAAAACCACATAAAAATATTTCTGACTAAAATTACTTATGAATAACTTTAAAATTAATTGTGTGACTAGTGTAGCCACAAATACAGTTTTCAGATATAAAAACAAAACCATTATGCGAAACCCCTTTTGTCTTAAATATACAAAATTAATATAGAATTGTCTTATCTTAAATATAGAACCCAAAACTTTTGAAATTAGTATAATTACTTAGGGCAAGGAAAAGTTGACATTTTTTCATTTCAATGCCTATTTTTTGTATTATATGTTTTAAATTTTATAAGTCTTCTTCTACTTTGGTTTTCTGCCTTCCGAAATATGTAATCCCTTGGTCAAAAGTTAACAAAAAAAAAAAAAACAGAAATTTAGTAAAATTCCAATAATGGGAAGTCGCGAACACACCCGCTGCCTTATTATCTAACGTTAAACGGCAGCAGACGACTTGCGATCGCGTGTGCTGTTATGAGTTATGTGATACCAAAAACACGATTTAGTGTGATATTGCACAAATTGATAGAAAGTTCTCGCCTGTCGCAAGTTGGTCGCAAGTCGTCTGCTGTTAGATAATAAGGCAGCCGGTCGTCTAGTTAAACTTCACCGAGATCCCGTAATGTGTGTGCAACGATAAATTTAAATGCTGCATCCATCTCCCTGTCACGTGTTAAGTTGAAATACAGTCAGCGCAACAGGTTCGCACGTACTCGTACCTGCCGCTCTTCGAGCGTTGTAAGTATGTATTATATGTTTTATATCGCACGAATTTACCCAAAGTTCGGATGAGGTAATTAAATGATGCACTGTGGTAACGTATTTCAAACTAGCTGGTGTCCACTAGACGCTAGAAAGATCAAAGACTTGTGTTTAGAAATGGGAGTGTCCATGACTTTTATACAATAGTTCATAAAAAAAAAAAGAAAAAATCTTAATTAATCTCTTAAAAAATAATTTATGTTATCCTATGATAATATTATGGTAGAAGCAGGGCGCACACTGCTCTCAACACTCTTACTAAATGCCGGCGTGAAATAATCAAAATAACATAATATAATTCGTGTTTCTGTGCGTGAGTAAGGCGTGAGGTGTTAGAGCCAGTTCCCCAATTGTTTGGGGCTGAACATTCTATCAAAATTAGCAGCACACTCAATTCTCACCTGATTTCGCTTGAAAGTCTAATAAGCGACGATAGCCGCCTACCAACAAAACAGACCACTACAAAAAATAACGAAAATTCAATTTGTATTTTGTGAAATAATCTTTAAATGGTAATACATCTGTCTGTTGGTTGGTCTGAGCGACTGAAGTGATTTTTGTGGTAAAAAGTGGAGGAAATGTGAAAGAAAGAAAGAAAAGAAGAAATGTGCTTAAGAATCTTGATTTACACAATAAATATTTAAAGATATATTGAGTATAAATCGAAAATGTACACAAACGAAGAAGTTAGAAATCACTAGGCCTAGTTTATGCCTCCTAATTTATGCTAATACAAAATCATATAAAAATAAATATAAAAATCTATGTGACATGTCCCAATCCTCAAGAAAGTAATATTCAATTCAAGTAATATTAATGTTGAATAATATTTAATTATTGTATTGTCTTTTTCCTTAAATTAATTATTGTGTAATTTATTTGTGTGGTTTTAGCAATAAAGACGGCTCAGCACTCTAGTACTACTAGTACTAGTACGCAGTTGCATCTTACCTAACATAATAAAAATCTAATTTAAATTTTTAATCCACTCCGCTTTGAAGAATACCTTTCTGATGTATTCATACACAGTAACTACTAAAGCAGTAATAAATCATTATTATTTCATTTATCTGTTTCTACCAATAATGTGAAGTTAAATATTAATCTGAACACTTTGATTAAATACTTCAGAAGTTTATTGTAAAAGATATCAGTATGTTTTTATATCTGAATGGAACTATTGCTATTCACGTGCTATTTTCTATCTATTTGATAAATTATAACCAATACAAAAAAGTCAAATAGGCATACATGCTAAATAAAAATAGTTCCTTTATAATAACTTAATATATTTTGTTTCTTCTATAAATATTCGAATTACTTACAACTATTGGCTCTATTTGTATGTTTGCATGTACAGCCAATAATTTGCCAAATACTAACTTAACGATCATGCTAACTTAAACAATTTTTTGTACTGAAGCTGACAATTTAACTGTTTATTTAATAGTTTTATACATGAATTATAATTTTCATTTTCATATAATAAGCAGTATTACGAACTAGGGCTAACAATAACAGTATCTGACAAAAGTGTGACGCTGAGCTTGCCTCAGCAATAAACAATTTTTTGTACTGAGGCTGACATTTTAACTGTTTATTTAATAGTTTTATACATGAATTATAATTTTCATTTTCATATAATAAGCAGTATTACGAACTAGGGCTAACAATAACAGTATCTGACAAAAGTGTGACGCTGAGCTTGCCTCAGCAATAAACAATTTTTTGTACTGAGGCTGACATTTTAACTGTTTATTTAATAGTTTTATACATGAATTATAATTTTCATTTTCATATAATAAGCAGTATTACGAACTAGGGCTAACAATAACAGTATCTGACAAAAGTGTGACGCTGAGCTTGCCTCAGCAATAAACAATTTTTTGTACTGAGGCTGACATTTTAACTGTTTATTTAATAGTTTTATACATGAATTAAAATTGTCACTTTCATATAATAAGCAGTATTACGAACTAGGGCTAACAATAACAGTATATGACAAAAGTGTGACGCTGAGCTTGCCTCAGCCATAAACAATTTTTTGTACTGAGGCTGACATTTTAACTGTTTATTTAATAGTTTTATACATGAATTAAAATTTTCACTTTCATATAATAAGCAGTATTACGAACTAGGGCTAATAATAACAGTATATGACAAAAGTGTGACGCTGAGCTTGCCTCAACCATAAACAATTTTTTGTACTGAGGCTGACATTTTAACTGTTTATTTAATAGTTTTATACATGAATTAAAATTTTCACTTTCATATAATAAGCAGTATTACGAACTAGGGCTAACAATAACAGTATATGACAAAAGTGTGACGCTGAGCTTGCCTCAGCTAGATTATAGTACGTTATTTTTTATATCCTTTCCAGTTACCATACGGTATTTCATTGTTACAACGTGTATCAGATTTCCCGCTCCCATTATCTGTAGAGCACAATAGTCTGTTTTGAAGTGTTGCCAGCACTCCCTGGCGTTTTGTTGTAAACTTGGAACATTGTCATGTATAACAACGTTCTGAACGCCTCCTTTATTGAAATTCTTTAATTTTTTAAGGTACCCATTAATCGAAGAGATTTTTTTTTATAATCTGTATCGTTAAGCTCTCTTTGTTGCTTTTAAATTAAAGTATATTTTATTCAGAATTTATTTTTATATTATTAAAAATCGAAGTCAAAATAAGGAAATGTTTACAATGTAGTTGTCGCTCGCAGTTCGTATCAAGTATATTGATAAACTTTAAAACGAAACTATTATATTAATCTAAAGGAACAATTTACTTAAACGAAGAAATATTACATATTATACTAGCTAGTTACATATTTTATGCGCACAATCTTTCAGTTTTGAACAATATCTAATATTTATTTGTTACAGTTACAACAATACATCATAATCTGGCAATTTTGTAGGACAATTAAATTTTGTCCTTAATATAGACAGACGATACGAAGTTGTGGACAAAGTTAGTCTATAGGTCTAATTAATTACATTTGGTTTGAAAGTGACATCTGCTACATAAATTATAATCTACTTTTAAAACATATTTCTATTTGCAAAGTGCTTTATTTATTTAATTAAATCTATGCTTTGAGGAATGAATAAATTCATCATTTAAAAGGTATATCAATATTTAGAATTTGAAACGACATCTGAAACTTTTAACGAAACTAATTAGTGTTCAACAACATTCTTTCAGACGAGATATTTTTATATATTACATATTTTCTTTGCAAAAAAAATGTGCAATTATATATATTATTACATGGTCAAAAGACGTTATCAATCTACAATTTAAGCTCTATTAAATCTAAAAACTCATAATATTTATTTTATCTGATCAGACTTATTTTACATCTTAGTTCACAAGTTAAAAAGTCTTATAATTCTCGCTACTAGTAAAAATACGTGCGATAGCTCATTTGATTCGTAATGATGTCTAGAAAAATGTGCAAAAAAATTCAAACCTGCAGATAAAATCAAAAATTATAAACACAACCACTAAAGGTTTTTAAAACGCATAGGCAAACAGACAAAAATTAGAAAAAGTACTTTTTGTCCTCGACAACATAAGTACCTACAATGTGAGCAAATTGTTTTTTTGAAAAAAATATTTAATGTACAGACACGGCTCGTTTACGATTTCATTATAATTATGTATAGATTTTCAGACAAGTAAAAATTTAATATGTAAAATGATAAAATATATTTAAAATTACCTGCTCATATTTGAAATATCCTGCTTTGTAAAGTAGCTTCTTCTGTGGATAGTAACAGGACGTACATAGGTTTTTAATCCCGCATCCTTTACAAATAAACCTTCACGATGTTGTCCCTCACTATTTTCAGTGCACGCCTTTGATAAGATTTTATGTCTAGTCAAACCGAATAGGGTTCAAGACCCCGACATTTGTGATCATTGAAGCGAATAATTTCAGTTCGCAGGACACTTTTTAAGAGATAATTTATTTTTTAACCATTACTGTTTGAAATTTTATTATAGACGTCTTATTTAGTTCAATAGGTTTTAATAGTGATGAATTTATCAGAAAGCTCCTTTAAATGCAAAAGAATTCATTGCATTCAAAGCTCTGGAAAAGAGTGTTAAAATTGTTGCCTATAAAACTGTTAAATATCAGTAGTACCGCTACTATTTTATATAAGATGTTGAGTTTTAAACTTAAAAGTGAATTAGTATGTAGACGAATTCTGAAATTCTTTGAAGAATAAAATGATTCTGAACCTAAACCGATGATTCCAAGGTCAATATTTACTAGCACACAACAGCAAGTCACACAAGCGTTCGTAGAAAACCAGCATAATAATGTCCCAAAAAGACCCGATGCTCATATACAAGTCAAAATAAAAATAAATGGCCAAGTAGGCGCCGTTCCATATTACAACCAATGTTTCCAACATAATGACGCCATGTAATAACGCAATAAACATTACGCTGGAACGCCGAAAGTGATACATAAATATGCCATAAAAAATGTTTAGGAACGTATCCAGGGTGAACTGGATCGCGCCAGTTTCGCACTGTACTAATGTTTCTCGATATTTTTTTTTAAAATTTAAATACAACAATCTCTGTATTAATTTTAAATGTGGTTTTTGATATCATCGTTGTCATTATACTATTTTTCAAATAGCATGGTTACGGTGATATTTGATTTTTATCTATTTCACTCACTATTTTTCAAAAAAAACAAGGGCAATACAATACATAAACATGAATTGATAGATAAATGAAATGTGTTTTAATTTTCATTTCAAATACGACTCGCTAGTGACACTGAGTAACTTGTCTTGCTATGTGAAATGCCATGCCTCACCACCAATTAATTAATTATTAATTAGTTGTCATTTTTAAAACGCCACGAAATGCCTTGGTCCATTTTGTCTGGACAATGGAATCCAAAACTTAATCGAATATAATATAGCGAACATGTTTAATGTCTTAATTCTTAAGACATAAATAAATCGGATTTGTTTGATGCAAGTTTTAGGGCGAAATTTTTAATTACAAGGTAAATTAAAAAAAAAAAAAATTGTTAGTAGATAGAATCTGTATAAAAAGTACCTACAGATTATAAAGCACCATAAAGCACTGTAGATTAATATATCAATATAATAGAAAACGCGAATTTTAACGAGGTTATTTTAGTGAGTAATATTTTTGAATTTGAATGTCGAGTCCAGCATGAAAAGTGACGTCAACTTCAGAGACAGCGGTAACGCAGCGACCGCTGGAATGAATGGACGGGTGACGTCACACCAAGAATGATAGCGGCCATGATTTATGATATTTTAAAAAGTTTTCCTCGCATCTACGTCAGTGGACGATCGCCAGAGCGCGCGTCGGCGTTTTTTTCTACACGAGTATCACGTGACTCGGATTCTGAATTTAAAAATTACGAAGAAATAAGCATATGAATTCACGTTCGAAGTCGGTTTCAAGCGGTTTCAATCGGTTTTAGGCGTCTTGGGACGTTCACTATTGCGTAGTGTGTCATTGCATCCACGATTGCCAAGGTCATTTGGTACATTAAAATGTAAAATATTTGCAAATGAAAATTGAAATTCTGAATTTCTTCACAGTCATCACGTTCCTTGCACGTGTTTTTTTTCCTCTATTACTGTCGTCGATTACTGTAAAGAAATTCTAACGGTTCACTTGGTCTATATGAATGCTCTTTGTGACGAATTTATTACTATTATATTTTTTTATTATTTTCTTTTTAATGTTTCGGACTTTTACCGTACAAACAAAGGTATATCATCTCCATCATTCCCGCGGTGACCGGTGACTTTAAATGGCGGTTAGCCTACTTGATACTTTACTCAGAGATGGTGAAAGAGGCCCTAAGTGAGTTAAAATGATCTACAATAAATAAAATTATCTATAAAAATTACTTATTTTATTTAATGAATATGTGTGTCACATGCAACCGAGTCACTTCTGTGTAGTTGCTGGCTGGTTGGCTAATTAGCTAATCCCATAAGCCATAGCTGATTCAGTAGCTTGTAATAGTATGTTTCTGCTGCAGACAGTGACATAGTATGTAATTAGTGAAAACAGTTTTGAAAAATCAAAAACGAAAGAACGGAGATTAAAATAAAAATAGCGAAAGCGCCAAGAATGTCAAATTA
This sequence comes from Synanthedon myopaeformis, assembly GCA_944738685.1. Classification (NCBI taxonomy): domain Eukaryota; kingdom Metazoa; phylum Arthropoda; class Insecta; order Lepidoptera; family Sesiidae; genus Synanthedon; species Synanthedon myopaeformis. The sequence continues at coordinate 11,320,955 of OX122915.1, forward strand.
CGACCGAGTTGAAAAAAAGCATTCTTAACACTATTAGAAATTTAAAAACTAGAGTATGAACACTTAAATTATTGCTGAACTACCTACTTACAAATAACGTTCGTCGCAAAAAGCATTTTCTATATATTTTTTATATTAAGATCAACAAGCAGTCCACTTGGTGGTAAGTGGCTACTGTCGCCGCTAACACGAGTGACGCCACAAGTAGCGCCGACCATAGTAGGATTAAGGATAAAGGTTTAAGATAAGGGAAATGGGCTTTGGCATCACTTACTCACTCACCAAAACACAACAACACAAATACTGTTATTTCACCGTGGTCTTCTGTAAGGGGGTGGTTACTGTCGCCAGACGGGCTGCCCAAATGACTGCGAAACGCAGTGTGCCCTGCTATTACTTAATTAAACGAATATGTTAACGTTATTATAATGGCGCTCAATTTTTTATATCTTTGTTTTTAGATTATTCCTCGTGAACTTAACATTTTTTCAGGATAAAAAGTGTCCTTTATGTTAATCCAGATAATAAACTATCTGTGTGCGAAATTTCATCCAAATCCATTCAGCCGTTTTTGCGTGGAAGATTAAGAAACTCCATCCATACATTGATACTCCTTAGGATTATTTATTATTTAAGCTCCAATTAGAAAATTACTATTTAATATTAATGAATGTACAACTTGGAAGCACTCAGTTTATTTCAGTTTATTCAATAGCTGAATCCGAACGGCGTATAGCTAGCTGATCGAGGTCATACTCGCACTACAGATCATTTATGCTGATATGTTGTATAGGTGTATGTGTAATATAAATTTATATACAGATTTACCAAACACCGATTGAGTTTATAAATAAGAGCACTTGATTTATCCGTTTGCACACAATGCACACCGGATGTACCCAGATATACTACGAACACTCGAAGATTTTTAACTCACCAATATGTATTTATATTATTATATATATATATTTTTTAAATAAATAATAAAATATTATCACAGATACAGAAAAGAACATAGGGAACATTCTTACAACCAGAAAAAACTAAGTACAGCTACTGTTCATCTAAAAATCCTGTTTCATCTAAAAATAAAGAATACAGTTCAAAGCCTGACAAAAGTATATAAACAATAAAGATTGAATACCTAAATGTTTTAACACTTAAGAAAAAGGGGTGCGGACAAAGTCGCGGGAAAAAGCTAGTATGATAATAATTGTTATTTAACTCAGTGACTTTTATGGATGAGTGCAGAATGTCCTCCAACAAAAACTTCAATAAATGGTAAGGGATTACTCATTTCAATAGCCTGATGTCTGTTCAACGTTTAAGATTTACTAAATAATTCGCACCGTCTTTCAAATATTATGTTCGTACATTTAATTCGTATCATTATCTTGCTAAGTCTGTACTGTATCAGCCTTTACAATTATACTAATAGCAATATTATATACTGTTATGGAAAGTAATGGCAGGGCACACAGCATTACGCAGTCATTTAGGCAGCCCGTCTGGTGGCAGTAACCATCCCATTACTGAAGACAACCTTTTGTGTTTTAGTGAGTGAGTCACAATGACTCACTATGAGAATTATTGGAATGCCAGAGCCCATTTCCCTATCTAAACCTAAATCGGTAGCGCAGTACCTGTGACGTTCCTTGTGTTATAGGCATGTTATAGGCGACCGTCAGCCTGTCTGACGACCATAAATTAAAGATGAAAAAAAAAACACAAAATCGACATTAATTCGTTCTTCTTGATTTTACTTTCTTCTACCCTTTTGTCAAGTGAAGTTTGAAGTCAAGTGTTATACACAATAGTAGAAGTAGAACCAATACTGATATCAAAATAGTTTAAGATCAACATTTATCATCTTTGTGACAACGACTCACCTATAGGCGAGTATTTGAATAAGTATAGACACATGAAATAAATAATGGCTTTAGGCGCGTTGTGTTTCAATAGTCAGTTACAGCTACTGCCCCAAGCCCCCTAACACATTATGTTTACGATTTTGATCGTGTCGTCAACACTTCCCTCGGGTACAATTTCACGTACGCCCCAACGATTTTACTACAGTGACAAAATAAATTTAAAAGGAAATTTGTACTTAAAACTTAGGTATACTGGATGGGAATGATAACGCTTTTTAAAATCGTAACGTTTGCTTACCGATTCTTATTCATTATTCAGTAACATTGTATTTTTGCTATACTTACTCGTACAAAAGAATCCGTTGAGGCCCAGTGCTTAATTTCATATGTGTATTAAAAATAATAATCATTAAAAGAGGTACCTGCGGTTACTGAAAAGCTAGTACAGGGTTAGACTAGTATTATGTATTCGATGTCTGTCCACTGCTGGATGTAGGCCTCTCAAAAGGCTCGCCACCACGGTCTTCTGTTTAAAATCGGTCTACCTATTCTCGACTTTTTGAAGCGTACACAAACCAACTTAATACTTTTATATATATATTAAAAAAAAATAAGTTACCTAAAACAGGATTATTATCCTGTTTTTAATTATTGTGAAACAATTGATGTAAAAGGTTGCAATGTTCCAAACAAACACCAACTTCTGGTAGAAATGCAACAAGAAGTTATTGAGGAAATAGAGCAAATCAAACTGAAATATCGGCTATATCGTGCTCAACTTTTTAATTGAACTCTGTCGATACCTTGAACATCGATAGGAACTTCTTTAATTACTGTCTAGCTGATGTCCCGTTTGGACCGAGTAAAAAGACTAAGCGTTGGATTAAAACCAATGCTTACTTATAAATAATTTTTTATTTATTTTTTATTTGAAGAAACACCTCAGACAGGAAAATGTTTCAAAGTTATCATGTACATAGGATAAAGTATCTACCATCCGGACCATGCATAGCGACACCTTATCCAAGTATTGTTGAATATTATCAAAGTTATACATAATCTATAAATTTATACGTCAAAAGAAAATTTTATAAACATTTTTAAGCATACTGCACGCACAGAAGAGTAAGATTTGGCGTAGTGGAAGTTTATAAGGGTTTTTATGAGTGCAGAAAGCAACATTTTCTTGATATAATAAAGAACAACATAAGGCTACTGCTAACCAATCTGTTAGTGCGTCGCGTGTCATTACATTTTAGCCGTCATTAAATCGCGTGCCCCTTATCCGAGATAGTCATTCATTATCATAATAAAAAATAATTTAATTAATTTATTACAGGAAACGTCATTAATTACGCAAACAATGCTGATATTCGATTCATAAAAAGTCGTTTACTTATACTTTTGTAACTAGAATAAACCAAGTCCCAAAATTATATGTCGTACGCTTAGTATTAAAGTGACCTAATTCAGAATAAGTCTTAAACGAGTTAGATAAACAACTTAAATAGTTTTCAATTCAAATTAAAGTTTCACTCAAATCTGTGTTTCATATTCTATATTTATGGAAAAAAAAACTAACTGTAAAACTAACATCTTGTGTTATTAATGTCCAAATAAACAACCCAACTCCTAATTACAAAACATTTATCAAAAAAGTGATTTTTTTAATTCGGTCACTTTAATACTAAGCGTGCGATGTGGACCTGGAGATTGACATGTTTAAAAAAAAACTTGTTATTTTAATTTTATATCATAATGATAGGCAGGTAGGTCAGGTAGGTATTCGGATAAAGGATAAGATGACCCTTAATAATATAAAAAAGTAAGAGCCCTTTGGTAGATTACCACTGGTATTCAGAATATGATGCATTTCGACCATCCCTATCAATAATTTTATGCTGATTCTGATTAAAATTTATATGTATGCATTTTTTAACGTGAATACTTAAAATTTGCTTTTATAGTGGGAGGCAATTCAGAAAACTAGATGACAACAAAATCGTTGGATACAGTCTGATGGTGTAGCTACTATATAACTATCGATTATATCCAAAATTGTATTACACGACTCGATAGCTAAAGGATCAAATTTTTTCTTGTATATATGGTATATTCGAATTCTTTGGATGAATACATAATAATATAACACGCTCAAAGGAAATATTACTCATAAAGTACAGGGTATTCACTTAAACACACGGCCATGTTCACAACACAGCCACGTCCCATTTTTTTATTATTTAGATTAACATAAATAGTTACGGTTATTAGCTTCAAATTTCTTGTCAAAAATGCTTTGACGCAACGCTTTGACGGTGATGAAAAATAAGTAGGAACGCTATCGCTTCTGATATGAAGTGTTTTTCCAAGTGGGAAGAAGTGGAGTGAATATCACCGGCGGAACTAAAATTTAATTTTCAACTGTTCCAATTTTGAAACAATATTTTTGTCATTTCGTTCTATCTTTGGAATAGCTCCTTAATATTAGATTTGCGTTTTAATCGGCATTTCATCTGTACAAATTTTCTTTTAATAAATTTATTTATCTAGCTTAAATGATGTTGGACTAAAGGTCCATACCAAAAATCTGCTAAAATTTAAGTAAAATTTAAACTGACATAACTATTTCTTATAAAAAACATCTGCAGATATATTTAATTTTCAATAGATTTCAATTATTGTTGTTGTTTTAGAGCAGATCGCCAGGTCACGAAAGAGAAAAAGGAAAAAAAAAATAGATTCCAATTAAACCCAAATTTGGATTGTGTTTAGGTGTGAATTATAACTTCGCATTGAGTTGGTTCTTTAAGCTTTCTACTTCTTTTAGTTTTCATAATACAAGTCTGGGACTAAGTTTTTTTTCTTTTCTTCTTTTCTTTAGTATTAACGGTGGCAGGCAGGCTGATGGTCCAATTGATGGTAGGTGGCGACATCAGAGGGGATATAATATCTAGAAGTGTACTGACGATTTGTAATCAGTATAGCCGTGCTGTTTTTGACTAAAACAATCAATAACATAATACTCTGTTAACATCAATAAAATAATAACATCAATAACATAATGTTTTTTTTATAAAACTCAACGTCTATTTGTGCAATATAGGTATTTCAGTGATATGAGGAATTATAGCTATCTAAAAAGAATATTCATGTCTTGATAATATTTATTGCTTCTTAGTACCCAATGTTTACTGTAGATATGAAGTTTACATGTTTAGATTAATCGAAGTTCTATTTATATTGTTTATATTGAACACAATTTTTTTATCAGACACATAAAAATATAATATTTATGTACTTACATCCATGGGGATACAAGAATGTTAATTAAAATACTCAATATCATAATTATTTTTTTATTTCTTACTGAGTAAGATATTCTTATCTTTTTAATATCTATCTATATATATAAAAGGCAATGTGTGTATGTATGTTACCTATGGACTCCAAAACCGCTGAACCGATTTTGATGAAATTTTCAGACAATCTTCAGATTAGTCCAGCGGGTGATTCTGTGAAGTTTAGTAGCGATCGAATAAGAAAAATGGTCGAAGTCGCGGGCAAAACCTAGTGTGTTATTAAAATTTTAATAGTGGAAGGGCACACTGCGTTTCGCAGTCATAAATTGGGCAGGGTAATTAATTATCTCATCCAGATTCTAAGGCTTCTTTCTTATAAAAATCTGTTTTTTATAAAATTATACAAAAGACCTAATTGATTATTTAAATTTTAACCTGTTACATTTAAAACTTACATTTTTATTATTAAAATAAATGTTGTGAACAAAACTTTTTTACCAATTAGTTTATGAATTATTATGAAGTTATGGTTCATTCATTTTCGATTTTGTTAATGCCTGAGTTCTAAAGATTCCTTGTTAGCCCTTATCGTAATATCAGTAATTTTGTTAGGTGAGGTTCGTAAGGCTGTAGTTATTTTTTATCATTATTCCGAGCTAATGACGTCACTTCCAGTCCCACTGATTTACTTTCCACTGATTGTACACCCTATTATGTAAATGGAGGGCCTGTTTTTCTTTGTGTAAAGCCGTTTGAATAATTTCGCCTTTCATACGTTTCTTTAGTTGGACAAATGAGAGAGCTCAAATTATGGAGAGTTATTCCCATTTACTACTTTATTGTTTGCTATATGAAGTTGATATTTGAATGGACACATTAATGGTGTATTTTTGTTGAAATAAGTATTATTTATTATTGTATTTATAGATTATCCTAAGTACCTATAGGTATGTGGAACTGAAAATAATATTAAAATGCATAGGCCAGTTTTACCAAAAACGTATGAAATCAAATTGTAAGACAGATGACTAAAATTTTTATCTGAAAATAATAATATGATAAAAAAATCAGACGTCAGTTTCAATTTAAAAACCTTTTTTTACTAAAAAGAGTACAAATTATATATAAAGAGAACTTAAAAACTAAATTCGTACACAGCAGTCCTCTATTTAGCTTCTCCTTTTGACACAAAGGTTTCCTGTCTCTGAATGTGTGTCCTGTCCATCTCAACAATTGAATGTCATGTAAATTTTCTTTAAATATTACATTCATACTTTTCTTTAAATATTTTTAGTAGTAAGTAAATTCATCATTGTAAATTAGACAATTAGTTAGGTCATGCAATTCTTGATGCCTTAATAAAATTAAAATATCCATATTTTAATCATTTAACTGTACTCGTAAAGAAATGTACTACTTATAAAACCAGCTCTGGTTATACACACGAGTACAAGTGAAACAGCACAATGTCATTTAAGAAAATTTCCACACATTAGAAACTGCGGCAAATGGCACAGATAGGCGTGTTTACGTCACTCCAGACTGACATGGCTGACAGCGGGATAATGTAAAAATATTTTAGACAGGAACTGACGTGACGTTACCAGTTGAATACAATTACATACCTACACGAAACCGTCGCCTCTACTGAACTTTCTACTATTTTTGGGCGGTATTCATTCGCTCTTGTTACATTTGTAATCAGCGTGAAGTTACTGAAAATATGTATATTTAAGTGGCAAAGCGCACTGAGTTCCCCAGTTCGAAACTGGATGGATTATCCGGCGGCAACTTATGTAATCTACGACCATCACCTAATCACATAAGCGACGCTATAGGAGCGCTACCGAATTTGTTTTTAACTCGCTTAAAGCATATATTAAGAAAAGAATAAAGGCCACATAAAGAAACCCACTTAACAAGCTAGTAATGCCATAGTCCACTCCTCTATTCCACTCTGTAGCTATTTAAATATTATTTATCATTAAAAATTAAATACAAAAAACATCTCATTTTCTGCTTACAAAAAGTTTTTGTTTCGTTGTTGTATCAAATGTATGTTTAATGATCAATGGTTTGTTAATAACTTAATATTTAACTAGTTAATAAGCAATGTTAGCCCAGTAGGTCGGACGCTCGGCTACCGGAAACCACTGAAAACCTTCGTTTTCTATAAGATTCCTTGCAAGCAACCATCGAAGATACTTACATGTTTTCAAAATACTTTCAATAAGGAGTATAGGTTAATGCGTAGTGGTGATACATTATCTTCGATATAGAAGAGGCCTGTTACTGAGAAGGACATAAAAAAATATCAACTTTTAACTTGAACTTGAAATTTTCTTATACATAATTTGACAGTGTCATCCATAACTTGTAACACTTATACGAAAACACCTTTGTATTTAAAAGCCTTTTAGGTGGATTTTATATGCGTATACGTAAACAGATATAATAATTTATCTGCTTTAATAACTGCTTCGGCAAAAAATTTTTTTTGTGAAATACGAGTAAAATATGTCGAACAAGATTAATATAATTCATTTAATTAATGCGAACGTTGAAAAAAATAATACTTAAAACACTTTGATAAAGAGGATTAAAATATTATAATATGCACCAATGACCTTTTTCGAATTCAGCATTTCCAATTTTGTTTGTATTTTGTGATTTCAATACATGTCTAAGCGCACGAAAGACGTAGGTATTGCAAACTCTCTGAAAACAAAACAGTATCGGAAAACAGAGTAAGTGAGCATTATAAGTGTATATAAAATCATTCGTAAACAAACATTCATAAAATTATAAAAAATGACAACAATTTAAAACAATGATACAAATATTTATATCAAAAATTACTTGTTTCAGGTTTGTGGTGTTGAGTGCAGTTTGTGATATTGTCCCCGTCGTTTTATCTTCGGTTGATTTTCTTACTTGGTAAGATTAAAAGTTATTTGCTTTTTGTAAAAAATATATATTAATGAATAATTAATACACTTATGTTTAACAACAACTTAGGTCTTAATAATTAAATATACAGTTTCTTAGACATAAAGTATTTATACAATTTTATTATTATTTATATTTTTTTTTTAGTAAGTATTCGACAATGCAAAAAGTATTCATTTTCAATTCGTTGTCTACAATAATATATTCCATTATATTATTGTTTTATTAATAAATAAAATTTCTCGAGAAAAGTTTTATTTTTAAAATTAACTATTTAGTTTAACAAAAAGTTTTAATCCAAAAAGTAGCCGATTAAAACTTTAACACAGAACTTAAGTTAATTAATAAGCTTAAAAACAAATGTAGTTTAGGTTAGGTTAGAAACAGCTGAAAGGTTTTATTACTGTGACGAGAAAGGTTTTTTTTTTTTGGCAGTAATTTACTATTTCTTGTTCTCATAAAATATATTTTTTTGTATAACTTTTGTATAATTGTATAAGGATAAGTCTTCGCCTTAATATTATACATTTCGTCAAAGGTACACGCGTACATCAATAAAATAAAGATTAAAAAACATCGGATTAATAAATTTTATGAGTGGGAACTTTATGGCCAGTAAATTGCACGATATAAAGATGCCGGTCATTTATCGATATAATTTTGATTACGTCGATTGTAAATCGCGTATCGGTTGAATTTCCGACTTGCCGGCCAAGTGGCCCAAGGTTACATTTTATTTAAGATCCAGCCATTTTTTTACAGGTACCCTTTTTAGGCTATTAATTTTCCAACAAGCTATTATTACATAAATCGTTTCGAAGTGGTGTTTTGGTAAAAACATTTTCATGGATTGTATTTAATTTTAATAGCTAATTTATTTTAAACTAGCGTCCAGCCCCCGGCGCATATATAGATTGATTTTTTTTTATTAGAGATGGGTTTGCTCTTTTGGCCAACGAGGTCTATGGTTTACCCAGAAGATAACTATTCACTCGAACTTTGAAAAGATTTGGGTTGTATGGATTGAGATTTGGGTTATGATTTATTTATTGAATCTGTACCTACCCTATATGTTTAAATCTAGATCATGCTCTATTTTTTTTTTTTCAAAGTTTCATCCAATTTTGTACAAATGGTTCAATCATCTTTACTAAATTTTGCATTTATAATGTTAGTTAAATCAATTAGGAACTGACTAAAACACGTTAACAGAATGTATGTCTTACTCTGTAGTGGAAAAAGATTCTATCCTAATCTATACGCTATACATTTTCTGAAAATTATCTGAACATTGTGAATACGATCTGATAATATAAGCGAAGCCTCGCACAACTGTTGGTATTATATTATGTTATATGTATTTTTTTAACAGACATTACTCGGCCTCGTCCACATGAAATTTTTAATTAATAAAATAATAACACCTACGTCCCAACTTGTATGGTGATCGTTCCAACAACATTAGAGTTTATAGTCAAATTCTAATGTTATAGTTTCCCATATTATATGTTTAATATAGGTAGGAGACATTGTTAGATATATACCTATGTATTTATGTGTTTCATAAAGTTATATTATGCAAAGGGGTAAGAGCTCGCGCGGTTTCGTCCCTTGATAATCATCGTACGCTCGAAATAATGAAAATATAAAATGAATATGTCCCCCAGATAGGCGTTACTACGAAAGATTGTACAAAAATAATTATCAGGACACCCTTGTCAACGCAACGTGAGGGTTATTAAAGATGAAACAATGAGAGCTCCCAGCTTTTTATATACTTAAACTAGCCGGTGCCCGCGACTTCGTCCGCGTTGAACGATGAAAGGTACCCTATGTCCTTTCTGATGTCCCAGACAACGTGTATGCAAAATTTCATGGTGATCGGTTCAGTAGTTTTGCGTGAAAGAGTTACAAACATCCATACATCCAAACATACTTTCGCATTTATAATATTAATACATATAAATACCTTCCTCCTTTAACGCTCTTTCCATTAGTGAAAACCGCATAAAAATCTGTCGCGTAGTTTAAAAGATCTAAGCACACTCCGTACAGACGGCGGCAAGAGACTTTGTTTTATACTATGTAAAGGGGACATTCAAGTATTACGTAACGCAATTTGGGGGGAGGGGGAAGGGGGGAGTCTTGTAAAACGTTACAATGCTTTACAGGGGCGGAAGGGGAATCCCTCGAGTGTATTCTACGTCATTTTTATTTTGTTCTCCCAAGTTGGCAACCCTTTTCGTTGGTAAAAATTGTCACTTATTAAACTTGGTCCTAAACGTATCTTTTAGGGAGGGGGGAGGGGGGTCTAAAATCTTCAAAAATTGCGTTACGTAATACATGATAATCCACATTACAAGTTTCCAATACATAGTATTGGTGCGCATTTTACTAGTTTGTACACAATTATACCTTCTGATAAAAAAAATCTGCTAATTTATTTCTTATTATTGAAAATATTGAAATACGCTTTTTGTCATAATTAATATTAAATAACTGCCGAATACGTATTTCGATTCAGCTTTTTGCTCTGTGTTAAAAAAAAAACGAGGTTCCATTAGTAATTTTTTGTTTTGTATTGAATTTTATATATATACTTACACGCCTAAACTTCCTAGCAATTCTAGATGAAGATTACAGAAATACACAATGAATATTGTACGTAATAATCATAGATTGAATCAAAAACATAGTCAGAGTACTTTTTTACATAACATAATCGATAAATGGCTACATAAAACTAAATGCCTAAATATTCGTCCCCATAACTAGAATTCGAATATCGAACACGTGTAACAAAATAATAGAGAGTCGACAAATGTATACAAATATTTTCGAAAGAAAAAAAAAACTGCGTCCGTATTTTTAACATGTGTACGATACTGAGTTCATTGGACTTAGTATATTAGGTCCACATGATGCGGTTAGGTAGTCACGTATCTTTCTTTTTGCTTCCATCTACGGTAATGGGTGTTGTTTTACGCCGACCATTAACAGCATTTTTTCCACCTGATATCGGATCATCTGCTTCTACAATTATGTGGTGAGACGAGGCCGACCTTGCATTGTTATACATATAGCACGGATCTGATTTAATGCTTATAAAAGGCAACGTTTAATTAATGTTTTGTTCGTGCCCTTGATAATTCTCTTGGAGGTTCATTTCAAGTAGGAAATATAAAGGAAACGCTTTCAACTTAAATCATATTTAACGGAAGAACTTTGTTCGATATTATTATTTTATACTAGCTGGTGCCCGCGACTTCGTCCGCGTTCAAAATGCTATATAGCCTAACTAAAGCCTTCCTAGATAAATGCACTATCCAACACAGAAAGAACTTTTCAATTCGAACCAGTAGTTCCTGAGATTAATGCTTTCAACCAAACAAACTCTTCAGCTTTATAATATTAGTATATATATAGAAGTATAGATTATAATATATTATAACTTTCTCTAGTAATGTTTGATGATTTAATTTTGTGTGCATCTCATTATCAAAATTGAATATCTATTAATATTTAAGTGTCAGTTTGTAATGTCAAAATAACCGCTTTTTACTAAATGTAAATACATACGGTACTAACCGGTGCTTATAAAAAAAAAAAGGTAGATACAATTAAATAGTAAATTGGTAGGATCATGAGGATATAAATATATTGGCCACAAGTAAATCTAGGATAAATGAGGATTTAGGAAACATAGAACGTCTAGCAAATCCCTTGAACCATCCATCCTTAACTTGTCACGTACATTTAGGCTCTCTGAAAAAAAAAAAAAAAAATCTTGTGGCAACATAATGACATATTGTTTCGCGTGGAAATGTTACGCGATCCGGAACACTGATTGTCACAGGAACGATATTAACATAACGTCCCTATTAATCCGATCGTACAGAACGGTGACGTTATTTTTTTTTTTTGCAACGCACGCCACTCATTACAACGTCATATTGTTTGTTAAATCTTGCCACGCTGTCATGCATTTTAATGAGTAACTTACGCCAAAATAAGCCGGCCTCTGACACCCCTGGAAATTGTTTGGAAAATATTTGACGTCGGTTTTTTTTTTCATATCTGTTTTATCAAACAAAAGGTTTAGTGAAAATAGGCTTAATCTATTCACTAATTACATAGAGGTAGTTTTTGTTTGTTTGCTTACATGCAATTGATATTTCCTCAAACCGCCGATTAGAAATTTCACCGATAGATAGATGGTACACTCCTGTAAGTGAGGTTTCATTTAGGAGCTTTAATATTTTAATCTCACTGACATTGTAAAAGAGAAGAGAAGTCTATTTTTGTTTGTAATGAATAAACTCAAAAACTACTAGATCGATTTAAAAAAAAAATCACCTATAGAAAGCCACATTATTAGCGAGTAACATAGGCTAATTTTATGAAAATACGCGGACGAGGACACGTGCAACAGCTAGTATATAAAAAATTGGAGAAAAGACAGATACCATCTATCATAAATTTGACCATCAGCATACCTACCAACCGCTGAAGGGACGCTGAAGGAAAACATCGTGATGAAAACTAAGTAGATTAATATTTTTTCATATCATATGTCTTTAAACTTGTCTTTATTTCAAGACATTCGATGCTAAGGTGGACAATACCTTTCTCAGACAGAGGAGAGTTCTTTATATCCAGCATTGGAGTATTATGGGTAATTTATACATAAAGAACATAGATATTACATAGAGAGAAAGCTCAAAGCTGAGAGTTCCAAACTCGATTGAGTACGTTTCTTATTTCGTTGAGAAATTTCCTGATTTATCCATCGGTAGTGATTATTAGTTATTCCAATCAAAACTTGTATGTATCGAATACTATTCTGTGTAAAAACGTGGTTATTAAATAAGAAAATAATAATTATATTATTGAATAAATAATGAAGCAGGTAAATATTAATTGAACATTGTCAACTATGGTTATTATTAATGAATAGGAATTTCCTGTATGCCTTAATTTACTATCAGCATGTAGAATGATAATTGAATTCATATTCATTGAATTAATAGAAAAGTTTATCAATTTTGATAATGTATAAAGTACATGTATAGTATAAAACATATGTATGTCACACATAGAACACTATTTAAAATGAGATGTACCTCATGTTCCCACTATGAACTCAGACTATGTAAGTACTTCAAAAAGCAAAGAATCTATCTAAGTTATAAGTTGTTTAGTTTAGCCGTTGGTGGTATTTGGTGGCAGTAACCACCACCATTGGTGCTGATGTGATTCGATGAGTGAATAAGAAATTAGAATTTCCCTAACCCACCTAATTCTTAATACTACTGTGGTCGACAGCGCACTTGCAGCACACGTAACGTTGCTTGTATTATAGGCGACGGTAGACACCTACCATCAAGTGTACTGTTAACCATTGGCCTGTCTATCGACCTAAACTTAAAAAAGAAGTAAATAGTAAATTGTTCCTTATATCTTGAAGTTTTAAATCTTAGAAATTTAAATGTCTTCGTATTTCTTCAGTGCGACCACAAGTCCAAGATAAACTTGCTCGGATTGGGACCACAAGTCCGTTAGTACGAAATTAATTAGACTAGTTAAACATGTAAAATAAAGCACAAAGTTTATTATTATATTATATGAAACTAAATACAAAGGCTTGTGCATCAGATTTATTCGAATAAAAAGGATTTTTTTTATTGGTATCTTAATTAATATTGCAAAAAAACCTTGATCTATACTTGTATCTCGATGCAAGGTTACAAATAATTTATTGTAATTATCGTAAATTACTAATGTCATATTAGTCACGTATTAACAAGACAATAAAAGTATTAATATTAAATAAAAAGATGAAAGTCTACAAGATGCAAGTAAGTCTGAAAAACTTATTAACAACAATTTGTTTTTAAAATAGCATTATTTTTTTTAATATTTATATGTTTGTGTCATACCAGTCATACTGTCAAAGTAATCTTTGTTCGAGGCATTGTAATAAATTATGCTCGTAAATTTTCGATATAATCAGTTATTGCTTATTTTACTTATCAGGACTGAATTAACGTCGATCAAAATATACAAACTTTGTATATTCCGTCGACGTGAATTGATTATCTGATCTCAACATCGCGTTCTATGTAGCCGTTGTTGGTTCCTATGTCTCGTACTAGGAATCCGTTAAGTAATCCTTTAATAGGTAAGTTTTTTTTATGCAACCCACACACTTCCCAACCAGCAAAGTAGTCTAAAAAGTTGTAAAAAAGCGTTATTAAAGCATCCGTTACAACCGTGTATTCTATAGTAGCGTCTTATACAACATTTCAGCTTTATAAAATTAAACAGCATTTAGGCAACAATAATAGGTGTTGTAACCGTTTACATGAACACCTTAGACAACGCCTTTAACTCAGTGCTGTAGTTGACTCATCTAAAGCCCTCTCTGATTTTACCATTATATAGCAAATCAGAACAATAAAAGCTTACAAATTGCTACTATAGTGCAAATGCTATAACTGTTACGAGAACATTCTTTTAACGCTAAAAAGTCATCAAACAGTTTTAACGCAACTAGTATATCACATTGTGACTTTACAGAATTTTTGTCACTGTTATAACACATTTAGGATATATAAAAGTAGCATTCAATTACTCTTTTTCAACCTAAACCTCCTATAAGAAATTTTATATTATTTTTATGCAACATCAGTCTACCATTTTGCTTAGCCGTGTTTGTACATTATACATTATTAAAAAAAAAAAAAAAAAAAAAAAATTACACGTTGTGCTTATGTTACCAAGGTCAAAAAAAATAGTTTTGAGTATGTATTATTCTCATGTGCGAAGTTTCTAAATTTCCTTAATTTTAATTTTGTAGATAGGTCATCATAGTTTCCTCTCTGAATATTCATTAGCCTTGAGCCAACAAAATTAATGGAAAAGCCGCCTCGTACGATCTAAACAATGATGAAACCTTGACCTTTTGACTCATTTAACTCTACTTATAGAAAATTAATATTTTATGTTTCCCTTATTTGACATTTTACGGAGATAAATATATAAGGACTTTATTTATGCATGAAGTTTATTAAAATATTAAATGGTGTCCGCGACTTCATCTGCGTTGAAAAATAAAAAATATTACTCCTGAGAAAACATATTATATGAGTATTATAATTCCCGAGATCGCTGTGATGACAGCGCCTATTTTTTTATATTTTTCGACGATCTCTCCATAACTTAAAATGTTTATAGGATAAAAAGTATCCTATCTGTTAATCCAGGTATAAGCTAAAACTTTGCCAAATTTCATCCAAAAATCTAATATTGTTAATTATTTTACTCATAAAACTAATTTTACTTTTTCTTAAGACTTGACGAATTTACTGCTTTTTTTTTTATTTCCCCAATTGTTTCGAACTGCTGAGATGAGTAATTTAATCGAACTGTAATAATTATGTACTTATAACAGGCTTTCAGAGTACACCACATAAACATGCTTTCAAAAATCTTATCTCAGACATAATGCCATAAAGTAATCTTTAGATCAAAGAAATCTTACATCTTCCGTCTTAAGTAATTACATTAGCACTAATGTGTTAATGGAATTAAGGGCCAAAGATTCGTTGGAGACATTAAAACGTCTACTTGTAATTATTTTTATACAATACTCTATTTGGGAATATTTGAACAATTGATTGCTTACCAAAAGAACTGCTCGCATTTATTGTCTCCATTCAAAATACTAATCCTATAATACTTACTAATATTATAGATATGAAAGTTTGTGAGGATGGATGTATGGATGGAGTGATGGATGAGGGTGTATTGGATGAATGTTTGTTACTCGTTCACGCAAAAACAGCTGAACGGATTTGGATGTTTCGCAGTTAGTTTATTATCTAGATTAAGATACACGATACTTTTTATCCTGGAAAAATGTTAGGTTCCGGATAGATCGTCTAAAAATATAAAAAATTGAGCGCAACTGTCGCCGTGTAATAAGAATCAGCAAGAGGGATATAAACGAGGAAGATTTGTGTGTTTAAAAAAATTGCATCCAGGACGAAGTCGGGAGTGCTAGTGCTAGTGAGTATTAATAGCGTTCAGGCGACCTATTATTTGTAAATAAATATCAACAAACAATATAATTAAGTCTAACAAGTCATAAAGGACGGATTTTACGAATTCTGTGTTGAACAATAATGTCATAACTTTAAATAAATTTTCTAATAAACAGCTACTAATTTACGCAAAATTACGCTTCTGTGACACTTTATCACTGCGAACATCTTAAACTAAGCCATAAATATTAATTTGGAGAGCGGCTGACGTGGCGTGGCGGTGATGCAAGTATTGCCACATTATCTACTAGCTGTTACATTAATGCCGGTCGTAGGTTCCATATTCTCAATTTTCCAACTCCATATATTTTCCATATATATTTATTTTTCAAATTTTTTAAATTTTGATATTCTGAATTTTCCACATTCGCGTGTAATTCATGTTGTTACTTTTTCTATGAGTACAGTCAAAGATTAGAAAAATAAATGTATTCTTCAAAACAAGCAAATCACAGTAAGCTACATAAATTGCATCTCAACAATAGATGAGGACTTTTTTTCATTGTCTTATTCACAATGAATTTTTCACATAACTCATTTGGTATATGTACTAGGTACCCTTCCTGCCTGATGCTGCAAGATTAGCTATTATGAAGAACATGTGAAATCTTAGAATAAACATAATTTCTGATAATGATTTCTGCACATCTGAATTAACTATTTCAAAGATATAGACTTGGGAAATCCTAGTCTAATCTTTACATATAAACAAAGTAGCCTTATGTCTGTCCTTATGTGTGTACGCTTAGATCTTTGAAACTACGCAACGAATTTTAATGCTGTTTTCACTAATGGAAAGAGCGTTAAACGAGGAAAAAATATATATTAGCAGAAAAAATTGCACACTTGCGAAGTCGGGAGCGGTTCGCTACTATAATAACAAAATAAAATCAATTGAAGAACCTTCAAATACATTGAATACGTACCTCATTTTTTACTAACCACAAAAGGCATATTGAAACCTATATTACCTCATCGAATAACGAGTTCCATGAAAATATTGCATCACGCATTTGTTTACGTCAATTATTTTGTCGATTATTGCAAAAAAAAGTACATATTGGAATGATCGGAAATATAACAATAAAGAAGCTATTGATGCGTCACCACTTAAAATAGAATTGTCTTTTAATTTACCTAATATTTCAGAGTTAACGTTATTCGTTTTTGCTTAGGCCTTCAGATTGGTATTAAGTATAAATTGACTTCATTAAATAAAAGGAAAAAATAAAAAAATCAAGTTATTTGTTTTATCACCTAAAATAGTGTTTTAAATTGGATTTTTATCACTTAGACTAGTACTTCAAAGATGTATCCCAATTGAACGATGAAGATCTAAACTTTATGATCTTAAAAGACTAGGTTACTGATTGATCCCTGTTCTATCAAAGTCAACGCAGTTGCATCCCTTTTTATTATCTTTCTCATGGGAAATAATAATTCATTTTTTTAATTTTTAAAGTCAATTAAAAATTTTATTTTTGTAGTGAAAATTCTTTGCGCGCGGTGATAATAAAATTTTAAGGTCGTATATTGTGTGGCGCTTCCAACGATATTCTAATATCGTTGCGCGCTTCAGTGTAACGTTGACGTGACGCTTCTTGTAACGTTTCTTTGATCGCCAAAGAAGTTTTACTTCTGTCTGACACGCGCATGGTATTTTTTTTTTTTTAAATTAATTAAATAATTTTCATTAAATCTATATGTGTTGGCATTTTCACTCTTTTTTGGCACCTACATCTAATTTGTTACTTCTGTGAAAAATACGAGTACAAATATTCATATCGAAGAGTTGCGATTAATTGGTTTCGGTCGCTCACCATTCAGGAAATGGAACACAAATAATCTTCCGAATCCGTCGTGTCAAAGGCGTTGTTCATTAATGAAAAGATGGGGAGGAGAGGCGGCGGATGTCGCATCGAATTTCCAAACCAACAAAAGGCATAACACCACCCATTGTCCGCAACACCATAATGCAAAATACCTATTCATTCTAAGCTTTGTAATAACGCGCCCCTTTTCCTGAAAACGGCTTTTCCCCCGGAGGTGCTAGGACCACGTGTGTTTCACTCTGTCCCTTTCTGGTCACTGCGCAGATTTCTATCGCCGTCTCTCTCTAGCGTTGTCGAGCAGCGCACGCAATGCAGGTGAATCCGTTCGGTTCTGTTCTGTTCAGTCGTTCTCAGATAGTCGCGTGGGTGGTGTGCGCTCACACTACGAAGGTTTTCCGCGCGAAAAATTACGTACCATTTTCAGCTCTAACGTGTAAGGGCAAATTTTCTTTTTATGACTTTTTTTGATAACATATCGTCGATAGTGAAATTTGAAATTATTTAAGTGAAATATTTTAAATTGTACCTGCTCGTTACGAAGGGTTTTGTGCAAAGACTGCTCGGATTTTATTCATCTGATTGAAAAAAAGTAAGTAAAAATTTCTTTTACATATTGCTAAAAATTAGTTTTTTTTTTTAAGTTTAAGAAATTATTTTTTTCTAGTTAATATTGTAATTATAAAATCTAATATAGGTCAAGAAATACGTGTATAGGCTTATAAGAAATGTTTAAATTATAATAACGAAGCATCATTAACGCAATAACGCAATAAAATTGAAAATTTAAGAGATTATTATCGTATCTAATATTGTTTTCTTTCGAAACTTTTACGCGAAAATCATATCACCACAGTTTAAAATATCATAGCACATTTCTGTCTGCTTCGGTAATATGTAAAATACGCTTACCGCATTTAACTAAAGTAATAATAAATTACAATTAACAAATGGATTTATAATTATATTATAAACGTCAGATCTTTTAACTCACAATCAATATGTCAAATTATTGAAGTATGTATTCATTAAACCATTCTTAATTAAACATCTAATCTGAACTAAGAAATCGAGTTGCTTTCATTTTAAAAAACCGTTTGTTTTCATGATTTTGTCCAATAATTTTTTAATGTACCTAAATATCTAAAGTGAGTCCAAGCAGAAAAATAATTCAATGAAAACGAGGAGGTAATTCAGGTATTCCAATGTCGGTTAAAAACAGGTTTAAAATACCTTTAAGTACTAACTAACCGCTTATGCAATGGTGACACGCATTCAACCAAGTAGTACATAATATACGTATTAACTGTACAAGTTTAAATATATTTGTAATGTTAATGATAAAACGGATCCCTTTTAACGTGAAAATGCTTGTTTGATTGTAGATAAGGAATTTCAGACTAATTTTCGACATGAAAATCCACGTGGATATAATGTTAACAAAAACCAAATAACTGATCAATACAAAAATCAGAATCCTTCAAAGTATGACTAAATCACCAATATAGATCAACATGTTAGCTTAGATTCTAATTTAGATATAATTACACCCCATTAGGTATTAACTTTTATGATAGCTGTGTTGAAAATATTCTCAATTGAACATTAAGGACAGTTTTCTTCTTATGTCTATTTTGGCAATATT
Organism: Synanthedon myopaeformis; assembly: GCA_944738685.1. Classification (NCBI taxonomy): domain Eukaryota; kingdom Metazoa; phylum Arthropoda; class Insecta; order Lepidoptera; family Sesiidae; genus Synanthedon; species Synanthedon myopaeformis. The sequence continues at coordinate 11,340,656 of OX122915.1, forward strand.
TGTATATATCTCTAACAAGAGTGATGACTCCTAGGAAACAAGCCACGTCTCAGTATATCTATTTATGTAAATAAACGAGAAACAAAACCGCCGTTCGTGTTTCAAACACATGATCAACTAGCATTTGTTGCTTTGACTGCTAAAGCCGAACTAGATACCAAATCTATTTTAAATCACATCCGAATAGACCACGACAGAATAGTTGGCGAACGACGAACTTTGCTAAGATTTATTTTTAAAAATAATACACCTACCGAGGCAAAACCTTTTGTTTCAACAGACCCGAATGCCTCAATGCTTTAAACGCGTACCAAAGAGAAGTGACCACATTTTTATTGGCGTTAAGCGAGACAATTCTTACTAAAATACTTTGAGTGGAAAATCACTCAGTTGAGAATCTTAATGCTATAGTTATAGAGATATTGACACGGTCTTTAAGAGTTTATAGCGAATGCCATAATTTTGTTGGTCGAATACTGTTAACCGTCGCAGTTCCATCGTCGATTGCTAGGGAGAGATTAGTGAACGAAAATAGTTTGGGAATGTGAATGCTTTGAATTTTCTGTTTTATATTTTCGAAATTGTATGATTTTAGATAGTTTTCAATCTTTACTAATTTTATTAATGTGAAAATAACTCTGTCTGTCTGTCTGTCTATCTGTCTGTTAGGTGCTGTTACCTTTTAACCCGTTAACTACTCAACCGATCATCATGAAATTTTGCATACATATTGTCAGTGATACCTTCTGTCCAGAAAAAGTACTGTTTTCAAAGGCATCAAAAAATAAATATCTAATGCCTAATCTATAGGCAAAGCTTTATTAGCAATAAAGTATCAGGCGTTGTATTTTTTATTTTTCAACATTACACTTGCTTCTGTGTCTAACAGTTTCTATGTATTCCGTACATTACTATGGAGATTACACATTACGGATATTGGGTTTTAATTTTCTACTTATAATTTAAATTTGAAAATAATTCCATACTTAATCGCAAAAGTGGATTTTTTTCATACGTAAATGTGTATTTTAAAAACCCTAATAAATCTCTTATTTTACACGTGCCATCCAGTTATTTCACGTGGCAGGGCAAAATATTTTTAGATGCAGATAAGTGTTTAAAGTATAAGTGTTTAACAAATCATGGATGTTAGTTGTCTTCATAAAATAACTTTCTTAAATGTAATCCATAGATTAAAAGATTTATACCAACGTCTGTCGTCTTTATCTTAATTTATATCTTAAATTACAAAAATAGATTAATTCTATTACATTTGTGGATTATGTGGTAATCGTAAAGTATTTTATTCGTTTCAAAATCATTTGCTTCAAAATTAATAAACAATTTCTCAGATTTATTTTTTCTAAAATTACGTGTAGGTATATTACAACCCATAAACACGACATAGTTTACAACATCTGCCTATCAAAATGTAAACTCGCGTCCATCAGTGTGCCGTGTAAAATTTCAATTGAAATATTTAAAAATATTGTGATTATTTAAAATTCACGATTTCAAATTGATTTGTTCAGCATCAGGCTTCTTTTTACTGACTTTGTGTAACATCAATTTCTTAGTATACCTGTATTTCATTCCTATGACTAGAATATTGTTAATTTAATTTTTATTGTCATATTTAAGAAAGTGTAAGTATTATTTTTATTTACACTTTTTTTAAAGAATATAAATATTTCTTTGTAATAAAATATATTACAAAAATAAATAATTTTTATTAAGTCTTACATTTTCTTTACCAAATCTTTTTTGATTTGGTGAGAACTAAATGTATTCCTTGTTATGTGAGACTAGCTGTTGCACGCGACTTCGTCCGCATAACTTTATAAAATATAATCTTACTCGCTGATAATATAGCTTTCTACAGGTGAGAGAATTTATAAAGCCGGCCTTGAGTTTATTCATTGCAAACACACAAATATTCTCTCATTATAATATTAGTTAGGTTAAAAAAGTTGGTATACAGTCGCCGTGTGACCACATTATGGCAGATGCTCTATAGTTCCTGATACATATATTTTTTTGCAGTTCATTTGTGGAGCCAATGATGCCAATATCACATTTGTTTTATACGATAAAATGTTGCGCAGAATAATTCACATTGAGGCGAAGCCTTTTTTTGTGGAACCTCCAAACGTTTTGAAGAATTAATTAACAATTTGTAAGTACTCGTCGTGATGCACTTGTGATAAAAAAAAACTGAATTAGCATCTAAAATTAGAAATAAAAACCTAATGTTAGAAGACGCATAAAAAAACGTATCGGTTGTTTGAAGGAAGCGAAGTGGCCTTGTCGCGGTCCACAATTGAGGATGTACACAACACTTGGCAAGCGAATGTAAATTGTATATGTAACAATGATAAATTGTGCTGAACAAAATGTTTAAGGTCTTATTACTTTACTCATAGCACAAAGAGAATATAGACGCTAAAGATCAAGTGTGCCACTTCAGGTTTTAGGGTTTTACACGAGTGCCTTGACTGTGCTTTCTTTAGGACGATGTAATTTTAATGTCGATGAAAGTGTATTCGTCTACTTTACGTCACATAATTTATTTTCATCTTATTAATTATAAAGGAGAAAAAAATTGAGTAAAGGTAATATATACTAAAATATATATTTATTACACAAATAATAGATAATATGTATAGTGTAAAATACAATCTTAAGAAATCGTTTTGGTGGATATTTACCACAACCAAGAGAAACAGGAAAAAAGTATAGTCTCGTAGTCCCCGATATTTTCAATGACTTAGTGTCATATTTTTCTGAATATAAAAAAGGAAATTTTGTCAAAAAAAGTTAACCTTTTTAACCTTCAATATATATTTATTTTATTATTTTGTCTTTTATTTTATTACTTATATATTTCATTCATGTTATATTCCACTAATGGGTACAGCAAAGCCTCTCTTTTGAAAATTGGCATGACATCAGAAAACTACAAAGATTTATCTTCTCCTCAACACAGGCAGGTTATGACGCACAAGGAATCCTTAAAATGAAATGACAGTAACATAGAAATTCAGAATTAAAAATAACCTAAACGTGTTAGGAACTATCACAACTGTATACAATTTAAAATTATATTATACTAATACAAAATCCGATGACGAATCGAATACGCTTATTAAGTGCATAAACCCTGTTTCTAAATCTTTATTATGGAAACATTTCAAATTTATTAATAATACGTTTCGTATGTTTATGGTTTGTTGTGAATATGTTTCAGTTTTATTAATTGCGCTAGCACATAATATGTAAGTCGGTGTGTGCAATCTGCGCAACTTGCGCAAATGTAGTTACTAATACTGATGTACTAAACTAAACAATGCAAAATAATAACGTTCGCTGAACTAATAACATATTTCTTTTAAATATTTCTGTGCGATCTTTTTTTTTTTTATGCTGTGATAAAATAAAGATCATTAGTTCTACACGTTATAAGACATCCCTTTTTGTACATGTACTTTTTCAGTTTGTATTCTATATAACTTGTAAGGCATCAAATAACTTATATATTACTTACTTAGTAGTTTTGCTGTAAAAAAAATTACTCTGTTTCACTTGTAATTATATCGTGAATTGCACTTTAATTATAAGTGGAATTATTTACTATTCAAATGAATAGGTTACTAAAATCGATAATATGACCATTAGCTGAATTTCAATAGTGTATAGCAATAATTATTGTCTGTACTTTTTATTAAGGATACCTACTTAATTTATTTTTTACGACACTCATCGTTATGCACATACTAATGAATTTGTGTGTATTACTTAAGTGTAGTGTGAGTACATCCTTCGAATATCAAAGTAATGTTAAATATTAGCCTTTTTTGCACACATCTGCTTCTAATTTCTGACTTGTTAGCTGTAATAAATTGTACAATATGAATTTAAATATTTCCTTGTTACATGTTTTTATAGTTTCTTACAATTAATTGGACCGTTAGCCTGTCTGATGACCTTAACATAAAAAAAATATATAGATTTACATAGTACAAAATACAGTAGCTTCCCGCCGTCTGTCCCTCTGTATGTGTGTACGCTTAGATCTTTTAAACTACACAACAGATTTTAATGCGGTTTTCACTAATGGAAACTAAGAGCGTTACACGAGGAATGTTTGTAAGAACAGAAAAAATTAAAAAAAAAATGGTTTTTACAACAAAAAAATTCACCTTTGCGAAGCCGAGAGCGGATCGCCAGTAATCCGTACTAACATTATAAATGCGAAAGTATGTTTGGATGTAGGGTTGTTTGTAACTCTTTCACGCAAAAACTACTGAACCGATCACAATGAAATTTTGCATACACGTTGTCTGATACACCAGAAAGGACATAGGGTACCTTTCATCGTTCAACGCGGAAGAAGTCGCGGGCACCGGCTAGTATTATAGCTAGCTTGCTTGCTTGTCTTGCTTGGATAGCTGTGAATTTTACACATGTAAATATGAAATAAATAATGCATTGTAAGTTATGGTAGGGAGGGAGTCGGTAGTCGCTTGAGGTAGACATATTCGTAGGACAGTCATCGCAGTAATGGCAAATTTACAATTATTTGCAGTAAATTTTCAACCGTTATGGATATGTTGTTTCCTGTTTGCAACAAACCGATATGCGGGCATAAGGGCCTTATCAGGTTATCGCATTTCACAATGTTTTATTTAATTCATGCCGTCCATAGGTCTGTATGTAATGAGCGGGTGTCTACATACGAGTACAATACGATTGCAATAAATTTTTTTAAATGATAAATAATAAATATCTTCACACATTCCACACAGCACCATCTAGTTCCACATTAAGCAACTAATGCTTGTTTTATGGATACCAGACAGTTGATATAATACATAGATTACTTCTTTTTTTTTTGTAAATACATACATATTATAAATACAAAACATCCATGACTCAGGTACAAAGGTAAAATGTTAACACATAAACATTCTCCCCTAGCGGGATTCGAACCCGCGACCGTTTGGTTAACAGCTAGGGTTACTAGTCACTAGACCAAACGTGTCATCCGTCCTTTAAAATGATTCAGCCTTTGTTTTCAAATTTGTTGCAGTGAAAGTAGTGTGTAATTTTTAATTGCATATTGTGTAGCGGTTTTGCAAAGTAAAGGTTAAGGGAAAAGTCTTTGAACTTTTTCTTTCACCTGCCATCTATAGCTTCGCATGCGTACATTTCATAAAGGGCATTTTAAAACCTTCATTAAGGTAATTGAGGTTACCTATTTATTATGCCTCTGATCTTTCCCGACAATTCTGTATTCCGCTTAGAATACATGTATTTTTTGTGGTATTTTTTTTTAACTTGAATACTTGAAATATAACAGACGTTAATGACAGAGCCTCTAATAACATTTTAAATCTGGATTTTATCAAACTTCTGGATTTTCTAATACGTTTATTTAGAATGTTTATAATTCGCCAACAACTTGTTTTAAACATTTTCCAAATTAATACTTCATGATATACTTATATTTTGCAAACATACAACAGATCAAAAAGTTTCAATAAAATTTAATTACTTATATTTGGAAATTTTTGGGTATGGGTAAAAAAATAAGATTAATTACTTTAATAGATTACCTACTTTAATATACATGTAATAATAATATAATATAAAATAATAAAATAAAACTTTTTTTCTATAATATTTCTTAATTATTTATTCATTTGCAAATTTAATAAAAAGGTTTTCACTACAAAGACCATTCTCCTATTTTCATCTTGTCCCGAACTCTATCATTTAATTGGCTTGTAATAACTCAACACGAAAATTCTTTTTGATTATTAAATCAAATAGGTTTACATGTCAATTGTTTCTCATTTAAAAAAAAAATACAAACTAGAGATACGGTCGATTACCAATTGTTTCTGCTCAGCTGAGGCATGAACATAAACACGGGCAATTAATCACGAATAGCTTTATTTCGTCCGGGCAACATAGGGTCCGAATTTATGTTGCCAAAGTCGTTGACTCATATTACGTGTTGAATGATTCTTGCTATGTTTTTTGAAGTGAAAACTTCTGTAGGTGCGTTGGGCACATAATTATTTTGTCAGGCGGTTTTTCAAAGCGAACGAAGTTGCGGCCACTAGCTATAGTGTATAACAAAAAAAAAAAACTTTTACTGGTCAACAAAAAATATTGCAATTTAGTTATTACTACCATCATCGTCAATCGTCAGCCATCAATCGAACTCCGATCACCCCATATTAATATTAAGCAGAAACTTTGACATGACAACATTAAAATCGCATTGGCATGCTATAGATGGTCCTGTGGGAACGTTAACATTTTATCTTACCCTCTACTCTATACCTTAACTGCCTAAAAAAATGACAGCCCTGTGAAACTAACCTGTGTAATTGGATTTATGGGGTAATGTGATAATGTGAAATATGTTAGCGTTATCGCTTATTGCGCTACTGAGGTGAAATGATTCAGAATTGACCTGAAAACGGACGAAATAAGCATTAATAGATTTTTATTTTACACTGAACTGTGCTACACAAGACATAAGGTAGCATTTTTAATAATTATTGAAATGCCAAAATAATATAAAGATTAGCATTCTGAGGTCCTGCTTGTTTATTAAAAAAACGTCTGAAATAACTTCCCAATAGTGAAAGAACTTTTCAAATTGGTAGGAGCAGTCTACAAACAAACATCAGTTTTTTCAATTGAAATATTTGACCGGAATTATATATTTGACATCACGATAAAAAGATACGTGAATCTAGTAATTAAACTATCTGTTTTCCAAATTTTATTTAAATCTGTTAAGCCGTTTCTAAGATTAGCGTGCACAAACGCACAAACAAACAGACAAAAATTCTAAAATATATTTTTTGACCTCGGTAACTTATGTGCAACGTATAGAATATATTTTTATTTTTTTTTAAATATTTAATGTATATAGAATAGATTTACGAAGAGCGGTGTTTCTGCCAACCCTATTTGCTGTATACACAGAAATATTATTCCTTAACCACCCCCCACATAAAACAGCTCTCACGTGCTATTATACACACTTTATAATACTAGAAGCAATACATAACTTGACCCATATCTGGCAGCATGGCTGACAGTTATTAAAAATGCACCGCGCGTTAACACGACCTAGTAACAAGCAAATTACACTCACTACACTCGCGGATATAGCATTAGCCACCACAGCCTAAACACGTATCATGAAAACACCTGTACTTTGTGTATTTTCATTTAAGGAAATATATTTTTTGACAGTCCAACTGATAGTCCATGCAATAGGCTATCGTTTTCCTAGAAACACAAGCAACGCCAGAGGCGAAGCTAGTGTGCAGTTGACTCTACATATGAAAAGTGGAACAAAAGAGGAAGGTTTGTATAATTTAAAATTGCAAATAGGCGAAGTCTCCCGCTAGTTGCTAGTTGAATATAAAATATTTGTATTGTTTGATACCTTAACATTACGTCGAAAAAACATCTTGGTATTGAATTCAATTTAAAGGCTTTTAATTATAATTTTACATTAATTAATTTAGGTCAGAATAGTACAATAACCCTTCATAGCGTTCTGTTTTTAGGGACACCCTGTCTCCGACAATCTTTGAACTATTTATAAACACCCATGACGAAACTACAAACGTTTCACCGGATTTGGATTCTTATGTGAATTATTTAAATGAAATCAAACGAGTGAACTATTTACTGAAAGAATAAAGAATAATAATAATGGTCGTATCGCACGCGAAATGTCAATCTCACACAAAATCCCACTTTAATTAAATGTCTTAAATTAAGTTTAACGGTAGGTAATTAAAAGAACATCGGAACTACCGTAATTCTGATAAGGGAAAAATTATAAATAGAAAGAATATTAAAATTGACTTCTTGTAAATTATTACAATTTATTCTAGAAAGTACAATACTTACTTTGTATGAAAATTTAAAGTTAAAAACAGCAAATTTTAAAAAACTAAATGTCTTCATATTAACAATAAGTTATATTAGATGAAACCATTAATGTCTTAATCTCAAACCTTTAATTTGGTTGTCTATCTACACCATGAGTTATTTTTGTATTGCCCCAACCTCTTCATATTGATAATATTGAGATGTTTTATTAAAATGAATCTATCTGTAAATAAAATTTATAATTTTAACCATAAATAAGAATAACTTCGCGATCTGACGAACATAAATCACCTTTGCCCAACTTGCATCAGATCATCTACAGTTTTCTGTCTTAAAAAAATTCCTACTGATTTTTGCAGATAATTTTCGCTTTAAGTGAATTGGTATGAATGATTTCTTTTAGAAGCAACGTCAGGAACTCATTTAACATCGGATTCTCTAAACCACAAGAATCTGGAGCGACTTAAAACAGATACACCGCGAATCGAACGGGCGACTCTTTGATTGACAGCCCGACTTCTTGCCAACTACGTCATCGTGGAAATAACACAGCATTCCGACTCTTGAAGTAATACTCGTAATAATACCATATACTCGTAGAAATAGTCCCTATATCCACTGTAATCCTTTGTATTGGAATTTAGGACTTCAGCAAAAAAAAATAGGCTCTAGATTAGCAATCTTACCTCGCGTTCGCACATATGTAATTTTTTTCTGAATATGATGTACACTTTCCTCTTTCGATGTGTAAAAATAGTAACAAAATCCTTTGGGTGGTTTAGAAGAAGTACTCAACATACTATCTATTTTCAGGGATAGAGAAAAGAACATACGGTATCTTTCACCTAGAAAAAAGTACACCTACTATTTCTCGAAGAATGACCTAAAAATAAAAAAAGTCAACGTCTGACAAAAATATATGAGCAAAAATTACATTTTTTCTTAAAAAGGGGTGCAAACGAAGTCACTGACAAAAGCTAGTAGTAAAAGAAGTTATGTGGCTTATCTGTGTACAGCGCCTCGGTCCCCCTCCAGTTGTACGTTGTGGTGGCCATTTTGCAGGTATGCCCCGCATTTAGGTCAGTGGCGCGGTAAGCCGTTGATGACATGGGGTGTGCTTTTTCACTTGCCACTTTGCGTAATGCGTCACACCCGCTACTCTCTGTGTCGGAGACAAAATCTTGATTTACATACGTAAAATTTTCATCATTAATTTCGCAACTTGATAATATTTTATATTTGTGAAACTTTGATCCATTCTAAAAGAAAATATTGGTATTTTAAACATTATTATATCTCGTTCACGTCAGGTACTTACTTATATTTAATTAAAAATTTAAGTTACATATTAACTACATGCTATATAATTGATGATTAAATTATTCATTAGGGAAAATTACAATGAAATATTTCTATAATTTACAAATAAAATTGTAATTTTTGGTGCAAATTATTGACTTGTAATTCACAAACTTTTAAGTTAATATTAATATATAATACTAAGATATTACCGTAAGATTTGCTATAAATGTTTTTTTTTTTTTTTGTGATTGCTTGGACAGTTTATTGAATACAATATTTAATCTATACCTATTTATAAAATGATTTGTCCTGACTACTCGTATCAACGCACGGGCAAATCTACTAAGTCTAGAAAGCTGAAATTTAAAATATAGATTTAAAAGGTTTCTTTTATAACGTAAGCATCCGCTAAAAAAAGAATTTTTGAAAATATTAACTCCTTGCGAAGCCGGGGCGGTCCTTATATGACGACCCCATTGGTCGAGTAGTTAAGGTGCTTACCTTAGCGCTTTGGCTCCGGGGTCCCTGGTTCGATTCACGGTAGGTCCATTTTTGGAAATGAATTTCCAGTTCGTTGTATGGATAATTGGATATGCCTATATAAGTGGTTACTTTGGGGACTTTACAATGTACAATGGTATATTTATTCTTGGCTATTTATTTATAGTAGTGTCAATAAGAGCTTTTATGTGTACTGCACGATGAAGGAACAGCCGTTATATCTGTTAAAATAACTAACTATAAGTTCACTTAAGTTTCATTGTTAAAGTAACAATAGCCTAATGGTAGATATATGTCTGTGCCATCCTCACATGATAAACAACAGTTAAAGCGGATGGTTAACTGTCAATTAATTTAAATTTAATACAAACTCTTGCAATATGTCTACAAGGTCGAACGATAAAGCAATACGTGGCTTATGTTAATTTTTAAATTGACATAAATTAAGGCGCTTGGAGTCGTCAATGGCGTTAGCCCGGTACACCCGCACCGTATACTGGAATTACTATGTCTCGATGTTTTGAATTAAAAATTTTTTGTTTAAAGTACAACGGCTTCTTTGGGAAAACAAACAATTACACCATACATAGTATTTACATACATACATAGTACCATTTTTTTTTTTTTGCGCCGTACCCGCCGCTTAGGAGCAGTAGGGAATTCAAGTCAAAATAACACTGTTTGGTTAACATTATCTTAAATATAGAAGTTATTATGTATCGAAAGAAAAAATGTACCAAATGTGATAATGCATTTTTCAAGCTTTTTGATCTAGCCTAAACGAGGATAAGGTAGGCTTAAAAAGCACCCATTTGACGGCACTAAGCGCCTTAAATGTTTTATATGGTTTTTAAGTCTACTGAATGGCAACAGAAAAACGAGTGGGAAGTTACAAATTGACTTGAGTTCGTGTGAGGTCCTCATTTGGAAAAAAAAATAACAGAATCCTTTTAATTAATTGTATTACATTAGGCGTATTTATCTGTACGCTTTTTATCGAAGGTTGTGAGCTTTAAAAACAAAACAAACGAGGTTTCCATATACGAACTCAAATTGCTTTTTCAATTTTTATTACTGTACTGCGACAAATTTACTGCTTCTCATGTTTTTTTTTTTTTTTTTTTTTTTTTTTTTTTTTTTTTTTTTTTTTTTTTAATTTAGTAACTATGTACTGGTAATCTGGGGTGAATAACAACTGCGGGGTGTAATACAACACTTTCGAGAGAGAAAAAAATAGCATTTTATCGTACTTACCTATTATTCATACGTATTTGATATTTTTGTATATTTTGATCTTGTTTCAATAATAAGAAAAAAATTTCAATTTTTAGTTGAAAAATGCATTAATGTACCAATCAAGTGAACCGCCAGCCTATTGTCGACATTAACATGAAAAAATCTCAATATTAGAATTCCTTTAGTTCTTACATAAAAGCAGTCCATAAGTGTTACACTACCAAAGGTCGCCAGTAACATCGAGCTATGCCTAGCTATGTCCTAGAAAAACAATTACACAGACAAACACTGTAATTTTCTTATATTACACGAGTAAAAAAAAAAGGTTTAATAGAAGCGTGTGCTCGCTACTTTGTGTATTATTTTTTTTTAGTTTTTTGTGTAAACGGACATTTACAAATGCTAATGTTACCACGTTCATAATTAGTCTTCCATAATTATAAAACTGCACTGCTGTGTTTGTTTGATCTTTTATTCTGGAATGTGATATAATCTCTTGAACGCTTGAGTGTATATTAAGTGTTTTTAGAGTTCCACTACACCTTTAAGGATGAACCTTTAAGCTGCATATCTTAAATGAAACTTGAAAAACTTATTGCCCGTTCATTTCATGCATGTTTGTATGTTTGTCCAGGTCCAGCTTGTTAATTCAAATAAAATACTTACTAATCTTAGGCTTAATTATTAAGTTAATCAGATGTTTAGGGCGTTTAAGCCGCAGTTTAGCGATGGTGATCAACAAAATATTATTAAACGGCTGCTTAAATTTTAAACAGCTGTTTAAAAATAACCGTCTGTTGGTGAACTCGAGCCTTAAGGTCTTCAGATGATTTACCTACATGTTTACACCATATAAGAAATATTTTGATTCGATATTAATGAAAACTTCAAGCCATTTTCAAAGCATTTTAAAATCTATCTTTCATTTAATAATAAAATGTTATTATTTGATTTTAAATTTTTATTAATAATAAGTTTGCTTGCCACAGCATCTTGCCACAATATTATACCTCTATTTTATTTTATTTTTAAATAAAAATATTGTTATATATCTGTGGCCTGGTGCTAAAAGGGCCAAAGTCCTTTTTTGTGAAAAATGGGATTTAACAGCAAAGTTGTTGAAAAAGAATGATATTTATTTGTCCTAACAATAACAAAAAGATATTTTAGTAATAACATGTAAATTATAACTATCAATTCTTGTTCATTGTTCTAATGCTTATTACCGAAAGATAGGAATATAGATATTGACCCTTTTAGCACCAGGCCACAGATATATATATTGAAATTCAAACATTACAACTTAACCATAACAAGTTTATGTAGAAATCCTTTGAAGGATTTGTCTAAGTAAACATTAATTTTTGTTCAACCGTAACATACTGGTTGTTAAATATTTGAATAATTTTAAAATATGTTCTCATTTGTAAGCGAACATAATTGCATAAGCGGTTGTAAAATCATTTTCGATGTCATCATTAGAGTTTGACAACTATATACAAGTTACGAAATTACAATTAAAAAAAGAAATTATTATAGCCTTTGAAATAGATATGTTACGACATAATTATCTATTATAAATTAATATGGGATTGTAATAACTTACTCATGCTGTAGTTCTATTCGAAACGAAACTTTTTTTTTATTAAATTTTTAATATGCATGAAGTTTGTAGAATAAGAATTTTTATTTTAATTTCTTACGCATACAATATTAATCTTTAGCGATTAATAAATGATGATAAAATTTTCCCCTCTTTTATTCATTATTCTAAAACCACTTCTCTATTGTAACTTATTTTGCAATGAACTGGAAAATGCAAAATACATCACAGCAGTTACAGAACGACGATAAATTACTACTAACAATAGGATAATATGGCTTTGCTCGCATTAGATCGAGCGGAGCGTGTAACTGAGCGTATAGCGATCTAGTGACGAAGTTCCATTTTTTATGTAGTAAATGTTGAACATTTTCTTGGTTATCTTAGTAATAATCTATATAAAAATAAGTATAGACTATACTGTGTTGGGATCACAATAAATATCTAACTTTAACAAGCAGATCGAGTCTTCCTCCATCACACGTATTAATAAACATTAAGTTCTTAATAAAAATCAAGATTCTTATAAATTTGATTTTATGATTTGTAGTACTGCTATTACTGCGCCCCTAGTGGAGAATCGTTCACACTTTTCCTGTGATAAATCAAATAGTTGCTTGTGTTGTTAATAGGCGACGGTAGCCACCAGCTATTAGTGTGACCTTTACACAAAAAAAAAATTTGCGCTCGACGCTTGGCTATTGCCGTGAAATCGCACCTCTATTCGTCAGCCGTTTTGACATCCTCATGCTATGCGCCATTATTTTCTTTGTATTATAATAAGGACGCAACTCACACGCGATCCGACTATTAGTTGACGTGTCAATAGGAAACCGTAATTATCGTTCCGTGCTGTCAATTGGGGGCCATTTACAGTATAATAGCAATTCTTAGAGTGATTTTGTGTAGTACTATCATCTAACATCTTCTATCACTGATACAGCCAATGTCTAAACTGCGTTGTGAACTCTTCGCAATCTACATACCTAAGCTATAAGCTATAAATTCAAGGTGGCAAAATAAGGTGTCAATAACAAAGCATGTGTGAAAAAAAGTAAGAAACATAGATATATGTATATGTACTCGTATCCTATGTTATGAAAATTTTCCAATTTAATAATTGGAACAGACCGTTAGAAAAATTGGGGGCGAAACCGACAGTGGCGGGAAGCGAATAGAGAGAATAGAATAATCTAGTGGCTAGTAACACTAGCTGTTAATCAAACGGTCGCGGGTTCAAATCCCGCTAGGGGCAAATGTTTATGTGTTAACATTTTACCTTTGTACCTGAGTCATAGATGTTTTGTATTTATAATATGTATGTATTTACAAAAAATAATAATTTATATAGTATATCAACTGTCTGGTATTCATAATACAAGCATTAGTTGCTTACTGTGGAACTAGATGGTGCTGTGTTGGAATGTGTGAAGATATATTTATTTATTTGTTTCTATTTTTTATATTATATAGTACGTAATTATATGTTTAATCCATACTAATATTATAAATGTGAAAGTAACTCTGCCTGTCTGTCAGCCTGCTGCTACCTTTTTACGCCTTAACTACTCAATCGATCATCATGAGATTAAGAAAACTAACACCTGACAAAAGTGTAATAGCAATAAAGATGTCAGGCGTTATATTGCTTTTTTTTTCAACGCGGATGAAGTCGCGGGCACCGGCTAGTAACTAATAAATAAGTATCTTGCCAGGCTCCATTATGTGGAATGTCAGCCTGTCTGCCGACTTTTACAGAATACTATTATTGACGCAAATCCGTACCAATATTATAAATGCGAAAGTATGTTTGGATGTATAGATGTATGGATGTTTGTAACTCTTTCACGCAAAAACTACTGAACTGATCAACATGAAATTTGGCATACACGTTGTCTAGGAAGGACATAGGGTACCTTTCATCGTTCAACGCGGACAAAGTTGCGGGCACCAGCTAGTAAAACATATTAGGCAAAGTTTTCCAATCTTTTCGTACAGAATATAAAACTTTACTAAAAGTAGTCTCTTTATGCAACCACTAGTGTACACAAATGTTTGATGTACGTACAAGTGGGCAAATAAACTGAATTCGGTTTATGATCAGCGTAAATAGAACAGCAGCAATCACGTGTTTAGACAAGAGACCGGAAAATGTGTTTGAGGTTGAGGCGACCGCTCGATCTAAACTCCGCTATATAACAACGATTCTCTGTCCGTATTACGAGTATAATATACGAGTATATACCCTCAATGAGATTTGTGAAATGAAATATTTATTACATTCCGTACTTTGTAAATACATGTAACTTCTTAACTTCATTAGCAAATTGTTTCCCTTTCGGCTATATATACTTTTTTTCCTGTCTGACTATCAACGCAAAGCCAAAACTATAGACCAATACAAAAGTCTAGAAAGCTGACATTTGGAACATAGGTTAATTTTATAACGTGAGCATCCGCTAAGAAAGGATTTTTGAAAATTTCAACTCGTCCATTAAAATGTCATATCTATGAATTCAAAGACGAAATTTATAGGAATTAATCAGAAAGATGCAATGATACCAACAAACAGTATTTCTATGGTTTCTCTGTGATTTATTGTTAATGCTCAAACCACTAGAATTGGGAACTGTATGTCCAAATATTTATGTCACTAAAATTTATGTTTTTAGTAAATAATTATGTATTTATTTAATTTTAGAAATTAGAATTAGTGGAATAATGTATTTCATCTTTTAATCACCCATCGAATAAATAAGTACAGTAATTTTCATTCGAATGAAGCGTTTGAATTGTCTAGGTAAAGTGAAATTGGCAGTTATAAGTTTCGTATCAATAGAAATTGTGTGTTACGTTCATGGCCCAAATATGTAGAATGAATGTCGGCGCAGTCTGAGGTGTTACGCAGCCTTACGCAAGCGTAGCGTCCATGTCTGCACGCACTCTCAACAATTTTACTACGTGCACTCAAGGTAGCGTACTACCATCACTTTCATAAACAAAGATCTCAACGTGCATAGATAAGACATTATACTACGTACCTATCCTGGCTACTTTGCTAAGCCCTATATACATTAATTACTTGTGACAAATTCCTGTACGAAACTTGAGTGGGCCGTCAGTATTCAATAGTCTTTTTGCTTATTTTTATTATTAAATAAACTGTTTTAATTAAATAAATATTTAAATTAATTAATTTGATTTCACATTTTTTTTATAAAATTAAAAACTAGAATATGCCTACGTCTTCGTACGCGTCCGTTGGGAACAATACTTTTTTCTGATTGAAAATTATCCCATTGTCCCTTTCTGTAACCCCGAAAAGGTATACAAAATTTTATCATAATCGGTTTAGTAACTAAAGCCTCAAAGCATAATAAACAAATACACTCACTGTCGCATTTATAATATAACAAGCGACCCGCTCCTGGCTTCTCACGGGTGCAAATTTTTCGGGGAGTTTTTCTGCACATTATATATTATATAAAAACCTCTTTCCAAATTCCAAAAGCCATAAAGAGGGAGAGACTGCGGAAAGCGACTTTATTTTATACTATGTAAAGATTCCTGTGATTGTTTAATATTACATTAAATAGCCACATGAATTCATCGGAATCAAGTCAATTCCAGTGGTTATATGCAAGTGAACTTGCCGTGCAAGTGGTTGTGGTCAGCGAATCACTACTAGGTCAAGTGAAATGCATCACATTTCAAGAAATGATGCGATGCGTCGGTATGTATTAACAAGAAAGGTTATGTTATCTTACAATGCTAATTTATATTAGTACAATGTCTGAAAAACGCATAATTATATATTTTTACTCAATATTTTGTACTGCCTAGTCTTAACCTCACAATTTTTTAATAAACCTGAATTTTTTTTTCTATGGATAATAAATTAGGCCCGCAGCTTCCACCGCCTTAAATTTAATTCCTATCCGGGTTTAGCTCAACAAGTGATTTTATTTGATTGATTTGATAGCGCTAACCAAGTGCTCGTTTTTGAAAAAATAGCAAGAAATACCAGACCTTGCTCCTGACACAGTAACTGCGCTTTTACTTCCAACTTGGTTCGCAGATACTGAAAGTTCCAACTTAAATATCAAACTTCTATCTTGTTTTATTATATATTACTTGGTAGGTGGCAAAATTATCAAAAATATTTCCAAAGCTTTACAGATTACACCTTAGGTATAAAACAATATAAACAATTATTTATACTTACCTCTATAATATTATACACAAGCGATCCGCTCTGGCTTCGAACCGATACAATTTTTTTCTGAAATTTAAATACACAAATTATAACATTATTCCGTCTAAAACGCTTTTTCTTGTATATAATCGTATACACATCGTCTAATCTAACACGTCTAAGGGCCTCTTTCACCAACTACAAGTAAAGTGTTGATTAGTTACTTTTAAAAATAATGTTATGTTTTATTAAATTATGCACTCTGTGTACTGCATCCTTCGTTAGGCGATTTTTTTTATTATTTTCTTTTTAATGTTTGGGACTTTTACCGTACAAACAAAGGTATATCCATCATTTCCGGCGACCGGTGACTTCAAATTCAAATGGCGGTTAGCCTACTTTACACTTTACTCAGTAATTGTGAAAGAGGCCCTAATACTAATAGCATACGATCACGAGTACTATTGCGTCACTAACCATCTGTCAACATGCTGCTTAATTCCTATTTTATTTACACACATTATTAGAGGTTACCACTGATGCTCGCTAACTGAACAAATTGAACCGGAAAATAGTGTAACCACATATTTGATTTGTATCTTCGAAGAAAACAACGCATCGAAAGAGCAATATGAAAAAAAAATTTGAAAATAGAAATAGCAATATAAAATACTAGGTTTTGTCCGCGACTTCGTCCGCGTCAATTTTTCTTATCCGATCGCTACCAAACTTCACAGGATCACCCGCTGGACTAATCTGAAAATTGTCTGAAAATTGCATCAAAGTCGATTCAGCGCTTTTGGAGTCCATAGGGAACATACATACACACCATGCCTTTTATATATATATATACGAGTATATAGATAGATTCTTTGGAAGTAGGAATAGTAATATAAGAAATAGGAATAGTTATAGGACATACACTTTAGAAGTAGTGTAAAATAAACTTCAGAATATTGAACAAGCCTCAAAGACAGATTTCTCATAAATATAAAGCAACAGAAACTACTCTAATTTAGAGTGATTTTCTTGATATGTAGCAACTAGCGAGGTAGTCCACTCTGTGAATATGATGTTCGTTATAATGACGATTATATTTCTTTTTAATGATATTGTCTAGTGTGATAGTTTAATAATTTAATTTCTACTAGACTTGCAAAAAAATAAGAATAAGCAAATGCAAAATTTTGCAAGGTTTATGCCCAATCTTAAATTAAAACACATTAAAGTTAAGTAACTTTAAATTGCTTAACTTGATGTTTTTTTTTTTAACATTGGTTTTTCATAAAGCAAAACGACTCACTCCGAACACTGGCGAGGTGCTGCCTTGATATTAGGTAAGATACGCCGTCCTCGCCTCGCCCATATACGACACCTGTGCACTGATTTCACTCATATATGTAATGGAGCAGGGAACGCCGGTTGTAATAAAACTTTAAGAGACCATACGAGGCGCCGCCGGTCGACCTAGAAATATAATTAAATATTAAAATTAAAGCAATCAATATAAATAATTATTTTTGACTTAATATTAAAAAAAAAATTACCTATGAATGAATCCGCCTCCGTATGTTTTTCAGCAATTTTTTTCTAAACCACCCAACGGATTTTGATACGGTTTTCATAAATAGAAAAAGCGAAAGCAGAGGAAGGTTAATATATTAATTTTCAGAATATAAATTGCATTATATAAATATCAGAAAAATAGCATCCATGCGAATCCGGGTGCTTGTCACTACCAGTATTATAAATATGAGAAAGTAAATACTTTTAAATGTACACACAAGCGCTTTTAAAATCAAAGTTTTTGTCGAAAAGTTGTTACTGCGAGATCAATGGCCTCTATACGATTTTTTCACGAGCATTTTTTTTGCATAAATTAAATCTAGTCTGAACCTATTTCATGTAAATGTTATGAACACAGATCGCAAATGTAATTGTGTATTCTTGTTTTACAGGTAAGTACTACAGCCAGTCGACACGCGACAAGCAACGTCCCGCGGCGGACGCCTTATTTGGTTTACGTATGATGTACCTACTCGTATGAAGTATAGTACGATTTCACTTTCTACATTAATACATAGGTATACTTCATCTAGTCTATAAGTATAAAATTGTCTGTCCTGACTATCATGCACAGCCAAAACTACTAAAGTCTACAAAGTTATTATATAAAGTAAGCTTCCGCTAAGAAAAGATTTTTGAAAATTTCAAGTCCGTGCGAATCCGTACTCTATTTTTTGGATTATAAATTTTGACCTAGCTCTTTGGTTCGTAGAGACCTTCTGATCTTAGTATGTCTAGGGTCTGGCCTGTTAAATTATGGAAATGAACTGTTAGCCTTGATCTGGCTTTACCCGATTCGTCCCCAGTCAGTAGTGTAGTCCCAGTAGCGGTTTCCTTTTGTGAGTGAACCTTAATATTAGTTACAATATATTCAATATCAGTTGATATTGAATAATATATTATAACAGAAGGTGTCCCACGGGCATACACATGTCCTCGGCTTTCTCGAAAATTGGGCTAACAAATCCAAAAAAAAAAAAAATTTTTTTTAATCCGACTGGAAGTTCCAGAGATTAGCGCGTTCAACCAACCAAACGAACAAACTCTTCAGCTTTATTATTTTTGTAGGTACTTACTTTTGCCTGTGACTTCGTAAATGAAAATCAGTAAAAAATATTTTTATGTGTTATCAAAATTGTTATTCTCTTTCTAGAAAACTCAATACAACAAACAAAGAGTCTCATAATTTTAGTTAAGTACAATTAAACTCCACATACACTCATTACACTTAAAGTTTAAAGTATAATAAAATCATCATTCATCATTTCGCTAACACCTGCCTGTCTGTTGCACTAACTACCTCTCTATTTTTATAATGTATAAGTCCGCATCAGGCAAGTTAAGCAATTTTATACACTTTCGTTTTTCCCTTATTTGTTACAAAGCTATTACTAACACCGGATTGACTGGACTGCCTCCTCTATAGCTGGTTTGATACCGGCTCGCACTGCCCAGTAATAGAACTGAACATATAAGTTACATTTATTTTGCTTGTATTTTAAAAATAATCTTTTACATCAAGGCAAATTTTATTTTAAAATGTTATGTTATCATAGTTAAAAAATGTGATTCAAGTGTCATTTTATTTATTTATTTATTTATGAATACACTTAAAAATTATTATGCATATTATACTCATTGTACCTACTCGTAGCCATAATTTGAAATAAATATAAAATGAAGTAATTAATGAAAATTTATTATTTTAACGATTCTGCAAAATATTGCAGGATCAAGGCAAGGCAACTTTGTATTTAAAATTTTCAATGTTAAATTTATTATTTTATTTTATGTAATATCAATAGTTTTCGTAGCGTACGCCAAATAATAATTTTTATAGGCAAATTTTTAATAATTTTTATAAAATTTTTGTAATTTTTGTAGAAATCTCTAATTTTTTGTGAAAATAAAATAAAGCCTATGTTACTCGCTAATAATATACCATCTGTCTGTGAAAGAGTTTTTAAAATAGATTTAGTAGTATTTGAGTTAATCCATTGCAAACAAGCACATACAAAAAATATCAAACTTTTCCACTTTATAACTACTGTAGATTAATATTTACTTAATTTTTATATATACAAACTCAGTTTTACTTTTAAATTTATAAACGATATATCTTAAAGTGAGATAATACTTTGCAAATATGTTCATACGTTCCATGTTTAGATTAAAAATTTATTTGGGCCTTGAAATTATGTAATCTGACTAGAAGATAGGTTAATAAGAGCCTCATTGTAAGAGAGTCTCAGGTACATACTGTTTGTTAAGCTTACAATAAGTTGCTTTGTTTTTTTTTATGTTCACATACCATTTGGCATCGGATTTCGATAATTAAATGCTATAGGTATTACATGTGTGCGTGCAGTCATGTGCGGTCCAAGTAAACAGACCAACATTACACGCTCACATCTATGTATATGGAATTTTAAAAAGCCGCGCAAGGCCATAGCAAAAACGAACTAGTAGCGAATGACTGGCGATGTTCTCTTTTTACTCTTAAATTAACTGCCATTCCTTTCAACACTTTATTGAAAACTTTTTTTTTTTTGGCCAATCGAAGCGTAATTTATGCGTGAACAGAAAATACTTAAATTCAGAAAACTCAGAAAAAATTTTTAAAATTTCTTTTCTACTGTACTTACTTGTGTCTATATCCATTTTGTTATTATTTAAAATGCGAAAGTGAGGTTATTTGTTACGCTTTCGTGCCTCAACTACTCAACCGCTCATCATGAAATGCATACCACGTTGTCAGGAATATAGAAAAGGACAACCTTATTACTATTGATATATTACATATTACAAAGTTCCTGTCCGCCTATGTCTGTTTCTCCGCTGATTTCATCTAAATCTCCTAACGGATTTTGATACGGTTTTCACTAATGGAAAGAACGATAAACGAGAAAGGTTTGTGTGTATAATTGGCACAAAAAATTGCATCACTGCAAAATCCGGGCCGGTAGTTAGTTGACAAATGTACAACAAGTGATCATCATTTCGAATGTACGCATGGAAAAAAAAGACCTAAGTCGTTACTCAGTTTTAGACGTCTTATATTTTGTCTTTTTTAACGTCGATTTTTTAATCACCTTTTTAATAAACTGCAAGCAATTGGTCGAATAACTTCAACAGTTTATCTGCGGATATTTTTTAACGAGCGGAAATTACTTAAATAGAATCGTCGGCTAGTTTCTGATGTCCATTTATGTGACTGACAACTTATCTGCTTCTTAACTCGTCGGTAAAATAAAACTAAACAAAAAAATATATACCATAAATTTCTGCGATATCAAGTAACGCATCAGTGGAGAATTAAGTCTCATTTGCATAAAATCATTTATCTATTCCCTTTTAAAAACTATATTCTAAGTCCTACCATTTTTTTTTTTTTATAAATAGTCCACAGAGAGGTTATAAACCGATAGCGTATGGTGGGATTAGTGTCTAATCGAAAAAAAAAAACTTCTTTTAGTTTCATGAGCTAATAAAGAATCGTACTATGCTCTCCTCAGAATGAGAAATGTTTTAAATATTAAGATTTAGATATTGTATACATAACCATTTGTGTTTGTGTTATTTTTGATAACTTTGTTTATATGTGCTTATGTAAAATAACATGATATCTGTTTAAAGATGTCTTGATAATAATCCTAGACATTTTGTACAAAATTGAACGCAAAGCCCACAAAAGGGTTTAATAGGATTTATTCGTACTGTCTTTGAAATGTATTATTTGAAGTAAGGTCTGTTAGTTCTTATCAAAAACATAAAACGGATTTAGATGCGGGTTCGTTATCATCGTGAAAAAAGAATTCTCGAAGGTTATTCTTGAAGTATCTATTATTCTTCTTATGTAGAGAAAATTTGTGATACGTCGTTCACTCCGGCCTAACTTTATTTGTCTTGTGAATTGAATATGTCCTTCAGTCTGACTCATCCGTCCATAGTCGGGCTGGACAAGTGTCTAAAATATAACATTTAGTTTACTAGAGTTCGCACAAAAAAATACACAAGATAGATACATAATAAAATAAACAGTAATTACCAATTTTATGACCTTTTTGTATGGAAAAATTAACTAAAATATCTTATGCAGTTTTGATGAAATTTTGCAAATATTTTTCTAAAATAGGTTTGACAACCATAGGCTTCGCACGAATGGAAATTTTTCTGCTAATTCTATTTACAAAGTAACCTTCCTCGTTTATCGTTATTTCCATTAGTTAAAACCGTACCGATATCCATTGAATGATTTAGAAGTGGTTTGCGGAGAAACAGACAAAAGCAGACATCGACTTTATTTTTAATGTACACCAAAATCAACTTCATATTTTTTTAATTATATAAAAAAATTAATTTCAATTACAATAACATCGATTTATCTGTGGAACGATCGGCAGTAGTTGCACACCATAAGCAAACCTCAAACCGGGTCCTCGACTCGAACACTAAAAGTCTAGAAATAGTTTAACTTTAGCAACAAGTTGTCGATGTTTTGCGGCATCATTGAGAGTCGTTCAACAGTTAACTGGAAGTATAAATCGTCGGACCGGTCCCGTACAGACGGTAATAAACCGCACAGGATTATACTTATGATTCTCATTTGACGTTTTACTTCCTATGTCGTTATGCGGTGTAACATTGTAGGGGTATACGTTTCCATATTCCCTTTTTGTAGCCACACTCATAGCTTACATCGTAAAGAGATTTAGCAAAAACAATGATTGACCCTACTCGTAACATAACGCCTTCCGATTATCTCTAATGTTTTATTTCCTCTATATGTAACATAAATACAATATAATACAATTGCTTTCCGCGTCTCCTCCTAAACCATGCAACGGATTTTGATGCGGTTCCCACTTTTGGAAGGAGCGGTGAACAAGGAAAGTTTTTGTATATGATTTGCAGAAAAAAAAACATCCATGCGAAGTCGAGGGCGGTTCACTAGTAATATTATAATTTCCATTTCTCTACGTAGGGCGCAGCTACGTAAAAATGAATCGCATATTTTATTTTAATTAGATACCTAATTATTTATATTTTCTTGGGGATTTCAAATTTTTAAATTAAATAATATGACGCTCTGATATTTCTAGGTGTAAGATTTTTTTAATTTGAAGAAAGAATTAATTACTTTATCCATTACAAACAAACCTGCAGAAATCTTTTTTTTTTTTTCTCTTTTAATATGCACCAATTTGACAGATCGAGTGTCAGTAATTTTTTAAAAATAGGTTGGAAACCTACGAGGTGTCGACTAGGTGAGAGCTGCCCATTACAAATTCAAAATGGCAATAAACTATAAAATTTAAATTAAT
The DNA here is from genome assembly GCA_944738685.1 of Synanthedon myopaeformis. NCBI lineage: Eukaryota > Metazoa > Arthropoda > Insecta > Lepidoptera > Sesiidae > Synanthedon > Synanthedon myopaeformis. Next base: position 11,364,312 of record OX122915.1, read on the forward strand.
TTTACAAAAAGTAATGTTACATTACCTAGAAACTTCTCAAAAGTTTTAAGTGTGCAAATTTTTTTGTTACATTCTCGCCGGAAATAGCAATACAAATTAACTTTTTTGCCGAGGATCCATACATTCGATTTAATTCCATCAACGGGTGTCATTGACACCTTTTTAGCGATACACAATCCATATATCTATATATACATTTATCATTTATATGTGCGTCCGAAGTTTATTTTTGGAGGCACTACAAAGTTTAAACGTTACAAAGTTTGAACAGTTATTAGTAATTTTATGACCTTTTTGTATGAAAAACTAACTAAAATATCTTATGCAGTTTTGAGGAAATTTTGCAAATATTTTTCTAAAATAGGTTTGACAACCTTAGAATTTTATTCAATTGTCAGTCATAGTTCCCCTATTACTTTGGTAATTTAACAAAAACTAATCCCTCTTAAAGCGTTATGAGAAGGATATTGTATCCTAGTATTGTACCGGGAAGTTTATTATTTTTTAAGTCATCGTTTAATCTGACACCTAATCTGTGTAGACATGTTCTGTCTTTTTGAGAATCTGTCCTTATGCGCATAATCCTTAAAGTAATAATTCCAACTATTGGAACTCTAAGGAATAACCCCTTGCAATAAATGATTATTTCCAGTAGATTGAAGAAGTTTCGTGGCAGAACTAATGCGGACCTAATAGTTCCGCAGGACAATTATTATTAACTATTAATAGTTGTTTTTTTTTTACATACTTTGTTTTTTATTTCCATAATAAGTATATGATTGTATGTATAATTCATTTTAGCTACAGTCGTATTTTTAAAGTACTGGTCATCTTCGTTTTGATTAATTACATTTTGTGAGCTTAAAACTAATATAAGAACAAGAGAAGTCACGCTAAAATACATGTTGCACATAAAAACACTTTTAAAAGCTATCATTATTTTCTCATTGATTTTTTGTTGTGAAGCTCGTACGGAGTTGATTTATTTACACTCGTTCATTAGCTGCTTTAAAAAAAATATATCCATAAAAACTGTACTTACCTATTGACGTTAACCTCTATAGATTTATTGTGCACTCTGCTAGGGTCATAGTTCTTTGAGATATGTCAAGGCAATTCATTTTGCGGTGCATAGTAATGATAGTTGCAGTAATAAACTGAGCAGCCTGTTTGGCGCCAAATAATAACGGCACATGTGTTTTAGTGTGTGAATATAGAGCCATAGTGTTCTGTTTCCTTATCCGAGCTTTGATCCCTTACTTTACCTTATCCAATTAAGGTATGCAGCTCACTTGCATTACAAAGTAAGGTGTTGCCTGTATTTCTATGCAATGGTAGTAACCACGTTAACGAAACAGGGAAAATATCTAAATGTGCTACAAGGATGACTTTTGAGATAACCTTAAATACAAATTATGCCACAATTTTGAGTTAATTTTAAACTTTTTATGGTAAGGTTAAGTTAAACGTTACATAGTTTTACACATAATATAGCTGTATAATACAGATAAAAAGAACCTCTATAAAAATAAAGGGTTTAAATTTCGACCTAGGTTGTAATGTTGTACAATCTAAATCGAATTTTGTAACAAAGAACTGAAAACTGTATAAATATACCTTTTATTTTTTAAAGATGGGTTTTGCTCTTGGCCAACAACCAACTGTGTAGCAAGGATGAGGCCTACGAGCTCACCCAGAAGATGCCTATTCACTCGAACTTTGAAAAGATTTGGGTTATAAGAGCTCGGAAATACAGACGCCGACAGGGAGTTCCAAACCTTATCAGTGAGCATTATAAAGGATGTTTTGAAGCGCATGGTCCGAAATAGTAGGATATCGACAAGATGAGGATGGTAACCAGCCGTACGTCTGTATGTCCGATGGAAAAAAGGGGAATATCTATTTCGCAACTAAGATACCATCAGCCTACCTGCTTCTCTTTATCATAAAAACAAAATATATAGCCAACTCGCACATTAAAAGTTGTTTGCACAAGATCTTGCCATTCCATTTGTGTTTTTCAATAGTGGAGTCGGTAACAGATTATCATTTAATGTAATTCTGGTAACTTGATTCGAACAGGAAAACGCGACACATGAATTTTTATAGATATTGAAACGGTGGCATCATGTTACACATTGCATAAAAAAAAAAAACTTTTGTTGATATAATTCTTCCTTATTTACAAATGATACCATCATACTAGCTTTTGCCCGTGACCTCGTCCGTTTTTAGTTTTACTTATAGTCGTTTTTAAATAGGAAGACACTTGGGACTTCACCGACACACTCGTTTTAGTGGGTTTTTTTTTGACATTTTTAGTGACGTAATACTCCAATGTTCGAATAGATATAGGTAGAGTTTAAAGGAATCACGGTGAAGTCCAAAGTGACTTCCTATTTGAAAACTAGTATGGATGAAACATTTATTCAATTATAATTGCTCATATATAAATATTTTGCTAGGCGTTGAATTTGTGGGGGACTTTGTTTTATTATAGATAAGGGCTCAAGGTATTGACTATACACCTTGAGACCCATAAACAGAGTTCCATATTAATTTATTGTTAAAAATTGTTCTATATCGAAAATTTATGATTTAAAGTTAACCTCAGTACCGTATGACCTTTGTATTTCAATGCATTCTTACTCGTCTTTATTGACACAAGGAGCAACTGCTTACAAAGGAAATAATTACTAACCTTAAACCGCCAAGGTTTCCGTGATGAAATCACAGCCTTTATGTGGTCTTTATTCCTTTTTTTGTTCATCGTGTCGCTATACATCATTAGGTTCATTGCCTTTGAATATCGCAATTAAAAATCACTTGAGTCGTCGGCCATGACGTTAATTCTACATGCTTTAAGATCAAAATGGTTGCGGTTTAGCTCAGCCTTGGGTGCTAACGGCCCTAATGGTACATACGTTCACAGATTGTATGCTTAAAATTATGCGTAATAGCTCTCCTTAAAAGTAATGTTAGTCCGGCGAAGGTACTGTTAGTTGACTTGACTTAAACTTTGTTTGGCAATATAATATAATTTAGACTAGGAAAACGACGTTTTCTATCTGAAATTTATTATTTTTGAATTTAGAATAACTAAATTTTTTTTAAGGTTGAATCGGTTGAGGTCTATTGTGAATCGAAAAATATGTCACCGCAATAACACTTACTGCTCGATCAGCATCTGGCACCGATGACGTCATTGCACTTTTTTCGATCTTCACAAATTCCGATCTTCGTTTTAACTTTTATTAATAATTATGGAATAAATTCCACTAATATAAAAATGCTATTAATCCTGCGAAAAGGGCTAAACGGACTTGGATGAAATTTGGCACACACATTGTTTATTATCTGGATTAACATATAGGATAAGAATCCCGGTTTTATTTTTTATTAGAGATGTGTTTGCTCTTGGCCAACAACCAGCCGTGTAGCCGCCTATGATGAAGCGAACTCACCCAGAAGATGCCTATTCACTCGAACTTTGAAAATATTTGGATTATATGTGCTCGGAAATACAGACGCCGACAAGGAATTTCAAACCTTGGCAGTTCGCATTATAAAAGATGTTTTAAAGCGCTTGGTCCAAAAAAGAGTGATTTCGACAAGATGAGGATGGTAACCATTTGTACGTCTGTATGTCCGATGGAAGAAAGGGGAAGCTATGAGCTCATGCAGCCCTGAGCATACTTTCCGAAGTACATCTTATAATAAAAAAAAACTAATAAAGGATTTCTAAAAAACGAACTACAGCGCTTACGAAGTCGCGGACACAGCTATTAATTTGTGCTAGTGCATATATTATTAACACTTAATATTTGTGCATTTGCATAAAGTTTTCTCTACACGTACTGTTCGCTAAGTATTACGTCAATCGTGTATGCAAGGCTCCTAAAAGTTGAGCGTCAATGCAGCCTTGTCCTCTTTTGCTCTTATATTTGCTTTTAAAGACATAATATCCTGCTCTTTTCTTAAAAAAAGATTAAGCTTGATTCTTCTCCTAATATACCCAAATAAAATATTAATATTACTATTGTTGCATTCTATCTAACTAACTAATCCTTACATATTATAAAATAAGGTCCTCCGCCGCTTCTGTCTGTCTGTCTGTTCGCGATAAACTCAAAAATTACTGCACCGATTTTCATGCTGTTTTCACAAATGGATAGAGTGATTCTCGAGAAAGGTTTTAGTATATAATTCTCACGCGGGCCAAGTCGCGGGCTCCAGCTAGTAATATATAATAATTGCGTAAGTAAATTTGTTTTAATGCTTCACGCCTTAATATGTAATTAAGGCCATGCATTATGTAATTTTGCATACACGTTCTCAGGAAAGGAGGTAGGGTATCTTTTTCATTCATTCACAAAAAGTACTTTTCCTGAGGGACGCGATCCAAGTCGCGGAAAAAGTTAGTATTGTTATATTCTGCATTTTATTAACGGCCTCGGAGTTTGTAAAATACGATGTCTTTTGAAGTCACATCGTGTTTACAGGTACCGTTAGTCCTTTAATGTTTATAGAGAATTTATTTCCATATTTATATGGATAGATGAAAAGGAAATTAATTGTTTGTTTACAATATTCGTTTTTATTTTATGATCATTCGTAATCAGAGCTTCATTACCAATATGGAACGTCAAACTCGAAACAGTACATATTCGTCCGCGTTAACATTTTCCCGCAACCTTTACTCTAAAGCTCGGACGAGCTTTTCTAGTGTAAGGGTGCATGCACGGAGAAGCGAGATCTAAGATGCAAATAAATCATAAATATTATTAAATACCAGAAAGAGCAATTTTAATCTATAAACCATTCTTTAAACAAAAAGATTTATCACGATTGTTTACATAAGACAGTTTGAATAAAAAAAATGTGTGTTTAGTTAAGTAAAATTTGAATTAAGTCGAAAGAAATATAGATTTTCGTTTTTTTTTTTACTGCATATTTTGGATCTCGTATACAAAACGATTTATCTGTAATAGGAACTCGCTTCTTTGTGTACACACCCTTGTGGCTGATGATAGTAAACAGTTTCACTCCAATGTTCACATAGGTACCTACATGTACTGCGCTTTACAAAAATTCGTTAAAGTTAATGTGTTACCGTCACAAATTTTCAGTACATCCTAAACGTTCGGCCATCGCATCGCGAAATGCCTCGAGCGAAATGGCACGGTTCACACCCATTTTTCTTTCATTCGATCCTTTTTTCTAGCAATAAAGTATTATCTTTCCCATTTGCCGCGACCGATCAATTCGTTTCACGGGATATTGTTTTGTTAAAACATTTTTTGTGTACGAACGCCGTAATCGCCTTTGACCGATTGGCTTTTATCTCGCGAAGGGCGCAGTTTCAGTTCGGTGTTATACGTACGTACGTAGGCGCCATAAAATTGAACGACTAATGATTTAAAAATAGCTTTATCGAGAACCACAAAAACTGAATCACGAGATTCATCTTACTAATATTATAAATGCGAAAGTTTGTGACGATGATTGTGTATGGATGTTTGTTACCCTTTCCCGCAAAAACCTGGATTAACACAAATAGGAAAAAATGTTAGGTTCCCGAGGGATCGTCTAAAAATATAAAAAACCTGGAGGCGTGATCACAGCTATAAAGATGTCAGATATTTTCTCAGGTGTTAATATATTTCATATTTCAACGCGGACGAAGTCTAGGGCACTAGCTTAGTGTAATCATATTATGAATCATCATATATCATACATACATCATAATATTCATTTAATTATTTTTTTCAAAATTAAGACCAAGCTGATTTTTCTCTAATGTGACTAAATTTGTTCATTATTAATACTAGATTGATCTAAATCTAATCAAAAACGAATTTTCTGACCATGAATCGAAATATTGTTTCAATACAAATATTCTTTAATGATAAATAATAGTGAAATAAATAGTTATCTTCAAAAGGACATATTATTATTTATAATTTTATTTTCTCCACTTTATATTGAAAAATTAAATATTTTACAAAACACATGTGGATGGGATGTAAGTATAATCAACTAACTATGTAGAGATGAGCATAGAAGAATTAGTTAAAAAAAATATATTGCTTGTACATACACAACTGGTCAGAATTGTTAAAAAAATACATAGACCATAAATATTTTTTTTGCTTCAATAAAGCATTTATAGTTTTTGTCTTTATGGATTTTTCCTTTAACAAACATCATTCGCAGTCACTATTTCTGAAGGTTAACCTTTGTCGCTCTATACAAAGCTGTCTCAAATTGAATCGGCAGGTACACTGGAGATTTATTGAATCAATTTTCACCGCAGCTGCCTCATACCTTATGTAGAAAACGCCCTAACTGGAAATACTAGACCGTTTTCCCTTTCAAGGTCCGCCCTGATAAGCCAACACCATTTCTGGAGCCGAGACTAATTTGTACGCATCTCGTTTTTAATTAAACAATTCCAACCATTTTCATGCTTATTAATGGAATATTCAAAGAATACAATCGAGTGCTTATCTTTGAAGCAATTACTTAAAATAACTTCGAATAAATGGCTCTATGTTAGTATATGGTCGTAGATAAAACTTGGTTTTTTAAAAACGATTACTAGTTTTTGGCGGCGACTTCGTCCGCACTCCTTTTTCTTTGGTGTTATAATATTTATTGTGTTAGATGGTCCCTCGGGAACAGTACTTTTTTTCTAGATAAAAAGTATCTTATGTCATTTTCTGTATCCCCGACAATATGTAAGCAAAAAATTTCATTATCATCGGTACAGTGGTTAAGGCGTGAACACAAACGAACAAATTCACTTTCGCATTTACAATATATTAGAAAGTTAGGATTTATTAGAAAGTTTAGAATATAATTTAAAACTAACTTATTTTAACTAATGAATTTGGACTCTAAGTATTTGAACTGTTGTCTCCGTAAATCTCCGCTAGTCGAAGAGAACTTATTAAAATAAAATTTCAAACGATTTATTAACTAGTGACAAACGAACCCTTATCTAATTTCAAAAGTAATTAACGTAGCCAGTAACTGAATGATTTAACATGGGAAACGTTTAAGTGTTGAAAGGTTAGTAATAATTGAAAATTAACATCACAGGGTTTTTTGTTTTTTAGTAGAGAATATTTCCATACTAAAATAAAACCAAACGATGACTACCAGAAAAATAATAAATCTGTTATCGTGTTTCTAATAAAACAAATAAATATAAAGGTAACACGCTACTTCATCCGTGAAGTATCGAAACGTAAACATTGGTTTTATTGGTTTACATTTTGAAAATACATAGTTTATACATTCCATCTAAACCATATTGCTTGAATAAAAGGTAATACTAATAAAATTAATTTTTAGATTAAAAAAAATTTTTAAAAAACAAGTGATTCATTTTATTTCGCTATTTCCTATACTAGAAGGACTGCATAAGATTACTTAAAAAAAAAAAAAAATTTTATCAAACATGTAATTAAGTAAAAAAAAAAAAAATTTTTTTTTAAATGTTTTTTAATCTCTGAAACGGCTGGACCGACTTTGACGGGACTTTCACTGGCAGATAGCTGATGTTATAATGAGTAACTAAGGCTACTTTTATTTTTAGAAAAGCAGTGTCATGCCAAATCCATAAAATATGTATTTGTTTCAACGGTCCTATAAGAGTCACGTTAATCTTTAGACTTTGAATATGACCTTGCTTGCTTCGCTATTTTTATACGTATAGCATAGGATATCATTGTCAGTGTCACCGATGTTATTACTTGTGTTTAAGAGTCGTGCGGTCGTGGGTCAATGTCAACTACTTGCACGACGAGTTAAAACTTGTATTATGTAAAACGAAAGTATTTCGTCATAAGTGTTGTTAAGTGGCGTTAAGTAATGAGTTATGCAATACATAGACGCACGTTTTGGATGTATTCATCTAACATTCATTTAAATAATGTGAATCAAAAAATTTATGAGTTTCGGACTATTTTGTTAGATTATATCTCAGTTCCATTTATCTTTGTAGCAAATACAAAAACAACTGGTAAATAGTAATACGCGCAAATTGATTAATTTAAAAAAAAATATCCGAACACATTTAGTGGTTTGTGTATTGGTAGCAACATTAAAACAGCTGGAAAACAATATGCGCCCTACAAACGGGTGTTTGAGTAATAATTCATTCAATTTACACGTCACTCGTGACCCCATTCATTCAGATGGTTTTATTGTCTAAGATGTAGGTACGAGTATGTATGTGGTCGGCGTGTACTGACTGATAGAGTCAAGATAGAGCTATCAAGTGTGCAGACGTGATTTGATCTCCGACCCACCGCAATTATATAATGCGGGTCCTACATACAATGGGTATTGTTTTTGTATGAATTTCCATTAAATGATTTAAAGAGTTTAACATGTCTATTTACCGACGCTAAAGAGAGGTGTTATAAGTTTAACATGTGTATCTGCATCATGTGGCATCATAGCTTTATTTGAAAACTGATAGTGATCGAGATGGTTCTTAGCTATAGTTCATGAAGATCTTTTCAGGCGTTTGAAAATTACTTCCTAGTTAATTTAAATCAATCTAACATGTCCAAGTTGAGGTTTGAGCACAATCTTTTGCCAAGATGTTCGGGATCATTCGTTACAGGTAGGTACGGATGTACCTCGGAAAGTTGGAGCCAAGTCGAAAGGGCTTCTTTTTTGTTTGAGAACTGACACGCTTAACCAACAAAATATATTTCAAAAAATATAACTGCTAAAATACTCTCTCTCTCTCTCTCTCTCTCTCTCTCTCTCTCTCTCTCATCTCTATCCATGCATCATTCTCATTATGTGATTCCAAGTTGTTTTCGTGTAATTGTTGGTTTTAACGCCACATTAACTTGTCATTTTCATTCTCAAACCATTATTTTGTAATGTCACAATACAAGCAGATGCTCTAATAGTGAAGCGGACTGCATTTCAAAATGAAAAAATATTTTAAAAAAGCATCCACTCACTTGTACACTCGAAGATACGTCACATTATAAAAACCATCTTAGGATTTCGTCCTTAAAACCGGCCAGTTAGGGTCCACGACTGAAAAAAACTTTAGCACAATAATTTACCTGTCAAGCTTAATTATATTATTTAATTTCATTCGAAGCAAAAGAAAATTATTAATAGCATACATTAGCTCGCCGTTAACTAGCGTCGAAACAGGTTTCGACTGTTTATTGCTGCATAATATTATGCATACGCTAAAAAAGGAGACAAAAATTCACTAATTTTAACGTCCACTTGAACGGGCTCATTTTCAAGTATATTTAATTCTTATACTCTCGTATTCCGCTGCTGTTAGGCCTCTATTTAAGGAGTATATTATTATACAATACATATATTATATTGGTTGGTAAAAAAAAATAACAAAACCAGATTTCTTCTATCACTAGTTAATTTTTCTGTATTTAAGTTTATGAAACAAATTTAACAGAAATGTAAATCATTTTGACATAACTGAAAAATAGTATATGATATTTGAAAGTTTATAATTAAAAAATAAGAATAATTTACAATAATAAGAATAATAAGAACAAGAGAAAAACTTAATAAGTAGTAATATTATGTACTTAAAGTTGCTGCAAATTATCAAGTAGTAACTATTTACTTTCACTTTATAGGAACTGAACTTAATTCTGTAAAATTAAAACTCGTTACATCAAAACCAGAATTATTTAAACGATTAAGATAAAACCAGATCGCGGAAAGAAATTGTATTAGGGGCCTCTTTCACCATCTCTGAGTAAAGTGTCAAGTAGGCTAACTGTCATTTAAAGTCACCGATAACGGGGAATGATGGAGCTGATATACCTTTGTTTGTACGGTAAAAGAAAAAATAAAAATAATAAAAAAATTCGCCTAACGAAGGATCCAGTAAACCGAGTGCATAATTTAATAAAACATAAAATTATTTCTAAAAGTAACTAGTCAACACTTTACTTGTAGTTGGTGAAAGAGGCCCTTAGTCTGCTAATTAATGCTTTTATATAAATGCATACGATTGTAAGTATAAAAAATGTTTTCAGTATTCGCTCTAATCTCGCTCTATAATCTATAATATTATGTATAATTGTATACGTATTACGGTATTCGATTAACTTTTTTATTTTTAAACCGATTGGAATGAAATAAACACTAAATGTTACGGGAAGCTTGCTACAATACATCAGTGGAAACTGCATTCAAATCTGTTAAGCCGTTTCTGAGATTAGCGTGCACAAACAAACAAAATTGCTAAAAACGATTATTTTTTATTGACCTCGGCAACATAAGTACAACGTGTACAAATAGTTTATTGAAATAAATATTTAATGTACAGACACGGCACGTTTATGATTTTATTATGTGTTATATTAAAAAAGAACAGATAATTCATACATTCTTATAAAAATGATACATTCAAACGCTTATTGAAATACTTCTAATTTTGAAATCTTTTGTGCATTTCGATCACCTTAAATCATACTTATACCGTATTGTAAATTGCTCGAGCCTTTGAGATGTTCTTAAATTTTTAAGGTGCTGTTGAGTTTGGACCACCTTAATCTATACTCACGCTGTTCAAGAAGCCTCTTAAGCTTTTAGTAACCTCATTTTTGAATAATCATTTGAATATATTCCACCACCTTCATTTCTTATCATTTTGCTTATATTTTGTTATTTCATGAAAAGAGTTTGATTGTCGAATCTGACAATTCTGACTTTGTCATTCTGACAAGGTTGCCTTTTATGTTTTAAGAGGAGCATTTTATTGATGTCTATTTTTTAAGAAAAGTTTGATTATTAGATTGGGCCCTAATAGCTCTCCGCTTAGCACACTGCAAAGAAGAAAAATCGTGCAATAAAATTTTCTGTTAAAGATCATTTTACAAGCGGTAGCGACTGAAATAGTGTTTCGCTATTCACAGCAAATCCTTAAGGCGTTATTTAGGTTATGGTCACGCAATAAATTATACAATGAAAACATACGTAATTACTGACAACGAAAACATAAGTATAGATCAACCATTATTCTATACACATAGAGGATTTACACATAATTAAGTGAGTGGCATATAATTGTATCCGTTCCTCTACTAAAACCCTTAATTTAGGTTTTTATTTTTTTTTATTGAATTGCTAATGTATGATGGTATCATTATGTAAATATATGTTTAAAATTTTCGTAAGATTTTAATCTATAGAAACAATATTCAATTGTGGGTTCTAAGAAACATTATTAGAACTGTTCTAGGTACTTAATAAACTGAAAAAAAAAAATAGGTAGATAGACGTGTGTTTGCATGGCCAATAAAGAAATGTCTAGACTACAAATTGGAAGCCCTGATCCCAATTACTTTAAAATATATGAATCCCAAATTCGGTGATCCGTGGGGAATCAAATTGATCGACTTCATTCAGTTCACTTTTTACTCAGTTGAAAATGGCTTTGGAGTATAAGAGTTTAAGGTAAGTTTGATTTACCGCCAGGATCAACTTTGAAAATGGACTCTTAATAGTTGCCTCTTGTCTGGATTTGGCAAGTAGTGGCGATGAACGATGAACGAGCAAATAAACTATGCACTTTATTTTTAATTTGTTTCTATTTATAACAATGATTAAACAATACAAAAGTATTTTTGCCGAGTCACATAAATCACCGATTTTTATTACCTCAGAATATTACTAAGAAAATAATAATTTCCTTCATGTGGAAGCACCTGCCGCGTCCAGAAGCTCTCAAAGGTACATATATCACGCTAAACCGGTTGCGAAATTACATTTATCGCATCCTTTAATACTTGTTATAAAATCCATAGTTGATAAACATCTAATTTTGCCTCAGATGTTACTAGAAATAGTGCTTTTAATATTGGACATTTAAATAGGCAAATGTTTTGAATTTCATATTCGAAATAATAAAACACTCTGGCTTTTGTCCGGCGGATTCACATCTCTGCTCTTCACAGTAATTCTTTGTAGCCTATACAGCCCATATTCTTCCTAAAGTAAATAGGCTAAAAACCGCCATTTTTTTTTGCATTTTAATATGCATCAATTAAAAAATAAGATTGTGTTATAAAAAAAAAATGAAAAATATTTTTGAGATGTTATAACAATCTAAATTACTTTTCGGTTTTATTTTAAAACTATAATTTGTTCTATGTTAACGCTGAATTTGTTTTGTTAATTGTCGATTGTGTTGAAGCTGAACTTAGATAGGTATGAAAGCATATTATGTAACACTAGCTGGTGCCCGCGACTTCGTCCACGTTGAACGATGAAAGGTACCCTATGTCCTTTCTGGTGTCCCAGACAACGTGTATGTTTCACGGTGATCGGTTCAGTAGTTTTTGCGTGAAAGAGTCACAAACATCCATACATCCAAACATACTTTCGCATTTATAATATTAGTACGGAAGTATGGAAGTAGTGGCATTTTGTATTAGATGATATAAATATAAAATTAGTTTCAGTTATAAAAAATAGTGTTAATTTTTTATCTTTTCGTTTGTTTATATGTTGCATTCTATTAAATTTATATCTACCTAATATTTAATTGTTAGCAAAATCCTTTTATTTTCAGACAGACAGCTCAACAAAATGCAATTCCAAATTTAAATTTGAACCTAAAAACAAATCTATAATATAGTTTTCGTGGTCCGATCAGGTTTCGATGCATATATATATATTTATATATTTATAATTTTTTTCTTGGCTTCTTGGCTCGTTTGTACATCCATTTTATCCAATGTTTATTTAAGAACGAGTACATTAACCGCACAAATATGATAATAAAGACTGGTTGAGCTTTTAAAAAATGTTAAGCCTTCTGGAGTCATTCTCGCTATGACAGGTTTTAAAAACTTTAACAAGCAACATATAATTATTTAGTTTTATATAAACACCTTTATCATCCGTTTTTGAATGGCTGTATATACTGAAACAAATCGTTCGATCATTATTTTTTTTTTTAAAGTCTAAGCATATTCGTGTGATATAAAAGGGCGTGCTTTTGTGTTTCTGTGACTTCTAAGGCTCGAGTTCACCAACAGACGGTTATTTTTAAACAGCTGTTTAAAATTTAAACAGCCGTTTAATAATATTTTGTTGATCACCATCGCTAAAATGCAGGTTAAACGTCCTAAACATCTGATTAACTTAATGATTAACCTGATGTTTAGGGTGTTTAAAGTTTAGCGATGGTGAACAACAAAATATTATTAAACGGTTGTTTAAATTTTAAACAGCTGTTTAAAAATAACTGTCTGTTGGTGAACTCGAACCTAAGTATAAATATTAAGAATTTCAGATCCTCATGCTACTAACACATAGACATATGTTAAAAATTCTTCAAAATCATTACAAATAATAAGTTCATTTGAAATATAAAAAGTTAATGATTACATATAGGATCTAACGTCTAAGATCTTCAACAAAGCGAAACGTGTTTTTGTTAACGCTTTGATAATATTCTTTGTTAGTACCAGCACTTCGAAATATCATTAACAGTACAAATAGTATAACCAAAATCACGTACGGAATGATATTCAAATATATTTCTCTCCGATACCGTGAAGCAAAAGATGTAGGGTTGTCAATCAGTATTGAAATTTTTATTATTATTATTTCATTTCAATATTTACAATTTATAAAATTGTAACTGTTTATGAGTAGCTTACAAATAATTTTGATAAATATCTCTTGTTTGTTAATATATTTTTAAATTTCATGAACCCTGAATTTACCTTCGTCAAACATGCATTTGCAAATTGCTAATAAAAAACGATAAACATGATTTTTTGCATACACGTTGTCAGAGACACAGAAAAGTACAAAGGAAAATGAAAATAATATTCCCAAGGGATCATAAAAATAAAAATAAAATATTCAACGCCTGGCCAAAATATATGAGCAGTAAAGATTAAATAAAATTAAAGGTGTTTTAACACCTAAAAAGAAGGGGCGCGGGCAAATTCTAGGCGTTAATATTTTAAACAGTGTTTTGTCCATATATTTTTTTATGCTGAACACTTAACAGGTCTTGCCACTATTAAATTTTGACAACCCTAATGAGTTCGACTCGAATATCTACCTACTGCGTTATTCGAACGAACAATGGGCGACTACAAAAAAAAATACGGATCTTCGTTACACCTTTTTATCAAGCGGCTGCGCTATCAATATCTTCCCTTTTTAGTTTATTCAGACTTTTTACATCAATACTAATTGATGCATTTTATGATGAATATATAAAATCGTAATGGACTGTAATAATATTTAAGTCACCCCTCGCCGTATGAGACACGAGATTAACGTGTGTCCTGCACTAAATATAAATCTATTGTTATTTACTCGTATGAAACTTTAAGAAATTTATTATTATTTTTTTAACTAAAAACACACTTGGATAAATTTCTTAAATGTAAGGTCGAATAAACGTGTACACAAAAACAAAAGACAACTTTCCTTTCGATAGTACTTATGGTTCGCCAAGCTATTCCAGTTTTGCAAATGTGCCACTACCAAAATTATTCCGCTCCCATTTTACGCCTTTGATTGAAAATGAAAAATGCAATAACTCGATTTTTCATCTATTTTTTCTTACATATAAAATTCATTCACGCAGACAGAGTCATGTCTGAATGAATGGTCTTAATTCAATCTAAAAATCGAGTCACATTTCGATAGTGATTTTGCATATTTAAAACAAACAATACAATTTGTCAATTGTTCTGTCTGTTTTCACAATATTCATCGTTTCTGAATGCATGCTTTGAAATTTGAATTTGTGCTCTGGCTTCTCTTATTCATTAAAACACAATAGCACATTTGATAATGGTCTTCTGGGAGTAGTAACAGTACTATAAGTATGGTTTCAAGTTTAGTCTAGTTCACTAAACTTGAAACTATACTTAGTTCTGACTTAGTTCAATACATCACCCTAGACGTGACGTAGAAACCGGCATCACAATGGAGTGATGCCAAATCGGTTGCCAGAAACCAGAATGCAGCGACAATCTCTTGTCTTCTTAAATTTTAACACGAAATTCATTGCATTTTAGCTATCCATTAGTCAAGTCGTTGGTGTATGGGTAAAAGAAGTATCGCAACAATATTATTAACGATTCTCTAAAGGTTAATGGTGTCACGGATAAAACAGGCGACGGAAATTTGGAACGAATTCAATTGTCAAGCTGCATAGACAGGAATAAGACTAGAGAAATGCTGATCTTTAATGCACGCGATGATTTGTTTTAAATGATTAAATGTATTTTAGCGTTGAAAGATTGTATATTGTTGAAATGTTGAAGTAAAATCTGTAGGAGGATGCAGATTTAGAGTAGAGTGACTTTCAATGTCATTCGTTTAAAACGCTCTAACTAACTAAACCATGAGAACTAATCTGATTTTACACAGAATTTGAATTTAGAAACAAGTATTGCTTTCTAGTTTACTTTAAATTTCACAGAATCGATAGAATTCATTGTATATTGGTAGATAAATGAAATACATCTGCGTTGAAGACAAACACGTTTAATGTGAGCATTAACTATTCTCGGTACTAGATGTGCATAGATGCCCTGTGCACGATAAAACTCGTTACACCATGATGTAATGCATCTTGGCTGTACTCTTATACGTGATGTCATGATAGGATGTCCCGATGTTTACATTATTTATAAACTAATAAATAAAATTAACTAGTAATTTGTTGCGTGGCTCACTCATTAGTTTCATTAGATATTTATTTTCTTATAATGATCATTGTTTTTTCTTTTAAATTGTTTTTTCGAAATCAAAAGTTTTCGGCCAATGTGTGTTGCCAGTGATGACATAAGGCGATGAAACGTGGTCTATAACTGCAGGCCTAGAAAGAAAACTCAACGTCGCTCAACGTGCTATGGAGAAAGCAGGGTTACTCTGCAATATCGAATCAGAGATTCGTTGAAAGTGAAACACGACTAGACAAAGCAAGCAGATGAAGAGCAATGAAAGCAAAGTGGACTGTATGATATTAATTTATTAAAAATAATTTAAAATAATGAAAATATAATGACAAGTTATTCTCTTACGTATGATATCGATCGAAATGTATTAAAATTTCGTTGACAGTCAAAAAACCAAATTCTTCTTAAATTATTTAAAAAATACAATATGAACTATAATAAAAAAGAGGTCGGAATATAACGAATTCCACTGCAAAACAAACAGGTGACGTCATTCCAGATTCAGCCAATCCTGTGCGTTTGTGATCACGTGGTCAAACATGAAAATTTAATTATTTTATTACTGATTTCTTATAAAAATCATACATATTTTTAATTAATGTGTTGGCTAAGTTAGTTTCTGTTAAGTTAACAATAGTTTTATCTATATATCTATCCATCTATCTATATTAGATCAGTATATATTTTTTCATTATAGTCATTTATTATTCTTGCTTTCAATAAGCACATCAATTCCTATTATAGCTATTTGCATATTTACTGCGATGGTACATTATTGGCCAATAAAACCTGTCTCGGTTAAATACAAATGACAAAAGAATTATATAAATAGATAATTTTCTATATACATGAATGACATCACATGAAACAAATATAATTCCTATAGTTTAATCATTGTAGACAAAGACTAATTGCTTTTTATCATTACCGGTTACAAGTCGTGATGTGCCAATACAAGTCTCGTTTACCCTAATATGGAGTGGTAATTTAAAAATAATAGTGTCTTACGATGAGCTGTATTCAATAACCTTGTATTAAATTGTAATAATTTATTGCCTTCTATTTTTCTCTTATAAACATTTCTGAGTTTTGAATACGAATTTATCGAAATTGAATTCGCGTCACTTAAGAACCGACTTTTACGTACATATCCAAGGTTATTTTTTCATTTGCTTGTTGACAGACAATTACGATACACGGAAAATACCACAAACAAAAGATTTTTTGTTTTTTTTTTTTTTTAATCTTGGCTACGTATTTATTTATAAATAAGAATTTAACAAAAGTCGTCAGGCTTAAATGTACAAAGGTCAATTCTTATTATCAACGTCTGTTTTAGAAATAAAAGCGTTCTCGAATAATTTCTTCATGTATTAACTTAGATTTTAGGTAAGATATGGCCATTGGTAGTCGAGAATCTGTTATAAAATAATAAAACCAATTAGTTTTTTTTTTTGTTCATTTGCCTTTTCCAAGATGCTCACGACACTGCGATTAAAAGATGTTTAAATACGAAAATGTCTAAATAAAAATAATAAAATCAAAAAATATTTTATCCATTAGCATTATGTACTTAGTATTTTAAAATGTTGCGAAGAGCCCTAATGTTTCTCATAATAAATGTATTTACTTAAAAGTGCGGTTGAAGCGTAAATTAAAATAGTTTTGTTGTCGTCCTCCGGCTTAATTGTAATTGCGGGCTCCTTTACAAATGTCAACTTTTTGTCAGCAAAGGGCTAAATTACATAAGGCACACTTTTAATTCTAGCCATAAAAAATAAATTTGATTGTGATAGCACGTCGGGTAGAAAGCTCGGCTGTCACTCCAGTATATATGCAGGTTTGAATCGAATCACCTCTGTAATCTCCCTGGGCGAAATCGGTGATATTGTAATTACCCTGGTTAATTGAATTTGGTGGAAAGGTTCTGAGCGCTTTAATTGGTGGATCCACTGTTATTCGCCATTTTCTAAACACAAAATGTAAATATCAGAGACCGTCATAAAATCTGACGGCCTTACATCTGACATCTAGTAAAAATGTCAAAAGGTCACTGGGATAATATTAAACTATGGATCTAGTGAAATTACAATAACACTGAAAAGAACCCGTGAAATCGAGCTAATTGTTAGTGATTGACGAACCAAATCGAGCAAAGCAGTGTTGCCAACAATCACAGCCGAACCATCCTTTTCTCGAAGCGACTCGCGACACTTTGGCAGTTCGTGGATAAAGAAAGAAGTTTGATTGATTACCTTTTCACTAGTTTTATAAAATTAAAGCTTTTACAATACCTATCTCTGCGACATACAATTCATAATATATATGAGAAGTAAAAATATAAATCTGAAGGCCAAAGGTCATTCGTTACTCCATTGTAAAATTTCTACTTTTAAAGTTTTTAAAGGTGCAGGTAAACCTAGGCGACATAAAGTTTAATACACGAACTTGTGTAGTCATTCAACTTAGTTAATAGCACAGCATTTCAAGTCTAAACTCCTGTCTAACGTATTCATACCTCTGTTCGCATTTAAAAGCATGTTCTGGGAAGTCGTTTGTTAAGAGAAGCATTAGACTGGAACTAATTGGTTAAACTATTATACATACTCACTGCTGAATTAACATTGCTAGATAACTTAGGTGCTATTCGTTGCCTAAATAAGGTACTGATTCTAATAGAAAAAAAATCATTATTTCCCTCGCAACATAAAACCAAATTGTCTGTCTATACTAAGATCCAAATAAAAATTACTAATTTGATCTACATTGAAATCATAAAATACAACAAATTATATTTTATGATTTTTGGCATTGCAAAATTAGCAGTTTGCTCATTTAAATTTTTTTTATTGTAATATATTTTATTAGGTTTCTCGCATAAAGCCTATAACATAATTTCCAATTTAAATATTTACCAGTGGTTCGATGTACAACGGTCACCAACATAAATTCCCACAAAACCCTTGAATACTTAACGAGGAAAAAAGAAAACGAACATTGTTAGGCTGCGTCCACAAGATTTTTTGCAACAAATATATTATTTAGAATCCTTTTTTGAGTTTCTTAATAAAATTTATCTTGAAATCTTTGAGTAGTATATTAAGTGTAATTAGGACTATATTTTTACTTATTATACATCCAACTGTCGTATTGTATAGCTATCGTGATCTTAACAAGTGCTTTTTCATAGAGATGATTTCTTATGCTGTTTCAATGAGATAATAATGATGGCGAAGCCACCAGTCGCAAATTGTATTTTTATAAAAAAGAGAAAAAACTTTTTAGGAGGGCTTAAATTTCGCATTGGAATAAACTGTTTATTAAAATAATGTTAATGTTTGAGTATGTTCGTAATTTAAACACAACCTTATTCCATTGAACCCTTTCGTTCCAAAAGAGAGACGGCAACGTGTTTTTCATCAAAGCAACGCGAAATTTATGTTCATCTAATCAGAACACCATTAGTTATGTCCCAGAACTTGGGGCCAACGAGTTAGTCCAAAGTAAACGTCAAAGGGAGAATTTATTTTGCTCCGATCGTTTTGTAAGCAGTTTTTGTTGCGTATGGGACGCGCCAGTATCAATGCCCTCTTTATTATTAATTATGACTAAGTTATACTAAGCAGATTATAACTAGGTTATGCACGAATATGCGACGTATGCGTTTACTTAACGTATGAGAAATTGTTTTGCGTTTTGTGAACATCTTGCATTTTATTTATTAAAAATACAATCAATACATGTTTATGTTTATTGAAATGTTTTTTAACATTTATTATTTTGTTGATAAAACATTTTGGATAGGACGACGCGATATTTGCATAGACACTTCCATAATTAATAGGAAGAAAGAAAGAAAGACTCTACACCATAGAGAGAGTTTAATGCCTTCTTGTTCTCAAAACCTTTTGCACTTTTAAAAATATGAAATGAAACTGCGAAATGACACAAATTGAAACTCCCTGCCCTTTGCATCGTCTGTGGAGCCATTTTAATAATTCAAGAATTTCGTCACGAAAAACTAAAGAGCTTTCTCTATTTCAAGTAAGTATGAGACAAAAACTTTTACATTTAAAATATAAATGCAAAACTATGCTAGCATTTTTAAACAACAATATCCTCGCAAAAAGTGTTTATTGTTTTTATTTGAAATTCTCGCATCGGAAATCACTAGAACTCAAACCAGCACACATCAAAAATTTATTTTATTGCACACAAAACTTTTTATTACTTGCATTAACGGCTGCCATAAAGCGTAGTGCAATTTGAGATAACAAGACGAGCAGTGAGAAAAAGTTCATTTGTAAATTGTACAGAGAAAACTTACCGTATAAGGTGTGAAGATATATGCCAAAAATGGTGTCAACCACGATCTCCTTACGCGCTACCTCCTTTACGTCACAGTATATTATGATTTCAGACTTTTTTATGCGAACTTGAAACGAACATGCAGACGGGATGTAGTATATAGATATAGAACACCAAGGAGATGGGGTGACATAGAAAAAGTAGCGGGAAACTAGTAGTTATAGGCTGTGGTTAGTCATATGCTTTCCTACGTCCTAAGTATAGGCTTACGTCTAATAATTAACAATCTTATCAGCTGTTGACGATGAATATGATCAGCAGAGATATAAAATATAACAATAATTTTAAACTATTTTATTCTATTTTGCTTTGATTTTTATTATTTTTTTCATTTATTTGACAATAGATTGAAAACATTAATAAAAAATGGTAAATTATAACATAACAAAAATATCAAACAATAGAATAGAGAAAGAACAAATAAAATAAGAATAAGTAATTAAGTAGTCAAAAAATATGTCCAACATTATGATTGTATTGTTAAAAAATCGTACCTGCTTAATAAATGTGAACTTAACTTATAATAGTAATGTGAAGTACTAATAAATTACTTAAGCAATGAACCTCAATGTTGACACAAATGTATTTGCAACCAATTTTATTTGGATGAATTATTCATGAATGATCAGGTATCTATAACAATTTGTGGGTCATGGTCGTGAACTCATAAGTTTTAATTATCAGCTCTCTATAGCAAGCTCTAGTTGCTCACAGCTCACAGACATCATTTCTTGTGACATTGTTCTTTGCTAATCTAAAATAGTTGATAATTTAAAGACCTGGTAGTCGTTTTTAGCTGTTTCACCCAATATTCATATATAATTTTCGTATAAAGACGTACTTTATGGATCCATCTATCTCTTGTGAAGTCCGACCGATTCCGAATTTTCAGTCTCAACCGAGACCGAGAGTTATATTAAAAAAACGACCATGAAAATAGAAAATCACATTATTTTTTTTGCAGAAAATTAAAAGAAAGTCATAAAAAAATCTTAAAGATTTCTTTCTCTACCATTAAACCTTTGGCCTCCCATACAAGTTGTAAGGTTTAATTAATGACTATAAAATAAATATATCATATAAGAGATTCCCTTGTCTCACATTAAATCATTGAAAAATTTTTGGAATTGAAAAGGTATGCAAAAGTTTCCACAGCGCGATTCGTTGGTGTATCAAATTCTATGAAATTTTTATGTGTTGTTCAATTGGGCTACACTTAATTTGAAACTCAAAACCCATCGAGTCACAACAATGCCCCCAAGAACGAGGTAACCGAATAAAAACTTGACAGTAAATCGTAAAACGAGGCAGCTATAATATCAGCAAATTGGGACCACGCAGAGTCCCTTTGCCTTTTTTCCTCGAAGCTTATTTCGTATGCGATAAATTATATAGTGTTCGAATTCATGTCCGACCGTACGTAACAAAGTAACTTTAGTGAACTTACGGAACACGGTGTGTTTCGATTTATTTCGGTCGAAACCAGAGGGTCTCAACGCAGTGTCCAGCTCGAGAATATGTGGCTACTTTTTTTTTTTTTTTCCTTCTTCTTCTATCTCAAGACATCAGTTGAAGACAATGTCTGTCGTTTTTATTAAAGTTTTGAAGGTTTGTTGAAGTAAGAGTTAGGTACAATCTGTGAAGAGTCACAGATTGGGTGATTATATACCAAACTCTTTCAATTTGTTATCCTAAACTTGTTTTATTTATTCAAAATTATTATCTGAATTTTTGATTACTGTTCCTACAATTTGTAGATTGCTGGGTTTTCATGAAATATTTCAAACCAACCGTGCTTTACGCTATCTAATTCAAGGATGGAAAACTGTTTCGTAAATAGATGCAAAACGCCATTTATTGTAGTGGTACTTGTTAAACGTTATAAAAATTATCAAATATTTTATTCAAAGATTAGAAGTTTATCAGTCCTTGTTCAAACTATTTAGTGTGATTATATAATACATATACATCTTCACAAATTTAGCATTTATTTTATTACAAATATTATAATTATTGTTAAAAAGAGGCACCTTTTTTAATAATAAAATTCATAACTATTTGAACCATAATAAAGCGTTACGTCGTCACGTGACTAATTTGAACTAGTTCGGTCAGATGACATGAAATTTCGGTTGAATAGTTCTCGACACCTCCTCCGTTTTGATCGATCCCAACGAGTTCGTGCCTCGCTTGTCGATGTTACAATATTCTGTACCTTTACCATGAGTTTACAATGACCGCACTCCCTAGCGAGGGCGTAAAATATTTATATGAAAATGTGTCAACTGTCAATGTCAAATTAACAATTTTCTATATAAATATTTTACGCTTTCGCTAGCGAGTGCGGTCATTATAACTCATGGTAGAGGTACTGATGTTTGCTCATTGCTTTCGAAATCCTTACCATGAGTATTGACTTTAAAGGAAACATGGAAACCCTATATCTATATTGTTGACGAATATTTCTTTCTCTAAAATTCTTTCTCACACACTTTCTTTTCTTAATATTTAATTTATTGTCTAAATGATTATATTATTTGATATTACATTTATTTCACTGTAAAATCCCTGACCATATTGTAAAGAAAAATATCGTTGCCCGATGTATGCTTAGGACATTAATTTATAATGTAACGTTGTAAACGTGTACATAATTCGATACGTTGTTTTTGACATTTTCGCCAATAAAGAGTTGGTAGATTTACTATTAAAAATTAATGTAGTTATATAATCATTATATTATTATATATATAAAAATTCAGCTTCCCTATGTTTGTGTCCACAAAACTCGAAAAATAGCCAATGGTTTCACTTGAAATTTATTTCTATAAATAGTCTTTATTCCGAGTTAATATTAAACTGAGCCACAGCGAAGCGTGACCAGGTTCATCTATTTTACGATAAAATATTCTGCTTTTTAAAGCAACATAAAAAAAGACATCAAATCGTCATAATTATCAATTATCGTGTCGCATTACTTCTAAAGCGATGTGATAAAAACTAAGCATTCTTCAAAATTTATACGAAGACAGTAGTTTTGGTATGAAGCGGAGGAATAATCAATGGGAATATAGGATTGAATAGCGGTCAATGTGACCCGATATCCGCGGCATTTGGGCGCATTTAACATTCCATTGTCGGGAGACAGAAATTCGGCATTGTGACCCTTTGTGGTCTCCGCCCTAATACGACCTATTCCTTTCCATTGTCTTTTACTTACACATTTATATATTAATGTTCGTGCAATACCGAATTGTTGCGTTTACTTACTAAATTATCCCTACATACAATATTTGCAAATGATGTTATAGTTAGCTCTCTTTCTTTCTCTCACATACACACAAGATAAGTTTCACATATACCTTTGTACAGTCGGGGTAAGGAAAGGTTCGTCACATTCAAGTTGACATTAGCTTGCACCAGGGCAATAATTGTCAGTCATGCCAAAATTTCATTTCAAACATCTGTCAGTTGTCTGCTTTAATTTCGAACTGACTTAGGTTTTCGTACCCAGACTTTACATTGAAATTATATCTACACAAATTTGCACTATTGGTTGAATATATTTTTCTGTTTAAGACTCGGTGTAAGGAACATAGATTGTCAAGTCACACAGTCCCAATAGGTTTAACAATTGATTGTCCGATATTGGTGTAAATAACATATGATATAAGTGATTATACATAATAATAACATTCGAGGCTTGTTATCTCTGTATATTTTATACATACTTATTATAAAATGAAGTCGTTGTCTGCTTCTCTCTGTTTTTTCCTTACTTCTTCTAAAGCGTCCAACGGCATTCTATGAAGGAAATGAGGAAACGATTTTGACACGGTTTTCATTAATTGAAAGAGCGATGAACAAGGTATGATTGTGTATAATATAATTTTCAAAAAAAGAAACACAGCCGGAGGCGGGTCGCTAATTTTAAATAATATGTATATACCAGAACAAGAATTATAGTGGAATAATAACATAGAGTTCGTTGAGCCCCTCCAGAGTCACCTATTTACATACTTGTTACGATCGTGAACAAATGTAAGTAGAAACGCAAACGATTTCGCGAAATGCGTTTGCGAAACATTGTTTGCAATCGCTGACCGCTTCTCACATGCGTAAAAACATTCGTACAATGTACTAATGTTTACGCGCATGTGAGTCGCCGCCGAGGCTAGTAATCTACTCGTAACAATTTACAAGTTACAACTTTGAAAAGAGTAAGTTGTAAATCAACTCTTGCAGGTTAAGTAGAAAAGCTCATTTCCTTCATAGAATGCCACTCTCAGCCCGCCGGGCTCCTTTTACTTTGACATTTATATTGTTTTAAAAATTCAACATTTATATTATTTAAAAAATCCGTACTAATGTTATAAATGCGAAAGTATGTTTGGATGTTTGTAACTCTTTCACGCAAAAACTACTGAACCGATCACCATGAAATTTTGCATACACGTTGTCTATGTCCTTTCTGGTGAGACACCATCATTCAACGCGGACGAAGTCGCGGGCACCAGCTAGTAATAATATAAATGTTGTACTAATAGAGCATATTGTTGGAAGGCCATGTGTTTTCGCAAATACAGATATATTTATTTATTTAATTTATTTAATTCAAAATTTATTAATTTTTTGCTCTCATAAAAATAATCAAAAAGCAGCGAAGGAAATATTTTGATATGTCGATTGTTCATTTGCATTTTAATTTCTGTATAAATGAATCACTATTAAACATGATTAGTCGATAAAATCCCAAAGGAATTGAACCGCGATCGATAAACCCCCATTAACTTGTTAATTGGTTATTGAAACCCTTTAGTGTATGATCGGCGTTATTTGAAGCGCTTTTAATGGAACCGTCGATATTGGGGTTCCATTTTCGTCACTATATTTAGCTTCGTTGTATCAAAAACAAAATCAATTACCAACTAAAACTTGTTCTTGGTCTTCTTGGTATCTTGTACTGTCAAAGACAAGTCCTTAATCCTGAATATTATGTGGTCATGTCCGGTTTTAGTAGTGTAATAAAATAAATAATTGGGATTTTTCTAATCACTAATTACTTCTTAAAATGTGTTTTGTAATTGCCACTTAAAAAGAAATAATTACAAAACACACACACACACACACACACACACACACACACACACACACACACACACACACAAACTGATTTTATTTGAAGTCTTATAGTAATATAAAATAATAATTGTAAGCCCAAAACTATTGCTCCGTGCCTTATTTTATTTTATTTATTTGCGGTTTTCTCATCACAAGTTCACAGCCATTGCAAACTTGACGTTTCATAAATAAATCTGAATAATTTTATCAATTATAATATAATAACTTGATTGTTTGCAATGATTTTTTTTTTTAATTATTATAAAAGGCAGCAGGTATGGTGACTGGTACACTTGATAGTGTACGAGTAATTAATACATTTAAGGAATGATATGAAATTTATAAAATAAATGTAGACACAGAACTCCTACATAAAATAAAAATACTCATTTTTATATCTCAACTTTTTTTTGGTTTTTTTTTTGTCCCTTTTGTATGTCGTTAACAGGCTGCATTCATTTGACGAATGGACTGATGGACATATCATTAATATTCCGCTTTCTTGTAGCGGTGTGTATTAAAAATATCATAACGACTGTAATTATACACTTTGTATAGAATTAATTGTATGCATTGCACATTAATAATACAGCGTTACTCGTAGTTCTTGTTTAAAATAATAATGTATTGAGAAAACTATTTTATTTTTATTTTTGTAATTACACTAGCTGGTGCTAGCGACTTTGTCCGAGTTAAAAAATAAAATATATAACGTCTGACTTTATACTTTTGCCAAGCGTTTGGATCTTTATTTTTAGAAGCCCTATTGTGGATTTATTTGCCTATGTCCATGTTGAAATTCTATTCAAAAAGACTTTTGAAATCGTATCAGTAATTTCGAAAATTACCCTCCTACATACATACCTACATAGAATCATGCAAAATTTACTTCTTTATAATATTTGTATAGATTCTACCATTTGTTAGATAAAATACTTATTTATTTTATGCTAATACTTAGATTTTAATTCAAGATTCATATAATAAAATATAGTAGAGTTTACACTGTTTAAAAAAAATATTTACTTATTTATTTATAATATAATATAGTTTACACACTGTTTACATTTCGTATTGTGACACAGAGCTCTACTACAGCTATCGCAGAAGACATTAAATACCTCTATGAAAACTGTAAAGATAATGTCGATTTACGACTAACAGATATAACAGATATAAAAGTATTGGGTAATAATTTTTACGACTTTCATACAATTATCAATAAAAATAATTTTAAATTTACTGACTGGTATTTTCGCAATTCGCAATACCTTCTAAGTTTCGTTTGACTTTGACAAATACGATCTTGTATGTGGCATAGTTTCATAGCTCCATTATTAAGAAAATGATATAAGGCAGAACTTCATATCATTGACAACTTTGCCTAGAATTGTTAATCGCTGATAGAATAGGAAGAAGTCGCAGTGGCCAGTCAAATGTTGACTGAAAGTCATAACGTGAACAAAGAAAGATCCTTTTGTGTAGCATCCACGCAGTAGAAGACATTCTTAAGATAATTTTGACCTTATGTGGACCTTATACACACACGGTCGGTGTGGACGTAACTTTACGACATATGAGCATTAGCAAGATAAGTCATAATTCTTGGTGACAAACGCTACCCTGACTTTATGACTAGCTCGACTTTGATACCTTAAACTGATAAAGCTGATATTTCGCTAAATTTGGGTCAATTAACTTAGATAGACACTAATGAATCCGATTTTTTTGGAGCCGTTGGTAAATACACATTAGATTTATTGTATACAAATTTTTATTTATGTACAATAAATTGTAAGTAATGCATATAACTCAATCGTATATTTCATTTTATGCAACATAGGCGTACTTACAAAACAAATTTTGCAAGTTATATATATCTATTTAACTTCGGTACTCTAGGAAATTAAAGTTTGTTGTATACGGAACCAACCAAATAATTATGTAATTAATTATTTGATTAATTTGAAGGTTGATGAGAGCTTGGAGAAGAAAAATAGGCTACTCTCTAACTACACTAGATCTAAATATTTTTTAAGTGAAGTTGTAAATATCATGTTTTGAACTGTAAAATTATCAACAAAATATTTTTTTATTAAAGTTTAATTTTTTAATAAAAATATATATTTTTATGATTGATTTGTGTGCCTTTACTCCATTAAAAATATTCCCCCATAGATATCACTTTTGTACGGTACCTGTACTTTTGGTTCAAGTTTTTTTTTATGAAAATAGTATTTGTGCGAAACAGCGACTAAAAATATATTTAATTTTAAAGTCACTTCTTCGCACAATTGGTACGAAACAAAATCGTGCGAATAATAAATAAATAAATAAATATCTTTACACATTCCACACAGCGCCATCTAGTTCCACAGTAAGCAAGTAATGCTTGTATTATGGATACCAGACAGTTGATATACTATATAGATTTTTTTTTTGTAAATACATACATATTATAAATACAAAACATCTATGACTCAGGTACAAAGGTAAAATGTTAACACATAAACATTTGCCCCTAGCGGGATTTGAACCCGCGATCGTTTGGTTAACAGCTAGGGTTACTAGCCACTAGATTATTCTATTCTCTCTATTCGCTTCCTGCCACTGTCGGTTTCGCCCCCAATTTTTCTAACGGTCTGTTCCAATTATTAAATTGGAAAATTTTCATAACATAGGATACGAGTACATATATCTATGTTTCTTACTTTTAATACATGATATAATACATAGATTACATTTTTTTTTCGTAAATACATACATATTATAAATAGAAAACATCCATGACTCAGGTACAAAGGTAAAATGTTAACACATAAACATTCGCCCCTAGCAGGATTCGAACCCGCGACCGTTTGGTTAACAGCTAGGGTTACTAGCCACTAGACCAAACGTGCGAAATATCTACTAAACCGTTATTTCGTGTATGTTATTGTGCCTGAAATAAATAAATAAATAACGTTCTTCGACACCCTTCGACATTTAGAGACGAGATAATTAGTCATTCAGCGTCGCTACGAGTATCACAAACACAATGGTCTGCTTGTCGTGTCCAGACCAGTTAATCTTCCACTAGGTCACGGAGCGGTCCCTCGCAGTCGTTAAAATACTTTTGTTCATAAACTTGGACGACGCTCAAAAATAATTTTGTAACCTTTTAAAAATAATCTGCTGGTTACCATCTGCGTTCACATAAACTAATAGTAATAAATTTGAAACATCAAACAAACTTTTCTAGCTTGTACCGTTACGTTATTGTTGCATCTAATTATAAATTAACGCCAAAGTTTATTGTTTCATTCATTTATTTATTTTTAAATAGTAAATATATAGTAAATTTTGATAAAAGCTCTTTGAGTAATCTTATTTCGAACGAGGATAACTTTTGAAATTTTATTCTTCACTTTAGTCAGTGATTTTAGTCATTATTTATCTTTATCTTGCATATTGTTGTAATTTTTTTTTCATTCAACTTAAATGATTCAAAAACAAAACTGCTTATAATTTATTTATTTTACATAATAACTTATTATGATGCAATAATAAGTTATGTATTAACATAACATCATAACCCAATTTATGATGCACTCCGCAATCGTAAATTGGGTAACCACTGTGGCGGCAGTAACCACGTCCACCGTTAAATAACAGAACAAATACTGTTACCGTTGTTCCTCACCTTTTAGTCTATTTAGACAAGCAATTGCACTGCGAAAGGCGACGTTACCCACGTATTTTCAAGTTGACTAGCCAGACCAGCTTGCAAACTTTTACATAAACAAAAATAGACGCAATATAAGTAATTAAAAGAAAAATCAATTTCACGGTTTTCTCCGTCACTCATGACACGTCAAGTGTTTTGTTTCATTTTCCGCTCCAATAATACCAAGGCATCACAATTGTCTTTGATCTATTAGGAGACTTTCGGCCTCAAGAATTTTGTCTCGTGGTTCAAACGGTTACGAAGATCTTATTCTGTTTTTGTAACTTTTCTATAATCTAATGTCAGTTTTAATAATTACAATGAGTGTTTTAACTAAAAATTAAACCTAATGTTTATTAACTTTTATTTTAGTTTATGTGTTTTTAAAATAAACTACAAATCTGAGATCACTTGTATACATCCTATATCACTCATAATAGTGAGTTAAGAAAACTTCTGCGATCGATGTCTTGGTGGGCCATGACATAAAAAGTAGCGTTACATGAAAACATAACTCATTATCAAAAACCATAAAAAGCTGTTCTTTGGCAGCAATTAATAATTATAGTAATTCTTAGTACCGTGTCAAACAGGATGTCATGAATTCGAGAGAAGTGGGCTCGGATTTTGATAGTGTTTCGCGGATCTCTTTTCACTTGGACCACGCTTTGTTCTGGCGTCAATTTACGTGAGTTTCGTCCACGCATTGCTTACGTTCAACGCTCCACGTCAATCTCGTTTGATATTTCCTTTTGACTCCGAAAATTTTTACGATTGTAATAAGCAAAATTGTGTACTTGTTTAATATTAGAAAAGAACAGAGGTGGACCACAACTTCTTTAACTCTACACAATATTACAATATAGATAGATATATTATAGATTAACGTTGTGCAAACATTTATTGTTTATCCTTAATAGATGGTTTTACTCTCTAGCAAAATGTCGATGGAAAACTGGATTTTTTCAATCATTTTCTTTTTGTATTTCTATCGCGTGTTACGCTGGAAATTGCCGTGAAGAGCATACGTCAGCCGGAGCTCTAGCTCTGTTCAATACAAAATAAAATCAACAAAAACTCCACGAACAAATTCAGCTTTAGAAAAATAGACCTGAATTTGTTGGCTTCGTTACACGCTACGTCATTTACGGATGAATACTCAAGGGCTTCTTTTAAAAAATTGGATATTTTATAAGTGATAAGGCCAACTTTGCTACATTAGTTAATGTAGCCTTAAGTGTTTAGGAGGCTCATCTTTTCCTGAGAGACGTTTGAATATTCGGCCCTTAGTGGTCTACAAACTAACTTTTTAAAATCAATTTTCATAATCTTCTAGTCTATAAAGTCCATAATTGAACCACCCGTTCAAACAACTAAATCGTTTAATCCCCAAGCCAGTTTAAAAAGAACACATGGCATATAATTAAAAAAAATTGCCAGCCGCCTGGATGAAGTTAGTTATATGGCTCAACAGGCTGAATGCCCACCAAAATTTATTTTTATCCAGAATAAGCTATGTAGCTATTCACCAAAATCAGTTCAGTAGATTTTTCTTGAATGAGTAACAAACATACATACATCTATCATTTAAAACTTTCGCTTTCATATAACTAGTAGATAATTACGACTTTGTACTTGTATTTTTATTAATTATAACACATGTGATATTCTGTTATGTAAACTATTTTACTGTAAAGTTTAACGCTATATACACGAGTATAAAGTGCTATGTCCGATTTCGTTGTTCGCAAATGTAGTACATTATATTCCAGACTTTATATTGAGTACCATTAAATATATTTTTCTCACACCAAACCTAATAGTTATTTTTCTTTTGTTCACAGGTATTAGTGAAGTGCTTATATAATTCCCATGTTGACGCAAGGATCGTGTCGAAGTGTGAGTGTATGTTGATGTGTAAAGTTGGCTGAAGAGCTGGCGTGGTACGGAGCCGGCGGCGGGGGGATGCAGGCGGGGGGCGGGTGGTTTGTGCCCTGGACTATGGGGCTGCAAAAGTTCGCGGTCGCGCTGCCTATGGGCGGCGTGGTGCCGCTAGTGCCACCCCTACTGGCAGCCCTGCCACCTGCACCGCCTCCGCTCAGGCTGATCGCGCCACCGCCAATTCCTCATACACAACAAGGGAGGAAGGTAGGTTGCTTGTGGCCAAATTATTATTGAAGTGTTTACTTTAATTGTACTTCCGTACTAATATTATAAATGCAAAAGTATGTTTGGATGTATGGATGTTTGTAAATCTTTCACGCAAAAACTACTGAACCGATCACCATGAAATTTTGCATACACGTTGTCTGGGACACCAGAAAGAAGTTAGGACCAGAAAGGACCTTTCATCATTTTACGCGGACGAAGTCGCGGGCACCAGCTAGTACTTATATAATTTGCTTGTATGGTGTGACAAGCAAAGTGTTATCTGGGGAGAATCCCTTCGCATAGCTGGCGCCTGAGGTATTAGGTCTCTTGCAAAACTTCTGATGAAGTCGGTGTTACCACAAGGTCGTCAAGGTATTATTTATCACAAAGTTTTATAATATACTGTGGTTTTTATTTCTAAAAAAAAAGGCTTACTGCTCCTTTCTTCTATTTAGTCTACGATGAAAATTTTGACTTCTTCATAACATTGTAACGTTTCGTGTCCCACATAGAAAAAATTTCTTCCTTTTTATGACAACAGTGATTTGACAACAATTTCCATTAAAATTCAATTTAACAAAGCACTTAAGTACATACAATTTTTCACGTCTTCCCGAATGCCTCTTAGCAATAAAATCACGTAATTTTCGTAGCCATCAAAAATATACAAGTCTCGTATATTTGATTGTCCCAATTCCGAATTCACACCGCGAATGCGAACTTTCCTATAAATTCACGAGCGTTAATTTGAGGTCGGGGATGATTAGTGTTATTTTTACACACTTTAAATTGTATCCAAAGGTTATTTTATTTGACTTCTTTTTTTCGTGGTCATAATGAGCTATATTTCATTTATGATTATACATCATAAGACTTTATCACACAATATTTAAGTGTTAAAACCTATGAGATCTGAAAAACGAAATAATGGTAAGAATATTCTGTTTTATCGTATATTTTTAACATGAATGTTATTAATACATTAGTATTATAAATAAAAATCGTTGTCCGCTTCTGTCTGTTCTCCGCTCATCGATGTCCATTTACTTCTAAGCCATACGAAGGATTACGATACGGTTTCCATTAACCCAGGAAGGTTGTGTGTATGAAGCCGGGGCGGTTCGCTAGTAATATTAATAAGATTAAGTTTAAAAAATTTTAAAAGATAAAATTATTCTGATAATTCTTTACAAAAATATTTATACACTGTTACACATTCCTGATGCACTCGTTAAAAAAAAAAGAAGAAAAATATTTGATAATTAGATTTTACAAATCTAGCCTAGTATAAGAGACAGTCCCAGACATTCAAAAACTTTTTGGAAAGTTAATTTTCTTAAATATCCATGTTAACTTAATAAAAAAGATGAAAAAGAACGTCTTCAATCACGATGTTCCTTCCTATTCTTATAATTTGATTTCGAAAATATTTTTTGTGACATGTGAACAACTACTAAATATTTATCAAATGTTGAGCAACCA
The DNA here is from genome assembly GCA_944738685.1 of Synanthedon myopaeformis. Lineage (NCBI taxonomy): Eukaryota > Metazoa > Arthropoda > Insecta > Lepidoptera > Sesiidae > Synanthedon > Synanthedon myopaeformis. The sequence continues at coordinate 11,396,880 of OX122915.1, forward strand.
AAATTGAGTTAATTGTTAATAAAAGAGCAGACGAATTGGGCACCATCTTGAAGTCGGCGCCAATGTTTCTTTTTCCGATACTTTTATCTCGTTTCCACTGTCTTGCCTAGCGAACTAAACTATTAATAAAGTCTCGCTGTAATACTAGTTGAACTTGTACTTAATTACGTTTAAGTCCAAGTGAAAAGATATTGTATAGATTTTATTTAAGTTATATGATTTGTTGCGATGTTCACAAGACTGCATATAGTCCGGTCAAACTAGCTTATAAAATAGGTGTAAGCTTACAATTATTCGCTTATAGCTGAAAATTGGTAATAATGTTGGGAACATCATTATAAATTTAATGTGAAAGCCTAGTATTAACATAGCTATAAGACGGTTTAAATCCGTATTAACTTATCCTTGCTTATCCCAGTATGATATGGGCTTTTATTTATTACTAGCTGGCGCCCGCGAATTCGTCCGCATTGAAAAATAAATATATTATATAAGCAATTTAACGGTTGACCTCTTGTTCCTATGACACCAGGCCAGGCGTTAGTTTTTTATTTTATTTAGATGATCCTTTTTGTATGAAAGGTACCTTATGTCCTTTCCTGTATCCCTGACAGCGTGTATGCAAAATTCCATGATGATTGGTTGAGTAGTTAAGACGTGAAAAGGTAACAGACAGACAGACAGACAGGCAGGCAGAGTTACTTTCACATTTACAAGTATGGATATCAGTATGGATGCTACATTCATTTAACCTAACACAAGTTAAAAAATAAAAACCATATAGATACATAGTTTGTATTGTAACGCTTCGACTTGTAAATTGTTCCACACCGTAATAATTCTAAGCCAGGCAGAGTGTTTAATAGTCTCGGCGTCGTGTCATAGTATTGCTTCTGCACCGACCAGCTGCACTACACGCCCCACAATGAACCTTAATATTATCTCAAACAAATGGCTCTACATACATACATACATACACAGTAAATCTCTGAGAAATAACAGAATTGTTGTTAACACTGTGTCGGCCTTAATAGCTTAAAGCACCTACATCCGTGAATCTTTTCCAAACATTAATCAACAACTAAATTAACATGTTACAAACTGACCGGTCGGCAATCCTTGGATAACACCCGTATTTATTTATACCATAAATCAAGACATAATTGCAATGATGTACAGTCGCGGAAATTATCTAACAAACACGAAAATGTGCGCCAATATAAATTATTTTTCTCTTTTATTTTTTAATTTTTGTAATTTTGGAATGAATATGGAAATGGACTTTGACATTCCTTACTCACACACAAAATACAACAGCACACGTGCTGTTATTTCAAAGTGGTTTTCTCTACGGGTTTTGCCGTTATAGAAGGCATACAGCGGTCATAACTGCCGCCAGACAGACAGTCCAAATGTTTACAAAATGCACTACTTTCCGGATCCAGACCACAGCCAACTATGTAAAGTTCATTTCCAAAATTAGCCATGCCTAAAATCAAATCCGATTTCTTTGAAACAGAACTTTCAACTAAATATTTTAAACCACTCGATCTAGAGGCTCGTCAAATCTACATTTGACGTTGCCTCTCTATATGTAACGTATTCGCAGTTTTTTAAGGTATACTCAAAAAAACGCGATCATTATTATGTTCAAATAAAAATTAATTCTCATTAATAATTCCATAGAACAAACCTTTGTCAGAGATCATAGAAAAGTGTTTTGATGAAAACGTCGATTTAAAGTGAAGCGGTTCTTTAACAATAAACAATATCGATCGCTCAATAATGAGCTGTAATTTAAAGTAATTACCGGTCTATCGGCACCTTAATTCCATCGCAATTACTGTCAAACGTGGCATTACCTACACTGGCCGGCGAACGGGCGGGACGCAGAAAAAATAACTCGCAACGGGGAGCCATCCTCTTTAAAACATACCTAACCGAAGATTCATAAAATTTTGTTTGCCTTCACACGCTCAATCTATTCGGTATACATTGTCAGCAAGAAGTAATTAATTAATATAAAAAATGTAACTATTTTGACTGGCGCCGCCATGCAAAAAATATATATATATTGACTATCCAATATTTGTTGTAGCCACGGTCTAAATCATTTATTATATAATAAATGTTTCGACTAATCTAGTAAATATTTCGATAATTATTTATAGTGATTCGATGATTTTTCATGAGTTTGTTTGTTATTTTATAGCGTTGCTTCCCCTTTCACATGGTTTCGCTTACTTACGCATTGATGTCTAGCAGTTCTAGGTTTCTATACAACAGCACCGATTCCAAACCTATGAAATTAATTTGCTAAACTCAAAAGTCAAACTTAATTAACCAAAAATCGTAAATCTTGTTAATTGTAGGTCTAAAATTGTAGCGCAATCACAAGAGGGGAAACAAGATGACTATGGAAATCTATTCTAGATGTAAAAAAAACTGCGCAAGACCATTTTAAAAATACTTCTTTTGAAAAATTATAACCAACATCTCTTTATTATCTTTATATATGTAGTTAATTTTCATTGCATTTATAACATGCAGTTTAATTAAGCAGAACATGTCGAAAAGAGTACCATGGACGGTTCTCACAGTGGCCAGTGGGAGTATTTTTTTCATTATTTTTCTATCTAAGGTAAACTCACAAACAAGATTCAACCTTGTGCCCATAAATGTTTACGGTGATGTTTCGAATGCGTTTCCACCTGTCCTATTTTATACATTTTTACAACATTCTACCCAGTAACGTTATGCACAACGATTACAGTAGATAATCTTTCAATATATCGTCGAGGACCAAGCTCTAAGCGCTTGCGTGGATTATTAATTGCTTCATTGATTTTGTTTTTTTTTTAACTGTCACAGATATCAAACCAGTAAGAAGTGCTGGCTGGTTTAATGGTATTCTGTAAACGAAGTTTTATTTTTGCTCTGGCGTTCACATTCGTTCTATTTTTAAACGTAGAAACCTATAATCCATAAATTATAAACTCGATCTAACTAACGTTGCGATAAATAACATGAATGTGCCCGTGGGACTTTTTTACTAAGCCTCTTTTACTTATGCAAAGACTTTATACATGAGAATTTCTATATTTCTGAATATTAATTAATGCAATTCAACCTGAAGTATACCTGATTAGACTATTTTATTTTTGTGATTGTCAGTATGCCAATGGTGACACAGACGTCACTCAACGTGCTATGGAGAGGGCTATGCTAGCGGTTACTCTGCGATATACTCGTAGAATCAGGAATGAGGCGATTGATAGACGAACCAAAGCTACCGACATAAGCCGGCGGATTAGGAAGTTGAAATGGCAGTGGGCAGGACACATAGAAAGGAGATCTGACTGCCATTAGGGCCGGAAGGTTCTCGAGTGGAGACCACGAAACGGCAGCGCAGCGTAGGTCTTCCTCACAAGGTGGAGAGGCGATCTGATAAGGGCCGCGGGTCGACGGTGGATCAAGGCTGCTTCTGACCAGTCCTATATGGGAGAATTTTGTTTATTTGCACCTATCATTCGACAAAAATTTGTAATGGGTTTTCTAGAGCTAGAGATGTATGGTAAAACATTCGCATCGAACACACCAATAACAAACGAATAGTCAATAAGAAGCCGAGCTGTTTAAAATTCGTCTCGTACCCCGCCTTGTACGTTTGTGTTTAACAACTTAACACCGCGTCCGCGTGGGAATCGAACGTGAATCGAGTGAATAATCGATTCGAACATAATTTTAGGCTTCACTCAATTAATCGATTATGATATCGTGCCGCAGCTTAATTTCGCACGTAACGCTCAATTTGCACTAATTGATAAGTTAATATTAATTGGCTGTGTTGCGGTTTTGGATAACAATTAATGTGTACCCGCGCTTTTACTGCATTAAATTAATTAGGCAATTGTCGAATAAATATTTAAATTATATCAAAATATAAACATTATAGAATAATGTCGCTGTCAGCCTTTGTATCACCCCGTTAACTGTTAAACCACACAACAGATATTATATAACAGGCATTATATACTTCTGACTGAACAATTTTTTTTATATTTTCCTATAATATATTTAGAAATTGCGTACGTGCTGCGGAAAAGGAGATTTTAGAAATGAAGATTTGCCTACAATATTTTACGAGCAGCGGAATCACAACAAACTTCAATCAGTGAAATAAGTCTATATGAAAAAGTCAGATGTATAAATTATTCTTTCACTTGAAATTTAGGTAGGTATATTATATGTATTACAAATAGAACTATACGAATCCACACCCATACAATTTTACAATAGCAATACCCATTTACATGCATGACAGAATTTTCAAAATGACCGCAACCGTCATTTGAACCCCACCCATACCTATTATTATTTGAGCAATAATCGTCAAAACGAAAGGCACTTATGTCGTTCGCGATAAGGTGCAGATTTAATCGATTCGTTTCGCATTTTTAACTCGATGAATCGATACAAATGACTGTATTGACGGCACCCGTGTACTTCGAAACCAATTTCCTGTACCCTTTCATATTGAAATTTGAGTGGCGTTCTCGAAGGCGTCACTAGACTGATCTGCGGGATATACGCTTTTTTAACTCTCCTTGGATTTTACAAACGTTTCAGTGTTTAGTAAATCAACATGCTATACACAAAACGTATACATTTTAAAAATGTAAAATTTGCGCTTTCTTTACTTTTTAACGCCCGACGCAAAAACGAGGCGTGTCAAGTTTGACTTGTGTGTCCCACTCCTCAGAAACTTACAAGTTAACAACAGATATGGTGTCTCAATAGATTGTCATGAGATAGTTTATAATTTTAATTATAGGTTTTTGCTTTTTTTTTTTTTTAATTAAAATATCCAGCGATTCTAATTTTTATGCAGATCAAAAAAAAAATGTAATTTTTAATTTTGAATTTAAATACGTTATTGTAAGAGTGATTTTCTTATCAAACATCCTTTTTTTTTTGTAGTATACTTAAGCTATGTTACTCTAAGAAGCCGACTTATTCCGGCTTCATTCAGTTTTTCATATTTTCATATTTTCATATTTGCATATTTTCATGCTTGCTTATGCCTTGCCAAATCCTACAAACATCTAACAGCGAACTCTTTTACACTTTTGTAAGTAAACACAATCACTGTAATTCGCATCCTCAAACAAACTGAATCCTTTAAAAATTTAATCCACACATTTCACAAAGTCGTAACAACATTAACAATTCAGTTGGAACGTTCAGTTGGTAAGTTGCAGACAGCGCTAACTTTGTTAAGTTTAATTAATCAAACTTACAAAACAAATGAAGTTTCAATTCGAATTACGCACCTGCGGGAGATTTTCAACCCACGACATGCTTGTTAAAAGTAAACACGATCTTTGGATCGCTGGCAGTGCAACTGCATTGAGTTGTTTCGCTTCTTATTGAACATGTATTGAGATACATTTTAAAAGACATATATAGTTTAATTATCTGAGAAAAGAAGAAGTAAGAAAAAAAATTAAACGACTGCTATAGACGAAACAAAAGGTTGGGTGATTTCCTGACTGAAAATCCCATTGTTTAATACGATAGTTATCATAAAGTTTGTGGAGATTGTAGAAACGTAATATTGTAGAGTTATATTAAGTTTATTTAGAAGAAAAAATGATCTTTGATTTGTTGAATTTGTCTCCGATCCGAATAGTAGAATAACCATTAAAACATTTAAAATACTTATTCCCCAAAAAATTTGATGACTAAAATACATTTTTCTCATACATTTTGTATGGATGGAACGGCTTCCCGAGGCAATACGAAGTTCGTCAAATCAGGACGTATATCTCTATCACTGTTTCTTCTTTAAGATGTTCAAAAAAAATATATAAATATTTTTTAATGTATAATATGTAATTATTAATACTATTGAATTTATGTAAAATAGCAACGAAATGTTTCAACGCTATTTTAAAAATTATTTTCCTTAGACATTAAAATGGTTGTTTGATTTACAAATAGACGTCAGATGGCTTTGTCTAAACTCGTTTGCCCTTTAATGTCACATAAGACATATTCACTTAATACAAAAGGTATTGTTAAGTAAACGAGAACCTGTCAGACAATTATAACCCTTATTATTAAGGAATTACCTGAGCGAGCCGTCTGTCGCATAACTATTTATTTTTAAACAATTAATTTGTTTTCGTTATTCCATTTCAACAGCTGTTTATATATATAATTTGTAGTTATGCGTGTATTGATTGGTCCTACAGTGAATAAACAATTTCATAGTACGAGTATATTCGTACCTATTGTCACTTTAAGTTATTAAGGTTTTTGTCATAATTTTTTTTTATTTTTATTTGGGAACCAAAACAAATTTTAATGTGAATCCAAATACAATTATGTTTATGTTCAACTAACGTCTAGTTAGCGACCTGCTCCCGGCTTCGCACGGATGTATGTTTACAAAAACTTTCCTCGTTTGTCGTTCTTTCGATTAGTCATTGACTAATCGAAAGAACGACGAAACTCGACAACGAAATTGTCGAAGTCCATTGAGTGGTTTAAAAAGTTAGCTGAGAAACAGACAGAGTCGGACAGCGACTTTATTTCGTAATATGTATAAATAAAGATACAGGTATTGGGTGCCTATATTTGCAGGAATTACAAGATGCGATAAGTATGTCATGTATAGATGAAGATACAGGTATTAGTATTGGATGTTGTATTTGTGGGAATAACAAATGGAACAACCTTTAAAATCACATCTAAACTGTCTTCAAGTTTTTGGTTCAAGTGGGTGGACAAATTTGCGCCGCTAGTCAAAAATAAAACGATTCACAGGTAACTAACATACTCGTAACTAACGAGAGTACACGTTTTTCAGCGCATTCTTAATGGTCGAAATTCCGCGGTCCAGCTTCATTATTCCTTATGAAAGTGCTCACCGACATATGCCAAGACAACGCGTTGGCTCCTTTGATAAGGGTCAAGTGAGTCGCCCTTCAATCTTTTTTTTTTCGTTTTAACCGAAACCGAAACGACAAGGGACCGCGAATTTCTTTAAATCATCGCAATCTTTTTGCGCGGAGGCCCCACAATAAAAATAAAACGTCGAACCCAAAAAGTTTCTGGCGACAGACCGCCTCTTTTCCCAAGTCGAGTTTGAGGCTCTAAAGTGGAATTGTAGGTACACGGCGATGTATAATTATTATTACTGTCAAGATTCAAAATGGACGTTGTTATCGTATGAAAAATAAATTCTTTTTTGTTTAAATGACATCGTATCGTTGCACTGGCGAAAAAGACTGTTAGACGATTAGCACAAATTGTAATGTGTCAGTCCCACTATGCGCCCCACTATGCAGAAAGAAACCGCCGCAAATGAGGAAGAATGTCTTGGTCAGATAAAAAATGAACTATTTTCGAATAATCTGAATTGAAATTGATGCTTGCAATGATCTTTCCTAAATTGACCATCTTTTTTCATTGAAAATTAACGTTAAGGTTCTAATTTTTTGAATAATGTGTACATAGAAAAGCACAAAAGAGGGAAAACCAATATAATTTTACAAAATATGAACCACACCAAATGATGAAAACACAATGAAATGACAATAATTTAAAATAAAGACATAGAAAAAGTTATGAGCCAAAGACTAAATGATTTAATATTTCAGTGGTTAACCACAATTTTTCTTAACTGTCAGTAACTGGATATTACCTACTTACTAATGATGCAATGATTTGAAAGGGCCTTTAAACTCATTGCATTTGAATTTTTGAACTTTTGAGTTGAATTTACACAAAAAAATATATAGTAAACATTAAGTGAGGAATAAATTGGGTAATTCTTCTATATTGCCTTAAAGAAAGGTCAAATTAAACCGTGCTCTACATGGGTACCACATATAGAGATTTCGTTATTTTACGGCTTCCTAAGATTACTTTTAGACAGTTAATTGAAATTTTACGAGACGATAAAAACTTAAGACGGGAAATATTGCTTTTGTTGTGTAAGTTAAAACCCACACGAATGTAAAATTCGAATACTTACAGCTCACTAAACTGACGTAGAAAATAAAAAATCTCTTAAAACTATGGTTTAATCTATGGATCTATGATGCGAAGCCGAGAGCGGGTCGCTAGTATACTCATATGTATAAAATAACTTAGGCGTGGGTATCGTGATTGAGGTGTTTTGTTTTGAAATAACAAAATCGAGAATAACAGTCATTTGGTAAAGGAGGCGTCGCTTTTAAAAATACAAACATGTTAAACTTTGTCGTTGTGTTCCATACTCGTATTTCCAAGAAATTCGGCACTCTTTGTGAAGCGGAGTTATTTGAAGCCTACTTTTTTTTCATTCCATCCTCTCTTCGTAACAATTTAACGGTCGTGTGTGTTTATATATATTTTTTTAATGTTAAAAACAATTTACTAACACATTAAGTAGGTATGGCACACAGCGTCATTTAGGTAGCCCGCCTGGCGGCAGTAACCACACCCCCTTTCAGAAGACCACCGTGAAATAACAGCATGTGTGTTGGTTGTTTTGTTTCAGTGAGTGGGTAAGGGTTGCCATAGCCCATTTCCAAACATTATACTTATCCCTTATCCTTCATTCTACTATAGTCTGCAGCGTCCATCAAATGTCTGCCTGTCTGCCGACTTTAATATAAAAAATAAAGCATATTTTGGAGATTTTATTTAACTAAAACTTATGTGCTGCTCATACAAAAATATTACCGTCTGTGCTGCATCGTGCATATGAATTACTTGCAATATTGAAGTTTGATGCTTGAATAGACGCATAATTTCCCATTGATTATCGTGAAATACGTTCTGTCACTTCTGAATCGCACATAAGACTTAAAATATAAATTATCCAGTTAACTAAGCGAGCTTCGAATGATTGTTCAGATCCATTCGTAACAATATTGTTCTTTCGAAACACAATCAAACTAGTCTAGTCATAAATAACGTTTTATTTTCAAACATTTTAATGAGCCATAACTCTTTTTCTGGAACAGCGTAAAAGTGATTTTCTTGAGTTATCGCCTTTTGTTGTCGAGCCCAAAAACCTCATTGTTCGTTCCACGGTAAAACCGCGACTGTTTCCAAGTAATGATTTTTGTTTAATATCATATTGTTCCTTAAAATGGAGAGCCCTTTTAAATCGTAAAATGTGAGACAATTTGGTCCAATTGATACGCTCGAGCATGTAACACATACTTTGTTTTAACGGTATATAATATTTCGGTAAAAAATTAGATTTATTTAGTTTTATGCAACGAATATGTTAACATTTGTAGTAGGTACAAAGTTATCCTTGCCTGTTCTATATTAGTTTGGTATTTTAGTCCTTTTTGCACTGTTCAGGATAATATTTCGTTGGTCTGCGCATGGCATCTGCGCGTAACATCTGCGCATAGCATGTGATATCCATAGAAAAACACTACTTTCAAGCATTTAAGAACATTTAAGAAGATTCCGTTGTGCAATTTATATATTATTTTTTTATTGTTGTTCTCGCAATCAACAATAATTTTACCTAAATAGATATATAATTTCACTATGTTTTTAGGCGCTATATACATATTCCTAATATTTTTCTCATTGAAAACCGTTTCTCCAAAGTAACTTAATTATAATTTTACTTGTAAATTGTTTTGATAATTTTAAATAATAAAAATATGACACTAATGAGAATTATAAATCCAACTCCGCTCGTAACTAGTCACTTGGACAGCGTGCTATAATTGTCGGTCCCTCTGAACCAGCATTGGTTCGGAACCACAAAACTTATACGTTAAACACTATACTCTTGCTCATTGTTATTTCATTTTTTACATTTTATCGATCAACCAGCCTAAAGGACATAATTACAGCTGTCGAAGCTTAACTTTTTAAAGCCTGAAACAAAACCACTTTATATTGTTGTTTATCGTTATGACTATCACAACGTTGTTTATATAATTATTAAGGATATCGCATGCAAATGCCTAAACTTTTAATCTGTAGACAAAAAATAAATAAGTGCTTTATGTGAAAATAAAATAGTCTCTTGTTTCTTGCTAGTATTGGTGCTGTTATTTCACTGCAGTGTTCTTATAAAAAGGGTGCTTAGCCTCGCTTCGCAAGCTGGGAAGCCGTTTGTTGAGCTTATACACTTCACCTCAGTTCAAAGATATCTCTAGATCAAGTTATTTGTTTGTAGGGATTACACGCGAAATATAACAGAAGATAAATGGTATCATATTTTGTAGATAACAAAAGCTCAAAAAGTCTTTTTGACTTCTAAGAAATTGATATATAATCAAATACATAGCTTAATATTAAACTGGATTAACTAGCTATGGCTGACCTTTTTTTTTTATTTTTTTATTTAGATTATTTGTTTACGTGGATTTGTTTATCTATTGTAAACAAACAATCTTCCCTCTGAAATTTAGAATTAGTACTACCAAGGCAAGTTCCAAAACTTCAGAAACATCAGAGGGTAGATTTCGCAGGATTTCGAACACATTTTAATCTTTGAATGAATCTATTGAAAAGTATCCTCCATACACACGAACCTACGTTGTATGTGTGACGTACAAACAACTAAACTCAATATTTCACTGCGTAATTTTCAACAACAAAAATAATTTTGCCAAATGTACCTGGCTCGATATCGATACATGTAATTTGTTTCTAATTAAATTCAATGTAATTTAATTACGTGTACGTATATAATTCAACACGATCGTTTGTTTGTCTGGCTTCAATCCAAAGCAATAAGTCGAAATAAATATTACTAGATGACTTCGGTGTACGCTCGTTATTTCGTAATGAATATAACTCAAAAGTGCACGTAACAAAAGGCAATCCCTTCATTTGTATATTGTCACTGTAAAAAGTGATTAGTGTTCTGATTGAAAAGAAACGTTGCAGTATGATAAAAAAAGTATTTAGAACGTCTATAACTATTTTTGCAACACTATTGATATTGTTGTATTTCTTATATATTATAACAAGTATATAGTTAGGAACTTTCAGAAATTATATTACGTTACTGTTTGAACGTCAGTTAAGGCAGTACGTCTGGCGGGTGGAACCAGAACCTATTTCTCTATCTCCTCCTAATCTTTAACGAACTAAGGTTTGCAGCATCTGTTACTGACCTTTGCATTGCTTATTAATGTTGTTATGTTGGCACGGTAGCCACTTAAGCTCAACTGTAATTGCCGAACATAAGTCAAAAAATTCACAGATCATTTTCTATGATAAATATGTATGTATGTAAACTATGTAACCTATGTAAACTGCCCTATTTTCGTTTAAAAATTCTATGTGAAGCTATTCGTATATTTTTCTTCTAATTAGTTACATGGCGAACAAAAAATATATATAAAACGTCCATATAACTCTGGGTACTCCTTCGCCGACGTATCTTTTTAATGGTTGAAACATACCCATTATTAAGATAACAAGCTGTCAAGACGTTGTGCTGAAGGCTTTTTGTAAATTCAATGACTTCATCCGAGTTTAATCCAATGAACCTGAATTGATGTCCAAATTGCAAATTGCTCACATCGGATGTCAGAATTGCCTCTCTCACTGGACTTAATGAGCGCCCATCACGGTTGCTTTCGTGCATGGTGTAAGTTACAAACGAAAAGCGATTCATGCCATTGTCTTGGTATAAGATGTTTTTAAATTAGTACCTATACAAATCTACAAAACATATATACACGTGAAAGTATGTATTACAACAAATTTTATTACTTAGATAGAATACTCGTATACTGCGAGTAATACTTAAAAAATTAAATTTATTATTTATTATATTGGCCTTTGACTTTTAAATTTATACCAATTGTTGTTTGATATAAACAATTACTTGTCTAATTGCCCACTCGTTCATTACTATTATATATAAGCAATTACTGAGTCCGAAATTTTGGACATTATTTTAATACACTTGGACTGTCGTACATTGAAATGTCTAGCATATTATTGGAAATAACATCAATTCTGGTTACCACTTTATTTCTGCAAGCATTAATGAATATTAATGATTTCGTGAATTAATGAATTCGTATTATATACGAATTTAAATATTTTTACAAATATGACTGGACTGGACTTCGATTTTTTTTTTTCCAATTGATTGTCTAAATTTTTGTAATACAAACATGTAACATGTAAGTGTTCTTTCCCGCTAACAGCTTACGAATTGGGCGTTTGTAATAAAATTCGCCAGTATTTTAAGGGTGTATAGTCACGCGATTTTATACATTCTCGTGTCTTTGAACTTGACTCTGAAACATGTTTGGAAATTCGACGTTCACCGACAGGTACACTAAAAGAGTAAATGACTGTTATATGTATCTTCGCGTGGGAAGATTACCTTAATCGGGCATTTAAAATAAATTTGCAGTTTCGCAACAATAAAAAGTGATAATAAACATGATTGCATGTATTACTGAAATGTTTATTATACATTTCAACGGGTTAAGGACTTCATCATTCAATTTATGTTTGCCTTGCAAGTCTCGTGTCAATTTTAAAGTAATGAAGTTTAAAATTTTAAAATAATAATTATGATTAAGTTTACAAATGTACTAGAAAATCTCTATGACCTATTTTTACTGTACTGTGCTTAACAACACAATTACTTATCTTATCTAAACTATTATTATAAAGAGGAAAGATTTGATTGTGTGTTAGCATTGAATAGGCTCCGAAACTACTGCACCGATTTAAAAAATCTTTCACTGTTCGGAAGCTATATTATCAACGAGTAACATAGGCTATATTTTATAAAGTTACGCGGGCGAAGTCGCGTGCAACAGCTTGTATAGTATAAATTGAAGTTGCCGTCCGCGTCTGTCTGTCTGTAAGTATATCTGCTAACTCCTCCTTAACGACGCAACGGATTTTGATGCTGTTTCCACTATCAGTTAGACAATTTTTCACGGAAAGTTATTATATCTTCTTATATATATAAAATTCACGTGTCACAGTGTTTGTAACAAAACTCCTCCGAAACTGTTTGACCGATTTTTATGAAATTTATTGTCTAGTATTCGGTAGGTCTGAGAATAGGTTATAAACTATTTTTTATAAGTACCTACCCCAAAAAATTTTTTTTGGCAAAACTACGTTTGCAGGGTCAACTAGTAACTATATAATAAAATCTAATTAAGTTTTTACATAAGTAAGAAAAAACAATATTTTGCAACCAAATCGCTGAAACTGCCCACGTCTGTCTGTTTCTCACCTAACTACTTCTAAATCACCTAACTGATTTCGATACGGTTTTTACTAATGGAAAGAGGGATAAACGAGGAAGATTTGTGTATATAGAAAATTGCATCCCGGGCGAAACTGGGAGCGAGTCGCTAGTGTAGGTACAAAAAAACATTTCTTAGTCGCAAGTCGGGTTTTATTTGCTATAATACATTATTACCACCTCTAGACGAGTAAATAAATAAAAAAAATAGAAAAAAAAATAAAAAAAAAAAAATTAAAAAAATTGTCAATTTACGTTATGTATGTACAATATTTTTGTTATTAAATAATTAAAAGGCTTTATTATTATTATTACCACCTATTTGGTGGTTTATTATGAGAATAAAAAGAGAATGTCAATATCAAGTTCAACATAATAAATAATGTTGAATAAAATGATTTCATTAATTAATTTAATTTATTTAAGTTGAATAAGTTCAAGGTGTACAAGAGATATTTTAGCTAATTCTATTGCTAATATAACGCTCGTCAACTCGTCAGAAACTGGGTTAAATTAGTATGTAGCTTTTGGTTATAAATAAACATCAGTCAAACCAGGGATGTCGTTCGATTATAATTATTCCGACATTATTCGCAAATCGTCAAAATTTATTTGCATATGTTTCTTCTACGTACTGGTCGTTTTATAATAAACAAAGTTTATTTATATTATTTTCTGGTTACTCTTTATGGAAATGTGGAAATACTTTTTTATAAAAAAATTCCCATGGCACCTTAAGGTGTTTCCTGTGGTCCTTAAATTATACAATGAAAGTCTTTATTCATAAAAATAAATAAAATGATCTTAAAGCAAAGGCTTTTTATAATAATAAGGAAACAAAAGTCAATAAGGCTATTTTAATTATTGTGTTTTTTGGTTATTATTTTTCCAACTAAACTAAATCTTAAAAATAAAAATGGTTTTGTTCAAATAATTTGTAACATTTTGATTTTTTTAATGTCTCTTAGTATTAAATTAAAACACTAAGTAAGTGAAGCTAAGTTCACTGCATACTTAATTGAAATAAATTATTTTTTAAATTTAAATTAAAATAAAATCAACTGATTTAGATAATTAACTAAGTATAATTAAAAATTCACTATATTTACACGCACTCTGATATGTCATTTAGTCGTTACTAAATTTTGGAATTTTATTCTTTATTACAGTAATTAATGAAATCGGATCGTTAGGAGCTACTAAATTACACATTTATCTAAGACTATTAATAATATTATTCTTATAAATATAGTGAGATTAAAAATAATAAGTTATTAAGATAATTTAGACAGGACTTTTTATTTACAAAGAAATGAAACTATCGTTAGTTAGATAATAATAATATACAACATAGGTGAAAAGAAACAGAATCGCAAAATAGGTACCGGACGTACACGTGTCAACACGAACTAAATCACAGAGAAAAATATATATATTTCACTTTTAACAAATATCTCGACGTCCTTGCCAATTTCATGTTTATTTATTGGCGTGGGAAAGAGACGAAGCTACATACAATCACTGCGAAAAATGTCTCTGTCTCCACTTAAACAGGATCCACGTAATCAAACGATATAAATGTCAAATAATGTTGACAGCTACATGATATAAATAACCGGAGTTTGAGAATCTAAATTGATTTTTTATTTTATGTGCATTTTAGTTAGTGTTGGAATGATTTTATTAGGTCGCTTTTATGAATTACTTGTCGTAAATCATATACTCGCATGATATTTTTTTTCTATGATTCCTTTAATTTAGAGAGACCGAATGAAACAGTGACCACTGGTCTCAGTTTATAAAGTCCACACGTAGATAGTGCGTGTCACATATCTTCCTTTTTTGTTCTATCTACGCCAGAGACTAAGGTTTCCTCTTAATAAATTGCAAAATATTCAAAGATACCACCGGGATTATCACTTTTTTTTTATAAAAGATTGGTTTGCTCTTGACCAACAACCAACTGTGTAGCAAGGATGAGGCCTAAGATGGAGCGAGCTCACCCAGAAGATGCCTATTCACTCGAACTTTGAAAAGATTTGGGTTATATGACCTCGGAAATACAGAATACAGAAATACGTTAGTCGTATACTTTTAAAAAAAAAAATTAACTTTTGAACAGGCCAACAAATGTTCATGTCTGCATCATACTATCCACGTGAATCATGAAGCGTGAAAACAGCGTCTGAAACTTTCACACAATGTGTACAAAATGTGTAGTTACTAATATTGGTTTCTTAACAATAGTAGGAACGCATTTTAAAAAATTTCCACGTGGCCTGATTAGTTTTGAACAGTAATTTCTGTCGTCTGGCCGAGTCCATTGTTATTTTTGGCAACGCCGTCTGCCGCCCTTGGTAACAGCGCTTCGGACTTGTTGATTTGTGACGGCGCGACGACCGATTATTATAGGGTTGCCACTTCTCTACACGGTAGATACATTTAATCAATATTGTTTTGTTAGAATTAATACGCACTTAGAATTATAGTGTCATATTTTTATCTCTGTGGTATATATTGTATTAATTTGCAATTTTTCTGCGAATTGCAAATTATATTAATGACTATGTTTTCCCACGACTATGTCTGCGCCACTTTTTTATATGTTAAAACATTTATTCAATCTTTATTTTTCATATATTTTTGTTAGGCGTTAAGTTTTTTAATTTATTTTTTTCTTTTGCTTAGAAGCAAATCCTTCAAAGCCTCACAGCTTTCACGTTGGTTTTGCCATACAAGGTAGCTATTAAAATATTACAACTTATAATCTCATTCAGTCCCAAATTGCTATTTGAGAATGTAAGTTTTAGATTTACAAATATATATTTTTTTATTTGTGATTACCGACAGCCCTAACAGAAAGACAATTCGGCGACTCCATCTCAGTCCCACATGCAGAGATCTGTAGTAATTTGTCTTCGTCTTCCATAATAAACACAAGTGTCGTTTATATAATAAATTATGTTAATATAACACATGAATTATATACGTTGTTTCGGGCAGTGAATGCAATTAGTGAATTTGAAATGAGAAATTACATATTTATTGTCGTAAAAATAAAGTTCAAATTCGACAAAAACTGTTAATTACTTTCAACCACATTAAAAAGCTCAAAGGTTTTTGTGGTCATTTAAAAAAACTATAGACCTATACTTATTGGCATTATTTTGTTTATTTATAATGATAGTAGGTAATTTCTAAGTTTAATTTATATAATTTCATAATTTAGATATTGCTATTTTAAATTACAAGGCAACTAAGTTCTCTGTGACTAAAAATTAATTTTCTGTTAACAACTTCAAGTTCAGACCTACGTACGTAGGTATAGACATTTTAGATATTTTTTTAAGTGTAAATTAAATTACAGTTAACCACAAAAAAACTTTTTCATTAGTAATGAAAACAAACGCGTCTTGTTTCCAATTTTGAATTCTATTTTTATGTTCTCAAGCCAACAAATGTACTCGGCATCTCATTCACATGCGGAATTTTTAACGTTTTTCTCATTTTTTTAATCGCGATAGACAGGCTGAAAGTCAGTCGCCCAAGGACTCTAGTAACGGCAGAAGACTTGCAGATAATAACTTAAACTCATAGCTTGATTTTTGTTACACGGTTCACCCTCCTGGATAAGCTTAATTAGTTCTTACAACATCGCCATCACATCTTACCCGTTACCATCTTCATCTTGTCAAAATCCCTTCTTTTTTGACCAATAGTTTTCTCTGACCAAGAGCAAACCCATAATTATTAATTTTAAACAAAACATCCTAGCCGTAGAACTACTGCTGACAACTGGATCGCCCATAATTTTCCATCAGGGCCAACCAGAAACAGAGTGGATTCAACATCGACCTGCGACCCTTATCAGACACACGTCCATATTGTGATTGGACCTCCATCGGCCATATAGGTACAGTTTATGACCGTTTGCATTTAAGTACCAAGAAAAAGTCTACTACGGTTCAATACAGAAGGGAAAGAAATCACTCAAGTTCTACCGTAAAAATAATTAATTCCACGAAACTCGTAATTGAAGTGCGGTGACCTCGGTCGCTTAATAAATTGATGAAAGATTTCAAACAATGAAAACTTTTGATTTAGACAAATTAGCGAATGAACTTGCTCCGCTGATTCTGCGATGTCGCGGCCGGCGTTTGAACATTAATTAAAAGTTTAGGGAAATTTGCTACAACGATATAACTATTGATCATTATAACTTGTGTAGGAGTTGGTAGTGATAAGCCGCACTATATTTCGCAGTCATATATTAGGCAGGCCATTTAGCGGCAATAACCGCCATCTTACAGAAGTCAATTTCAAATTCAGAATCATTTAGGTATTTTCTGAATATGGTAGGAATACAATTGTTGTTGAATTTAAATATTATCACAGATACTATGTAGTTTTATTTTATAAACATTATTCACTCAAATATAAACACTGAAAGCACGGTACTAGGAATTTTTATTTAATCCCATGGTTAAATAAAAATCCCGCAGGAACCTGATAAAAAGTATTTTTTTTTAAATATCCGATGGATTAACATAATCCAGGATAATCCAGGATAACATAATCTGTGTGCAAAATTTTATCCAAATCCATTCAGCCGTTTTTGCGTGATTGAGTACCAAACATAGAAACTTTTGCATTTATAATATTATTAGGATGATGTATTATATTTACAAATTTACTTAAATGAAACTTATTTACTCAAGAAATGTTATTTGAAAGATTCACTCACGATAAGAGCTAGAAATCATCAAAACAATAAAAATTTACTACAAGTATAATAACATTTTCAAAAGAGCAAACACAGCACGGACACGAAGCCAAGAACGTCTGGAGTGTTTTGCAACCAGATGAAAATTTCATTTACAAAATGGTGGATTTATGGTTTTATATCATAGTATATCCTAAATCAGATATTGACAGCCACTTCCAATATTTTACGTTCGAGAGAAAATGACATACTCGTATATACATGTTAACATTTTGTAACTTGTCTTGCCAGTTGCATGAAAGCGGAGGTATATGGACCCCGCTAAAGTTTAAACGACTTATTTATGTTACAATTTCTTATACGGAAATCTACAACCCACTCATTCCACTTCCCTAGAAATTTTCGCTTACTTGCTCACGATATTTCCGACATTGCTGGAATCTTTCACATTTTATTAGTATTGGGGACAACATTCGCTTTCCATTAAGTGGAGTAAATACCTAATTACTTCTTGACGATTCAGTTGTGTGATAATTTCTTACAGCATTATCTAAAAATAAAAAAAATGTGTCCAAAAATCAAAATTCGAGCGCGTTGCTTTTATTAAAAACTAGCAAATAGCCGTGACTTTTTCTACGTGTCTTGATAAAAAAAAAATGATAACAGTTTCGACATAAACCGTTTAGTGTTTTGCATGAAAATCTAACAAAATAACCTCCTACTTTATGTGTATGAATTTTTCCTCATTCCTCATTGATTTCGCGTTTGAATTCACCGAAAGGAAAAAAAAAAACAGAAAAATTACTAACAAATTTATTTGCCTAACTAAAATAAAATTATACAGAAGAATTATTCTGTTTAGCTATTAATTAGGAAGCACGCATGAAAGCCACAAGTTTAGATCTTTTTTGTAAATAACAATACCGGAGAAGGCGGAAAATTAGCTCCATTCTATACCTCGTAGTGGGTGCTACGCTCGTAGGCGCTACGTAGGGCGGCTCGTAGCGCGTATCGATCCATTCTGAGTTATTCTGTAACTGGTTACTAATTTTAACTTTTTTATTCTCCTATTTACTTATTATTACTAATTGTAGAAATAATTAAATTTACAAAATAATTTAATTTAAGTCTTTATCTTTATTATTACAATTTTTGTTGAAACTATTGAAAAAAATTAAATTGCTTCATTGTATATTATAAGTCCTAAACAAATATTATTTATATAATAATTATCTAAATTTTTATGTGCCACTTCGTGTATCCTAAAATAGTAGACCTTGTGTGTGTGTGTGTGTGTGTGTGTGTGTGTGTGTGTGTGTGTGTGTGTGTGTGTGTGTGTGTGTGTGTGTGTGTGTGTGTGTGTGTGTGCGCGTGCGCGCGCGTGGGTGTGTGTAAAAAATTGGTATGATAGGACTTCACTTTAATCATTGAAGAATTATTATAAATTGATCAAAGCCTACAAAAATAGAATTAGAATAGGTTCATGAAAATATAACTTATTAATTGACAACTTTTTATAGAATAAGCAGTCGCCTATTGGGCCCTCGCGGCCTCGTCTACGGTTTTAACGATAATTCGTATTGAAGGAAAGTTGAGGTGATTTCTTTGTCTTTATGTAAACATTTATTTGTAAGACGAAACGTTTCTAGGAAATTGCTTTCTCGCCTTTATTTACTTTTTAAATTTATCATTCACTCTTCAATTATTTCTTCGTCATGTTGAACTTCTTCCAATATTAGTCACCTTTTTGTGTTTTTATTAAAGAAAATAATAGAATATCGAATCGCACTTTTGTATTCATTTACATTACTGTTATTACTTAAAATCAATGGGAATATTTTAGACATACTGTGCAAAAACAAACTTTTACGATCATATTCGTAAATAGGCAGGTCCACTTGATGATAGGTGCCTAATGTCGCCTATAAACATAAGACATAGAACAAAAGACAAAGCGGAGATTAACAAATAGGTGACAAAAATCGACAAATTGAGATTACTGAACGAAATATGTACAATACCCATGTTGTTATTATACTGTGGTCTTCTGTCATGGGGTGGTTACTGCCGCTATACAGTCTGCTCAGTTTATAACTGCGAACGCAGTGTGCCCTACCGCCACTACTGTATTAGTTAGTTTAATTGAATCATCCTTACCAATATTATAAATGCGAAAATGCGTTTTTTAAGCTTTGACGCCTGAACTAATAAATTGATCTTCTTGAAATTTTTCATACACGTTATCAGGGATACAGAAAATGACATAGGGGACAGAAAATTAAGACTTTTATCCAGAAAAAAGGGTATCATTTAAAAAAAACAATGCCTGATAAAAATATATGAGGAATAAACATTGAATAAATATCTTAGCATCTAAGAAAAGTCTTAAGTCTCGGCCAAAAGTTAGTGTTTTTGTAAAATCCTGATACGTACATTGTCTGCGCACGTCTAGAATTTAGATAATATTAAGTTAAAAAGTGATCACACTTTTTTAACTCTTTGCCCTTCACACGAACTCCATTAAAATTAACGACCCAAGACGCGTTCAAAATATTGTTACGCACCCACTTACTTAACTTTGAAACAACTCAAGTTGCTTCAACAACGAGAGGACACATTCTTGTCGTAAACACGCACCTCGCAAAAGTAATTTGACGACTTGTCTCCGCAATGTTTTAAAGTATTGACGTCACAAAAATGTCATTATTGTCCTAACACAATTATGACTGATTTAATTGGGCAAAAATCAAATTTAAAGTATTGGTTGCATCACAACTCTTTGTCATTGAAACACGTTAACCCCACGTTAATCCCGTTGGCTGTTTTTGCGTGAAAGAGTAACAAACATCTATCCAACCTCGCATTTTATAATATTTGTAGGATTAGTAGGATATTTGTCTTGCTGCGTAGCTTCGCTTAGCGCAGCGCAAATGCGCTTGTATCCTAAAGTGTGAAATTAATACAATTATCCAAATTGCCAAATTTCTTACAACACTATTCAATGGTTGCTGATTGAGGAACAAACATTAATTATCCCAACATCTTCACAAACTTTTCTATTCGTGATATTATTAGAAAGTTATTAAGAAGAGGTTAGACCAGGCAAAACACAATTTTTATCGAAATGAGCGCAACCTAATAACCTGTGAATTTTTGTAGCTTCTCGGAGATAACCGAACAGATTTAAAATTGGAAGGTTTTTCTTAAATATTGTATAAAATATGAATAAAGAAATAAAAGTAGCCGATTCAAACTTTAGTGCCGAACTTAAGTTAATTGACAAGCTTAAAAACAAATGTAGATGTTGTTAATTTTTTTTTTATTAATGGTTTTTTTGGGCAGATTTTTTTTGTATAAATCTGCCCTATTCGAACGTTTTTAAATAGTCTATTATGCACTGTATTTTTATCTAAGTTTTAATTTTGCTCTAAGAAGTCAAATTAGGCGATGAAAATAACGCCCTTCTGCTAAAGTCCTCGTCTTGTATTGGTTGTTGTGAATGCACAAGTTTTATACGCATCTATAATAATAAGTACATAAAAGAAAATATATTCATGCTTACATAGTGATTCACATAAAGAACCACATCGTAAAAATGTATTCGTCCAATCAATCACGGCCGGTCAACCTCTACGCAAACGGTCTCCGCACTGGCTATATTTGCGGACTGCAACATTCGTCACGTGACCTGATTGATGGAGCCACTATCCGTCATAACTGGCCATTATCCCCAAAAGCTGTACGCCTCTTGTCACAGTACAGATGAAACGGTGCAGAAATTCTCTTATTTTGATTACTTTTTTTATCAAAATTTCGATTTATCTGATATAATTTTAGAAAATGACGAAAATTATCTATGTTAGGTAATTTTAAAATATTTTAACATAATTAAAATCCAATGATTATAATTAATTAATTAATAAAATGGAGCGAAGAATCACATGACGTTATGATAGCGTCTCTACTAAGAAAATGTCTAATTAAGATTATGAAGAATTACAAATCTGTCGAATATAAAAACATTCATTGGTATATATTTTTTTTCTTTAAATTTTTTCCTGGGTTCGTTCTATTTTAAAGTTTGTGATAAACTAAAGTTTAAAGTTTGTTGTGATTTAAAATCTCAGATTTAATTACTTCACACTTACTTAGCGTCGTTTTAAACTGTCTGTCTAGCAAGAATCATACATAAACTTTAAAATAATCTTGTGTAAATATTATAATACTTTTTACATACTTTAATAGGATCGATAAATAAGATCTTTTAGATGTCGAATAAATTACCTAATAAACAAATAGATTGCCTGTTGATTTCGTCAGAACACGACAATATTAACTGACAAAAACTTTTAGGTTGCTAAAATGGTTCCTAATTCTCTGTCTACAACTGCTACCTATATTTAACTATGTATATTTTCATTCGTATAGTATTATGTTTAGTTGTATACAACCATGTGTATATAATAAATCCGATTAGAACTAATGAAGTGGTGTATGTTGACACGTTCAGTAATCAGTACGCGTTTGTTAGTTTTGTTTGCCTTGTCGACAACAGCGTCAAATATTTGACTTGTTCTGATGTATGATGTCACAGGTAAAGTCCGACGCGTGGTTCAATGTCGAAATTGACTGGGCAATATCTACAATGCATTTTCGAAGAAAAAGCTTTCTTTTTAAAGTTGTTTAATAAAATACTACTTCAAGTTTTCAATATTGAAATCATTGATATATTTTTTTTTATATAAATTTTATGTAAAACATGAAAGGGGGGTAAAATACAAATGGCTTTACGGTTTTTTAACCGTGTTCTTATATTCTGGTTTTCTGATGAGTAAACATAAAATTTGTCAAAATTGTGATTATGGTCATAATAAAATCTAACAACAGATATGTTTTCTTTGTTACAGGGTGAGAAGGACAACGGAAAGAATTGTATATTATCCTGTGAGAAACGTAAAGCTGACGATACAGATTTAAATAAGGATCTTAAAAAGGTAAGTGAACAGGTATCTTAAATAGTTATAATAAGTGAACTAATTTGTAAAAAGTGTAACACAGCAAAGGGACTTTTCATCTCATAGAAGGACTTTATTGAATGTTAAAATGTTTTGATTCATTATGTACGGTGTAGGGTAAGATTATGTTTTTCTTGACCAAAAGGCGCTTAAAATTTTTCGTTGATTTACGTTTGAATTAGGTTGTTATTGTTAATTAGCAAACCGCCCCAAACCTTCCTCGCGTTTATCATTAATGAAAACCGTTGGTTGGCTTAGAAGTAGTAAGCGGAGAAAAAGACAAGGGCGGAAATCTTCATTAACAGACGCCCACATATGACATAAATAGCCGGTGCTCGAGACTTTGTCCGCGTTGAAAATTTTTTAAAAAAAGCAATATAACGCTTGATCTCGTGTTGCTATAACGCTTTGGTCAGGTGTTATTTTTTATTTTTTATTTTCGGAATAGTCCTTTTTTCCGGATGAAAGTTGCCATATGTCCTTTCTGGTGTCCCAGATAACGTGTATGCAAAATTTCATAGTGATCGGTTTAGTAGTTTTTGTGTGAAAGAGTTACAAACATCCATACATCCAAACATACTTTCGCATTTATAATAATTTAGTAAGTATAGATATAGATATATGCTTCGTCATAGACACCACTCATAGAAAATAGTTCTGCGACTTGTATAATTCGTCAGACAACGTCAAGAGGGGTCCAGCGTAGCGTCTCTCATTACGTTATAGAAATTGAAGGCTTTTCTTTCCCATACTATTGTTGGTTCTGTTTATTATTTAACCTGCCCACTTCCACTCCAGCTTGCTAATTCTATATTTTTTTTTTCAAACTCTGTAGTAATTTCCTTCATTTTCTTATTTCATTTTACTTGAATTATTTTATACTTCATTATTGCAGGGAAATCATTCTAAATTATTTTAAATACTAGATTTTTTTTTCTATACATGCCCAACAATAATCGGCTCAAAACAGCTAAAAGTGAAATGAAACTTCGGTTCTGAGTAAAGGTCTTTGCTGGAACACACAGTCACTTGAATATTCTGTCTTGAGGTAGGTAAAGTATTTTTTAAGAGTTTCGTAATAATTTATTGTAGTCAAGTGTAACTCGTTAGTGCATTGCTCGTGACGCAAAATAAAGGAGACATTACACCGACCGCATATAGTTCATATTACACACACTTGACGACAAATAGCTCTGATCACGCGAGCACTCCGCTGCGATGGACATCTATTAAGTTGAATAATATGTTACATCACTATAACTAAGAACTTTACATTGTTTGAGCTCGCTCCATCTTAGGCCTCATCCTTAACCCATCTTTAATAAAAAATATATATATTTCTAAATAATATTAGGAGTCTTATAAATTGAGGTGTATATATTATTAATTTTTATTTCACATGCCTATTAAGAAAGGACCTATTATGGACTCATATGAGAGGAATTCACATCCAATATTGTTAACATTTTTCATAATTCATATGAATTATGAAAAATTAGGCTGTTTAAATGTTGGCTGTTAATAAATCGAAAATTTTCAATTCATTGCGAGAGAATATTTTTAATAATTAAAAATAAATGTATTAAGTTGTTAGTTTTTGCGGTCGCCGCGTTCACAGGGTCGGGGATAGTCATTTTGTTTTCATTATCTCACGGAACGGCGTGTAGGGGGCGCTTTAAATTTACGACGAAGTCGCTCACTCCGTCCTAATTTAAATACATTACGTGTTTAAGACGGAGGATGTCGCACCACTTGTGAGCTTGACAGTTAATGTATTGTGGGATGAAATGGTCGCTGCTTTTTTCTCAGGCGTACACAGTGTGTAGAAATTTGTAGTAATTTTGAAGTAATTGAAATAGCTCGTGACTGTGGTAAGCGTGCCGGAAAATAGAAGCATCCTCTCATTATACGGTATTACAGTAATTTACAGATGACCGCTGTGAAATAACAAGTCGAATACGTTTTTCAGTGAGTAATTCTCCATCCTTTATACGAGAGCACCTGCAACCCTATGGTTTGTATTTCTTGTGTATGAAAAATAATTAATTAATTAATAAGTTAAAGAATTAATAATGAGAAAAATAAGACAAGTTCAAGAAGTCATATGGGCTGCCCGTCTGGTAGCAGTAACCATCCCCTTCTCACCGTGAAGTAACAGCACGTGTGTTGTGTTTCGGTGAGTGAGTAAGGGATGCTAGAGCACATTTCCCTATTCTCAATTTCATATCCTAAATCCTACTGTAGTAGGCAGCATTTGCGTGCTGTGGCGTTGCTTGTGTATAGACGACGGTAGCCACCTATCATCAAGTGGGACCGTCAGCCTGCTTGCTGCGTTTTAAATTTTTTTAAATTTCAATTTACGATGTATTGTAAATAGTTAATACTATTTAATTTATAATTGACCTATTATTTAAACAAAAAAGGAGAAGCGTAAAATCAATACTTTAGAAGTAAACATTTTCCTTAGAGTTCATGTTCAAACTGCTTGTGCATAAGTTTGACGATAAAGTTTCAGAAACGCGTTGCGAATATTTCGACTCCATAAGGACGATTGTACACCGCACAGGACATCGAAGTTTTAATAAAACAAGTTGTTCAAAGTTGGCCACACAATAAGTCTGTGAGAATTTCACAACATACTTCAGGCGAAACTAAGTAGAATCAGACCATTTTTATGTTAATATGTTAGAGACAGCCAGAGAGCTCAGTTGATTTGATAATTAAGACAGTAGTGTCTTTGACCACACATCAAACACAAATTAAAAGGAAGTTGGTTATTGCCGCCAGACTGTTAGGCCAATTTTTAAATAACAAATTAAATAAATAAATAGGAATTTTGAATTTATTTAAATGTCAAGAAAGTGTGAATGGTCCTTTACAAAACATCAATTGAAACTGGAAGTAACTACAATAACAACTGTAGGCCAAAGGTTTATTAAATTTAGTTGCTCGGAATTGGCACAGGTGGCGTTGCTGTAACAAATGGATGTAAAGCCACATTTATCCTTTGTTCCTTAATTTTCCTTTATTGATTTTTTTATTTACTAAGGTTATTTTAATTTTAATCGTACGGACATCACAATAAATTAACTTGGGTTAAAAAAGTTTCATGTAGGTATTCTCCTCATCTGTTTATAGAAAAGGTTTTAAACATACCAAGTGTCGCCTTCGTTCGTTGCCCGTGTACCCCAAATGCTATTACGGTAGGAATTTGTGTAATGATTAGTCCCCTAACTTCATATATATATATATATATAAGGGATAAAACGCAGATCTATATGAATAGTATGTCCCTTAAAATAAGCTTATTAAGCCCTTAAAACAAATTTATTCCGAAAAACATATAGGTAAGAACTTATTTTTAACGGCCGACGCAAAAACGGGGTATTATAAGTTTGACGTGTATGCCTGTGTATGTGTGTATGGGTCTATATCTGTACGAGTATCTGTGTATCTGTTTGTGGAATCGTAGCTCCCAAACGGATGGACCGATTTTGATCAGTTTTTTTGCTTTATTTGAAAGCTGACGTGATCGAGATGGTTCTTAGCTATAGTTCATGAAGATCAGTTCATGCCTTGTTCAAGCGTTTGAAGATCATCAGCCAATTTCCTAGCTGACTAAGGGATTTCACTTACCTATTTCCACTTGTTCGATTGATGTGAAATCTGGTATACTGTTACTTCGGTGGTTACATGACATGGTAACCTTAATCTGATGCTGCAGCATCAAGTAGTCTGCGGGATAGCCTACTTCTCACCAACTTATAGCAGATATAGCGTGTTTGGGCTCAATAGAATGTTGGGGGGGTTGTTTATAACTTTATTTATAGCTTGTTTACTATGTAAAGGGTTCAATAGTTCGTTTGATTGTACTGACACAAAAAAAAGGCTCATTACTTCGGTCACTGGACTAATCACCCAACTACTGAGACTAGGTCTGTTTATTTAGGTTAATATCGTCAGACAGGCTGACGGTCTTGATGGTAGGTGGCTATTGAGATAAGTAACGCGTAACATTATTTATTGATTACTAGTAGACTAGATGACCAGAAGGACAAACTTACTGTTTCATTCATAATATTTATTATTGGCAACTGACTTGGAAAATGTTTTTCACGATAGCCTTTTGTACCACATTATAAAAAAGCAATAGTAAGGCAATTTAACGATGTAGGTAAATAACACAATGATGAATTACTTAATTGAGTTTTAATTAAAAAATAATACTCGGTCGACGGAGTTAACAATGAAAATATCGGAGTGTTGAAACCCGCAAATGGAATATCGATGCCAGTATTGCCAGCCTCGCGAGGATTAATGCCAATCGGGTAGTTTGTGGTGAGATTGCAGTTGCCCAAGTACATTTTAATCTCGAGCCGAGACCACCAAGTGGCTTCCACTGAATCCTAGATCATGAAAACCAATATTTCGAGTTCTTGCCGCAGTATTTCATTTAGCAGATTTCGGTCGAGATATATCTACGGCTTGCTCTTGAGGTTACATTTTTAAAGGTTTCATTTGACCAAAAATACATATTGAATGTGTCTGTCCAACTATTGCACAAGACTAGGATTTATATCCTTCATTTAAACTTCATCTTTAAATGAATTTGTAGACTTAAATTTTTTTGTATTTTTTTTTTTAATATTAATAATTTGGACGTGTGGACGTGTGGCAGAGTCTCAACAGCGCAATAAATGAATATGATGGTCAATGTTGCACGCTACATTTGTAGCTTAAAATCGAAATCGAATTGATTTAAGACACCAGCAAGTTAGTTTCACATGAGAGTTTATCATGTACATGCATGACTTATATTTTACACTGTCAACATTGTTGTTATATTTATTTATATTTGTAAAATTTGTGAAATTTTTAAAAACAATTTCTTATTTTGCTTTCACGTTTACGCCGAGTGAACTTTTCACAAATGATTTTGACTCCCCATTCGCGGCGTCCCTGCCAATCTATTATATTTCGTGACGCTCTGTTGATGTTTGTTGTTCGAAAAGTTTGGTAACTGTGGCGCGGAACACGCGGCTAATTCAAGTTTTGCCTTCGAGTGAACATTTTTCGGGTTTAATTTTAGTTGTAACTTATGCGATGTGTTTTGTTGGAAAACAAAACGCCTTCGCAACATAGCAGCTGTTGCGAAATTTATGAACACAGTGATATAGGGATCGGCAAGATTGGAATTTTATTATTGCATTACACTGCGAAATGTTTGAAACCTCTGCAACTTGGGGACAGGCGACAGACAGACTGACAGCTAGATAGATGACCGTACGCGAGTAAAGTTTCTTTGTGTTCTTAAGGAAAACTGACTGCAGTTTGTCTCTAAATGTCGCAAAGAAGAAATCTGCGGTTCCATTTGCGCCATCTTTCTAATGGCAGCTGTACACGATCAAGATGATACGTTTGGCCTGATTTGGCCTGACACCCATACACCGTGTAAGGTATAGGTGTCATTTCTCATGACAAGTATCTTTGCTTTGAAGACTCAGTGTCTGACGGAGTATGTGTTTAAAAATACTAATTTTGGTCTCTACATAGGTTACATAAATTAACGTATACCTTCAACGGCCGCCAATTTTTCTTATAGGTAACAATTTTGTGAAATATTATCCTCTGGGAAACTGTTCTCTGGGATCAATAAAGAGAAGGTATCATAGGTTACGCTGAGTATATCCATAAATTTATAATAAGGTGATCCATAAATTTTCTTTTATAAACTCATACCAAATGAATATTTAATTTGGCGCCATCCAATAGCCACATTTTCAGTAAAGTTGTAAGGTGTAAGTTGTAGGATTATATATTTTCGTAGAGTTGTAATTGTGACAAACTATGTCAATGAAACTATATTTTTAAGATCCACTCAACAAAATTTGTACTTATATGACTTTGATGTGGCATATTATGTATGTAATACATAATGTGAACTCTGTCATAGTTGTGAGAGTATTATTCGCATAAATGAACTTGACACTTACGAGAAATACCCACGTTACACGTGGGCGCTCTCTAGACGTCATCAGGGCGAAGGAGCCTTATTAACTTCCGGGTTGTTTGTAATATAGTTAAAGGCACTGTGAAGTATCATATGTGTATATCTATCTATATTTATACTTATTATAAATCCAAGAGTGGGTTGCTAGTTTTACGTAAAGTCTATTATATTTGTGATAATATTAAATTATTAACACACGTGTGCATATTTAGGGTGCTCCATTTTTATAAATGAATAAAATCGATTTCTAAAAAGTTATTTTTATCAATTTTAAGAAGTTTTCATTCTTTCATTATTAGTTCATTTTATATATTATATAAATTTTAATTGTATTCAAAATTGTTTTTGAACTCTTCCAAATACAATTGTTAAAATACTGTGCGTTCGAAATACTGGTTAAAATTCACTATTATTACATTTCTCCATCCCATCCATATCCTTATTCTTAATCATACTATGGTCGGCAACACCTTTGCAGCACCTGTGGTGTTGCTTATATTATAGGTAACGGTAGCCACCTACCATCAAGTTGACCATTATTGTATCCATGAAGATTCTCTATGTCTCTCCTAGCCAAAAGAGCATATCTGTAAAAATTATAAACATTTAAGTGACAATTTTGTTGCAGGCAAAGTTAGAAACTAAGGCGTTAAAAGCAAAGAGGCCCGGATTCACAGACGACAGGTACTACGAGACATCGTATTACATTGAAAATGGTAAGTCCTTTTTGTAATACTGATAATAATTATACAATTACATATATTTTTTAATTTATTTCTTTAATTCAATTATTTAATTTTTAATAATCATAATTTCTACAGATGGTATATTATTTTAAAAACCAATAGTTTAAGCAAAAATTAACGGATATATCACTGTAAAACCATAAATTGTTAAAAATAATACAAATGACTTAAAGTTGTAAATATTAAAATTGCTGAGGTGTGAAAGGGGCGTTAAAATTAATAAAAAAAAAAATATTTTTTAATCTTTTGCTGTAGCACAGATCATGTTTTAATTATTAATTTTATAATTTAATTTAAGCATTGGAATTTATATTTTATTTGGTTATGTTTTAAATTTTTTTTTTTTTTTAATATAAATCGTGCGAAAGACATACTTATTGTTACTTACAACAATATTCTTTACAATATCATTTTTCTCTCATCGTCTTTGACCTCTCTCTCTTATTTTGGTTCGAAAAGGATGAAATTTTTTAACAATTTAAGTTTTACATGTTTCTATTATTTAAGAAGAAAATGCGTACAATTATTGTTTTATGCGGGCGAACATAAATGTTCAACAAAAACATAAAACATCTGCTTTGGAGTTGAAACGTAGGCCGATGAAGCAATACTTGATAATGGAGTTAAACTGGGTTAAAGATGCGCCTTTCCAGTTCCGCAAGTCATATGTTCTCAACAATGAACTTTTTCAATATAATAAACGTTAGTGGTAGTATCGGGCCGCCCTTTATAGCTTAAAAGCCTTAGTCATCTAACCGCATTGCTGGTTTTTCTTCAATTTAATTTGTATTACAATCTCACGTAAAACCATGCGGAGGTTTTCTGCATAACGAGTTATTGATCACTTTTGCACACAAGGGGATTAAGGTGCTTCAAAATGTATTACTTTTTTATTATACCTACAACCAGTAATGGGGAAAGTGTTTGGTAATGCCAACTATTGTACTTTGTGCTACAGAAAAAGCCATATAAGAAATCTAATAATAATGTTATATAATAATATAATCTTATTTTATATATAAAAACTAGCTGACACCGCAAACGTTGTTTTGCCAAAAAAAATCGGTCAACCCGTTTCGGAGGAGTTTTGTTAAAAACACTGTGACATGAGAATTTTATATATAAGAAGATTAATCGCGCCGTGCGTTAGTCACGCAAAAACTCAATAATGGCTAGACCACTTCAATTCGGTTTTCATTTATGGATCGACAGACTGGCTAACGGCCCACTTGATGGTATATGTAGGTGGTAACCGCCTATAATACAAGAATGCCACAGGTGCTCTAATGCGCTGCCGACTACAGTAGGATTAACGATAAGAAATTGTTAAGGGACAGGGAAATGGGCTCTGGCATCCCTTACTAACTCGTCGAAACATAACAGCACCTGTGTCTTGTGTAAAGGGGCGGTTACTGCCGCCAGACGGGCTGCCTAAATGATTGAGAAAAAAACGCAGTGCGCCCTGTCACTGCTTTCCAAATCCAGATAATCATTTCCAAAGTTGATCCTTGCCCTAATCAGTCATCCAACGGGCTCGTCAAAATATATATCGTGTCATAAAATATAATCGCGTAATTTGAATGAAACAAATAGCTTTTACTTTCTTATTTATAGTCCTCTTTAGCGCACCCATGTCCACCAGTGTGGACATCATGAATAATATCCTCAACCAACAAAGCTATTTATACCCGTAATGGGGCCATCAACAATACATGTTTATGTTTTATATGCATAAATCACATTAGACTATGCTATGATATTATCTGATTAAGATGCAACATTATTTACACTGATCACTTAATGAGCAATTACAAAATGATCAAAAAAATTTCTAAATTGAGTTTATATTTCAAAATTGTTATCACACTTTTATTTAAATAAAATTTTAAGTATTTTATGCCCGAGAGCCTCTATGGCGCGCAGTATTTTATAAACCTTCCGAGAGGATCTCGTAATATCCTTTGAACTTTATTGTCGTAATTTTCGCACAGAAACAGTATATCCTTATGACTCTGCTATGTAAAGGGTGTTTTATTAAGCTCGCTTTAAAGGTCAGGTTAATTTCGGACATTAAAACCTACATTAAAGATATTACCACGCCCGGAGTCGGCTTTTGATTTTCAAATGTGCCATTTAGAATTTAGGACACTTTACATTAACCTTCACTTAACCTTCACTTGTAAGAGAAAAACTGACCAATAGATCGAACTAAAAATTAAGGAGAGTTAAAGCTTTTAAATTTACTAAAATAATACTTGACAGAATCAGGAAACTAATCATTATCAAAAGTTAATTAATTATAATTTTATTCTCTAACTAAGCGATACTTTGATTTCAAATGGACATTCTCACTTTGAAAGTTTAAAGTCCTCGTATTTTATGCTCTTTTGAATCCATACATGTTTTTTATTTTCAGGTCTCAGGAAAGTGTATCCCTATTATTTCACTTTCACCACATTCACGAAAGGTCGGTGGGTCGGTGAGAAAATTTTGGATGTCTTCGCGAGGGAATTCCGAGCACACCCAGCGGCTGAATACGAAAGATGCATTAGAGCCGGTACTTTGACGGTCAACTATGACAGGGTCGACCCCGATTATAGACTCAAACACAACGACCTTCTGGCCAACGTCGTCCACAGGTAAAAACATTCGTCCGCAACGGTAACACACGTGGCTAATATAGATTGCTCTCAAAATAAATATATTAAATAGCTGTAGAATCTACATGTTCTAAAGATATGAAATCATTACCAGGTTTAGTACAAACACTTTTTACAAGTACCCTCTACTTCTACACTATTCTGTTGTACATTGTTTTTATACAGGAAGAACCTTATTTATTAATTATGTTCAAATTAGATATTAGACACGACTTAACACTTGTCTCCCTTGCCTTGTAAAATATCCTTCAATACTTACAAATAAATTTACTGCAAGACGGTGTGGTTTCCTATTGTATATTCTATCGGAATTTATTTCATTATTAGCATTGTAAAAAATTAAAAAAATGTTTCGTTGATATACTACTCGCATTAGGAATCAAACTATTTTTGAGTTTATATCAAAGCATTTTATATGAAATAAATTCTTCTTCTAGAAATAATTGCATATCAAAATTAAGCCAAGCTTGTTTGAAATATAGGGTGTAATCGTTTGTAGACAATACGATAATCGTGGATGAGAAATAACTCTGTCCCGAGCACATAATGAGCATGCGAGTGCACTGTATGACCGTTTTCTAATAAAGACAAACACGCGACGCTTTCTTCCACGTATTATGTTCAGTAAAGTCTCAGTATCTTTTTTCGGGAATGGCTCACGTCACATCCCCATAAATCTTTGCTCACGCATGTTCATTTGTCGCCACGTTCTCGTTCGAATTGTAACATCATTCGCCACGAGAACAGTAAGGGACGTCCGATTCTGAGCAATAATCATAATCTCTACTCCTTCTGTTTGCATGGACTCAATTTTTTTTTTAATCTGAAACTATACTAAAATTCCGTTGTTATTGTCTGAAGTTTGCTCAGAGTCCGTTCTTTGAGTTCGTGGGCCTGAAGTATGTATCGTTGCAGGCACGAAGTACCGGTGACCAGCCAACCGATCACCCTCGTTCATATCGACGAGGACATTGTGGTCGTCAACAAACCGGCCTCTATCCCCGTAAGTGGCAAATGAGACAGCCATGTTATGTGTACGCTTTTATCCCTATGTACATTCCACAATTCATTACATCTAAGCTAACTTTCTGATTAATTTCTACAACTATCTGCTTTTCTATTGTTTTCATTCGTTTATTCCCATTTTGCATCATCATCCATCTAACTGTTATTTCTTCTTAAACACGTTTAAGACGAATCTTACTAATTCTACTTTAACTTATATGTCATAGATTGTTCAATTGTATGCATGTCTAATTCGTAAGTGTTGTGGACATCGATTTCAATAATTAAACTCGCATAACTTACTCTACAATTTTCTCATTGCTCTTAAAATCTAACTTATCACAGAATCAATTCGTCAATGGAGAAGCCGACTACTGACATTTATTTAAAGTTTGGTGTCAAGTTTATTTTTCTTATCTGTATGTATTCAATAGTGATAATCTCTCCTATAAAAACAATTGTACCTCGAAAATAATACCAAACATAAAAGGAAAATTAAATGTTTTATTATATGGATTATTTATAAAATCTTAACCAATTGCCACCATATGTAGACAGTACTTAGTGTCTGATGACCTATATAATGTCTGCATATAGCCGTAATTAAAAATACCAGCAGTACCTGGATCGCAATTGGACTACAAACGATTCCCATAAAACTTTAAAAGTTCCCTTGAATTTAATCAGCTTTTAATGTAGGTACTTATTCGAAAGAAATATGTCTATATGAATATTTGAAGCTTTATTAAAGCTTGTACTGTCTCTTATTACACAATATAAAGCGTTGCGATCTGCTCTTTTAATCTAAAAGTCAAGACCTAACACTCTACATAAAGTGGATCCTTTTGCAGGAAATAGAATGTAGTTTCGTACTAACCCGATTTTCAGTTCGTCCTCTTTCTTTGATTCTAAAGTTTACTTTGTGATTCTAAAATTAATGTTAAATTTAGTTTGGAAATACCAAATTATGTACTATTCCTTGAAGCTGTCTTAGGAATTTATTTTATAGTATTTTTAATGAACACAATTTTCGTTAAGTAAACAAGTACATTTATTGGCCTTGTTTGTTCTTAAAATAAATAAAATTGATTAAATTATACTTTTTATGCGAAGAATAATTCCTAATAATCGGAAAAATAGAAAAATATTTGTAAAATTAAAATAATACTCAATCATTGGTTAATGTTGACTAAGAGTTAACTTTTATGTTCTCATTTAAAAAATAAAAATTAACTAAATCTAGAAGGATTCAAATTTACTCAAATACAGCCAAGCTCTAAACGGTGATCTTTAACAATATTAAGATTACAATACTAAAGCAATTGTATACTAATTAATCGGTTGCGAAAGGTGTATTGCGATTTCATACTCAATATTTATTCCCGTATCTTGCCTTATTATTTGCGATTTTTTTTCTCCACCGTACTCCCGAAAGGACCGGTTGACTGAAGGCATCCAATTACATTGATTGATGTAAATACTTGACTGGGGATGTCGAAGTGGCCGAAAGGAGGCGCAGTGAAATGTAGCAGCCATTTATTTTATTTAAAAAATCGAATAAGAGTTCCACATATAGAGTCGTTTATACAGAAATTATTAACTATTACTAGGTGCCTTCTAAAATATAATACTAAGACTGGCTTGCAAAATAACAGTTGATTTACTGCAAATACAAACAAAATTTAAAATCATGTTCAAGCAACTATAAATATTGATCTTAGATATCGTTATCTTCTAAAATACACTTATTAAACGCACTATTGGAATATTTTTGAAATTTTTTGATAAAATTAACTGGACGTTATAGTAGAGAAAATAATCATATTTATATTCAAGACATGAAATTTTAACAGAGACAAAACTCTAGTTGCCCTCAAGGATAAAAGGTTATAAAAAGTGCTTGTATAAGAGCTCTTTTATGACGGCCTCTTTCTCTTTTATTGTGTTAATGACGAAGACAAAAACCTTAGCCTTTATAAATATCAACAGCGGCAACAGCTTTCATGTAATTCTATTGCCACTCAACAAAATGCTCTAACGTAATTTCTGTGTAAAAAGCCTTGGGAATATTATTAATTAATTATTATTTACTGTTACATGATCATTAATCAATGTTTGTTTATTTATTGTTTATATTATAGATGGACTTCATAATAATTATGAAAACACCAACTCACTATTAACTGTTAAAGAAAACGTTCGACATTAACAATAGTTAGTAAATTTTCAAAACGATTTCTAAATTATAACAATTCAAAGATAAGTTATCTTCTATTATTTTCAAACCTTGCAATAAAAGTCCGACGCTTGGCAGTTTTCTAACCATTTTGTATTAGTGGGAGAGCGACGAATTTTATTTAATTTTAAACAAAAACCCTACACTGCCCTACAGCAATACAGAAAATAACCATTAAAATTGAGACAGTATTACCAATTACTAATCACATTGCCACTTACAGGGTTTCATTATGTAAACAATTAAGTAATATGTTTCTAAAATGTTTTATTAGAATGTTTCTTGCATGGCTAAACGGAGGCCAGACACTATACTATCTCGATTCTCATTTCTAAGTTTTCATTTATACTGATTCGATATTTCGATATTTCGAATTTCAATGTCATTCATGTCTACACCAATACTTCTATTTTCTTTGTAAAATCTGGTTTTATAAATAACTTTTTAAGTTATTTACTTGTGGCACTTCTAAATATTTAAACTTTTCACTAAACATTTATAACTCCAACAAAATGCAGACGATAATTTTAAGGCCATGTATTTATTAACAACTAGTTTTTGCCTGCAAATTCATCCGCGTCTCTGGAAAATAATATTTTTTTCTGGTACCTTACGTCTTTTTCTGAATTCTTTACAACGTCTTTGCAAAATTAAATGATGAAGTGGAGTAGTTAAAGCGTGAAGCGTGAAAGAAACAAACTCATTATCGTAATTGTAATATTAGTTAGGATTATTATTACTTCATCAATAATGATTGTGGTTCGAAGGACCAATTTAAGTCGTTAATAGTACTAAACTGATTTTTATATCTATTTTCATCGTCCCCGCTGATCTGTTTCATTTAACCGAAGATTTTTATAAAGATAATTCCTAACATCCATGATTACTTAAATTATTATTTAATCGCAAATCAAAAGACACAAGTTTATTAATAAATAAATGGTCTTTGAAATCCACACAAATGCAACCTCACAACTAGTGACGTACCGTAATGAAAATGGTTATGTGTGGTGGGCCAGGCACGAGACTCCAGTGCTCGCTAGTCCCTTGCGCATCATACACGTGGATGAAGAGCTACTCGTGCTAGACAAGCCTTGCTCGCTGCCGGTGAGTCTGCAATGCGTTGGGGCAAACAGTGCCAGACTCCAAGGATAAACCGTTTTGAACACGGAACTACTAGCCCTTGCATGTCGTGAACGTCACTTTTAATGAGGCAAATTGGATTACACACGTTGACGAGTTATGTAGTAAGAGTATAGTTTGAAGTTATGGAATATTAGAATATTTTTTAGTAATGCTATATAGAGTAGTAAGTAAATACAAAAAATTCATAAAATATATATGGAATATTGATCAGGTTATTAAAAGTATATAATTATAATAAAAGTTATCAGGAGAATATTGATAGTTATTCGCCTTGAAGTTTTATCCCAATTCGTATTTTAATAGTGTACCGTCACATGTGAGAGAATTTTCTTGAATACAATCAATTGCAGTAATAAATTGTTGTAAAAATTCATTTTCTGAACGTTGTTCATATTAACGAAATTAAACTTTTTTTAAAAAAGGAGAGAACAAAAGTGTTAACTCCAGAAAATTCCGTCGCGAAGGATCATAAATCTACATTATTTTATTCGTAAAACCGGGAGTTGGGAATTTTCAACGTATCCACGCCTCAAAGTTCACCATCGGAGTCTGGTACGAGATTGTGAAAAAGTTTCGAGACTGTGAAAACTCCGAAGCCTAGACATGTGCGGTATTTTCGGAGAAGCCCACTTAAAAGTGGGATTTCCTATTTCAAACCTCGTGTTTTGTATTATGTCCTTTTGTTTATGTTATTTATTTATTTAATGTTCTGTGAAACAGTAACTTCATCTACTTTAATGAATACAAATTTTGTGAAAAATTCTACCACAAAATCGATACTAATTGTAAATTTACATTGAGACCATTGTGTAATTACTTCAAATTTATTATCCTTAGAAAGCTACAGAACGCTTTGTTCTTTATTCTAAGCTCCAAGACTAATTTAGTTCATCAGTTCGGGTCAAAGCGAAGATATAATATAATTGATTATTTCAATTGAAATTCATTTAAGTACTTTGAAGTTACTTTTTAGACAAGTATCTTACATTGATATTGCTAAGAGAAATGTTGGACTTCCAATTGTCACATTTATTTGTATTGTGAATATACGTTTTCAATATTACCTTACACATTTTATGAGGAGAGATAAAATGTTTCGCTACAAGAAGTAATTTGTCGCTCAAACAAATTGCTCTATCTGTAATGTGACACTTTGGAATCGTCAAAATTTTTCATTATACAACCTCTCTAGTTCCAGATATTCCCTAATAAATTACCGTTTTCAATATCTAAAGAATAGACTATTTGATCATTTGTGTGTTTAGTGAAAGAAACGTATGTTTAGTAAATATTTAAAATACAAAAATGCATGGGATTAGATTATATTGCCTAACATTCATAAGCTTATATTAATTAATGCACGTTTAGTTTAGATATATATATGTCTTAATATTATCACATGGTTTTCATAGCACTATAATAATACTATTGCCAAAGGTAAGAAGAACTATTCAACACAGTTAATTTCTCCCTTTTGTTATATATACCTACACTTGTGACATCATGTTTCGTTAAAGCATTATTTTTGAAAGTATTAAAATTTTTAATTAATTTTAATTAAGTATATCAATTTCGTTAATGCATTACTCATTTTACAGTTATTTGTCATTAAAAATATTTATATTCATATTATTATTTTTTAACAATTCGATATTTTATTATTCGACTTTATTCTTTCATAATAATAATTTGTTTTTAAACTATAGGTAAAAAAAATTTTTTTCATATTTTTTTAATAAATTGACGATTCCACAGGTTCACCCGTGCGGTCGATACAGACACAACACGGTTGTGTTTATACTGGCAAAGGAATACAACTTGAAGAATTTAAGGACCATTCATAGATTGGATAGGCTAACATCCGGTTAGTAGCCCTATTATGTTCACAAGAAATGTTTATATAATAATTATTTTATAACTTGTTTACAGTTTAATTATTATAATCCGCACGGCTTCTCACGGAAACATTTTTGGTTTGCAAATTATTATTTTCTCAAACATGTTATGTAATAAAAAAGATTTCAGAAAAATATTGTAAAGAATTTGATTTAACATAAAAATGTTCATATATATATATATTAACTTTTGTTGCTAAAATTAAAATTAATTATAACTGAAAGACGCACATTTTGATTTGTTAGTAAATTTTCGTAGTCGTTTTTATCTATCTATATGTTTTGCCTTCGGCGATACGAAGCCACGACTTGAAGAATTATGAATTGTTTTTAATATTTAATATTTCAATAAACGATGACTTCGTACAATTTCTATTCTCTCCTCAAGTTACAAATTAGATTAGTATCTCAAGCCTCAAGGTTTCTTCTGCGTGAAAAATTTAAAATATCCTTCCAATTTATAAAATACATTTCATGAAATACTTTTGTAATATACATTTTATTACATTTAAAACAACTTTGTATTCACGTTTAGGTTTATTGTTATTCGGCCGGAGTCCAAAGAAGGCGAGACAGATGGAACATCAGATCCGAAATAGACAAGTTCAGAAGGAATACGTGTGCAGAGTCGACGGAGTGTTTCCAGAGTAAGTACGCTAATATATTCACAAAAAAAAAAAAAACGCTTAGCTAGAGGCATAATAGACCTAAATAAACATTGATGTTAATATTACAATAAATATTTGTATAAGCGGCCGTGAGATCTCGTTGATATGTTTATTTGTGATAACTGAAATACCTATACTCGTGATAAGTGTTTTGATTGAACGTAGCTCGCTACAGTTAACAACTTGACTTGTCATGGTCAGTAGCGCTTATGAAATTAATTGTGTCATTGAAACATTCAATTGAATAATGACACAATTTCATTAAAAAATATATATAAAAACTAGCAATCCGCTCCCGGCTTCGGACGGTTGCCAATTTTTTCTGCAATTCATATATACACAAATCTTCCTCTATTATAGCTCTTTACATTAGTGAAAACCGTATCAAAATCTTTTAAAAGAGAAAGAAGCAGAATCGGAAAGCGAGCTTAACCTACTTATATTATAAATGCAAAAAGAGTAACAACATGACTGTATGGATGTTTGTTACTCTTTTACGCCAAAACTGCTCAACAGAATCGCTTGAAATTTGGCACACAGATAGTTTATTACCTGGATTAGTATACAGGATACTTTATTATTGAGGTGCACTAAGTGCAAAAAAAATTTGCCCCCAGGTGTACAAAGTAGGTGGACCACGGGCAATTCCCGAAAATAAGCATGTAGGCAAACGTATGCATTCATTACTCGAAGTAATATTAGAAAGAGAGAGGCAACTGAAGTACTGTGAAAACTCATTTAGAATTGTAATATATATAGTAGTAAAAGCGGATACGGAAATGTGGCACAAAGTTAAAAATACCCGGTGCAAAATTGTAATTCCTACTTTTTTTTAATTCTCGGGTTTCAAATATTTTCTTCTTGCAATATAATAATTAATTACGTGCATACTTTATCCTTACATATTATAAAACAAAGTCCTACGCCGCATCTTTCTGTCTGTCTGTTCGTGATAAACTCAAAAAAACTACTGCACCGATTTTCATGCTGTTTTCACCAATGGATAGAAGGATAATCAGGGAAGGTTTTTACGGTAAAAAAAAAGCACCCCGGGCGAAGCCGGGAGCGGGACAACTAGTTAATTATAATTAATGAATATTTTTGTACGCAGAGAGGAAATAGAGTGCCTAGAGCCAATAGAAGTAGTGAGTTACAAGATTGGTGTATGCAAAGTGTCGCCCAAGGGCAAGGATTGCTCGACAATATTTAAACGGCTCGGATACAATGCAACCACAAACACTAGCGTGGTACTGTGCCGGCCGAAGACTGGAAGAATGCATCAGATTAGGGTGCATCTGCAGTACCTTGGTAAGGAGCTTAGTTTGTTTTGCAAACAGAGTCTTTTTTTTTTCAGTGAAGAAGTATTTTTTTTTTTTTTGTAATTTTATTTATAGTAGAGGCTACAATGTATACGGGAGACAGTGTGTAACCTGGGCTGCCTGTTTGGGGGTTGAACTATGTAAATGAACTATACAAACTATATAGAAGAGTTCTATCTAAATGACAGCAATTATTTTGAGTTTTAGTGCGTAAGTAAGTACCCCACACCAAATTGAGTATGTTATGCTCTACCTACCATTGTTGGATATCATAATCCTACAGTCTAGCTAACCCAAGTCTCTTGAATTATTAATAGGAAAACTAGACGACTCAAGTGCAAAATTGTTTCGTCTACAGGTTATCCAGTCGTAAATGATCCTCTATATAATCACCCGGTGTTCGGACCTTTGCGTGGTAAAGGGGGCGATACTGGCGGCAAAACCGATGAACAACTAGTCAGAGACCTCATAGCGATACATAATGCCGAAAACTGGTTAGGTGTGGACGCTGCCGATGATGATATGCTATTTTCTAAACCAGCATCAGATGATAAAGGTAAATAAGTTACAAAGTCAATTTGTAATGAATGGCTTATTTACAGCAATTTAATTAAATACATGATGTACTCGTATGTAGGGATATAAAATAAAACACGGAAAAGTTAATATTTAAAATATGTAATGTGTTTAAAAGTATTATTAATAAAATCAACATTTTTCAGATAAATTTAACATTTATTGATAGATGTATGGACTTATCGTTATTATCAATGAACTCGATAAATCAAAATATGTTTTACAGAAATGCATTGAATTTA
Organism: Synanthedon myopaeformis; assembly: GCA_944738685.1. Lineage (NCBI taxonomy): Eukaryota > Metazoa > Arthropoda > Insecta > Lepidoptera > Sesiidae > Synanthedon > Synanthedon myopaeformis. Next base: position 11,438,388 of record OX122915.1, read on the forward strand.
TCAAAATATCGATGTCACATCTAGATGTTTAAAAACATGTGGATAATAATTATCAATATGTTAAATAAACCCTTTTAAAATTATCTATTAGGTATGACAAAGTTATGAGATAGGTTTTTGTTACAACAGTCGGCGAAGACGATTGTGATACCGGTCCCGCATCTAGAGAGTCTTCTCCAAGATTAGAATCACCTGCACCCGGAGTCACTCCGTCTACAGTAATGACACGTGAGTATAAACTTTAAGAAGTGAAATTTTAATGTTCAAGACAGGAAAAAACGTCAAGAAGCTATTGGAATAGTACTAGACAATATTTATGATCTGCCCAAAATAAGCTCCAATTGCATCGAAATAAAGTAGACGCTTATCTACCTTAGGTTTAAGATTGGTTATAATTTTTTAAGCGTACTATAAAAAAATCTAAACGAAGATTGTTAATTTAAACTTAACAATTTTTAATTGATAAGTGAAATTGAAAAGACTAGCAATTCAGTTTTGATCGGCCTTTGAATCTGCCTTCGTTAAATACGTATGTTGGTATGACATTCAACAGTTGATGTTTCAACAGCAACTCTACCGAGTCCTTCGAGCGGTGCCGAAGCTCCGTTGGAAGTGTCTTCGTCGTCTCCCGCGCCCTCGTGTACGCTAGCACCATCGCCTGTTGCATCACCGTCTCTCAATGAGGACTCAAGTGATGCAAAGGTACCTTCTAAACTTTTATTTATTTATTTTATTATATATATATTTTTTTTAATTTGTAACATTTCATATGGTGTCCGAAGAGAAGTCATCTTTCACCCATCTGTTCACCAGACAGACTCCGATGGCTTTGATAATATATGGTTCCTTAGGAAAATCCGATCATGAACCAGTGAAACTCTCCCACCCTTTCATTACAAACCTTATTTACATACTTTTTAAAAAAATATCACAGCGTTAAAAATGTCGGAAAATATCGCAAATTCTGAAGAAAAAAAAGGTAGTTACTTGCAATTAATTCTTTCTTGTGCATGACAGTGTATTTCCATCAAGTGGTTTGAGCCAGATATAAAAAGAAATCCGCTATTATGAAAAAAGTTCCCCGAGTTCTTGAAAATTGGACGACGAAATTCCTCGACAAAAACTGTTCTTCCGGTCACTGTGTTACTACAAAATTAGAAAATAAAATTGGGTCGTCCTGAAGGCTTCCTTTGACGCATGAGATTCTATTAAAAGAAATTGCGTTTCGAGATTTCGTAGTAATTGCTAATTCACATTTTATATTCAGCATATTGTAATTTAAAAATGGTCAACGGTAAACCATTGAGAATTACTTTAATGTGAAAAGGTGGCGGGTACAGATTCTTTGTATACATCATTATAATAAACCTGTGCGTCTTAGGAGAAAGTTGGGACGTCTTTGAATGCCCTTAGTGAAGTGGACCACAAAGGTTGATGTGGAGGATAAATAATAGAAATAAAAAAAAATTAAAAGAAGAGAGAATAGACCTGGCAACATTTCCTTATGTACTAACACTTCAGCAGACTTCCTATTATTTTACGGTAAATTCTTTAAGAAGGTGCGGCCTCCCTCCACTTGGCTCCCATGTCTAGGATCCCATAGGATTCTAGGGTAATTCTTTTACCCTTTGGCTCCCATAGGATCCTAGATTATTTTTTTACTTCTCTTAGCTACTAAAGGATATAGGTTATTATTACAGCCATATTCTGAAAGAAAATGATTATAATTTTTTGATAAAGAACGGTAGGGTATACATGTAGTTCATAGCATACTTTATGAAGCGATAGAAGCTATAATAGCTAACCATAGCCTAGTATCAATATCAACACCAGATTATGCCAGTGCGCTGCCGATTCTGATAGGATCGTAGCTAAGAAACTAATAGGTTCTGTCAACCCTGTGTGATGACTAGGGATGGTGATCTGAGATCGATTAATCGATGAATCGATTTTATGGACCAAAAAAATTGACCGACATTTCACTCTATTTTATCTATTTTAATAAGAACTACATATTTAATAGTCATCACTGATGACTGCCCCAATTTGTAACTAAGGAACAAAAGTTATTTCATCTGGGTTTATAATGTGACCGCAATTTTTTTACAGTCGGACAAAGTGACCGTGGCCACACAGACCGGCTGTACGCCTCCCGTGACTTCGGCTAGCAGCTCGTCAAGCAATTCGGGCGACGCTTTAGCCTCTGACCCACACTGTTACGAGTGCCGCGTCAGATACAGGGACCCACGTCCGCGAGATCTGGTCATGTATTTACATGCGTGGAAATACAAGGTAACATCTACATTTCTTTATAACGTCACAAACGCTATCTTAAGTTTCAGCAAGAACAATTATCTAAACTGAACCATGGTTATCTGAGAGGATGAAAATTATTACAAATTACCAACTGATTATTTATTTATTTATTTATTTATTTAATCAGAACAGCAACAGCTTATTAGCACACTCATCATTCTAACCCTACCGCTCAAAATCTAGGTCCAGTGTACAAGCCAATTATAGCTGAACACATAATTCACTGGTACATAAGCTCCAACAAAATAATTTAAATTAGAAACAATAAAAAAAAAAAAGAAAATTGAATCTAAACAAAATAAATTAATATCATTAATTATAAATCGTATTCACTGTAATTGTCCTAAAATATCGACTTTCACGTTTTAATAAGCGCTTTACTCAGCACAGTTAAACTTTCTATTAAGTTTTCGTGTGATAATTAACTACTAGTATGTTTTCCTGGTAGCACAAATTCTACATATATAAATTATTATTCTTCATTGTTACATGCACAATGACATTTTTTATTTTTTACATTCGCTTGGTATAACTACATTTTTTTAAACCAGTCAAAGTCGATCTGTTCAAATTACAATAATTTTTAATTATCTTTGTGGTATTTACATTACATGTTAGTAAAAGTACTTACATGTAATGTACATAGATAGTTATAATCAAATTATAAGTTATTTAATAAATAAATTGCATATGAGAACAATCGTTAATATTGTTTTAGTCTGCAATTATGTTTTAAACATTAGATTTTAATTCTGTTTTAACAGAAGAGAGTAAACGTATGTAAAGTCAAATTAGTTATTTTTTCTTTTCAAGAAAACATTATTTTCAAGGAGGAAATAAGATCTGTTTAATACGGTCATATCTCATTATAAGAGCAACTTGTCTTAAGACTAACATATTTAATTAAAATATATTTTAATTTTTACGTCAAATAGGTTTTTTGACATTTTACTAAGGTATTGTGTTATCTATTGAGCAATACATTAAAATTTTAATGACTGAGCTTCCAAAATATATAAAAAAAACTGTCATTGCAGGGACCCGGATGGGAATACGAAACGGAACTGCCACAGTGGGCGAGCGTCGACTGGGAGGAGATAGAGACCTCATAGTTAAACGAATTGACACCACTGCGGACGCGCCTCGCCACAACATTGCACATTTCAAATAAACAGAGCAAGTAACTTAACTCAAAACTTACCGTAAACATATTTGTATTACAATATTAATGAGATTTTTAACGACAAACTTAGGATTGATATTATTGAAAAAAATAATATTATATCTAATGACACCGATTGCGATATAAGCGAGAGAAATGATCCAACATTTTTAATAAATATCTTAACAAAAAACATACTCGTATATCAACATCTGTAGACAATAAATTAAATCATAATAAAATAAATCCAATGATAACCAAGACACTAAAATTATAAATTTCATATACCTACAGCACCAATTTCTCCGTTTTACTGTTCCTATAATTAAACATTTTTATACAAACCATAAAGTGTAAAATGCTTTGCTAAATTTAAACATACAATAAAATATTTTGTAATAAACAGGTGTTGATGTATTGAGTTTTTTTTTTTTAAATGTGGGTATTTGAAGCGAGGCGATCTTTTACCAACCAAAATGACAAAAGTATCGCGCTGAAAATTATGACTTATGTCTAAAGTTGTAAGTCAAGTAATCCTTTAATAACCCTAAATAAGTCTTTCACTTTGGGAAATCAAAACTTTGGGGATCAAAACGGAACAGTAACTCGTAATTTTTGGCGAATCTGATACCACTTGGCTGTTAGTCATACTCCAAGGTATTTCTTTTTGTAATTTTAATAAGTGAGAATTAGTTTTAAGTGTAGAATATTTCAAGTTTTTTTCAGTCTTTCAATTGTTCTGTTCCGTGTCTTAACGAAGACCTGACACTACTTCGTTTTTATTTGTCACTACACTAGTTACTTTAGATTTTGTCTTGATTTCAGTTCCTATTGGCCTAGAATGTTTCGTCAAGCTTGTAGTCTAGTTATAAGGGAGTGTAACAATTTTTAATATCGATATTCTATAGTAATATCGCTTTAACGAGGCAGGGTCAGAACCACAATCATTAAAAGAATATACTTATTAAAGGGAAAAAAAAAACACATTTTTAAATGAATCTTTAAAAAAAAAGCAGGATAGCTCTTCATTTAACGCACTACTTAGTTGAATTTTATCCGATGCATTTGATCGAAGGTATCTATCAAATTGCAATTATATAAATATTTCTTATTTTGATTTCAACAAACTCGGACCACTAATATATTTTCTTATTCTCTTGGAAATTTTAAAAAAATAGGACCACTGTTTTAAAAAAAACTGTTTATAGGAAAGCTATCACTGTAACATTAGACGAGTATGTGTGTAAAATTACTGCATTAAGTATAATTGATATTATATAATAAATATGTCGCGTATTTGTAGGCGATGTAGTAGCTACGTCGTCACGTTTTGGCTTCCATGATTTTTGAGTAGAAACACGTTTTAATGAAGTAATAATACATTTTTGTACTTTATATATATATATATAGTTCGATAGAGTAAAAATTAGATTTCCTTCTCTTTCGTTATTTCTTGTTTCTCTGTTATTTTTTGTTTATACGTCATCGTTCGAAGCCGGTTTGTTATTTGCATTTACTCTACGTGTTACGTCAAATTTGACAACGTCAATTGTGACTACTACATTCGTGACATCTGATTTCTTTAAAACATTACCAAAGTTTATTTGGGGATTTACTCTCCTCAACAGAAATAGTTCGAAGCCAGTTCAAAGCAGCAGATTTTAAAGACATGAATTTATTTTTTATTTGTTATTGATGTTTTTTAAGTTTTGCGTGTTTTAGCATTAAGTTTCATTTTTGGGTTCAATATTAACGTGATTTGGATTTTCTTTTTCTATCTTAGTATGTTTAAAGGGTACAAGTGAACGATTTTAACGTCTAACGCTGGTTCGTTTTATTTAGTGTGTCTTTGTCGTATATAGTATTAAAATATAAAAGACAATTTCTTTTAATCTAAAAAAAAAACATGTCACGAGCTTTCATAAATTAGTTGAAGTTATAATAATAAAATGTATCTATCTATTTTTCTTACTTCTAACGGTAGCGGTAGTGTTCAGATGTGTTATTTCGTGTTGATACTTGTTTAGAGCAAACAAAGTTCAATTGCCTAACAATGGTCGCTTGATTTTTTGATATTTTTCTTTGTCTTTCTAAAAAAGTAAGATAAAAAATTCAATGGGAAGAGAATTAGTAATACTCGTATTGCGAACTTTGTTTAGCTCTTTGCAAATCGTAAAGAATCAACGCTGTTAAACTTATTGGCTATACAATTGTAAATATGACGCTATTGTCAATGTGCTATAGCGTTTCTGTTTGTGTAACATACGTTTCGATATGTTGGGAACAATTTGTAAAAATACTACATTGTATGATCAAATGTTTAATCAAATATTTGACTATGATTAATGTAATGAATTGCGATTAATTCGCCATGTTAAATTCTATATAATTTATCCGCATAAGTTTTTTTGTCTTTTGGGTTCAAACATTTCAGTTTCAATGATGTTTTTTTCTTTTTCTATGTACTTATTGATAATAATAAAATAATTGAATTATTCTGCCGGTTATTTATTTCAATGTGATTTCTATGATTTAACATTCTCATGTAAATTGTTGAAATAAGGTTAATATGTGGGCATATCACATAGGATCTACTGTGTCAGGTTAGTTCGTCAATGTTCAATAAAATTCACACTAACAAGTCATCTAAGTATGTAATATAAAATTACTAAGTTGAATTCTTCTGGAGTATAAAATACAAATATTCAAATTATTGATAACTCCTCTTGTTGAGATAAAAAAAAAAAGAAAAAACTTAGACTTAATATTGAAATTGATGAAATCGACCTTGTGAATCTGATTTGACTAAAACATAGTCATCTTAGTTTCAGCAGACTATTGTTGTATTTTGTAGTATGTAAGATATGTTCATACACCTTTTTGTATTAAATATGTATGTGTTAGTTGCTACTGAATGTGATGGCGACTGAACTGGCTCTGCGACTAGTCGTGCGATTTTAAATCGCAAAATTTTCCACACAGTCTCCTTGTTTGTATCGAATAAAATTCTGTTCAAATCGCTGTTGAGTTCTCGTTTCGCTTTTTGAACGACAAATTATTATGTGAATTTGCCGCTGTAATTTCGTTAATTTTATAGTAAGAAAAAAATTTCATGTGCCTTCTGAAAGTTATGAAGAAAATGTAATATTAAAATTTTTAAGTATTTATAATTATGTTTTAATTACATTCACATATATTGTTACACATTTTTAACGTAAGTAGGATTGTAATTGGCACTAACGAGCTTACACTGTTAAGTGTGAATAGAGGAAACAATTAAACATTGAATTTTCCCCTAATTGTTTTAACTAATGACGACGATTCTACGTCAAAAACACAATTTTCATAATAATCGTTGCTATTAAAACTAACGTTTTTATTAATCGGATCCTCTATTCACTCTAGATCAGCTCAAATTTTGGCACAAATTTCAAATGATCGCATAATTGTCATTAATTTTGTAAACATTGTTTTCTCCAATGAGCTGAGCTTCCTCATTGCGAACGTTAGTCGTGTGTTACGATTTTTAATCGCATTAATGTATGTGTTACATTTTGTTTTCTTTAAAAGCGACGACAACATGAAAGACATTTGTTAATTTAAGAAGTATTTCGTAATTCTAAGGTTATTATAGAGTTTCCTTCTTTAGATCCATGTTATAAGAATTCATGTTTCCACTTAAATTTAATTAGAATAATATTCTTCATTGGCTCTGTTTGTTTCATTTACCCTCCCACGCGAATTAGGGAATAATTAATAATTGAGTTTAATTAACATAATATATGATTACACTTTGGCTGTAAATTTTTTTACAAATACAATACGTTTACATTACTTTAACAAATCAAAAGCTATGGTGTGATCAAAAAGTCATGACGAAGGGTCTGCAAAGTTATTCGTCCCACGTCAATATTTACGCTTCGCTGATTAATGGTTTTTTTATAGTGCAATTGTGATAAAGGTCCGCTAACATTCCACTTGATGGTAGGTGGCAACTGTTCACTATAGACACCAGCAACATTAATATATATATCTTAACACATTCCACACAGCACCATCTAGTTCCACATTAAGCAACTAATGCTTGTATTATGGATACCAGACAGTTGATATACTACATAGATTACTTTTTTTTATATAAATACATACATATTATAAATAAAAACATCCATGACTCAGGTACAAAGGTAAATAAACATTAGCCCCTAGCGGGATTCGAACCCGCGACCGTTTGTTTAACAGCTAGGGTTACTAGCCACTAGACCAAACGTGTCATCAAACTAATATAATTTTACGCTGTCGACCTTGATGGGATAAGAAAAAAGTTGGGCACAAGGAAATGAGATTTTGTACACTTTGATCTTGTAAGGAACACGTGCTGTTATTTCACAGTTTTCTTATGGGGAATGGTTTCTGCTGCCAGTCTACGACTGCAGTAAAAAATGTATTACAGTTTAAACTTGGGAAATAATAGTGACATCACCAAATATGTGAAAACGTGGGTGTTATTTTAGCCTGTGAACTCAGCAGTTTGATGCGGTCACTGATCGCCTGTAAAAACTTATGGATGATCGTAAAAATACCCACAACAGAGATTGTGTAGGAGACGACGACTGATGGTTACGGGCTTTTTTTATTGATCTTAACCAATGACATAATATTTCGTATGTCAACAAGATATAACGTAGACTCGATGAAACAGTGACATGCCCAAATGACGTCAAACGACAGGGACAGTTACCAAATAATCTATACCAAATATCTATCTATATTATAAAGAGGTAAAATTTGTAGGTATGTTTGTTTGTAATATATGTAGGAGGTAATAGTTACTACGATAGAATTTCAGGACTAAATTTTTCACGCCCGCATCTACAAACTTACTGTAAATAACACTCGACGAGACGAAAAACATAAGCTCCACATAAAGGGAATATACCAAATATCTGAAAATAAAGTTCCAAAGCTTGACAAAAGCATAATATTAGGCGTCATTGTATGCCAGGCATTATATTATCTTTTATTTTTCAACGCAGACGAAGTCGCGGGCACCAGCTAATTAAAATATAAATATCCTCGTCTGCGGAAACCCTCGTAAAGTACAAAGTTGGTAAAACACATATTAAACTCCAAAAAAACACTTAATGATCTTAACGTAGACCTTAACGAATAATTAAATTAACTATAACTAACTTAAAACTGAATTTCGTAATGTAAATATATGTTTTATTGTTTAATATACAGTTAAATGTCTTTGTTTCTGTATAATATGTATCCGTCAACCCAAACATTACTTCGCAACAAAAGCGATGAACCCAAAAACTATATCTTGTAATTAGGAAGGGTCACGACCCGAACTAACAAGAATTGGGTCGCTTTAACACGCACCCAGAAATAATAATTTACTGTCACTTTATTCATTTTATTCATAATTTTATTGAATAATAAGTTAGTTAACAATTTTATGCCACACACAAAAAATAAACAAACATTGTTACAAAAGCCGCTAATATTTTAGCTACGCCTAAAATATTAAATTGGAGTGGGCATGTCACGAAACTTGCCTTAAGACGTCAGATGCAGGTCTTAAAGGTGGACTTTTTTATGTTAAGGTTGACAGACAGGCTGATGGTCCGTATAGCAACGCCACAGATGACTGCAAATGCGCTGCCGATAGTATTGTAATATCTACCTACACTAAGATATAAGTGCTTAATAATACCTTATAGTAGGTACTTACTTAATAATACCTACCACGTAATAACTTTTGAGAAGAAGGCGAATAAAATAAGCAATCCGAGTAAGTAAGCACAAAGTGTAGCCTTCCCAAAACAATAAACTTCCGTCCCAAAAAATACAGCTTCTAAGTAAAATAGGTACTCCATTCCTTCGCAAATAAAAGGGTTGCGAAAGTATAAACACACCTATTGTAGAGGGGAATCGAACACGTACAGGGAAAAAATGCTTTCCGAAGAATCCATGAATATTTAATACTTACTGGAGAGACAGACAAACTTTGCCAATGCGGTCGCTAAAATTTATCATACTTATATACCAAAACTGCTTCGTGTTTATGTTATTGCATATGTTTTAGCTGCAATCTTATCTTGAAGGGATTGTTAGAGATTAAAGAAAAATTTATATCTACGTATTATATTCAAAATGCCCTATGTTAGTAGAAAGGTAAACATTATGGTTTATGTTGTGATATTACTAGTGGAAAAAATTCACGCAATACACTTTTTGTGGCAAAAAGAAAGATATATGTTATCTAACTATTTCTCAGCACGATTTTTATTAATTTATATAAATATTTATTACGTTGCCCGGTTTAACTCTCGGCCATTCCTAAACAACTTCCTAATCCTAATGTAGACAGCAACGCACTTGCAGCACCGGTGGCGTTGCTTGTGTTATAGTGATGATGATAGGTAACCATTTATCATCAAGTGAATCGTCAGCCTGTCTGCGGACCTTAACATTAAAAAAAACATGTTGAAAAAGGCCGCCGTTCGACGGTGGGTCCAAACAGCTTCTGACCAGTCCTATTGGAAAATTATGGGGAACACCTATGTCGAGAAGTGAATTTCCTACGGCTGAGATGGTGATGGACAACAAAAAATGTTTCCTTAAATAAGCCGTAGGACAGATAAGAGGATAAATATATATACTTATTTTCTTTCCATTACCAAAAGCTAAACTTAAAAGCAAAAGTTAAGAAAAACGCCTTGAGCCGAATCAATAAAATTGTCTTTGCCCTGGTGACTCGGAGACCCGGTCATTAATAAAACATTAAGAGTCCTCTATAATTTCCCGACATCGCAATATTTCGACACCCCTTATACAAACCTAACTTGATCTCTATGACAAATATATACGACTTTATTTTTTAAGCCATAAGAACCAAAATCGCGTTGCGATTGGTCCTTGTATATGAAAATGTAAATGGTTGCATCTACAAATTTATCATTGCTACGACAAAAACCTTTTTAAGCTTTATTCTTCAAGTGTTTAAGAACGTTGTGGACTGACAAATATTATATCGTTTCAGTGACGTAATATAGCTACTTATATCTGGATTTGTCTTCGAAGGAACGCTTGCTTAATAACTTTCTAAAATATCCGAGAACCACTTATCGAAGGGCCACTTTGGCTTCATAGTACGAGTATGTAAGAAGTACACATCAGGTTATATTAAGGTATATCACTAGCGGCCCTTTTGTACAAAATATGTTTTTGTATCTACAAAAGTATTTTTGCATCTTGAAACAAAAAGAATATAAATAATAATATATTACAGCATCCACCAGGAAACTCAACGACTTTTACATCAAAAATGCATATTTGTGAATTGACCAAGGACCGCCGCGTCCATTTGTCCGCTATCATTTTCAGTATATCGTTGGATCCCTCCCAACATCGGCACTTCTTTTTACATGCTGGCATAAAAATCGTCAATACCATTGCAGATGCGCTAGGTTGCGATGCGGAAGCGGGAAGGGAACCTTGAAGGTGTCGGGATCCTCCTCCGGGATACAAGAATCTCCAAACTCAGGAATAGCTACAAGCATTTGCTTGTAGTACACGGTCCAATATTCCGATGATGTAAATGAGAACGTAGTTACAATGTAAATGAAAACAAATGACATCTGTTTACCTCTAATGCTCTAGCCAAAGTGCAAGCCTCTCTCTTTTTAGACATGGCGCACTATTGCTTGTTTTGCACAGAATCTACATTCAATCCACATACTAAATCAACGGACCCGTCGGCAGAGTATGAGCACTGTCACAAGAATATTAGTCCATGGTTTACTATCGATGGAGTATCGATGGCCATTACCGAGCGTCATACTTCCCCCTGGTACAAATAATAGCTGACTATCTGTACCTAATTTACGAACGATTACGAGTATAAAATACATAATAAAAATTATAAACACATATCAGCGCCATCTCTGTTCGAATTATGATACATGATTACCGGTGCCATCTAGTTTTCCCAAGGATGTATTATTACGAAACATATTCTAGTTTCAGAGATATTGTGTAGATGGTGCTTAAATTAAAACTAACGCGTAACATCTGACAACTTGATTTCACTCCCATAACGGGCTTATATATGAAAAAAATCGATTCTTAAGGAGTAAACTCCAAAAGATTTTTGATCTCAAATAACAATGTAAATAATCAATGCTGAAAAATAATACAAAAATATGTAAATATGTACATATTTGCAAGTGTTTGCAATATACAACTTGTTCACAACTAGAGACACATATCTTTATGTAACTAACTCCCTAGCTTCTGTTTGAAATTGGAAGCCCGTGTTTAGTTTCCGACACATGTTGCTGTGTGCCCACATTTTGCTCCTACTAAGTGTCTACATATATTTATCTTCACACATCTGGAATTATTATAAGTATTTAATACCCTTGCTGTACATGCCATGTATTGTGGCACTGTTGCCAAAAGCGTACCATTTAATTCAACATTTAACAAAAAGGATTAAAATTTTAAAAGCTTGGATTCTGCACTCTTAGGACCATTCAATTCTACATAGTTAGGCTATTTCTACATAGTTAGGTACCTACGTAGAGAAGTTAAAATTTTATTTTCCTTTTAAAACGATGTCGATAATGTCTGAAGATTATAATATAAAAACCGCCGACGATGTCTAGACGAGTTTATAATGCTGCTCACACCAAGTAGTCATAAAAAGGCCAATGTCAAATAGAATTTGTAGCTATACTTATACTTATTTATAATACGAGTGTTTATATACCTATTACCTATTTTATTTATATACCTATGTGGATCATAAAATATAAAATTATATTAAACTATTTTATTGTAATAAATGAATTATGTATTACATACAGGTGTAAATTAAGTTGTAAGTTTTATTATTGTATAAAGTATATTATTCGCAAAATTTTGCTAAAGGCAAAACTCGAGAAGGGCTCTGGACTAATTCAGAAATTTTATTCCAGTCAGAGGAAGGTTCTTATGAAGAAAAAAATTAGAAAAATTGGCTAGAAGTATTTTGTTTAAATTACACATCAGCTACCACAATCATCAATAGCTTTTAACAGAATGACGACGCGTTTTATTTTATTTTTTATTTTATTGTAACGTCTATTATAATATTAGACATAACATTTTAAAATATGAATATACCTTTAAAAAAAACAATTAGAACAGTTCATAAAATGAATCGTCAGCATGCCTGCCAGTTTTTCAATGACAACAAGTGAACTGGTTATCAAGCAAGAAAATTTATTAAAATATATTTAAAATAAAGACAGAACATACAACGAATGTTAACAATATTGTAATATAATTAATAAACGACAGTAATGCGAAACTCAATTCCATGTTCAATTACCCAATGAAATATGTTTCAAAATCGAATTTTAATGTACACATATTACATTAAAATTCGAGTTCTAATTGTACTATAGTAACTCGAACGCGACTAGACTGAAATCTAGAAACAGAACCGCACAGAACTTGATAAGAACAAAGTTTACGATCACAAACTTCCAGTGACAGCTACGTCGTATCTTACAACGTGCGAGTGTTTTTCTAACAGCTGTACATAAGTATGAAAAACCAACGGAATAGTAGATGGAAAATTACATGAAACAGATTTAAAAAGCGCTCATATCAGTTAAGAGGCGTTGTCAAGGCATACGTAGGTTCTATCTCCGATGAAGCCTGCACTGTTCTTTTAAAAATTTCAAAAATTATGACAATCAACACCCACTCTCAGAGTGGGACGTGTAAAAATTGGTACTGGCACAATGCTAATAAAGGAGGCCAGAAGTCCTATTCCTCTCGGTATAATGTTCCTTAGCTAAGTCTTTTAAGGTTGTTAACGGCTACACAATCGTAGCCACTTACTCGTACAATAAGTCTGGCATTTCTCTTATAAAACAAATTTTTATGCGTCCTTAACAAACTTATTATTTATCTTATTATCTTATCTTATATATTTAAATAAAAAAGGATTCAATGAGTTTTCTGTTATCAACAGTTTCTCACGTATTACAAAGTCAAAATAAATAAATATAAAGACTTTTCGGTTGACAAATTTGACTGTAGTTACTAGTTGGTCTATTACTATATTTAAAAAAAAAAATTACATAATTATTTTTATTATAAAATGATTACCAATTTGGTTATATAATGTTTGCCAAATACTGTCTTTAATTTTAACAATGCAGTTGTTTTTATTTTAACAATTCAACGTATTCATGCGGTTGCTTTCATATATTATTAAAATCCATTAACCGTTAAAACACCGACACATGTTCGATAATGAACATGGCTTTTAGAATTCAGATAAAGTGTTAAAAAATAAATACTTCTCTTTTAGTTTTCATAATGTGTACGTAAATGAGTAACGCATCTGCATTATACCGTTTTGTTGCCACTTACCATCGAGTGAGCAATTAAAAGTTAACTTTATATTACTTTTAAGCAATGCACTCAATTTGCTTGCCAAAACATGAATAAGGTTCTACATTATTTTTGTGTATAAAGTCGAGTGGTAATTGCATTACACGTGTGTAATGTAATCAGGACATAATCTGTTGCCCGGTTGCACACTAATTAGCAATCTAATACATCAGTAGATTATGACGGGATTAACATCGGACGGATATCCACCGGTGTTAGTATCAATAGCACGCTTCATATGTTTTCGTCATTCGAGACTCATGTAAGCATTAACAACTTTCTTCTGGTGATGGTAGCCTTTAAGAGGAGCTTAAAGGCCTCTATATATGTTAAAAATTCATGTTATATATTAGCTAACTGTCCACTTATAAAGCCACAGGTGCTAATAAAACTAATTTCACTAATTAATATTTTTTTAAAAGTGTTGCTGTTATATTATCTTCCTTTCTTTCTTTTTAATTAGAAAATACAGACAAGCTTCTAAGTAAATTATCTATACTTCTATACTCTATCTATACTAATATTATACGAGTAAATGCGAAAGTATGTTTGGATGTATGGATGTTTGTAACTCTTTCACGCAAAAACTACTGAACCGATCACCGTGAAATTTTGCATACACGTTGTTTGGGACACCAGAAAGGACATAGGGTACCTTTCATCCAGAAAAAAGGACTATTCCCGAGGGATAAAAAAAAAATATGAAACTAACGAGTGGCCAAAGTGTTATAGCAACACGAGGTCAAGCGTTATATTGCTTTTTTTATTATTTTCAAGCGGACGAAGTCGCGAGCACCAGCTAGTACTTAATAAGGCACAGTGTTATTAATTTTTGATAAAAAAATTTAAAGCTTAATATGTGAATAAGCTACGAGTTAAATACCTAGAGATGTTTATAATCAGTAACCGCAGTCGACTAAGAGCTTTGTAGTGGATTAAACCTCAAAGTTAGTTAATTACATTTTACCTACATGCCAGCATGTTACTCGTTCACACGTAGTGTTGCGGTCGCCATATACAATGTGCCATTTTTATCTCTCATGCATTTGTGGCTTCTACTAACACAGAAATGGAACGTTCCGTTCTTTTATGTTTTAGGGAATTTATTAAAAATATTAAAAATACCTGATGTTATTTTAGTTTAGTTTAGATATAATAATTTCCTGATGTTTTGAACTCATACAGAAAAATCAATACTTCTAATTCTATTGTTTTTCTATTTATCTTGAACTAGCTCGTGCCCGCGACTGCGCCCGCGTAAATTTGTAAATGATATACTAAAACCTTCCTCGAGAAACACTCTATCCATTGGTGAAAACAACATGAAAATCGGTGCAGTAGTTTTTGAGTTTATCGCGAACAGACAGACATACAGACGCGGCTGAGGACTTTTTTTTATAATTTGTAATGATTTTTATATCCTACTAATATTATAATGGCGAAAGCGTGTATTGTTACTCTTTAATGTAAAAACTACAGAACGGATTTAGATGAAATTTTACACACAGATAGTTTATTACCTGAATTAACATACCATGATACTTTTGATCCTGGAAAAATGTTAAGTTCCTGTGGAATCGTCTAAAAGTATAAAATATTGGACGTCACTGTCGCCGTTATGTCACAGGCGTTATGTAGGTACATATTATATTTTTAATTTTTTCAACGCAGACGAAGTCGTGTACACCAGCTAGTCAAACATATTTCTTTCCATTGTTCTGTGGTATATTATTTAACGCTAAAATAAAGTAGGTACAGTCTGTCGAATTCCTTAAGTTTTGTCAAGTTAAACAAGAGTCTATTCTTTTCTCTTTCATACCTTACGATCTATTTATTATATAGGCTGATATTTATTGGTAACGGTGTGAGAGTCATCCATTTGAAATCTGTACTACTTACACGGATCGCCAACAGTTCTTACTAATTCAGCGTTTTGGCATCGTCGCCAACAAGTAGACTACACGGCGACCGTTGCTTTTAATATGTACGATTTATTGTCTACACGTGCTTACTGCAGTTTTGTTTATATGGGATTATGAGAAGGTTGCAAGCGCACTGCGTTCCCTACTGGCAAATGGCCCGGACTGTTGCGGCGGAAATTTTATTTTACTGACCACTCTTATTAACGATAATAACATTTTGTTGCCTAGTTAACTTTTTTCTTAAAAATCAAATTCGAAATAGCGACGGATCGAACGACACTAAATATTTTGATTATTTAAACAAATATTGAAATAACAGTGTTTAAAAAATCTAGGAAACTTTATAAGATTAAAAAAAAGCGAAAAAGTATTTCATATTTTTTTGTGAAACTAAATTATGTAATAAGAATTATATTATAATCATCGCTAGATGTCGCTAATAGGAATTTTTACCTACTATCGGTTTACTGACTGTTAAAATTTTTATACATTTTCCTTAATTGAAATATTTGAATTAATTAAAGTAAAATTTTCAATTTTCGCCTTATATTTCAAGAAAAATTTGTTGTTTATTCACGCCAAGTAAATTACTTAACCTTGGTCGAAAGTTGCTTTTAATTTTCGTAATCATGCTTCAGTTGCTTACGAACGCAAAAGGAAAAAAAATTGTATTACTTATGTTCTAAAAAAGTTTTTAAAATCTCTTGGCTATTGACTAGCTGGCTATTAGTTTTTTCAAGAAAGAGCCAAAATCAAGATTTTAAGTAAGCTTCTAAAAATTGTTATTCTATATGAAAACATCCACACATTTATACTAAGTTTATTAATTCTATCTGATTATATATTTTTAATAAAAGACGACTGGCGTTACGTTTAATAAAATTTCGTAACTATGTGTAATTTGGTCCAACTTAAAAGATAGGATAGTTTTTATTATAGTTTAGGATAGCTAGTATTAGCCTTTACAGGCTACCTTTTTTTTTAACATTGGCCGGCAGCAAAGGGAAGGCTACGGGGCGTAGACGCGGTCGCGTAGCACAAGCAACACACGAACTACATATGAGAGACATCGATGATGAGAGAGGCTAAACAATAAGAAATAATATGGACACATTTTTTTAACGAAATCCAGACCAACTAAACATTTTTTTGCTTCTCAAAATATTAAAATAATCTTACCTAATGGTACATACAAGTTTCAACGGTTATAATGAAAATAATAAAAAACTGCAATAGCTTGATCTCTATACAAAACTACATAGATCTCCTTTGTGACGTCATAATAAAATAAATGACGATTAATTAAGGGAGATTGTCATTATTCGAATAACGATAATGACAAATCAATATCTAATGATCGGTTACAATGACAGACCTTTTAGGGGTAATACCCTAAAATCGAGTTCCATTAAAACAAAAGAACTTCCAACAACTAATCAGATACGAAACCCATTAGGGTTGAAAGAAAGGCACGATTTTAATCGAATAGTCATCTATCAAAAGTGTCCTTGCCGGCTGTCGAAGAAAAAGTTATATCCGGTGAGGAAATCAACTTAGTTATCAGGAGTCGATTGCCTAAATCTTACCACATATCACAAGCGGAAGCGATTTAGTGTGTCAATGGATTTACCGCATCTCTTTGAGTCTGCATAACAATACTAGTCAATATTAATAATACTAATATTTAAAAAATATAATAAAAAAAATATTATAAATGCGAAAGCGAGTTTGTTTGTTTGTTACGCTTCAACGCATGAAATTTTGCATACACGTTGCCAGGGATACAAGAAAGGACATAGGGTTATTTTTATCCAGAAAAAGTACTGTTCCAGAGGGGTTATAGCAACAATAGGTCAAGCGTTATATTGTTTATTTATATATATATATATATATATATATATATATATATATATATATATATATATGTTGTTTAAAAAGTAAGGGAAAAAACAGACAGAGGCTTACATCGAATTTATTTCATATTAGCTAGTGCCCGCGACTTCATCTGCGTCGAATATTCACCATATATGTTCATCCTGATAATCTATTCTAAGTTAGAATTTCTAACTATTGGTGGAAGAGTTTTTTTAAATCGGATGAGTAGTTTCGAAGACTACCTCCTACAAGCATTCAAACTTTACCTCTTCATAATATATCTTAATATATAAAAATTACATGTCACATGTTCCTCCGCGATGAACTCCTAAACTACTGAACCGATTTTGATAAAATTTCGTAACTATGTGTAATTTTGTCCAACTTAAAAGATAGGATGGACACCCGGGCGAAGCCGGGCGCGTGTAGCTAGTATTAGTATAGATAGAACCAGTAAAAGTAAGTCTTTATAATATTAGTATAGATCTTTATAATATGTATTCGAAAATTAGCATTTAATTAACATAGTTCTTGTAACTTATGGCCGATAATGGTTTTGGGGGGTTACCAGAAATAGGAAATGAAAGTGAGGATGTTGAAGCGGATGTTGGCTCTAGCACAATCGGCCGCCAAAATGGTTGGTGCGCGCCGGAAATGGCGTAGGTGTCCGCTCTATTAGCCCGCCCTTTTATGTTTATAACAAATATAGTTTGAAATCTTATATAAATAGATATTTATATAAGATATCTCACCAGCTGGTGAGATTATTTTTATATTCGAATTTAAACTTTTATAAAAGTCATAATACGAGTATTGGTCAAATTATAAGCCACTTACCAGGCTTCGCACCGATGCAATTTTTTTTTTGAAAATTATATACACAAACCTTGCTCATTGAGATATCACATTTTCCATTAGTGAAAACTGTATCAAAATCCATTGGGTGGTTTAGATAAAGTTTGCAGAGAAACACACAGAACCAGACAGTGACTTTTTTTTATAATATGTATAGGTATAGATAAATATTTAACATTTAATGTTTAATAAGCTTATTTATACGTTTATGTAACTGGATGGTTGTACATAAGTTAAATTATTAGTTAAACAAAGACAGAAAACAATCAAACAATGAATTGCATCATTTTTTTAAAAACAAAACCAAATCATAAATATTAAAAAACAGCATAAACAAATGTATACCTCTATAAATTGTTGTTAAAAAAATGTTCAATTACTTGACCCCCAGAGTTTATTCCCGGCTGCTGAATTTCTAACGGCATCAATTTAACTTGCCAAATGATGCTGGAAACAACCATCCTCAGGGGACAGGATTCCACAAAAATCTCAAACAAAAAATTTTTTTTTTTTTTTTATTTCGTTGAATTCGATTAATACCTATATTTCAAAAAGTAACGGCCAATTTTAGAACTTTCTACATGTTTGAAATTTAGATATTATTCAATTTAGATTTAATTTACCTACTGTTTGCTGCGAGTGGTAAGTAGCACATAAGGAAATAAATTATCTATAAATTAATTAACATAAATAACGAAATTTACAATTAGCAACTGCTGAAAGGGAAGAGCAGAAGGCAGATAAAAAAAACTTTTCAGCCCAACTATTTCTTGCGTTCCTAGTCGAAAGTTACCACCTCCCATGAAATGGACTGTCAGCCTGGCTGTCTCTATTCATCATAAAAATGATTCATATTGCAGTACTTGACTGTTTCGGGCTTGATTCGACTGGCTAGGAGTCTACTACTTTAGATTTTGATTTGAATCTTTTGTGTTTTATACTATTTTTACAACTGACATTGGCATAATCATCACAGAAGATCTGGATAAATATTTGTAAATAAAAAAAGATTCATATTGCAACAACATTATTTTATTAACTCTTCCATATTAAATGAACACGTTATCAAATATTTGAGGCAATAAAGCTATGCTGTGCTGCGAAATCTGGCAACGCACTGACTCGATAACGATATGCACATCCGGTTCGGATGCGCCATCTGCACGCAAACGCACTCGTCCCAATTGAATTATTCTCTGCACTTTGGCTTACATTTATTGTTGCGTTATTGGACTGCATGTTTTCGCATGCATAACCATTTCGTAAATTTAACATGACTCGTGACGATTTTAGACTTTTAAAGAGCCCTGGGATGAGCGGTTAGTTCGATTCCCGGCAAAAAAACTTTTAAAAGTTAAAGTTTTAAAAGTTTTTCTGGTCTAGATTTGGAAAGTAGTGGCAAAGTCACGCTGCATTCGCTTTTGGGTGGTCCTTCTTACGGCAGTAATCACCTCCTTACCGAAGATCACAGTGAAATATTAGCATGGTGCTGTTTCCCTATCTCTTCCTATGGTCACACTACAGATTACTAAAAAGCACATCTGGCAACACAGCCCCCGTGATACGCAAAATTTTACTTAGTGCTGGAAATTGTTTTTCGCATTCATCTTTTTTGCGCCCCTTGCCAGTTTGCGCTACTTTATATAGCTTACACGCTTACACTGGCTCTGTTTACCGTTATCAAATTTTAACAAAAGCACTTATTATTAAACGGTATAATGAATTTGTATAGTTTATCTAAATAATTTGGAAAAAATAAAATATCTAAAAAATCTTTTAAAAAAAAAGTAAGTATATAAGGAAGAATCCCTTATGATATTTGTCTCTTCTCAATAACAGAACAATAACAATAATAGCAGTCTAACAATCCACTTGACGGTAAGTGGCTACCATAAGTTTAAGTCATTAAAATCATAGTTCACCAGAACTTAAAGCTATTATATCTGAATGTTAAGCTAAATATATTTAAATATGGTATTAATTTAAGCTCATAGGAGGTCTAGGTGAACTAGTTGGCTGGCCGTACCAATGTGCGAGTAGTCTTCTTCTCTGTAGACCGTCTCAGGTAGTCCGGTTTCTGTAGAACGCCTCGGATAGTAAGATCTTGAAGTCCAGTTGAAATCGAGTTGAGAAGGTCCAATTATGTTCGACTCTGATGGACCATTTATATCCAGCTCAGAAGGACTAATTATGTCACTGCGGACACAGAGGTTGGAAGGTCGCTGGTTTTGGTTTTAGGTCAATTGGTTTTAGGCTTCACCAATAGTTGATTGAAAAGGTTGAACAACGTGTTACAGTACGTGTCTTCGTATGTATATAAAAATTATAGCAAAGTTCGGGTAATCGGAAGATTTAATTTTCCCTGTCGAATTTTTATGTATGCGACACTTACTTTAGTGCTCCATAACTTGTAACCAGCTGTAATGATGAAGAGGCATACAATTTTCAACATCCAGAAGCGACGCGTCACATTTGAATACGAATGGACCAGCATCTGCGACTGTTTCACACAAAAACATACATTCAAATGCAGTTTAAAATCAAAAGTGTAGCCTGAAATCGACTCTAACTCCGTTGAATAAGATTTTATGTTTAGTTGGGGACTGAAAGCAAATATGCACAGAGACCACTCTACAAGGTAAAATCTAGTGTGAAAATGCAA
This sequence comes from Synanthedon myopaeformis, assembly GCA_944738685.1. Taxonomy (NCBI): domain Eukaryota; kingdom Metazoa; phylum Arthropoda; class Insecta; order Lepidoptera; family Sesiidae; genus Synanthedon; species Synanthedon myopaeformis. Next base: position 11,459,641 of record OX122915.1, read on the forward strand.
AGTTTTGGGGCAAAAGCTCGATTTTCCACGCGAATAGGTAACACCGAGTGAGATATCAGCAACCTTTCGAAATTATCAGTGAAAGTACTTTTGTGCTGAGAATGTTGTTGAGCAAAGGGATTTTTAAACAATGCTCCGAACATTCTTTCAAACGTAATCACAAACTTCTCTGTGAAGTTATTTATTGTTGTGTAATTTTATTCCAATACAAATGTAATTATTAACATTTAAATAAAGTATATTTTCAATTTGTGCTCTAAATCTAGATTGGGTCAGAACCCAAATAAGGGGAGTTTAACTTCTTATACTTAGACTGTGCATCTGAACCCTCCTGGATTTTAGGTGTAGGTGTCTATCATCTAGTGGATCGTTAGCCTGTTTGATGCTTTTACAAAAAAGAACTAAGTATATGTCTATAACGATTTTCTAGTCTAATAGAAACTCGTAATAAAATAATTAAATCAAAATGGTGCAAACACTTCTAATAAACCGCTTAATCAAACAAATATTTAAATTAAACAGAAAATGAATGTTATCCTTAAAAATATTTTAAAACTGATAGAATTTCAATCTGTTTAAAGATCAAAAATTAAACAAATATTGAAATGGATACGGCAAAAGCTGTAATTGCGAATTTCAATTTTCATTAAACTTTAAAATTCGTACAGTGATCGTCGGCAAATTGCGGCTGAGATTCTGGCCAATCGCAATTAGCTAATGGACACCGCCTGAGCCAATGAAAGCCAGCGATTTGCAGGCTACAAGGATCGATTTTTACAATTGGCCTTCTTTCTAGTATTTAACTACTTACGTCATAGAAATTGGCTGCATATACGTACCTACCTAGATATCAAATTCTTTTGTTAAGTTGCATATACAAAAATATGAATCGAATACACAATTCCTTAATACTTCAACACCCTATGATTTATATATATGATTTAACGTACCTACCATAACAAAAGTTCAGGTTTCCCTGGAAGACATGTTGTAGTAATGGCAGGTTTGCTGTCAGCGACTAAGTTCACGTCTGGTAAAAGTAACCACTCTCTTACAACCCTTACAGAAGACTATCACCACCATCACAGTACGTGTGCTGCTGTGTTTTGGTAAGTAACAGGTGCAAGCCAGATCTCTTATCCTTTATCCAAGCAAGGTCGACATCTTGTTCCTTGTCTTACTTAATTGGAATTTACCATTAATTGTACCGTAAGCTTACCTCTCGACCTTTACTTAAAAAATTAAACAAACTTTTATGAACAGAAATTACCTTAGATACTTATTCTTAAAAGGGGTCGTAATTAATAATTTCGAAAATTATATCTATTGTAACGGTTACTAGCTGTAGGTATAAAATAAATGTACAATGTAAAATATCTACGAGCTGAAGACACTGCAAATTAATCACTTGTTGGCACTTGTACAACGCCATCAATCGTGGGGAACTTTTCGCTTCATTTGAATAGCCAGCCGGAATGAATGTTGTCCAGCCAGCGTTGATCCGCATCCTTCGTAGCAAACACTTATTCGATATAAAGAATCCACCACGGTTTCAGATCAATATATGTTGGTTATGCCATTCAGACGCCATTTGCCATATGTTTCGTTTGTCCAAGTAACTGATGGCAGTCGTAAACGGTCATTAGACACGCGTTTAGATTTACTGGTTTTTCACTTGCCTGGCTTGACGGATAAATACTCGAAATCAAGTGGCAAAGATAGACTGACTATGAACGAAGTTTGAGATCTAAGTCCAATACGAAACAATTAGGTGTAAAACATGTGTTGGTGTCAAATATTTATCTATTTATTTTCTTAATTACTAGATTGATTCATTAATTTAGTCAATTATTAATTTATCTATGTAAACTTCTACAAGTATCTAAAAACTTGCCAGTTTGGAAAGCTATTTCCATAAAGATGAATTCGGAAAACTCTATAACAAAATACGATTATATTAAATGATAAATACACGTCAAATGCCAAGACAGAATATTATTAAAAAAAAAACCAAACCTTTGGTTGTTTTTATTTATAATTGTAGGCTTTGATAAATACACAATTTTCTTTTGTTAAATAATTATAATTTAATTAATTATTATCTATATTTAGGAAATAAAGCGCTAACCATTGCTTGAACAAGATGCGTCAGAACGCAAAAAAAATTTTTACTCCTATCGGCGGTTATTTATGACAATTATTACAATTTATTACAATTTATTTATTATTACAAATTACTTACAAATTACAGATTGACCCCTACACTAAGCTCAGCTTGTATCGTAGGGGTCAATTAGCGATTGACAAGTACAAAGCCCAAGCTAGTCAGTATTAAATACTTCAGTATGACCTCGTGCAGGTAAATGTGTGTCAGCTCTGCAAGTAGGGGTGAAGTATGTGTATACCTGTGCATGTCGTGTATGTATGTGCGTCTATGTATAATATATATGTCGTGTATATGTGTACATATGTATGTATGTGTCGTGAGTTTACATTGATTACGAAGACGCGGAACCATTTCTAAGCAACAGCTCCGTGTCCCGATAACACAGAGTTAGCAACCACTTTAGGACCATGCGCTTAGCACAATTCACAGTTTTGTCCTTGATGTCGCAGCCTCTAACCACGCTGTTGTACAGGAGTGTTTGTAGATAATCAGTTGATCGCCTTCCGAAGCGTGTTTTGGACGTAGGCATCGGCACTTTAAAAATACGTCGATTTAAACACTCCTGGTACAAAGCGGAGCCCAGCATGCGCCTGTGGAAGGCGGTTACAACTTTATACACAAAAAGCCCGCGCACGTTGAGTACTTGGCCTTCTTTGTACAATTGGCAAGTTGGAAACTGAAAAGGCTTAGCAAGCATAACTTTCAAAACAGAGCGCTGGGCTCGTTCAAGGATAATCAATTTAGTTTTGTCGCAACCGCCCCAAACAGAAATGCAATAAGTTAGAAGCGATTGACAAACAGAAGTGTAGACTGAAAACAAAAGAGGTCTATCGACTACTAGTCTAAGGGACTTCATTGGGTGAATAAGTTTGCGAACACGGTTTGCCGTAGCAATGATGTGGTCCTTGAATGTGAACTTCTCGTCTATGTGAACTCCCAAATATTTGATGGTATTGGTCCTTTCTATGATATTGCATGCACAACCAGGCCTATTGTATGGAGAGCGTCCCCCACAAGTGCAGACAGTGATGATTTTTGGAATTGATTTAGGGGCAGAAGCAGCGGTATTGTGGAAGCAAATGTATTTAGTTTTGTTTGCGTTAAGGGTAAGCAGGTTATTCTCAAGCCACTCTGCCACCGCAGACATCCCCAGCGCACAGTCCCGGTACACCTCATCCCACGTCGGACCACAAAACAATATCGCGGTATCGTCGGCGTAGCAAATGACGGCTGCGTTTCTGAGGGGAACTTGCACAATATCATTAATGTACGTCAGGAAGAGAGTGGGACCCAAAATACTTCCTTGGGGGACGCCAAACGATACCGCGCTTCTGCCACTGAGTTTGTCACTGACTTTAAGCCGCTGTGATCTCCCCGATAAATAGCTTACAAACCAATCCAAATTGAGACCTCTCACCCCGAGTGATTCCAACTTCCCGAGGAGAAGAGGGATTGAGACAGAAGAGGGATTGGGATTTAATTACACACATGTCTTTTTTTAATTAAAGTTGCTACATTAAAGTTAAAAATTTAAGTTAAATTTAAGTTCATTAAAATTCATTTAATTGCTTCAACAGCTCTTAGTGCAATCAAATGGTTGTTAGTGTTTTGAATATGGTCCTTCGAGCTTGATAATGCATTCAATTGCTTTACGATTTACCTTAGATCGTGTTGGCTTAAAATCAAAAATAAATATTACAAAAATATACGTACACAGTTTTGAATCAACGACTTTTTGTTTGAAAAATATTTGATAATTATTTGTAACTCAACTTCAATTGCCAAGCGCACTTATCCCTCCCAACTGAGCTCAGCTATCACTCAAACATAAAAAGGAAAAAAGTTATTGTCCCTTTTTGTTAGTAACAAATACTCTTAAAATAAACTTTCGTCCAATCTGTTTGTTGAGTAGAGACGCAGGTGACCGGACGGCGGCGGCGGATCTGACGACAAATCGTCAAATAATCCGGTACCCGCGTCACGCGTGACGTGACCCGTCCACTGAAATTTGTCACTCCTCTGCGAAAGATTTACCCTTCAACCGCTCCATTTTGTATGACCTCTGTTTTGTGTTACATTTTCGTAACAATACATACTTTATGCTATTGAACAAAGGCATAAAGTATATCAGTAGCAACATAAATATATAACACGCATTACATCTGATATGATATGACTGTTGACATATCTGTTGTATCATCAGTCAATCAGATGTAATTGATGACTCGTCAAAGTGGAAGGTACGGTCGAAACTCCCAGTGAGTGGATGGATGCGTAGGGCGGAGAACCGAATGTAATGGCACTCAATAATAATATATCCAACAAGATTTAATCATCAGATCTAAGTACCTCCTTAGGAACGGTCTATAGTGAAACTCATTATTCAGCTGAAGATTGTTATATCTTAAAAGACAGCTTGCCACCAGCTCACGACGTTATCTTGGTAATCCTTCAACACAAATTTAAATATCTTGCATTTTGGACTTTTCTGGGTAGTATAACTTGCACAAGGTCAAATTGAAGATCAAGTCATATAACTTTTAGCAATGTTTTGCTTGAGTTAGCCATGAATAGCTATTACCTAACATGGATATCTACCCTTATAGTGGCTTACTACTTTGTAATAAACTTAACGACAAAATCTGTCTGTCGAAAACACGTCAAATGTAAGAATTGTCCAATTGGCTAATACACTGATTTTAAAAAAATTGTGACAACTTAAAGTAAGATTCAATTCGCAATTCTGCTGTAGAGCTATATTGAGGAGTCATGAAATCATAACATTCATATAAAATTACCTTCAGCAGCCTTCTGAGTGGTTCACACAGTGTTAACAGTTGCATTATGAAAGCAGGGCCGTTAAAATACAGTGTAACGAGTGTAAACCTCAGAAAAAGCAATTTTCTTCACCTTGCGAAAGGCCGGCAATTTTGCAGCCAATGGAAATTTATATCGGTATGTTTCTACATCGAACCACTTTTATTACAGTTTTATAGCTTTTAAGTTGATAGATGTTTTCATAGTGTCTGCGGAGGGTTCTATATTACTACGAACAACTTTATTAACCTAACTTTCAATGGAGGTTAATAGGGGATGTTAAGTTTAATATTGAACGAATTGTTTTTAAGAGATATGCTTTGTGTTTATATGCATTTTTTATATGGATTCTTATAAAAAAAATCATCAAAGACGTAAGCGCCAAAAAGTTATAATAGGATATAGAAGAAAGTATAAGAGACAGGAGGAGGGTAGCTGATTTTGGACTGGTAACTGTTGGACGCGAGGTTTGCTGAATATTTAAGTTGAGTACCTCTTGATAATAGGAAGCATTGTATTTCGTACGACAGTAAAGGTCTTTATTTAATGTATAGGTCGTCGACAGGCTGACGGATCACTTACCTATTAAGACCAGTCACCTATTAATACAAGCAACTCCCCAGATGGTGCAAGAGTGCTGCCGACCTTATAAGGATTAAGGATAAGGTCTAAAAAAGGGTTAAAATAAATAAGAATTGGCTCTGGCATCCGTTACTCTATCACCGAAACACAACAGTACCACATTCTGTTATTTCACGGTGTTGTTTTGTAAGGGGGTGGCATATTAAAACTGCATTCGCTACACAACTATCTCATACACTGCTAACTGTTGTTAATACCGCCAGTGAATCTGTCGAGTTTATAACTAAGTAAAGAACTTATAATCTCAGAATCGCTATATACCTAAAGAGTTATGTATTAATTTGTATTATTTTTTATATTGTATTAAATATGTATAAGAAAAAAATTAAAATTGTATTGAGTGTTATTAATGAAATTAAAGGCTTTTTTTTAATTTATTTATTTTATAATCTAAAGAAACAATGTATTGAAAAAAGCATAGGTCAAGTCTTCATGAAGAAAAATAATTAACCATTGGAATTATGAGTACTGTATGGACACCAATACATGTGCCCAAACTAGCCTGGCGCTTGTACACTATTTAAGCACAAATTTCGAAATTTTCAGTACAATTATAAATAAATAAATAAATAAATATCTTCACACATTCCACACAGCGCCATCTAGTTCCACAGTAAGCAACTAATGCTTGTATAATGGATACCAGACAGTTGATATATTACATAGATTCCTTTTTTTTTTGTAAATACATACATATTATAAATACAAAACATCCATGACTCAGGTACAAAGGTAAAATGTTAACACATAATCCTAGCGGGATTCGAACCCGCTACCGTTTGGTTAACAGCTAGGGTTACTAGCCACTAGACCAACAATTATGTCATGTAATATCTTTTTACTTTAGTATTGCATGTTACTGAGAAAACAAAATATAAGTATATGTAATATATGTTTTAGTGTGTACTAAAATATATAGCTAAACTACATAGGCGCTTAAATTAGATAGTATTTTCTAAGTATTCAGTAAGTAATAAAATTCACCTTTTACTGTTGCCATTTTTACCTTTCTCCATAAAAACTGTTACAAAAGTACTTCCTACCAATTAAAACTTTTCTTGTTATCTTAATAGGCTGGCTATTTACAAATGTTGATTCTTAGCTACCTGATTCCTGTTTACATTAAGTATCTGCATTAATCCACTCCTTTTAAAAAATTTAATGCTTTGGATATTCTGCTATAACAATTTAAACGCTTACAGTAGCCAAAATGAGTCCAAATTCAAGTGGTGAAGCATCTCTGTTCTCTCTCAATGTTCTCAATAAATCTACGGGAATTTCAGTTTCACACAAGATATCATTTAAATTATTTTGTAAAAATTCTAAATAGTTTAATCTTGGTGGCATTTCAAAAGTTACTAGCTGTCCTCCAATAATTACATATTGATGCTGGTGTTGCAACAGATCATTTCTAATGATCAAAATGTTTGGATTTACAACGGCGTAATAAAATTGTAATATTTTTACAAAATGTTCATAACATAACATTTAAAAAATATTGAAAAAATTGCCATTACTCATAAACCATGGTATCTACTGTTATAAAAGCATTTTTGTACTAATGATACACTACCTAGAAACAACAGTACATAATTTGTTTTTTAAAAAAAACTTACAATTTTTTTTTAATTGCCTATTTAGTACAAATTTTGGTATTTTCTTTAAAAAGCTAGGGTAGGACTCTAAAGAGATTTTTTTATTGCAAATAACCGCCTCTACGTCCATGATTCGTTTGATCCACGATTTTTAAACAAACCTGTTTATACTTCTTTTTGCGGCCGAAATCGTTCAAATATCTTTATGCTGATTTCTTTTTTATTATGAGGCAGTAAAGTTGAGAATTTGTTGACAAATATTTTTCCAAAGTGCAAATATAAAATTGTAAGCAATCATCCCAAGCTAAATGTTTTGCTTAGTTTATATAAACAGGCTCTTACAAAGTTGTGCTCGATTACTCTTTTACCGCTTTTTGTATTGCCTCAGCTGTAATATTACGGTAATAAGTACGCAGCGATAAAATAAATAACTTCCCTGTTAACTTCTCGTAGTATATTACAATTTCGATATCCAATAAAAAGTCCTACCTTTATTTTTGTATATATTAAATAGATAATTTGTCTTATATAACCTATTTTTATACACGGGGCGGTGATTAAACTGAATGTTCATAGAATTGAATCATTTCATAAAACCCTTTATTCTTGCCAAGCCAGGATTAAGTACTTAGATAAGCAGTAGGATTATGCAGTTAAGCAGTAGGATAACAATTTTTTGAATTTTAAAAGAAAAATCTTGAAAAAAAAAACATAGAGTAAGTATACTTTGAGTTAATGTACCTCAGTTAGAGTTAATAGTTTGGTGTAGAATATGTTATAATCCCCGCAAATGTGCAGGAACCTTGTCACATTATAGTATCCACGTGACATCATACTCAATTAAAAAGTCGCCGGTCAGTTACTAAACTAAACTAGTTACTAGTTACTAAACGGTACTAAGTGGGTCATGAGATTTCGTCAACAAAATGGCGGTCTTTTTTGAAATTTCTATTCTATTTTGAAGTTTTTAATGAATGGTATTAAAAAATTGTATTAAATTAGAATGGTTGGTCTTCTTTGAATACATTTGGTAACATACTTCATAGGACAAAGTATCTTCATTATATAAAAAATAACATTAAAAAAAAAACTGGATCTGAAACTAGGTTAGAATGTTATTGGTACGGGTTAGGCTAATATTCAAACTAAAGCTCAAATTAATTCCACGCTATGCTAACCATAGTCGTATGAATAATTCCGTGATAGTGTGTATGACGCAACGCACTCGCGTTTGACACTAACAATATAACCTTTGTCAAACAGTGCGTAACTAATTTAACAATTTCGGATTTCCAGCATTATGTAGTAGGTACATATTTGTATATATATGATGTCGTAATATTTCTGCCCTTTGTCTGAAATTCATATCACCCCAACTTATTTTTCAGTATAATAAATTTGTCACCGCGTTCTGTTATAAGCCGCGTTCGATTTACTTACTTTCTAAAATAATTTTTTTTTTACCAAAATTTATCTAAGTATATTTGCAACTAGCGTCCCGCTTCCGACTTTGCACGGATTGCGTGGATAAGTGGATGATTACGTTTAATAAAATTAAGCCTATGTTCCAAAAATCCACTTTCTGGAGTTAGTAGTTTTGGCTCTCCATAGTCAGTCAGGACAAACGATTTTAAAAGTATAGATTACAAATATAATTATGCTCATTATTAGCATTATAATGATCATCTAGTAAAAAATTGAAACAAATAAAAAGAATATTCGCGATACTATATTTTTTTTTTCTGCAGTCCTACGTCTATAGAAGGATAATAATATTTTTTTATCCATAAAGCGTTAATTCATATTTTGATCATAAATAGATGAATGTCGCCATTTGTCTTTTTTTATTATTAATTTTTGTGTTAAGGTAGAAAGACAGGCTGACGGTCCACTAGGAATTTGAAAGGGATATGTGTGCACACAACAGCACGATATTTCACGGTGATCTTCGGTAAGGGGGTGGTTACTGTCGCCAGACGAGTTGCCCATCTTCTACTGCATAGCTTCCACCTACACATCCAAATAAATGTTACGATCTTTTATAAAACCCCATTATAAAGTGTAATGGACCGCCTTGATTCCACAGAATTTCTAGATCCAAGGGTCTCGAATTCGACTTTATTCGGAACAATTTTACACAGCATTTTCACAGCAAATTTTGCGCGAAATTACGCTTTTGTGCAACCGTCGCGAATTTATTTAACATTTTGCGGTTTTAACAGTTTGAACGTATCACTTGTTTCAGTTGGCTTCTGTGTAAAATAAATGTCGCTTGTAAATTTGTCGGTAATAATGAGTTACGTATCTACAAACTAAAACAGAAGGATGCAAAAGAAATATTTAAGCCAGGATTGTTTTTTTAAATTTACAGTTAATTTTTCAATATACCTTTAGACTTAGGTAGCTTAGAAAATAATAGTGTACAAGATACATTTAAAAATATATATATGACCTGATTAATAAATTTAGTAGTGGCAGGGAATGTTTTTGCAGACATAAACTGGACCGCCCGTTTGGCGACAGTGACCGTCACCTTACAGAAAACACCGTTGGCGGGTCAACAGTCACAGATATGCTTTTTTTTTCTAAAAAAAAAAATCTTTTTTCTAAATTATCTTCTGATAATGTGTAGTGTGGAGGCGGAAGAGTTAAAATTGAAAAAAAAATGATAAATATATAAAAAAGAAACAATTTTTGTGCGCCCGTTACAATTTGATATGTTTTTTAAAAAACCAAGATAATAGGTATCCCGTTATAGGATATGATGAAACGTGAGACACATATACGATCTAGGAAAACTTTATTTATTTCTTGCTAATTAACATGATTAATGTGTACTCGTATACGAATTAATTTGTACTCGGTATTTAAACCGTTCATTCGAATGACCTTTTGAATATTCGCTTACTCTTTCAAAGGGTTTGGTTATCGGCAAAAAATAATATATTTAATGTTCATTGAAATGTAAACTGGCGAATTAATCGCTTAACTCAACGAACGTACATTTTAATAATGACCATTGGAATTATTTATTTATTTACGAGTATTTCTTAGAGACATCAACCGAACGCAAAGCTTATAGCTTAAATCGATTCCGTCCACATTGGTAATTGTTTTATTTGAATAATTACGAAAAACTATTTTTATTTCATTTTTAGTAATTAGTTAACAGAGTAATAACTTATTATATATATATTAATAAAACATTATAATAACAAAATTAACATTAAACTTTAAATACAAAACAATTATAATAAGGCGGCAGTAACCACCACCTTACCTTACCTTACCACCGTGAAATACCAGCATATACGTGCTGTTGTTTCGGTGAGTGAGTAAGGGATGCCAGAGCCCTTTTCCCCTATCCCTTATCCTTAATCCTTCTATGTAGCACTTATGGCGTTGCTTGTGTTCGTTGGACAGTCAGCCTGTCTGTCGACCTTAACATAAAAAAAATCGTTATTTACTAGTTAAGTAGGTATACATCGTCATGGGCTCTGTACGCAAAGAGGATTCAGAATGATAAATCTACATGCTATGAGAACTCATTTGTAATTTTTCACGAGACATCGTTCTATATAGGCTCATAATTCATCGATAAAAGCATCTAGTTTTTGGGACAATATTAAGGAAAATAAGTCGTAAATACTGTACAAAAAAAATATCAAGTAAAATCGTTTTGCAATTATACTAGACCAATGCACCTTGATTTCGCCCTTACGCATTAGGAGAGTAAGTATATACCTAATCTTTACATAGTATAATTTAAAGTCATGTCTGTCTGTGTGTATGATTTTGACATAACGTAACGGATATTGATGCGGTTTTCACCATCCCCTTTTTATAATATTTGTATAGTAGTAATAAACTCAGCAGTCCATGATCAGTAATACCCCAATGCGAAGTATTACATGGCTGCAAGGCAGATGGAGAGATGGCAGATTGGAATTTGATCGGGTCTGCACCTCAGAGCCTGCAGGAATAGATATTTTCATCTGTGGATTAAATAATATATAAGTTTAGAAATGCATATGGATTAAAAATCCACAATTACCAATATAGACGAATTGCATCAAACCCATACGAAAAGTTCTCGGAATTCTAATTATTAATAATAATTGTTTTTTTATGACATATAGTTAAATAATGTAATATAGTTAATAACTTACATGTGTTATGCGATGGGTCGCGAAAAGGTCTTGCCTTTATCTTGCCATTTTCAATCCCTAACTTAAATTGACTGGATTATACCATTAAATGGATTATCGGGCCTCTCTTAATTTAAAAAAAAATTCGTTGCTTCGTTGCTTTAATCTATTATTTCAACATTTACATATCACTTCAAAGACTACGAAAACCTACGTAGCAAAGAAATAGGTCAGTTCGCGACTAAAGCACAAAAAAACTTTAATATATATGTTGGAAACTTTTTCTATTTTGGAACACAAAACTAACGTACCGGCACATTTCTGGTGGTCTGATCCGATTTTATGTGCAGAAATTGCGAAACGTATTTGCAGCTCATTTGTTAGTCAAATATTTCAAACTCCTATTGTATTCACATTCGAAAGTTCGTGGGTCAGTCACGGAATAGACCCCAGTAAAACTCCAGTTCGCCTTTAACACCCCCGGAGTGTCGTAACCAATGTCATGGACTATTAAATAATTCTTTGGACATTCATTTATAAGCTTGCGGGAATCTAAAAAATACAAAATGAATACATTTAAGTAATTGTTAACATTCAAATTCAAAGGAGAAGTTCAGTACAAAATTAGACAATCTGTTTGTAAGCATTAAACGGCTATAGTGAAATAATCGCATGAGTGCTGTTGTGTTCCAATTAGAGTGTAAACGACGTTAGAGCCTTTTCCATATCACCTTCTAAACCCTTATCCTTTAAACCTATTAAGGTTTTACTAACCTACTAAGATTTGCTGCAACAAATACAGTCCCTTTTAATCCCAAATATTCCATAAAAAATATCCTTTCTAAATACCCTTCTAGAAACAATATTGACAAAAATCTAATGAGAGCGTCTTGAAGTGTTGGTGAGGTTCTTCACTATAAAATGTTCACAGAGACGATAATCGAGATATTTATAGTTGAATCGACATCCTAAATGATGTCACCTGGTAGGCCAAATCTAGTAAATGTAGTAAAACAGTTAAGCAGACTAATGTAAAATATTCAATATTATGGTTTATATTAGGCACTGTTTGTTTTCTGCACTGCCTAGGCATCCAGTTAGAACGAGAAGGTATAGGCTGGACTGAGGAAATTATCGCAAAGTCCAACTGGCAACTTTAGCTGCACCTATAAGTTGGATCGCCAGCGGTTTGCTTTGAAACGGATAGTTTCCTTTGTTGCACTGTTAGATTGAATACACTCTGTTGAACTGTTCTCGGTTTACATAACATGTCCAATTAGGTATATACCGAGCAACATACTGCCAAACATTCTCGGACGTGTATTGCGCATTTCAAATAGGAAACCAAAAACCGCCCAAACATAAACTCTGACCTTACGAAAGAGGGGCCGACGCTGATTAACGGAATGGCACGGCACGCCATAGCAAAGGATTTTTTTCCTAAACATATTATTTTTAACCTTATTGCAATGATTTTTCTACAAACATTCAAACATATAATCATTATTTATACACACAATAAAGATTAAAATATATATACAAAAAGAACACAGCCTGTACAACACCCTTATAAAGGATTTTTAAAATATTTTAGAACATTCATGTAGGTTTAAAAGATTATACTTTGAAAAGAAAGGTGGACGCGAAAATAATACAAATTTAGAACGTACTCGACCTCAATTTTAATTTGCGAAGGAAAACTTTTACAAGTTTTTACAACAGCGAAAGTAGGATCGGTTAAGTTGAGAACTCTCAAACCTCCTTTCATTGGGGTACGGTTGTAGAACACACATACTTCGCGGATCGGAAGGACACTGAACAATGTCGAATTTATTGTTTAAGAGAATAAATACATGGTCGAAACATTACGAGAATAGATAAAAGAGTCTTAGGCGGATCATACCTAAAAAATTGTCTAAACTAAAGATTTTGTATTCCCTCGTTTATCCTCAAAATCTGAATAGATTTTAAATATTTTTTCAGTAACTATATAAGAAAAAAAAATCCTTTGAAGGCTTCTTCATTCATACAGAATTAATGTAAATAAATGAAGGTGTGTAAGTACTGCTTTCGAACGATCATTTAAAAATAAAAAAAATCAACGCCTGACAAAAATATGTAAGCAAGATAAAGATTGAATAAATGTTTTAACAGCTAAGACTAGCAAAGGCTAAGTCAAACTAATTACAGACAATAATGAGAAATCAAGGGACGTATTCGTGTCAACATGCAAGATTTCTCAAGACTGGTTTCATGTTTATTAATTAGCTTATTTTTAACGTATTTTTCACGCTGACCGTATACAGCGAATATATTTCGTTATACTTTTAAATCTTTGAAATTGTACCCGCTAACACATTGGCCATACCCTGTTGGAGCTCGCTTTGACCCTAGTGCCACTTGTAACATCACTTACGTCCGTTTGTAGGGCTCGGCAATGACCTGAAGTGTGTATTTTCCATGAAACAAAATTACCTACTTTAACGAGGGATATGTATTATTATATACAAGTAGATAAAGATGTTGAATAAATTTATATACATGTTATAATTAAATTGATAATATTGGAACCCGACAAAAATATATTTTAAACACACATTTAAAACAATTGCAGTAATTTATACTCACTTAAGCAGTAATTTATACTCCTAATATTAAATAAACAATAAAACAGTAAGTTGGCTTTTAAAATCAGACCCCGTTCTCAGTTATTGCCCAAAATTACCGTTTCTACTGCTGTTAAAACTCCTATCCCCCATTTAGGATCATTTGTTTATTTGTCCCGAAAACGGTCGTAAATGGGCACAATTTGTATGTACAATTGTAGGGAGACCAGGCTTTGTAGAAATTAATCGGTATTTTTGTATAACATCAGCGAAATCACTAAGCCATTATCGCAATCTGCGAGGTTCTAGGATACATCCTTTATTCATTTATCATCTAGGCCAGGGAAAAAGTGTCTTCGATATTCATACACAAATTCAAGAGCTTTTTTTAATGTTTACATTAATATATATTTATTATACAATACTAGCTGATGTCCGCGTTGAAAAATTAAAAATATGTATACCTAAACGTTAATGCCTGAAAAATCTAAAAATAAAAATCCAACGCTTGTCAAAAGTATAAAATATAATGTCAGGCATCAATCAAATCAAATCAAAATTATGTGTGTAATATCGTTTCGTTTATTCAGGCACCATGCTTTTGTATAGAATATGAAGAGACTTTTTTCCTGACTTATTAAAAGGATAAATGAAAGAAATTTGAAATAACATGTGTATGATACAAGTATCAACAAACAGGTATGAACGAGTGTACCTATACTGAGAGGTAATATCCAGGTCTCCGTTACTTACAGCCACCAAAGCCACGATGCGGTGTAAACGAAGGTTAATTACACCCCGACCTTTGGAGAACTTTATAGTCACCCTACCAGGGAGACATATAATTTGAAAAGTTTCGGATGTTCTCCGGTGTTTTGGTTAATTAAAATTTTTTGATGTGTACAGGATTTTACACGCACTTGAGCATAAATTAAGAGTGTTCTAATGAGAAACATTGAAATCTGACAAAATTTACTTCCTAACCAAATATTTATTAGACAGGAAGGAAGTTTTGGCGAATTCACTGAGCGAAATCTGTAATGAGCTGTTTTAACACCGCTAATGCTGTCAGAAACTCGCCAGAAAAGGGAGAAAATACGTATACTGAATTGAATACTTTAGTAGAAATTAGGAGATAACAGGCAGCAACTATTAAAGATGCGACTATTGGTGCAGACTTTCTTCCATTTTTATTTTTTCGCCATCTTAGTCGAAATTTTCAAAAATCTTTTGTTAGCGGATGCTTATTGTAGTTTTGCGGATTGTAGTTTTGGCTGTGTGTTGATGGTCAGCCAGTACAAACGATTTTATGATAATATTTTATGATTTTATAAGTAGGTATGGTATAGCTTAGTACTGTCTGACAATGTTTGTAAAGAACATCTCAGTCGTAGGACGTCCACAGCTGGACATAGGTCTCCTTCTTAATTTTCCAGAAGGACCGGTCAGAGGCAGCCTAGGTCGCCCGTCGACCGTAGACATATGACTTAAACTTATAATAATATTCTAATCAAAACAAAATAACAATCAAACTTGATCAAAATAACATTTATTTGTACTCAAAAATTATTAATCATTATTTCATAATCATTAAATGTGAAAAAATGTTTACTCACCCTTGTAATCCCATTCTTGACGCTTCGGATGTTTTCAAATTGATATACCTGAATAAACAAGAAACATTTTATTAAATTGATTTCTCTTATAGATTTGACGAGAAAATGTATAAAAGAAAAAGATATTACATCAGGAAATAGGACCCCTCACTATAAAGCCTGTTGCACACTGTATTTTTTTATTTTATATATTATAATTAGTAAAATTATATAATATGTTATAATAACAGATGTTAGACAATTTTGCAAGCAATATCGTATAACATGTATTAAAATATATATAAATATTATAATATATAAAATGATATAAACGTACGTAAGATATTTTAGTAATAGATCATATAATAAATTTATATTATATTATAGATATTTTCAATATAATAAATTAAAAGTATTTGTGTATTTGTGTATTTGTGTATGATATTATATATATAAATTATATATCTATAAACCTTTTTGGTTATTGTCATATTACTATGCTTACAATAAATCTCTCTGTATTACAATAAAAGTATATTTTAATATTTTTTCCAGCCATGACTTTCATTTATAACAATGTAAGGTCACCTTTATTTACGACCTTTATGTGATATAAAAAGAGATTTCTTTTTGCTACATGCTATTATTAAAGGGTCCATCCATCTTGAAGATATAAGTAGAATTAATATTGTATTAAATCTATCATACGTCACATATTTATACCACTTTAGCAATAATGAATATTGACTTGAGATCAAATACGTCATCAAATATATATTGGGCCATATATTCGATAACAAGTCGGACACAATATATTCGGTCTCTTGTCTACATTCGCTATGTTATTGAAAATTTGACTAATTTTTATGTTTATTTTTTCTGCAAATATGACACATGTATTCAAAAGAGAATTTATTATTACCATCATCATCTTAGTCATCATAATATTTCAATACCACACTGGTCTGTTAAAGTTCAGAAGAAGCATGGAATTAACGCCGACCCGCAGCTCTTATTAGATCATCATTCGTTTTGGTGATTATATTATCTACCATAAAGAAGAGAAATCCCTTGTTATTTATTTTTTTAATTGCTGAGTTTTAAATTACTATAAACAACGTAGATACTTTAAAAAATTTGATAGAATCAAGACTTTTAAATGTCATACAGGTCATTATATAAAATGACTTTTATATGGTCATATACAATTAAAAATATTGAAAATGTTACAGTGTTACAAACAGATAGATTTACTTTGGCAATTTTATTATTATGTATTTGGCTTCACGTGAGCTCAGTCCATATTAATTTACCATTACAGCACCAATAACTCATGAACCAGCCCTCGTAAAAACAACGAGGTATAAAGAAAATATGTCTTCTTTATGTGGGCCGGCAATAAAGTTAAGTGGCGTCCTTAATCAATACTGGTTAGCATCAAAAGATCATATATTTTGAAGAGATAAAATCATATTGTATCGAGTTTCATACAGTTAGCACGTCAGTCAATCAATTATTTTATTGTAAGTAGAAAAAATATAATACAATGTATTTTATTTATTAGTAGCTTCCCGCTTCCGGCTTCGCAAGGATACACTTTTTTCTACAAATAATATCTACACAAACCATTCTCGTTTATGGCTTTTTGAATTTGTAAGAACACTTGAATCAAAATCAGTTGAATGATTTAGAAGAAGTTAGCGAAGAAATAGACATGGGCAGACAGCAACGTTATTTTATATGTGTGTAAAGCTGTTATTTATAATTAATAAATTGTAATAATTGAAGTCATTATTTTTACAAAAAGTAAATTGAATAGCGTATTTAGTATTTTATTAAAATTTCAATATGAAGAACAGTCAGTCTAGTATTAAAATAATTTCAGTTCACTGAAATTTTTCGCGTTCATTAAAGTTTTTACGAGTTCAACTGAACAGACTCTTAAAAAGGTATGACAAAAAACGTTTACAAACTTTTTTTTAAAAATTATCCGGTACCTACAACTTTTTTTTTTATTTGCGCTACGATGGCGACACAGTTCCGTACCTACAGCGAGAGGTTTTTACATTTGTAAAAACCCGACGAGCTCCGTCCGGAGTCAAGCATTGAATAAACAAATATGTTTTAAGAGTGTTCCCGTGTCGGGTTTCGAGACAAGACAATTTTCGGAGACGATCGCGTCGTTTTGCGGAAGCATTTTTCATGTAAGCAATACTTAATAAAATACTCCGAGTACCTACACTGTTAAAGCTGATTTGAAATTTTTTTGGTATAAAATTGGTGGTTGGCAGGCTCAGGATTTTTTTTTTGTATATAAAGTTGTCATAATGTGACGATCAACTTGATTAAAAATTGATACAGGCAACGTCAGGGCATGTTTTGTAATGTAAGTGTGACTTCGTCCGCATTGTATAACTCTATTAGGTGAAGCGGCTACATCTATCGAATTTGGGAAGAACTGTACAGGCGATGCATGGTATATTCAAATTTCCTCTAAATTCCTCGGGAACCTGACTTTTTCCATAAGAAAACCTTAACTAAAACCTTCATCAAGAATGAAAACCCTTGATAAACGAAAACCGCAAGAAAATTCCGTTCAGTAGTTTTGAGATCAACGGGAACATACATCCAGACAGACAGACGGGGCGAGAGACTTTGTTTTTAATATGTAAGAATTTGATGGTATATTTTTAAGTTTTCTCCTATGAATTACACAGCATTACCTAAGGGAGTCCAATTGTACAATAAAGTCTACATATGAATGTGGTGTATGTTTGTCTGTCTATTATACTCGTAGAACCGATTTTGATGGCATTTAGTATGATCTAACAATTGAATTTGGATAAGCAAGGAAAAGGAAAACCTTCTGCATTTCCAAAAAGAAAACCTTAAATGGTTATCGAGAATATTTAGAACTTCATTAAAATCAATTTAAAGATTCCTGACAACTTTTAAAATGAATGAGAGCGGTTTTTAGCATGAGACTGTTTTTTGAAAGCACAATACATAACCGGATTTACGTTATTTCTCGATTTATAAACGTCCTGCAAACGTAGAACTCAAAATTCTGTTTCAGACTTTATTATTAAAAATATTTTGTCTTAATATTGAATAGAAGCTCGTTACCAAGCACAGTCGCCACTTCACCCATCTTATATGATTACTATGTCGATATTCAAAAGCAATAGAAACAGCTCGCTTTGAATATACCTCGTTACTGTGGCCATCTTGTGACACAGAGTACTCGCACCGAATGGACAACATTTTTATTCTAACTTTGTTTTTAGTAAGAAGTGAATTCTAACGATCCACGTGATGGTAGGTGGATGCCGTCACTTTAATAACACATGCAACGCCACAGGTTAAGCAATACTTAACAAAATACTCCGAGTACCTACACGGTTAAAGCTGATTTGAAATTTTTGGTATAAAATTGGTGGCTGGCAGCCTTTTTTTCTAGTATAAAATTGGTGACGGCAGGATACCATCACTTTAATAACACATGCAACGCCACAGGTTAAGCAATACTTAACAAAATACTCCGAGTACCTACACGGTTAAAGCTGATTTGAAATTTTTGGTATAAAATTGGTGGCTGGCAGCCTTTTTTTCTAGTATAAAATTGGTGACGGCAGGATACCATCACTTTAATAACACATGCAACGCCACAGGTTAAGCAATACTTAACAAAATACTCCGAGTACCTACACGGTTAAAGCTGATTTGAAATTTTTGGTATAAAATTGGTGGCTGGCAGGCTTTTTTTTTTTAGTATAAAATTGGTGACGGCAGGATACCGTCACTTTAATAACACATGTAACGCCACAGGTGTACCAAGGGCTCTGCCGCCGATGCCGATCTTATTTTGCGTTAGTTTAAAATTGCTATTTGTTATATGATCCTCAACTCCAAGCATGGAATCAGAGAAACAATGACTACGTGCACATGTTCGTCCTCCACTATTCCGCCACCTGTAGCCTATAAATCTTTAGTTTTTATATAAGTTTTTACAAGTGACACATTTTTAGCCACTCAATTCTCGGACTCCATCCCTTCCCTTCAACATCGCTTACTATATTCAATGTATAAATTTAGCTACTTAAATTATATTTCAAGTGTATAAATTTTATTCAAAAACAAATAATAAGTGCAACAAAGAGTTTTCCCTACGACCACGTAACATATATTAAAATATTATTAATATAACTTTGATTCAACTATGCAGATTTTATTTTCTTATAGAGAAAATAAAACCTCATAAGAGAAAATAAAATCTCATAAGAGAAAATAAAATCTTATAAGAGAAAATAAAATCTGTACTTTTAAAAAAATTACAAAATTGTTTAAAATAAATGAAATTCAAAGTTCTCTGTTTTACTGAGTACTCTAGACACACTGACGACTGAGACATTTCAGAGGTTAGATAAAGGCGTCTTGGGAATGCCTAGCGTCGATTCTAGGTCATTTGTAAACCAGCGTGTAATCTATTCCTAGCTTTATTTTCATACTTCATAATTTCAGTGTACCTATATTACATCTATAATACTTTTCTATTATATAGATAACTTTTCCCCGACCTAATATTTTGAGGACATCCTGAAATACAATACATTTCAAGACATTTACCATACAAAAAATGTTTTAAGGAAAATATAGAAGACTTAGCTTAAGTTTTTATTCATAACCTTTCTTTAAGCACCAAAAGCTTGCAAATGTTATCACAATTTCACAGCATCAATATAATGATATATGCGAAGGAAGGTATTATCTGTATTCGAAATGGTCGGTCGTAACAAACAATTGGCTGATACTAAACTAATGCTCAGGAAATGATACCCAAAGTTTATATTAATTGTGTTGGTTAAACATTATGTACAGTAGATCAGCTTCTTGGAGTGAATAATGTATTTATTTTATTTGCTAGTTCGCTTAGTTAGAAATGTGCAAATTATCTGTAGTCAAGGCAAAAATTTTATCGATCATAATGAAAACGATGAATTTTTTAATGAGCAAAAATAATCTAGACTAGACGTCCTCGTCTCTATCTCTAGGTCCTACTTAGTATAATATTTGGTGAGTGCATACATATTTAATATCAAAATCAGCTACATTCAATAAAATCGAGTAAAACTTCTACTAAAATGTGAAGCCCCAATTTGGAATCATTTTTTACTCTTGTATCATGTACTTACCCACACTTTATGTGACTCTAGTTAAATGATAAAAAAAAAGATAATGCATAAACTTAAACAGTCTTATTGTAAGAAAATATTTTATTTCAAAGCTGGCTCACTGTAGTTTTTTACACTGCGGTTGTGGTGAATTGTCGGTATTCCGCCAGATTAGTCATACTCAAATGCCGGGTAATAGCGAGCCAAAGTTTGGGGTTCCCACCTTATCGGATATTAATGTAAACCCGGGCAAGCTTGATTAGATCCTTCGTCGTTCCACGGCCTTTGATATGTCGTTCCAAGAATAATCTCGCCCAAATGGCAACGTTTACTAACTTGTTGCTCCTGAAAGGTCCGAAGAAAATACGCCAATTTTTTTACATTATTTCATCCACAAAACGCAACTGTTTTTAAATAGAACATTTTCTGTCATTAAATTAAGTAAGTGCAAATAACAGACTGAGTATTGAACTCTATAGTTTATTGCTATATAGCATAGCATATATTATAGCAAAAAAAAAAAATTTATAGTGAAAAACAAATTGTAGTCAGAATTATCAATGCTGTATAGTATTTCTGCAGGCGCTGGAAGTTTTTATTTATTCTATGCTAACTTTTGCCCGCGATTTCGTCTTTGTATTATATCCTATGTGATGTGTGAATTAAAAATCATTACTAATATTATAAATGCAAAAGTGAGTTTGCTTGCTTTTAGGCCATTTATACTACTTAATAAATAAATCATCATGAAATTTTACATAGATGTTGTCAAGGCTACAGAAAAAGGCATAGTGTACTTTTCATTCAGAAAAAAGGGGACAGAAAAAAAAGTTAGTATTACTGTGAAGTTTCTTACAATTCCGTTGTTACTTTTGCGTGAAAGAGTAACAGAAATACATATTTCCCCCTTCACAAATTTTGGCATTTATAACAGTAGCAAGCAAGATGTCACTTCCCATTTAAGTGTCTATAAAAAGTGTTTGCCAGATATTAATAAAAAAATGCATATAGCTATTAATAAAAAAGAGGTTTAAGTTCAATCGGATTTATGTGCATTCTTACACTCCTATAAAAAAATTCTGAATTACAGGAAATACAGTAAAAAAATAAGTTTATTGCTAAGAACAGGCAATTAAGGCGATTAATTCCGCACGCAATCAATTCCTTCGGCGTTGGATTTTATAAAACAAATGGTCTGTCTAGCGATCCCTACCATAATTTATAGAAAGGTTATATCAGCAATTTCAACGTTCAAATATTTGACATTTATAAATTGGTTAAACCTTTTAATACTTAAAACGATTTTATCTAAGCTTATATAAAATAATTTCCTTATCTATATACATATTGACTAAGTATGTAAAAACAACGACCCGCTCCCAACTTTGCAAGGATGAAAAATAGACAAACGTTTCTCGTTTATCGCTCTTAGTGCTTTAAAATGTCTTGTGACATCAGCCACCAGCATTTTTCATCCTCTCCTTTCCTCCGTGTGTGTGTGTGTGTGTGTGTGTGTGTGTGAGTGTGTGTGTGTGTGTGAGTGTGTGAGTGTGTGAGTGTGTGTGTTTGTAGTTCCTAGCATTGTTATCGCTCCAAGACACGCTGTAAAGTTGTAACACGCCGTGCAAAAACACATCATTAGTAAGATCTAAATTTAGTGAGAGGAACGCGAGAATTTCCCCGCAAATAAAAAGGCGCAGGATTACGACCTCTCATTAACTCGACTTAATGATCCCCTTTTTACAGAAGGCAAAGAAGCGGGCGCCTCGTAGGCACAAACGTTTCATTTCAACCTAAAATAAACATGCTGTAATATTTTACAGTCTACGCGGCTCTTTTCGCGAAAGCCATTGTACTTGGAGAACATTTCGTTTTTAAATAATACTAATACACTCATAATATAAAAATTGTTATAACTCGTTATGACTTCGTATCAAACTGTTCTATAAGTAATTGAAAACATTTAAAAAACAAACCAGTCAGACAGAAGATATTTAAGATTCGCCACAGCTTTTCCTAATCCCTTATCCTTAAGGATAAATCCTGCTATGGCCGACACTGCTTTTGCTGTGGCGTTGCTTATGTTATATAGATGACGTTAAACTGTTAAATGTGAACCATAAACGTGTCTGACGAACATTACATAAAAAAATCTTATAAGTTTTTTTAACAGTCTGCAATAAATCGGTAAATTGATTAGCCAAAAAATGTAAAATAAGTGATTTTCACTTGATTTTGATGAGACTATCTTTTGATTTTTAAATGTGTAATTCTACAATAATACCTGCAATATCACACCACTACCGAGGGGCTTACTTGTGATTACTTCCTCTCCTTACAAGAGCCTTCTCTGCGGTTTCTCACGAGCAAGATTTGGATGCTTCTAATAAGCCAGAGCTGCGGCGGGCTTTATATATTCTGTAATGTAGGTAACACTGCGGATATCAGCAGCGTTTTTTCTGATAAATGGCGAAATTTGATATACTAGGCAATTATTTTTCGCTACTAAAATTAGAATTTACTTATCATTGATTAAAAATTTCTAGTAGCCATACAAATCGAAACCTTCGGTATATAATTCAGCTATCTACTCTGATAGGGTAAAGAAGGAATAGGGGAAAGGGCTTTAGTATGCTTTAGCATGCATAAAAACGCAAAACCTAATTACTGCCCCCTTAATTTCTTACTGCGTAACGCAAAGTGTTACTGCTTCCTGCTACCAATACGCTTATAAAAAAAATCATCGATATCGATACTACTCTTATGTATTTCAGAATTTTTTGTTGGTACAGATGTGACGGGGTTAAGTGCTTATCGTTTTTCTTTAGATAATTATATCAGTATTAGATGAATCCCTAGAATATAGATCAGTTCAATCCCCAGTATTGAATAAATGTTATGAATCTATAAACATAGCTATAATATAAATGTGCGAGAATATTCTTTGTTGGGTGTTAAGAGTTATAATTTAAAAATCTCAGTTGAAATTTAAACCAGTAATAATAGAAAACACTTAAGCTAGACTGCCGCTAGCGTCGCACTAACGTGGTACAGTAAAAAGTCCACGACTTACTTGGCGAGGGCTTCATTATTGAATACATGGAGTTAAAAAGAAAAAAGATGAATTGATGAATTTAACATTCTCCGTACAATATATAAACAAAATTGAAGTTTCTTTCTTGGGCAGACAAAATTAACAATAAGACAAAAAAAGTTTAGACCCATTTTATTATTATTTGTTTAATGACTTTGTTTTTGTTTGTCAGGACTGAGAAACCGTCTGGTTTTGTCTGGATTTGTACAGAAAGACAGAACGATCAAAGACTAATCTAAGCTATATTTGAATATATTAAAAATTGCCTCAAGGAAATGAAAGGCGGCCGCTCACCTATAATTTTTTATAGTTTTGTGTTAATTGCACAAATAAGAGATTCTTATTATGCCATCAACTCTGCTTTCTTTTCTTAAGCAACTTTATTTGTGTTTAATTTTTAAAAATGCATTCTTTTTTAAGAAAAATATGGATGCATATTGTTGTTTATACTGCGCCTATTTTTAAAACAACATACTTACTTAACATTATATTAAGTATATTATAATATATTAATAAGTGGTGTTCGCGCTCCAATCGTAATCGCTTATTCTGTGGCGTCAGTCATTTGAGGCTGTCACCCTTCAAGTTAGCTGTCACCCTTCAAGTTAGCTGTCACCCTTCAAGACTGGTGTATATGTAATTAGTCTATTGTTATATTACTATCCGTCAAGTCAATGAAATTGTAACAAACAATTACAACGTCTTCTACAAGTACGCAGCTATGTTTCAAAATTCACCATCATCAAATATAAATCAAGAATAATCAGAGTACACAGGCTTTCTCACATCGTGTGCCATCGTCTACGCTTAGTGCGTCTATTTACCGTATCCAAATGAGCACAGTCGTTAACGTCGTACATGAATGTGTAGACTGGCAGCTAGCGCTCTTTTAATCTGAACGAAACCACCGAGATGAATTTAATATTAATATTAACCCTGCACTTTGTTCAACACCAGAGGAATTTTCAGTCGCATTTACACCACAACTCATTACTCATATTTTACAATGATAAACTTTTAACACGATAACTCCTGTTTAATTTGATGAATTCAATTTTACAGCCACTATTAATGATAATCTTTGCTATGTAGCCTTTTTATCTTTGCTATATAAATGCATAATTATTTTTTTTAAAAGAATGAAACTCTTTGTCATTATACGAGTTACTGCGCTCAGTTACTGAAACAGTTCCGATGTTTGGGTATTTTCAAAAATTCTTTTAACTTGGTGGAGTGTAAGCTATTTTTCATTAATGACATACAGAATTAATTTTTTGCCTCTGTCTAAATTTTTATATTGTAATTATTGTTGACTATTTTTTTCTTATTTATTTATAGTAATAATATTCATTAATTATTTATTTACTAGTGCTTTTTCCTAAATAAATATATAACATTTACAACTTTCCAGTATTGTGAGTATGGCGATCTGTCATCTGTGGGGACGGCAGTCCAGCTGTGGGCTTTACTTTACTTACTCATTCTTTACTAGCTTGTGCCCGCGACTTAGTCCGCGTTGAAAAATAAAAAATATAACTCCTGACAAAATATGTGCGCAATAAATTACTCAATCTTTTTTTGCTGTTATAGTTTTACCAATCGTTAGATTTAGGTACTTCTTTTTTTTATGGAAAATGTCATTTTCTGTATCCCTGACAATGTGTATGCAAAATTTCATGATGATCGGTTGAATAGTTAAGGCATAAAAAGGTAAAAGACAGACAGACAGTGTTACTTTCACGTTTATAATATTAGTCGTAGTTGACGACACGTTTGGTCTAGTGGCTAGTAACCCTAGCTATTAACCAAACGGTCGCGGGTTCGAATCCCGCTAGGGGCAAATGTTTATGTTTTAACATTTTACCTTTGCACCTGAGTCATGGATGTTTTGTATTTATAATATGTATGTATTTACGAAAAAAAAAGTAATCTATGTAGTATATCAACTGTCTGGTATCCATAATACAAGCATTAGTTGCTTACTGTGGAACTAGATGGTGCTGTGTGGAATGTGTGAAGATATTATTTATTATTTATTTAGTATTGATATATAATATAAATTCTAAATAGTGTGGATTAATTTCTATATTATCTAATTCAGATATATGATCCTATAAATATAGAAAGTTCTGGTGCTTTGAGAGCGTAGTGAAAGTAATATTTTCTAAATCGCAATACATTACGAACGTAAAAATAGCAATACGAAATAATATGATGCGAGCAAATAAGTAAAAGTTGTAGATTTCCCTCGAGGCGTACTCTTGACCCAGCGTAGAGGATATAACATTTGTTTATGGCCACCTAAAATTATTGGTTTTGGGTATTACAACTAGCTCACAGTACTAGCAAGTTACATTTTCAAATTAAAATGAACAAAATCGAAATATTTCTAGGGCGTAGTAAGACATCGTCAACGACAGTGGTTTCTGTAATTTTATTCTCAATACTTAATTTAATTTAATTTGAGTTACAAATAATAACGAATTTAAAAGTATATTTTAATATAAAAATTATAGTTATATTACAATTGTATTAGGATAAGGTAGGTAAGGGTAAAGGGTTACTTTTGTAAATTTTCATAGGATTTTTTTTTGTTCATATAATGCCTAAGATAATACCGATGTAAGTGATTTAGGTATTTATTTTCGTCTTTTCATTTGCAATTCGACGATTGTTTGCAATTCTATTTCATCTATCTAAAATTAAATCTTAATCGTGTGTCAATTGAGTCACTTGGTCTTTATGGGTTTATATTGTTTTATCTCACGTCCACATAGGATGCCAAAGCCCCGTGCACCGAGCTGAAACACGGCGCTGTAGGGTGACCACAATTTTAAGAAGAATTGCACTGAGTCCTAATCTATATATACATAAAGGTAAAGGTAAAAGTATACACAGGACGTTTGTCCTGAGTGACTCATCGTCACAAAGCCTAACATTGAGTAATGGCCATTACTAATATAATTACGTAAATGCTGACGCATCACATGTACGATACTTGAATCGTACGATTAAATACTTAATTAAATAAATAAGCAGGACCAATTTTTCAACGAAGTAGAATTTTCTTCTTTGAAGAATATTTTACACCTACCTTAGAATTACAGTTCTAACGTTGCACGTTTTGAATGCAGCATACAGTTATTTACTCTTCAAAAAATTGGGGAGAACTCAAATCTTTGGGAAGAACAGGAAAATTTTATATAGTCTCATATTTAATTCAGCTATCCAAATTTAAGTTCTCATCAAAAAGCCTTAGCGTCGTCTCAGTACATAGTATTATTGTGGTCACCCTATAATCGACTAAACGACAATCTAGAACAATATTGTCACCAATGTATTAAGTTTTCTATTAAGCCTCGTTAACTAACGGTTTTATTGCTAATATTTATAACATTTTACAATGCGAGGAGGACATTTTAAATTATAATCTTTTATGTTAGAAATAAAAATAAGAATGTAATAGATATATTTTATTATATATTTTTTTAAATTTCAATTCTTATAAAATTAAGTATACTTAGGTAATAGAATTTATGTTCTAACTGAAGTCTGTTAAAGTTTATTTTCGAAATTGTCTGAAAGAGATTTTTACTTCAGAGTCTATACAGAAGCTTTATATTGGAATAAATTAAAATATAATGCTGGCGAAAGTTAGTGTTAACTATTGACAGATGGCGCCAGCTGATCTGTGCACACTGGTCTATTAACTTTAGTATAAAAAAAAAGTATGTTATGTTAGTATAGTATGGTTATTACACTATAGTATAAAGAGCTATTAGATAAGTGTAGCAAGATTATAAAATCAGAGCATCCCTTTGAAACTCGTCAAATGGCAGAGTAGAACATAATTGCTTCCTCTCGTAACGAAAGTGTTTGTTAAATTACTGTGAAGTTGTCGGTACTCAGTACTATTAAGGCTACACAATAGGCTAGCTAGACTTTTATAACAATGAGCTTGCTACAATGTTATACTTACTTTAAAGATAGAAATGCCATGAAGTAATGAGACCAAGTAGGCATTCAGGTGAATGTATTTGGGCATTTTTAAATGAGCTTGTTTTGATGGCTAATGAAATGATGAAATCATTATGAAAGAATCATCATTGTATAACATATTATAGGTTTATATTACATGACATGACCATGATCGCGATTATTATTATTTTTATAACGATTGAGAATTTTTTTTTTTAAGAATATTACATAATTTTCCCTATTTTCTTTATTTTAAATTATCTAATTTGAGACTAAGAAAACCAATTTAATTTGAGGCTAATATTATAAATGAGAAGATTTGTATATTTTGTATTTTCGTATTTTTGTTTGTAATGAATAAACTCAAAAACTACTAAACCGATTTTAAAAATTAATTTACCTATAGAAAGCTACATTATCAACGAGTAACATAGTCTATATTTTATAAATTTACGCAAAGTCGCGTGCAACAGCTTATATAAACAGTGAAAATAGATTTACCGTTTAGTCTGACCGAGGGTCACTTAATTGTTAGTGAATCTTGGCATCCGCTTCGTTACATTATCAATTGACTTAATGAACTCGATTATAACAGAAGTGACCTCAAAAATACCTTTATTGGGTGTCCGTCTACATACTCGTACGATAAGAAATATTATCAATATTGAGTCATTTAATTATTTTTTTATTTTTTTTATTTAGTCCGTAACTAAATGACTTGTGTAATATAGGATGTGACTGTATCCTTATTATAAAACAAAGTACGCGTCTGTAGGTCTGTATGGTCGCAATGATCTCAAAAACTACGGAACGGATTTTCATACGGTTTTCATCTATCAACAGAGTAATTCTTGAGCAACGTATAGGTATATACTAAATTGATAAGTTTTTGTGTAAATTGGTTGAAATATAATGATGATGTCGGAAAAAATCAAGCCGTCTTAGAGCTTTCATCGAAAACGCTGCCTAATCCATTTGAGATAACTTTTCGTGCCTTCACAGCTTTTGCCACTGGTGTAGTCCTAACAGTGCGAGTTCTTTTACTGTCTTCTACACTTGAATATTCATTACTTATATCGTTTGATGGAGCGATAAACAAATCTTTCGGTTATATTCAAATTTATCAGTAGTTCGGCGTCTGATCTGATTTGGCGCATAACCGCACCGATGCCGCGCGATAAACGCACCACGTCCATTCTATATTTAAAAATAAATTAAATCCGAAATAGTACACATTTATATTTTCATATAAGATTCAAAATTCGAATTCAATAAATATTTCGGTGGCCCAGCATTCTGAATTCAAAAGTTTTGATATGTGACAGTACCCTACTTATGACCTGATTATTATTATCTTAACGATTAGTTAATTTTTGAAGTATGGTATTGGGTTAGAAAATCCATGTTATAACTAGAAAATTGCTCAATAATTGAACAATTTAATTATTAAATGTGATATCAAGTAAGTCAAACATTTTGATGAAAACCCAAATTATTTAAGGAATATTAAATTACTTTTTGTAATTTCTGCTGCTGTTCGAATTAAAATTAATTAGTTAAAACAGACGGGAAAATCTATGGTTATAGTTAGCTACCTAGTATAAAGTATAATTAGTAGCTACTAATTAAGTAACGTACTATAAAAAAATTCAAATTAACACTAGTTATATTAAATCAGTCTAGACGTGATAAAAAAAACTTATCTTCGTGTCAACAAAGTCCAAATAGTTATTGAACCTGAAGAACTGAGAATTAATTTCCACCGAGTTCAGTTGACGTGAAACTGTCAATCGTTTAGAACGTTTTTTTTTTTATTTATTTTAAAAATTTTAATCACTCTTAAAAACAAAATGTTCATGGCAATATTCCATTTGTCGGTTTTCCTATTAAACGTATTCACAATTTGGTACGATCAGAAATATGTGGACGTACCGTTTCCCAATCCGGAATTGGCAAATACTATTTTCAAAGGACGCACTACATTTTTAACTTTTTGGTGTTTCGTAAGTATTTTTTTCTATACCAATTTTTTTAACTAATACTTTTGTAATATTTTTTAATTAATAGTTAAATCGTAATTTAGTTTCAAATTAACAACTTTTAGGAACTAAGCTAACATCACAGTTTATTTACTCGTAATTCATAAAATTTCCTTTTTATTCTAAAAACAATTAATAAGGATTTTATTTAGCCAAACCATTCGAGTTAGTTTTAGTTTTAACTAATATACTTTATTGTGTTTTAAAATACTTTTGATCCATTAAACAGATGGGTGAAGGTAGGTCGATTAGACGAAGTCTAAGATCTGAATGAATCGTAAGTTCATATTATAATGAGTTATAATGAATAAATATTATAATGAAATCGTAAACGAGCCATGGCTGTACATTAAATATTTTTTTCAAAAAAAAATTGTACACGTTGTACTTATAATACAGAAATCAAAAACAGCAGACACAGATACATAGACACACAGGCGAAACTTATAACATCCCTCTTTTGCGTCGGGTGTCTGTGATTAAAAATATATTAATGTGCGGTATACGCCATCTGTCGTACTCGGAGTTAACAACTTACATAGACACGGTACAAATATTTAGTTTACATAATAATACTTCATGTTCATAATAGATGGCGTTATTCTATTTCTGAATTTGCAATTGAATTTTCATATTCATTTTTATTTTGTACGTACGTTTAGATATTGCATAATCAAACAAAGCACATTCAATACTTATATTTTTTGCAAGTTTAACCCTTTACCTACTGTAGGGTTTAGATAATGGTAAACTTTGTTCAAGCAAGTACAAATTATGAATTGTTAGGGGCCATTCATTAATTACTTACATAATTACGATTTTGGCCATTTTGGTTGTTTTGGTCTTTTTTGATGAATTTATATTACTTAATAGGTAATTGTTAACTATGAAAGTAATTATGAAATTGGTCTGTAGCAATATTAAATATCGAAGAATATTTATAATAAAACTGTCGCCTTATATTGAAAACAATTTTTTATTCACTTTCCAGATGTTGCAAACAATGTACTTTGGAGTGGCATTCCTGAATGACATCCTCGAGGCAAACGGAATTTCACTAAAAAAAACATCACTCATCAGGAAGACCAGAGACTTGCTGTTCAGTGTGGCTTTTCCCTGGGCTATCTACGTATCTTGCACATTTTGGGCAATTTATACTGTCGACAAAGAATTAATATACCCAGAAATAATGGCGAAAGTTTTCCCAATGTGGATAAACCATATACTGCATACGTTTATCATAATATTTACCATCTTTGAGCTTTTAGTGTCCTCTAGAAAGTATCCGTCAAGAAAAATTGGAATGTCAATTATGATTGTATTGAATATATCATATATAGCTTGGTTAATAATAATTTATGTGAAATACGGTGTATGGATCTATCCCATATTAAATGTTTTTAATTGGGCATTGGTAACGACTTTCTTAGCTATGAGTATTTTAGTATCAATTCTCCTGTATAATTTAGGGGAAAGAGTAGATCATTTTATTTGGTCTGAACATTTAAGAAGTACAAATAAAAAAATAAAATAGTAAGTAAATTATCTTATTTATTTTAGGTATATTTTGTATGTTCTGCACAAAGAATATACAAGTGCTTTTATTGGGCACTTAATTTATAAAAAAAAAACTTAGGTTTATGCATTCAATTTGTTCACAATTCATACTAAACATGTTAACAAATTATCTGAACAACTCACTCACTAACCGAAACACAATAACACACATGCAGTTATTTCACGGTGGTGGTTACTGCCGCCAGACGGGCTGCCCAAATGATTGCGAAACGCAGTGTGCCCTGCCATTACTTTTCAAGTCCAGACCAGAGCCAACTTTAAAAACTTCATTTCCAAAGTTGACCCTGCCAGGAATTGAACCAGGGACCTTTGGAAAAGAACATTAAGGCAGCACCCTGTAGGGGGTTGTACATAATCCCTTACATAAAAGTTTGTCTAATTGTCTATCTTGACTTGTTAAGTCGTTTCTAACGGCAAGTGCACTAAGGATGCAAATTAAACCAATTCCTTCTTGGATATAATTTTACTAATGACACTTATATGTAATTAAATTAACACGGCTGGTAGCAATTAAACTTTAAATTAAGTGATCCCGACTATCAAGGTTTAACTTGATACTTGTCTCAGAAGACAACCAACTATCGTTAGATAATCAACTTGACTGTAAGGTGAACACTAAATATTTTGTACATAAATTTTCTTTGGTCTTTTATTGTCACGTTTCCACGTTTCGACCATGAATTTTATAATAACAATTTATATAATCTTAATTTATTTGTTAACACGTAGAAAAGGTATATACTTACGTGCTCTTATTTAAATATAATTTCCTTATTTACCTGGTAAAAATAAGAGAAACACTCTTACGTGTCTTTATATTAGGTACGTCCTAGTGGGATGGTTCCATCTGCTTAGTAAGATAATTTCCTTAACATACATTTAATCCTGGCATTTCTTTGTTAATATAATGTACGAAAGGTCGTACACACCCTGACCACTCATTCAACGGGCTCAGTTATATAGGATCGTCATCTTGGCTTTTTTCCCGAAACTCTGGTAAATTTAAATTTATAATGACGATCATAAGAGTTTCTTGGAGAAACCTAATTGATAAATAAATGTTTTGATTTTTGATTTTGATTTTTTATTTTAATTCTTGAGGAATGGCCTATGACCCGCTATCACGCTATGACCCTTTAGATGCCGAGCAAAAGGTAAATAAAGTAAAAAAGAACGCTAACTAAGTACATGTCTAGCAAAGTTATAGTTAGTTAAGTTAGCTAAGAAATAGCTAAGTTATTCAGAACAAACTTCATTGGTTAAGCTCCTTATGACAGATTCAGATGAGACACTCAGAATGCGTTTAATAAATTAATATGAAAGCAACCATTATCTGCAAGTATCTATGTGATTTAAAAATTTTTACTTTAGACGTATAGTTTTATCTAATTGACCGAATTCCGGGTCAAAGTTATTTACATTGACCAAGGTTATCTAGAATGTTGTCTGACAGATGAACTGAAGAGAGAAAAGGCCGATGCACATTATGAAGTTGGCGTGTTTAATCTAAGGTTTTTTAACATTAACTACTCGAGGCAAATTTATTAGTTAATTAGTTACAAATCGTCAATTGTATCTGATCGCTTTAGTTAATAGTTTAAAAATGATAATATTATTTGTAAATTTATTTTGTATTATGAAATATTTTTGTATATTGTTTTTGTCCTTTGTATTTATTTTTCATTAAAATCCTAAAAAAATTTATTAATTTTCTTAATGTCATACGTTCTCCGTTTTTTGACAGTTTAATTGAGGTCAGCACCTCATTGCAATACATTATATTTTGCGGTAAATTTTCTTTAAGTTACAGCGTTATTGCATCATCTTACAAAATTATATTATAATTGCATCAGCCTTTTCAAAAGTAGTGAAATCGAATTATTCCAAACATAACATTTATCAAAGAAAACAATAATTACCTAATATTAATTTTATTTTCAATCGTATTGCAGACAATTTGATAAGATGATAAAATAAATTTAAGTACCTATGCAGGAAGTAATAGGTAGTCTACCTGATTAAATAATTTTTTATTAAGTAAGTAACGAGATAAAAAAATAACCTAATTTTTAATTAATTACCTTTAGCTTTACTAAGAAACTCATTTACATGTAATATTTATTTATACATATAATATTAAGCTTAATATGTACCATAATAATATAGTTACAGTTAGTTTATAGTTTAAATCTGTATATCTATATAATAAAAAATAATTGCTAATGTGTTGCTGAGCACAATTCTCTAAAACGGCTATTATTATTTTTTGCAATATTTGTGAAAGTCCGAGGAAGGTTTTGTTTTGTTTTTTTTTGTTTTTTTTTTTTTTATATATCATGCAATCGGTCTACCAGACCATGAGCAGATGTGCTGATTGAAATCGATTTTGAGGAGCCAGGTCTCCATTGAGAAAAGGCTCTTGTGGCCAACGGCCGTGGCAACAATTAAGCCTGGTTGTCGAATCTGGGTATTTTGCGCCTTTTGAGGCGGTTCATGGTATCGGGTAGGGTCAGCTGAACGGCTAGCTCGTTTGGGTGGTGTGTTAGCTTATCCTTGTATTTCTTGCCGCGAGATAAGATTTCTTGCTTGACCGTAGGTATACTGAGGTACTCATGAAGCTCCGAATTTCTAGTGAACCAGGCTGAGTTGGAAATCTGTTTTAGCATATAGTTATGGGCTCTTTGTATTTTAGCTACATTGGTGTCACTGGCAGATCCCCATAACTGAAGTCCATAAGTCCAAACGGGTTTGAGAATTGTGTTATATAGCAGCAGTTTGTTATCTATGGAGAGCCTAGAGTTTCTTCCCAGCAACCATTGCATGCTACGGTACCTGATGTTAAGTTCATCTCGTTTAGTTTCTATATGTTTACGCCATGTGAGCCGACGATCCAAGTGTATCCCCAAGTATTTAACAGTTCCGCTGGTGGGAAGTACATTGGTTCCCAGTGTCACGCGTGGGCAGTCGCCCTTCCTCAGAGAGAAAGTTACCTGGACCGATTTAGTTCCACTCGTCTTGATCCGAGGAAGGTTTTGTGAAGAGAAAATCCGCATCCTTGCGAAGCTGGGTATAGCCGGGGAGGTTCGCTAGTATAATATAATATAAGTATCTAATTAATATGTAATACTCAGTAATATGATGCATTATTTACATACTTAGTTCAAATTACAAAATTATTATCCAAGTGTCGTGATAATGACGATATCGTCACAAACTCGTCAAACAAACCTTGATAGTCATTATTGAATGTAATCAACACGGAGACAACGGACAACAGATTATTATTATTTAAATGAATAGTTAGTTGATTCATTCGGTCAGTAACAAAACAAGTCAAGTCAGTATCCGTCCGAGTATACTGAGAGGTTGACGTAAAACCTGTTAGTGGGTTCAAGTTCGTTTATTTTTTTAATTTTAATATTTGAATAAGTAATTCAAAATGCTAGCGCCAATATTTCATTTATCCGTGTTCCTGTTAAATATATTCACTTTTTGGTACGACCAATTATATGTGAATCTACCGATGCCTAGTGATATGGGAAAATGGACTCTCAAAGGGCGACTTACATTTTTGACTTATTGGTGTATTGTAAGTAATTTTTATATATATTTTTATTAAATAGTTTTTCTCTTAATTTAACACATGGTAACGAGACTATAGCAGATGACTAACGTCGTATGCACTGCCGACTAGCGACCCTAAGGGTTGCTAAACATATATGTAGTCGAGCCTTCATAGCCGGGCGGTAGAATCGAATATGTTTAGATGAATGT
Source organism: Synanthedon myopaeformis (assembly GCA_944738685.1). NCBI lineage: Eukaryota > Metazoa > Arthropoda > Insecta > Lepidoptera > Sesiidae > Synanthedon > Synanthedon myopaeformis. Next base: position 11,494,845 of record OX122915.1, read on the forward strand.
TCGACAAATTTCTATACTTATAGCCGTGTCGGCAAAGCCGGGCGGTAGACACGAATATATATAAATAAACGTTCGACAGAAAGCCGCGCAGTGTATGTATATGTCGCAGTATAATCGAAAAGAACGGAATTACGCAAAAATCCTAGTAAGATTGCAAAGAACCGGATAATAGGAAATTTATAACGAATTTTGCAATCTTACGAGTTACTTTCAGGATCTTTGCGAAAATTACAACTTGTTTAGGACTATTAGAAAATTAAACGTTGATTGGATTATGATAATTATCTAATAATTATCATAATCCGAAAACCGACAGCCGGAAAGTTGTGGACGAGGCCTACGTCCAACAGTAGACGTCCTACGGCTGAGATGAATCAAACCTGCAATAAAAACGATTACACCCAATTGCAGTAATAAACTAGTTTCAGGATTACTCGGCTACAGTTATGGAGGTTCAATCCCCAGTCAGACCTACAGTTCTGATGTTCTCGACATTAGCGAATAAGTACCTCCTTGTTTTGTCCTACTAATTAACTTACAACCAGACAGCATAGACGCCATAGGTCACAAGACTAATTGCAGAGTTTGACCCGGAAGGAAAAAATAATGTACCTAACCTAACAATTATTTAATATTTTATTACTCTTTTATTTGGTTATTTAAATTTATAAATAACAGTATCAATAGAACTTGAAAAACGGGAGGTTTACGATTTTATAAGAAACTTCCCGGAATAATTAGAGACCAAACCAAAATCTGTTCAAAAGGTTAATAAATGATGATTATTTATTTAAGCGGTTATGAAGCCTCTATTTAAAATATTTTGATCTTAAATTATGCTTAGTATTAGGTGTATAAATAATTCAATTCATAGTAAATAATTATTAACTATAGTTATCTACTAGTTGTGATGTAACTGTTGTAATTAAATTATAATAATACCTAATTGGGATAATACTACTAAAATAGTAAAAATAGACGATTAAAAAGGATTCTATGAAACCTATTTACGAATTAATTACTGTTTCACTGTTTATCTATAACTATATAGATATAGTTATATAGATATGTTTATATAGATATAGTTATAGATAATAGCACGTGTGCTGTTGTGTTTCGGTGAGTGAATAAGGAGTTCCAGAGCCCATTTATCTATCCCTTCCTAATCCCAATCTTTAAATTCCTTAATCATTTGTCGCACCTGTGGCGTTGCTTGTGTTTGTTGTGGCGACGGTAGCCACCTACCATCAAGTAGACCGTCAGCCTGTCTGTCAATCTTAACATTATGGTAGGAGAGCTAGTGAACCATCCGAATAACCCGTTTAGCACAAAGCTAGAGTTTTTTTAATTGATGTGTTATTATCGGTCAATAAAGAAATAACCGCTGCCTTATTATCTAACGTTAGACGACAGCAGACGACTTGCGATCGCGTGTGCTGCCATACAGAAATGATGCACTTTGATTTTAGTTATTGTCCGTAAGAGGCCTTATCGCAAAACCACATCTTTGTTATGAGTTATGTGATACCAAAAATATGATTTAGTGTGATATTGCACAAATTGATAGAATGTTTTCGCCTGTCGCAAGTTGGTCGCAAGTCGTCTGCTGTTAGATAATAAGGCAGCCGGTCTGGCATGCATCTTACGGTTGCCAGTTTAAATCATGGTGGCAGTTTCTAACACATATGAAATGAAAACTTTTTCACTTAAATATTTTTTCCGTTGTCTATTGCTACACATATATTCCGTTGTCCATTTTTTATTAAAACTAATTTAATACAAATTTTTAATGCCAACTTATGTTCCCTTTCAGGTTGTCCAAACTATATATTTCGGAGTGGCATTCCTGAATGATATTGTCGGCACAAATGCAGCTTCCCCAAAGAGAATCCCATTAATCAGGAAGACGAAAGACATATTGTTCACCCTGGCTTTCCCTATAGGCATATTTGTAACTGTCACATTTTGGGGAATTTACCATGTGGACAAAGAATTAATATTTCCCGACGAAATGGAGAAGTTATTCCCCATTTGGATGAACCACGTTCTGCATACTCTGGTCTCCATCTTCATAACTTTCGAGCTGGTAGCTTTCTTCAGAAACTATCCATCAAGGAGGACTGGCATGTTAATAATGGGAGTATTCAATGGCACTTATATCTTATTGTTAAATGCCCTCTATGTACAACACAATGTATGGATGTACCCCATATTAGAGGTCCTCAACTGGCCGTTGAAAATAGCCTTCTTTGCTATGAGTCTTTTAGTGAGTACAGTCCTGTATATGTTAGGTGAGAAAATTAATAACACCGTTTGGTCTAAGCATGTGAGGAGTGCAAATAAAAAAGTAAAACATTAAATTTATTAATTTGTTTTATTTATTTATGAATACTAAGTATTTTATTTAATATGTGTGTTTTGGGTGTGTAATATATTAATTTTTCGAGTTTAAATTTCATTGTGCATTTATTTTGTTTGTTAGAAGGTACTGTATTTATTTTGTTTAGATAGTACAGTGGAAGTGTTTATTTTATTTTATTTTATATACCGATGTTAAACAGCATATAACAGCATATGAGGGTTCAAGCATGTATTTATGGAAATAGTTCTAACTGAAAATAAGTACTGGCCAGTTAATCATAAATTACATACATGCGTTACCATAGTAACAGTATGTTCTTAGAAAATAAATAAAGGGAAAGTTTGTTTGAGACATTATTCATTGTAATTTGTAAATAAATAAAACACTCTGCTAAAGAACTGTGTTTAGATATATCACGTTTATATTAACTTTAGGTGAACATAATAGGTATAAAATTAATTAAAAATAAGTTTCATTCGGAAAATATTTTATTTATAAATGTATGTGTGTAAGTACAATCATTTTTTTTTAAATGTTTAAATGGGTAGCAGGCAAGCTGATAGCCTATTTGACTGTAGGTGGCTACCGTTGCCTAGGGTCATAGGCAACACCGGAAATTCAAGAGCGTTGCCTACTTTGCAAGCATTTACACCATCAAAGAGCCCATACTGTAGTTAGGCAAAAATATATCAAAAGGGTAATTTTTCCTAAGTAGCCATCTACACAAGAGATAATGATTGTAAAGAATGGACGCATAACAATGTGTTTAACACTGAGACCAAGTGTTACGTCATTATCATCTAGTTTATCTTCAATAGCAAGATAATAAAGATAATTTATGTAAACATACATAGTTTGGTAAGAGTGTAACGCGTTTCGGGCATTTGTTTCTTGTTGTGTAAGTCTTTTTGACTTGGTGTGTAGGAAGCTTTCTCGTAAGCAACTCTCTGATTCACCAAAGTTATCATTTGGAGTATATCCATTTTGTCGTGATACTTTTCAATTATTTTACACAATGTTTGTATAGCCCACGATCCATTGATGTCTCTCCACGATACGAAACCTAAAATGCAGACATTAAACTTTATCTAGAATCTGGAATATGCTTAAACATTTTTATATATTAGAGATACAAGCAGAAGCTATATTACAATATTATCTGGTGCCAGCGACTTCGTCCATGTTGAAAAATTAAAAAAATATAACGCCTGAGAAATAACTGAATATATCTATCGCTGTGACGACTGTGACGCCGCCACGTAAATTTTTGACGATCCCTCGGGGTATTAAAAATTTTCAACGATAAAAATTGTCCTATATATTAATTCAGATAATAAACTATCTGTTTGCCAAATTTCATCCAAAAACTTTCAGCCGTGTTTTCGTGAAACAGTAACAAACATCCATACATCCTGACATACTTCCGTATTTATAATATTAGCAGATAAAAATTAACACATATTCTAAAAGCGGATCCAAAGACAATTAACCTAATACTAATATAATAGAAAAGTGAAATAAAAGTATAAAAAAACCAATAAGTTAAAAACGAAACCAATTTAAACTAAAACTAATAATAATTAATTAATTTAACTTTAATTTAAACTAATGATAGTGGCCATTTCCCTATCACCTCCTAATCTCGTATCCCGTATCCTACTAAGCATGGCAACGCATTTGTAGGATACGGATTTATGACAGTTACTTACCTACTAAGAGTTAGTCTTCTCCAAACTTACCTTCTACAGTTGAGCGCATAATAAGAAAATCTGCATGCGATGGAACTGTCAACTTTTTCGGACCAGGTCCATCGTACATTACTGTTCTACCAGCGTCAAAGTTACCGCCTCTGCAAGCCTTTTTTTTAACCATAATGATATTTTAATTGTGATTTCTTATTGAATAACTCTTGTAGCTAGGTAATAGGTCCTATCCGCCATTACTGTCTTTAGAAATTTAGAAATGTTTAGCCTAGGCAAAATCAAATGTACGTATATAACAGAAACAGATAAACGACTACAAAAAACCTAACCTAAAAGTGCCATTCCTAACATTTCCGAAGAAGTTTTCGAAATTTTTCCACTGTGCTCAGTTTCTACTTGCTATAGATATATTATATGTTGCCCAATTATTTTAACTGTATTTATGGTTCTATTCGATTTTGATGAATAAGTAAGAGATGCTAGAGCCTTATCCTTATCTTATCCTTATCACTTATACTTAATCTTACTGCAGTCGACAGGGCACTTGCAGTACCATCAATTGCACCGTCAGCCTGTCTGCCAATCATAACATATAAACAAATATCCAATCAATGACGTCAAATAACTTTTACACATATGCTAGATATAGATCAGATGTTCATTCATATACGAGTATATGCTTGACCTCCTTTGTTAAATTCACAGTTTTGGAAGAAATAATATTCGAAATTAACTAACTAAATGGAAAATATAGTTTTTACCTGAATGAAAAACAATTTAGGTTTGTTAACGAGAGACACATGCCCATTTTCAAGGACGCTAGTAATATCTTGAAGCTTATAGGGCCGGTCGTAAGCAAAAAGTTCATCTTTCTCTTCTCCGTGGGTCATGATAACAAAACATAGACATGACGTGTCTTCGTGATTTTGTTTACTTACTAAAAAGTTAATTTAAAACGTTACAATCATGTTGTACATTGAACTACAATGAATAGTTAAAGTTACATCTTTTGAGTTATAATATTTCTTACAAAACTAGGCGGATTTCTCCGCCTCGTTGAAAAAACAATACGTATACATGAAAACGTGTGCTTTTTAATAGTTTATTATTTTGATATTTGTGTAGATTCTGCACACAAAAGTTTCTTGGTGCTGCATAGCATATTTTATTTAGAGGTCGAAGTTTGACAAATAGTGCTCATAAGCACACTAGACCTAGGACAGTGAACTATTCACTAAGATAAAAAAAACGTTGGGAATCTCAAAAAGCATAAAAAATAATCTCAAATAGGTATAGCATCTCAAAAGCTAAGTAATAGGAAAATATATTTGCTATGAATGATCACTTACATATAGTCTAGTACAAAATACAGAAATAAAAATAAACACTTACTATTTTTCACGGTGCTTATTATTACGTCGAAAGGTTTGTCATTATAGATTAAAATTTTAAATTGAAGCTTTCCGAAGACAGCTTTTAAACTCTCCACATCTTTGTCCGTGCCTTTCCTGTCGGTTGGCTTGCCTCTAAAAATTGTTGAAGTGAAAATGATTATTGAAGTTGGGCACTTTTGGGATGGGAAAAGGCACTGTACGCGCGTGACCGTCACGCTCAGTAACGCTCAGTGACGCTCAGTGACGCTCAGTGACGCTCAGTGTGTAGGCAGCCCACTTGCAGCTACTGTGGCGTTGCTTGTGTTATAGGCGACGGTAGGAGGCTAAATATTGTTTGTTATATTTTATGGTAAGGGGACGTCCATTAATTACGTGAGGCGATTTTGACGATTATGTGTTGCCATAATATAAATAAATAGGTAATAATATACAACTTTAGCTCACTTAAAATATTTAGTTTTCTCATAAGTCCTGTGGTTAAATATAAGTAGATGTTTGTGTCCAGACATGTCATAGTACAGGTCTTCCAGGTTGAACGTCAAATTAATAGCCTTGGCAACGTCGTCTACGTAGGCATCGTCCGTTGCATCAACACCGCGGGCTTTCCTCTCTTTAGTGTTTGAAGGAGATAAACTGAAAAGAAAATGTAAATATTTTAAAAACTTATGAATATGAGAACACTGCTAAGTTAATTATTTTTTAGCAAACAAATAAACAAAAAATAAATCTATTTAGGTAGGTACCTAGGTACCTATTTAAGCGAACAAAAACGATCGTTTTTAGTTCCATGATAATTGGACAGATAGAATTGGATAGATAGATAGATAGAATAGCTCAAACGTGTAGAAAAGATTCGTGATCTTGGTGTTATTCACGATTCAAAGATGACATATAAAAAACATATATTGTGTACAGATCTTATAGAGTTAAGGGATTCTTAAAGAGTGAGCTGTCAATTTAGCAATGTTAAGGTTGTAAAATTTTTGTATTGTAATGGTGTCAAATTAATCTGTCATTTAGTTATTAAGTAAATTTTTGTATAAATATCACTAAGTTTTCCTTGAAAATAAATAAATTAATTAATAGTAGCAAGTGATCAGAAATCTATACAAAGCAAAAATAGTATTTTGAGGAACCCTGTTTCATGTTTATTTATTCGCTCTCTTTCTCTCTTGCAGCGGTTCCAATTGAAAGACTGAGATGATAAATATACCTAATAGGTGAAATAATATCTCACCGTGGCATTCGATTATTCATAGCCTGTCTTTATTTATTTATTTATATTAAAAATCTCTTCGTGTACGAAGAGCGTTTCCTGTTGATCCTGTTATTGCATTGAATTTCATCATCCAGTTTTTGCAAGTTATTTATTTTAGCGAAAACTCAAGATAAACTTAAATACTGAAATTACCATAGTGTAAATAAGGTAAGTAGGTAGGTAGTGATATTTACCTAGAATTAGCAGTATTTATATCTTCAGGTTTACCGTCAGGGAAACTTGGATCCATTTTGGTTAAATTTCAAATAATAATAAATAAATGAAATAACGAATCACACAAATAATTCTTCCTGAGTATAGAACACGAGTGAATCATTTTAACTGATTATTTTCGATAGGAGAATAGCGACTGATACTTTTAGCGATAACGATATTCGTGATTATACTTTCATTAGTTTGACTTACCTAGATATTATAAGTAGGTATACTATTTTTATTAAAAACTAGGAAAATAAAAATATGACCCTGACCGTCAACTAATAACAAAGCAACATTTGCCATTATAATGCGCTAGATGACTAAACAAGTAGAAACTTACAATAATACAATGATTACTAGGTATGTTAGAATAACATTAGTTCAATGCAATAATATGTACAATTCATATTGTTCTGCTGAACATTGTCGCAATTTGCATGCAATTGCATTACACATAAGTATTTGAGTGTCAAAGAAAAGTAAAAAGTTCCTGTCATTGTTAATGTTTGTATGTGCTGGACATTATATCTAATTCAAAAATAAAATACAAATAATAAGTAAAACCATTTAATAACAGCAGTCAGATATAATAATTGCAAATGAGTTGTTACAGAATATCATATAATAACCTCAGAATCAAAACCTTTCACAATAAAATTTATTTCTTCTTCATTATTAATATTTTTCCTTCTTTTACTGCGTTTCTTTTTTTGATGTCCTTCAGTTAAACACAAATTATCCTTAACTTTATTATAAATTATACACAAACTATTATAAAATTTTAACACAGTCCTAGCACCTCTCAAGTACTGGTAGATAATTTTATTGGGATTACTTTGACCATCTAATTTTAAGGCAACATTATAGACAAATGTTCCATTATAGCATTTCGAGTACTGTGTACTCTGAAAGGGCGAACCACATAATGTGTTCAAATTGTTTAGATGTAGCAAACAACTTTGAAATTGAGCTAAACAATGAATATTTTTGATATTGTAACTTTTTGGTTTTCTTCTTATGCTTGCATCAATTTCAAAATGATTTAACAAAACGCTGGCAGCTAATAAACAATCATCATACACAACTTTATTTTTATTAAAAAATACTTCGTTATCTTCAATGTCTTGTGTTGACCTGTTTCTTATCTCTTGTAGTTTCTTTGAATATTTATTATTAAAATGATGAGTGCCACGAAACATTCCAGTCTTTTCATCTATTACCTCTAACATTAAGTAGCAAACAAACACACTATGCACTAGTGCTGATGTCACATTACTATATGCTAACCACCAAAGTATTGACAGGAAATAAAGCTGGAAGTTAGAGGGTAACTGTTTCACCAATGACATGTCCAAATTTGGCAATTTCACATCTAATATATTCTGAAAATATTTCACCAATTGGTCCTTAGTTAAATCACAGAAAGGTATTTCAAGTGGTCTAGGCATAGCATATTCTTGGCCTATTAATATTCTTTTATAATTGCAGTCTTTTTCTCTACAAACATATGTAAAGTGTTCAATGGAAAAATCTGTGAGAATATCAAAAGCATATCTTATTATTGGCATTGCACATAAAAATGGGTCATCATCAGAATAATCTTCAGCTTGCGGGGAACAAAAATACAATTGCAACGTAAACAAATCCAAATAACCACTGGGTATAGTTTTATTTCTTACACCACTTACAAACCAGTCAGGTATTTTCAATTTAAAATCATTTTCAATATTACCAATATCAGACGATGATGATGATTCATTATCATCATCACTTGAATCACTGCTCGAATCATCACCTGTGTCAATCTCTTCACCATCATCGGTCAAAGATTCCGCCAATTGTAGATTTGAAGGTGCCATACATTGATTTGTAATATTAAAATATTGTAGTGAACTACAATAATTGTCATTATAAGATTCAATACTAGATTTAATAATAGCATACACTTTGCCTTTATGCTGCTTTTTTAATCTACCTACAATTTTACTCACAGCTGTATCTAGAGTTTCATTTTGAAGCCATTTAAATAGGGCATGGATAGATCTCTGTTGTATGTTCAATGTCTTTCTACCTTTAGGCATTTTTAGTTGTGAAAAAAATTTCCTGAAAACTCTCTTTTCTACGTAATCGTTGCCCAACAAAGTCGCTAGAAGAGGCAATAAGTCCTTCTGTACACCATTGAAGCCCTCGCCGGAATAAATTTTGCATTGCATGGCATATACTTTTTTCTCGTTAAACTCTATTTGCACCGGCTTAAATTCCAATGTTTTGAAAGGTATGTAAAAAACATTGAATATAAAAAAGTCAGAATCGTAACTTAAGACAGGGCAATTGATGGATCGTGCCATAGCTGCAATATCGTTATCTGCCTCGAATTCACACACTGTAAAAGCGATATTCAGTTCCAAAAGTACCTCTTTAAAAACATCTCGTAACAGTAAGGGGAATATTTGCAGTCTGTTCTGGGTTACTGGATCCAGCCTGGAGGCCCCAGATATTCTAGACCGGAGTCGACTGTATGCAGTTTTTAATTTTTTAGGCTCGTAACTTCCATCAAATATTACATAAGATGTCACATTACACTTTTGCAGATTCTTGAAGAAGCTCTTCACTGTGACTGCGTACCTGTCGTAATCACCGCCGAAGGCGGAAAAATATTTGGGACCATACAATTGTGAACACAAACTATGCCCGTCTATCACAAGGTTACAATCGTGAAGTATATGTTTTTTTAAGCATCCATCATGATTATTTTGAATATATGTGGTTAATCCGCGAACGCCCATAATGAAGGTTATGCCGTAATCCGTATTTTTATTTAAATATCAAGTAATCCGATGTCGATGAAGATTTCATGATAAACATAGTTTAGTTCAAAGTTGTACTTGGAATTTAGCAGGGAGAGAGAATATAGTAGAGAGTACAGAGAACACTATAATTCTATAAAAACTGTATACCACAGAGCACTATATAAACTCAAGGAGAATTTAATAAACATAATTTAAAAATGAAGGAATGTTTACATTTGGTAATTTTTCCCATCTTCAGTATTTTAAGAACTTTCCGTCCGTGGCGTTAAAAATTTCCACATGTGAATCGGAATAGAACACTTTGTGTTGTTGTTTATGACATCCCACATTGACATCGCATATTGAAACCATCCCAGCGTCGGTGGCTATTGTTTTTCCTTCCGTTGGTGCACAGACTAAAAAAACCTGTTTTAAAAACAAATTGTTTTCCTGTATTTACATTAATTAAAACATACATAATTGCGTTTCGGAGTTGACTGAAATTAATGTATATATATATTTGGTATTTGTAGGTGTGTGGGCCCGTCTTTACAGATTATGGCTTACTAGCTGGTGCCCGCGACTTCGTCCGCGTTGAAAAATAAAATATATGAGTAATAACGCCTGACATCGTTATCGCTGTGTTGACGGTGGCGCCCCGCCATGCGACAGTATCCCAATTCTTTATATTTTTAGATGATCACTCGGGAAAAATACTTTTTTTCTGGATGAAATGTACCATATGTCCTTTCTTGTATCCCTGACAACGTGTATGCATTTATGATGATAGGTTGAGTAGTTAAGGCGTGAATAGGTAGCAGACAAGACAGAGTTACTTTCGCATTTATAATATTAGTATGGATATGATTGTTCTGTGGCCACAGTTCACACTTGCATTTGCTTGCACTGTAAGCAACACCGAAAATCGAATCGAGCTAAACGCTGGAACGTAACACGTGTTTCTTCACTATTTTCTAAAGCGTATTAAATTTTGAAAGAAACTATTCTTGCATTTATTTATTCTCACTTTAGCTAAGAAATTAATTAAATTCGAACTAAAAAAGATTACACATTTGGTTTCTCAAAGATGACGGAAGAAGATACTGTAACTTCCAAAAGCAATGGTCAAGAATCTAAAGATAAGGAGACAGCAGAGGAGGTTCAAGACTCAGATGTAGCAAAAGATAAGGAAAGTACTGAGAAAGAGTATCCAGATCGAGATGGTGCAATTGTTCGCCAGATAGAATTCTATTTCGGTAAGTCGTACCTACCTACCTATTTTAAACAATGATATCCAACATGCAGTACAATTATACATTACGCACGAACATTTTGAATGCATACAACCAGATGATGCTGAGGAATAGCATTTTACGCGTTGCAAAACTTGCATCTAGGTCTCATAATGACGCCATTGGTTCTATCTACCTGTAAATCTTAAATTGTAAAATATAATTAGTAACCTCACCATCCAAGCGGCATTTTTTAAATGTAGTGTTTTTATGTTTGTGCATTGAAGCTTTACAACAAACAATAAAGATTTATGTTCTGTGTGCAGCCACTAATATGAACAGTGATATCAAATTAATATTTGTCAAGGGAAATCTTTTTTATATCTGGGAGCAGGCTTTTGGGGTAATGTAGATTTATATGTACTTGAAACAAAGTTAGGTTAGATTTTAGAATTTTTATTAAATTAATTGCAAATGGAGTTTCTTCACCATAAAAACCATATCTATAAGAAAATAAACATCTACCCCTATATAATCACACTCTCAATTATCTCAAAAGCTTCTCCCAAATTCAAAAGCCAACCCATTGTTGAACACAAATAATAAACTGTTTTGATTAAAAAAATATCTAATTGTACATTAATTCAATAATAAGAATCAACACAGAACAACATGTTGGCCCAGCTGGAAATTAAACTTGGGACCCTGTGACAGTATCTTAACCACTCATCAATGGGGTTCAATAACTGGATTTAGGACTATTGAGAATATAGGATTGATTTTATTTTATTTTTATTAATTTATCAGGTGACCTAAATTTACCACGTGACAAGTTTCTGCGTGAACAAATGAAACTGGATGATGGCTGGATACCATTACAAATTTTAACAAAATTTCAACGCCTCGCAAGGATTACAAAAGATGTTTCAATCATCGCCAATGCAATTAAAAATTCATCATCTGATTTACTGGAGGTTTGATTCTTTGCTTTTCTTTTGCCTTTCGTAGACAACTAGCAAACCTCTTCCGGCTTTGCAGGGGTGCAATTTTTTTCTGCAAATTATTATATATAAAAACATTCCTCGTTTAACTCTCTTTCCGTTAGTGAAAACCAAATTTAAATTGTATAGTTTAAATAAATCAAATCAAAATATTTATTTATCAATTTGTTTTCTACAAGAAACTCTTATGATCGTCATTACAAATTTAAATTTACCAGGGTTTCGGAAAAAAAAGGCAAGATGACGATCCTGTGAAGAAACCTAAAAGATTTAAGACTGTGTTTTATACTATGTAAAGATTACCATGAATTAATAACAAAATGTAATGTTATGTTTTGATGCATGTGTAATCCTTATCATTAAAATCAGGATAAGTGATTTATCTAGTTTAACTGACACACAAATGTGTCTTTTTATTTAGTTGTCACCTGAACTATCCTATTTAATAAGTTTGCTTGTCTGCTACATATTTGTTTACAAAAACCATTTACATAATAATTTCATAGCCAGTGGAGGAGTATGCCTTTAATTTACTTTTTTTATTTACTATTCAGAATTTATTATTCATTTTTGAATATACAATATATCCAATTTATATAGCCAATATTCTGTATTGTTGTTAGTGAAAAACTAAACAGCTAAAGTTAGTATCTATATAATTTTTTAGCCAATGTGAAAGGTGAAACAATCGATCTTTAATTTGTTTTAAAAGTAACTTAATATAAACTTCAAAATTCAGGTTTCTGAAGATGATACGAAATTGAGGAGGAATCCGGAACATCCACTTCCAGAGTACAACGAAGAGAGGCGCAAGGAACTGTTGGCTCGCACTGCTTACGTCAAAGGTTTCCCAAAGGATTCTGTGTTTGATGACATCCTAGAGTTCTTCAAAGATTACCAGGGAATAGCGAACCTCTTTATGAGGAAATATAAGGATAACAAAACCAAGAAAAGAATGTTCAAAGGATCTGTTTTCATCACGTTTGAAACCATGGAACAGGTACTAAAGGCATATATTTCATAAATACAATGTTTTCGTTTCTCCTATAGCAGTGTTATATATAGAATTAAAAAGATATTACAATACCTTTATATCAGTATAGATAAGTAACCAGGTTGATGTGGTTGAAAAGGCATAAAAGCCTGAATGAATGTTGTTCTTTTAAGAAAGACCAGTTTTATTTGTTTTATTTAAAGATAACATTTCACGGTGAAGCCAATTTTTTCAAATCGCAATCTATTTTAAAATGTGTCCAAACTAATCAATTCCAATCCAAATATTTATATAATTTTCAAAAATCAAATTCTTCCAGTATTACATTTAAAATATAAGACCGGAAGAATTTACCAAAAATTAAATTGTTAAGCAGTTGTCTCTTTTAGTCATTCTGCTTCTTATTCATTGAGTCTTTATAGTCGCAGTAGTCGTGTTAGTCAGTCATTGGGCTTTTTATCGTTCCGCTTCTTTAAATATTGTACGAGAAATATTGAGCTTAGAGCCGCCCTCTCTATTCCAATGATTAGTTTCGCATAGTTCACATAGATTTAAAGTAGAGAGAGACTTGTTGACATTTCTTTTTGTATTGCAGGCAGAGGAGTTTGTGAAAACTAAAGATTTGAAGTACGGCGACAAAGAATTGTTGATATTGTGGCAAGAAGACTACTTTAATCAGAAAAACGAGGAGTATAGTGCTAGAAAGGAAAGGAAAGACAAAAAAAAGAGATCACCGGTGAGCTTATTTTGTATTTCCATGTGTATTAACGATAGACCTTATTTTATTGGTTTCATAGTTTTTACATATGAAATTTCAAGTTTAGATATGGATACACAATCACATATAGGAATTATATTATACCGGTTGCAGATACAGTTATTAATTAGATTTTTAAGGAATTGTACATAAGAGTAAAATACAAATAGGGACATAAATTATTTGACTTTATTTCTAAGTTATCATTTGGTCATTATCTGCTCACAAGGAATTGTGATTTTTCAAATTTATTGTTATAGGTAGAAGAAGAAAAAGCCGAATTGGTATTACCGACTGGCACGATACTGCATTTCACAACCACCAAGGAAACCTTGAAGAGAGAGGAAGTGAAAGAGGCTATCGAACAGTTGGGTTCGTATTCTTTTCATTTCCTATTTTCATTCGTTCATTAATTATTTTTAAACCTGTCAATGTGAGAAGGTATGTCACAACTGCTTCTAGAAAATACAACTGCCCTCACAATGTTTCCAATGACATTAGAGCTAAGCATAATTAATAATACAAACAATGATCAAACATTTTCTTGATACATCATTATTATACTTAGTCTTAATACTTCAATTAGCAATATTACAAAGAGGAAAGATTTGTATGTTTGTATAATGAATAAGTTTGAATCTGTTTTACTGGTAACTAACTACTGGACCGATTTTAAAACTTTTTTTCACATTATCAGCGAGTAACATAGGCAATGTTTTATAAAGTTCGGACGAAGTCGCGTGCAACAGCTAGTTGTTTATATTTTAACATTAATTAACTTTTCATATTGTGGAAACTGGAATTAGGCTGCGTGTGACCGCTCATATTGGAAAATTAATCCTTTGTCCTATGGCTGAGATGATGATGATGTTGTTTATGGTCGTGATACTTCAAAATTAAATATTCTATTGTTAACTTGGCAGACCATTTAATCGTAGATTATGATATGATCGTCCATCAACATAGGGGTCATAAGAGCTGCCCATCATAGGGGATGGAAAATGATATTTCAATAGAAATAAATTTGAATTTCGAATTACATGCAATGAATGATTAAGTGCATAGTTTTAGGTCTCTTTTGTCTTTGATAATAAATAATTTGATTGTCAATAACTCTGGCGCTATTGTCACAGGATACACTGCCATAGAATTTTTTTTTTTTTTTTTAGGTGGAGATGTAGCCTTTATCAATTTCCAAATGGGCGATAAAGAAGGTTGGATTCGTCTCACAGTTGAAAATCAAGCGAAAGAGGTGTTTGGAAAGATAAAGGAAGGCAAATTGAAAGTTTCCGACTCCGAAATTGATGTAAAACTTCTCGAAGGTGATGAAGAGAAAGATTTCTTACAAAAATCTGTGGAAGCTATAATGAATAGACGCCGGAACTCCAAACAGAAATCCAGAGGCAACGTTTTCAGAGGTAAACATGGCAGGAAACGGAAACACGAAAGGGAACATGGTGATGGACCACAGAATAAAATTAAAGCTAATAGCTAATTATCTTTACGATCTTCTACACATTATATTATGTAACTCGATATTGTTTTTATGAAATATCCTACTTAAGGTACTGTTTATTAAAAATTGGCTGTATTGCAATACATTGCGATTTTATTTAAGTATTCCTTTATAGGCATGTTATAATAACATGAACATTTCCCAAAGCTCTGGGAATCTTAAAACCTCATAAACATGTATTCGCTTGAAACATACTTCAAGATGCATTGTTTGATGAACAAGTATCTAAATGCTAATAGACAATGCAATTGCTTTGAATAAAATATATATTATACTTAAACATTTTTTTTTTTTGTGCGATAATCATGCAATCGGTTCCAAACCATAAACAGATGTTTTGTGAGCTTTTATTGGCTTGTAAGGCCAGTCCTTCCAATGAGGGGCTCGCGTTTAATTTAATTTTATTATTTCACCAAATGTGGTAGCGCTTGAGCCTTTTGACTTTTGGTGTTTCGCCCAGCTCCACGGCTAGGGCGTTGACATGTCTGACTATTCTTGTCCTATACGCCTTTGTTCTGCGCTCAATCTCCTATCCTATGGTATTCAACTGCAAATACTCGTGCATTTCAGAACTCCTGATAAACAGAGGTGCACCCGAGATGGTTTTAAGAGTTTTGTTTTGGAACCTCTGAAGGATCTCAATATTTGAGTTCTTAGCTGTACCCCACAGTTCAACACCATAGGACCACACTGGTTTGAGTATAGCCTTATAAATGAGCAATTTATTGCTCAACGACAAGGATGATTTGGGTATACTTAAACATATGAAAGACAAATTGTATTGTTTAGACTTTTCGTTAAGGTAATAGGAATTCCACAAAAAAATTGATTACAAGGAAAATTTAAAATTATTTCGAAAACGGCTTATTGCGCGCATATGAATTTTGCGCCGATCAATAAGTTAATGACAGTTTAAAAAATTGTATTGTTTATTTTAAGTTTTTTTTATATTACCTACTGTTCTAATGGCAAAAACAATTTCCGGGCCGGCGCCGCCAACGCTTGTATGAAACAATTCATATAATTTAAACGTTGAAGCTCAAACGTCAATGTCATTTGCCTCAGTGAATCCCTTAAGTGGTTTTCCTGCTTAGATCGAAACCTAATAAACAAAATCACGTTTATCATAAAGGCATTCGGTATAGTTATAAAAACATGTAGGTATGATTAATTAATAATAATACCACTTATTTTTGAAATAGGAAACAAATTCCATTCGTAAATAAATTGAAATGTAAGTGACATTCAAGGAAACGAATTTACATTTATGTTGATTTACGACAACCACAAATGATTTTATACCATGACGATAATAATACAAAATTTGAAACACTATCTCTATCCTCCTTGCACTGGGGTATGGCAACAATTTGACATATGAATATATAGTGTTCTGTTCTGTGGTTACATGATGTGCCAAATTAAGCAGCGAATATTGTTTTCTTTTTTATTCTGTGAATACAAAATAGGAATTTGATTTGACGTTTGTATTTTAATCGACTTATAATTATTATTTTTACAAAGTTGACTTGTAATAATAAAAATAAATACTAATACTAATAGGAAATATTTTACTATAAATAATGAAACCCGATAATCAATCCGACGAAGAAACTGAGACGGCTGCTGCCATAACTGGAGATGTTATAGGAAATACTGTGTACAGTGAACGTTTCGTCTTAAAAATATTGTTAAAATTGGCCAATTTAGACACACTGAAAGATGAAATTAAAGAAAAATCCTTCGAAGACGATATCTGCTCACTCTGGGATATGACAACTGAGAGAGATGTCGTGTTATTCCTCTTGAAGCACGATGTATTAAATTTATTCAACTTCGCATTACCAAGTATTGGATCGCCTCGTTTCATTGAGATAATAATCGGTATCATTGGTAATATGTGTTGCTACAGAGAGACTCTTGCGTCGTTATTTAAAATGAACGATATTATTGCGTTTATTATGGATTATATAAAGTCTGATGACACAATGATACTTATTCAGGTATTGCGTTTATTTAGTTCTTGTTTATTCCTAGTTAACGACGAGGAAATGAGCATATTTATGGAGTTAGTGAAGACTACTGAATATTCAAAATCATTGTACTTTATACTTCAGAATTCCGTAAATAAGGATCTTTTGATGACAGCTTTAGAAAATTTTAACACAATTTGCTCTTATTGCAACGTGGAAAAGCATCGAAATGATTTTTTCAAGCATTTTATTACTTTGGAAGCATTAGAATCTGTAACTACTGGTTTTTCTGAATACATGAATAAAAAGGATTCCTGCGAACGAGATGATATTGAAAGAGCTATTGTAATAACTGTACAGATTATTTTGAATTTGATTGGTTTTGAGAAATCTATAGAAATGTACAATGATAGTAAAGAGAACATAGTTAATACAATTGAAATAGTGTTTAATTACTATGATGATAAATTGGTAAATGAGAAAGAAATTGATAGCAGTTTTTGTGATATATTAGATTCAAGTAATACAATAGTGAATGCTTTTAACATTAATGAGAACTGTAGTCCAGATAAATATTTCATACAAGCGCATAATATTTGGAAAGCAGTAAATGTGGAGAAATTTGATACAGACACAATCAAATTTGAAGAAGATATACCAGGATTAATAGAGTTTTCAAAACAAATAAATCCTCACATATCTATTCTTCTATGTGGATATATGAAAGAATGCAAAGAAAATGATTTGTATAAAGTCTTTGATATCATTAGAAATGAATACGAAGATATATTGAGCACAGTTAGCGACAAAGAGTTGCAAAGAGAAGTGTCTAATAGAACTGTAGATTACAGAACAAGATTGAAAGAAAGTGTTCAGTTCAAATAAAATGTTTTTGTAAAATCTATGACTTTTATTCTCCTATGTACTCGCATACAAGTAAATATAATTATACTAGCTACGCGCTCTAGCAAATATTACTAGCAAATAAATACTATTCTATCTTTTAAGTTGGACCAAATTACACATAGTTACGAAATTTTATCAAAATCAGTTCAGTAGTTTAGGAGTTCATTGCGCACAAGCACGTGACACGTAATTTATAATATATTAGATTTTTAAATACTAATATTCAACATTTTTAGTATTTGTATCTAGATAACATTCAAACAATATAAGAGAAAGGAATTACGTAACTTTTTTCTCTTTATTGTAAATCATATTTTTCTTTATTTGTAGGTATTCTAAAAATTTTAAATTTAGAAGTTCGATTGTAGATAGGTTACAAGACCTACATTAATTTTTAATTCATTAAATAAGTCAAACTAATCTTAAAGTTTAGTCACGAGAGATTTTGAATAACATTTTATGAATTTTTAAATACAAACTTCGAGGCATATGCACATGAAAACTTTGTAGGCAGAGTTGTTCATTGGGATAATTGGTTAAGAAAAGAAACTACAGTGTCGAATATGTAAGGGATTATATATTTTTATACATAAAGCAACATTTACATTAACCATAAATGAGTTAGACCGACGCGTTGGCGGCGACTAATCTATTCGAATGTAACAGTACAATGTAACGTAACGTATATATCTCGATCTACACATATTTATATATAATTTAGGCGTAGCCTCCACACTTGTCATTTTTATATATTATAACCTCACATAAAAACGTATTCCACAAATACTGACAGATTAAAAACTCTAACATTTTCATTTACATTTAATTTAATTTAACATACTTAACGACTAACTAAGCCTATGGCGCCCCCGACAAATGGGAGCCGAATCGTTTAATTATTTTTAAATATCATTTTTTTTTTAAACATTTAGGTTAAATAATGTTAAAGTTAAAAAAATAAGGACTAGAGTTTACATTTTAAACTAAATAACGACAAATTTAACAACATATCATACTTAATATATATTAAATATTCTATATTTATAAAGAAATAATACGCCCCTCCACTGAAAATTATATCATTTGAGTGTTTGAAAATTTACAATTAAAAGCAAAAAAAAAAAAAAAAAAATTAATATTGCATTTTAGATTTAATTTTTATCAATTTCATCTAAAATAAGTACTTATTATGTTCAAAAAATTACAGCAATTTTATTTATAAAGATGCCATTAGTCGTCAAGTAAAGTGTATAAAAAAGTAATATATTGGTTTTGACAGAAAATAAATAATCATAAGCTTCATGAGAAAAAAAAAGCAAAAAATAGAAAAAAAATATATAAAAATAGAATAATATACACAATATTAATAGAAATAATATAGAAATCAGCAATATTCTTAACGCGCACGGCCTTGATTCAACAATTCAATGAAATAATTTTAATTTTTGAACAAGGACTAATTATTTTGTCTTCGCAGAGGGGCGGCAAATGTGTTTTATACTCAAAATAAAAATAAATTAATTAAAACGATTCTTAGGTTTTGAAAAATATAACGTAGTACCATTTGCAAAACATGTTTCGTCACTTCCTAATAAAAAAAACGTTTGAAGCGATCGCGCATCAAAAGCAAATATATATTTACAAGTTTTTTTTTAGCCAACGGTGGAGATCTCGATACCGTACTAAAGGTTTTTTTAATTTCAACGGACACAAAGATCGATATGGTGAACAGCTTAAACGTATTTCCGTTTACCCTCAATTTTAATTTTTTTTTTTTTTTTTTTAATGAAGATACACCTCGTTAATATAAGACAAAAGTCGGATATGTATTAATTTTGTCATTCAAACTAATATACCTAACAGCGATAAAATATTCAAATGTATTACTAAGAGCACGGTTTATCCATACATTTAAAAAAAAAAAAATTGATACCTATTTATTTGCAGGACAAAGTGACTTTGCATAAAGTTCTTTTCATATGCAAATTAAGATATTAAACTTTTGCAATTTTTTGTAATAATTTAAATCACCTTATCCTCGATTTTTCCATGCAATAAATCCACGCGAGCTTCGTCTGATGTAAAAATATATATTATTATATATATATATATATATATATAATACACATTTTGTGCAAAGAATACTTTGTGAAAGTGAGAAACTAAACGTCCATTAATATACCAATAACCGATCCAAATGGTCCGAATTTGGCACATCGACATCAAAATAATACTATAATTAATGTTTTTATTATATTAATGTTATTTTCAAGGTACCTACTACCCTCTTTTTTTTTTAAGCATATAAAAAATACATCTACCATGTGTGACATCGGAATACTGATATTAAAATGTTCTACTGGGCCATTTTTTTTTTTTTTTTAAAAGCTTTCACGAGGAGGGTAGCGAATATAATATATATTAAACATACATTTTAAAAATTAATTTCTTTGGTACACGTTTATGAGCAACGATGCAGTTTTGAGAATATGTTCTTTCAATTTGCTGTATAACCTCTCACTGTACAAGAAATCATTCCGTTTGAAAGCGATTTTAGGCAAGTGTATGCGCAGGCGCATCAGACGACTATAAGCTGTATGCCCGAGGACTGTGGTCCCTTTTCACTGGAATGTTCGCATCAGCTCAATTTATGCAGCTAGGCCAATAGAATATTGCTTTTTTTTTTTTAATATAAACACAGTACACACCGAATGGGCCAATGAGCGATCTTCATTCCCTTTTTATTTTCGTTTAAAAAAGAGTATTTTTATATTTAGTGTATTGTCCCCAAAGACAAGCCAAATACACTCGACTAATAGTGAAGAATTGAAGATCGTCAGACGTCCGTTCACTGCGTTACTACAGACGACACATTACACTTTGTACTTGCGGTCAAAAACATCTAAACACGAGTAAATATCAAAAAAACATCCAACAACCTAAGATTTCCCCGAAATTTCGTTGTTTCGAACGGACCGTTTTTATTTTTATTTTTTTTTTATTATACACACGCACATATATATATAAATATAAATTTGATACGACAAACTACGGGGCGCACACAGAGATATTCATAATAAATATAATAAATATTTAGGAATACATTTACACAGTCTGTTTAACGGCAAGCGGTTGCCGGTACATCGCATTATTTTGAAAAAAAAAAATGAGATTTTTTTATATATTTCGTCTAAAAGGAGAACAAAAATAAATGTCATTTATTCGCATGAACGCAACAATTCGGCAAATTTTAAACAAAATTCTGTCAATTTTGCTTAAGACATATTAATCGACGAGGGATTTTATTCAATTTCAATATTCAATAGAATGATTTTACATAATTATAGTGTAGTGTATTTTTATGAAACACTATAGTTATTAATGCGTTCATAATATATGCAATGCAACGGCTCTCTCGACCGGCTTTTATTGTGATTCATACGATTGTGACTACGGAGACAATTTTCACTCCATCCCTTTTTCGGGGCCCTTCGTCCAGGGCAGTGTTACTTATTATTTATTTTATTGTATACCTAACAACCACATCAATACATCATTCAAAATTCTATATAAATCGATTTCAAGTAACATTTGACTCAAATGAATCCTTTGAAAAAAGCGCTCGACTTACATATAAGCTATTTGCAAATACACAATCAAATAAATTGCAACCGAAATAATTAATATCGTTTAAAATATACTAGATAAAGTCGCTTTACATTATGAATCGAGTTTATCGTAATATATTTAATCATAAATAAACTCTTTTAGACAATTGAAACGAATCTTTATCCAGCGACTCTCTTGAACATTACTTGTGTATGTTGACGATTTTATAATAACAAAAACATTAGTATTAACAAAACATAAAATAATTTCCAATATTATTGTTATTATTGTTTATATTGCGGATTTTTGTACTATTTTACATAAATAAGAAAAAAAATCTATTGTCATTATTTAAAAAAAAATTACTTTCATACTTGAGATTTTAAGTATTTGATATTTAATCTCATTGTTTAAAACACTAAACAATCGTTGAAACTCTTGCATCGTTCCACGTCTTTGTGAAATCTCAAAAGAGACAAACATTGAATGAACTCAACATACGGTAAGTAATAAGAGCTCATTAATTATATTTCATTTGAATAGACGTAGAAAGCGTAGGACGTAGACGTAGACGTAGGAGGTAGCTACGCGCCGGAGAACCCATAAACCTCCAAAACCCTAATTTCAAAATCTCCGCTCTGACAGAGAGGAGGGTTATTAAAGGTCGCGCAGTGATCTGTCTTTCCAAACCTTATGTTCTCGTCCATCCATATCGCCTGGCCGTCGCTGTAAATTAAAAGATTATTAGATATATTAGAAGACAGATTAAAAATGGAATACTGCGCTCTTCTAGATTTATTTCAGAATAAACATATATTCAGTATAACCGATAAGACACTTTTGGCAGGCGTTAGTTTTCTTAATTAAATGTTTGCGAAACAAATTTACTCCCTTATGAAGCTTTAGACTCTTATACCTTTTGAAACTAAAGCACTAAAGCAGACAACTTTTGACAATCGTTTCAAATGAAATAATGTTGGCATGACTGATGATTGCCATGGTGCGAGCAAATGTCAACTTTAAGAGTGACTAACCATTTCTCACCACGACTGTACATACAGAAAAACGCGACAGTACATTTAAAGTGGGCAGAGGCTATGACATCTATCGCAGCGTTACCGCTTGTCTTGTTGACTGTACTCGTAGCCGCTCTCTTTGTGCACGCGGCCTTACCTCGGCTTACATGTGCCCCTCATTGTCTATTCAGTTTCAGTGTTCAAAAAAGAATTCTAGAAAATATTCTCGGATTTATAATGAGGATTCGTACGGGACCTATATATTTATTTGTTTCATATGTTCAACTAATTCGATGGATTGCGAGTCCTCTTACCCGCCACCGACAGTGACCATCGTGTTGTCACCGGCCATGAAGAGTGACAGGCCGTGAGTGGACCTGCCCTCGTCGCCGTCCGCCGACGGCTCCTCCTGAAGACACCCTACCCAGGGATACTTGGCTCTGGCCGGGTGTAAGCTGCAATCGGTCAAGGGATAGAGGAGATGTGTGTACTGACCCTCCTCCGATGGTGATCATCTTGGAGTCGGCGGCCATAAAGAGTTCAGAGCCGTGGGCCACTCGCTGGTCCTCGCCCTTACCGTCGTTAGAGCACCCGACCCACGGGTATTTGGCGCGTTCCGGGTAAAGGCTGCAATTGTGATGCGATGGTATCGTGAGGGGACTACTCTTCGGGGCCGTAATGAGGCGCTACCGCGAAACCATATTATAGCAGCTTAATATTATTTCTATTTTATTAAATATTTCCAAAAATAAAATTGTATAAGTAAAATGTTGCAATCATTAAAATTAATTGAACAGTTATATCTGAAATGTGATATTTGTCAATGAAAGATTTTTCTTTAGAATTCTTATTAGCAATCACGCAGGGTTTTTAATTTACAGTTTATAATTCTTAATCACCGAATAAATTTATTTACAAATTAAAAATTAAGTCAATATTCTATTCTCGAATAGAGCTGTCATTAAATGTTTTGTCAGGGCTTTTTCGCTGCGTTTAAATGGGTGCAGAGGTGCAGCCTTGTTGCAAGATATCATTGAAAAATCCTATCATTGTATTATTTATTAATATTTGAAATGACTACCATTTTCTAGGTATTGTCAATTTATGTCGATTTTGTTTTGTGACTGGCTAACAACTAACAATTATTACGTTTATGTATGCATTGCAAATTATGTAAATAATTTAAAATCTTTAGCCAAAGAGTAAACTGAAAGAAAGAAAAAAATGTTTATTTGGTACATTTTAAATTAAATTTAAATTTAAAGTACATTATATTGGTATAAAAAAGTGTACCAAATGTAGTCTTGATTATATTGATCATCATGACGCTGATCTTCCGCGGATGCCGTTTTTTTTACATTACCTACATACTAATTTATAGTTCCATATTTTTTATTTAATATAGACAATACATAATATACACTATTGTTGTGGAACGTAACGTATGAGAGAAATGAAGAAAATATTTTCCGCGGTAACGCCTCAATGTGGTAACATCTCATGTGGGTAGTTAGTTATTTTTTGAATATTGGTTAAGAATTGAGTAGTCGGGGGGGTACACGACAGGTCAGATAATATTGGGAATCTGATGTAGAATAGAACACATTTAAAAGAATGGAAATATCAAGAGACACAACTAAAACTCGCTACTGTAACCATCATGCACACTACATTATCTAAAAAAAATCTAAATAATTGTTAGAAGGCGTAATGCGAGTTAGAAAATGAAAAATTGTTAAAAAGCCTTACCCGAAACCGCTAAATACACAAAAGTAATGAAATCACAAATCTAACAAATAATTCATTCGCGTTGAGAATTTTATTGTATCAATATATTATAATATCAATCAAAATATTGTATTATAACGCGAATGAAATATTATCAAAAAAAAAAAAAAAGATTAGTATAGCAAAATTTAATATTTCATTCAGGTACTTAAAACATGGAACATTTTAAATATTATTGATAAAAAGAATTACACTGAACAATCATTATTAAGTTAATAAAATTCAAAGTAAAAGATAAAGATAAAGCACCAACACCTTAAAAATAAATAAAAAAAGACGCAACACAAAACAATTTAGGATTTTAGAATGTGAATCTAAGAATTTTACATCTGAAAGTGATTGCCTTAGCTTGACGCAGTAACTCATATTCTTCAGTTACCAATTATTATTTTTTTTTAAATAAATAAAAATAGTAGTATTTTAGAATTAATGAATTCTCATTCATTAATAGTTCGTCTTTAAATTACACAAGAGTCAACTTTATATCCAAGTTTATATTAAATTCTGAAATTCTGCATTTCAGAATTTAATATTCAATGAAATTTTATTCAAATAGTAAAACGTCCTTGAGAAGAAAACAATATTTATTTGGAAATAAATCAATAAAGCTAAAAATTTAGATTCGAGTAAGTAACTAAAAACAACACAAATATTTTCTATGTACTAAGCTCTAATCATATTTGATGAGCAAATGAGAGAAATTTCGCTTAATTTTTATTTGATTTTTTTTTAATAACTTATTTTGTTAACTAAAGTGAATTAAGTCAAAGTGGATGTGCAAGCGAGGCTAGTTTGAATGTTACCTGAAAAGGAAAGTTTCCCCAGTTCCGAAGTAGGCTTGTCTGTTGCCGCGCTCGTCTTTTTGATTGCGTTCGAACCATCGCGTCGAACAATATGCACCGAATACCTGAACAGTGTATGTTTGTTACTCTATCGTAAGTAAAAAAAAAAACAGCTTCTAAGAAGAAGTTATAAACCCAGGTGAAGTTATAAAGAAGTTATAATATGCACTTATATTAAACCCAGCCTTATAAGGTTATATATATAGGTTCAATATAAGTGAACAATTGCATATAAGCGATGACTTCAATTCTAACATTGTTAAATGTTTGTTTACTATGTTTACTCATTCACGCAAAGGATTTTGATTTTGATAAAATTGTATAATAATTACAAATAAACTTTAATTTATAAATATACGTGGACCAAATCATTAGTAAAAACTCCTTGTTCTATAAATATAAAAGCTTGTAAAGAAATTTATTACTCAATCACATGCTTTCAGTCACAGACGTTTTACACTAATTTCTGAATATGATTGTGATTCACGTAAAAATGATATAAAACAAAACTGGAACAGGATATCACAATTCTATTTAAAAAATATTTTTTGTTGCAATTAAAAATTATTATATAAAATTTTGCTGTTATTAGCGACTTGTATTTTTCTAAATTTTACTATCAAGTCACTATTTGATCGTCTATTTTTACCTTAGAAAAACTGTTATGAAATTGTTTTTACCTTAGAAAAATACACTATTTGATGCTCGGGGGCAAATACTGTTATGGCAATAAAAAAGAAACTTTTAGCCACCCTTATAAAAAATAGTTTACGACATATACACAAAAAAAAAAAGAAATTCATGGTTACAAACACTGTGAGACACGAGAATTTTATATATATAGTAAAGTTCAAAAATGACTTTAGTTAGGTAACAAATGATGAATAGTAGTACCTCGTTGTTGCACGTCTTAATCATGAGCAGTGTGGGTTCGTGGTGTTCCACTCGAACGTAGAAAGTGGTCAAGGAGCAGCCGTGCTCTTCGGTTGTGTACAAAAGCACCGGCTGGTACATCGTGATGCGCACTGGCAGCCACGACCACAGAGTGAACAGCTGGAAACGCCAACCTTTTTCATTACTTTTATTATTTCACTAATCTCTGTAGACGATGTAGCGACGTTAAAAGTACCTGACTTAATTAAATTTATATAATTTAATAGTCAAATTTATAAAATTGAAATTTTGGAACAATTAGTATTTATAAAATGTGCACTTTGGGTGAGTACTTTTAAAATTTTTACATCGTCTCATTAATTTTTTTTTTTTTAATACAAATACAGTGAAATTCTTAAATAGCTGACAATCTATTTAACGTAACCGACAATCATTTTTCTAAACATTTTTATTGATTTATTCAATAAAAATACCCTTAAAAAAAAAGAATAAATAAATAAAATCAACTCTGTCTGTATGTCAGTGTCTTATACGTAATCGCAGCCAAATATTAATCGATTTTAAATAAATAAATACGCGGAAACTACAAGTACCTAATACAAGGAAAAATATAATTTGAAGTGTGAAATTATAAAGTTTAATTTAAATAATTTAGACCATTAATAAAAGCAGTAATATGCAATTTTTTCAAGTTCAGTTAGCTAGACGGTCTATTTAAACGAATATTGAAATATTAACAAAAACATGAATACTATATAGGCTGATGCCCTATAAACTTTTTTAGGACTGGCATAACATCCCATGTCTTCTATGAATGCTAATCTTCTATAACTAGCAGTTTCCTCTCGATGTTTACATTTGTCTTTTGAACCAATGACTACATTATTTCTAATCCACATTTGAAATCGAGAAGAAGTCTAATACCGACAAGAATTCGAATCTTCATCTACTAAACTAATTCAAACTTTAAAAATCTCCATTACAACAATAACCCTAAACAAATAATATTTTTTTAAATACAAACTTGCCCATTACTGCCTTTAATAATGACTTAATTCACAACAAAACAAAAACCTTTTCCAATTAAGGTACAAGTAAACACAAACCCATGTAATTTTAAAGAGAAATTGTCAGCATTATTTAAGAAATAGTCCGCAAGTATTCCATCTATAGATCTAAAGCGCTAAAATACATAAACGACATAACAATAAAATGGTTTAATTAATCGTGAAATTAGTACACGTTTACATGGTGCTTAGTGCATTAAGGTGCACACGGACACACATTGAGAAGAAAACTATTTAAATTAAAGATGATCGGAGAAAAACACATGGCCGGCATGCAAAATTGTAAACACGAATATTTATATCATTAAAACGAATTAATGGGTGTTGTTTTTCTATAGAGCCTAAGACAAAGTCTAACGTGAACTACCTCTAACGTTAAACCTAATTACATGGACAACTACCGAAACGAAACACACAACTACTGAAAACTATCAAAACTCTATACATTTTCCCCCAATTTGATGACATTTTTCAATAAACTAAAAAAAAAACATCATTGAAGTCCGTAACCAATACTGCTCAAAATCAAATAAAATCAAAATTTAAATCGCGTTTTAAAATTTAAGAAAAACATAAATTTCAATAATCGTGGGGTCATTGTTTAGAAAATAAACTTTACTGAAATAAACTTGTTCAATATTTAAATAAAATCACAAAATTTTATGTTATATTCAGTGACGTCATTATAAAATAAATAATAAAAAGTCGAAACAGCAACACGCAATTTCAAATTGCAATAGTTCAATTATGAGGACTAGCTTTCGCCCACTGGTATACATTTCCTAAGGTGGGGGGAAAAGAACAATAACTTTTTTTTATATGGTTAAGGTTAAAGTCCATCGGTTGCTATTAAACAAAAGAAAATAGGTGCACAGTAATTGAGAAAAAGAGACCGAACTGTTTCGTCTTTACTTATTAAAATTTATTTACCGAAATTCACAAATAATCTTAAGTTTGGCATTAAAAAATGTCACCTATAACTGTTTCCCATAAGTTGCCAATCAAACCTTCTTTCTCAAATCTGATGAGTGTTGACGTTGGTCCTTGAACACAGCGTTAGGGAATGGGAACCACAAGGCGCGATGCGAAGAGCGCGGGCTCTGCGAACACCGGCTTCGATCATTTGTACCAACACTTTTTACTACGACATTACAGTTAATCATCGTCAATCGGGAGTTATTATTTGCTCAATATATATGTGCTCGTTACATTGTGTGAGTCGTGTTCTAGTTTTCTAGATATAAAACGGTATATATAATAAATAAAAAAAATTGACATCACTGTAAAATGCAAAACACAAATCGACGAACGAACAAGACATCAAAATTAAACAAATATATAAACATAGCTGTCATGCACACAATCTATAATATACTCACCTTTTGGGGCGCAGAAATAAAATAAAATAAAAAAGCAACGTCTATTGGGTATTTTCTTCGTGGGAAATGAAATAAAACACCTAAGTGGTAAGCGGTGCATCTAAACATGAAAATATTATGTCGCAAGCTCGCTAAATGAGGCGACATCGACATTCGGTCTTACTTCGCTCTGGTCTAGAATCTGCGACTTGATCGCTTGGATGGGGTAAACGCCCATCGAGAGGGCGCGCGGGCCCGGCGAATGTGAGCCCTAACGGAAAATCGACACACTGTTAGCACTCACACAAAACAATCGAGTAACATGCCCTTTCCGTCTCCGCTCACTCTCGTGTAATGTTAGCTATACAAAAAAAAAACTCTTCAAGCTTTCTGGTAGGGGAGCCCACGACGCTAAATGTGGAGTCACTCGAGTGTCCGGAAGAAAAAAACGGTTATATGATGTTTTTCTTTTTAACGGTGGCGTGAGCGTCTACGTGCGTTCAAAAGTTTGTAGACGCTGTATTAAGAGAAATCCTCCAAATAGTCGTCAGATTAAAAATCAACACGATCAGGAATTCAGGCTGAACTGTCTGTATGAAAATCTGACGCGCTCGAGTATTTCAAAATGACAATCGCCAAAAAACTTTTTTTGCATTTTCAAAAAACTGGCCAAGAGCATGCGTTACATCCGAATCGTCTGTATTTTAAATGGGAGCTTAGTTTGGGTTCACTTAACTTCCCCATTGAAAATCTGACGCGCTCGAGTTGTATTTAAATTTTTACCCCAACCCCCATCAACCCCACCAACCCCACCATCCAAACCAGCACATATCGGAGACATGTGGGGTATATATGTGGGCAATATATGACGCGCTCGAGTAAATCCCAAAATCCCTTCATGGGCTCCCCTACTATTCCACATGTGGGTCTTGTTATTACAAAAAAATATGTATATTATATTAATTAAACTTTCGACTACTTTTATCCAAAAAAAAAAAAATCTAAACATGCCACTTTTAAAACGTCCATATATATTTAAATGTTTCGAATATAATATATAAAAACGTATCATAAAAATGTAAATAAATTGACACACGTCGAACATTACAAAAACATCGAAAAGTAATAAAAATCAGACATTGAAAGCCGATGATTGTAAAATATGAATGTTGTTGATTCGATACGATCTCGGGGATTTTTGATTTCTCTCTCTCTCTCTCTCGTGAATATTATATCGAGTGGAATGATCACACTGATAAAACACAACACGATAATGGTCATTCATTGAACGCTACACAGACTGAACACAATAAAATCGTGGAGTCAACAAACGAAAGGAGAAAAAAAAGGATGTATTATACAAGAAGACTTTTCGTATGAGAATGTTTACGACCGAGTCGTGTCGGTCCGACTGAAGTTAGTTGTGTTAGAATCAATCGTATGATCGTATGAAATAGAAAAGCCAAAGCCACGCCTATTGTCGTCTTGTACGATACCATTTGTTTGCACGTTTCCTCAGACATTCTCTGCAAACCAAGTAAAATATTTCCCATTTACATTATCATCATTTTTTTCACATACATTTCGTGTCGTGGATGGTGCGTTGTACATATTGTGTTAGATAAATATATATATTCCACTAGGAGAATATGTTTTCGATAACCGGAGCCTCTTAAACATACATAATAAATACATAAATATAATATATTAAAAACTGTCACGGAGTTGTTGAAATCTAGTGAG
This sequence comes from Synanthedon myopaeformis, assembly GCA_944738685.1. NCBI lineage: Eukaryota > Metazoa > Arthropoda > Insecta > Lepidoptera > Sesiidae > Synanthedon > Synanthedon myopaeformis. The sequence continues at coordinate 11,525,266 of OX122915.1, forward strand.
TGAAAAGATTCATTTCGTTGAAAAAACTGAAAGCGAATTTGGGTCATCGAATGTGTCTTACCTCCCGAATGGTGAGTGTGTGTGACATCATCTGTATGTTGACTTGTGACTGGCTGGTGGGAAGATTGTCGGAAGACCTGGACCTCACGAGGCGCGAACCGGTGATCACTTGTTTCGATTTCAGTGTCATCTCTGTCTTAATGAACACCCGGGATATGTACTGTGAACTGTCCACAAAACATTCGACTGTACAAAACCAGTTACCATATTTTACCTAATACCTTATGTAGGCCAAACATAAGAAAACAATTTAAAACTTTTACTAGCAAAAGACTTAAGGAGTACATTTTGTAAGCTACTGTTTTTCTTTTCGATTGAGTTGCAGTGCAGTCTCTAATATCGTCAATTTATAGACGCAACTACAAAACTGAATCTTGCCGACCTTGTTTGCCTGAACGCGGTATAAATTAGGTATTTAGTAGTGGGCAACACATTTGGCGAGAGTGTTCATTCCCTACAGAAGACCTCTATGAAACAACAGCTTGTTTGTTGTGTTCCGATAAGTAAGTAAGGGATGTCAGTAATACAATAAGCAATAATCAATTAGTGGTTGATTGACGATATGCTAATAGTGTGGTTGACGTGTTATATCTTGTGTAAATTGATACACGATACACGAGGATTGTCCTTCATTGTTACAAGAATTGAATTTTAATCTAGCACGAAGACACATACATGCAAGGAGAAGACCATGTCCTTGCAACACTTTTAATATGAGAATGAACATTGATGATCGGTGTTTAAGGATAGTTTGAATTTGCAACCAAGATACTCCATTCAATAGTCTTTTTAAGGATTTAAGACATTAGCATTATCGACATTTTTTTTGCTTTTTTCTTATGTGACAAACTTGCTTATAATTTTAAATTTTTAAATTTTATTTCATTCTTAACTTGTAGAAATTGTTATACACATTGAAGTATGTACTTAATTTTGGCCACCATATCCTAGACAGCTTTTTATTTAATTTTATGTATACAACTAGTTAATAATTTCATTAATGTTTTGGAGATCTATTCATTATGTCCCATATACCTATCAAATATGTTTTATAATTTAGGTATGTATATGTGATGTTGGCGTCTGTAAAATGTAAAACAAACTTATTTGCTAATAATGCCAAAGATGCTCTCACCTTAAAGCTCTTATACTGAAAGCGGTGCGTAACAGTTTCGTTGGCGAAGCCGGCATGTTTCTGCAGAACTTGTCGACAGCGTGATCGACGCCATTCTTCGTCGCCTCGGCGTACCAATCAGAATTCTGGTTGGTCGAGTGCTTGTGGAATAGAATGAGAATCGCTAGCGCCAGTCTGTAGAATACCTGAAAAGTGCCGCATCCAACATTACTTGAAGCAATCAGCTATTTTCGTATTGAATTCGTTTTGCATAATGACAGAGAGTATCAACTGTCCGTAAGTTTTCGATAAAGTGAATGATCATTTAATAAGTTTAGTTTGACTTGTATTAAAGTCTCAAATGACATACGTGTTTGCACGTATATTTGATTTCGGATTAAAAAAAAAAGAAAAGGAATTTATAGAAGTGACGAAGTCATTCTTTAATAACATAAAATTATAATAAAATTGTTAATAAAATTAATCATATTGTATCCATTTAATTTAATTACCAAGGTATTAATCACTAATCCGGTGAATATGATTATATTATCATTATTAATGCCTTCTACTAAGAAAGCAACATAAGTAAGGATAAAATATACCGAGCCCAGAATGAACTACAGATTATACTGTATTTATACTGCGTTAAATTATAAGATTTGACAGACGCCGATCGCGATAAAGTTGTAATTCTATTTTTGAATAAACGTAAAATTATCTCCAACTAGTCATGAGATTACAAGTCACGTAATGTATTGATCGGAAATGTACACTGACTTTACTTTTGAAAATGTACAAACCTTAATGCCTTCATGGAAGAAGCAGTCAAGTACGCGAACCAGATGTGGAAATGGCAAGGCGGCAAGTATCCACCACTGCCAGTCAGCGTAGATCCGTTCTGGGCCAATGGCGCCGGACAAACGCGACAGGTGCTGTGCCGCCGACTTCTGCAACAAGCGAGAACACTGTACGGAACCTTATCAACACTCTTTCCATTTACTTTAAACTCTGTGAAATTGTACTAGCTGTATTCTAATCTGAATCTGCTTGTTTATCAGCGGCCGATCACCCACTAGGTGGACAGACATTATCAAATAAGGTACAAAGTTACTGAGTGTACTCGCGGTGTCAGTCATAAAGAGAGATGGAGAGGACTAGCCTATAGGCCGCGACCAACTTGTCAGACATTATATAACCACGACCGCTCTGTCAGGAGTGTATGACTAAGAAGGAGGAGGGAGTTATCCACGTGTAGAAAATGACAGTAAGTGTCTGATTAAAAGATAGTCTTTTATTTTATGTAACACTCCGTGCACGAGTGTGTCAGGAATGCGGCGGTGAGGGAGGAGTGGCGACTTGTGGTGTAATTCTACCAAGAAGAATTTGATGTAACAAAAAAGAGCGGCAGGGCAGGTTTTAGGACCAATAGATTGTCGGTTCGAATATAGGGATACAAGAAAAACCATCCAATTTATTTGTGTAAGAATTTTTTACAGCTTTAATTTTAAGGGGATAGTAACACAAACTCTTCTGGAATGTTTACTATCTAAAGAAGTTTGCAATCGGGAACTCAAGTAAACATTACAATAAATCGATCATATTAATTTCTTATCAACTACCCTCGCATGAGTACAAAACCGTCAAGCGAGTGCCTACTTTATCGATTTTTAAGGTTCGTGTCGTTCACCCCACAGCTATGTTTACAGACTCGATAATGAGCTCCGTAACCCTTGGTCCTTCTAGAAAGATAATAATTTATCGGAAAATTTATTGTTAAAGATCACGTTGGACCCTTGTTGGACCCTATTCATTGCGATTGTAGACGTATTTGGCCATATCACCCGTTTGTTTACTTCGTTTTAATTAAATGAAGAATTAGGTATTACTTGTCGGCGTGCATTCGCGATTTACAATTTTGTTTATGATATATATTGAGTGGCAGAACGACGGTAACTAATTGCAGATTAATGGCCCTTCATATTTCTTTAAAGATTGCTAATCTTTTCACAGGTTCCTTCGGTATTTCTCTGCTGTAAATAGTGCTTTTTTTTTTCACAAAAATAAGTGAGTATGCTATCTATGGCAAAAAAATGCTATGGTAGTAACACTAGAGAAAAAAAAGTATTGGTCGGCCATGGCAACGCAGATGCAAATGCAAGGGTATCTTAAAGATAGATTGTAATGTCCATAATTGTGAGAATTTTAAAACAGAACGGTTATGGTGTGAAAATAGGGTCACATATGGGGAACTTATAGAAGTACGTGAACTCTCAATTGCTCAACATTGAGTATTGCCCGATAGACTGTAAAAAAATGTGATGAGAAAAAGACAGTGCAAAGGTAAATTAATAATATCTTCAAGTTTTAACTACGCTTTCAAGTTTAAAGGATTTTTCTGAAATCCTGGTTTACACAATGAAAAATAAAAACAGAAAATATGACGGCGTGACATAGCTTTAGGACTAAGTTATTTAATAGAGTCGCGTGTTACATTTATAAAGTCTATTACTTGACAACACGCGACGACGCCTATTAAGGGTGTTCGCAAACTTTCGACAATACGTGATCTATCTCTGACAGGAATCGATGGGTTGATCACGTTGTTACCTACTATTCGTACTTCATTTTTGCTTCGTTTTTCGTACTCTTATGCCTGTCTGCTTTATCTTAGTGAAAATTTGTGTTTTGGAATTACTGAGAGAGTATTATGTTGAAATTTCATTGTTGTATAATTTCTAAAATTAACCAATTTATTTATTTTATTTATTTATTATCTAACACGTTAAACAAGATGATAACAATGTCTGGAAACCATTATTAGGTTTGTCTAGACATTTTAAATAACGTCAATACAACAACATTGCACCATATATTACAATTGAATTGGTGAAGCGAAATTTATGTGATAAAATTGGAATAATGTATGAATGCGAGAGAAAATATTTTATATAAAGTGAATTTCGAACTATGATGTAATGACCCAAAATGGCGAGCGGCCGCACAAGTTTTTCATAAACAGTACTCTTTATTTATTTCTGCTTACGAATACAAGTCTTTTATTAATATTATTTTTACAACATCTTATCTACCTGTTTTGGCATACAGGTTCCGTCGCCTATAAACATAAGTATCGTCTTAACATAGGTGTGGATAAGATAAATAATAAGGGATAATAAGAAGGGAATAGAATAATATTCATTCACCGAAACACACAATGCTGGCATATGCCAGACAAGAGACGACACAGAAAAATCAGGTTAACGGTCTTCTCAGGTTGAATGCAGTGGGCAGTGAGCCCTGCCACTAACAATTTTGTTCGATTTTAACTTAGTGACAGACTTGAAAAATGAAACAAAGAGCCTCTCTCAAACAAAGAGATTCTAAAAAAACATCCTCAAATGTTTCTGCTAGTGTTTATGTGCCGTAAAATGTTGCAAGCAGGGGAATTGCATCCTAGCGAACTGTGGCTTATATTTCGATCCCCTGAGGGGATCCTGATGAACCCAGGAGTTCACCAGGGGATCCCCTGGGGGATTCAATAAGGGGATCCTGGTGGATTCACCCTTGCTTAAAATACGATGATAATTAACAAATTCATGCCACATTACTTAAGTAATGAAAAAATCAAGAAAAACATGCGTGTGCTGTCACCTTTATTCTGATATTAATGATTAACAAAAGAGTGTCGGTGAAGGCGAAACTTGAGTTCACACTGCCTTGCCCGATAAGAAAAGTTGACGTTAGTTGTTTAACCTTAGTTAATAGTCATTTATCAGATGAAACTAACTAAGATAGATTATCGGTCAATTTTTAAAGCAAAATTATTTCTTAGTTAAAATAGTAACCAAAGTGCTGAGCTCGATCATCATCCTAATGCGGCAGACAAGATCAACCAAAACGATAATGACTAAACACGTTGCATCTTCAGTCATAAATATTTCTCCCTCTTATTGTTTTCTGCCTAGGTGATTGTAACTAGTATACCGCCTTTTATCTTACATATAAAATATTAAAATACAATATTATAAAGAGAGAAAATTTGTATGTTTGTAATGAAAAAACCCAAAAACTACTGGACCTATTTTGAAAATTCTTTCACCTATAGAAAGCTATGTTATCAGCGAGCTACATGGGTTATATTTTATAAAGTTACGCGAGCGAAGTCGCGTGCAACAGCTAGTATAAAATAAAACATAAAACTTATCCATTATATCGGTTCTTAAAATATCGAACTTACGGCATGTTTCTTTGCTATCTGCATGACTGTCTTCCATGTCACCTCGTTGAGTAACTTGGTCTGGGTGATGAACATCTTCTCCTTGGACGCAACGAGGCTCGCCATACAGTGGTAGCATTCTTCCTCTGAAAAGAACAGAGAGCAAAATTTCAACTAGTGTAACTAGTAAAAGCGTTATGTTGGAAGACAGGTGCAATCAATCTTTAAAATGATTCGATCAAATAATTTTGTCCGATTTGAACCAATATAATTATTGTGCATTTGCAATGCAATATTGCTCTTGCGGAATATAATCTGTGGGTCAGGCCTAGACAAAGTGAATTATCAAACTGGTGGTGAAAACCGCATCAAAAACCGTTGCGTGGTTTAGGAGGAGTCGACGGAAATATAAACAGACGCGGAAAGCGACTTCAAATTATACTATGTACAGATGTGCGTATATTTATTCAAGAATTATGTAATATATGAAATTGGGAAATTTTGAATATTTATAGAATACATTAAGGGTATATTATAGTGATAACTTAATATAATATCGATTAACATGTCTCTACGCAACTATTAACTATTGCTCAGGCTTTAATCCTAGGAATCATGTATCGGACAAGCCATTCTGCGGTCGTAATATAGATTATAGAAGTCGTATTCAGCACGTAGGTACATAATTCAGTTCAGCTTACTGTGACGCTTGATGGGTATTGAATTCGCAAAGGTAGATTCTCTCCTAGAGCTGTACACAATACCACGCAATTACTAACAGATCGGGGAGCGTGTTAATTTCAGACACGATGGGAACAATTAACGCTTCAGCGATCCGTGATCAATCGAACAACTCGAGTGTTTGAATTCAATTACAACCGCAGGGGCTCTCTCGCCAGCCCGCACGTTGGAACTAAATATATTAACTCTCGTTGTATGATATACATAACATTACGTGGAAGCGTCTATTGCCATGGTTATCGTGACATATTAAACAAAATGCTTAGCTGATAATAAATACTAAATTATTAAGGCCTCTTTCACCATCTCTGAGTAAAATGTCAAGTAGGCCACCGCCACCAACCGCCATTTAAAGTCACCGGTAAGAAAGCGTACGAGTTTCACTATCTTCGAGTAGAATTACTCAATGGGTAAATTGGCCTGTAACTTACTTGCTACTCCGTCTGTCTAGTAGCGTGTTTAATTGACGAGTAATATAACTAAAAACTCATTAGCAGTTGTAATTGTGCAATATCAAGAATTTATTTTAAAAGCATTGAATAAAAAATGGATACGTTTGATTTAATTGATCATCAACTTAAATAAAATAGAAATTTCTTCGTTGCAAGGAACTCCACGAATTCGTGTATTTATATTCCGTATTGATTATTTTACAGACCATATGAACTGATTTTTCTTGCTTTAATTTAATAAATATTAAGAGGCCCTTAATATTTATTAAATTCCGTTTGATTTTACTTAATAATTATTTAATTTAAAATACAAACAAAAGAACCACTTATTTATTAAGATGGGTAACGAGACATATTCAAAACCCTACCATTATACGAATTTAAAAGAGCGATTTAAATAATGTAACTGCCAATTCATAAAAAAAATATATTAAAATTACTATCTTAACGTGCTAAGCACGAACTGCTTGTTGCTATAGTACATAAAATAAAAAGGTCAAGATTATGTTATGATTTAATATGAATCATAAAAACATGAAACTCCAATTGTGAACAATGATATCCATTTGTAATGCATTTAGTCCACATTAGAGAACACATTAAACAAGCATACGTAGCGTGTCGTAGGTGTTTTTGTTATGGGTGCCATGGAAATTATTTAGGTCATTGCATATAATTTACACGCAGACGGATAACAAACAGACTTGCGCAATGCGATTAATATTATTACGAATTTTATCGGGTAACGTAATCCACGAGGTCTGTCAAAACCGAAAGACCTGGCAAGTTGTCTACGTGATAAAACAGTTTAGTTACGTCTTATCAAATATTTATTAACTAGTTAAAAAAAAAATATATATATATAATAAACTAGCTGTTACATACGACTTCGTCCGCGTTACTTTATAAAATACTAGCTACACGCTCCCGGCTTGGACCAAATTACACATAGTTACGAAGTTTTATTAAAATCGATTCAGTAGTTTAGGAGTTCATTGGAGTCAAACAACGTGACACGTAATTTTTATATATAGATATCCTATCTCTTAAGTTGGATCAAACTGCACACAGTGTGCAAAATTTTATTAAAATCGGTTCAGTAGTTTAGGAGTTCACTGGCGTCAAACAATGTGATACGTAATATATATATATATATATATCTTTGGCATATATATATATATCTTATATATATATATATCTTTGGCATATATATATATATCGTTGACATATATATATAGATAAAGAAGATATGTTTAAACCAAGTAAATAGAATCTTAAAATAAAAAACCATGTCTAAGAGATGTCTGCGAAAGATAGGTAGGTATAGAGTGTAGCTACAATCAATCCTCCGATAAGTGATTGGTCCCCAAGAGAAGCTAGAGTAGTAAGAAAATTATATTAACTCGAGCGAGAGTAATGGGAAAAAATTGAAGTGGCACTAAACCAATTAAACCTCTCGTAATGGAAAGGGTAATTGAATAACGGAGTTGGAATTGCTGTGAAATGTCATTTGAAAAAAATGTAAAAATGGAATTTCCTTTGTAGTTAATTGAGGATAATCGCGTTCGAGCTAACCGGGAGAATTTGTGATTATTGTTAGTTCAGAAAAATCTCAGATAGATTGTTTCAGAAATAAACATTCTTGTAATGAAAAATCAATTACAACAATTTTCTATTTTTATATATATAATAAAAAGTCGCTGTTCGCTCATGTCTATTTCTCAGTTAACTACATCTAAACCACCCAATGGATTTTGATACGGTTGTCACTAATGAAAAGACCGATCAAAGAGGAACGTTTATGTATAAAAGTTGCATAGAAAAATGATTCATGCAAATCTGGCAGTGGGTCGCTCGTAAGTTACAAAAAAAAAAACTATTTTGCAGATCACTGGTTATCAGTCAAAAGTATATATTGTGAAAGTCTCAAGAATTTGCGTTTAGCGACAACCATTTAGTAATATTAGTGATTGAATGGGAGACCATATTATGTTGAATTTTCAAAAGGACAATAAATAACGTTTTTTTTTTAACCTTTTAATTGTTAAAATATATAACATCCTATATAATTGAGTTCAAAGCAGATTTTTATACACAATGCCATACAACGACACATCAAATGTTTATTATTTTTTCGATAGCCAAAGAAAATATTAAGATACATTTGGATAAGATCTTATATTATGACTTGAACATTAAAGTTATTAAGTATCAAATTTTAATGTCAAATAAATACCAGTTCACCTTGCACTGAGATCGTTTACCTTACTGAAACTTTTATGAACGATAAAATTTACAATAGTGTTGAGGTAAAAATGTAATATAATAAATTTATTACACATTCCAAAAAAATGGAAGCCTTTGAAACTTTTTTCACCTTTGTCTAACTGACTATGCTATGACAACATTACACTGTACCACAAAATTTATATGAGAGATGAGACAAGGTTTCATGGCGTTTTTCAGTATTATTTTTTTTTTTTTAATATTATCTTGCCACAAGTTCTTGTAGTTAACACTTTATTGGCCATTACCTACGCTCGGAGCATTACTTTGATAAACAAAACAGACATTTATAGCTGGGTTTTAATATTTACAGTCCTACCGTCTATTTACAAACACGATACCTCGTCGCCATGCCACCAGATGTTCCATGACGTTTCATTGGAAACATCAGGCGTACATTCTGCAATTTCGTATTCTGATTGATTTAAATACAATTTTATATCGCAATAAAAACTTTTGTTGAACTATATAACAATTTTGTTTCCACCGTCAATTCTGAACTTATTATTCGCACTTATATTTGCACTTCGCTGGATGGCTTTACAATATATCCTTCTCTCGGGAGAAAAAGTGTTAATCTTAATTCAAACTTTCCTAATAATTTCCTATTAGGATATAAAAGGGCAGTTAGTTGGTTAGCTACTTAATAATAGTCTCAGCAGAAAGTATAATTGATCTACCTTTCTAGAAAAACTAGTTACTAACTTAATTTCTCATACTTAAGGCTAATTTTCTAGTTTTGACAAGTCGAACTTTTGATAAAATAAAACTATAGGTATTTAATTTTTTCCCGAAACCGTATTTCCTAAAAATAAAATTCTTTGTTTAGAAAATATACATCAACTAAAACCGATTTATTAGACATGTTATAATTTTTATGAATAAGGGAGTGTCACTGGATGGCAATTTGGATGCAAGTCTTAATTTTATCAAGTAATTGTAACATCATAATATAAATAATGCCTAGCTAGACTATTAGAACAGACGTCGCACTCGTCGCAGTGTTTATGACATATAAACGCTACATTGACAGTCACAATAATATTGAAATAAATGAGACGAAACACACATGAAATGTGTACGTACTGTACCCACGTTGGATATAGCACATGTCATAATCTTTATAACTGACCTCGCCCACCATTATTCTAGAACGGAGTTAATAAAGATATGAATGGAAATTAGAATTACTTTGTGCATATTTCTATACCTTGACCTACAGCTTACTATGACGCATGTTTTATTTATTGTAAAAATGGATTCCATGAGGTGGAAATTTCAATTAAAGAAAATTATATCGAAAATAACAGGCATGTAACCGTAATAATTAATTTTTAAAAAATGTACAAAGTTTCTAATCCAAATTTGATCGGAGGTCACATCCCAGCTTAGGGTCTATGTACACGACGTCTTTTAAACGAGTTGCTTAGCAAACGCAAGTCAGTCGACAAGTTATGACATTTACACATGATCCTCGCGTTTGTTTGTTTGTTGTCGTTTGTAACGATACAAACGCATACAATCTGCTAATGCGCGGTGACGACGTGCAGAGAAAGTGCTAATCAAAAACGCGCGTCCTCAGCTCGTTTATAAAACGTCGTGTGTCGACGACCTAATCTTTTTTACATAATTACTGTCAGTCTCCAATAAAAAAAAATAATTTGACAAATAAAATAAAGCCACATCAAATTAATTATACTGGCAGGTATTGCTACAAATATAATTAATCTTCCATATTGTAATTTTTTAAAAGCTATGAAGTCACAATAGGTGCGTGTGGTGTTTATTAGCGAAATAATAACATGGCGTGGGTTCACACTCAAAAAAATTCAATAAAATTCAATATTTGTAACGTATCACGTACTTTTCTATTATATATTGGTACAAGGTTTAGTTAAATCAACAAGGTTGAAACCACCGATGCTGTGTTTTTACTTTCCGACTTTATCTTAATGAGCGGGATTAAAAAGACTATTTTTATCCCATACAGATTACGTTATCTCGGTACGTGATAAACTCTCCGACAATACAGAGATAGAGTAATAAAGTGTCACCTGCATTTGCGAGTATTTAATATAAAGTAAATATACAAGCCTACTGTATAATTTTAAGACTGTATGTATCCTCATTTAGTGTGGCGAGTTGAAGGCGTCGACTAAGGATTGGGTTCTAGTTTCATAGTAACACAATAATAATAATTTCTTATTAGTTACGAGACAAGATATTGTTCAAGGGCAGAAGTCACCGAGCAGCCATTTAATGCAAACCTATCGACCGCTGGTTAGGTACGCCCAACGACCTACGCAATGCCTCAGTTTGATGATACTCGTAAAACGCGCCGTAAATGTAAACGTCTATGACTCGGTCACAGACTCGGTATTGCTTTCATCGTATTACGGCTCTCGTTTCGCAGCGGGCATTAATTTGCGATGACATTATATTTCTAGTGTCTAGTTGTTGTTTTTGTTGCATTCGCTAAATAATTTAGTAGAATTCGTGTCATGGTCTAGGTATCTTGTAACCAAGCTGCGATGGAAAGCCAAGAACTGGATATTCGTTGTAGAATATTGTTGTAGATTCACATTTTCAGTTTACGACAAGTTATTACTTTATAAACAAGTTATAAAGTCAAAATGAGCTTATGGATCAAATTGTGTCACTTTAGAAGATTCAAAACAAAGTAACATTCCAATGATTCAGCTATATCAAAATAAAGTACTTAAGTAAATGATAAACGTAACGTAGTACGAGCGAGATAGCGGTCTCATAGTGGATATCTTACTTTACTAATATTATAAAGAGGTAAAATTTGTATGTATGTAATATGTAAAATTCGAAACTATTCATCCGATTTAAAAAAAAACCTAGAAAAGATATTTGGGTTTGGTAAGCGACACACATATGCTCTATAAATCTATGGAACATAACAGCATATTTACTGTATGTAAATTGCATTGCAAGTGTTTGCAAGCCTCGACATTATGGCTTATTGTAAACACTCCATAGCCACTAATAACACAGTAAAATTACGGCTCTTAAATATTATGTCTTAGTCTACTGTAGTACACAGGCCACCTAACAACATATTTAAAAAATAATAACATTAAAAAATAATTGTATCCATTAATATAAAAATATATACAGGCACAACACATCGTTGTCTAAGTTATCTTCCAAACAAAATATTACCTTATCAACGCTGTGTAGATAGATATCTTACCGAATGACTAATTAGCGAGCAAGTTTGAAGAATAAAATTTGTAAAGAGTCGTGACTATTTTTGTATGACTTGTAGGTTCTCTTTAAACCGAGACCTACTACGTGACTTTTAACAAGTATTCTAAACTCGGTAGCCAAAAGTCGCAAGTGGGAGTTCTTATTGAGGTGTACGAGTCACAATACCATATAGCTGTATAGCTGTAGATACCAGTAATTGGTACGCAAATGTAAACGTGTTTGTATAACTAATGTATGTGACTTGGTAAATTTTGATGTGCTGTTGGTATCTCGATTAAATAAAATTAAAATAAAATAAAATAAAATATTGATGACACGTTGCAAGTGATTTGTATCATTTGGTGTCTAACTGACGCAATTGATTCTACGTTACGTCAGGCTGTGTATTAACCACATCCGTAGGTCTATCGCTCTAATTTGTTATCATCATATCACCTTCGTATCTATCTAGACATATCAAATCACCTTTCCAAGTGTCTCGTCGTGACTCAATACGGGCAATACCAAAAGCACGTGGCTCTGTACTATGAATCTTATGTGAATGTAACGATGCGATATGAATCGGATGTATTATATCCGTTGAGTGATCACTGAATGTATAGGTAATTATTACAACGCGTTATCGATAAAAATATTTTCATGAGAAAAATATTTTAAATCATGATGCGCAAGCAATAATTTAAAAGTATCGAAGGAATGTCGTGATTGGAGGATTCATTCATTATGTTCAGAAATAATATCAATTTTATGTCGATAATCAAATAAAGAAACTTCGAAAGATAGCGACAATGTTCTGCAAATCATTCAATGGAATAAATCTCAACAAAAATTTGTTTTGAGGACATTTATTATTAAAAAGAGGTCAACCACATAACTCAAAACAACTGTAAATGGCGCAAAGCAAACAATAACGCTATTATTAAGTTTAGAAAACAAGTTTAAATATATTTACAAGGGATAAATTTAATTAGCAATAAATAAGTATTTGTGATGACAATAAGCAATGGATCAAAAGGGCTCATACTAGTTTTTTTGTGGCAATCAGATACCAATATAACCGTATGCCATGGCGTCACTTTTTCTTCAGTGTAACTTTTAAACCAACTTTCCAAAACAACGTTTCATTTAAGAAAACCGTCATCTTAAATGTTCTATCGTGTTTGTCGACTACTGCGGAAAAATCGTGAGAGTAGTAGCTAAGGCGAATGGCTCGTCTAGTCATTCAAATTAATATAATATTACTTATATTGTAGATGCATGTACTGGAATTTAGCCTAGTTCGCTTGTCCTCCTGCTTTCACTCTCGCTGGTCAGTGGTCGTAATTGTTTTGTTGTTTCGGGTGGTTCTGCTGCTAGTTATGCTGTGGGGGGGGGGGGGGGAGAATAAATGGGAAGAAACATACATACATCATAAAAAATTAAATTACATATTATAAGTAAGAGTGGCTGATCAGTACTCTGTACCGTATGTATAGACGTGCTTCCAAACGTAGATTAAAAAACACTATTATGCTGTTACACTGCCAGCTATACAAGATCTCTGACATGTGTCAGAGGAACCCTAGCCGGTAGGACAAGAAAAAAAAAAAAAAAAAAAAAAAATGTTCTATCGTACACAAAGAGATAATTATCTTACGATTTAAAAACGTGTCTGTCTGCGTCAATAATTGTTTCATTGTCATGTAAAAATGTTAATTATCTGTTAATTCTGTAAAAGATTTCACAATGGTATGTATCTTCACGGTCACTGAGTCATTTTCATTTTAAGTCAATTTAGAAAGAAAAATATTTATCCCCTATTTAAAAATATGAAACAAGCAACGTAGAACGCGGACGTAACGTGTCGATAATAAGATAATTTTGTTAAGTGTTAACAATACATTTTTGTGTTAGTGACTTGTGTAATATGTAGCTAACTATGTTTCACTAGTATTTCTTCAACTTCATAAAAAAACACACGATTAGATACCTAATAAAAAAAGGATGGACCAAATTGTTAATACTGTGAATTGGACATATAAAATTACATGTTTAATTCTATATACGCCCCTATATTATTTTTTGCGATGGAATTGAAGTTAGAGCTCATAGTACAAAATATACAAATCTTTCGAAGGCTTATGTTACGATTTCAATTATAATCACGAGTCTAGTTTGACACAAGCATCACTCTCTTTCTCTTTTCTCACATATTAATTTACTTGTATTTTAAACTATGTTACAAATAATTTGGATAACTAAATATTATACGAGTATATTATGCTCTTATTATAATTATAATAAATGGAAAGTTCATTTATTACTTATTATGATTGGATCTAGCCGGCAAGGGACCCAGCGTGGTGGCTTCAATACTTATTCATATTAGCCGTCTGTACAACCAATTTTACAATACTTACATACATAATCGATACTTGTAATCAAAATATGTATTGTTTTAAATTAAGGGGTTGTGTACTGTGTAATTAAGGGCTCTTCGCGAAATGGTAGAGCTCACAAAACCGTACCTAATGTAGTTCCGTCGGAACTGGCTCCGAAACAAAGCTTATGAAAAGCTCATGTCACCGGTTCTTATTATTACAAGCTCGCAAATTAACTCCGGTTTCAAAGTGACTCGTGAAATTTAATAAAGGAGGCAACGTGACAAGTGACATTAATTCGGTAGCAGTTGGTGGAAAATAATAGCATAAATATCCCCTAATTTGTTTTTAAATAAAAACGGTGACAAAATTTCTTTTAGTTTAATATATTGCATTATACATAATTATTACATATTTATTACTATATCTGTATATATCTCTATATATAAAAATTTCGTGTCACGTTGTTTGTTGCCGATGAACTCCTAAAATAATGAACCGATTTTAATAAAATTTTGCACACTGTGTGCAGTTTGATCCAACTTAAGAGATAGGATATATTTTATAAAGTTATAAGGACTAAGTCGCGTGTAACAGCTAATTTACTATATTACTGGATATATGTGGACAATATACCTCTACATAAAGTTTGAATATATCACATATGATTTACTTGATTGCTACCCTTTATTTTTAGTATTGTAGCAATTGTAGTAGATTTTATTATTTCAGTCAATCACCCTCATATTTCAACCTGTCATTACTTGAACGCTTTTTAAAAACGTCTTAAATATATTCCGGCTATTTAAGGGCTAATTTCAATAGATATATAAAAAACCTACATGATTCCAACAACATAAATACTAGTCACATTTTTAAAGCAGTAACTGTCTACGAGTAATTTAATAAAGGTGTAGTATAGAAAAACAATCCTAACAAAAATGTTAAATAATTTTGATATTATTACATAAGTAAACGATATTAATATATCAATAATAAAATTAAATCATTTACAAAATATACAAAAATATGAAATTTCAATTAAATTTAATGTCAATTAAATCTTAATAAAAAATTTAAATTCTTACATGTTGCAAGAATTAGCCACATACCTACATTTTAAAAATTTTGTTTCATTTTGATACGTTTTCAAAATTTTGTAATAAGAGTTCGAAACTCTAGACTCTAGGATTTAATCAAGAAGTTGTGAATAACTGTTACAGTGAAGTTTGCTGTCTAAAACTCCGCACCGCATTTTGCCCATTGCTACGGTTCGAATACACTCTATCAGATTTGGAAACAATTAATTTAATTGTTGAGCTTCGGGTTTAATTTTGGAAGTTTAAACAGTGTTACGAGATGATTTAAACATTCAAGATTTCATACTGTTTGGGACTAACGTTTTGCCTTAAAGACTGAAAACTAACTTGGTTCGCATTTAGTAAACTTTATAGTGTTTAACGACCAATCTAATGACAGTGTCTATGCTAATATGTAATGCTTAAATATAACTGTTAAGTCTGTGACTGCAGTGAAAATTGACAAGGGGATAAAACTGTTTTTTTTTTTTATTTATCACGCATGTGAATCAGCGTGCAAACCCTAATAATAAGTATAATATTCCATAAAAACCAATCAGAAAGTTTTCATAGCTATTTCAATTTCGACTTTATACATTTAAAGCGTTAAAGGTTATTTAGACCTTAGACACTCTAGGTCTAGGTTGTTATTTTTTATACAATCACTGCCGAAACGGAATGCAAAATTTGTATTACGAAGAATCCGACAAGAAATCTAATAGATGTTCTTTATGGTGTTTTCTAAGTATCAATTGTTATCTTTTATGGGTTTTGCTGACGGTCCACTTGATGGAAGTGGGCAACACTAGGGGATTAGTGAAAGTGCGGTCATCACTAATGGGATAAAGTAGGTAGGATAAAGATAAATAATAAGGTCGGTGATGTGGAAACGGACTCTGACTTCATTTCTGTTATTGATGTACTTATGTTTCCCTTATGTTGTTGAGGTACTTTTATTTCAAGATTCCCTTTCTGTTTTCAAGGGTTGCCCACTTCGTGACTGTATATGTTCGATCTCGAAAAATATGTTACAGTGAGAAATAATACATAAATGCAAGGTCGGTGACACTGAACGAAATCATGTTTACAATGGCACATGTGTGTGACACTAAATTTTTTGTTTTGTTTATGTTATACACAATTTATATAATTATGTAATTGATTTCATATAATTAATTGACTTTCCCAGTGTTTTTCGTAACATTTATTTTTTTTCTATTACGATTTAGATAAAATTTTATATGGAGATTTAACTTTTTTATAGAGGTTTAAAAACATACACAGGTATATTAATTCAAGTTTATCTTCGAGTTTTTTTTTCGTCCCTTAAAATTAAGTTACTAAAGTATTCGAAACAAAAGACTCATATCAGAATTGTAGTTTTATAGAAAACCTATTTCAATTTATACAGTCTCAAATTAAACAAATATTTCATTTAATAGAATGCAAAAGAAATGAAGAAAAAGAAAATGTTGACTAACGATTACCTACACTTGAAAAAAAAAACTGTGAGGTCGCAAAGAGACCTTGACCCGTTAATCAGAGTTGCAAACCGACTTTTTAATTAAACCGGTCTTAGCATGTCATTATGCGACTTATTTTAGATTTGATTTAATTCTAAATTTAAATTTTATTCACCGTAAATTCTGAAATTTTAATACGTACATAAAGATACCTGTGTTACATATATTTATGTTACTTTCATATATTTACATTGCATAAACTTTTAAATTTATTAAAAAATGTTACAAAAACATTGAAGGATAATAATTGATAGTCACATACCTGACCCACTCAATAACGGAACTTGTTCTGTTAAGTAAATACTCCTCCTTTACTGCTAAAACACTATTCAAACACGAGTCTGAAATTATTTGCAATACATTTTTAGATGGACCGTGGCAGTTAGCCAAAAAGTTCATAACACAATAATGAACTATATAGTGTAACACTTGTACGATTATATAAACTCTGTATAAACACCGTATATGTTATTTATATTTAAATATTGAATTACAAATTTGAATACATATTCGGATATTGGTGGAACGAAACCGTATCCATGCATGTCGGCGCGAGTACAGAATATGGACATTTTTGATTTACCATTGGATAACTTTAATATTATAACAAAATACATTTAATTATTTTGGTAACGAGTTTGTTATATTGTAGTGGCTATTCTACTATTTATTTAGATAAAATAACATTTCCGCTGGTTCCGAAAAGCTCTCGAGTAAAGATCATGGACTGGAAAGCGTGGGGTAGGATGTCTTCTCATAAGATCGACAAACGACCAAGGGTCGCGGGTCGACGTTGAATCTAGACTGCTTCTAACCGGTCTCACTGGAAAATTATAAGGGATATTTATGTCCAGCAGTGGACGTCCGAAGTCCTACGGTTTCAGCTCGATATGTCAATATCTGTAAGACTAGTTGGATTGGAATACACTCGATGAACGCCATCCAAGGCAAATAACATATACTAGTGGACATGTCAGATAGCTAGTAGAACCGACATTCGTCGGGAGAGAACGTTATGCTGGACTAAATGGTCTATAGTATAGACCATTTAGTCCAGCCTATACTATATAGACTCTATACTAAGTGTCTACCAACCACTAAATGATCCGACGACTTTAGTAAAAGTCACGGAACAATATTGGTTGTAGGCTGCGGACAGCCATGCGCTTTGACTTATTAGCATTCCTAGTAAGGCTCTATCTAATTGCTTGCTTTTAAACCATTTTATAAATTCAAGGTTTTAAAATCTACTTTTAAATTTATGATTAGATATCGCTCCACAAGTGGTGCACGGTGCAACCATAAAGGTCGCTTCTGTGACGAGATTGCATATACACCAGTGTAGGTATCTTGCACGCTCGCGAGTATAATATATATGTCTCAATGATTTATTATGAGTCACCGTGTATTTCTGAGCTCGAGAGTGGCGTGGTCATTCACAAAGATGACGTAACAATTTAACGAAGTCAATTCTGTCGGAGATTTCTTTATGATGACAAAGTATGAGGATGTCGCGAGGGGACGGATCAGATTCACCGAACCACTTGTTTACTCCTTTATTTAGCTAGTACATTGATTTGATCAAAGAAAAAAAAATTAGGATGTAAAAGAGCAAATTGTATACGACTGGACGAGCAGGACGAAGCAAAAATGACAGTAAGTACGAACGTGCTTTCTGTAACACAAAAAGAAAGACAAGAAAATTAATGGACTGTGAAGAACCTACATTCATTCAGATCACTTTATAACTTTTATTTATGATAGTATAAGGATTGAAATCTATTACTTCGCTTTTCAGCGAAAGTCGTTTTGAAATATTAATTACAATTGTTTCTTTGAGATAATCTTTGAATGTTATAAAAATTTGTATGTAAGAGGTAATCTCCTGAGCCACTGAAACAATTTTCATTAAATTTGATATGCAGCGCAGGCTGCGGTATAGATATAGCAAATAATACTTAAGGACATCAAGTCATACAAATGGCACCCTTATAGAAGACCACCCGTAAAATAACAGAATTCGCGCAGTTGTGTGAAGTTTGCCAAAGTCCATTTCCCTATCTCAGTTTTATTTTTATTTTTTCATTATTCGGCTTACAAAACAGTACATAAACAAAAATATTGTGACTTTCACGATGTAAACAAAAACAAGTAATAGTAAGAAGAATTAATAAGATAATGATTAACAACTACAACTAACAAAGTTCTTATCCTTTTATTAACACTTAACATGTTTATACGGCCGACGGTAGCCACCTACCATCGAGTGGGCCGCTAATATGAAAAAAAGAATAAGCACTTGTAATTAATCGTTAGTAACGTTATTATTTTACATTTTCAAATAGTGATAAGGCATATATTAATTGCATGTTAAACTCGATAAGAGCATAACAAATGCAATAAATTTCCATTTCTGTTGGATATTTATTACAGAAATGGTGAAAGATGAAAACGGTTTAAGAAAATATGACTGTGTTTAATGTATGTATTACATGGGCTGAAAAGTCCCGGGCCTAACACATAGATGGCGCTAGTTTTATTGCATTCACCTCTTTTTCAGTTAGTACTAACCTTCAAAAGACACCTGTCAAAATTTCATGATATTCTATTCAAATGTTGGTTTGCTGACATCAAAAAAATCCACAAAATCGTTTTGAATGATCGAAAAGTGAAGTTGCGTGAGTTAGTTGACATCGGAACAGTGAATATTATGTAGCGTTATTGGAGCGTTTGAAGGCCGAAATTGCAAAGAAAACGACTGCATATGGCAAAGAAAAGAATTTCGTTTCATCAAGACAACGCACTGTGTCACAAGTCAATCAAAACAATGGCAAAACTACATGAACTTCGAACTGCTCCCATATCCACCGTATTTGCCAGATTTGGCTCCCAGCGACTACTGGCTGTTCGCATACCTCAAAAAAATGCTCGCCGGTAAGAAATTTCGCACGAATGAAGAGGTTATCGCTGAAACTGAGGGATATTCAATGTCCAGCACTAGTTGGCTGTTGGAATGATTATAATGATAAATGATTGAAATTAATACTTAAACTAATTGTTAAAATTATTCACCTTTTAATAATACAAGCTATTTTAGCAACGCCGGTTAAATTCTGTATACTTAAGGCCAGACACAACACTAATTTTATTTATGTATTTGCATATCAATACAAATAAACAGTGGCGGTGGCGTGACGTGGCGCGTGGCGCGAGTTCGAAAATGTTTATTTTGCGTTAAATTCGACGGACAAAAATATTTTTAGGAAATGTAAAAGTAGTAAAACGAGAATAGAATTAGAGAAACAGACGACTCTAGATTTCTCTAGATTGACAGAATCTAGATTTGTATATTTTAATTGAAGTCTTTAAAGTGAAAACAGCAAACAGTGGCCGGGCGGGCACACTGCATTTCGCAGTTATTTGGGCTGCTCTGGCGGTTTCGCTGAGTGAAGGGATACCAAATCAAAGTCAATTTCCTTATCCAGTATCCTTAATCCTACTAATACCGGCAGCGCACTTGGAGCACACCTGTGTCGTTGCTTGTGTTATAGGCGACGGTAATCATCAACCATTAAGTGGACCTTTAGCCTGTATTTATCAATAAATAAAATTAAAAAAATAATAATTTATAATTATTTAATCCTTTTTTATTATTTATAAAAAAGGATTTTTACAAAAATTTATTTTAAAAATTCAAACACAGCCAATATACGAGCGTGAAACAACTTTCATAGCATTTCTTTTTTACTTCTTTTGCTACGCTTTTGGGTCCGCTACGGAATTAAGTCGTGACCCAAAAAGCCAGCAAATACCCGGGTCAACGCATCCCATCTGAAATTGAATCCTGAAAATATCCCCGGAGAATATTCCCGGGAAATACATGAAAATTTTAACTCAACAGAACGAAGTCTTTAACAGGAGAGAAGTTTGTTTGACATTTTATATAAAAACCTTTGAAGAAAGTCTTTGTAGTTAAAAATATAGTAAGACAGTCGTTTTGGTTAGATTTTTTAAATAAATAAATGCAGGTAATAGTTTAATTTCACTAAGACTTAAGGTACCAAAACACGATTTTTTTTTAAATATATTAATATATATAAAAACAAGATTTGCAATAAAGTCACGAAACCAATGACGAACCAAAGGCCATCGGTGAAACCATAAAAAGGTGGTTGATATTGATTAAACATTGAAATGTGAATTTTAAAAATTAAGGATATACTAATTTAATACAACATGTAAAAGATATAATTAAAATAAGAAAACACAAATCAACAACTAAATCCCATTAATTAAACGAACACTAAAAACGCAGGGATTCAATGTAGATCACGGAATAAGCTCTCGAAATAGAAAGGCATCTGTGAAATTTAAACGTCATTACGTAGACTATTGAAGACCTGAACAAAATAGAGCAATAGATAGATACCACAGAGATGTTTTTTCAAGTAAATGAATAATAAGGAAATATTGTAGATTCTTAAATTTTATATTACGAAAATTTGACCTTACATCGACTCATTATGACATATGTGTAAACTGAATCAAGAGGTTGCTAATCATATTATTTCGATTATCCAAATTCGACAAACACGATTCGAATAGTGACACAGTGTTGGACAGTCAGGACAAACGATTTTATAAGAACATATTATTTATACGTACGTTTTGATACAGTAGTTTTAATAAGTAAAGTGCCTCAAAAAGTTATAAAATATAAGACATCATTTATAAGCGCATCAAATATGATCGGGGTTATGGGCAAGGGGGCGTCGCATTCCAATGAGGTGCCGCGTTAAGGGTGCTCATTGTAACTTTCAGTTTTCACTGAACAGTTTTAAACTGTCATTTAAAACTGTCTTCCACTGTGCCCACATAAGTTTATATTTACTCGTAACTGAAGACAAACATATCGTTACTCTCAAGATGTCATCGGAACGACGCTTTAGCCGTATATGATCTATTATTAGTTTTGAAAAATTAATAACTAATAAAACACGAATTGTTGTTTCGAAATGTTCCCATGTACATTTTTATTAACTCAACTATAAGTTAGTAAGATTATCAAGTACAATTTTCTATATTAGGAATACTTATCAACCATTTCGATATTTTTCATGGTGTGAACATAATGTATAAGTAAATAAATCAAATATACATAGACGGCTTCTTTATTGCGTACCCAAAGTGAAATAAAATTAATTGCATTTGTAATTAATCGTCGTATCCTATATTTAGCTATTTTCTTTCGAGAAATAATGTTTTCTTCATAAAGATGTAAGTTACTTCTCAAATACACTAAAATGTTTCTGAAATGTCTTCAAAATTGAGTGCACAAAGGCTTTTAAAAGCTAGGAGTGTAATGGCTGTGGATAATGCGGGAATCGTGCCTCCATTTTCCCCGCCATTGTCACTTCTATTACTTCGAGCAGGAAAACTTTATTAAGCCTTATCTACGTGTCGAGTGAAATAGAGCATTTGTGTGGAGAGCGGAACAGGAAACTCGGCTGCTTCGCTCGACTACGCACACAAAAAAAAGACAAACAACATGTAATGAGGATGTTTATTCAAGCTTTTTGCACAGCCCTAGAAACCTTTGTTGTTTTGTGAATTTAAGTTCGATTGGACGGCTCATTTAAATCACAAGTAAATCACCGCCATAAAATAGCAATTCAACGTATTAACGAATTGAATTTAGATAAACGATAAGAGTTTATTGCAAACGATCTTTAAAAAGTCTTATCTAAAGTAGGTAATCGACGATAAGAAACATTATTAAAACAAACCGGCCAACGTCGGCACAATAACAAGAGATTCCGTAACGGTCACATTGTTCCCAGCGTTAGCTAACTAGCTAGCCACCGCACGTTGCCAGTTTCCACATCAACACACGTACAGCCTGGCGGCAAGCCAACCACTAAAACGAGGCAGGCCCCAGTTTACACTCGATGCTTTAAAACGAGTATATACAAAACATATACAACGCTATTTCTACACGAGAAAACATCGGGCGTCGAGAAAGTGACGCAGCGCTGAACTCTCGACAGCGCTACAAATGTCGCCGCTGATAACACTTTTACAGTGTCAGGGACGTGGTCGCTGGTGCGTTCGAAAATAATAATCTGAACGACATTGACTCTCAACAGAGTCGAACAATAATAAAAACAAACATCGAACTCGACGATCAAATTCATGGAATCGATTCCAATGCTATCAGCGACAAACGTGAGACGGTACATTAATTCCACAAATTATCGTGAATATGAGTTTCGACCTCATGGACAGGAAATATCACATTTATACATACTATACTATAAGCTATCATTAAGATAATTCCTTAGGTATAAAAATATGCAATTTCACAGACATTAAAATCCATATACACGTGAAGGACGGAATAAGTTCCGTTGGGAACAAAGATTGTCCCTCTGAAAGAGCATTGTTTAAAACGGGTACAATACGTATAACTTATTGTTCGTAATAAATTGTCAAGTACTAATAAATGTATTGTTTCCGAGTGTTATTATTTAATTACTGAACACAATAACATAATAGAACACCATAGAAAACTTGTATATGCAACAAAAGTCCAGATAAACAATAAAATGTGCATTGTTTTTAGCTTTAAAAACTAGTTATTATGGTAGGATGAATTATGTATAATGGTCACAATGATAGAGGACGGCGAGGAAATTGTTAGTTTTCGAGTCATCCGGTAGCTAAATTGACGTGGACGCCCTCCTACACTCCTCTTCATATGTCAAAAGGTATGACTTGATAAATGGCTAGATAATTTAACATTTAGCCAGTCCGCACATTGTTAGACATAGGAAAGCCAAATAAGTGTCAAGAAATCTTGGTACAAGCCATAAAGTACTGTACTTGATGCTGTGAACGTAAAGCTATTTACGTATGCGTACATTCCGATCAATTACGAAAATGTGAGGCAACGGAAGTAAGATATATATGAAGTTGACAGTGTGATGGACGCGATGCAAATCTGTGGAGTTTGTCGGGAGTCGGATTCAATTTGCCGTTCTAGCACGTCAACACGATTGCATAACGTGCATACCAGACTCTGTACCGAGGAAACAGGGTTCAATTTAGATTCTGATAAGATCAGTCTGGAACATCATTTATTCGAATAACGCACTAACGCTTATTGCAACAAGTCAAGATTTAAAGTCGTTTGTGCTGTAGGCAATGATAACGTAGACGTAGGCAGAAGAGACTTCTCCGGCAATTTGCCTATTGCGGAGCCCAATTATCGCCCCCCGCACTCATTACTGAATTAGCACGAGACAGACGTAAATTTTATGACGCCTCTGTTCCAGATATAAAAGATGTTCCAGAATCGAACTGTATTTATAAACTAGTTATTATTATAAATAATAATAAAACAAAGCCACTGTCTGCCTCTGTTTGTTTCTTTGCTTACTTCTTCTAAACCTCCCAACAGACTTTGATACGGTTTTCACTAATGGAAGGAGCGCTGCACTAAGAACGTTTGTGTATATAGAATAGCATATCTATGAGGCTGGGGTTGGTCCCTATTTATTAAATAAATAGAAGAACCGTTCAAAGTCGAAGCTTCAAATACAATAGAAATAATTTGTTTATGTAACGAAATCCATTAATATGGTCCATAAGCATGTAATGAAATCATAAATAGCACAAACCGCAGCAGTAAAGTTAATAGCTTCTTAATAGTTTCTGTTTTAACGACTTGCGATGTAAATGATCGATTGATCTTGACATTGCTTTTGTCTCGTTATTAAAAGTAATGACAAAATATATTTTAACGTAATTCAGTATCCCGTTTGTATAACACAATACGAGTACGAGTTACATAATATTATTAAAAAAGCAACGGGCATAATTTTATTACCTACTTATTAAGTTTTCAAATTTCACTATTTTTCCTATTTCTTTATAAAACTATCTGTTATTGGTCCAATACAAAAATAAACCTTATCAAAATTTAAAATATCAACAATAAACAATATTTAAACAAGTCTTGTACAAACTAAATGTTCTAGGCTTCGTATTATAGTTAGTAACTGCAAATATAGTGGACTGAGTCAACTAAGCCACGAAAAAATTGAAACTGATGCACTGTGATGATACAAGATTCCCCAGCCATTATGCTTTTAGCTAATCATGTAAGTTTCATGATCACAAAGCATCTACACATACTGAACGGATTAAATATACCTATCAACTGAAGTTGTAAAATTAACTTTATTTAATTCACGAATTAATAATGAAACTTGTGCACCATATGTATACAAGACATAAAAAGTATTCACTTAAAAATATGCTTCAAACAGGGATTTTGATATGGCTAAGAAGCTTCTTGAAACCTGTTATGGGCAAGTTTTAAAGTTTTCTATCACTTTTATCAGGGACCTAAGTTAAATACACCTCTTTGAGGTCTGACTCGATCAATAAAATTAAAATCTATACGAATATTAAAAAGCTGGAGTGTTTGATTAACGCGCTAATCTCTAGTACTATCAGTCGCATAGTCATTACAAAAATCCTTTTATATTTGATAGCCCAATTCTTGGGTTAGATTATAGGCTATCACGCTTCACACTACGACCCTTATAATTATCAAGCCCAACAAAATTAAGAACGCCGAGCGAAAACGAAGTTTAGCTGCCCGACGAAATCCGAGCATCACCGACAATAGCCTAAATGTACATGCCTATGTCGATTTAAAATGAACGGCCAGTGAAATCACGGAATACTGTTAGTTAACTTATAATAATTGGTTTAAATAAAGTTAAAAAAAAAAGAGTAACTCACCAGGCATGAAATGTAGTAACGCAGCAGTGATTGGGTATAAACTGGGGCTGTATGTGATGTCAGGGCACGCATATCCAAGGACGGATACTACTCTGTCTGCAACCGCCCTCCCTTTACGTGTCAAATGGTATCCGAGACAATGTGTAGCTTCCACGAAGGGTGGAAGCATGATGGGCTTGTCGGGAAGTTCAACTGTGCCGAACACCTGAAAGTAAAAATGCCAAATTGTTTAAAATCGTACTATGTGACGTAAGGTGTGGAAAAAATCTAGACATATCTCTAAAACGTCACACAAAATGGCCGCAAATTTATTAAGTACACACTATTAAATATTTTATCCAATCCAGTACCGCCATATTGGTGCGACGCGTGATTATCCACTTTGCTCGCAAGGCCGTCCTCGATTCAACATACAAATCATGCATTACTACCAGTTAAAGATGCGTTATATTATGTACAGTTTACACAAAGCTAAGTAAACAAAAATTATGTACAGTTAAATTAGGGTTGTTCCAAACAGTTCTACTATTAGTTCTACGATAGAACTGTTTGAACAAAAAAATTCCAACTAGTTCTACTGCACAGTATGACAGATTGGACTCGAATAAATTAATAGATCAAAAAAACATGCAATGAGTTCTACTGGTGAGTATGAGTAGCGGAGCGGAGCGGCGGCAAGGGTCTACCGCAGCACCGAAAAAGCGAAACTTTTGACTTTCGAGTTCAATATGTCATATTTTTTTGTTCAAACAGTTAAATCGTAGAACTAATAGTAGAACTGTTTGGAACAACTCTTAAATTACGCAGACCGTAATAATGATCTTGATTATTTCATATATATATATATATTCAATACGAGTATTAAATAATTAAACGTGACGTTATTAAAAATACTGTAGTGGTAAACAGCTGATACACTGTGTCATAAACTGGCCAGTTCCTGTGGTAACCACAATTTATAGAAAATCTCCGTGTCAAATAATAGTTTCGGTTTGTAAATAAGGGACGCCAGAACTCCCTTAAAGGGAGTTCAGGGTGTGTTAAGTACTTATAGGGAATTTGAGACTCTAGATGACAGTAGCAACCTACCATTAAGTGAGGGGAATTTGAGACTCTAGATGACAGTAGCAACCTACCATTAAGTGAGCATCAGGTGAACAATAAAATTGTAAATATTTTGAAAAAAACTTGCGTTCAAAAAATAACGAATCAGTGCTGAAAATCGTGACAATTCGATTTTGTGCATAAACATTGCTAAACAAATAATTAATTCCTGTTATCTTTTTACGCTATCCATACGACATGACATAACGAAGATAAGGGGATAAAAATATGTTGGAACTAAAAATACTTGTATGTTTTGCTAATGTTTATCTTACTTAACTGCGCCAATAGTCTACATCTGTGTTTAGCTACCTATTGCTCGATAGAGAGAGAGAGAGAGAGAGTTCTGACCTTTGCAACGGAAGCCCACATTCACAAAGCGATAGATGTGACAGGTCAACAAGATTTAGAAAGATAAGTAACAATTTCCATATAAGGCAAAATTCGAAAGCGACGAGTAATTGATTTGAAAATTGGAAAAGTCTAAAGATTATTATTATGATAGTGAATTGTACGAAGAAGAGGCCGATTAGATTGTACAACAAAATACGAAACGAATTAAGCAAATAATGATGACAAATATTTTTAATTGGTTTATTTTCTCCATCTAGAAGCTGCATAAAAAATAAATATATTTATACAAAGTTCGACAATTCACATAGGAATACATAATTTACATCTAATACAAAGAAATAAGTAAAAAATTAATCGGAGATAAAACATTTAACAATTTATTTTCACTGTCTGTATCTATCTTATAGTATCTACACCAAGTGCCCAAACTTTATCTGAATATTTTTTTAACAAAGTCTTAAATCAATATTATGAAAGGAGATAACAAAGAGTTTGTTGTTCATTTAAAACACGGCGTGGAACATTTTCCATTTTAAAACAAAGTAAACACAAAATATACAGTACAAGAAAGCAAATTTAATTATTTCGATTGTTGACCTCTATGAATGAGGCTTGGTTTCAAATTGTATAATATTTATTCACATAGTACGAACGAAGATTGCCAAAAAAATCAAATTTAAATTTATTTTAGTTGAAATGTTCTAAATTAGATGAGTTCACAAAAAGAAAAAAATAATTACAAAAGTGATTAAGTTAAAGATGATAGCAACCGAATGAAATATGGACCCAAACGTTGCGCGATCGCAGTTATATGATAAATTTGACAGCGATAGCGCACGAAGTGACAATCTTTAAATTCACGTGGATTACGTAAACCAAGATCATTGACCGTCTGATGTTTGTGTGTCGAACGATAAATAATAAGTCCAATAACGTTTGTCACGAATATTATGTTTGAGCGGTTGCTTCTCGTGTCTGATCGCTAAATATAGAGATCAATATAGCTCGTGTACCTATTCTCGAATAATTGTTAAATCTAGTATTTTGAACGTCAGTACAGTATAAGTCAGTATCACAGCGTTGCTACGACTTAATCAAACACACCGTTTGTTATTGTAGATATTTTTCGTTTCAACCGGTTACTGTCACTTACTGAGAGATACTTTGAGTGAACAAACATAAAATGAGATATCATCACTTATCATGATAAGTCGGCAAATCCTCTCTGCAAAGTATAGATTTCCCCCATAAACCATCAATACGCACAACTAATAATTCTCATATTCTTGCGATTGTAGCTTAATCTGACTCCATGAGTTCCATGAGTTATGTAAGTCACTTTTCTTTTATGGATTGTATCACATAGACAAATTTGCTTCTTCATAACTGTTCAATCTGGGCTGAGGTCAGTTTCCTTAAATTTAGTTAAGTGGTATTACGTACCTAAAGTGTTTTGAACTGGGGTTCCTCCTTTGTATGTTTGGCTAGCCATTAATCACATGACATACTTAAAACTTTTATATTTAAGCCTATTTCATGTTAAAACACGTTATTTCAATACTCAAATATTTTTAAAACTTATTCTAAATCACCGGCTACAGTGTGTAACATCAAACCAGTAAGAACATCGTTTATTTATATTCATTTATTTATTTATTTATTTGTAAAATATGATTGTATTTGGGCGGGCATACGTTAATACTTGTTACCTACTTTAAAGAATTTTCCTAATACTAAACTTAATACTTTATAAATCTTTAAAAACGTAATCTGTTAACTCTTCACACAATTTTTTTATCGTTTCCTACAGGTGTATGAATGAATGAGTTAATTAGTGGGAAATTTAAAACAAAAAATAAAAATGGATTTGAAAGGATAGCCAAGACCAAGCAGGTTGATCTGGCAATTGCGTATTTGTTATTTTAACCTCTTCTTACCCGCTCGCTAGTCCCCGATCAAATGGGAACGCGCATAAATGAACCAGTTTTTCTGGGTTCGTAAAACACAATACTTAATTTCATTGTGAGCGTCGTCGTTCGCCAAGATTAATAAACTCTTACAGAATATTAATAAACTAGTAGCTCTTGTAGGCAGACTGTTTTTTTTTATACCAATACAAATGCGAACGATGGAAGTCGTTGCATAAAAAACAAAAAATATAGCTCTTTTTGAAGTTATTTAATTTCAAATCATTTACATTGCTGTATGCATTAGGTAGGGCAGTACTTTATTACGCACTAGCCCCTCGCACTGGATATTACCGGATTTTCAATTTTTGTTTATAGGTGATTGTAGCCAGCTATAATAAATCGAATGAACCTTAATACTGTCTACTACGAGTAACTTTTTAGAATTTGGATCGTGTGAATAGAATACTTACACAAACCTTCCTCGTTAATCCCTATTCCTGTAAGAGAAAACCGAATGAAAATAGCGGTCAAACAGTCATACGCGGACAGTTACAGCGACTTGGTTGCAAAATATTGTTTATTTTTCTATTTATTATTTATTTACATAAAAACTTAGGTTTTATCACATAATTATGAATTCTCCATGAAAAATTATCTAACTGATGGTGAAAACCGCATTAAAATCCGTTGCATGATTTAGGAGGAGTTAGCGGATATAAATACAGACAGACGCTGAAAACGACTTCAATTTATACTATAACTTATTTATTTCCACTTATTGGACGATACTTCATTGAATGAAATCTTTCCACTTCTTAAATTCTTAAATGATTATTTAACAAAACGGTTTTGCGTGCACTAAGTATAGTTGTTTGGCATGTAACATGTTCATATCGATAAGAATAAGAACCGAGATAAAAAAAAAGTATCCTATCATCCGTGAATTCTCGCGTGAGAGGTGCCCCGCAAGTCTCGTACGTCTCGCACGCACCGACCGTCCTTCGCTCAGTCAAGGCCGTCCACACGTGTTTAGGAACTCAACCGATTCAAAAACAATGTGGTCATTCTAAAATAAGTAAATATATACAAGGTGAGATAACATCTATATATATATATATATATATATATGTAAATGAAGTTGGTTTTACTTCATTCAATTCGAATTTCCCGCGTTGTAAACTTTTTAGTAGGGTAGTTGTTTATAATTTTAAAAGCGGCTACCTACAACGCGGGAATAACACGGAGGTATTTTATTGGATTGTAAAACGAGACGTGTGAATAAATAATTAATAATTTAAAGCATTTAAATAAGTACACAATAATATAGAAATAATAGCTTTTAATGTTGTTTCTCTTTCAGGTAAGATTTATATTAAATTTAGTATGGTGAAATTGTATAAAACGAAAATTGTAAAATTATTTTGTTTAATAAAAAAAATGTAATTCCTCTTTCAGAGCAACGCATTTCGGTTTTTATTTCTACAGTACAAAATAATACTTATTACAAAACAACATTACTGCAGCTATTTTTTAACAATGGAAAAATTAAGATTTGAATTTATAGTGAAAGCGGACGAAGACCCAAAAACAAATGTAATTTGCATAACTTCAATAACTGATGGTAGTAACCACACCTTTTTGATACCAGAAAATCTCCAACCGGTAAGGCTACATGATACAATTATAACAACGCAAACTTTTCAAAACGTAAAAACTACACTTAAAAAGAGACATGAAAAAAGAAAAGTATGGATTTCTATGGATTCAGATATAAAGAATACTTATATTGATGCAGATGGAAATATGCAATTTAAGGGATACTTGCTAGAGGAGATCATGCCAGAAACTCATCAACAAAGTACTTCTCGTGGAATTTCAGAAGAGGTCCTCACAAGAATTTTGGAGAATTTTACTGAAACGAAGAAAATACCTAAATTTCCTAACATTAGCAATTTGACAGAAAGAATGGTATTAGAAAAATTCTCTCGAACCACCTCAAATGTATCACAATGGATGGCTATTTTTGAAGCAGAATGTAATCGTGTGGGAATTGAAGAAGACAGTAATAAAATTGAAATTCTCAAGGTATTTTTGGAAGACTCGTGTCTTGACTGGTATAGTTCAATGCTCATAAAACATACGGTAAACTCAGAATGGTCAACATGGAACGAAAGCTTTTGTATAACTTATGCAGACAAAGGGTGGTCATCAGTAAGATATGCAATTTTATTCAAATACAGACAAGGCTCATTAATAGAATATGCTTTGAAAAAGGAAAAACTTTTATTAGATATAAATAAATCAATGGATAAACCTACCATAATAGATCTAATCGCAACAGGCCTGCCAAATTTTGTAGCTGATAAAATTAATAGAAATGATTTAAAAGAAACAGAAGATTTATTCAACCATATCAGAGGCTTAGAATACTTAGTAAATAAAAATAAATTTGTAAAAAGAATGGAAAATGATGAAAATAAATTTAATAGAAAAGATGGAAGATACAAACCTTGCAGAATTTGTGAAAAGGGAAACAAAGGACAACGGTATCATCCTGAACATTTATGTTGGTTCAATATCAATAGTAAGGGTATATCAAAAACTGATCATATAAGGTATGTTAACAATTCAAAATTAGAAACCGATTTAAACGAAATAAATTCAAAAAACTAGTAATTCCGCCATTAATTAAAATTCCATTATTGCTAAATGATACTTTCGAAACAATGGGAATTTATGATTCAGGATCGAATGTTTCTTTAATAAATTCAAAATTATTATCCTTGAAGAAAAACCCAATTGACGATACTAATGAAAATGCAAATTTAAAAACAATTAATGGCGTGAAAAAATCTATCGGAATGGTGAATTTAAAGATAAAGATTTATGATATTGAAAATAATGTTAATGTTTTCGTGATTGAAGAAGAACATTTTGATTATGACTTCTTAATTGGATTGGATTGTATAGAAAAATTTAAACTTACTCAAAATGAAAAACTAAAAATTACACAAAATACCCACAACCTAAAAAACGAAAACATGAAAAAGAAAGATGTCTTAGAAGAAATTGAAAAAGAATATAAAATGAACTTTAATGAACACATAGAAGTTGAAAACTTTAATATATCAATAAATAAACAAGACCCTTATAATAAATCAGAAATAGATAAATTGATATGCAAATACAGATCCCTTTTTGCTAAAGATAAATATGATATTGGGACGGTGAAAGGTTATGAAGCACATATTGATTTATTAGTAGACAAATATTGTAGTAAAAGACCCTATAGGTGCACAATTGAAGACAAACAGGAAATAGAAAAACAAATATCGAAATTATTGCAAAAAAACTTAATCGAAGAATCCTATAGTCCTTTTGCCGCCCCAGTAACATTGGCTTATAAAAAAGAAGAAGGAAGAAAATCAAGATTATGCATAGATTTTCGCGATTTAAATAAAATTGTAATTCCTCAATCACAACCCTTCCCATTAATTGAAGATTTAATGGTTAAAACGAGGAAGTGCAATTATTTTTCTACGCTTGATATAAATTCTGCTTTCTGGTCCATCCCTCTTAAAATTGAAGATAAACCAAAGACGGCCTTTGTTACTCAAGAAGGACACTTTCAGTGGACTTGTTTGCCATTTGGGTTGAAGACGTCTCCGGCAATTTTTCAAAGAATATTAAGTAACATTATAAGGAAACATAAGCTGTCTAATTTTGCTGTAAATTACATAGATGATATTTTGATCTTCTCTAAAACATTTGCAGAACATATAAAGCACTTATCTTTGTTATTGGAAGCAATTTTAGAAGAAGGCTTTAGATTGAAGTTCTCAAAATGTAATTTTGCACAAAATTCGGTAACTTATTTAGGCCATGTAATAAAAAATGGTACAATTACACCACTAAAGGATAATTTAGTCGCTATAAAAGATTTCCCAGTACCAAAAACACAAAAAAACGTACGACAATTTTTAGGAAAAATTAATTTTTACGGAAAATATGTACCAAATTTATCAATTATATTAGATCCCTTACATAATTTATTAAGAAAAGGACAAACTTTTATTTGGTCAGAAAACTGTCAGGAATCTTTTGAGCTAGTAAAAAAACTACTCTGCTCAAAACCTATTTTGGCAATATTTGATCCGGATCTACCAATATATATTTATACAGACGCTAGTATACAAGGAATAGGTGCTATTTTGAAACAACCACAGCACAATGGCGAAGAAAAACCTTGTGCTTATTTTTCGAGAAAATTAAACTGTACACAACAAAAGAAGAAAGCTATATATCTAGAGTGTTTAGCAATAAAAGAAGCAGTAAAATATTGGCAACATTGGCTAATGGGAAAAAAATTTACCGTTTTCTCTGATCATAAGCCTCTAGAAAAAATGAATATAAAAGCTAGAACAGATGAAGAACTCGGAGACCTTACTTACTACCTGTCTCAGTTTAATTTCGAAGTGATATATTCTCCAGGTAAATACAACTTAGAAGCAGACAGTTTGAGCAGAAACCCTGTATTAGAACCACATCAAAATCAGGAGGAAGATTTAAAAATAATAAATATGATAAAATTAGAAGATATTCAAAATGATCAAAAAATAAATAAAGATATAGAACGAAGTAAACATAAACTACAGTTAAAAAATAAAGTATATTATAAGAAGATTGGAAGAAATGAAAAGATTATATTGACAGAGGAATTCAGTATAAAACTTATTAAGAATATACACAATAGTTACTGTCATATAGGAATACAACAAATGAAAAACAAAATTTCACCATTTTACCTAGCGAAAAATCTAGCATATAATATCAAAAAAATCTGTGACAATTGTGAAATCTGTATAAAAAACAAATCTAGAGGAAAATTTAAATTTGGAGTAATGTCTCACCTTGGCCCTGCTACATACCCTTATGAAATAATGTCCATTGATACTGTCGGCGGATTTGGTGGCTCACGTTCTACAAAAACATATCTACACCTTCTGGTAGATCACTTCACGAGATATGCCTATATTTCAACTTCAAAAACTCAAAATTCTGATGATTTTATAAAATTGGTTCAAAAGGTGACAAAAGAAAACAAAATTGGCATGATTCTATCCGATCAATATACAGGTATAAATTCAAAAGATTTTAAACATTTTTTAGAAAGGGAAAATATTCCCATCATTTTCACTGCGGTCAACGCACCATTTTCAAATGGTTTGATTGAAAGATTAAACCAAACTTTAGTAAATAAAATTAGATGTACAATAAATGAAAGAAAAGAAAAATTAGCTTGGACTACTATTGCTCACAAATGCACTCAAATGTATAATGAGACGGAACATTCAGTCACGGGATATTCCCCAAAATATTTATTGGAAGGAACGAATGTTAATATTTTACCGGATGAATTAAAAGAAGAAATAATATATAATGATTTATTACAAGACAGAAAAATCGCTTTGGAAAACACTTTAAAATCACACAATTATAATAAACAACAATTTGACAAAAATAGAAAACAAGGCCTATTCAAAGAAGGAGACTTTGTGTATGTGGAAAACGGAAATCGATTAAACAGAAGAAAATTAGACGAATTAAAAATTGGCCCATATAAAATTTTAGAAAAAGTTTCAAACTCAATATACAGATTAAATACAGGACATAAGACATGCGAATCCAATCTTTTCCACATAACAAAACTTGTTCCGGTTCCGAGAATATCGTGACTCCAGGGGGGGAGATGTAAATGAAGTTGGTTTTACTTCATTCAATTCGAATTTCCCGCGTTGTAAACTTTTTAGTAGGGTAGTTGTTTATAATTTTAAAAGCGGCTACCTACAACGCGGGAATAACACGGAGGTATTTTATTGGATTGTAAAACGAGACGTGTGAATAAATAATTAATAATTTAAAGCATTTAAATAAGTACACAATAATATAGAAATAATAGCTTTTAATGTTGTTTCTCTTTCAGGTAAGATTTATATTAAATTTAGTATGGTGAAATTGTATAAAACGAAAATTGTAAAATTATTTTGTTTAATAAAAAAAATGTAATTCCTCTTTCAGAGCAACGCATTTCGGTTTTTATTTCTACAGTACAAAATAATACTTATTACATATATATATATATATATATATATATAAATAAATTACATGTCACGTTGTTTGTCGCCGATGAACTCGTAAACTACTAAACCGATTTTAATAAAACTTGCACACGGTGTGCAGTTTGATCCAACTTAAGAGATAGGATATATTTTTATAAAGTTACGCGGACGAAGTCGTGTGAAACAGCTAGTAAATAATAAAATTCACTCGGAATTTACTGTCACTAATACTAAAATATTAGGTAACCTAACCCTCGACTTTCTATTTGAGCCCAAATACGCTATATCTGCTGTAAGTTGCTAAGGAGTTGGGTACACCATAGACTACTACTTGAAATTGACGAATGCAAGGTCTAATTTTTGGTCAGATAATTTATATCATATTTTCCTAATCAAACATTTTCTTTATTAAATCATATGCAGAGTTGATCTTACTCATTATTTATATGTTCACTAACGATGTAATGGCGTGTTTGGATATGATGCCTACTAATGAAATGATAAATTAAGCGAGCAAGTTTATGAATAATAAGTAATTAATAGCTGTTTAATTTCTATAGACACATGTTTATCGTTTTTTTTTAATACTACTCACATCGATGCAGAATGGACCAGTGTTATATTTACAAACGAACCTTCGCAAACCGGTCTGCTAAGAACACTGGCCTTGAATTAAAAACAATGATAATTTGCAAATTTTGATTCAAACTTTTAAAGACACACATACATGGCTTTCTAACAAATAACTGGGCTTTATATGAAACTTTCTGCGCAATGCCATCTGCTAAAAGAACTTATTCATAATGTGAATTTATTTGTTCGCTATTGAATAGATCTCTATAAAACACTTTAATAAATAGCCAGCATTACAAGGACGACAAGGAACAAAAGATTTCAATCGTGGAGCAAGCACACCACACCTGGCTTTACAGTATTTATACGGGTATTTGATTTGTGGAGTACTCAACAAATTAAATTAATACTATGCCACGTGTAAGAGCTTTTAAAAATACATATTTCATAAGATTATGTGTGCATGATTCATCTTATAATTTAAAGTTCTTATACAAATTTGTAACTTCCGTACTAATATTATAAATGCGAAAGTATGTTTAGATGTATAGATGTTTGTAACTCTTTCACTCAAAAACTACTGAACCGATCACCATGAAATTTTGCATACACGTTGTCTGGGACACCAGAAAGGACATAGTGTACCTTTCATCGTTCAACGCGGACGAAGTCGCGGGCACCAGCTAGTACTATATAAATAACTAAAAATAAAAAATAAATAAAAAACGGAGTCAAAATCAATATACTTGTATGTTTACAATAGAAGTAACTAGGAAACACAGTACAATCTTGATCGCCAGAAAGTTTTTGCCAATTGGCAAATCTCATTTAGTTCACTTCATTGTGAGTGTGATGTTAGACATTATATTTATATTGTTTATTCAATTATTTTATTTTCCTTAACATCGTTCCTTTGGTTTTAAATAAAGTTGTCAATTTAAATTCTTATTTTTTATTTGATATCCGTTTTTATTATAGTCATAGTTCATAGATTTCATAGTCCTTCCTTATCCAGTTAGAATAAATATTTAAAAATTATATTTTATTTATATATATATTTTTTCACCCAAAGAGTTAATTGGCCTACCCTCAAAAGTAGTTAATATATTATTTCACAATATTGTCATCTGACTGCTGCAATTTTATCATTTTACCTCCTTTTCTGTGTTTACTTATATATGTTACTTTCCTATATTTTGCTCATATTTTCTTTTTCAGGCGCACACCCGGGGCACTGATTTTCTAATCATAGCTAATGGATAATTATGCAGTAGATCATCTAATGGTATTCAATTATTACTATATGGCGCTTAAAAAAAGTGTTTAAAAAACGCGTCAGTATCAAGTACGAACAAGACACGTGGGCGAAGCGTTAAGGCCCTAATTAGTGCAAGCTCAACCCCGACACGACCTTTGCTCGCTAGCAATCATCGTTTAATTGGATAAAATGTTCCGACAAAAGCCAAATCGCGAGAATGTAATGTTTTTAAAATTAGAAACCATGACGTTTTAATAACAAAGCCGATTTCATTCGATAAAGAAGTTAAGCCAAAAAATTAGATCTCTCTAGTTGTTTGAAGATTGTTTCTGTACACGATGAATTTACAAGAAATTAGGCTTAGTCAAATGTATAGAAATTAAAAACCAAAGGTATTGTTGTTCTATTTTAAATGCTAAAATGAAAACAGTAAAGACTTGATCAGTTCACATCTTTATAAATCCTCCAATTCGTTGCTTATTCATAAAAAAATCTTCTGATGAGCTTCTTTTCAAACATTCCGCCGTAAATATTCATGTGATCGTCTCTATAGAAAAAGAAAATAAACTAGTTAGTAGTGAACGGCGACCTAGTTTTCTCAGTAAATAAGTTAACGAGGAAAGCTGAAAAATCTTTTTTTAAAGGAAAACCGTTTCAGAGAACGAGAGAAGTACAAGCAGTAGATGAAGTGACTAATTTAACTAATTAAAACATGACTAAGTAATTTAATACAAATCGAAAATGCCTTAAATGTATAATAGCGACACGCGCCCGGCTTCGCACGGATGTAATTTTTCTTGAAATTATATACACAAATTCTCCTCGTTTATAGCTCTTTCAATTAGTGAAAACTGTATCAAAATCCGTTGGGTGGTTTAGAAGAAGTTAGTAGAGAAATATAAGTTATAGATATATTAGGTGACGATTACTATATCGTATAATAATTGCTTGAAAAACAAACAAAAAAAATCTAAACACTTCAAAACAGCAATATCTTGTTTGAAAAATTCGTTTCCAGAATTAACTTGCAAGGAATTTAACTTCCCCTGAGTTCAATTCCTTGCAAGTTAATGTTGTATGAGGAAGTAAATACTTGCGTTTGTAGTCCAAATCTCTCTACAAATTTATCTACAACCATAATATATACCTTTCTATGGCGGATTCAGGCTGCTTCTGATCGGTCCTATTGGAAAATTATGGGGGAGGCCTAGTGGAAGACCTACGGCTTAGTTGATGAATATATCTACAGAACTAACGGATGAATCGATCAAAAGAAACGTCAAACATTACTACATCACGGAAAAATCATTTGTACGGAATAACAAAGCCTACGGAGCGTTATGAAGATGAATATGTAAATGAACTCCCGAATATATGGCAAAAGTTTTCGGACTGGATAAATAAATAAATGCTCAGGCTTGTGAATAACATCGATGATACTATTTTCGGAGGGAGCGAGGCGGGTTTCGTCGGAAATAACTTTGCGCTTCACCAACGGCCTGTATTCGACCATAAATCTTTTGCGGCGAACAGTCGATTGTGGAAAACACTCGGCGGTTAGTTTAATGCCCGTGCCGCAGCTAATTTTCAACTGAACTCATTTAAACGGGGCAATTGAATTAAAAAAAAAAAATGGAACAAACGATATCAATTTCAAAATCAATGGAATATTCCTTCCGAATAGTGAAACAAATGGAACGTGCTTCTTTTACGGCAAGATAAAGAACTAGGTTGGAAGCAAAAAATGTTTTCAAAACAAATGACAAATACGTACCTTATTTCTTATATTGTAATAACCCACATAACAGACTCCGAGAGATAGTGAATGACAGACAAATTACCGTCCACCATTTCGTGGGTCTGCTGAACAATGACTATATTAAATAAAAGGAAGGGAAACTGTGCTTTCAAAAAGAAAATAGTTACAATATTTACTGCAAGAAAATTGACTGCGAGAATTGCTACAAATTCTAGTACACAAAAGGAGTAATAATGGTACATCTAGCAGTGGAAACAATAGGCAGTTAGGGCTGAGGGCTGTAAGAAATGGCTTAAAGCGTTAAAATAAAGAAACGTAAACCACGTAGAATCGAGAAATTGGGAGGCTCTATCACTGCTTCATAGACTTATCCACAAAATTGCTTTATATTATTTATTACTAACAACAAACCAAAAGTAGTAAGTTGATGAAAATATTTTGATGAATACTTATCACGCAAGTAACCCAAAGAGTTACTTAAAATGAATCATAAGATATCTTGTAATCGGTTTCAGTGCGTAGGTACTCTAGAATTCCAAATATAAATACAATATTCAGACTAAATGCCTATTAATATTTAATGCATTGAAACAACATATAAGAATTGCTTAAGATATACGAAAAACGATGATATATTTACAATAGATTACAACACAAACCGCATTTAGAAATGCGAACAAAAGACTTGAATGAGGGAGAGGAAACAGCTCCGATATTGATCTACACTCTAATTAAGGAAATGTATTGACAGAACCATAAATTAATTCTCTGCCATATTTGTAGTTGGATCTAGTCATATTTATAAGTTTCCAATTTCAAACTTTGACTTATACGTAGTAAGTAAGTAAGTAAACAGTAATAAGAGGACTAATAAGGTCTTCAATAATGACAATTTAGAAAGAGGGACGTTGTAGGAGTGGATGCATTAGGAAATAGAAACTTTGGAAACAGACAAGTTAGGAAGTGACCAAAGTCGCCCGGAGGGACATAATAATTGTATGAGCTAAAAATACGTGATTTACATATAATTTATTTCATGAAATCCTCGAGGGAGGATTTTGCAAGAACTTGTATTGAGTATTATCTGTCTTCGAAAGAAATATGCAACATAAACATGTATTGATCAAAATAATGTTTCTTGGATAGAATAGAACATAACAGCTAGATAAAAGCATTGAAAAACCGCAACAAAATGTTTGAATGTCACGGTGGTCTACTTAACAATGATTTACAATTTACATGAAGTGGGTGGGTGTCACAACAATTTGCATTAGCGCATTAAGTTGGACTTATGTTACTTATACAAAATATGTAATATTCCTACATTTCCAAAAATAACGAAGAACGGAGATTTCTGAATCTTTTATATCTATACTTTACTAATATTATAAAGAGAAAAGATTGTATTTTTTTATTTTTGTTTAAAATGAATAAACTCAAAAACTTCTGGACCGATTATAAAGATTCTTTCACCTATAGAAAACTACATTATCAGCCAGTTATATAGACTATATATTTTTTATATATATCAAACAACAGTCCTTTAAAATTAATCTATATGTGGATGACAGTGGTAATTCATTTACATTCTAAAAAGTATAGTGTAGATAAGATAGAAAAAAAAACAAGGGTTAGAAAGCTGCAAAAAAATTGATCCACGTTTCTTCGTAGGCAATTTCCGTTGGCCCATTTGACAGATCACAAATCAGCTTAAATATGGTCAATAATGATGTAGGTATACGATACGATGATGTTTAATATTTGTAAATAGAAGCGTAAATCAAATAGGGTTGTCCAATGCTTGAAAATGATTTAAAGCAGACGTCTCAAATAAAATGTTAAGCGAATTAAACTCTTGGAAAATATCAACAACACTTCTTGTTTGAACGTTGAACTTTATATGCTGAAATTATTATGTATTAATAATGTACGGGAAAGCAACCAAACAAAAATTAAGTGTTCCAGCATTGTACAGAACTAATTGAAGAAAAACTAGCTACATTCGTCTTTACTGTGACCAATGCTAAATCAGCTTCAGATATTCCTATACAAAGTGAAACTAAACAAGTATACTTAATGTAATACATTAATATTCTGAATTGAAAAAAAGGATAACTTTCATGGCTTCTGCACGATAGAAAATGTGCATCTTCGACATTTTCGAATATTAATGATTCTATTTGTATATAACGACAATTGTCTATTCATATTACAAAACGCTACCCGCTTTTGTCTAATTTCTTCTAAACCACCCAACGGATTGTTATACGGTATTAGGTACTATTAATGGAAAGAGCGAAAAACGAGGAAGGTTTGCGTATATAATTTGCAAATAAAAATGCGTGCGAAGCATTCGTTAGTGAAGAATATATTGATTTTGACAGCGACGATGTTTGTTTTATTCTTTGTTATTAAAAGTCGGGATCTTTGGTTTTCATTGTCCAACGGAATAATTCTACGAGGGTGACACTGAAAAT
This sequence comes from Synanthedon myopaeformis, assembly GCA_944738685.1. Taxonomy (NCBI): domain Eukaryota; kingdom Metazoa; phylum Arthropoda; class Insecta; order Lepidoptera; family Sesiidae; genus Synanthedon; species Synanthedon myopaeformis. Next base: position 11,566,702 of record OX122915.1, read on the forward strand.
TTCGGAAATCAAGGAAGTGATACATTATTATTGTTTTTCGAAGTATTCCCCTTGAAACTTTGCACATTTTTCCATTCGATGGAACCATTCCATTATGAAGTTGGGGTATTCAAAATGGCCGTTTTGTAGGCGTCTACAGCTTCTTCAGGTGACGAAAATCATTGACCACGCAATTTGTTCTTAATTTTGGGGAAAGTATAAAAATCATTCGGCCTTAGGTCAGGGCTGTACGGCGGATGGTCTAATAATTCAATGTTTTCTTGCTCCAAAAACTCTTTTGTTCTGTGGGCGGTATGAGAGCTCGCATTGTCGTGATGGAGGATGATGCGGCGGTTGCAGTTCTCTTTACGGAGTTCAGAGACGACCTGCGGCAAACATTCTGCATTGACCGTTCTTTGTCTCTCAAGAGTAATAGTCGCAACATGGCCGTTTTTAGAGACAAACGTGGTCACCATTTTTTTTGCAACGCTCCGTGAACAAACAACTTTTGTTGGCTTCAACTCATTTTCGAATACCCAACTCGAGACTGGTTTTTTATTTCGGGTTCATATGCATATATCCAGGATTCGTCATCTGATACGACGCTGTATACCGCATTTGAAGATCCTCCGTGGAATCTCTCGAGAGTTCTGACGCACCAAGTAACGCGAGCCGCTTTTTGCTCCTCACAGAGCGAATGCGGAATCCATCGGGAAAACAACTTTTTTACACCTAATTATTCATGCAGAATATTTTTTTTATTTTACTCATGCAATGTCTAAAGTTGCCTCGATCAGCTTACGCACGGCATCAACGTTATCTTGGGTGACTGCAGTTTTTGGGCGACCTTGGCGGGGATCGTCACAGAGCTTGGCACATCCACGTTGAAATTCCGCAAACCAGCGATAAGTTGTAGTTTTATATGGGGCTTCATCACCAAATGCAGAAAGCATCCGATCAACACACTGTTTTTGTATTAAACCACTTCGAAAGTCATAATAAATCATTGCTCTTGAATTTTCTCGAGTCAATTCCATTTTCACACTGAATACAAGTTCGACAAGACCGTGTGACAAGACCGCGTTCTTTTTAAAAAATAAATAAATGGTATTCGATTAATAAAACCAAAGAGTTTTTGATTATAAAGACTTTATTATGCCAGGAACAATGGAAATATTCCAATCCCGATACTTTTAGTGAAGCCTATGTAGAAGCACTGGTTTGAAGAGCATTACTTCTCAGTTATTATGTTCCAGCAATCTTTTTAAGAATTTGACAACCCTAAAGTCCGTGACACTCGCCGGCCCCGTAATTATCATCTGCGAGAGATAACCCCGCCTGTTTACTGTACCTACCTAGATTGATATTGTGATATTACTACTGTGACACAAGGGTTATCTCTTATTTACAATTAAATGCACATCGTTTCTGTATTGCAATTTTGCTTGGTATCCAGCATTAACGTCCAGCAACATCCCGCAACAATTTTTTTTTTTTATATAAAAGAATCGATGTATTTAATGCGATGGCAGACAGAACACCCAGACCTTACATGTCTTCGCACCTTAAATAACTTGTTACTATCGGTTTAAATCCTAAGAAACACACTGCCTGAAGTGTAACATGCTTACAAGAAACAATGATAGCTTAGCTGACCTAACCTAACATAGAGTCAGACACAATAGATGTATATAATACATCATTACGTCTGAACATAACACTTATCAAGTGCCACAAACGGTGGAATTCCTTGATTAGTTATAGTCTTATATTTGTAAACAACATTTTTAATTATATTAACGGCACAGAGTACCTATACATAAAAAAATTGTATTTACAAATTAGTAAATATATTTTTTACTTTAGGAAAGTATATTTTCGCCTCAATACACCAAAATGTGAGCGAAGATTGTTCGGTAGGACTTGTAGGAACGTATATGATGGATGAAGGCTTCCGCCATGGTACAGCTACTAAAACCACTCACGGCGTCCAGCACTGCACAACATTTGTTCAATAGACCACTAAAGGTGTAGTAAGGAATCACCATTCAGGTGGACCGATCCCTGTATGCGGCGTGGTTGCATACAAAAATGTAACCTAGCTCGCAGAGTGACAAACATATTTTTAATAATAATAATAATAATAATAATAATAATAATAATATAATAATAATAGTTTATTTGCCGAATATAGGTTACAATGGTTTTATAATAAATAATAAATCTCGCTACATTCTACCCTTTGAGGGTGTGCAAATATTTTGACTTAAAAAATTGACTTAAAATTTATTAAAATAATTGAAGTACAATTAACATACAAGTGTTTGAACTAAGATTTTTGAGTCTAAATTTTTAATGAAATACATTTTTAATACAGTAATTTATACCAACAACTTATTTTATTTAAAATCAATATCTAGTTTTATGTTATAATCAATTGTACAGAATCAGTGTGCAAATTTAATAATAATAATAATAACAATTCACAAAATCAAAAAAAATATATATAAAGAACAAAAATTAAAATGTTTACAATAATCTTTATCCATACATAACAATTATTTATTTACTTAGGTCCGTGAAGTCTATCCATAAAGCTGACATTGATATTTATCAAGGAATTCTTTAACAGAATAAAAACATTCCTCCATCAACCAGTCCGTCAAAGCCCTACAGAATTTATTAGAAGGCAAACCAGTTATATACTTAGGTAATGAATTATAATAAGGAGAATTAGATGAAATAAAATTTTGAATAGCCTATTGCGAGACGTAACGTAACGTGTGTGTGTAGTCAACAAAGTAAAAATCGTGGGAATATTACAGTAGATGCGGGCTGCGACTAATGTACGCTTTGGTGTCCTATGGGGTCCAATAGCGGGCGTATCTCAGCTATTAATACAACATACAAAAAAGCAATAAATATAATTCGTTTACACGTTAAAGAATAGAGTCATCAACGTAAACATGCTTGTTTGATGCTGCGTAAAACAACAGAGCGCCAAATTGTAGGTTGCTTAAATATGTTGCAATGATATTAGAAATATTGGCATTGCTTGCAGCGATAACGCACCGAAATAGATCGACCTAATAAAAAGGAAGTGAAGATCATTACGTAACACTCGCTATAGTGTTGATATGCCACACACATCTGCGGACGTAAGTTAACTAGAACCTACGAATATATTGTTCTTCACCTTTGTTTCATGTTTAATTATATAGGGCGAGCATTCCTCGGGGTGAAATAAGTTTGGTGCGTGAATGTCAAAGCCCATTTCTTCTACTCGTATTGCTTTTTATCCCAATCCGGGTGGGCAACGCATTTTCATCCTGCGGATCTATTTAAACCATGCCCTTCTAGTTTCTAGGCGACTACAATATTTCTAGTTATTTTTCTAGGTGACTGACTCTACCAAACAAAATTCAATTCAATTGTTAGTTATATGTATAACGACTATAGTTAATAAAGCTATGGATTTTTATCCTTTATTTTAGCCTAATACTTAAACGAAAGCAAAAATCTCGGTTTTATCGTTTACTGCGAGTTGCTTTTTATTTAAAAAAATGTTTTATAAAATAAATGACAAAGATCTGGACATTATCTACTCGTAAAACTAATAGGCGGAAATAGTAATTTAGGAATACAATCGTCATTCGTTATAGTTTATTACTTACACAGTTTATCCATTACAGCTAAGTAGGTATAATAACAAACAACAATGTGGTATCGGCTTTGAATTTCAATTCTATATAAATACCCATTATTACCCATTTACTATAAACGTGATAAAAACATGTCTTACCTACCTCAACATATTACATGTTGACAGTATAATGCAAGTAACTGCAACTGTAGATTATTGATATTACAAAGCACGTAATATTTTTAAAGACGACTAATTATTGTTCGACAGACATGGTTATGCAGAAAGTAACTATCTATAACTAATGGAGTTTGCGGTAACCGTGAACGCTTCATTTATTAGATAGTGATGTTTATGTGGCTATATCGATATCGATGAGGGCGCCTAATGGGCTTTAGGTTTACCAAGTGTGTAAGAATTAAACATTTTACACCACTACCATAACAAACCAATAACAAAATCATTCTATGCACTATTGGAAGTAGGCTCGACTGCCTTATATGTGAACCGTTGCGTTGCTGCTGGCTTTCTACGACTGTGAGAATCCAGAGTAAGCGGTTTACATAAGGCTCATATTGCTATTCTTACATATATTAGGACATTAACATAGAATTTAGTATTAATTTTATTTATTTCTACTATCAAACTGTGGGCTGTTTAGTTGCCTTTTAAATAAATAAATTGAAAAAAAAAAAATACCAACCAATACTTAACCGATATCATCGTGAAATTACTGCATTAACTAAAAATAAAAAACAAAAATACATGAGCAATAAAGATGGAATAATTGCTTTAACACTTAAAAAAGAGGCGCAGACAAAGTCCCTGGCAAAAGCTAGTACATAAACGACTAGTTATTTATGTTTTTTTTTCTTAATTTTTATCATCACTGCTTCTCATAGCTATTACATTTCATGCGTCGAATTTAGCTCCTTTGTGTATTAACTGTGCAGCGGTCGCGTCACGTTCTTAATTACTCGCAATTACTCGAATTGCGCTAACTAAATTAGCGGGATATACGATCACTCGCTCGGCTGAATTGATTGTCGAGTGATGCACATCACTAAAATACATAGGTTTCGCTTATGTTAAATATTTTTTTATTACCAATAATAAAATAGCAACAAGGATAGAGTTTTAATCATCGGTATGATATAATGTAGGTCGTCGTAACGTATAATTTGCACTCCGTTAGATAATTTAAAATGTTCAATCTTTTTATTTTAAGCTCTCTACTTGGATAAGTTTTTCTGTGATTGTTGCCAAGTTAAAGCACGATTGGAAGCCGTGAGATTAAATTTTAAAAAGCCAGTTTCATCACCTCATAACATTTTTAATAAGCTGCGATTTCAGCACGATAACGAAGAACTTAACTTTGTAAAATATACAACTCAAGGTAATTCAAATTCTCCAAATGATGGTGAAAACGATATCAACATTAATACTAAGCTGAAGAATAGACAAATAAACGCGACTTTGTTTCATATTTTACAGGTACTACAAAAACTTTTTTTTTAAGAAGACTATCTTTATGTATAGTTCGACAGACAGGCTGACGAACTTGATGGTAGGTGGGTTACCACCGCGTTATAACACAAGCAATATCAAGTGCGCTTTCGTTCTTAGTTAGGATAAAGGATTCGTATAGTAAAAATTAATAATTTTTATTATTATATGAAAATTTAACTATTATAATTTTTATTAGGCATACTTTCGAAGATTTTTTATTATTTAATACCGAATAAAATTACACCATTAAAATTAGTATTTTCTTTGCAAGCATTCATAAATTATAGTCGTTTTAAGTCAGGAAATTGTCAGGAAATTAAAACGTTCTACACTTCGATTAGTCATAACCTGTTATAAGTTGGATCAAGGTTCAAATCCGTGTGATCGAATCAGCTGACTTACAAGGACGTGCTCTTTGGAGCGACAAATGAATTTTCTAATGTGTCTTTTCATCCACTTTTTGCGTTTGGGATATCAACACGGAAGCGCTCGATTTTTATACCAGTTGAAACGAAAAGACTTCTTTCAATTTAGTAGTGTTAAAAGTAAAATTACAAACAGATATTAGATGAGAATATCTATCGATCTCCGGCTAGGTGATCACATCTTTAGAATGGAGAACTTTGCAAAATTGCAAAACTAAACCACTAAACTAATTCATCCTCATTTTATTCTTTTTATTATTCTAATAGAAATTACTATTTGAATATACACTAGTCGCAAAAATTAGGGATATAGCAAAAAAAAAAACATGTCAGTCGTTGGACTGCACGTCAGAAGTGAAAATTATTGATCGCAAAAAATACAAGAGATAATATAGATATACAGTGTGGAAAAATAAGTCGGGCCCTGGAGGGACTACCTTAAACTACCTTAAATCATTAAGTTGGCTCATTTTACATAAAGGAGACATTCCACCACTTCAATTGCTTTTCAAATTTCAAATCCCTAACGTGAGAAAAGGAACCTGCTAAGTTTGTAAACTATACTTCAAATACAAAAAATATTTAGAATTTTTGTGTAAAGTTAGTTTCCTACAAATTCATTCTTGACCACAACATCAGGAAGGTAAGACGCGGTCGACGAAGCCAGTCTATTTTAGCGCTTGGCTCTTCGCCACCACTTGCTCCAACCTATGCTGGTCAATCAATGAGGATTGTAATTTTTATGAGCGTCACACACATCACTTAAGATTCCCTCAAATATCCCTCATAGCATTGTCGATGGCAATAGAAATATGAAATGTTTTAACTAATGTTTAATATTATGAGAACTTGATGCACTATACTGTAAGGTTTCTTTTTTTCCCTAAAAACATTACAATAATGCGAGTAAAGTTTTTAAAGGGAGAAAAAATTTAGTAACATTTAAAAAAATAAGACAAATCTTTGCAGCCGCACTCAAATGATACACTTAGTTAAACATTAATCATTTTATTTGTTTAACCTATATAAGAAATGTACTATCAAATACTGACATCCCTTTAAATTATCCCTAAAAAGAAAATCATACACGAACCACAAACACTCTTGAGTAGTTGTGCATTAAGAATACCTTTGAACAGCGAGGAAGCATAATATTTTTATTATAATAATTCAGCCCATGTCCTCCAGGAAATTCACTTATCATTGTTTTCATTATAAAACTGTGGGCTTGTCGCGCAGACCGTCACAGTAAGCGGATTACTGTTAATGAGATTATGGAATCATGTCACAGTCCAATTTAATGTGCAGTAAGCAAGTGTATTTTATTTTGAATGAAACTTTGTACATTAATAGATTATGACCGGGATTACCACGTTATATGCGACGTTATATCGGTAATTCGTTTCAGGCATTATTTTATTACTAGCTGTTGCACGCGACTTCGCCCGCGTAACTTTATAAAATATAGCCTATGTTACTCGCTGATAACGTAGCTTTCTATAGGTGAAAGAATTTTTAAAATCGGTCCAGTAGTTTTTGAGTTTATTCATTACAAACATACAAATCTTCCCTCTTTATAATATTAGTATAAATAGATATAGACAAAACTTTGGTTCTGAAGTTAGAAAATAGATGGCGCGACCGAAACCATAGAATACAGTTACCTTTAAGTTTGCTACACTAACGCTTTAGTTAGATTCTCTGAAGGCTTTAGTTAGAGCCATGATGGCGTTGACCGACTTGTATGTATTTAAGGTCAGGGGTTTATGGAGAAAATGAATTAATGGGAGATTAAATCAAAATCCAAATAACAAGACTGTGCTTTGAGTAGTCAAGGATTATTTGTAATTTGTAAAAAAAAAATTGGAGCAACAAACAAATTAATAATTAGTGTTTTAATATTATAGCGATGTTTAATCAACGAACAGCACTATTAAAAACGTAATTATGTTTTTTTGCAATCAATAAACATAATTCAACACTGTTTGCTTAGCTGTAATAGGATCCGGGTAAAATTCTTAGCGAGACTTATTATTCACAGCGGATAGCGTTAGCGAAGATCATTTTCATTTCACTGAGTAATAAGATTAATGTCTCCATTTTTTAATAAACCAATTTTACTTAGGTACTTACTTTATTAATTACTAAACCTCAATTTGCTGGTACTGGTTGAAATGAAAATTAAAAATGCTTTAGTCAAGTCAAATCGGTTATTTCTTAAAAATTGGATAGCAAAAACACTTTTTTGAATTCGAAAAACTAAGTCGTTTATTATAAGATTTACAACACCTATTACCTAGAGATATAGACAAGTTGCATAGAGGATTTAAGGTCACTCGTGTGGAAATATTAGTCAACCCAAATAAAAGAATTTCGGCCCAACATCTGAACAAAGGGATTTGGGTTTTCCTTACCTAAAAACGGTCGTCAAGCCAGACGGACTAATTAATCCCAAAGCTTTGGGGACCAGGCCTTAATTGAATGACAAATTTCGTATTAATCTTAGAAACCTAAATAGAGTATAGTTATTCATGTAAAATATAATTATTTTTATTTCAATTAAAATAAAGTGCAAGATATATCGCCATTAATAAGGCATTCGAGAAGATTCGATTGAGAAATTAAATTTCGAGAGAGAATTGCTTATTCACGACTACTCTAAATCGATTTAGGTTAATGGAATGAATCAAAATTGAACCTCCGGGTTTAGGGAATAATACTATCTTTATTCTCAAAGGCGACAAGTGCAAAAGGGAATCTTTAAAATAAACGGAAAGCAAAATCCAGATCATGTAGAGTTGTTTACTAGTGAATATAGAATTGAAACAAACACAATTGTCATTCATATATGCTGTGTCTAAATACGTCAACAAGCATAACGTGCATTGTAATGAATGCTACTGAAACTGAATGTCGCCGCTGATGTGTAATAGATGAAACGTCCGCACCAACAGCGACACACAATAGTGACATGTTTATTTCTAGGTTGGGCCTAGTTAACCTGAAATAAATTTTTTCTCCAGTTTCAATGGGCATTGATCTAATTAATTGTACTCGCTTCCTTTTTGGAGAGTATAAGAAAGACAAAGATTTTTTTTATGTTAAGGTCGGCAGACAGGCTGACAGTCCACTTGATGGTAGGTTGCTACAATGGCCTATAACACAAGCAACGTCACAGGTGTCGACTATATTAAGATTAAGGATAAGGATAGGGATATGAGATAGGGGAATGGAACGGATTGGGTAAAACATAACAAATGTTTTAATTTATATAGAAAGGATATTGGAAGTATCCTATCATCACACTATACGATTAGCTTGATTGGTGTATGTGTGTCATTTTACATGTCAAGTATGGCTGTCATGCCAAAAGACACCCAATTTGGTCCAATCCTATCATGCCGTTTGAACGATAGGCGTCATCGTGTATGGCTGGCAATTAAAGTTTTATAGAACTGCAAGGTTCTATAAAACTTCGGTTCGGTTCAAACACATCCATTAAATAGGATTCTGAGAACTAATCGCTGTTAAGATCACATGATCAGGTGTACAAGCGAGTCAAGCGCACCCATTCCATATTGTGACTTGGTACACATATGGAAGGGCGAGTCGGTCACGTGCGATCTGGTGCGGTGCCAACGACTCGCGCGCCTTGACCTCGCTCACAAGCTCGATGAGTGATTCAGTTACCACGAGGGAAAGAGGAGTGTATGAGGAAAATCAAAACTAAATCAATTATGACCGTTTATACAGATTTACAATTAGTACAATTAATGACTCACGAGAAACGCTAATCACAATATTATTATATAAAAACATTATAAAAAGTAAAGGGTTCCAAAATAGGATTAAGTAAATTCGAAATGCATAGCAGAAATGCAAAGGAGAGGCAAGCAAGTCAGATTTGAAACTGAGTCGTTATATTCGTTTATATTATTATTTTTGTTAGGAAATAAGACACCATTAATACATATCTATAACTCACTCTAGAACCGGGATGGGGAAACTACGGCCCGCGGGCCATCACCGGCCCGTGAAGCGTTGAAATCCGGCCCGCGACCATCAAACAAAAACCAAGTGACGTTTTCGTATTGTTAGAAATTTCATTCTCATTGGAAGTGCTTGGCTCGCATAAAATAACAACTTTCGCGAGTGCGGGCTGTATGAGCAAAACCGAAAATAAAGCTAGGCTATCGACTACGCGCGGACGCCCCTCCCGGATGTGCCTCGACCTTCTACTTCGCAGCTAACTTAAAAGTTTAATTTAAATGCAATTTTCAATTTCTTTCTTATTTCAATAGTAATATTGTAATATTGCACAATAAATTAATGTTTCAGAAAATACCTATCAATATTTTTATTTCAGTAATAATATAGCAACTTGCAAAAAATGCAACAACTTGGCCCGCCATATATTTCGTTAGTAAATGTTGGCACGCGAAGGAAAAAGTTTCCCCATCCCTGCTCTAGAAGAACAAGAAAGAAGTTAATGTGTACTTTTTTTATAAGATGTAAATCATCTTCAAAAGACTGTCTTTTTTAATTTTACTAAACTTACACATATTTTTCTACAAAATACACTTTTATTGAACGATACATATAATTTATTAATATACATACAGCCTAAATACTTTTAATGCCTTGTCCCTTCCGTGCAGGAAATAATAAAAGCCAAAATTATACGCCATAATAAGTAGGGGAAGAATATTGCCTTATTTATATGGGCGGTATTAGGGATGAATCAAAGTTTTTTAATCAAGTTTTTCATCATCAATATAAATGATGAAATTATAAAAGTACATAATATATAAAATTATTAAAAAAACAAATGTGAAGAGTACAATACTTTCTTGGCGTGAATCATAACATAAGATGCTTGCTGTTCAATATCTAAAGCATCCATTTAGAATTTAGATCAAGGGCGACAGTAGCGTAAACCAATCGATTCTTATCTAAGCGTAATTGCATCCAAAGTGTCCGTGATTCTGGTAACCACAAGATTTAGAGGTGTTAATGGCTTTTCCATCCACAAATATATTTTGTATTATGGCCACAGTGAACCACACAATGTAACCCTACAAAATAGTGACTACAGAATCTTTATAAATACACCATGACCAGTATTACAATTAGTTGTAGTGTGTTCCTCAAGCGAGTAAGGGATGTCAGAGACCGTTTCCCTTTCCCCTCTATATAATCCCTTACTATTTATCCCACTATCGTCGGCAGCGTATTCCAATTGATCTGTTAAGTCTGCCTGCCGTCTATTACATTTAAAAAAACCAGTAGCGTGTAAAGCAAAAATGTAAACTAAATTTTTTCAAAGAACATTTTTTGAAGTTAAATTGCATCAATCAACACACCCATGAATTAGGTTTTTCATGATTTGATGGTTCACAGGAGCTGTCATCTACCCTTCTATAGGATTCAGCGAGAAACCAGCATTGTGGCTATGGCTAAGTGCGGCGGCATCGTACTGAGCTGATAAACTTTTCGGCTTAATCTGTTATAGTTTTAGGAATACGTGTTTCTCTTTTGTACTCGTGTTTATATGTTAAAGACGAATAAATGTTCCTATTATATTCTATTTAATGTAAATCTCTTAAATTTGTAATAAACTGCTCAAGATTATGCTATTCGTAGTTACGCATTTATGCGGCATCCCCGGTTATTAGGGAACCGGAATCACAGCCGGAATGTTTTGGCTTGTGTTCCTGTCACCTTGGGCGACACGTGGCACCGATTCCGGTTATTATTGACTCATCGTGGGCACTTATTTGGAAGACCGGAGGTGATGTAATTAATTTTAGGAAAAGATAAAGGTATTAATTAAGTATCCTAACTATAGGTATTATAAATGCGAAAGTTGGTATGTTCGGGTATTTGCATGTTTTTTCCTCAATAATGCAAAAACGGCTGAAGGAATATGGATGTTTGGCACACAAATAGTTTATTTTCTATATAGATTGACATATAGGGCCGTCTGAAAATATTAAAAAAAAGCTAGCGTCACCGTCGTTACAGCGATAAAGATGTCAGGCGTTTTATTACTGTGTTATATTTTTCATTTTTCAACGCGAAGTCGCGGACACCGGCTAGTATTGTTGTAAACGTAGATCTCCTGTCAAATTGCACATTGTAAGTCCAAATAATAAAACAATTTTATTTAAGAATTCACGCAAGTCTAAAACATAAATAACAATAAATATGTTCACATATATTTTATATATGGGATTTGCGCGTGCCCAATGGCATAGCTAGGTAACGAGAACTGTTGACAGAGTGCCAATAGTGCACGGTGAAATAATATAAGAAAACATGCACTCATACTCGACGCCTAAAATTCTTGCAAACATTATTTACGCTAGTTGAAAGCTTTGGCGTGATATTCACACATGCGTTTTTCATAGTTCAAACATGATTTTCCAGAACATCCACAGTTTCCGGTACAGCTACGGAAAATAAACAAAAAAAATCGCCGTTTATTATGAAGCAGATCTAAGGCCACAAAAACGCTTTGTCTATGACATCTGTGCTATAATTTAATCTGCTATTGTTAACCGGTTGGTGGCTAATTAAGATGCGCACGCGGTTGTCATTGTAGTGGGTTGGATGCGCGAGCGCACGTTGATGTCGTACACAAAGGCTGAATGACTGCGTGCCGTTTCCCTCCCCACCGAACACGCCTGAAAATTGCTTCACTGAGCTTTTCAAATTTGCGTCTCACTGACAAACACACCTGTAATCTGATATTATGTAAAAACCGCCGCCCCGATCACTCGAACGAATCGGTTGAAACGAGTCACGTGGTTTTGTCGATTTCGAAATTGTATTTAATCTGAACTAGGCATGTCGCTATGCAGTCGAGCCGAGAGTAGCTGTCCTTGACGAGGACGTCACTTTCATATCTCGGGACGCGATATCTTACAAACAACTGGGCGTTGCGCAAAGTAAATAGACATGACCTTGGGAACATTACCCGGCGATTTCATGAGATAACATGTAATAACGTCACAGTTTCATGTACAATCTTGATGAATGGATCAGGGAGGACCTCGCGGGAATATAATTATTAGATGGTATTTAGATTGCGTAATATGAGAGATCACTGACCTGTGTAACCATGTCCCAGTAGAAGCCGTCGAGCATTGATTTTCCATGTTGATGTTGCCGGCACAGTGCCGGCCAGAGGGACGCACGTACGGGGCTGTTGATCGGCCAGGAGTTTTCTCTGATCAGTAGTTTGAGTTCACGCTTGCGGCCTTGCTGTAGTAGCGGCTGGATCTCTTCGAAGGTCTTCAGGGGCGCTTTCTTGCCTGCGAATAACGGTGTCGGTAAGCACTGCGTCCATATAGCCGTTTGCGGGTCTGTTTGTGCAAGGGACTCTGCGCTGGATGCGCGAAACGCAGCCGGTTCTATGTACATCGCACTGGTAGCGCGGAACACATGCTTTCCGTGCGCACGCGACGGCGGCACTGCCAGCGCAAGCGCGCCACTGAGCCTCCGGAAAATGCGATAGCGCGCCCCAACACTGTCACACTCGATTGTTGATTTGCCCCGTGCGATGTCGTACTGGGTCGTTTAGACCGCATAGCTTTTTATCTACACTTACTAATACCGAAGACGTAATATTCCCATCTCTAAGTAGTACAAAAGAAACAAATTCGTTTTTTTAGAAGTAGCGCAGAAACGCTTAGATTTTCTTAACTATTAAAACCGATTTACTAGGTTTTTACTACCTACATCACTATAATTTAGATATTCCTGCCGGCATCAAACTGTAATTGCGGCTGGTTGAGCTGTAGGTACCTAGTAAGTATTGACTTAATTTATTAAATGTTCTTTCAACAGTTATTGTTTTTTGAATTTATAAAACACTTGATCAAAACAAAACCTAAATTCCCATTTTTCCAACAATTATTTTCACAATTACCTAATTAAAAATACGTATATATTTTTAATCTCTCGTTAAAGCTGATATAACTTTTTAATATAGTATTGCTTTTATAAATATATTGTATAAATTGTAAAATTATAACAACAGTTATAATACAATTTAATATAGTTATAATATAGTTGTTGTTTTCATCAAATCATTTAACATTCGAATGGTGAATTATCAAAAACTGTTGTTATATACACAATAGAACACCTATTACAATAAAATATAACGTTCCTGTTTCTACACAAGAATTTTCGCAGAGATGGGCAACAAAACAAAACCGATTTTATGGAAGTATGCCAAAGAAAACTAAATCCACGCATACGGGTGCAATAAATTTATAGCTTACAGCGCCGCGTGTTCAAGTGAGCTTCAATAGAAATGTACAACTTAGTTAGTATATAATAATTTAAACACAAAATTATTATAATGTAACGCGAATGAAATTTGTTTGCAGTTTTATGTGCTTCAATGCCTTCCTTGAAATTTTTGTAAATATCCAGGATTTTTCAGTGTCATGTTTCATTTGCTCTTATAGTTGATTCTTAACAAAAGTCTTATAGTTGATAGTGATAATATAAGTGGAAAACGGATCAAAATTAATTTTATAATAACTAGACCGATGTACTCCGGCTTTGTACAGCCTATAAGACCATCTGAAAGAATTTTTCAAATATTTGTTGTGATTCCACATATGGAAAGCAGATTTCTTTATAATATTATAGTACAGAAGTGGTACAGAACGATGCCAGGGTGCAATTAGGGTTACTAGTTAGGTACTATACAAAATATTATATAGTCCTTGTCCATATAGATTCTAGAATATACATTTCAAATGGTAAAATAATGTTTCAAATCGTGATTACTCACCAACTAACTCGATATACAATAAGTATATGAAAGTAAACCGAACTAAGACTTAAAGAGAGTGCCGTATAAATTGATTTTATAAAGTGATGAGGCAATTTTTCTTAAGATTAACAAGGAAAAACTCTTAGGCAAATTATCTTTATCACTTAACTATAATGTCACATTAACCCCGACGGAGCGTGGCGGCCTCAAGATTAAATATGTATGACCTATATCGATTGCCGGTTAGAACGTTCACCCCTATTAGTTAGCTAGGCAAGGACAAGGGTGTGTTCCATTATGTTCGCGTTGAGCACAAGGAGTTTTAATCCAACGCGATAATATTCAATTAGGTGTCATAAAGGGCATGGTTATTTATTAGTATTTTTTTTTATTTGGAATAGTAATTTAAGGTGTTTTAAAAAGTAATGTATTTCCTTAATATTGAATGACTGCAATCATATAATAGTATCTAAAACATTTACAAACAAAATAAGTAATTTTTCGTCACCAATGCTGCTACCAAATAAGCACTCAAGAATTTTGTAAAGAAGAAATTTTACGTTCCTGAATTATATAAACGAAGAAAAAAAATTTTTTTTCCCTTTTAATCTGCGATCGGCTATTTAGCCTAAATCAGATATGTTCCCAAGTAGGTATGGCATTTCCTGTGAATGGCACCCCAGTCCAGGCTCTTTGATCCAAATTAAGTATGTGCCATCTTTTTAGACGGTTACATTTTGATTTGTGTTCATGAGGCATTTCGCCAATTTAATAGAGTATTCCCTTAGACTGCGTTTTTATCTTTTACTGTTTTTGGTAACTTCTTCTTTAACAGTTAGTATCTACAAAGTATTCGTGAATCTCTGTATTTCTAACAAAAAATAAAGAAAAACATAATACAGGGCCTAAATGATCCGCGTTAAGCATTTGAAGTGTTGTTAGACAAACAAACTTGGAGCCTGATAACGAGGTTATGACGTTTAGTCTGTGTCAAATCCTCGAGATTTACGGACGTGTAGTTCGTTATCATTTCTTGAAAATGTACACATTAAATTATTTTATCGATTAAAATTTTATTACAAATATTTCTGTAAAAAAGAAAGGTGTATAAACAGGTAAATGGAATCGTTTTAGAAACTATTTATACATGTTATTTTAAAGTATTAATTATACAGGTAGTGAGCCTACCTATAGTTTAAGTAGAAATATAAGTTGTACTTTAACAGTTCATTAACTACGTAATAACAATTTAAAACTAGGTATGTTTAATTAATTTAATTAATTATGTGTTACTTAATTGTTTAAAAAGTTTAAAGTCGAAATATGAGTAGGTACATTTTTTCAAATTATTTTCTGAACTCTAATTTATTTTATTAAAATATAAATCTTGAGTACATTATTTTTTTAAGCATTTTATATAATAAAATATTAGTTGACTGACAATATGACAATATTTGTTTTATATATGAATGCAAACAAATACCGTTTTTATGGGAGTAGGATAAAATTAAATAATTAAATAAATTAGAAACCTTTCGTGCTTACTACGTGACTTGATACATCAATTAAAAATATAAAATAGGTAAGAAGTAGTTTCATTACTAGAATTCAAAAAAATATGTAAAATTAAAATTAAATTTGAAATAGGCACTTAAATTTGGATATCTGCTTTATTTGTTTCCACTGGACATAACTTGGGTTATAACTGCCCACTCACTGTGCTTGCTACCGTCAAGCAGATCAAGCAAAGCGAAAGAAGAGTTGCTGTTATTTCAAGGTGGTCTTCTGTAAAGGGGTGGTTTCTACAGCCATATACGGGAGTACACTTTAAGACTACGAGCGCAGTAATTTTAAATGTGTGTTTATAGTATAATTTTAAATATTTAAAAACATTTTTATAATAATCTCGAACTATTACATAAGTAATGAGATTGGATATTAAGTGATATTTTATGACATTTAATAAGCATCAATTTATTACTGTGTAAAAATCTTTGTAAAAGACTTGGGTGTGTAATAAATACTAGCTGAATCCGGCACCGCTTTGATTGCGGCATGCGAGTGTGGCGACTGCCTCCTTTGACAAAAACCGTAATAACTCGGCAAATATAAATAAGATATTCATGAATTTTACACATAAACCTTTCTCAGAAATTACTCTTTTTATCGATATAATCAAAAACAAAATCTGTTCAAGACTTTCCGAGATTAGCACACACACACACACAGAAAAAGGAGGACTAACTATATACTATGTACTGATTAGCTGTTCCTATGTCGCTTCACCACATGCATGTGAATAATTTTAATTAATAATTTAAAATACGAAATCATATTTAAAATATTGAAATCGTATAGAGATCAATGTGTAGCGATCTGTGCGGATGACGACATTTGAAAATTAATAATGATGTCAGACAGGATATCGACAAGCATTATCCTGTCGAACTTCAATATAGATCGAGCTACAGTGATTCCCATAAACCGAAAGAAACGGCTTTTTTAAACTTCTATATAAAAAACTAGCTGTTGCACGCGACTTTATAAAATATAGCCCACTAGCTGGTGCTCGCGGCTTCGTCCGCGTTGAACGATGAAAGGTACCCTACGTCCTTTCTGGTGTCCCAGACAACGTGTATGCAAAATTTCATAGTGATCGATTCAGCAGTTTTTGCGTGAAAGAGTTACAAACATCCATACATCCAAACATACTTTCGCATTTATAATATTAGTAAGAAGTAAGTAAATGGTAGTCCTAAATGGGATCCTTGTGGAACGCCAGAATCTGCGTAATATACCCATGACTCGTAGCCATTTACCGATATGACCTGAGGCCGTTTATCAAGATAAGAACCAAACCAATGCAAAAATTGTCCATGAATACCGATTACTTCCAGCTTATTCAGCAGGATAAGGTCAATGCGCTTCTGAACTTTGTCAAATGCGCTGCTGAAGACCGTATATATGGATTTGTTTTCACGTGCGCACGCGCAATAGCGGTTCATTTATTCATTGCAATATAATAAACTCTATTTTAAATATAACAGCCATAAGCTCTTTACTGTTTTGTTATGTACAATATGTTGAATTTTAAAATTTTTAAGGTTTTCGCACTTAGTATCGACGGCGAAGTGCGAAAACCTTCAAAATTTTACACAAAATAAAAAAAGTTTGGTTTCATTATAACTTACATACATTCTATACATTTTTATATAGTTTTTTTACATGGAAGTTGTTAAATAGTTATTAGATCGATGTTTCACCAAAATACGCGAAAATCGCTATTGAAATAAAAAAGTTGAAGATAGGCAAGTAAGTATATGACAAAAAAATTAAACCGCCGAAAAAACTGAAAAGCAAAAAATAATAAATCTTTTTTTATTTAACCTTAATAACTAAGTTCTTAAACTAATCTAAGTATACCTAAGTATGTAATTTTGAATCGGACTACTCTGTAAAAAGTTGTGATTATCAAAATCGGACTACTCTGTAAAAAGTTATATGTGGTCATACATAAAAAAAATATACGCGTCGAATCGAGAACCTCCTCCGTTTTTTGTTTTTGTCGTTTTCGTCGGTTGAAAAAGAAAACGATATATTAAGCAACCAATTTTATGCCATACAATTACACACGTCCCAACTTCCAAACACCGTGACCAGAGAGAAACTATAACAGTGAAATTAACTTATTTTTTTTCTATTTCATATTGACACTGAATAAAACAATTATAAATCTAAAATATTTTCATCTCGATCCAAAAATAGTGCATGTAACTTTCAATTTGCAAAAGAACCTAGAAAATTCGATGGAATCTAAAGGATATCAATACTAAATTATCTAATCCTAATAGCTATTATCCTAATAAATTATCTATAGCTAGCTAGCTATAGATAATTTATTAGGATACTATTTACTATTATACTTGGATGTACATTTATTTATGTTTTAAAATATTATATAAAAGAAATTCAATCTTAGAGATGGCAGAAGCTGTAAACAAGATTTACAGACCTACTTCTTAGTTATTTACTAATCACACTAACTTATCTTTTACTTAAATTAAATTATGTTTATTTACTTATCAAACGCTTATCATACAATAATTATGTGAGGTGCTTTAACTGTATCAATGTAGGTCGTTCATTAATGTCTCATTAACCTTGATATTATTAGCGAATTCGTAAATATGGTTTAAACAAAGACAAAGGTTGGCTGAGATCGATTACAAAAATCCTTTCATTTTGACTGGAGTCAGTTCTGAACTGGAGTGGGTTTCTCAAGCAGTTTTAGTCCTGTAGTGGTGAAATAGGAAGGTTGCAAAATTCGTTGTTAGTTTCCTATTATCCGATTCTTTGTAATCTTACTAGGATTTTTGCGAAATTCCGTACTTTTCGATTATACTGCGACATATATTATACTTCGATATGTTTTAAAAAAAATTAAGTGTATTTGTTGTTATTTTATATTTTAACTAACTGTCCCGCTCCCGGCTACGCCCGGAGTGCATTCTTTTTTCCGTAAAAACCTTCCCTGATTATCCCTCTATCCATTGGTGAAAACCGCATGAAAATCGGTGCAGTAGTTTTTGAGTTTATCGCGAACAGACAAACAGACAGACGGACCGACAGACGAGGCGGAGGACTTTGTTTTATATTATGTAAGGAAGATGACAAAAAGAGTAGTATCCTGAGTTTCTTTTGGGATTTCTTTTCAGGATCGTCATCTTAGCTTTTTTTTCCGAAACTTTAGTAAATTTAAATTTGTAATGACGATCATAAGAGTTTCTTGTAGAAACCTAATTGATAAATTTAATAAATATTTTGATTTTTTATTTTGATTTTGATTTTGAAACAGCTCTCGTAAACCGCGAGATGAGTGTTTGTCTTCTTATATTGATAACGAACCACAATGATCCAGTTAAGCACAAATTTATTAATGTGTTAAATATTTATCGGCTGGCAAACGAAAATAAACCCTACTAATCTTCGCTCGACTCTCGGAATAATTACTTAGATAGCGTTTAGATTAGATTCACGAATAGATTATATAAAATAAGTAAGAACGGCAGACCATATGACACGTAGTAGCTGTAATATATATTAATATATCGTGCTATAATATATATTATGGTATACGTTGGTGACGTCATAGAAATATATATTATAGCTGCGTGTGTGGTCAGTCCAATATTTGTATAGAAAATATATCTTAATATGCCTTGCTGTAATTTATATTAATATATATTATAGCTATATGTATGACGGGCTTTAGATTAGCTTTGCATCGAATTAAGCAAATTAAAAAAAAAATACTATTGAAACACGCGATGGATGCTAGTTAATGCACAAATGTAAACAATTTTTTAGGGCATAAGGAATACAAAATTGTATTGGGATTGGCCAAATGCAGGTACGAGCGATATCAAAACATAATTGAAAGAAAACCTATGATAAAATATCTCTTTTTTTTTTGTTCGCCAAGTTGATCTACAAGCTTTCACCGTCTATCTATCGGGTAATTTATAAAATAGTCGATAAGTATTCCATATCATTTCAACTATGGTTGATCATAATAATCATTTAGAAGGTGGAAAATGTTTTTGTCTACTTAAAAAACGATCAAAACTTATTCCCATACCACAATAATATTTTATATTATATAAAAATAACAACCTTTAGTTAGAGGATAACTTTTATGAGGATGTTTTCCTCGTGAACGTTGTATGAACAGTTTGAACTGTGCACATTGATAATGAAACAAAACACCATTTTTAATCAAGTGACCTAACAGCGCTTTTTTATTCTTCCCACTTGATTTGCAATATTACGATTACAAACTGACTTCTATACTTATCACAACAAAATTATTACATATAATTTTTCTAACGGTTCAATAGATTCACAGGATATAGAATAATCTATAAAGACTCAATGTTTTCTTTGGAATTGGTTATCTTTTCTATACTAACATTCTTCAATATTGACGTGGCTATTGTTCTAACAGTTCAAACTTTGAATCACACAATCACATGTCCTATTTTCACCAACAAATTGGTACACTCAATTACAAAAATCGATAAACTGAACCTACACTTACCAGGTAATAAATACTAAATATATTATGATATCTAGCCCGCAAATAACAATGTATACTTTATAAGTTTATATTTTAAGTTGAATACCCTAGATAGAACAATATAAAAGATGGATGGAAACAGAATGGAAAAAACCCAGGCAATCCCGCGGGTGTGAATAAATTCATAGAATAAGAGGAAGAATTGGAAATGAATTAAAAATAGTACCTAGTAGAAATTTTGGCGCATAAAAGAGTGAAGCGAGGGATGAACAATTAATTATTTTAATATGATTGCAAAGTTTTCTATAGGAAATCTAGCATTCTGTCAATTTTTTGTACGAAAATTACGCAAATTGACATCTTATCGGCTAGTTCAATAGTCAAAACATTTAGGGCCTCTTTCACCAACTACAAGTAAAGTGTTGATTAGTTAGTTTTAGAAATAATTTTATGTTTTATTAAACTATGCACTCGGTTTACTGCATTGGTGATTTTTTTTATTATTTTCTTTTTAATGTTTGGGACTTTTACCGTACAAACAAAGGTATATAATCTCCATCATTCCCGGTTACCGGTGACTAAATGGCGGATAGCCCGCTTGACACATGGTGAAAGAGGCCCTTATCTAAATTAATATCTCAAACAAGTACCTATGTGTAAATTTATTGTTTTGAGACAATAGTTCGAAAATGTTGCCAGTGTTCTCAAGCTATAAACTTGTCAAATACCTTGTTCATGTTTCATACATTAACACTGCAATGTTAAAAAGACTGTTTAAACTTAATTAAAATTATTTGTACCTAACCACCTATACATTTTCCTTGTGATGTTTATCTATGGATCGTACATTTGTACATTAAGTAGAACCTTACTAAATATTTTAGAGTTATTTTTTACTTTATATTTATTTATAATAAATAAGTATACTAAATTAAGTAGTTCTTATTTTATTGGTGACCTTTTTATTTCATAATTATATTATATTATACTAGCGACCCACTCCCGGCTTCATACAGGAAAACACTTTTCATAATACCTTGGAAAAGCACTGTATAAATAAATGAATAAGTATATTACGATTATTTTTTTAAGGTAAATAATCTATAAGTTTATTATGTATTATGCGACATTAAAGATTGTTGGGATATATTTTTTATCAGAAAACATCACGTATCGTAAAACATTTTGACTCTTCGCCAATGCTCGTTTCTCGTCAGTAGGCCGGCCGTCCTTAGCGTTCTTTTTGACTTTTTTTTTTCTCAGCGTGATGGTTGGTAAATAGCCTATTTAACCTACCTCAAGATCTGAGCTATCAGATGCAAAAATATTTTTTTAAGTCCGACTGGTAGTTCTAGGGTGTTCAAACTCTTGAGGCTTATTATATTAGTATAGTATAGAGTAAGTTAAAAGGATCTACCTATATAAATAGGTAAAGATAAAAACAGTTTCAGCGCCTTTTTCCTGTTTGTTATAAACCGATTTTCTTGTAGTAGCTATTGACGAGGTGTAGCGTTATTATTTAAAAAAATTGGACACTGATGGTTTTTTCCTCACCTTGTTATGATTAGGGCGAAAACACTTGTATATTTTATAGCAAATATGCAATTACTCTACTAGGTGCCTTTTATATAAGAATACAACTTTTAATTGTTACTGTAACTTTCATTTAAGAGGGTACAGCAAGAGGATATTCAGAAAAAACTTGAAATTTGAAATGAATTCTAATTTCTAATGGCGGCTGTACACTCTCCTTCGAGTGCTCTCGCCATGTCTCGCCGAGAGTACTCGCGCGAGAAGCCGAGTGACGAGTGCGAGCTTGTACACTCTCGTTTATTCAGTCGGTTGCAAACGCCGAGAGGAAGGACGCGTTATAAGTTACGGCAGCTATTGCCTTATGCCCTATTAGTTATTATAATTACGTGCACATACCCCATACAAAAAATGGCGTAAACGGAGATGGTGGATGATCACTATGCATCGAAATAGGACACGACAAGCACAGACACTAAAGCTGGAAGTAATGTAGTCAGTAATGGTTACTTTAACTCTTAACTTTAAGCTAGAAAGCTTGCACTGAAATGAACGTAGCGCGAGAGTGTACAGTAACACATTCGCCTGGCTTCGCGAGGGAAAGCGAGCCCCTGACTTGCGCACAAAAACCGACACGGAATGGAGAGCACGTGAGGCGAGGCGAGGCAAAACGAGACGAAGCGAGTGTAGCATGTACACTCTCGCCCTCGCTGTGCCTCGCGGTGCCTCGACAAGAGTGTACAGCCGCAGTAAAGTGTGCAAACAAAAACTATTTCCTATTATGTGCAATAGAGTATTACTCACTTGGCATCATCGAATCGAAATAATATATCTTTGTAAGCTTGGTATGTTAAATAGAGAAATGAAAATTACTCAAATATAATTGTTTGTTTATTAATAAAGGTCAAAATCCAAATATTGAAAAATACCTTTCCCACAACAATTTATTCTGTTTCTTTATTAATGCAAAAAAGCAAGACAATGTTTTTATTTTTAATTAATTTATGTTACATATTCTCAAATAAACAAATAAGAGAAAGTAATAATAGTTCTAATTCTATTTTCCTTTTTTTTTTTAAACATATATTTATGTTCATTATCCAGTAGGTATCGTTGGTAAGTTTTTTAAGAAATTGTCTACATGGCTACCATACCTAGCACTTCTATGGACTAGCACCATGTTGTATGGACTAGCAAGATGGAAATATTTTCCACAATAGTAGTAGTCATTGTCAATAAAGCTTCATAACCTATAATATAATAACCTAGAGTTTGTGAGTGTTAAATACAATAGAAGACATTATTCAAATCGTGTTGTTATAGTAACTTAGTGGGCAAATCTTTTTTAAGCTTTTTGAATCTTTGAAACACAAGAATAAAGTCACCGTTCATATGCTTAAGAAAAATGTGATATTAGTTAGTATATTTTACCCCATTATACCCATAAGTGAAGAGTAGGGTACCCAACTAACTACTTGCTATTAGACCTAACTACTGGCAATTGGACACCATAAGTGATGAATAGGTTACCCAACTACTTACTATTAGACCCACAAGTGAAGAGTAGGTTACTTACTTACTTGCTATTGAACCCATAAGCTAAAAATGTCTGATTAACACTAACTAAAGAATTCAAAATAATGTATAGGAATAAAGCATGAAGGAAAAACTACCTAAATTCTGTTTAATAAATAATTATAAGGTACTGAATAAGTGCAGATTTGATTTAAATAAATTTTAAGTAATATTGTGTTTTAATTCAATGGAAAATTACACAAAAATATACATCTAAATTTTGTTATTTTAACAGATAAGACCATTCAATTTGTAAAGAAAATTACTGTGATTATGGACATGATGTTAAGATAAAAATACAATATTTTATACAATATCTGATAAATAGATTACAGAATTCAAGATCACATTATGTGAGTGATACTGATTGATGTTATTGTACAGACCATTAAATTACTATTATTTTAATTTAAAAAATTTTAATATTTGAAGTCATCATGTTGAAATCATAGCTTAGGATAAGCTGACTTCTTTTATTATTTAATTTAATTTTAAATCATTAATAATTTAGTTTTTAACCCTTTTATACACAAATGTTTTAAGAATATAAAATGAAATGTGAATTAGTTGTTTTTACTCCTATAATAGTTGGAGGACTTTGCATAATGGGAACTATACTATTTTTCAAGATCCTTTCTTATCCTGTGCAGGATAACTTTCAGTTAGTGAAACATATTCTGTGACAATATTTGATATACTATCTGCTATTAACATCCTTTTGGTTTGCTATTTCTATAAGGAATAATATGGCAAGAAACCTCATGTAATGACCTTCAATTTTATACCAATATTTTAATTTTAAAAATTGAATTAAACATTTAAACAGTATAATTAGGATCTGCTCACCTGGTGGGCTCTCAGTAAGTATAGTGATGCCAGTGGGATCAACGTGAGGTGGAAATGCCTCGTACAGGTCAGGCTCCTCTTCAAGCACTGCGGACAACATCGCGGAGGGCATACCGACACCACCCACTCACACACACTCACTCACTGCTGACTAAACACTACACAACACTATACACACTGCAACAGTCTTTTAGCTACAGTTTACACCAAGCTGCCCTGAGCCATCTTAATCCTTGCAAGCGACCGACCAATGATCTAAGTCAAATCTTGCTGCACCATTTTTAAATCTGAAATAATAGAATTCAAGTCACAATATAATTAAAGTTAAAGAAAATATTTGGCAATTATAAAAATATAATGAGTCCATTAGCGGCCACCACAAGTTTTATAATAATTATTTATCAAATGAAAATTATAATTATGGTCTGTTTGTATCAGCTGATCAACGTTCGCTGCCAGAACTTGACATTTTACAGCTATTTTAAGACTTCGGCAGCTGATCGGACGAGCTTCAATGTCAGTGTATTATGTGAGGAAACCAATGTGAAATACTTTTACTTGATGTGTGAAAGGCGAAGGTACTATAATGGATGTACACTCACCGTAATTCTGACGATATATGATGCGTTTGAATATATTCGGATCCGTATTTACTGCTTTGAAGTCCCCGCTACGACTAACCCAAGTGGCTAGTTCCCGGACCAACGTAATCACGAATAGGATAATAGACTCGAATGGGAGCCAACGCTTTTGCTTTGTCACTTAAACGAACCACAGAGTACATTACAGGTACTTATATCAATAAAGCGAGGCAATCCAAAACGGATACATTGTAATGAATGATCAGTTCAACTGATATGTTGGATAATTTGCAACCCTTGCTTCGTATAATCGAATTATCTATGTATCCGGTGAAAGTGATACGACTCGACTGTTTCTATATAGTATTTCCTAATCTTTTCCGGTTTTAATAAAGATTTGTACTGTACTTTTTTGTTGTATAGAATTCCCCCGACAAACGGATTGAACAGAATCACGCCCGCGATTTGCAAGAACACGACACTTGCGATGCGAATGCGATATGTATATATGCATGCTATTTTAATATGTATGTAGGCAAGGCAAGGCAACGTCAACGCGCCTGTCCGGCCGCCTGTCTTCGTTCGTACGTATCGTAGTTCGTCCCAAAAACAACATAGATTAGTTAGGTGAGAGTAGACAAGCAAAATCAACTCATGAAAATTATACTAATACAATACAGAGGGCGCATTTTGTATGATTGTTTATAACTTTATAATATGTGGAGGGTAATCTTCGAAACCACTGCATCTATATGAAATATTCATTTAGTATTTCAAAAAGTATATTATTTTCCAGATGAACATAATATTATATATTAACTAATCACACCAATTGCTCCCGAGCCAAGTCGGGGCTTCTCATAGTCATAGATTGACGTTACTATTCTATTTACCTTACTTTTATAGAGCTTAAATATATCATTTAATTAACCATAGTCAATTTATAGTGTTACGTAATAATTCTAAGATTATAGATTCTAATCCTAAAATATTTAACAGCCTCGTTTTATAGGTGCAAAATAAAATAATATCGCTTATTACCTATTTTCCTGTCTGCTGCAAGCTAATCTCTTTAAAAAAGTTAAATGTCATTTAATCAACCATAGACAAATTACTGGATTACCATTTTAAAATAATTTTGTATATTCAGAAGACAATGTCGACTAATTTATTTGCATTCCCTGCCTTTACTTTTACTAACTTACGTTCTTGTACTAGTTGCACTCCTTCACCGTAATGTTTAAAGAAAAGAAAAAAAAGCAATTGTTTATCAGGCACACAAAGAACGAAGTTTTTTCAAGAAAATTTTTGAAATATTGATGTAGTATACGTTTTAAATTTAATATTCACGACTACGAAATAACACTAATTTAATTCAATTTAATTATTTATCCAGTATTAGGGGTTGACACAAAATAATTATATTAGAAATATCAATTTTGTGTAGGTTAAATCTTAATTAATGTATAGGTACTTTGTCATATAAACATTTGGAAAACTTCAAAAATTTATTAATTATAGTTGTAAGTAATAGAGTATTTCAACAACAGTTTTGTTAGTTCGATTTATAAAAAAAAACGTCTAATTTGCAAAATCAGTAATCCTTAATGTTTGTATACTGGCATCCCTGTCGAACATTGACGGAACATTGGGAGTGTGTGACATTCCGACAAGGATGACAATTTTTTTTCCAGGCATTTGTTTATGGTTGTTTACTTCTATAATCTGAAATTTTCTTTTGTCACTTCATTATAATTGTTGAGGTGTAATATTTGCCAAATTAGCTGGATATTTTGTGAGTTTGTCTAATTTAACTGAATTCTGAAATATTCTCTTACATATGTTTCCTATAAAATGTCGTCCCCTAATGCCGACTGTTTAAAAGGTATTGTGAATGTTTTTATATTTATTAAATTTCAAAGTATACATTGTATAGTTTTCAACATCAAATTTAATGTACATTTTCAATTTAATCAATGTTACAGATACAGTGATAATACTTATAAATTCTGCAAATGATAAAGATTTCTCTGTCAATAATGCAGTCGTCCAATCACTAACTAAAATAGCTAATTCATACCCAAATGAGGTTTTACAAATATTTTGTGATTTTTATCGAACCACTGCTAAAGTGGACACCGAACAGTTGGGAAATATTGTAAAGTAAGTATAATCAATATAAACACTTCAGCATAATAATAATATTTTTCATTTTACTATACTACCTTATGTTTACATTCTATACTCTAGTAAAAATAAGCCATGTTTGATGGGCTAGCTTTTGGATGAGAGTTAGGATGCCTGCCTGTCTCAGGGGTCCCAAAGTTCAACAACTTTTCAAAATTTGCTCTAGTCTTGAACTGTAAAGTAGTGGCAGGGCACACTGCGTTTGGTAGTCATTTGGGCAGCCTGTCTGTTGAGTGGTGGCAGTAACCAACCTCCTTACAGAAAGATTACTATAATTTTTAATTTATAATTTTAACAATTTTAAGACTAATATATAAAATAACATATAACATATTTTGATATACTTATATAATAAAACATATTTTTACCTTACCCTCTTACAGAGTATTAGAACAAACATGTGTGAATCAAATGAAGAAATTGGATAGCAAATTGGCTGAGGAACTTGTTGGGTGCATGCTCAAAGCAATGACTGAATCGGTGGATTATAATCCAGTTATTCAAATGGGTGCATCATCTGTCCTTGTTGCAATAGGACACGAATATTTGGATCTGGTATGTCTTTCGATTTAATAAGGTCATGTGAATCAAGCTAAATTATATGATTTAACATAAAAAACACCCTTTAAAAGGTTTTTTTTGTGAAGACACAATGCTGTTATTCTCCAAAGAGTCAGAGTAGGTTCTGCCAAGTTCGTGAAGTAGGAACTGCACAGGTCACAACCATGATGTTAAATGTTCAGGAAATTGTAATATCTTTGCATAAAAATAATTCTGTGTTTTGTGTTTATGTTTTAAGAGAAACAAATTCTTTCTTTCTTCAAATGACAATTTAATTTACATATTTCAATGGACCCAAATTGTTTAAGCTATTGTGGAAACTTTCATTAGCCAAATGTGCTAAGACAAATGTTCTAATAATGATCTGTTTATAATTTCACATAATATTATAGATAGCTGCTTCATTATAAATCTTTCATCTGCCAGTCAACTTGCGATAGTTATTATTAATGTATAATTTGATAAATACAGTGAATCATTATTGAAAATAATATTTCCTATCTGTTGTTTATTGAAGATACAGAATTGTTAATTATGTCACATGTCATTTTGTCAAAGAATATATTGTGTAATTTACAAATTTCTATATTGTGCTTGGTGCTATTGTTTACAGTTTTGAGAAATGTCGATTTACAGTTTTGATTGTACAGTCAGAATATAAAATTTGGTTATAATTTTTCAGGTACTTCGTTCTCTTATTAATCAACTGTCTCCAGCAACAGTCCCACATTATACGATTCCTCACACTTTAGGGACACTTGCCGCTGTAAACACTCATGGCGTTGTTCCACAAATCAAAGAGATTCTTGGCAAGATGTTACCTCAATTGCCTCTGGTAAAACAGGATGGTGTCAAACAAGCTTTCGCTTATTGTGAGTGTATTGCGATTTTAATTAGTTCTGTTAAGTTACACTATTACTAGACAATTTAAGAAGAATAGTTAAATTTGTTTTTATTGTTGCAGCTTTTGGACACTTTGCTGTGGCTGTTTCAGAGCAAATTGGTGATAATGTGGAAAATGATAACATAACATCCATAAAGGACAATTTCGTAACTGAATTCTCAGTTATATTTGATGTGTTATACAATCAATGGCTTCTATCACACGAACATAAAGTATCTGAATCAGTTTTAGAAGCCTTAGGACCGATAACTAGACTGATTTCAGAGAGGCAATTCAATGAGACAGTCAATAAGTTTGTTATTTCATTGTTGTCATTATATCGTAAACCTGTCATCAATTCATACTACATCAGTCAATGTATATCGTACTTGCTGTCACCATCGCCATTAAATCCAAAATTGACTCTTAATGAAAACGTAATAAACTCCATAAATCATGTTCTTTTCAATTTGGTCTTACTGGAACCGGATTATGATAAACCTCAAACAGTCAAAAATCATTTTGAAGTTCTACGGTGTTTTGATCATATGGCCGGACAGTTCCCTGATCATACTCTTGAAAGTCTTCTACACCAAAGTAAAAATAATCAGGAGAAGGAAAGAATGAAAGCTATAATTATTTTGACTCACTTAACGACTTCCTCTCAAGCTTTCATAGACACTTACGCCACTAAATTCATTGTGATATTAAAAGTGATGATAGCAATGGAACAGGGATTAAAAATGAAGAAATTGTTGGTAAAAGCAATAGTAGGTTTGGTATATAGGAACTGCATGATAAATGCTGAAGATTTTGCAATGGTAGAGTTCATAATAAAACACTGTGGTTGCGAAGGACCTCCGACTGCTGATAAACATGACGTGATCGATTTGCAAGACACATGTCGAAGTTCTCTCATATTGATGTGTAATTCAGTCACGAGTGTTCGAAATGAACTTAGAAATCTTCTTTTACAAGCACTCACTGTGGACGAATTTACTGCGTCAATGTCCACAGTTGCACATTGCTTAACTTCTTTGTTGCAAAATAATTCAAACTTAAGTAATGAAGAGTTATTGACTAGCAAAACGGAAAACTTAAACTCTTGTCCTCCGGATCTCATTTTTGTTAGATGTATTATTTACATAATTGATCCCAAACCAATTGATAGAGTCAAGAATCTGTTAGTATTTCTTGAAGAATTTTCAGATGAAGTTCATAAAAATTTGAAAAACTCCTGGGCGGTAGAAATTCAGAGGTTGTTGAAATTCGTTGAGAAGAATGAGACAGAAGAACAATGGCACAATATGTTACTAGACCTTTTAATGTCTGCTTTGGAACAAGTAAATAGCAATAAATGGGTAGAGAGTGTTGCCACTTTGTTATCACATCAGATTCTAACGAAGAAACAGTCTCCAATGGTCAAAGGTGTTGCTATGCAGTATCTGGCGACATTGACTTGTCACATGTCTAATGCAGCAGTAGTTGAGAATTTGCTTAAAATTATTCTTCTGTCCTTGAAATCAATACCAATGGAAAGCTGTGGCTACGTAAGCAAAGCTATAGGTATAGCGGCCAGACAACACGGAGAATTTGTCATGAATGAACTTGATGCAACATATAAAGAAAATGAAGCCAGGCGTGGCAGCAAAATATTGAATTTCTTATCGACAAGACATTCTAAAAATGAATTGCAATTGGGAGTTGTCAAATATGCACTCATTACTTGCTACGGGAAGGTAGCAAGTGATTGCTTAGATGTCCATGTCTTAGCCAGGCTTAGCGAAAATGTTACGTCAGTTTTGTACGAAATATTAAAAAGTAACCCCAATTTTGATCTCTGTAGAGCGAGTGTGACAACTCTTTATGAGATTGCTAAAGCATTGTACCCAGCGTCACATCATAACGTTGCATTGAGGAATCGTTGGCAATTATTAAATGCTATATTAGAACAAATTTACAATCCAAATTTGGACAAACGGAACGTGGAATTATATCCAATAATAGTCAGAGCTTCTAAAGCTTTAACTAAGTTGCAAAAAGGCATTTTACCCGAAGAGCGAAACACAATAATAAGAGTTTTTTTCAACAGTATCTTTGGTGAGTTATCTTCCTTCAAACAGAAGTATGAAGTTGAGGGTAACGGCGAGAAAAACGATTTACTGGCGAAGACTCTGAATGATAGTCTTATTTTACTTCACC
The DNA here is from genome assembly GCA_944738685.1 of Synanthedon myopaeformis. Taxonomy (NCBI): domain Eukaryota; kingdom Metazoa; phylum Arthropoda; class Insecta; order Lepidoptera; family Sesiidae; genus Synanthedon; species Synanthedon myopaeformis. Next base: position 11,597,493 of record OX122915.1, read on the forward strand.
AATTGATCAGAGAACTGATCATCCAATCTACATGTCTAAGTACAATCGACGATTTAATCGGCTTGCTTTACGAGTGGTTACATCATGAAAATGACGAAATCCGAACTGCTTCCATATTAGTTACACAAGTTATATTTGATACCTACATAAAGAATGTGAAAATTAATTATGAGACACCGAGCAAATTCGGACAGATGGGCTTCTTGCTCGGTTTAGTCGTACCGGGAATAGCAGACACAAATTTCCCAATTCGTCTCACAACTATTGATTGTATAAAACTAATTATTCAAATCCAAGATTTGTATGAGGGTCATACAGTAGAGCCAGACGATAAATGTATGATGGGTTTGAATCAACTGCAGAACAATGTATTGACGAATGATTTAAACATGATTTGGGAATATTGTGTGGTGTTGTCAAACACTATTTTACCGAAAATACCTCATCTCCACACAATGCAATTTATTGAGAGTTTGTTGGAAGGCTTCGACAATAATGAATATAAGGCGACGGGCATTAGTGCAGTGTTAGATGCTTTATTTATAAAGAAGGGTCAGGATTTGTACCAAAGCATTGAGAGAATTGTGGAAGTAATGCTAAAAACCATGGAAGAAGTAAACGGAGAATGTTCTTTGAAATTGTTGAAGCCGTTCACATCACTTGCCCGTCATCACTCCAACGCAGTTACAGCAGTATTATTAGCTCAGAAGATTCCTCTGAAACCGTAAGATGTTTCTGAAAAAGTTTTATCTATTGAAATCATGATAATGTTTGAAATTCATCATCATTACTTTTACAGATGTGTGGTGTCTTGTTGGCGTTATTTGGCTAAAGATGAGGAGTTGTCATCAGCGATAGTCGAGAACTTCCTAAGACTGATGACTTCCATTGAACTATATGAGGATCCATACCATATCACTGAAAATCATATAGCAGCATTACAACCTTTAACGGTAAACATACTAAATAAAGGAGAATGTCCAAAATTTATTGAGATTTTCCTCACTAAACAGATTCAAATTCCAGTAAAGGTTGTTTTGGTGTTCTGACCATATAGGAACATATTCGAAATACCGAGTGAATTTTTAGATATTTTAAAAATTGCGCCTTTTAAAAAATAAAAGGTGCTATTAAATAATGTCAAAAGTGACATTGCTTCTTTTAAAATAGTACCTACCACATTTTAAAGGAAAACGATGAATACTTTACAGAGAATGCGCGGTCTTTAAGGAAAAAATACAGTGTTGCTTGTGTTCTTAGGCGTCCTTAACCACGCAACCGCTGTATGCTGATCTTTTTTATAAGCTTGTGAGCATTTGTAGTTATTGAAATGGTGGCACAGAATAATTACTATTTCAGTTAATAAGTGCATTGGGCGAGATGCTCCAAGTGGATTCGATGAAGGGGATCTGTAAGGCGAGATTCGCGGACGTGTTCGCGGTGTTGTACACGACCCTGTCGTGCTACTTGGGCGCGGACCCGCCTGCGTACACGCCTCCCAACGGAGCCGCCGCTCGGTATGGCTTCGTACCCAACAGGGACGCTGTCAAGCTCTCACCTGCCAGGATCACTCTCAACACCTTCAACGCCTTCCTGGACCGAGCGGATTGTCATCAGGTAAGTCTGGATACTGATTTAGCTCTACCACCATGTAATATTTACAATTTTACTTATATATCTAATGTACTCGTACTCTGCTCTTATGTAATTTTTGTTTTACTCGTTTTGTTCTAAATTCATTTGATTTTTTTTTAATTATTATTACTCATATTCACATACTGGTTGAAATTTGACCAAAATTATTTCGAATCATTATTTCGACCAAAATTATTTTGTTTTACTCGTTTTGTTCTAAATTCATTTAAGATTTTTTTTAATTATTATTACTCATATTCACATACTGGTTGAAATTTGACCAAAATTATTTCGAATCATTATTTCGACCAAAATTATTTTGTTTTACTCGTTTTGTTCTAAATTCATTTAAGATTTTTTTTTAATTATTATTACTCATATTCACATACTGGTTGAAATTTGACCAAAATTATTTCGAATCATTTTTTAAATAACATCAAAGCTCGACAAGTGAGTCAAGTAAGTAGAAAAAAAGTGTACATAAGTGATTTTTTAATTACATAGATTTCCTTTGAGCCTTCTACTGCCTTCCTTGGATGCTTAACATTTGTTAAGCAAATGTCCACAATTGAATAGATAACCACCTGACCTTGCATGTATTGTAATGAAGTATGAATGAAAATTGGTTGGAGGTGAAGGAGGCGTGCTCGGTGTGGCTGTCGGTGGAGCACGGGGACTCGGCGAGCACTCTGTCGGAGTTGGCGGCGCTGGTGGGCGGCGCGGTGTCGCAACACGCGCCGCACCACATTGCGCTGCTCGTGGCGCGCATAGCGGCGTACGCGCGCGCAGAACTGCCGCCGCAGCGTAGCGCCGCGCACGCCTTACTCGCCGACTTGCTCAACTACAGGTACAATTGTATAACTATCAACTTTATCACCTACAAAATATACTCAATTTTTGAACAAACCGTGAGAGATTATGACTTTTTTTTTTTTTCCCCTATAATCCTTAACAATAGTTTTAGGTTATAAAATTAGTGTCTTTTTAGTAGAAGACGCTTCCTCGCATATAAATTACCTGGTGGCACTATAAAAAGAAAAAGAATCAACAGTTACACGCGGTGTTTAAATATTCAGATGCAACTGGAATCCAGTGGTGATCGAGACCGTGCTGGCAACACTGAACATAGGATGGAAGGACTCTGCGGCGAGCGTGCGCGCGTGCAGTCTGCGCGGCGCGGCGCATTTGCCGCACATCCCTCCGGCGCAGCGCTCCAGCGCTCTGCGCGCAGCGCTGCTAGCGCTCAGCGAGGGAGTCGACGCCAGCGCCACGGACGCTTACTGCGCTGACAAGTCATTGTCTCTTATCAATAGTACAAAAGCTAATTAATAGTAGCACAAGAGGTGGCACACAGGCTGACTGTCCACTTGAGGTAGGTGGTACTGTGGTACCATCGCCTGAGGACACAAGCAACTTCAGAGAGGGTTGCTTTTGAATAAACCCATATTGTAAACGCTCGGAATTAATTACTCATTCGCCGAAACACAACAGCATACATGCTGTTATTTCACGATGACGATGATCATGTACTTCTCAATTTTATCCTCACACACAAGAGTATTGCTTGATTAGCTTATTTTATATTGTCAATAAACTGGCGTGTGATCGATACTCGATGTTTTCACTAAGTCCGAAATATTTGTGAAGCAGGTCGCAGTCGGACAACGTTCCTCTGGCGGCGATACAGGGGCTGAGCAAACTGCTGACCGAACTGGACACCATAGACAAGGAGTTCGAGAGAGAACTCGTGTCGATATCGCAGAAGATTCGTCCGTTCATGAACACGGAGTGCCCAATGCTGAGGGAGCACTCAATTAGACTGTTCGGTGTGATAGCGGGACGGGTCAAGTCCGATGCCTTGATGGAACAGGCCATCAGCTCGCTGCCCTGCTTCCTGCTGCATCTCTGCGACAGTAACCCCACAGTTGTTAGGGTGATTATTTGCACATTTTAACAATAAGAATAAGCCTCCCACTGTGTATGATTCTGTTCCTGTTCTATACTAAAACTGTTTCTTATTATATACGACTAAGAGCGGTCTTTCGTGGCAATTCCAACAATTTAATTAATTGTAAAATATATTCCAACGATAACATATTCTACCAAAATTCGTGCGAGGGCGCCGTAAGTAAATAAAAGTTTTCTGCTTGCATTAAAACTGAATTAATCGTAGTATTATTCATAATACAATAGACACATTTGATTTGTGATCGGCAGGCGAGCAAGGGCACGGTGCGGCAGGTGGTGGCGGCGCTGGGGGGCGAGGAGGCGTCGCGCTTCGCCAGCCAGCATCTCGTGGACGAGGGCCGGCTGCTGGTGCGCGAGTTCGCTGCGGCGCTGCTGCGGCGGCTGGGCAGCGAGCGGCCGAGCGCAGTGGCTGCGTGCGCGCGAGCCGCCACGCACTACCTGAGTGTGGCGCGCGACGACCTCAAGCCGCACGCGCCGGCACTCATCGACGTGCTGTACTCGGAGCTGGCGCACTTGGGCGCGCAGCGCGACGTGGAGCCGGAGGTGACGCGCAGTGCGCGCGTGCGCCTCGAGCAGCTGCTGCGCGAAGCGAATCCGCTCGTTCGCGCCAACGCCGCCGCCGCCTTAGCCAGCGTCGCGCTCGTCGACTGCGCCGCCAACAGTTAATCGATTAAACTGACGACGTCATTTATTTACAGTAGTACACACTTGACAATGTGCGTCGTGAATCTTCGTCGCGCAGAAACTTACATCTAACCTTAGACACAATACTATAAGGTTCATAATACAATGCAGCTGTTTGTTTTGTCGCACTCGCACGAGCGTATCTGGATTGGTCGATAGCATTTCCCACGCTTTAACGATTCGTATTATGCGCGGGTACATCGATAATCCATGTCAGTTGGGTACTACTGTGTCTAATTTATTCAAAAATAATAATTTAAAAAAAAAAAAAAAAAAACAAATTTTAAAATAAGTATAAAAGGTGATGTATTGATTTTTTTTTTAAATATGAAAAGTATAAAATAAATGATTTCTTACCTTTAAAATCAGGATTATTAATGGATTATGCTTATTTATATTGGATTTACTTATTTTTTTACTGAGTACATATTTAGTAGTAGTATTTTGAGCAATAATTGCTTAGTTATAAATACAATAAAGGATTTTTTTTAAATGTAAGCATGAACTTTATTCTAATCAATCTTTTTTTTTGTAGTCGATGTCAATTTTGATTCTGTCTTTAAAAGCTAAAAAAAATAGAATCTATTTAGAATTTTCTGTAAATCATTTTTAAATTTTAAGGCTTTCTTCAATGCGAACACAAACATTGCGAGATATAATATTTCAATGGCTTTACAGAATAAATGTTTGTTGTTACTTACTTTTTAAAAAAAATTTAAAACTCAAGTTCTCAAAAAATTTAACTATTGGTTCTCCCCTGCTTTTGTTTTGTTATCTTTTAAGCATAGATATAAAAAGATTGACTTATATGTAAGAGACTGAACAATGTATATACTGATGTGCTTTTAAATTGTTACATTTGTTGAAATATTGCTTAGTTATATAATAAAAATATTTTTTGGTGGACACGAAGAAAATGTATTATCTATTGTTCTCTGTTAAAAAATAAGTGCAATAAAAGTTTGTTATAACTACTTATTTTATTGTTTTATTACAGTTTCTTCACAAAAATCAATTTGCAAAGTGAAATAACAACAATTTACATTCATAAAAAAAGACAAAATTTATTTGAAAATCTGATGTGATGAGAATCGTATTATGCCAATTATGCGTATGAGTCGTTTATTTGAACTTTTCGTTGGAGATCTTCGTTGCATTCCTGTATTTAAAAACAAAAATAATATTTGATGATTCAGTGTCATTTAATCTCAAAATAATTATCTTAATTAGATATTCAACGATTCCATCAAATAACTATTTATAGGTTACAAATATCTACCTACTTCTTGTATGCGTCACATCTCTGGCTTGTTTTCAGGCCTGTCAAAATTTCTAAAATAAAAGTTCGGCTCGTGTCAAAATTTCACAAGGAGACCATTATCTAGCTGAATAAAAATATAAATAAATACTATTTTGTATTCATATTTCTGATTAGAAAGAAAATATATTTATTAATTTGTTTAAATAATAACACACGTCCATAGCTTATGTCAGTTCGCGCTAAACATATAGGTACTTACTATACTGACAGTAGGTACTTTATTATTATGAGGTGACGCCGCCAAAGCTGGAGACTGTTTCCACTCTGTCCAGTGTCCGCCATTTTAGGTATAGGTACTTACATCCTATGAACATTTTAATGTGGACATCGGCATTATGGTTAGTAGACGCAAGAAGATGGTCTACGGGCCACAACTTTGAAGACTAATAATAAAGAAAAGTCACTTGTATTCGGAAAAAATACTTGTTCAGTGTCCAGGCGGTATTCTTCTTAGCCAGAATTCTTTGGTGGGATCGCAATGAGTTCTTATTTGTCTGCCATCAAAAGTGACGGACTCCATTCGCCACTCCGGGGATACATATGAGGGCTGATATTTGGGTAACGTTATCTGAAAAGGACGTAAAATTTAAGCTCAACATCAGAAAATAGAAACATTTGCTGGAATCTATTTTGCAAAAATCTATCGTCAAAAAGCGACCATAAAAAAACTGCCAAAATTTTTTTATGATAATTATGATAACATTAAAAACTCGTTAATTTAAATAACTTTAAAAAATTAAGTTCATATCGTAACGTTAGATAGAAATTCAAAAGTCGACATTGTGTACCTGAAGGGTTCAATCGATGCCTTTTGGACTTATGGCGAGAGACTACAGTATTAATCTTTGTATCATAGTAAAACGAATAATCATATTTTCTACGTAGGTACCCATTAGAAAGTATGTATTTGCTATAGTATAAAAAGAATACAAATTTACTGCCCAATTTTAATTTTTATATTATGCATGCAATATGCAATTACCGGATTAGCAGGTGCCGGATGCTTGCCCAGAGGTGAAACGATGTTTTTTCGCGAAACTTTCCCTGAAATTCCTTCCCGCATCGCTTTTGTTACAGAAGTTGTGTACATGTCTTCCATAAGCAACTGACGTTGGCTAAAATATAAAGATTCAGCGTCAAGTCAAGGGAACAATTCTAAGTTGTTTTATTTATGTAACCTGCAGATTGATGCAGCGGTTGTAACCACTCCCTTACAGAAGACTTGTGGTTAAGGATATAGTATATAGCTAGAACCATCCTAACAATTTAACGCCAATATTTTATTTGGAAAATGTACTAGAGTGAATTTAATCCTTAAACATTAACTTGAAACCAAAAATTCGTCTTTTTTTATAAAAAAAAATAATTACATTGTGTGAACTTTTTCGCCTTTTCATCTGAGCACTTTTTTTTACAAAAAAAGTGGGATTAATGTTCCTAATTTAAAATAAAAGAAATTTCTTTAGTTAAGTATCTAGTATACAATATTGAAAGATAGATACACACTTGGTGTCTTCGATGTCATCCAGGGATGCTGCTGGCGTCATCACAAGTCTAGGTCTTGTTTTCTGAATGCGCTCTCTTTGGACGTCTACGGGTTTACTCTACAATTTGTTTAATTTATAAAAACACTTGTTTTATTTTACTACAGAAAATGATTTAGAAATGGGTTTGGATAAAGTTGGCACCATTTTCAACTTTTGCGGCCACTCATAAAAGTAGCATAATTTGAAAAAGCAGTTCGAAAGTAGCATTTATTATTATGGAACTATATAGCTAAATAACATCGAAGCTGAGTTATTTGGCTTTATATATTACTTAAAAAATCGTCTATGTACACTACTTCGATTATAAAAAAATACATAATTTGCCATATTTGCTTCATCGAAACTAATTCCTACCGTATTCATTTAACGTTAAAATAGATTCACGTTCACAGTCCCAAATTGTCGAATGGTTCAGCCAATCACAATGCGTAATTCGTTTATGGATACCCACCGTTTATGATGATGATCATCATAGACCCGAAGAAAATGATGATTAGTTTTTACCAAATCACTTAAAACCGTTTTTTCTTGTAAACTTAACTTTTAAATTAAAAAATACAAAGAAACGATCCAACAGCTAGTGTGTAATAAATGGACCATTTTTTATACGACGTCGCGTGTATACTCACAAAAGGTGTCTGCGGGATCTTAGGATTCGTACGAACAATTTCCTTTGGTTTCGTAAACAAACCTACAGGAACATAGTTAATCCAGTTCGATAACGTATGAACATATTTTGTGGGAGGTTCTCTTATTCTAAGACATATTGGTTTCTCTTTGTACTCTGTTTTTATTGGCGGTTTTATCTCTCCATCTCTAAAATCTGTTCGATTTGTTGTACTATAGTCAAAGAGCATAGGTTCGAGCCGTTTTTTATGATTCATTGCAATGAAAATTAATTAATAAATAAATAGAAAGTTCTGAAGTTTTGTGACTTAACTTTAATTTTATTGATTTATGACAAAACAAATATTTGACGTAGGTATATAAATTTGAGATTTCATAAAAAAAAGGTTTAATTAGGTTCCTATTTGTTAAATGTTCATACGAGTATGGGACCTATTCTATTTAATTATCTAAGTAGGTTTACATGAGTAGGTATTTGCATCTTACATTAGTTAGGTATTGAGTAGTATTTATATAAATACTACTCAATACCTAACTAATGTAAGAAAATAGTATAAAAAGAAAATTGGCGAATTACTTTTGAAAAATTAATTTTATACTTATAGAATATTCTCTTCTTTCTTTTTATTATTTTTTTTTAATTAATAAATAAATGTAAAAATATAATTTTTATGATTCTTTAGGCCTATTTGTATATAATCTATAATATATATTTTTTAAATTAATGGCTGTATGTAATCTAAATCTAAATAAATAAAAAATAAAAATAAATATATTGTGTTCAACAGTCACAAAATGGATAAGCAACTAACTGAAACTCCTTTCAGAAAATAACATAACCCTTACGAGTTAATGCTGAAATATTACTAAGAGTCAGTTTAGACCGAAGATATTTGCTGTATATAAATTAATGATTTATTCACCATTCATTCGAGTGTTCCCTTAGTCTTAGTCTTTATATTTTTTATTTACTGTTCTTGGTAACTTTTTGAATTTTGAACACAAATCAAAATGTGAAACATCTAAAAAGACGACACATTTTTAACTTGGATCAAAGAGCATAAGTTCAAACCTGAACCGGACACAAATATACTAACAAATATTGAAACAGTCAAACAGTAAATCGATCCGGCAAATGTTTCTTTATAAAATATAAATATAATAAGAAAAATATGAACAATTCATTTACTTTATAGTGTATATTAAAAATAAAAAACCCACACTTTTCGTCAATAAGTATAATTTGATTCGCCATTAACTTACACCAAGAAATATAACACTTATGTAGATAAAAATTGTAATAAAATAAATTAAAATTACTAAATTCATCACATAATAAAACAAGTTTGGAATCTCTCGAAGTAATCGCAGACTTAATTGTTATTGTGAGGTAACTTCATTATGTGATGTGACATTCAATATTTTTCAAAAATATTTTATTATTGCTAATAAAAAAAAGAATCGAACGACTCTTCTCGTGTAAGTAAATAAGTTTACAAGTCTCTTAGACTTTCGAGAGAAATAATAAATTATACACTTCCTCCAAATATACAAACAATTTAAAATATTACATATTTGGTGTTACCATTATAAATAAATTAATAAACATTATGCCATCGAACAAGGTCCCATTTTCGTCAAAATGTCATAGGAATATATATATTCTAAAATATAATTTTGTAATATTCAAAAACCATGACTAAATGTTTTCTAATTGAAAAAATAGTCAAAATATTGCGACCGTCACAATATTATGACTAAAATCGCAATATAAGAGCCATTATGTGATAAGTGTTTTTGACTTTTCACGCCAATTTGAATTTACAAGTTCAAAATTTAACCGGACCAAATAAAATCAATTTTCAGTGATTTTTTTAAAAAATATTGGTAAAATAAAGATAACATAATTATATATATATATAGGCGTAATATATGTACATATATATGTAATAAATAAAAAAAAGAAGGCTCTAAAAAACTTACATTTTTTAAATAAAAGAAATGTAAACTTTTTCTATATTTTCCATTACAATTATTTATTATACATAAAAAAACATATCTTAATAATATTTACATAACCCATAAAAAACTGGAAAACAGTTTGTCTATGATCCCATACAAGTCTAAATTGACTTGAGTAATTAAATTTTTAATAATTTATTTATACAATATTCAATTAAAATAATGAATTTAAATAGAAATTTCCTCTTTTGCCTTAAAATGGGACCTTGACGTTAATTTGCAACTAAAAAAATAAGCCATTTTTTTTTTTCATTATTTATATCATTATTAATATATAATAATGAAACAAATAATGATCATTATTTATTTTTCATAGTCAGAAGTAAAAAAAAAAATATTAGCACATTACAGCACATATAGAATAAAATGAATATTTAAACAAAAAAATTTTCCATATATTTAAAAATTAGCACTTAGCCACATTTTATTTAGTCAAACAGGCGTGTATTATTATTTATCAAAGTTTAATTGAATAAAATCGTATCACCGGCTTAACGTTTTTTACGAATACGAGATCAAATCGTAAATTTAAAAATACAAAAACATTTAAGTAGACCTTTGTATGTCATTTGATCTTGCTCTAAAGTAGGAAACAAAAATCACAAGTGCTAAGTAAAACTAATCTATGGTTATGGCTGGTTGCTTCTTTTTTGGTTTTTAATTATTTCGACACATGGCATTTTACTAATTTTTACATATATATTTTTTAAAAATCATATTATGTAAAACAAATAATTGTTTAAATATAAAAAATTTTTTTTTTGTCTATATTATCTCAACTAACTTGAATTCCAATTTTAATTTTAATATTAGAAATATTTTGCCATAATTAATTCGTTCGTAGTTTATTCACTAATAATAAAATAAATGACATTTAAAAACAAATATTTTAAAAATAATATTTTATTGTGTATTTGGTTTAAAATTATTGTAAATTTATATTAAAAAAAAAAAAAAAAAAAAAAAAAACTGTATAAACGATCCGTTTGCAACCAACCATATTTGTGTAATACAAATATAAAATACATAATAATTATTTATTATATAATAAAGATTAATAATACATTTATATTATTAAATATTTACATTGTTAATAACAGGAAAACCGTTCAGGTACTCTCTTCTGGTATTACTAAGTTTTTAATTATTATGGGAAGATTTACAATTTAAAAAAAAATGGAAGAAAATTAAATGACTCTAAAAATATTTAAAGAAAACTATTTTTTTTTTCTAATAAACACTATTTTATTTTATAATAATCCATTTAGCTTTGCAAAGAGAAACTTTATTATCTAAATTTACATAAAATAAATTTAAAGAAGTACTCAAGTACTTGTTTATTATTATTATTATTATTATTATTATTATTATTATGTTTTAACGATAGAGAAAGGACGCAAATATTATTTAATAAACATTTTATTTATAGGAAAATATTTGTGATTTTTAATTTATCAATATTAACCATAACCCTTTGAATAAAATAATAATAATAAAGCAGACACGTTAATTAATTATTATTTTATTATTTAACTATGCATTTTAAATACATAATTTTTCGCGACAAGTAAATATACTCTTTAAAATAACTTAAGTTTGACTTCTTTTTAAATACGATCTAATACTTTTTATTTAATACATATACAATTTACTTTTTTTTTTTTTTTTACAAATATAAAATCAATATAAAAAACAAAATGTGCTCAACACAATAATAATAATCCGGTGAAAAAAAAAATCACAATAAAATAAATATTAACTTAAAAAAAAAAAAAAACGAATCTCGTTCACAGCTAAGATGGCGCCACTCGATCGATTGACAGGTGAAACAAGATGGCCGCCCAATCAATTGTCAAAGTAAACGCGGTAAAGGTACGCGTTAAACACTAGAAGGCAATATATGAAGAGAATCGCCGGCGAAGGGAGCCGATAACAATTTCCATAGACGTCTGGACTGCTCTCGTGTCAATCTGGAATCTTGATTTCGGCCCAGACGGGGCAGTGGGACGAAGCGGGTCCGCCCCAGGACCAACCGCGCGGTATCGCCAAGTGGCTCAGGCCGGACCTGATGACGCCGCCGTGTCCGTTGAACCGGCTCTTGTCTATGGTGCCCGGGCACAGAATGCCGCTCATGCTCGTGTCTGTGGTGCTGCCGTCGACCCTAGTCGTTGTCTCATCGTCCAAAATTGACTCGCACGTGTTCATCAACGCTGAAACAATCCAGGTTTATATAAATTTATTATTTATTAGACGATCACAAAAAAATTTACGCCACAGTCGTCACAATGAGTCGTATAAATATGTCCGATATACTTTTAGGTGTTATATTTTAATTTTATAACGCGGACGAAGTCGCCGGCACCAGTCGGTTTGCTACAAAAGTGCCATCTGTTGAAGTGCCTACAATTCACAAGAGAGAGCGTTTTCAATACATAAATTCATAGCTATAAATTGAAATTGACAACACGAATGTCTCAACGGTGCAAAGTCAAACTATTGAACATTCATAATTATTATGACTAATACTTTATCTTGTTTTTCATTTTGTATGATTGTACAAACAAAGTGCGTAATACAAACACTTTCTTTGTTGCTGCTATCTAATACTTTGTTTCTGAGCAGATTAATAATTATTGCGTATTAAGATGATACCGTTATTATAATGCTATTATGTAAATTTTCATTGCCATATTACGGATGCATATATAATTAAATTGTCAATCAATTAAATGCATGCGATTTCGTTTTTAATCTAATGAATTACCTATTTAACCATAATATAGAATTATAGATTTCATAAGATAATATAATACTGGCTGTTGCACGCGACTTCGTCCGCGTAACTTTATAAAATATAGTCTATGTTACTCGCTTCTACTTAACATACTATGTTGAGGGTTGTCTATCAGGCGGTTGTATACTTTTTATATAACTTCCGTTGTATATGTTTTAAAAAAAAAATTAAAACTAATATAAAATATACTAGCTTACGCCCGCGACTTCATGCATCTTTATAAATTAGAGCATATGTGTTATTCTGATGTATAAACTGCACAGATACTATCATCTATCCTTTCAAACTTTAGCATTTTAGTGCTAACATTTGTCGGGACTTCGTTCGCATATCTTTATAAATTCGTATTATTCTAATGTATAAACTATAATATATTAACTGTATTCCTCGAATTCCGTAGTTCAGTAGATTTTGCGTCAAAGAAAAACAAAAATAAACATCTTCACAAACTTAAAAATTTATAATGTAAGTAGGATACGGAGACCATTACGTTTACGGAAAAGCCACGAGCTATTATTAAGGTTCATTGGTCATTGTATGAAATATCGAATGTCGCCGGAGACGTCAAAATGTCAAACATATTGAAACGTTTATTTAGTGGGGCCATAAAATTCGCGATCATTAGCGCTCTATGATTTTTTTTTTAACAAACTAGTACAGTACATTATTGCTGCACTGTAAATTTTCGATCCATGTAATCATATAAAATAAGTTATCATAATATCACATTTAATTGCAATTTGAATATACAAAACTGAAAATTTATTTACATATTTACAATTTGAAACTCAAAGGTTTTGGGATTTTGAGTATGAAATATTAACGAATATGTATTTTGATACATATATATATATATATATATATATAAATTAAAAAGCACTTCGGGGCATAATGAATAGGACTACCCCGTAGTTCTTAAAACATAATTTACAAATTTGTAATAATAATAACGTCACGCAACGGTTGTTTAGTGGCCACACTGATATTTAGGTCATTTATAAGTGTCGTGAACCGCTGAATTGTCGACGCTTATTGATTAAAGACAAAATAAACCCTCTGAATTTTCAATGAAACCATATTTGGAATATGAATTCATTAGGAATTCGGAATATATTGGAATTTATATTTATTTGTGTAAGCTGGTGGAGAATCTCAGACAATAATAAGGAAGGTACTTACATTGCACATTATCCCAGCAATGAAATTCGCCTAAATAGGCGAACTGCACTCTAGAGTCGACTGCGAGTTGCGCCACGTCAGACAGTCTCGTAATGTCTTCGAAACTAAGTCTACTCTTGCAATACACGTTGATTAGAATTAATGGTCTTCCGCACAGAAGGAAGCCTGAAAAATGATATAGCATTCTAAATGATTGAGTTTATACAAAATTTTCATTCCACCTTCGCCTATGAACTCAAGCAGCACCAGTGAGTCAACTACGCTTCTAACCCTGATGAAAAGTAAGAGAAGAGGCGAGGAAAATGGACAGGATCTGGCAGCATGTGGAGCATACTGGGTCAGTTTATGACTTTACGTAAAGCACAATAGGTAGAACTATGTAGTATGTGAATTATTTTTTGCTTAACTTATTTAGCGCTAGCGACCAGCCTCCAGCTTCGCACGAATGCAATCTTTTTCTGCAAATTATATACACGAATTTTCCTCGTTGATCGCTCTTTCCATTAGTGAAGAGTGTCTAAAGCCGTTGGGTGATTTAAAAGAAGTTAGCGGAGAGACAGAAATGGACAGCGATTATATTTTGTAACATGTATAAACTATATGTTTAATGTATGGATATATAGATATAGATGAATGATAACACTAGTCTTTTTGAAAAATGTTCACACATACTCTACATAAATAAATATCTGCATATGCAAACACAAAACTGACAGAGAACCTTAAACATGAAAAATATCTAAAATAAAGAAAAAGGTTATTAGATAATGGCTACATTAAAGTATCAGATTACACAGCATTTAATATCTCTATTACGAGAGAAAATGTGAATATTACGAAGTTCCGGTGCTGAAAATCTCATCGCGTCTAACGTAGGCAACAATAGCGAGTCGAACCTTGGCATTTGAGTTCACCTTGTCATCCAAAATATAGCTTTTGAACTGAACTAACCCAACCCCTTTTAGCGATAGACAATGGAGGTCGATCTGTCTGTTACGTCTATTTTTATCTAATTAACTTTTTTTTTTCACTGTACAAAAAATGATTTATTTGATCTTATTACGTTTATATTTTTAATAAATACTGAAATTAATGGTTAAAATGGGACTTAATTAATTTTATAAAGTAAAAATAAAAAGGGGGCAACCAGTTTAAAAGTACCTTCACTTGATGGTACGTGGCTACCGTCTCCTATAATACGAGTAATAATAGCAAAGGGGCTGCTAGTAAAACAGTTCGTGGAATAAATGACATTTTTCCTCTTCACAGTTTTTCCATTCATAAATTTTTCAAGTGCTATTTTGTTTATTTTTTACGGTCAATGGAAATACATACATATAATTATAAATATACAGTGTCTGCTTGTAATGTCAAAACAATTTCTTTTTATTAAATGTATATCAAAGTATATACGGAACTTATAAAAAAAAAATTAAAATTTTTGTCACTCTGTCTGTTTGTTCTAGCTAATCTCCGGAACGGCTGGATAGATGTTGTCGAGACTTTCACTGGCAGATAATTGATGTTATAAGGAGTAAATTGGTTACTTTTCTTTTTTTTTTCTACCGGCTAGGCTTCCTCTGACACAGGTCAGAGATGTTTAATGTTTTTAAAATTTTCAATAGGGAAATATGAATATTTAAAATTGACGCTGGAAAGTTTGCAATGTCAAGAGCTAACAATAGTTTTATGAACTCGAGTGTTATCCACGTTGAACGCAAAAACAAACATGGTTCTGCATCAATCATCAATGCTTTGATAGAAAAACCGATTTTTATCTAAATGAATAGCCATTTCAGCACTTAGTGAACACGTGTGCATTCCACATTGTACAATTTTAGCAAAGCCGGCGTGACCTTCCCTGGAAATATTGTACCAACATCGTATGTATATTGAATGGTGATTTTTTTTAAAATTATTTTATAACTTCATATAATATGTTCAATGCCATTACCGCGTCTGTCTGTATGGCCGCTAACTCCTCCTAACGGATTTTGATACGGTTTTCACCAACAATTGGATCATTTTTCACGAAATTTTTATATATCTATATGATAAAACTTAATTAAGTATTATACCTGGGCGAAGCCGGGAGCGGGTCGCAAGGTCTTACATAAAAATAAACTTTAGAGTTAATGGACTTCCATATTTTCGAGTACAATACCTAACTGTTATTAGTACATAACTCAGAAGATGTCGACATTAAGGCCTTGCGGTTCAAACTACAAACGAAGACCTTGAACAGTTTATTGTGGAAATAGGAAACTTCGACCAGTTATCAACCAAGTTTCCGTCGACGCGTTAAAAATAACACAGCGAGTGTTATCTTTGCGTAACGTTAATACACGTAGCTGTATAAGTTTTATGAATTTTACGATGTTATAAGAGAATTTTTTTCATTATTAGTGAAAAACAGTTTAGTTTTCCCACCTTCGAAATGACTATGGTAGAATTGGGTTCGAATAGAAGCTTTATTTATGCCTATATCTCGATAATACTAGTTAGCAGGTATGACTAATTCGCTTTATGACTATAAATCTCGATATGGCCAAATCGCAATTTACGACCAGTGGGTGCCATAAAATGCTAGTTATCTATATAAATATAAATGAATCGCTAAATGTGTTGTTATAAGCGCAAAACTCGATAACTCCTGAAAGGTTCTTATGAAGAGAAAAAATGTACATCCATGCGAAGCCGGAGTCGTTTCGCTTGTACTAAATAGACATATGGAGCGTTTAAAATCACAAAAATACAAAGGTAATTAAATTGTTAATAAATTTTGCATTATTAATGAAAACTATTTTTTCATTATTAATTTTTATGTGTTTTTGTTCTTTCTATATCTATAACAATACTGGAATATTGTTTGTATGTAGAAGGTAATCTTCGAATTTCAGGTTGAACATAGGCTATAATACTCGTATTATCCCGTAAAATGAAAAGTCCTTTGCATGGTAATCGAATTAGCAAAATAAGTCAACGAAAAACGTTACCTTGGAACGCTGTTTTAACTGTGAGAGATAAATGTTTGATTTTATAGAAAAGTTGTAGAGCTTCATAATGCCTACAAAAAAGTCAGCGACAGCATATTACCTATGTCTAACTTTTATATTTAAGCCATAAAAACTACTTTTTTGTATTAATTAAAAAAATAAATCATTAGATGGTGTTGTTGGTCATATTATCATTAAAATTATGAATATCCTTATCAAAATCAGCAAGTTTATCGTCACAACTATTTAATACACGTGATTTTTGCTTTTTACTGCAAATATTTTGGACGTATGGTTAAAGCAATAATACGATATAATAATTATTATAAACTGTAAAGCGTCGCGCCATAAAACCACAGAGGAACAATTCAAATACCACGCGGGCCAAGCCACGGGCGCAGCTAGTGTTTTACAGTGTTTTAAACAACTTCAATCAGCAAGACAGTGCCGTATTAATAACATCCTTGATTGATAATGGCCCGATTTAATTGTGATAATATTAACATATAAACGCTCATTTAGATTCACTGTTGTAAATTATTTTATACATCGAGTAAAGAACTAACTATAATTGAATTTTATTCATGGAACACTATAATTTGTCAAGTCTTGTTTTATTTTAGTCTTTGAACTAGAAACTGTTATAATTCACACTTTGTACCTACTTGTAATTTCCATCATTAAACCTTTTGTTTTTAATATACTGAAACTATAATATCAAGTCTATTCACGTTCTATTGCATATCAAAAAATAGTCTTAGTAGAAGTTTCACTGATTTCGAGTTATTAACAATTTCTTTTTAATTTTCTACTCTATTGCAGTTATTTTCCTGCCATTTCTACAAATATCAATATTTTTCAATCTTAAAAATTTCTTCAAACTTATATATTAACCATAAGGTTAATTAATATCCCTAGAGAGTTTAGCTATCGAATACACTCAGCATTTCTTTAATAGCATTCTACAAATTCATAAAAAAAAATTGAGACTATTAACCAATATGCGATGGAGAGTCAGTACAGCTAATATCAGTTTCAGCTTGACATCCAGCATGTACAATTGTACATTTATCACATGACAGAATTGATAGAGTACATAAAGCGTAGGTACTCTACTTAAGCTTACTTAGTATGCGAACAGTCGTATTGAAGTCATTCGTGTTAATGCATAACACCGATTCAATACAGCGGTAGACGCACAGATCGATACGTTCATTTCACTAGTTTAACCGATATTGACCTTTAAATTGATGTGGAAAAGGGTTGAGGGTATGTGCAAGGTTAATTTTGTATCGTTGGGTGACATTAGCATAAAATCTGAGCTCGTTTGTCGGATGTGTCACTCAAAGCGCTTAATTGCCGCGTTACGTATATAGCTGTGCATAATATAATGCAGCCACACACTGGACATTTCAAATGAGGAAGTCACTCCTTTGTGCAGCATGAAATAAAAACGTCTTCTATCTATACTAGTGGCCCGCTTCCGGCTTAGCCCGCGTTCAAAATAAAACTATCTTATATTTTAAGTTGGACCAAATTACATGTAGTTACAAAGTTCGATCAAAATCGGTTCAGTAGTATAGGAGTTTATCGCGGAGGAACATGTGACATGTAATTTTTATATATTAAAATTATAAACAGAGAAGATTTGTATTTTTTTATGTTTGTAATGAATATACTCAAAAACTTATGGACCGATTTTAAAAATTCTTTCACCTATAGAAAGCTACGTTAGCGGCTAGTAACTTAGACTATATTTTATAAAGTTACACGGGCGAAGTCGCGTGCAACAGACATTATATTATATACAAGCTGTGCCTAGCGTTTTCATTTGAATTTCAGTTTTACCGCATTTTGGAACTATGAAAGGACTTCTGTAGGACAATTGACGATAGGTAAATGGGCTTTGGCACTGTAACTACGAATTTTACTGTGGTCTTCTGTACGTATTGTGGTTGTATCGATAGTATATATCTTCTATACCTACTATTGTTAATGACTGCGGAATTCAGAGTGCCATTATAATAAGTACTGAATATTTTATATTAGAGATTGATACTCTTTCACGCAAAAACGACTTAACGGATTTGAATGAAATTTGGCACACAAATAGTTAATTGCCTGGATTAACATATAGGATACTTTTTATCTTGGCAAAATGTTACGTTCACGAGGGATCGTCTAAATATATTACAAATCCGGGTGGCGGCGCCACCGTAGCAGCGATGAAAATGTCAAGCGCTATAATTATTACTCATAAATATTTTCTCATTTTTCAAATCACCAGCTAGTAATATAATATTTTATTTGGTGTCAGTCCAGTCTCATTTTTAAAATACTCTTTTGGTTCAAGATATATGAAAAGTCTTTGGACCAATTAAACAAAGTAGGTAAGTATTAAAAAATGGAAATGATAAGAAATGAGTGATATTGAGGCACTTTAGATAACAAACTTTGTCGAAGCTAGTTTTAAATATTCTGCGCTATTTCGATCTGTTCAACGTTTTCACACGTCAAATACGCAATCTACATATTTATCGCCAATTGCTACTTATCAAAGATAAATCCATTGACTTATTTTATGTAATCAAAGTGTTCAGCGCCATTTGTTTCCGTGTATCAGCGAAACGGATTTTATAATTAGGAACATTGTCATAATACGAATCCGCGATTTTTTTTTCAATATATGACAATATTGAAGAGGTAATTTTTATTACGTGTTTTCGAATCCATTATTAATTTTTCAAAAATATATAAAATAAATAATAAATAATGGTATTAACTGCTCACACTAAGTAATCGTTATATATATTTTTGTAATAGTTTTATTTATATTAATTTCATCCGCATTTAGCTATATCATATTTATTTATTTATCTGTCGGAAAACTCGGAAAACTCTTGTTAACAAACCTACAAGAGACGTCCGTATTAGTTACTCATTTCAAATAAATATTTTAGTAATAAAATATTATAAACTTTATTTTATAATTTGTATAGATATCAAGTATATTATTTATCCCCCAATATACCATCAAGTATATTATATTTGATTTTCTTATTCTTATGTATACTTAAATTACATAACACCATTTTTATTTGTTACAATAATACATTCGAAAATAATTATGAACGAATAGGATACAACTGTCTTTATGTGTCATTTGTAGCAGTGTGAATCTCTGGCAAACATTCAAAGTATCATTCTTAGAAATGAATCACCATTACAACTTTACAAAAAAAAAAAACTATTATAAAATATATTTTTCATACAAGTTTCAAACGTCCACGAGCATAAAAGTAATTACAAAAATTACTCTAGTCATATTTTTTAAACTCAAACACAAATTTTGAGTAAATTAATTGTCTTTTTTACTTGTATTATTTTATCAACAATCTTTTCATAGCTCTGTATAAAAACTAATTCAGCTATATAAAAATCAAGTTCAAATATATTGATAATATATTTTATCAACCTATAAACATGTGTTCGCGGACATGAAGATTATTTTATTTTTTATTTATAAAAATGACACGTAGTAGTAAGCATTTCAAGTGATTTAGAAACATAATATAAATAGAATTGGAAAAATTAAATATTATTTTGTAACAATTTTATATTTCAGATGACGAGTATGGGATGCAAGAGCACCTAAGCCCTATCCCCGTTTTGTCCATATCATTTATAGTTTCATGATAGGTCTGAACCAGCGGGGGAGCCTTCAGAGCATATTTGTAAATGTTCATCATAAAAAGACATGTCAAAATTGATTACAAAACAAGCTTATATAGTGCATTTACGAAAACATATTATATATTGGTCTAACTATGAAAGAATCCAATGGTAAAATTCGAATGAGGAAATAACAAACATTAAAATACGCACGATCAAATAATCACGCGATGTTATGTGTGATTCGTTTGTATCGATTATTAATGTGAACAATCGATTTTTTACCTTCCGCTCGATCGTTTTTGATCGTGTAACGAGTGATTTTCAAACAACCTTAAAGGAAACTCGCACTTTTCATTCTTTCTCAAAACAAAACTCTTTCGTTTATCTACACACTTATATTATAATATTTGATTATTTTTTTTTAATGATTGTAGTTTGTAATGGATAAACACAAACACTTTCAACTTTAACTTCAACTTTTAACCGATAAATCTTTCAATTCAAAATTCGTCGAAATTTATATATTTACAATAATGTAACCACAAGGTATCAAAAATATGCCAATAAGTCATTACTTATTTGGCGTACACTGATGATAGGGTACATGTGATTTCCCCTCTTTAAAAAAAAATGTACCTACTAAGTACGAGTACATGTTTATCGTCCATACAAACATTTGAGAGTATCCAGATGCGTATTTACCTCTACCTGAACTTTGGATCTGTTTTGGATATTTAAAAAAAACTTATCTAATATTACTTACCTATTGTTTGAAACTAAAAGATTTTATAATTATAGGTATATTTTCTTTTCTTGAAATAATATGTCTGTATATAATGAAGAATTGTATGCATTGTTTTTTTTTTTTTTTTTGTAAAGGTCGGCAGAAAGATTGTCGACAACCTCATTATAATATGGCTACCGAAAACCAACAAAGTTGGGATAGAAGACTAGGCTCTGGCTACCTTATTCGCGAACATAAAAATACTGTTAGTGCCGCCACAAGGACTGCTGTTTCTTGTGTGAAGGTCGACAGTACAGTTTGACGGTCAACTTGATGGTTACTGTCGCCTATAACATAAGCAACGGCACGAGTGCTAATTGTGCGCTACCGACCATAGTATGATTAAGAATAAAGGATTAGGATGGGATTGGGGCAATGGGGCTCTGGTATCTCTCATTCACTCGCTGAAACACAACAGCACACATGCAGTCATTTATAGGTGATTTTCTGTAAAGAGGTCTGTAAAGGGTGTCAAAATGACCGCGAAAAGCTGTGTTCCCTGCCACTATTTAAATTACAAAATTGGCAAGAAAAAAGGTCAATTTATTTGAAGTTTCTTACCTCTTGGGGCAATCGCGTATCGCTCGCTACCCAAACTGGAAACTTCTTCGATTATTCTCTTGACGCCATCCGAATCGGTGACAAGGCACATCTGGTCCAAGTCTAAACTCTCTATTGATATACCCCTGGTCACTGAGTCGTAGATGAAACCCAATTTTTGACTGTAAACAAATAAATTGGCCTTTACAATTTGTACATAAGGTACACAATTTACTTAATTTTAAATGGATATATGGATTATAAACTTAGTGAATATTAAATTAAGCACACATCGTAAATATCGCGAAAATTACATATATCGTAAAGTACTAACTGTAGGTAAACTGTATAAGTATTTTATTTTCTTAAATATGTAAGTATGTTTTAAAGTAATTTCGTTGATGATATTTAAAAGAATGTAATCGGAAATATGCAGTATTAATATGTTATGCTTAATCGTAATTTATTATTAATAGTGGTGAAGGTTATTTTTTTTTTGTTCATTATACAACTATTATATAAAATATACTAAATTAAATAATAATTTTGAATTTACATACACATTATAACGTATAAATAACAAAGCTCAAGATGCAACGAAGTATTTTTGGTTTAGAATTAAAAAAATCAAGTTTATGTCTAATTATGTATACGCTGATCTTGTTTGTAATTTGTAATACATAGAGAGGCACAAGAGTGATGGTATTTCTTACGGTCATATTTGGAACAGGAGATAAGGTATGTAGAATGTCCTCTTTAATCATAGTTATCATATTTTGAAAATACGAAAATAAGTTGATACAACAATCACATCATTATGCTATTGTAAAAGTCATATAATAACAAAAACAACTTGTTTTATATTACGCACAAGATACGTCATCATACAATGTTGCGGCTGGCAAACTGTTTGCATGAATTTATTAAAAAAAATGACATTAAAATAATAACATTTATTTCCCAAATCTTCACTAATATTATAAATACTAAAGTGAGTTTGTTTGTTACACTTTCACGCCTTAACTACTCAACCGATCATCATGTAATTTTGCATACACGTTGTTATGCATCTAAAATCTAAAGATCATCTAAAAATTAAAAATTCAACGCCAAACATGTTCTTACAGTCTACGGCAGAGAAAAGCTTCTTTATCTGTTGGTTTTTGTTGTTATTACCATAAGAACTCTCGTGGCTTTTAAGGCGCGAACAAATTTATATATTACGTTAACAATGAATGAAAATAAACTTCACGAGATAGAGAGACACAGAGAGAAACTTTTTTAAAGGAAAACTCCAAGTCCGCAAGTCTATTATGCAGACTATTCATTCTAGAACGTAATAGATGACGCAACGAAGCATCCAAACTTCCTATTATCACTTGAAAACCATTTACCTGTAATGATAAAGGTAAACGCAGCCCAGTAATTCTGATTAAATTATACCTATTGTGTTCAACATGACCTGTTTATTTTCCGAATAGTGTTAATATGATTTACAGAACCTAAACGCGTGTAAAACAAAGACCGAAAAAAGACGATGTAATTCCGACCATTTATAAAGGAAAGATTGAATATTCGTT
This sequence comes from Synanthedon myopaeformis, assembly GCA_944738685.1. Classification (NCBI taxonomy): domain Eukaryota; kingdom Metazoa; phylum Arthropoda; class Insecta; order Lepidoptera; family Sesiidae; genus Synanthedon; species Synanthedon myopaeformis. The sequence goes on from OX122915.1 coordinate 11,620,845, forward strand.
TATTTGAGACAAAAATTTAGCCTCAATAAAGTGTGAATAAATTTTTTTTAATAATTTTTTTTCTGGGATTGATTTATTAATTAATTTTTTAACTCTTAAGGTATAAAGCAATTAATTAGTTGAAGATGATTTACACTAAATAATAAGTTTGTTTTTTGTTTAAACGTGCTAATATCTGGAGCTTGCTAGTCGGATTTGAAAAATTATTTTTGCTTTTGATGAAACAATTCACGAGGAAGTTTTATTACTTTGGTTCATTTAACTTTAACCTACGAGACCCTTACGAGTCTAGCAAAAAGAATACAACCTATAACGAAAATGAAGAAACAGCGGGAGTTGGCGTGGCGTTGCGAAGCGGTGAGTCGGTGAATGAGTTTGACCGACCAAAATTGATTTTTACCAAGAGAGAGAATCCAATTTCTTTAAATTAAATGTCACGTAAAACCGCGGGGCACAACTACTCAAAAATAAAGACATAACAATTAACACGGTGTAATTGATGTTGGTCAGATATTTGTACGTTCATAAAATCTGCTTCAACTTGGTCATAAAACCAAATAAAACTCTAAAGTCAATTGTTATTTGCCGCTGACGAGTTGCAAATAGATTTGACATTGTAATGTAGCATTCATTGTTTTGCCTTTGCAGTGAGTTGGAATGCGAGGGTCATTAGTAATGGCTATTGGTGTGGAATTACTGCCATTTTTCTTATTAATCCAAATTGATATTTGTAGGGGAATGTAAGATGTTGGTGGGGCCAAAAACTACTCAGTTTCATGGCGAAAACGTGCGTCTACGCTCTGGATGGGTAGAATTGAATTCGTGATATACCTATGCAACAAAGTATGCATTTAGGCGACGGAACTTGTAACTAAACATTTTCTGACGAAATTATACACTAATTAACTGAACTCTAACTAATATCACGTTGTTTGGGATCCAGAAAAAAGAACATAATAATTGTGAAAATTTGTGAGGGCGGATGTATGGATATTCGTTACAAATTCACAGATACAACTACAAAATATATTTTGATGAGATTTTGCTGTAATTTATTTTGAAAAATCAGAATAATACGTAGGCTATAATTTATAATAATAAGCGGTTTATGTCGCGGGAAAAACTTAGCATAGAATTAATGAGCTATTTTATTTTTCAAATTCTATTTTTTTACGTTGTTACGTCAATTAAGTTGCAGAAGATTCGTTAATAATTCGTAATAGGTACAGTTAATGATGTCGTTAACCCGACGACCTTCGTGCTGTTAGCAGTCTAGACGTTTGTTTATCATGTGATAACAGGTAAAAATTCATATTAAATAATCAAACAGAAGACTGTTATTAGAGAGATTTCCTTAAATGCAATTTCTTTTTAGTGGTTAAGAAGAGTTCAGCGGAGAAAAAGACAGAGGGGTACATCGACTTTGCGACTATTTTATAATAGTCACAGATTCACGGATTCATATGATTCCGTGAGTGTATAATCACTCAAACGATTTATTAAAAGATAACTTTTATCTGTTGCAAATGTGTAACTTAAGTTATATAAATAATTATTATACACGTGACCCCTCCCGACCCGCACAAATATATTATTACCATATTCTGTGACATGGAGAAATTTTACTATTGTGCTTATCTATATAAATAAAAATCGAATTGCCACATGTATGACGGACAACTGTCAATATGATATATTCTTCTTATGGGTAATTATCGGGACAAAAAGAAAATTTTTGAAAATCCATGGTAAAAGTCTACTTTTTTCATTGATTCTCGGAGATCATGGGCAAGGACTGTCGGGTCAGCTATTAAGTGAATAAAAGCCATGATGATAATGAGTCATACATTTTTCATAGTATAGTGCAATGCATACCCTCCGTGGTGCTCTGATATGCAGTATTCCCAGTTGTGACTGTTACACTTCCACTCCCTGACTCTCCTCAATGTTGGCGAGTTCAACTCTTCACATAGAATCTTCAAGGCACCCTGTTCTGTTATGTCTTGGAGGGCCAACAGCGATAATCTGTTGAAAGACCACAGATTACAGCTATTGCTTAATTAAAAAACAACAGATAAGCCAGCTGGTTAAATGTTAGGTTCCCGAGGGATCGTTTGAAAATATAAAAATTTGTGGCTGCGCCACCGTAGTCACAGCGATAAAGATGTCGGGCGTTATAATTATAAATCATACTCATATATTTATCATTATCCAACGCGGACGAAGTCGCGGACATCAGCTAGTAAAAAATAATTAATGAAATCAGACCGATTACCTCTTCAATTAACAATATCAATATGTATGGATCAACAATAACTGACTAGTTATGTAATGTAGTTTTCTATATGTGAAAGAATTTTCAAAATCAGTCCAGTAGTTTTTGAGTTTATTCATTACAAACATACAAAAATGCAAATCTTCTCTCTTTATAATATGAGTATAGATTTAGGATGAAATCCAATTGACAGCATTTTTTTATATAATTTATGAATTTTAGACAATTAATCAATTATAACAACACTAACTTGTTTTCCAAAATCGTTCTGCAGACAACCTCCCTTACACCTGGATTCGTTATCTTGTCCACACTTAGCTGTTGAAGATTCCACGAAGCTATACGGCAACATCTAACACCGTCTCGTTCGTACATAAAATTCTCTGCTACTATTGGCCGATGAGAATAAGCTGAGAGCAAATCTAATATATCATTTACTGGTGCTGTGGCAAAACCGTTCGGCAGAGTCATAGGAAATCTTAAAGGAACTGAAAAACTCTTTCTGTGTGGAGTTCTCGGTGTGCTCGTGACACCATTAGATATGGAATCGTCTTGACTTATCCATTCGTTGGCATATCCATTTGTGAGCTGTTGTACACTCTCACATTTACGTAACTCCAAGCACAAATGATGTTTTACAGTACTCAATCTAACTATATCCATTCCACGCACCTTTATTAAATCATCTAAGGATTTAAATGGTCCTTTTTTATTACGATAATCGACAATATTGGCAGCTATTTCCTGGTTCAAACCCGGAACACACTGCAGTTGGAAAACACTTGAAGAGTTAATTGAACACAATTTGCTCTCAATCGATAACCGCATACTGTCTAAGGATTGTGTACAAGAACTCGCTCGTGACACAGATTTTCTTTGATTTGTGCATATTTCGGGCCTCAGTGACTCCAACTTCTCTGCTCCTATACCTAAAAGAAATATAGAAACATATTATGTTTTTCGATGGCAACCTCATAATAAGCTCATAATAAAAGTACATTTTTTAGACATTATTATTAAAGGGTTAAGTACCAGAAATATTACTATTCAGATAGAGCAGTCCTATCTGTAGCAGTATTTAGAAGACTACAATGTTTAATATTTTATAGCTTGTTGTTTTGATAAGTAAATATAAGAGGTGTCAAAGTCTATCCCCTCCTCCTATTTACCCCTTATCCTTTATCTTATCAAGGTAAGGAGTACAATTGAACAAGCTTAATAATAATGTCATTAAGTAGTGGTAGGGTTCATTGCATATAGCAGTAATTTTGGCACCCATCTGGCGGCATTAACAACCCCCTTACAGAAGACCACCGACAAATTAATTCATGTGTGCTGTTGTGTTTAGCTGAGCAAGTATGGAATAGCAAAACCTATTATTGCCCTATTCCATCCTAATCCCTTATCCTTAATCCTAAAATGGTTGCCAGCACACATGCAGAATCTGTGGTGTTGCTTGTGTTATAGGTGACCTACCATTAAGTGGACCGTCAGCCTGTCTATCAACATTAATAAAAAAATGCCACTAAGCCTGCAGACCTTTAGATAAAAAAGAAATGACAAAATTAATTATTGCTTATTAAATCATGAAGTTGGTTTTAACTACATAAAGAAAACTAATCTAATCACCTGAGACTAGAGCAAGGTCGTCAACACGTTTAAATCGACCAATGATTTGACGGTGAACCACTATAGCTCTCGCCAGTTGTCTGTTAACTCCAGGCAGTGTCATAAGCTGCTCCTCGGTTGCTGTATTTATATTCATCAGCTCAGGATACTCCTCCGAAGGAGGTAAACTAAATGTGTGACTCAAATTAGATTTATTCATCTTATTCCGTCGATGGAATCCACGAAACGACCGCTGCCGTCCGCTTTTGCTCCTTACAGAGCTAGGACTTTGCCCCATATCGTCACCCGCCACCTCTAATTTAAATATTAACCATATATGTATTTAATTCAGAATGTATATTTTAGACAAAATAAATTAATTTTCACGATATCACTAGCACAGCACAATTACACAGCACGAAGGTCGGACTTAAATTATTTATTTTGATTCACTATTTAACAAGGAAAAGAGACTATTGAAGAAAGAATAAAAAAAAACGTTAAGTAAGTACACCAGACTAGTCAGCTCCATAAGTAATAAAATAAACAGTAAAAGTGTAGAGTAGTAAAATAATTTCTTGTCAAAATACAATACTTAATTTAAAATTAAAGTAATCCTAATTACACACACACGACTATAGGTACTATGCATTATACTACGACTTCGGTTCGGTCTTCGTCTCACTTTTCATATTCATTACAATGCAATGCAATGCTCAAGCACAAAGTAAATTGACAACATTCCATTCGTTCGACATTTTATCTTTACAATTTCCACAGACCATTAAATGTGGTCTGTCATTTCACATGAACCATTGTCTGTCAGTGTCAGCGTCATTTTAGGAGGATCACAGACTACACATTTAATGTAATGACAGTGGGAAGACTGTGAAGAGGTATCTGTGGTTGGGAATATAATTAAAATGAAATTATGAACTCGAAGCGAATTGTGAAAATTATTCGTTATATCTCAACTACCGACAATTTACTAATGATTTTATAAAATAAAATATATAAATAAAACAGTTTTATGCGCCTTCTCCGAAGTTTTGTACTAAAGAGTGCATGAGTGCTACATGCATGAACATTTTGACTTCCTTTAAAATTGCTATGTGCTTTTAAATCACGTCGGGGTCACCACAGTTAAGGTCTTTGTGGGAATGAGAGTATGGTCTGACTCCAATATCTACTATATTTAACAAATTAATTTGACATGGCACTACCGGGACGCGTCGTTTGCCTGTGGCTTGCGCCACAGGCAAACAGTGTAAAATTTAGTGTAAACATTTAATTGAGAACGCTAGCTAGGCTGACCGCTCTTATGAAATAAATATGAAAGAATGGATGCTTTTTATTTCTTAAGGTTTAGGCTAATTAGCATAGAGTATGAATTAGCTAACAAATCATAAAACATACGACAGAAGTAAAAACTTCATCTTAAATAGTGGAGTTAAAGCGCTCAAAAGCTAAATTGTGGAGTTCAAGGCGCTTTTGACCTATGAACAAGTAAACAAAATCATATTAAAACAAAATGGTGCACATTTAATGTGTATTTTATAGTAAAAAAAATATATCCGTCAAATTTCTTAAAGTAGAATAAACTAACTAATCTCTTTTTTTCACTAGTAGCCATCATCATTTTTACCTTTCCATATATGGAAAAAAAATCTAATCATAATAATGAGTTTTTTTTTATTTTTTATCAATTTTTTTAATTTCGCTACATTTTTAAATCTTACAAAAGTTTTAGGAGGCAAATGTGACGATAATAAAACAACACATTGATCAGAACAGATTCATTGCTAATTTATTTAACATATCTGTACAAATGTTGCCAATAAGCTAATAATTAATGACATAACCTTTTCATTGCATTCAAAGCAAATACATAACACTACATTCCGCTGTAAAAAAATGTATTATTTACAGAGATGAGTGTATTATAGTGCATAATTAAATAATTTACATTTGAAAAGTTAATTACATCCATGGAAAACATTGTGACAATGTTGCCAGTGCAAACGGATAATACTGTCTGATTTTTTTCTTCTTTACTTTTTTTTTTTTCACTTTTATTCAAATATTATTATTATATTTCGTCACAATCATTACAGGTAGATCGATCGATTTTAGTCTCGAGGACTATTTCTTAAAAATTAGTAATATTCATATTAAATTATAAAAAAAGTAATAACTAGTTGATTACTGTAAATATAGTTGGTCTATTAACTATATCAAAGCGTAACCAAAACTGTTGTTTGAGAATCTATTAAATAATCACTAAGCCTTTTTGTAGCTTGATTTTGTTTTATATTTTATGTGAATTGGCTAGCTCAGCAAATTCCATCCAAATATAGTTCCGAGGTTCAAAATATACATCAATTAATCACAGTGAAAGTATAACTTGTTTATTTTTCCAATATTGTATAAACTTCAATATTGACATAACAAAATTCTAACAGAACACTTGAACTAATAAAACAAAATAAAGTAGCTGTCTTTTTAAAAAACAATTGAGCATAAAATGAAATAATAATTTATTTTTACGTTCATGGTTTATTTAGAGGATGTTATGTGGCTAACAAACATACACACCCCTTACCAAAATATACATATAATAAAAAAGGTTGGACAATGAAAGGCATTCAAATCTGAAGCGAAATTCTATATAGTCTATGGTAAGAGGTTGGAATAATACAGAAGAATATTGTTCTATCATTTAAAAGTCATATCACAGAAAGATTTGTTTTAGGTATGTATATAAGAAATTATGAAAACTACAAACTTGATGGTTTGACTAGTACATACATTTAAATAAAAAATTAAATTTATCTGAACGTAGTAATTAACAACTATATAATATAAAAATTAACGAATACAACTGTTATAGTCCAGGAGTCCGGGCTCATGTTTCATTAGTGACTTTTTGGATGTTCATAAAGTCATTAAAAAAATCAAACATGTCGGTGCATTACTTATAACCGATTCCTATTAGACATAATGTGTAAAATCAAACATTAAATATACTTTAATTACATATTTATTCGCTCAGTGCAAACTTTATGCATTTTAGCCACTTAACATTTTCCCCTTTTATAAAAAATAGATTATTTATATCCAGCCTTTTCCAACCACTTTCTTTACACGTACAATTATTAATTTCATATTATAAAAAACTCTCTTCAACCACATTCTATAAAATTAACGATTACTATACATATAATTATTTTATTACAATTATTATACTGTGACAAACCATTTCGTCACATTTACTAAATATAATGAAAAAATTATAAACAATTAACAATTTCTGAAATCTCAGTTGAAAATTGATTTCAACTGAGATTAAGGAACTGAGATTAAAGAATAAGGAAATGTAAGAGTCTATTTGTGCGCAATATTAATTAATTTCGCGGATTTTTCTATGTAATATATAAAAAATTAATAGCTGCCATGAATATATAGAATGGATAAATAAGTTTGTCACGGTATAATTAATATTAACTTTCATAAGGTTAGATTTGAATTAACGCCTAATTAATGTAAGTTTATAAGTTACATACAATTACTATTAAACACTAATGTGTAGGAATTGAATTCGGAAAAGCTATAATAATTATAATGATGAGTTATTTTATTAAGTACCCTACGAGATGAATTTATACGTAATATGTATGACACGTTTAAGATGCAAATGGTAATGTTTTCAAAAAAATTAGTCTTTTTAATCGTCAGTAGTTTTTTAGAGAACAAATTAAGTTACACTTAAAAAGATATTTCAGTTTCAAGGGAACTTTTTGTGGCTTAATAATTGTGACCTTTAATTCTCAAATCGATAATTGTATCATGAATGGGTGATAAAAGGCAAATTGAATAAAACGACACAATTAATATTTAATAATTATAATTTCGCTATTAATTAAAAGCACCAAACCATGTTTGGAATGTTCTGTATTGCACTAAATCGAACAAAATCCAATTAATTGAAAACAAATTCACATATTTAAAAAAAAAAACAATGACATTTTGAGACCAGATTCGAATAGAAAACATTTTTCTATAAATTGAGAACAATAAAGGTCACCATTATATTTCAATGGCGGCTCATTGATTTTTCGGTAAAGTGCGCTAAAAAAATTTTTTTTTTATTAATTTGTGAAATATTGTTTTATGATATTAAAGGTGTAGCTATTTTTTTTTTAATAAGGGCTCGAACGTAGGTTTAAAATTGTACTGTAATTTTTTTTAGTTAAAATTTAAGATAACCTCAAAATCAATATTTTGTATAGCGCACTCTAGCGAAAGAAATCTAAAACATTTATACCGCGTGAAATATCCGTTTTACATACACACTCCTTATATGCGTAAACTTTTTGTACACGGAGTGACTTCATTGTGCATATAATTTAATAATCGCTCGTATCTATTAGGTTATATTATTATTATTAAGTATTGTTATTATTATTGAAGACGCATTTAAACGCCAATTGAAATTCCAAACGACTACAAAACTTACTTTGCCTTTATATAAAACAGTAATAACAATAAAAATAAATTTAAAAAGATACCAGTTTTTTTTTTTGTTCAGCTCTTGTACTATTCTTTTATAAATCGACGTCTGTCGACGTGAACCGACTAAGAATGTGATTTGTAATTCTATTAAAAACAAAAATAAGTTTCACCGCAGTCTGTTAAGGGAGTAACTAAATTTATTAAGCTCAATTCAAGCTTTTGCTGGTTTTCTCTATAGACAAAAGTTGAATTGAGCAGAATAAAACTCTTTAATACTTAATTGCGCAAACCTAATAGATACTAGACGTCACCACCAATGCACTGCCAGTCTTCACAGAAGATCACATGAAACTTGTTTAATCTCAGACAAAATAAATTTTAACAACTAAGAAACTACAATCGCGAATCGACGTTGCAAGGCGGCAACTCTTTTAATTTTTCGTATTGAGAATAATAATAAGTAATAAAGTTTGGCAATAATTAATCAACATTTTGAAACCAAATTACAGTTCCAAAATTTGAAAATAAAAATATTAAATTAGATAATATAAAACGCAGTGATTCTATTATTATGTATTTAGTTATAAAAATATTTTAACGTACCGGCTATAAACGTCGATTTGCGATTTCGCATTCGATTCCCATCACTATCGACGCTAACAAAATAAATACTTAAAATATCGATAAAAAATTACAAACATTTTTCTTAACAGCTGTTGCAATGCGTTCCATTTTTTCATTTTTTTAAAAATAGAAATGATTATTATTACATATTTTGTATACCTATTTATATTTGTTTTCCAAATCATTATGATCGATCACATATCGCTTAAGCCACACTTTCATTTCACTAGAGCCATAATGTCACATATTTATTGTAAAATATAACGCAGATTTTAGTCCACGATTTTGACAAGTCCCTTTTGGACTTTTAAGTCCATTTCAAGATACAAGACAATATATATTACATATTTTATGACATAGACAAACGTATGGCTCTCTATATTTTACACTCCGCGTCTTTTTATTAACTTGATGTACTTGGTTCACATAAAATTAGGAATCTGTTACAAATTGAATTATCTTTTGGTGACGTACAGTTAGTACGTCACCAAAACATATGGAAATTTCTAGTTCTCAAGAAAAAGAACAGATTAATTAGGAGACAAGAATACTAATTCACTTATTTGAACAATCACTATACAGTATGTTACAGGAACGATATATCGAGCCGAAAGTTACATACAGTATGTGTCTGTTGTAAGACTTTTAGATCGAAATGAATTGCCGAAGAAAATTAATTTCATCACTTAAAACATAATAAATAATAGTACATTGCTACCGAGGCCGGAAATAGGGCAATTTTCGGCATAGAGCAATAGTATTGAAAAGTACGAGACCAACGAGACGTTCATACATTTATAATATTAATTTTAAATTGAAACTTAACTTCGATTAGTGGTGTAACACAAAATTTGTCGATATCGAGAAAATTTCCAAAAGTTATATTGATATTATAAGATTCACATCTCATTCAACAGATTAAAACTTGATAAAACTCAAGAGAATATAAAAAAACAAAAGAAATCTCAAAAGGCTGTTGGACTTGTTTTTGAAGTCTTTTTTAAGTCTAAAATTAGTTTAAATTATTTATTTATGTATTTTTCGAAAGAAAAACTGTTTAAATGAGCCTCCAAAGCTATTCTATTGCAACATGCGGTCGCACTGGCTTAATACGTCACACATCTGTTTGACAATCACAAAAAACCAAAGTAAGATGTTTTCATTATTGTTATTTTTCATTTTTCACATTATCAAATAGCCTATTGTGTGTTATGTCTGTTATAAGTGATACCAAGTAACATCATGTTAACAATTCATTTCAACAAAGCGATAACAATCGTCAGAATCTCAAAGGCATGTCAATTAAGTGAGACGTGTAAGCAAGCGATTCAATTAAAACGATACAATAACTGATTAATGGGTTTACACGCTCACCGTTGCCGCTTCGGCTCGACCGTTCGCCCGCAACTATAAAGTACAAGCCAGCAATGTACTCGTGTTACGCTACAGCTGCGTGGAGGTGTCGCATCGCGTCCCGGTCTACACGCCGATCCTACATTTATGTACCTGGAATACGAGTCATAATTTATTGTACTTTTAACTAATCAACTATGTAATTTACTTCTCTCGCCTATAGATAGATACATTATGTATATATTATACATTATCTGTGAGTAATGTGGGCTTGTATTTTATTTTTTGAAAAAATACAAGTAGAATAGAAAGATTACATTAGTTTCATAGTATTAATCCTTATTCAACTAAATAGTTTCAAAATCAAGCTCTTAGATTTTGATTAGAAATTATCACAGTCCCGGGTCTCAACAATGAAACCACTGAGCTCGGGTGATGTGTAACTCACCTATGTGGTTGGGTCGTTTGGCTAGCACTCGGACGAGTTGAGGTCGAGCGGCGGCGGCTGGTGCGGCGCGGAGGGGGGCGCGGGCGAGGCGGGCGCGGGCGAGGAGGGCGGACGCGCCTTGCCGCGGGTCAGCCGGTCCAACTCGGCCGCGGCATCCGAGCGCGCGGCGGCCGCGGCCGGCGACGGCTCGGCGCCCCGTGCACCCGGCGAGCCCGTCTTCTTGTACAGCAGCGAGTTGAAGAAGTTGGCCAGCACGCCCTCGTTGCCGGGCGTGCCGGGGCCCATCATCTTGGCGCCGTCGAGTTGCGCAGCGGTGCGCTGCGTGGCTCGCAGCGGTGAGTCGGCGCGCGGCGCGGGCGTCCCGGCCTGCAGCGCCAGGTGCTGCCTCTGAAGGAACGCTTGCTCGTCTTCCGCCTGCACCTCGGCCTCGCGATTGCCGCCGCTCTGTTCAAATCACATCATTTATTGCAACCGGATGTCTTCTTTTTGTGTGTCCTTTTCCATGCAAAGTCCACATTGAATTTGTCCTAATACTTGTGAAAAAGTTTATACAGATGAATAATGAGGCACTTACTTTCCGCGTGGCTGGTTGTACAATCACATCTCTATAATAGTCGTCTGGTTTGCAAGACTGCATATTTTCATATAATATACTAATTTTCTTCATGCTATCCCAGCCGGCAGGTCTGAAAAGTCAAGTACAGACAAAAGTTAGTGAAATGTGAATAGTATTGCTTGAATGTAGACACGTGTTTTCGCTATTGTAACATAATTTATTTTCCCTACAACCCTGCAAATACTGACACGAGAACGGCGTCCTTCTCGACGATGAGCGCCGGCGTCCGGAAGGGGAGGCCGTATATCCGGTGCGTGAGATACTTGTAGAGCAGGTCGCAGTTCTTGTCCTCCTTGGCGCTGGTGTAGAAGAGCGCGGCGCCGTACTGCAGACAGAACCGCCGGATCCACTGCTGCATGAAGTCCAGGTGCTCGTCGCGGTAGTCCAGCTCCTTCTCCAGCGCGCTCATGTAGTCAGTCTGTTAATGTTACATACACTACATTCAGCATACTTACAATAAACTTATTTTGTTCATTTTTCACCTCCCTACCCCCTTTCAAGAGCACATACCAATATTTTCAATGTGTTTTACCAACGTTTTACTCATCATTTTATGTAAATGAAACATTTTCTTTCAGATTTGGTCAGTATTCAGATCTTGAAAACTTATTAAAGCAATAATTAAAACAATTAAAAAAAAAAGAAGATCTCATAGTTGTTTCCCCAATGCTTAGTTCTCAAATATCCATATCACGATATGGTTAAAAGTAATAGGAGATGTAAGTAAGGCATGATGATGTTTTCTTTACCTTAGTGACGACCACCACTATGTCGAGACCGAGATTTGTAGTAAGTACACACTCTGGCAGGGGACTGTCATCGTCGTCTTCCAAGTCGTCGGAGAGGTTCCGCGAAGACCGCTTCATGGGCGAAGTCGCGTTAGCTTCTAGTTCGTCGCCCGGTTCGGTGTACCACTGCCATTTTTGTACCGCCTGTTTTTTGCTTTGTAGCCTTTGTTCTGAAAATAGGACAGACACTTGGTGATTAGACATAATTATATTATGTCTAATTTTTATTAAATTGAAAATATTTTAAATTTCACGCTGAGAATAGAGTATTGAAATAAGAATTGAGAATGATAATAATAAGAAAATATATTACGAACCATAATAATAACAATTTAATCCTAAGTTTATTCAAACAGAGGTGAAATATCATATAAACATTTCAATAGCATAGCATTACCATTAATTACGTCACTGGTTAGTTAAATTTATGACTATTTTCGAGTGTCCTACATTTACATAATATTTATTAGTTAAAAAATTATAATCAGTTAACTTGTTAATAGGATTGTTTACATTTTAAACACTCTATTGTTATTATCAACTTTGGAGCATTTAATGGACGACATTATATTCACAGCACCTTATGATTATGATGTGATGGACCTCTAGTTACACAAGTACCTAAATATGACAAGTGTTTTAAAGAACCTTATGATTTCATGAAAATGAAACATATAAATCAAATTTTCCAGTGTTTATTTTAATTAAATTGATAATAAGCATGGCGTAAGTAAAAGAATCTTGAATGAATTTAATTATCGATTGAAATAACTCGTTAAACCACTTTTATTCTCATCACGACATTGAATATTTACGCGACGCAATGTCTGACGTAATTTGCGTGAGTCACTGTAATATTTAGATTACTGGTTCCCATAGGTTTTCGTGACATTACCGGATTTTATTTTTCTTTCTTATTTTTGAAATTTTACTGAAATACTTATTGAATATTAATATGGTTTTATTGTAAGCAATTACAATTTATGACAAATAAACGAATTTTATCTTTAATTTTTTTTTTGCAGTTCATATTTTCAATTTCCCATTAAAATAAAGGGGCTTGGCTTCCCTTAACCCTTTGCTTTATCATTTTATTTTAAAATATAGAATATACATATTAAAATTTTCAAGCAAGAAATAAAAGCTGAGACTCCACTAATAAAACTAATATTATTGTATTTATTGCAACTTAAAATCGTAATTAAAGCATTTTTTCATTGTTATTTGATATTGTTTGTTAATTTTAAATTTAATTAGACCTGTTCTGCGCTGTAATCATTGATCATGTGCGTCTAACTGTTAGGATATCTAATAAGGATGCACTGAGACACCACATGAGTCATAGCAATGCATAGTGAACTGCTTGCCCTAATACCACATGCATACTTGTGTCAGTTATGTTATGAGTGTGAATATAAGGTTTAAATATTTTGATTTAATTTTTTATATCATGCTGAATTGAATCAATGAACAAATCAAATTGTTTGCCTTCTAAGAACAGGAATAATTTTTTTAAATATTTTAATTAAATTCTTATAGTTTATAAGCCTCGGATGTGACCTGCTCATCCTCAAAGAAACTCAGAACATAGCTTGCTCTACAGCTTGCTGAGCGACTTTGAAATTGTGGACCAGTCCTGCCATGAGAGGCCATGTTCCGGCACCATTCATCATTACCAGCAGTAATTATATATAAGCATTTTTAAATATTGGCATTATCATTACTAGTAATAGATTTAAAAAATTAATCAACATAATAAGAATACTTACCAGGTGTGAGATCCAATTTGTCTATGTGGTCGCCGAGCACAGATGCCCAGCTTTGCAGTTGATCTAATATACCCCATGGCGTTGTCATGGCAACAGTGAGGATTACCAACGTGTGAGGAAATGTCTCCTCATTGAGGGCAAATTTTAGTAAATTTATGTGCCCTGGGTCACCATCTAATACCCATACACTGAGGCGTGTGTGATCTGAGAATTCATTTATTATTGTTAATTTCAGCCTATAGAGATAGGTTTGGTGATCAGCAATTATATGACACAACAAAACAAAAATCGATTTATACCTAAATTGATTTATTTACACTTTGCAGTCAATTGGGTAGCCCGTCTGGTGGTAGTATCCGCTCTCATACAGAAGACCACAGTGAAATAAAAATGTGTGCTGTTGTATTTCCGTGAGTGAGTAAGGAATGCCAAAGCTCATTTCCTTCGTATTCCTTTATCCTTAATCTTACTATGGTCAGCAGTGCACTTGCAGCACTTGTGGCTTTTCTTGTGTTATAGAGGGCAGTAGCCACCTACTATCAAGTGGACTGTCACCCTGTCTATCAAGCTTAACATAAAAAAATACTTAATCAAAATGTTGTAAACTCCATTTATAGCTATGGTTTGATTGACATTTTTAATTAACAATTAGCAGAAAACAAATTAATTATCTTAAGAATAACCCACCAATATTTGTATTAGAATAGTGCTCATCCCTCTTAAATACAATAAAGAAAAGTATACTAGTGATTCCAATAAGAGTAGTAAATGTTATTATTAAAAATGAATTGAACACTAATATTTTAATAAAGAGCAATGAATGTTATTTGATCATTGACTTTATTTTAGACAGCAGCTTCAAATTTCAAACGTACTCAATATACTTCTTGTAAAATGAAGTCAATGTTCAAAAATGGTCTGTTGAGAAATAATATTTTTATTTATTTATAAAAAAAACAAGACAAGATTTTTTGTACAAATATTCCTCTAAATGTTTTATTATCAATACAATATTATCAAAAAAATATTGTTTTTTTTTTATTTTCTCTTAATTATAATGAAGATTATAATTAATCTTTTTGGCAATACATTGCCTTATAAGGGTTAAATACAAAAAATATATAAGTACATTTCCTTCTTATTACACAATGCAATTAATATATATATTGTAAATTGGATTTTAATTGAGGGATTAAAAAACTTGTAGATATGTTTAGCTATACAATTAGTTTCATGTCCATAACTAATGCCTGTTTTAAAACAGTTTCGAAACAAATATTTTGCATATCCAATTTAGTTCTGTTTACAAGTTTCACTAAAAGACCATTAAAATAAGTCTTACTCACCATCACGATACTCATCCCTTACATCTATGTATGCATATTCGAGAGCAGAACCCTTTTTTGGATCTTCAACTCCCTGCAATTTAGCTATTAATGTTGTCTTTCCAGTTTCATTATCACCCAATACTAATACATTTTTATTTGAAGGTAGTTTCGTGTTCCCTTGATTCTGTACTTCTTCTAAAATAGCGGACCTGTAAATATATACGGGATCGTCATCATGGACTTCGTTCAAAAGCAGGCCTCTCGTGTACAAGCAAAAAGTGTGACAGTATTGTCGTTGGCTAAAGAGAAAAAGATGCATACTGATACAATGTGAAAATATTCCACGTTTGTGTTTAAAACAAAGGTAAAACGTCGCAGCTAGGTCACATATTTCTCAGGTATGATGCTTGACATCATGTAGGTGTGACACATTGAATCCCCCCTATATGGGGTATAGCACTCGTAAAGAAAATTAACAGTGAACTATTACCATAAGTTATCCTTTACGTCGCCATTCTCTTTCTTTTTGGATTTAAGCCCGTTAGCCTGGCCGTTTGTCTCCATTCTTCAGAAATGATAGAAGATAACAACGGCACAGAGAGGCTTTTCGTTTTCGGCCGTTCATACGTCACTCTCCCGATGATGATAAGTGTCAGTGTTACCCTAGTAGCGTGAATTATTTTTACTTGTCTATCGCACTCCACTCCTCCCAGTGACATATGTGTTTGTTTGTGTTTTATAAACGATAATTATTGTAAAATTGTAAAATTAAGTATACAGTTTATGTAGAAAATTATTTTATAATAATGTTGGCTTTTTAAACATTTAGAAATAAATTTTAATTTTATATTTAAAAATTTTTCTAATTAGATAACATTGTAGATTAAATATCATTGAAATTAAAAAAAATCTCTTGTACTATGTCCGCAAATAACTTACAACTTAGGGCTAATTAAAGTTCTAATTCGAACACTTTTCCATACATCATAACTATATCATCTTTTACTTTGAAAGAGCATTTATTACACAGGCAACATTAAATAGTACACAGTGTCCATAAAATTTTTCTTGGCTGTCATGAACTAATGATCTTTTTGTGAGTAGTATTCTGTGGTCATGACAGAAAAATTTTTTGTAACATCCGAATTTTAGCTCACGAACTTACTGTAATTATATTAGTAACGTAACATTATTTCGCAGACGAAACATCGATTGAAAACCCACGTGTTTATTTTATAAAGTACTTGTACAAATAATTGTCATTTATGATCTCTTGCGAGTTGCGACTATGTATAGTATTTAAGTATTCTGTGATCTGGATCCGTGGCTAGTCAATTGTGATGTGATGAGAAAATCTGTGAACGTAAATAGATAGTCTGACCGAACCGAAGGAGATTTTTTTATTCTACTACATTTTGCTTATTTTGTTGTATGTGAAAAACTTTGATTTGATTGAACGGATCTTGAAAATCACAGATTATAAAGACTATGTTGTGTTGAAAATCTTGATTTATATTATAGTTACTTATTTATTAGTATTGTACTGTTGTCTGAGGAAGGAGAAGTAAATTTATTATAAACTCTTGAAATAGGTGATTATTATATATATTTAAAATGTTTAGAAAGCCTAACACTGGAAAAAAACCAAGTTTGTCGCAGGTGAGTCATTGGTTAAAGTTTGTTGTCCTTCAATTCAAGTCCTATCCGGCTTTATTGCTATACTAATCAGATTTAGTTAATAATAGAAACCGCAGATCCTTTCAAGGAAGTTCAATTTTTACAGTTACATTAAAACAATTCGAACAAAAGATTTTTCACAATCAGCTGATTGTTAATTTTGTAAACAATGGCTTTAAATGCCTTTATGATTAAAATGTAGTAAAGTATCTATTTATTAGTAAAGTTTCTCAAACAATCATCATCAGCCTATGTCTGTCCACTGTCGGTGTCCATTGCTGGATGTAGGCCTCTCCCAACGCATGTTTTTCGCATTCAGCCGCTTCCTGCGAAGACCTTTAGGTTGTCTGTCCATCTGGATGCTGATTAACATATCATGCCTAGTACATATTTGTAGACCATGTCTATATCTCTATAGACCGTCTCCGGTCTATAGACCACCTAGAGTCTAGAGCTTGAAACAGTTAGATTTATTCAAAACATTGAATCCAATAGTATTTTATCTTGCAATATATATTTTTTTCTCTTGTACCTATATTCTTTAAACTAAAGTATCATCTTTTTTCTTTTTTCTTTGTTTCAGTATGGATTATTAGATTTACCAGACCCAGACGAAGAAGGAATGGACTTATCAGATGATGACATAGACTTGGAAGCCGAGTTAGCTGCCATCAGGTAATTGTGAATAGCACTAAAATGCATTAGAAATTAGTGCCAGATTGCTATAACAAATATCGTTTTAGCTTTTTTATATATTTTTTATCACCCAATACTAATACATTTTTATTTAAATTTTGCATACACATTGTCTGGGACACCAGAAAGGACATAGGGTACCTATCATCGTTCAAAGCGGACGAAGTCGCGGGCACCAGCTAGTTTATGATAAATCTATATTATTTTTCCATAGTGTAGATTCCAATGAAAACAATTTAAGAATTGGTTCATTAGTTTTAAAAATATAAACTTAAAAGCACATTTCAAGTCTCTATAATATTAGTAACATATTTCTACACAAAAAACACAAATTCTTTTAGTGGTGAAACTGGCGGAAGACCAAAGAGGAAACC
Organism: Synanthedon myopaeformis; assembly: GCA_944738685.1. Classification (NCBI taxonomy): domain Eukaryota; kingdom Metazoa; phylum Arthropoda; class Insecta; order Lepidoptera; family Sesiidae; genus Synanthedon; species Synanthedon myopaeformis. The sequence goes on from OX122915.1 coordinate 11,638,913, forward strand.
TGTAGCAGTTCCAACAGAGAATCTTGACTTATTAATAGCGGCCAGCTTAAAAGACATACCATCAGACGATGAAGTTTCAGATACAGGTACATTATTTTAATTAATTCTATTTAAGACTTCATCTAAGGTGTGAAGCAAATAAAATATATTTAATTATTGTTTTATTAAATTTATGTAATACCTTGCTTTAATATTTTTGACTTTTCAAATTATTGTTAAATAATAAAATTTCATTTGATAAACAATGGTTTAGAAATATAAGATGGTTGCCCTGTGAAGGATGCTGAAGATCTGTTTCAAATTTATGAATAAACTAGCTGGTGCCCGCGACTTCGTCTGCATTGAAAAATATATGCATGAAGTAACAAATATAACGACTGATATCTTTATCGCTGTGATGACATTGGCGCTGCCATTTTTATATTTTTAGATGATCCCTCGGGAACCTAACTTTATTCCAGGATGAAAGTGTCCTATATCCAGGTAATACTCTATATGTGTGCAAGTTTCATCCAAATCTGTTAAGGCGTTTCTGAGATTAACATGCACAGACAGACAGACAAAAATTCTAAAAACTATTTGTTTTACCTACAGACAGCCTTTCAATTTTATTTTATTTATAGATTTTAATACATTGCATTAAAGGTTTGTGCTACGGCAATACTTTTCTAGGTGTGAAAGGTATAATTGTCTAGTTAGATTGCTTTCTAGAAAAATAGTTTATCATAGGTGACGACGAAGACCCGGAGCTGTTAAATGAATTGAAGGAGTTGGCCATAGACGATGAGGCGACTCCGCCCTCGGTCCCCACGCGCAGTGCCCGCCCAGCGCCTCCGCCCCCTGGCACGCCCACACCCGCCAACAGCACCATAACCTTACTGCAAGAGAGAATTGCCAACTACACACAAGCAGAGAAGAATGCCAAAGAGAATGGAGAAAGCAGTCGTGCTCGAAGGCAAGTTTTTACTTTAAGATGAAAAGCCAGAAAATAACTCCTCCCAATGGTAAATGGCTGTCGTCATCTAATGTACATACATTAGACGCCACTGGCCTCAAAAGAAAAATAATTTATTTAATACTTTTGACTTGAACAAAATATGTATAGGCCCACGAAACCAATATTTTGGTTTGACTGTGTGTGAGTTTTATAAAATTAAGTAATTACATTTTTTATGTATGAACCTAATAAAGTCTGAAATGGGCTTTATTAGTTATTACCATAGATAATATTCTTAAGAACCCTGATATCTGATTGACTAATCGAAGCTTCATTTAGTTTAGTCAGTCAGTAATATCTAAGTTACGTCGAGCAAGTTGTCATATTTGTCTAATCCATGCGTGAAATTGAAAGACTCAGTTTTGGTTTTGATTTTAAATAAGGTTTAAAAATATATATATTCTGTCATTTTTTATTCAGATTCAACCGTGGTCTTAAAACACTGAACGACCTTTTGAAGCAAGCAAAAGCAGGAAAACAAATAAATGAAGACGATATTCCCTTGCCGGCTACTATTTCAAAGCCGAAAGACCCACAACCGCCTCCCCTAGACCCGGTAGAACCTCCTCCGGTAGACCCCGAATCACCTCCAGAATCACATTCGCAAGAACCTCCTAGTTTACCGGAACCTGATTATCCTCCACCATCAGCTCCGATTGAAGATCAAAGTTTGGATCCAAAGAGAAGGGATGGATTGCTTTTTATACTAAGTAAGATTTTATTGCATTTTTTAATGTAAATTTTTGCAGACGAGTTGTTCCTATTTAACACAGGCAACATATAAGTGCGTTAAATGTAGTTATAAGTGACCTTAATAGAATACAGGAATAAATCCTCTTATTATTCCTGTATTCTATATAGGGATATGCTCATGGCATCCCATAATTCACTTAGGGCGCTACCTCACCGGGACGCCATGGCCACTTCGTCGGCGACTTAGGTTACCTTCGGTTGCCAAATTGAGTGGCCAGTGGCGACCTGACTACCATCTGTCAGTCAGTTCTCGTATCGAGAATGGACGCTTCGTTGCATAGAAGAAATCACACATTTATTATGTGCGTCGCAAAAAGTTAAAAAAGAAGAAACCTAAGAATTTATGTGTCTAAGAAATCTAAATAACCTAAGAAATATATCGAAACTCATTCTTTCCACAAACACGCGTGCGACAGTCTTGGCGACCGGTTGGACACTGAGTGAGTGAGTTGCAGTTTACTCGTGTACATTTTACTGGCGACGTCGTCGGCTCGCCAGTCTCCAGACTCCACACAGAGAGCTGCCTTAATAAATAGTCAAATTGATTTTACGAAGTGAAGTAAATGTGATAGCATTTATTATGTAATATGTTTTACTTAGGACTAGAAACCGAGTACATTGTCTCTGGTATAATGTTTTAGCTTAATTTATACTCATAAAATCGTTTGCCATGACTGACTACTAATCCACAGCCAAAACTACTGAGTCTATAAAGCTGACATTTGTTACATAGGTTTATTTTATAACGTAAGCATCCGCTAAGAAAGGACTTTTGAAAATATAAACTCCACGCGAAGACCAGAGCTAACTCCATAAAAAGTTAATTTCCAAATTTGGCCTTTCCCCAAATGGAACCCGAGACCCCGGAGACTTAACCACTCGAACAAGGGGTTTGCCAAATTTTGATTTATTTTTGTAGCGTGCGTTCTGTTAAAGTCACCTCGCTAACAAGGCGACTGGTGTGTTTGCAGAGCGCAAAGAGGAATTTAAAAAGGCAGCTCTCGAAGCGAAACACGCCGGTGATAAGCCACTGGCTTTGGCACATTTAAAAGTGCTGAAGCAGTTTGATATTGTGGTGGACGCTTACAAGAGCGGACAAGAGATGGACCTGCAGGAGCTTCCCACACCCGAAAGCATCGCCAGTGAGCTCAGCTCACAGCAGAAGACTGAAGATCAGCATCAAACCACACCAGGTTAGTAAGAGAGCAGACTAAAGATGTGTTCACTTCACGAGGGATTCAAAAAATAAATTATAGCTCGTAATATTTTTTATTTTTCAATGCTCTGTACAGACCATTTGTTTTTTTTTTTTAGAACCAGCTCCCGTCGCTGTGCCTACTGGACTTATTACCGCTTCAACAGTCGAAGAAGCTCTAAAACAAAGACTAGAGGGTTTTCAGGTACTGACGACTGTGTTTCATTTTTTAACATTGATGTTTGATATTAATTATTATAATACAATGATTAATTTTCAGGTTTTTATAGATAAAATTTAATTTTAACATTTAATCATGATGAGTCTAGATCTGAAATCAATCAACACTGCCCAAAAATTTATGTCTGTGTATCACGCAGTACAAAGTTACAATCTATCAAGTCTTATTAGCTCACAAACGATTATAATATGATGAAATTATGTGTTTAAATTAATATTAAAATCCAATTCACATAGCACCAATACATTATAATAGTTAAGGCTTACAAAATCCGCTCTCTCTCTCTCTCTCTCTTTTTTTTTTTTATTAATAAATAATGGGTTTGCTTTGGGCCAACATCTAGTTGTGCAGCAAAGACGAAGCAATGCAAAATTTCTCTCTCTCTATTTATTAGTATAGATATAGAAAAGGCAAGCAAAAATAGATATAGTAGGGAAGGAAGGAAGGCAAATAATTTATAAAAATGTGTGTTATTTTTTTTTTAAGAAAGTCGAAGCTAAGGCTAAAGCGGATGGTGACATGCCAAAGGCACGTCGCACAGGCCGCATACTGAAGCAGTATCAGGAGGCAATCAAACTGCATTCTATGGGGAAACCTGTAGACCTGGAGGAGTTACCTCCTTTAGCCGGATACGCACCTTTCCCTACTGACGGGGTGAGTGGCTGAAATAATAAAAAAATCTAAAAAAAAATAAATTTGATAATTGAGAGATTAATTAAGCAAACGCTGAAAGGAGTAAATACAATTTAAAATATGGAAAAATAACGGGTTGTGGGGATAATATATGTTGGCATATGAGGTTACAAGACTCGCACACAAAAAAAAAAAAAAAGTTTAATAGTGCAAGTAAATATTTTTATATTATTGTAGAATTTTCTGTTAAATTGAAAAAGTTAATTTTAAGTTAAAAGAATATAATATGCTCATATTAATAATTTTGTAATAAACATACTTACCTATTAAAAAAAAAAGTATTCTTCAATCATTTATGACTATTTTGACTATATAAAAGTTCATAAAAGTGCTGTCCATTAACTAGTTTATTCTGTCCAACTATAGAAATTCTGTCCAATGTCTGTATATTTTGCTACTTTTTTTTTTAAATGGTATTTTTGTGAAATATAGTTTTTAAGAATATATTTTACAAGCTAAACTAGTAAAATAATAAGAATTTTAGCAGCAAGCTTTTGTAAATGTGTTCACGAACTAATCAATACTTCCATATGCCCATATATACATGTAATTATATCCATGTAAAACATTGGCAATTCTTTTCTGAAACCAATACATAGATGACGCTATTGATGCCGGGCCGCGGGTGACAGTCTAACCACAATAATTATGTAGTTATTGCAGAGAAATCTTTTATTTTATTCTCTATTTCCCACCTATCTATTTCAGAGCAAGTCGTCACCGGCGACTCCGCGCACGCCCGCCGTCGCTCCATCCCGTTACCACAAACAAACCGCTCTACTGCAGCAAAGACAGAAACAATTCAAAGAGGCCGCCTTGAAATCCAAGAGAGCCGGTGAGTGACTTACATCATAATGCTAGTTACTCAAACACACACACACACACGCACAAGCACGCGCACGCGCACGCGCACGCACGCGCACGCACACACACACACACACACACACACACACACGCACACGCACACACACACACACACACGAACGCACGCATGCACGTACATACACACACACACACACACACACACACACACACACACACACACACACACACACACACACACACACACACATTTTTTTTTATACTTTTATATACACAACTATTTTTATAAATTACTTTGTATTTTGCACACACAATAAATTATTTTATATTTTGGTTAAAATAGAAACTACGTTTTTTCCCATTTGCTCGGAAGTGGCTTCATTATTTTAAAAAAAGAATACAACAATCGATTCTTTTAGGTTCGCAATATAAATAATTATAATTTCCTTATGAAATACGAATAATATAATCTTGCTTCCTGGTGTCAGCCCAAGGAATTGAAGGAAGGAAAGTAATTGCCCCTAAGTGAAACTGCACTCGAAGATTATATACGTGTTTTCTACCACGAAGTGTGACTAGCAATGTTTTGTAAATCAAAACATCTAGATACGTTTTCGTATACGTATTATTACTTTTGTTTTGCAAGATAAACTAAATCCCTAAACATGTTCTTTTTGTCGACTCTCCTATATTAATATAATGTACGTGAACATTGTACGGTTAATTCAAACACTTATGGTGTTATAAAATGTCACTGTTGCAAGTGCAGTCACTTACAATATTAGTGGCATTATAATAAGCAATGTGTTATTATTCCTCAGGCGATTTGGACAAGGCCCGTGAATATCTAAGACTGGCGAGAGGATTTGACTCCATCATCGAAGCCTCGAAGGGAGGGCTCATTGTTGACCTCAATACTCTCCCACTACCTCCTTCCCAGAAGGACAAATTGGAACACGCGTGAGTCACTCTTTTCTTTATTTTCTTTATACTGAACAACTAACAGTTATACCTATTTACGTTTATATTGTAAAAAGAGCATTGGAGGTTTGGAGGTTTGGATATTGGATAGTTATTTTTTGTTGTCTGTGAAACATTGAAAACAATTCACAACAATAAACTTTAATATTTATGTAAGTATTTCAAAATTATGAACTTCTCTTAGGATTATAGCCTTTTTAATTATAGTACATACTTTGTTGTGATCGTAGTAAATTTTATTGCAATAATCGCTTTTATAGTACGATTATTAAGTGGACGGACGACTTCATCTTTTTAATTTTATTAAAAAAGGCTTAATTTTATATATTATATCAACGAAACGTGCGTGTGCAGTTTCGACGTGGTGTCGGCCGAGGATTGCCAGCCGGTCCCCGGCGAGGTGACGTCACCTTCGTCGTCGGACGAAGGTGACGTGCTGTCGCGTCTGCAGCAACAGCTCAGCAGTCAGCTGAAGCTGTGCGTGGCCAACCGGGACCACTACCGCGCCCTCGGCAGCGTCGCCGAGACCAACCGCTTCGAGCATCTCGCCCTCACCGTCAAACAGGACCTCGACGTCGTCGAGATGGCCAAGAGGTGAATTGTTTTGTTTTATTGTTTTAAACTTCTGTAGGTAGGTAGGGTTGGGCAGTTTGTATGGCAAATTTAATAAGGGGGCGATCTCTGTCATACAGATATTGAATTGTACAAGATTCGAGCAACCTCGAACGGGGTTTATATACATTAATAGTGTAACGGACGATGACATTATTAATTTATAATTTATTGTTAATTAATAAAACATTGTGTTCCAGTTTGGGTCAATCGCCGCCAAAGTTTCACTATGAAAACAAAAATTTCGCCATTGTACAGTGCAATACGGACCTCAACGAGAACGACTTAGAGTTGACAATCGTTAGAGGAATCTCATACAACGTGCTCAACCCGAGAGAAGTGGATACGTATGTCAAATTTGAATTTCCTTATCCACAGGTGAGAATTTTTTCTTTTTTTTTTTTTTACATTAATTGTATAATTCGGATCGCTCACTGTAGGAAATTAAACTTTGATTATTTGTCGTCAAATCAAACTCACTGTGGTAAAATGTTTGCTGGTATCATCATACTTGCAGTTTAGGTAGTCCTTCATAGTTCTCAGAGTCTAGAACCTCAACGACTTATGTGATAGACGTAGTTTATAGTTGTGATATAGAATGAGTTATTCTTGGGGATTCATAAAATGAGAAATCCATAGGAACATCCATATTGTGTTTTATTGGTCCCAGGAAAGTCCAGTGAGCGACCGCACAGCTCTCGTTAAGGACACGAACAGTCCGCAGTACGACGCTGTGTTTCCTCTAGTGATCGCTCGCAAGGCCAGGCTCTGTCTCCGAGTCTTCAAGAGGCATGCCATCAAACTGGAGGTCTACTCGAGAGGGTAAGCTTCAAAAAAGTTTGCCTTTTTATATAATCCGTGCACGTTTCCATCTTACTAAATGACATTAAAAACACAAATTGAACCGACTTTGATTGCATAATAAAAGTTTATTTTATTAAGCTCATATTGTTATTTGCTTTTAAAAACACCAAGATATGATTTTTATTTTTCTGATCTATTTGTAGACACCAAGACTTACTTATCTTTCAAAGAGAATTGATTACTCAGAATACTTATATTTTTCCATATATATTTAAGTTCTTGCGTATATAAAAGAGTCGCGACCTCGAGCGATCACAATAGCAGTGTTTTTGTTATAAAAAATGAATTAATCCAAGCAAATACAATATAATAAATACAATATAATACTGCATTGAAATACTTTTTAATAACATTGAACAATTCAAACTAATTGCCACAAATTATTTTTTAAGCACTAATAATTCCAACATTATTTGGTTATTTGGGTTTCATCGTTTAAATGTTCTTCGTTCTTGAAAAGTATTATATTATTTCTGCTTCTATGGTTACTATGAACACCTTGAACAGCTTTGGATTTTGAAAGACTTAACAGACTAACTTAACAGGCTCAATTTGCTTGATGCTTTAACTAAGCCTGCAGCTGCCAGTTTCGAATGACTCGAGCCTTTGTAGTGCCTCGCAGTGTGTAGTGGAGTGTAGAGTAGCGTAGTGTAGTGCAGAGTGTGACGTGGTGTGTACAGCTGTGACGGTTGTGGCGCCATCTTGTGTTGCAGCGGGTGGTTCAGCCGAGACACACTGCTCGGCACTGCGAGCGTCAAATTGGCGCATCTCGAGACACACTGCACTCTGCACGACGCGTTTCCCGTATGTATAATAGAATATTGCCTTTTTGGTGGGACATCTGCACCACTTACTGACCTGTAATATGTGTATACTATACCACTGGACAGATAATTTCGTGTACCATTTTGAAACGCCGCCCTCGACAGTAATCAGAACTAATTTTGACGTTTATTTATCTTAGTAGACTCAATCTACTAAGATAAATAAATAAATAAATATCTTTACACATTCCACACAGCACCATCTAGTTCCACATTAAGCGACTATAGGCTTGTATTATGGATACCAGACAATTGATATACTACATAGATTACTTTTTTTTTAAAATACATACTTATTATAGATAGAAACATCCATGACTCAGGTACAATGGTAAAATGTTAAACACATAAACATTTGCCCCCAGCGGGATTCGAACCAGCGACCGTTTGGTTAACAGCTAGGGTTTCTAACCACTAGACCAAACGTGTCGTCAAACTTAACTTTTGTTCTAATGGCAAAGGAAAACCTTACTGCTCGTGTGAGAAAATAGGAGTGAGCTAGAAAGCGAGAAGCTTGTGCTCCCATCTGGATGGATTATATGTTATATCATTGGAATATAAGATATATATTATATTGTTGTGATATAAGATCTTCATAAGGACAGTGTTAGGATAGAGTTATGTCCTTTAGCCGGATCTCACTCGCACACCGAAATCCGATAGTACACGTGCTGTGTTATTTCACTGTGGTTAGTTAGTAAGGAAATTATTATTGGAATTGCTTTTTAATGTTTGAAATGCAAACATAAGTAAGTTTAAGAAGTGTTTTGTTTGATTGGGATTTTTTAATTTTAATTTTAATTTATTGTTGTTAATTGAGCATACAACATTGAGTGATTACTTGATATATAATTTCTTATTTAGGTAGTTTATTACTTTGATTAACATTTAGTATATTTTTGTATTACCGTGGGATTAAAAAAAAAGCTAGCAGTAATAAAAGTGCTTTATTGTTATTGTCGCCGAAATAATGAAATTTGAATGGACATTTTGGTGTAATAGTTAATGGACGGGCGTCGTCCGGCGGGCGGTTCGTTGGAGGTGAAGCTGCGCGTGCGCACTCCACTCTTGCAGCAACAGGTGGACAACACCACGCATCGGTGGCTCGTCATAGACAACTGACAGCTGACAACTGACACCTGACACCTGACACCTGACACCTGACAGCTGACACTGCTCCATTGACGGGGTATGACGCTCGAGGATAACTCCACTTTCACTTGACCTGACTGCTTTTAGACTTGACGGACCTGTTTTGGAAAACTAAGAAAAATTATAGACTTGACTTGACTAACTAGTGTCTGGATCTGCTACTTTTGATTTTAATTTCAATTTTGCTTTTTTTTTTTTTAAAAAAAAGCTATTACAAATTGATATTTTTACAAATGACACTGGCAAAATCATCATAACGCGACAAACGACATTAACTTGACACTGGCAGAAAATGGCCATTTTAAAATGAGCCGCATTGCCATTTAAACCTAAAAAGAAGAACTCCACTTTAAATAATACCATTCTAACTTAAATTTGAGTTTTTGCACATGCATTTAGAAATCGTTATGGTGACACTATAGAAAGCATAAAAATTATATGTACTTGTAAAATTTAAGCACGATAAATAAATAGTATATATATGTATATGTATCTGATGATACATATACATAACTATGTCTATACAATACGATCTATAGAATTGATTCAAATGAAAAAATTGTACATAGACACGTCCATTACAAATAAAGTATATTAATTTATATATTGTACATATTATGTCGCTCACAAATCCTTAAAAATGTTGAAAAAAAAAAAAAAAAAAAAAAAAAACTAAGTCTCAAAGTAGTCTAGGTTAAGAAAAATTAAATCAGTTGTACGATAAAGTGTTTACTTGTAAAAGTTGTGAATTGTCATATTTATATTAGTTTTCTATATTATAAATAATGTAGGTATTATTATTATTCTAAATAATACTACAAATCCAAATTCCTTTCAACATCTTTCCTTTTTTTTTTCTTTTTCTTGTCTATTTTTTGTATGTCGACTTTCGTATTTACTTATACTCTACGTAGTATATTTATTAAAAAGTTCTTTTTTTTTTGCAATATTTCTCATTTAAAAATTACACCTTTAATTATATTGTTTATTAATTATTTGACGATAGCTAAAGCGTTTAAGTTATACATTTATTACCTTTAGATAAAATGATGATCACATTTTTTAAATAATTCATATTTGGAAACTTTATCTGCAACTTTTTTTGAAATCTGTTTATAGCAATTATAATAATAATAATACATTTCGCCCACAGGTGGCGCCATTTATGTTTTCACTGTTTTATTTAAAAATGTATAGTTGAAAATGTATATTGAATTTTCGATAAAACTGAACGTGATATTTTTTTAATAATAATTTTTAAAATGTACCAGTGTATAATTATACTGAATAGTTTCATATTTTGCCGACAGATGGCATTAGTTAGCCAGTACTTTGTTTTGTTTATTCGTAAAACTCTTTTGTAGCATATTATTCGTAATTACCAATGTATAATAATAATGTTATAATAAATAATGTATTTTTAATTGTTTGAATGTAATCAGGTTAAGGTTGAAATTATTTTTAGTGATTTTAAAAACTACTATAGGAGTGTAGTTATGAATGTGAAGTGCCTGAAATACTTATAATATAATTGTATATTTTATTATTGTTTAAAATGTAATATAGGTTATTGTTAAAAGTTATAAATGATTTGTGAAATGAATTGGGAATAAATAAATGAAAATGTGAAAATCTTAATTTGTGTTTATTTACGTATAGAAGTGATAAGTATACCTACATTAAAAAGAAGCAAACTAATAAAATAATAAATTATCAGGTTGGTATAAATAACAATAAAAAAGAAATAAGTCGCTAAAACAGCTTGGCTAATAACAATTTGTTTCTTTACGTAAAGTTCGTCAGACAGGTTGACGGCTCACTTGATGGTAGGCTATACTTGTCTGCAGTGGCGTAGCTAGGGGGGTGCGGCGGGGGCGGCCCGCACCGAGTGTCACCCGCTTAGGGGTGACACCCAACCGTGAACGTCAGTAGTGCCACATCCACATTTAAAAATTCGTAAAACTGTGGCAGATTGCATAACCGCCACTAATAAAATAGTATAATATTAAAGTAGTAACAATAATATATAGGTGCCTAGTTAATTTGTGTACACACTGTCGGTCGATCGGGGATTCCCCCAAAATGTTGTTTTTATCTTCGAATTTAGCTGCAACTTTCGCTAGTCAGGGTATTCCCCGGAAATAGCGATTGCTTACCACCTGTATGCTTGGGGAATTTCTCTTGTTCCCGATCGTATTCCGTTCAACCTTTCTTTCGTGAACGTGTGATTGATGCAAAGTATTTGTTATTAAGTTATTATAAACAACAATTGTTATTATAAAAGCGTTCTAAAAGAGTTAATATTTAATTTAAAAAATAAAATACAAGAAAATAAGGTACCTAAGTGGAGTGTTTTTGTTATAAACAATAATTTATTAATTCATGTAGTAGCTTAGATTAGTATTTGACCCCCCCCCGGTTACGCCACTATAACTATTTTTTGGGGTGACACCTACAATATCCGCACCGGGTGTCACCCATGCTAGCTACGCCACTGCTTGTCTGTGTATGATAAGATAACATAGTAATCTGTGCTGTCGCCTATAATTCAAGCATAGCCTCAGGTGCTGCAAATGCGCTACTGACTGTAGGATTAAGAAGACATAGGGATATGGCCTTAGACATTCATTACTCGCCGAATTACAACTAAACTTACGATTTTATATGTATAGATAGATATAGGTGTTAGGGAACATAACGATATATAATATAATAATAATAATAATCATTTATTTGCTGAATATAGGTTACAATGGTTTTACAATAGATAAATTTCGCTACATTCTACCCTTTGAGGGTGTGTAAATCTTTTAATTAAGTACACTAAGACAATAAAGCTAATTGATATTACTAATTATTACAACGAATTATCAGACATGTAATCTTTTATATCATAATAGCATTTGTCGACGAGTAATTTCTTCATTTTCTTCTTGAATAAATTAATATTAAGTTCATAACTGGCGCTTGACAAAAAACACTTTTATGCATAAGGGCTGTGTGTGCTTTTCGAATACATAATCTGTTGGGATCTCTTTGTGCTCTTTTACTATTATCAGAGACTCGCTTAAATAGGTTGGGGTTGGCTTTTACATATAAAGATGTAGTTATGTATATGCAAGTATATATTATAGTAGGTAGGTGCATAGCTCATCCCTATAATGATTACAACAAGTGAATAAAGAAGTCTGCTGCTCCTTTTTGACAAATATAAACAAACAGCTTCAAAGTCAAGGCAAAATTTTAAGCAGAGACACGCCTGCAAATATCCAGTTAGAACCGGTTACGAGGCGTGTTTTTATTTACTAGAAAAGAAGGCCGTATTTGTAACCATCCATCTCATATAGAACTCGACTCCTTCACTTTTTAAACGCGTTCGTAGCTCACGTAAAAATGGTCTATTACGGCACACTGTTAACCATCCAAATTGTTGATTTGCTTATTTGCATCTTTGTTAATATTCAAATAAAAAATTATGAACTTTATTCGGTTGTGTTAAGTTCTCAAATAGAACGTTCTTCTTACATAATGTATCAGTAATAATGTCAATATAAGTAAATTTAAATTTAATGTTAACAGTAAACTTAAAACCGGTTGTGTATTCTTTGGAATGAACTTGTCACGTTGGTGTAACATACCGCCCATGATTCGTAAATATTGATGGACATATACGAATTGTAACCAGATATATCCAATTTGTGATCGTGAATCGTGAATCTATTATTTATTACAATTTATTCACTTTATTAACGAGATTTTGTCGTCACTTTAGAATCAGATTTGAATTGAATACAATGCATAAAATTTTTGCGAGTTGTTAGATTTTTCCAGTCCCTCTTTAAGGTCCATACTAATTATAGATGAATTAAATAGTAGGTATCTAATATTATAAAAATAAAGACTTTACCTAACTAGCGATCCTAACTACTTAAATTAATATATTTTTATACTTTCCTCAATTTTCCTTACCCTATAATATAAACTAAGGGTACTTATAAAAATAGGGGATCTTCTTGGAAGACTTTCCCTCCTCGACATGACATTGCAAATCATCTGTTTAAAGTCGACGACTGATTGCAGATTTGACTGGAAGAAAAAAAAAAAAAAAAAAAACTTTCCTCAATTATTTTTCTTTCACAAAGTGAAAACCATATCAAAATTCGATAGGTGGTTTAGAAGAAGACAGCGTAAAATAGATAGGTAGATAGATAATAGGAAAGTAGGTTTTACAAGAACAAAAGAACTATTTACTATAACAAAAGAAGTTTGAATTTGCGAGATTTTTTATATTATGTTTTGTAGAATATTATTATAAAATAATGTTCAGCTCTTGCAGAAACTTGGCGTAGGCATGAAAAGCGTCTGGTTTCATTGTGTAGTATTATCATTTTCAAGCGACCAGCGCAAACGCGCAATATCAGAAGAAAGAATTTTTGAGTAATTTTAGAAGATGATGGGTTTGCGCTTGAGCCAGTTTTAAGAGTTCCTTGTCTAAAAAATGAAGAAAAAACAACCCTCCATACCGCGCTCTATACGAGTATTCTACTTGTAACATTTCAAATCTTCTTTAAGTTACGGAATTTTCACCCTTATTACGATGTAAGTGTTAGTATTGTCAGTTAATTTAATATCAGTTTTAATATGCATTAAAAAAAAAACCTGTTAAATTACTTATAAAAGTGTCAAAATAAATATTTCATTACTTGTTACACTATTAACGAAGTATATGTACGTTATTTTCGTTGCTACAAGTAATCGGCCCATTAGCTCAGTTGGTTAGAGCGTCGTGCTAATAACGCGAAGGTCGCGGGTTCGATCCCCTCATGGGCCAGGTAGTTTACTTTTCATTTTTTTTTTCCCCCGATTTCTACACAATACAAAATAGCATTCATTAGTCAAAAATGTTATTTCTTAATAATTAATATTAAATATGTTTTTCTTTTTTTTTTTCAATCTAAACCTCTTACCCGTTAAATCTCGTCAGTATACAGTTGATCAATCCATCCGTTCCACTTTTATTTTCCACTGAAAAGCCTTCTACTTTATACACTGAAGTACGAAAGTATATAATAATATCGGTAGACTTCTCACGGTTTTTGGGAGAAATTAATAATGTTGCCTTGATGCTACTACTAGAGCCAACTACAACGCACCGGAGATTCGCAGACGATAGATGGCGTTGAACAAGAAAAAGTACCTACTATCAAACTGATCAAATAAAAAAGGTTCAACATAAGGATCAAATAATACAAATTTTATCTTTGAGAAGTAAAGGCATGCTTTTAATATTGTACTTGGTTTATGTGTCCTAAACTGTGAAAGCGGTGTATTTTGCTTGTTAGAAATTGATGCCCATCAATCAGAGAGCACAGAATTAAGATTGTAGTAAATGCAACCTTCTGTTAAGTGCCGGTAGAGTATTTATTCCATTAACTAGCATAAACAAACGATAAACAACAACCGTTTATTAAATTTAATAAATATATATTTGCGATTTCCGATTATCTAAATAGAAATATAAACGTTATGCGAATTTTAAAGGATCATTAAATCGTGTATTAAAAAAAACGGTTATTTCAATAAAAAGACATTGATTGTCATGTTAATAAGGTCTACAAAATAAGAATTGAATGAAAAATAGGAAGGAAAACAGTCTTTGTTTATTTATAGACTTGTTAGGTAGGTAGATCTATGGTGTAGGTATCTACTATATTGTCGGAAATTTAGGTAGATATTATATGTCCTGTTGCAAGGATGGGCCTCTGCGAACCGGTTTCAGAAGGGTGGACACTTAAATTATTAAAATCAAAACGATCCGGTATTATAGGGACCTACTCATCAATTTAATAATATTTGTTTATTTATTAAAATTACTCATGATCCTAAATTCCTAAAACTTTTACGTGAGTAATTTAATATACACATAATAATATGTATATAATTGTAGGTTATTTGTCACTGTCAAAAAAAATTAGGTCAAAATATTTGATTAATTAATGAATTAATTTGATTAGCATTAATGTGACATAAAACAATGAATGTATGTAAATACAAAAAAATGTATTGTAGGTATGTCAAAGATATCTAACTGTAGATAATATGTTAAATCCAACGCCACGTAGAAAACAATAAGTCAATCCCGACAGTTACCCTTGTCATGATTGACTGGTTCTATGTTGACGTCCCTTAACAGCGGTACCGCCATATTGGAAAAGACAGCACATTGACAGCTTATTTAAAAGTGGATTCTTCAGTTATTCTCTTTCTACAAGGACTACAAGACAGAGATAAAATAATTGAAAATCACCACTTAGACTAAAAATTGTTTCAGTAAATATTTTTATTATAAAGATGACAAAAAGAATTTTAAAATATTTACACACAAATATCTACTAAAGTGTATATAAAAGAAAAGGTATAAAGTTATTCTATGTACAGTATAAATAAACGAATAAGAGCCTCTTTCACCATGTGTCAAGTAGGCTAATTGCCATTTAAAGTCACCGGTAACAAGGAATGATGGAGATGATATTGTATAAATGTAAAATCCGTAATTGGCTGTTGGTTATGTTTATGTTTTTGTCTGTAAATTTTTATGTTGAGAGCTGTGGATTTTTTAGTAAATAAATAAATAAATGATATACCTTTGTTTGTACGGTAAAAGTCCCAAATATTAAAAAAAAAAAAAATCGCCTATCGAAGGATGCAGTAAACCGAGTGCATAATTTAATAAAACATAAAATTATTTCTAAAAGTAACAAATTAACACTTTACTTGCAGTTGGTGAAAGAGTGTTAAATAAAATTAAATCTCAGCAGTTTTGCTGCAGACTTGAATCGGTGGCACGAATTTATTACCTACTGTAAAAATTGTTGTTGATTCAAAACTAAAAAAAAAATTGAACTCAATTTGAATTTAATATTATATTTTATTACAACAATAAAGTTTAATTAAACACACAATTTGTGTTAATTATCATTATGATTAATTGTGAACGTCCCATGGCTGAGATGATGATAAAGTATTGCGGTTATACATACGCATACTTAACTAGTTGCTATTGAATACATATAATAATAATGTACACACAGAGATACGCCAGTGACGTCACAGGTCGAACTCTCCATTGTTAAGGTCGCGCCCCGGAAGCTTAAGGTCACCGGTAGAGGTCACCGGTAGAATTTAGTCAAAGGTATTATTTTATATACACATATTATTTTATAAATACTGTATTGTAGTGTCAAAATAAATCTAAGGCCGTAAAAAGAGTGTTATTTAAAATTATTTCTCCAATTTATTGTCTAAGAAAAGTCACATTTTGACAGATATTTTAAGATAATATAATAATATTCCAATGAACGATGTAGTCACAATAGTGCAATAGCCTACTCAAAGAGTTAATTAACCTTTGTCTTCAAATGAATTATTGTCATATTTTTTTAAATTTATTTACTAGTTCCACAATAAGCAACTAATGCTTGTATTATGGATACCAGACAGTTGATATAATACATAGATTACTTTTATTTTTTGTAAATACATACAATTATAAATACAAACATCCATGACTCAGGTACAAATGTAAATGTTAACACATAAACATTTGCCCCTAGCGGGATTCGAACCCGCGACCGTTTGGTTAACAGCTAGGGTTACTAGCCACTAGACCAATATATTATTAAAAATAAATATTTCTTTTCTAACCCCACACTGCTGAGTGTCACATTACAATAGTTGACAGACTGAATTAGCGAATTTTAGCTATTTTACTAAACACAAACCAATTTTTAGTTTTTTATCACTTACGAAATAGGTACTTACTTAGGTACATACATACTCAAGTATTTTAGATCATTGCAGTCACCCTATATCAAGTTATTGTTAGGGAAATTAAGAGACTAAGAGGAAGGCTGTTGTTATTGTTGGAATTAAAAAGGAGTCAGTTAAGTATTTATTTTATGTTATACAAAAAACCTATTGCACTATTAATTTGGACAAAATTTATTAATAAAATGCAACCTCTTGCAAATTATACAGGTAATTTTTTTATTATTTTACATATAATGAAATAGCTTCGTGTGATCAAGAAAATGTTAATTTCTTTACTAAAACTGTAAATGTGAAAATTAGTAAGGATTTTTTTATTCTTATACTGAACGGATTTTGATCAAACTTTATTACACCATTGTATAAGAAAACACTTAAGGTGTAATTATTATCTATATTAATACGTCTAGTACAAAATATGTTTATGAATTTCTTTTTTAGTTTAGTAGCTAATTAATATTAAAGTTAAAGTTAAGAATTAAAGGTTTTGTTATCAATAAGAAAATTGGAAAAAGTTTTTTTTTCTCCCATCATTATCGAATTTCGAGCAATTTCTAGCTTTTGTAAATACATATATAGACGAATCCGCCGGCAAAAGTTAGTACTTATATTAACAAAAATTAAGTTGAGAAATATGCATTTCTCAACTACAAAAGTGGTGTTTGTGTTTTTAGTTCTTAATACAAATGCTGAGCTTCTGAGTTAGAGGAAAAACTAGGATAATAAATCGTTCCAAGCAGTTTCAAGGTGACGTCTGAAGTTAATATGTCCCTGAATGAAAACAAAGTTCTCTCGTTTACTGTTAAGTATTGTTTGACCATCAGTTGGAGTTTTCTCGTGGGTGTAGTTAACTTATAGGAGCTTATAGAGCTTTGCTAAACGTAGGCGTTGACCACCCGGCCACTTGTTGACTTCTATATTATTGAGAACTCAAGTCTGTTGACAAAAAGCTTTAGCGAGAATAGATTTTTAGGGACGCCTTGTCTACGCCTGTAGATTCTTAAATTTGTAGCTTGGATTCAGGTCACAAATCCTTTAAAAAACACACTCGGACTGTGCCAACAAAAACAAAAAAAGGATAAAGCTGTGTTCTACTTCATGAATCCCCATTTCTGAATGATCCAAGAATGTCTTCATTCACAAATTGGAAGCGTAAACAGACCTCGGCATTCGTAAAGGCAATCGATACAGCCTTGCGAATGTCAAGTTGAAGAGAGGCCGGGTGTGGGGCTTGCGCGGGCTGAAGGGTAAGCGAGGGGTACGGGGGGAGGGACGTCTTGACGTCATTCGCCCACGCTACACCCCCCGTGGATGCGAAGATTGGTCACGTGATACAATATGAACGACCCACGGTATTTAGGGAAATTGACCTAATCAGGGAAGCAAGCTCTAATTGTACATTTGAATACGAGTAAAAAAAAACTCGGCATTTTAGTTGGGATGACGCCTACACGAGTGTCCGTCACGAGATAATTCAAAAAAGGGATGAAATATATAAAAAAAATCAAGATAGGCGAGTGTCTCTGAGAGATCATCTTCACGAACAAAAAAACGATTGTTCATCTTAAAACTATCTTAATAAGTATATAATAATTACGAATAATTAGCAATAAACAGAAATGTCTAAAAAATACGATTGAAATAAATATATAAAACGAAAACGTATGTCTTTATTTTTTATTTGCGCTCCGATGATTACCAGCTAGTAGTATTTTTGAAAGGATCAGAAAAGTCCTCACCGTTGACCACAATTTCGGAATTAGTGATACTCCCCTTAGAAAGAAATTATGCTGTTTCGAATCACCGCAAAAAGGTAGGGGCTACCTCTGCCTCAGTAAAATCTACTACTCGATCCACTGCAGTATCGGGACAATGTTATTAACGTACAGTACGTGTCACTGTACTGCACTGTAATGGTACTCCAGGCGCACTTTTGTCCCGAGTCCACAACTGGTAAGTATAAAATCTTTGACATTACATGTTGCACATAGAGCGCCCACCTTATCAATATTATTAATATCATCCTTACTGTAATTGTGAGTGCCTACGGTACTTAAATTTATACACTACCTTGAATTGGCCTTCCACCAAAAAAGCCTCGGGCACTCTCTTCAGATCTGCCAAATCGCAAAATATTATAATTTTCGATTTAGCCTCTGTACTTATACTTTAGTTAGACCATGAATAATGGTAACAAATCAGTAGGCTGAGACCTCTTGATCACAAAGACCACTTGATAGTAGGACTGAGCAGCACCATGTCATCAGTGTAACTTAAATTATTTACGCACACGTTGCCCAGGTGACATCCTATTGTGCTGCTCCTCAGTTCCTTAATCAGACCGAAAAGGGTGGGAGATGTAACACCTTCCCGACGCACGCCACAGGCCACAGTCTCATGTAAAATCGCTAGACAACGCGTCGCCCCAATCACAGAATAGATAATAGACGCCTCAACTAATGTTATTTGGTTGATTTCATTTGGTCTCCGTTTCCGTTAAAACTGCAATAAGTAGACTTATGTTTTCATTAGGAACTTTAAAGTCGTAAAATTTGTTCCAAAGAATATTATTTAAGTCCAAAGAATATTTTTTAAATAGTTATTTAAGTATCGATAAATTATTTTACACTAGCTACACGCTCCCGGCTTCACCCGGGTTCAAAATAAAAACTATCCTATCTTTTAAGTTGGACCAAATTACACATAGTTACGAAGTTTTATCAAAATCGGTTCAGTAGTTTAGGGGTTCATCGGCGACAAACAACGTGACACGAAATCTATATATACGAGTATATAGAGATATACTACATTTGACCCATGACTTGTTTACAAATTATAGTTTTTATGTTATTTTGATATTATAAAAAATACTTTGTAAATTTTCATCAAAAATCGTTTAGTAGTAAGTATTTGTATGAAATACTACTGAAAATAATGATAAATAAAAAATTACGTACGAGTTTGCTATAGGTTTATAAATAAAATTCATGGATCCGATCGTAAAAAACTATTTATTTGACAAAAGTATTATATTTTACATTAATTTCGGTAGGCAGGATGGTATGTGGTTACCGTCACTTATATCTTATCACGAGATAATTTGTGGAAAAGCATCACAAGACACTGTCTACTTTGACAGAATAAAATGTATTGGATAAGGTGAAAAGGCCCTTGCATCACTTACTGATTCAAATAAATACAAGAGCGTAGGCGCTGATCAATGAGCTACTACGTAAAGTATGTCCTGTAATTACTAAATCTTTTAATTCTAGCTTCTAGCTTTAAACCTTGTCTAGGTTTAATGTGATCAAAATAAATAATAACTGTGTATTTTTTTAATGGATTTGTCGGTTTTCATTTTTGCACAACGATCCCCCCCCCCCCTTCTACCGCCTCCTCATTTATAAAGAGTGTTTGTTTTTCAGAAGTGTGGGTACATTGAGGATTCTTCGTGGGTTGTGATATTATATTTGAATATAAATTATTTACCCCCTTTCTTCGTCGTAGTATCATAAACCTCGCGTTAAACATACCTATCTTTTATTGATAATATAAATTACTCGTTGAAAATGAACGACAGGGGGAAAAATGAATAAAAAAAAACTTGCGTTTTGCTTTCTCTTGTCATGTTGAATTAATTTGGAAGCTTGCGGTTTACGTCCATTAGGCATTTACAAAAAGTACCCAATAACCTGGTATTATTTCTTAGACTTTAAACTGAGCACTAACACATTGCAAATATCTAGCTGGCTAGACTGAGGCCAATTGTTTAAAAGTTAGATTTCCAGATAGGCGTGTAGTGGATTTTAGCAATGATTATTTTAATGGTTGAATAAGTGTTAAAAAAACGTTAATAGATTAAAAAATATATATAGAATTGTGAATTAAGAATGTTTTTTTGAAGGCTAATTGTCTCGACAATTATTATTCAAATCGTCAAGAATGAAAACTTAGATCTGTTACGCACTTAACCAATGGCAATCTCGTCTGCCATTCTTCGGGTGCTACTATAGTTTCTGAGTAAGTATAACCTGTTCACCTACTGTTCGACTTTCTACCACTGAAGTCCGTTATAACTACTAAACAAAATAAAGAGATATCGATTCTTTGTTATGCAAAAGTTGGGCTACTTGATGGTTTGGCTACCGTCGCCTATAATACAAATGCAAGTGCGCTATGTACCTACCAATTTAGTATTAGGGAAATCGGCTCTGGCATCTCTTACTCACTCACCGAAACACAATAGCAAATATTCTGTTATTTCACGGTGATCTGAATAGTCTGAGCAAATATACTATAAGGGAGTGGTTACTGTCGCCCAAATGATCTGATTTGGCAGTGTGGTCTTTCTAACGCGGCTGTATGTGGGCGGGGTCGTGGGGACATTGTTATACAATATCCGTTACATCGCTGTTTTTACATCCATCTAAAAAATATATATCTTTGCAAGCACAAGCTTTTCAATTTGTATTATTCAAAGTTTTCATTGTTCAATTCAATCAAAAAATCGCTGGCTATATCGCATTGTGCTCTGCCACTAGGTACTTTAGCACTAATTAAGTTTGTTAAGATACTAAACAAAAAAAAAACAAATAGGTTAACAAACAACTTAGAACTTAATAATTAATATAATTATAAAAATTTGAAATTATATTTTTATGAAACTAATTAGAGATATTTTAAAACACAATCGAGGCGTTTTATAAAAATGTTTGGAACACATCAAACAACACCCCGTCTATGTCTATGCGAGTGACACCACTATGTCGGGGTCGGGGTGTGAGAGTATCGACCGGTGGGTAGTCATGAATGGTCCAATGACGTCATCAGGCGCGGCGTCGAGCGCTTGGGCGGGGGAGAGTCCTTGAACTTGCCGCATTGATTTTGCTCGTCTTTGCACTTGACTGCAGTACAACTATTTCAATGCTATTTGTGTGAACTATACAACAAAACTGCTGCGTACTGTACGTACATACTATGTCTTAAAAATTAAAAACCATATAAAAAATCTTATATATAAGCTTAATGTTCTGAAATAATGGTTTATAATTATTTATTATAACAAGTTCTGTGCAGTCCTGTATTCTTCCTGTGTTTAAAGAAAACTATATATAGCCATCTACCATTAATTTTGGGCAAAGGCAAAGACACAATTTCACTGGATTTTATTAATAACTATTATTATAAACAGGGAAAAATTCTATTTTTGTATTTATAATAAACTCAAAAAAATACTGGACCGATTTTAAAAATTCTTTCACCTATTTATAGCTAGATACATTATCAGCAACTATATTTTATTAAAGTTACGCGTACGAAGTCGCGTGCAACAGATAGTGAACAATAAATAAACAAATCGGTGTGTATAATACGGTTTTGTTGCTTTCATCCATCGTGTCAGTGATGTCTCACTTTGAGTCGTCATCCGATGACGCAGGTAGCACCGCGGGCAAGTCGCCGATGACGTGCTTAGCAGCGCCCGCGCAATAGATCATTTGTTAATTTGGAAATATACTGAATTTTATTACTCCTCTTTGTTTCTTAATAATAAAGGATTATTCATTGAACTTTTTGTTAAAATGTCAAGATATTTTTATAATAAAACAAGCAGAGCTCCACCACGCCTCGCTGCGACGTACGCATGTAGCACGCGGTACTGAACACTGCTTTAGGTGTATTTTATAGTCTAAAATAAAATTAGCCAGCTCACTCCAGCTCTTTCGGAAATAAGCCGGAACAATCAGACGGACAGACAGAAAAAAATTTAAAAAATTGGTTTCTTGTCATAAGTATTATATTTTGATATACATTTAATATACATTACAAACAGACAGAAGTACCAGATCGCTGTTTCGAGCCGCCACCTCGAGGGTTAGGATAGTCATAATGATAGTCAACCTCCGATAATTAAACAGACAATTTAATTTAATTTATTAATAAGGCACTCTGACGGTCCTCTTGTTGGTAAATGGCTACTGTCGCATAAGGACACAAATGAACTGCGGACACGGAAATTACTGAGAAAAAAAGTAGGATAAAAATGTATGTACCTATTTAAATTTAGGTAATTTACGAAGATTTCTGCAATCGATATTTTAACGTTAGTATTTTTTTATTTTATTAATAAGACTACTTTTTATTTTATTTATTAACGTTTTATTGACTTGATTTTGAAACCAAAAATATGCGAACAATGGTAAACATTAATTTAAAAAATATTTGAATTGGAATTATAATGACAGACAAAATTATAATTGAATTTATTATTGCTACTCCAAGAACCAACTGTATAATGAGGTAATATTTTTACTACGCATTAATTATCGTAGAAGGTGTTTCCTACACCGTCGGATTTTTATACGGTTTTCACCATAGTTTGTGTAGGTATATAATTTTTAGAATAAAATTGCATCCATGCGAAACCGGGGTCGGGTCGCTTGTTAAACATAAGTAATTATTTTTGAAGTGAAAACTTCTTTAGGCGCGTTGGGCATTTTTGAGATGGTAAATTTTGAGATGGGAATAAACTATTGAACTCGCGACATGTAACCGTGTAACCGTAACGTAACCGACACTACTGTATATTTTCAGATATTGTGACAATACCACTGAAACTAGATTATGTTATGTAATAATACATCGTCGTGAAAACTAATTGAATTGAAATAATACATCAATGCGAACAGAGATGGCGCTGACAGTTTAAAAAAAAGAATAATTTTTGAAATGGGAAAAAACATTGAACTCGCGACCTGTAACCGCGTAACCGACACCTCTGTATATAAATATGTACTTTCCTGACGATTCAAAAAATACACACGTAATTGTTCAAGTCTGTCACTTCTGTCGGCACTCCCGGAGTGCCACTGTTTTTTTTTTATTAAAACTATTTTTCATATAAATGTAACTTTTATTCTACAAATATAATTAATGGTAGGTACGTCTTATTATAAAATATACAGAGTGGTGTTAGGTTTGCTTTAAATAAATAAATTTACGTTTACAGACAAATCAATACCTAAGAGTTAATTTTTAAAGTGCCTTCAGGCAACGCGGATTCGAACGACGCCCTCGTCACGTAGGCGCATCGCGTCACCACGGCTTTGCTGCGTGTTCAGGGTGACACTCTCTCTATCTTTGTAAACACTATTTATCTACATTACCTTCTGATTTCGGCGTAGATATCCAGACAATTTCTTGTCTTTACTGTATCACCTTATTATATACTTACTATAATATTGACGTCTCTTCGATGATTTCTAGTCATATCAAACAAAGGTTTGCATGTGATGTTTTCGTTATAATGGATTTTAGAGTTTTTCCGAAAAAAGCATTAGCAATCTTCGCAAACAACTGAAGTTCTACAAACGTATAATTGCGGTGAATGCTTCGTAAAATAATAAATAAATACACAATAGAGTTATTTGCCCAATAAATTGCAGAAGGCTGTAAACGAATAGGATGCAAAATCAGCAGACTTTTTTTACGTTCGAAAACCCTCATGGGTTGTTCATGACAGCGTAGATGTTGCTGATGGACTTTGCTAAAACCCAACGTCTTTCAAACGCAGCCGTAGATGGGCTCGTGGGAACGTTGTAACACGATATCCGTGACGGTCAACGACTGATCTGCACCCTCCCTGGATTTTCTTGAATCAATTGGCGACGGTGGCCACCTATCACCAAATAGACAGTAGGCCTGCACCCTTTATGATATAAAAAAACTACGTTTAATACAGATTCCATTCAATTTTCAGTAGCCAGCATAGCCATGTTGAGGCCCCCAAAGTAAAACAGATCTCGCGGCCCTTTTAGCATTTTCTATCTTTTTAAATTAAAAAATTACTTACCTACGATGTTTTTACCAAAAATACGAAGGTATGCTATCACTGTAATCAATAAAAGAACAATACACCAATGAAATCGTTTATAATTATTGTTATTATTTTCGAGTGGCGCGTGACTCTTAGACGATGCAGGCCCCCTGGGCAAGTTGCCTATACTGCTTAGTGGACAATGTGGCCCTGGGTCTTGAGTGAGGGAATTTGAAACCAAGCAGTCCTTTGTTTAATATTGCAATCAAAACATTTTCTGTGTTTCTAATTTCTCTAAGGTCGGTAGCTATAATTTACATTAAAATCCTCATATTATTTGTTTGATGATTTGTTATTGTTAACAAACAAATTACTTTTTAATAATCTGATTCACCTCGAGAATATGTGTTATTCAATTTATCAACCAAAAATCGGTTTGTGAAATTTTTCCACGTCTCCAGATTACAAGACTTAATAGAACAGAGTGTTTTTTATTCATATGACCTTTCCACAGGTATTTTATCTTATCGGGATTTCTATAATATCGTATATTGATATAAAATCGTGGCTTTCTGTTAAGGAAAAGCATTCTCCCACGACATTTACATAACGATACCGAGTTATCAGTATGATTAACTAAATATACCAGTTTTCGTTAGTTACAATGTGACGTTGATTTGTATCTTCAACGCATTGATAATACGAGTAATATTAATTTTATTTAAAGTAACTAATATCAATACTCTTATGTTAGTTTGGGAAAGTTTAAACTATGGAAGCACCTAATATTTAATTTTATCGATTTTCACGATTTTCATGATATTCTCCTTCTCTATTTATATCTATATCTATATCTATATCTATATCTATATCTATATCTATATCTATATCTATATCTATATCTATATCTATATCTATATCTATATCTATATCTATATCTATATCTATATCTATATCTATATCTATATCTATATCTATATCTATATCTATATCTATATCTATATCTATATCTATATCTATATCTATATCTATATCTATATCTATATCTATATCTATATCTATATCTATATCTATATCTATATCTATATCTATATCTATATCTATATCTATATCTATATCTATATCTATATCTATATCTATATCTATATCTATAGCTATATCTATATCTATATCTATATCTATATCTATATCTATATCTATATCTATATCTATATCTATATCTATATCTATATCTATATCTATATCTATATCTATATCTGTATCTGTATCTATATCTATATCTATATCTATATCTATATCTATATATCGGTTCTCCGCTAATTTCTAAATATTAAGTATATTAGTCGTATTGATAAATGTTTTAAGAACTTTCCAAATATTAAAATATTAGTGTTGATGATTTTTTAAAAGTTTAATTACAGAGTAATACAGTTTTTTATTAATTAATTTATTTATCTCAAAATTCACAGCTCTCAACATAAAATTTACATACAAAAACAAAAACATACCTAATAGCCAATTACGGATTTTAAATTTGTACAAATACATTTGTAGAATGAAGCATATACGAGTAGATAGGCTATAATTTATTAATACACGCGGAGGGAGTACTTAGATTGGATAATGTAGTATATAAGGTTATAAAATTAGATAGGCAAAGCTTAGATAGGCAAAAATTTCCATTGCAAGTAGCCTATTACATGCAAGAGGGAGAGTATTTTCCATCATGCGCCCATCGCGTGATCACTCATTAGCACCGAATATTTTTGTAAGCGCAAATATGATATTTTAACAATTGAACGTAGAATGATAAGGAACGATAAAAACAAAGCAAAGAAGCGCTCGTTCAATTATAAAGCAATTGTCATCCGGATCCTATAGATTACAACGTGGTATCAAAGTAGACGAAACGAAGGCTGTATCCGCCTTAAAATTTTCACATGTCATTCTGAATATTATGTTTGATTGGGCACTGATAATAATGAATTTATGTACCTATTTTACCAAATGTACCTAATGTACCTAGTTGTTTTTAAGCTAACAAATTTAGGTCATTTTTTTTTTATTACTGTCACGAGAAAGGTTTTTTTAGGCAGTAGGTACAATGTTTCTTCTCAGAAAAAATATATTTTTTGAATGTATCGCTGTATTTTTGTTAAGTTTTAATTTTATTCTAAGAAGTACGAGTAAATAAGTATTATCACATAATGCTCAACTCACAAATGTTTGTATGTATAATTAGGTTGAAGTGTATTAAATATTTTTAGTATTTCAGTTGATTGTCGCGTAATTAGGTCCCGAATGATTGATATGTTTTTATTCCATTCATTCGATCCATTGATTCGTTCGCTAGACTGGGTTAATAAACAAATACATTTTGCCACTACTGCGTGAACACAAAAACTATACAAATACATATTTAAGTACATAATACAGAAAATATGTAAAATGGTTTTCATACAGTAAGTTTCATATTCATATAGGCCACAGGCCACAGCACGGAGAGCTGAAGTCCATACACAAGACAAACTGGCGACTTAAAAAAGCCACTCGTCGCTGCTGGAACAAAGCTGCTTTCGATTGGAATTTTTTTGAGGATGCCTATGTCATCAGTAGACATTCTGTGGCTAAGTTGTTTGATGGTATGTTTTCTTATGAAAAACTTGGTCTGTTGTTTTAATTTGATGTCCTCCGCAGAATGATATCTGAGCAGTGGCAACCACATTTTTGATATACGATTAAGATACATAATACCTATATCCAATACTTATATTATCTCTAAAAATAAAATAATGATAGAACAGAATAAAGTATTTACGAAGACTGCTAATTCTGGCCTCATATTCTCAAATATTTAAGGCAAATATTAATTACCGTTAAATTTGGCAAGAGCTTTTTGTGCTAAAATAGCTTTGACAAATTTGGCTATTCGGCTCGATAAAGCGTTATAACATATTCATTCACAGGCGTTAGCAAAAGTGGGACACGCCGAAAATAACCGAAGCTTCGTGTCAACGACTACCTCACATAATGCCTAAGTTCAAAAATAATGTATTATATATATATAAGTTTAGAATTTTAGCAACAATGTAATGGAAATAATAAATTAAATACTTGTGTTCCCGAGGGACTGTTCCCGAGTGATAGATACAAAATAAAAAACTAACGCCTGGCCAAAGTGTTATAGCAACACGAGGTCAAGCGTTATATTGGTTTTTTTTAAATTTTAACGCGGACCAAGTCGCGAGCACCAGCTAGTAAACAATATAAGGCTTATTCATGGCTGTGCTCTATTGCCATTAGTTGAATTTCTATTTTTAGATCATCTCTTAGGAGCATTACTTTTATTCTTCGTGAAAGGTACCCTAGGTATATTCTTTTCTTCACCTCTGACAATCCACCTGGCTGCCGACATTCACAAAAGTATAAATTTTAAGATAAAATATTGAAAAATTCAAGTTTTTTTTTCAGTTCTTTGTAGTTTCAAGTGTAGATAGACACGAGGTAGGTGGCTGGTATTCGTTCGAAAAAAATTTTCAAAACTCCAGTTACACGACAAGAAACTATTCAAATAATAATAAATTATGTAAAATCGCCCGATTACTCGCCGGGGGTGTTGGTCGGGTCGCGATCCCTGATAACGAATCCAGTTCGAGTCGGAAAACGGTGCGTTCGTATGCAAATGCACATTATGGCGTACGCATTGCATTTGCGTTATGAACTTTTGCATCCCTATATACGAGCATTACAAAGGTCAGCAGCAAAATTACAAAGTCATAGAAGACAGAGAAATAGTTAGAGACTAGAAGGTAGCAAATTGAATTCTTGCATGGGTAGTAATTATTTTTAATTTTAAAGTCACTACTTCGCACAATTGTGCGAAATTTCTACTAAACCAGTATTTCATATAATTTTCTCATTTTGGATCACAAAATGAAAGAAAAAAATGGTAGAATTGAATACGAAGATGTGCACTAAGAGAATTTTTGTATGTAATTTTATTAGTACGATGATTGCGTAAATTATTTTGAACCAGCTGGTGCTCGCGACTTCGTCCGCGTTGAAAACTAAAAAAATATATAAACTTGACCTCTTGTTGCTATAACACTTTGGCCAGGCGTTACTTTATTTTATTTTATTTAAGATAATCCCTCTGGAACATTCATGATGATTGGTTGACTGGTTAAGTCGTGAAAAGGTTACGGACAGAAGGAGTTACATTTACATTTTTAACATTAATATGGATTATAGAATTAGTATGCTGTTAATTCATTGTGATTTTAAGGGGGTGGTGACTTCTGCTATATATTTACTATGCTATTACTAAATATATAAAGACTCAGTGAAAATGGAAAAAGAAAGAAATATACAAAAATGTTATCAAACACTACATCACCAGAACTATTAAAATATATCTTTTTAATAACCTTGCAAAGGTCGGTGATGTGCTTTATATCTTTCGACTTAGTAATACATCTACAATACATTGGCGTTCACTAATTGCTAAATTAAATATCTAAGTAAATATGTAACTTAATAAATACTTACTGTACTTAATTAACTGATAACAATAATGAAATATTTTTAACAATTAATTAATTGGTTACTTACCTACGTACTCTGCAGTCTCAGTGTTACGCAAAAGTGTGATAAATTAATTGTAACAATTGATAAAATCATGTTTTTTTTCTATTATCTTTTATCCGGTTACTTTATTATTGCACTTTTGAGATTCTTGACTTATGTTTACTGCATAGTACAGTCCTGGTACATTTGTAATATCTCACATAAGTAATAATCCCACTCATATTATAAATGCTAAAGTTCGTGAGGATATCAGTTAACTCCTTGTCACAAAAACTACTGAAATCACTTTTATCCTATAACCTATAATACTAGGACCTACCTCCGGCTGCGCATGAAAGCAATATTTTTCTGCGGATTATACGATTAACGAGGAAGATAAAAAACTTGCTCCTTTATCGCATCTACCCTTAGTGAAAACCTTATCAAAATCCGTTGGATGGTTTAGAAGAAAGAGAAGCAAACAGATATAGATACATATTATAAAATAATATATAATATAAAATAATATGTATCTATATATATATAAGATATAGATATAGTCATCTATAATAGGCCTGTTAGTGAATGCTGCTCAGTTTATGACTAGAAGATAGTTGGTGCTATTAATCTTTTAACATTAAACTCGGAGCAACTAAGTGGTTGGTTGGATTGATGCCGACATGGCAGAAGCAGGTTCAGGTACCGGTTGAGTGTGAATCTCAGACTTTTTCGATTACATCTTTATGGATTAGAAATAATGATCAATACGTAAAAGTCTCAAGCTGGCTGAAGTCGCCTATACGGGCAGAAAAAATCGCCAAAGGGACTGCAAGTGCAAGCCATAAGAATCCCTTATGGTCCTAGAATGATCTTATCCCTTACAACCATCGTAAAACAACTGCGTACGTGATGTTATTTCGGCGTGGTCTTCTGTAGAGTGGTTACTGTCGCCAGACGCTAGTTTATGATTGAAATGCAGCGGTCTCCGTTATTAAATTAATTTTATAATAGTCATTATAAAAGCTTTTAATGTCGTTCTATACAAAATTTTATATAAGTTTGTAGCCTGTTTTTTACTTTTGAGATAACTTCGTCACCACCATGACCCCATCGTATCTGTATTCAACAACTACGATTTTTTTGCAGTTAAGCTTAACTTAAATTTACACTGAAAAAAATCTTTCTTCTTATCTTAAATAGATTAAAAAACAGAAAAAAATACTCTAATAGCGCAGAAAGAATTAATAATTTTGAATTTTATCGACAGTTTTTTGATTTCAAAACGGTCTTTACTGCAACGTCTTAGAAGTATCTGTTTTTTTCTATCATATTGATTTTAGTTCTTAATTTGAAAAACGTCTGTCAAAAGTAACTTAAGTTATGTCGGACCTATAGTCATCGAAATAATATATCCTTGCCTATAGTACCTATATACCTGTACCTATTAACCTTTAGTATACCTATAAACCTATAGTATTGTTAGCTCAAAATTTTCCCAGAGTAACCTCGACCCTAGTAGATTGCAATAGTAGTAGTATATAGTTAGATTGCAGCTAGCAAGTACGCAAAAATATCTTACTGTTTTTAAAAATAAAACTACAAAAAGCAGCGTGGCAGGTTATCCAAATGAGCAGAGGTCGTGTCATATTTACTTATTTTTCGCTCAATGTTTACTTATATGTTTACTCGTTATCCAAAACACGTCAGTTCAAATGGAGATAACTGGTGTGTTTTGTAATTGTGAATCGATGTTTCATTTCTGTATGGTGGCGATCAATTTATGATGCAATTGCCTCCACAACCTCATGGTAGACTTATAAATTAATATTAATATCTATCTATGTAAAGGCCGGCAGGTATATGTTGATGGCTCTGTCATTACTTAGGTACTTACTCAAGGTAACATAAGACACCTCTTTTCGTTAGGGAATACAAAATTGTCAGGGGTATTGCGAAGTATAATGATTATACTAGCTTTTGTTTGCGACTTCTTTATTTATTCGGGAACATAGCATTTTTCTGGGTGTAAGGTACCTTAAGTCCTTTTCTGAATCCTTGAAAAAGTATATGCAAAATTTCGTGATAATCGGCTGAGTTAAGGCGTAAAACCTTTACAAACTAACTTTAGGTATCATCATATGTATTCGTTAGCATAATGAAATGGCAATTAACTTATCAATAATTTTTAAATAATAAAACTAAAATCCATGTCTATACATATTATAAAATAAAGTCGCTTTCCGCCTGTCTGTTTATCCGCTAACTTCTTATTAAATCACCCAAGGGATTTTGATATGTTTTTACTAATGGAAGAGTCGCTAGTTAAATAATAAAATCAAAATTATTTCTTAAGTTTGTTACGGTTTAGCGATATCAAATTGCTTTGTTAATTTTAAATTGCAAAGTTATTGAGTGTACTAACCCAGAGGGTAACAATATTTAAAGTCATAATTGAGACTAATTGAAAGTCTCAAGTGCAAAATTAAAAAAAAAAAATCATTCCTTTGATTTGATGTATTTTCTATTTAGAAGATTAGAATTTTCTATTTAAAGTTTTCTATTTTAAAAATAGAATCAACAAACTTGTAAATTTCTGTTATTTTATATCAGACATCGCCTAGGTATTTTTATTTTAGCTTCTTTATTATAAATATATTTTTACTGTCGCATTTATCACAATTCGAGTCTTAGCAATACATTACATGTGAGCAATATTATTCATGTGAGCCAGTTTTTTGTTAATTTACTCAAGATTTAATTTATCTAAAACAAATACTTACTATAGGTATTGTGACTAAATGATATGTGTTTTATCAGTGAAAAGTGTAAAAATAAATGTGGTTCGAGAAGCCTTGCTATTTTTAAAAACATGTCATGGATTTTGAATTTGTCTGCTGGAGGTTTGGACATCTTGGTCTGTCCAAAACACTGTGTGCATGAGTCGATTCGAAATACATTTTTTTTTACCAAAGTGTATATCGTTTTAGAATACCAAATGTACAATCTACTCTTGGATCCTTTGATCCAAAAGCAATCATTATTTTGTAGGCAAATTCTCTGATGATGTTTTTACATAGAACAAGATGCTTTAAAATGTCATCGTTCCTAATGGTTTTCAGGTTATAATTAAGGCTATTATTAAGGCTATCAAGCTTGTATAAGCTTGTATAATATATAAAATGATCTAGAATTTATCTATGTCTATCTAAGGTAAAACCTTGTGATCTAATTTAAGAGTTTTTAATAATTCCAATATGTTTCTAATCAGCCAGTTTGCACTATCTATTGGCAATGTAACATTAATTTAATAAAACACACAATGAGTTTTGTGAAAGCTATGTTCGACAACAATTTTGTCGTGAAAACTACAGCTGTACTCACATAATATATATGCCAAACTTATGCCCGGAGCATAAGTTTGTATTTTTAAAAATATAGGTAGGTACGAATGCTCACGAATTGTTTAAGAGCTAACAAAGTCTATTATTTCGTGTATAAACTTATTGCAAATAGATAGTACAAAATAATATGCCGACCCCGAACGGCGAGACATGTTATCATTTTTATCTTGTGTTGACATTCGCAAATGTATGGCAGGAGGCATTTGCGTAAGCGCCGTATCTTCCAAAACAAAACACCAATGTAACTAGATCTACAGCACTCCACTGTAATGCTTCTGCGGCTTCCGAAATACAGTATCGGAAGGGGTAGGGGCCGGTCAACTGTGATTGGACATCGTTATCAGCGGAATAGTCAACGTGGGGGCTTCATCGTTCGCAAGCGTTCAGTCGGCGGCCGATCGTCGCCGGCTCAACACCACTGGGAGGGTGTTTTTTGTTTGGAATGAATATTTAAATAGGAAAATTAAGGAAATATAATTTTAAAAGTTAGGGGATGCCAGAGCCCATTTCCCTATTTCAATTTCTTTTTCACACACTATGGTCGGCAGCGCACTTGCAGCACTATTGGCGTTACTACTATCACTATCAGCCTGTCTGTTGACACTCAATAATGTACCTAGTATAGTAAAAAAATCGTATTATTTTTGTTTATTTTATTATGCTGATTGAATTATTATACAAAAAAATTCTATAAATTAAAAAAAATCATAGTAGGTATAATGTATAATGATAAAATACAAAATTCACATAGAACTCGTAATGAATTGATAAAAAGCTAAAGATAATCTTAATCCCCTTTCAGAGGAGACCTAATGTAAATGATAAAACCGAATAACAACATGAGTACATTTGATAGTACCCTTAGTTACAAGTTGATAAGGCGAACAATAAAAGTTACACGATGTAAATATGTGACATTACGGACGTTTTGTTCCGAGTACCTATCTCAGTATCGCAGCAAAACAAAGCCACGCGGTGGACGCGTGGCTTTGCCACGCTCAGTACAAAAATAGAATGCACTAAACTATGTCCAGCGTGGAAAGACCTCCGCGCTTCACTCGCGCCTTGAGAACTTTCTTTGGCGACTGGTGTCTAGTTGAAGTGGTTGTTTGGTTCGCATCGTCGAACTGTGGTAGAGGGCCACGCCCTGCTGATGTGGTGAAAATGCGTCACGGCGTCACAAATACAGAAAATTCTTGGCAGTGTTCGCGCTAAATCGAACTTTGAGCGGGAATTTTGGCGCGGATTTTTATTGGATAGTGTCTAATTGTTGTTAGGCGGTTCCAAGCGATATTCTAGTTCTTCTTACTAAGATTAAAGTGAATGAAAAACTGAGTAGAGTCTAGATGATGATTCAGACACAAAATATTGTGGCAATTTTCCGAATTGACACTTGGCTTGGGATAGCGGTTATTTTACGGTGGTCTTCTGTAAGGGCGTGGTTACTGCCGCCAAATGGACTTTTCGAATGACTGCGAACTACGCTCTGCCACTACATTCAGCTCCAGACCAGAGCCAACTTCGAAAAGTTCATTTCCAAAGTTGACATGACTATTTTAGGTAACAAAGAAACGTTTTTGGTCAAAACTACGCAAAGGAATTTGATGCGCATATAAATTGTTGTTTAAACAAATACCTATCTCCCAAAGATTGTTGATACATTTTAATTAATTTTAAAAGTACTAGTGACTATGTCGATAAACTGAGCAGTCTCTGACGGCAGTGACCAATCCTATACAGAAGGTCATCGTAATTTAATAATACATGTGCTTTTATGAGTAAGTTGCCAAGATTCATTTACTAATTCGGGATCCATCTTCTAATAGTCCCTTTTATACATGATACATCAAAGTTGGCATTTGTAAAACCTTATGGCCTAGCTTGTGTTCATACCTATGCAACGGTAGTCACCAAGTTGACCGTCACCCTGCCAGAAAAACTTATAAAATTAAATAGTCTATATTTTAATATGAGATTTTTGGATAGCTATTTCATTTTATGAAAGCTCTTGGAATATTTGGACCTTTAAAGAAGATCAACCTACCTTTTTCATGGTAAATCAATTCAAACATTAATTTTTTGAAGCAACTGTTTGATTATTTATTTATTTTTTAATTATTTTTATTACATAAAATTAGGTCCCTGTAATACAGTTTAAACTAACAGAAAGAGCGATAAACGAAGAGGGTCTGTGAACTTACATAATTTGCAGAAAAAGAAAATTCTACCTGTTCTTAATATGACGCATAATTAATAATGTACTCTTAGTTAATTCGATTGTAAAACTGAATAATTGAATACTGAAAAGTATGTATTCAATTCAAATGATTGTTAGCAAATGGCTTAGATGCGACCTTGATTTTATGGTATTGTCAACAGAATAAATAAATATATCTACTTATATTAAATTTTGTACAAGCCATCTGTTGTGCTAGCCATTCATAAAATGCAAGTCTTTATACACAACCCCTCTTACGTTTATCTCTCTTTCCATCAGTGAAAACCGTATCAAAATCCGTTAAGTGATTTTGGTTGGATATTTTGTAATTTTTTTTTGCTTAATTAGGTTTTATTATATATACAAACTTGTGTAGCGATACAGTTAGCGGATATACAGACAGACAGACAGACAGACAGACAGACAGACGCGGATAGTGACTTAAATTTATCCTATATGTAAGGATGTGTTGACAATAATAACAAACAAATTGCTTGTTTATGGCAACTGAAATGAAATATTGAAACAATGATGTTCAACTATTTTTATCAGATAATGTGTGGAAAATTCACACGACTTTTTTAATGATCGATTTATAATGAATCATTGTTGATCGATAACAATGCAATTAAATATTTTAGAATAATAAGTGTCTCGTCAAATAAATACAAAAAATAATAACTTTGTATGTTCGTACAATTCTTATTGGTCTTCAAGATATCTCAAATAAAATTATTTTTATATATATAAAAAAAAAACAAAAACCGACTTCGAGTCTATACCTGATACCTACAGTACAAATTAATTTAAACTAAAAAGTCCAAAATTATATGTTAGTTATTTAAAATCAAAGAGCATCGAAATTGTTTTTTATATTTATACATATTTTCAAATAAAATCTTTTCAGAGTTCAAGTGAGCTCGCTCCATCATAGGCCTTATCTTCGCTACACAGCTGGTTGTTGGCCAATAGCAAACCCATCTCTAATAAAAAAAAAAAAAAAAAATTTATAATCAGTTAATTTTGGAGTCGATGCCAGCCAAGGATAGTTTATTTGTGTAATTTTATTCATAATTGTCGGAATAATCGCATAACAAATATACAAAATTATGGTTTTTTATTTAAAAAAAAAAAAAAGAAAAATTTATATGGAACGAACCTTTGAAGTATGACCCACCAAACATACATAAAAAAAGTCTAAATCTCCTCTTTTTTTGAAGACTTTTGAATTAATAGAAATCGACGGTCACTTTCTCGTTCTGTCCTTGTGCTGCACAAAATCTGTTTATAGAAATTAATATCCTTACCACATGACCTTTGAGTATTTATTTGATGTTTTTTGTATTATATAAGAAAAAAAACTATTATTAGCGTAAAAACTAATTGTCACACCTAAAATAGTCTGCACGCATACTTTCATACAAAGAGGTTCAATATATTCATAGGTGATATATTTGCTACTATTGTGGCTAATATTTGTGTAGTTAATTTGCAGACTACTTGGTGCTGCAGCATCAGGTCATGGTTACCACGACATGAAAATACCACCGAAGTAACAGTATACCAAATTTCACATCAATCGAACCACATAAGTTAGTGAGATCTTTCGTCAACTAGGAAAAGAGCTGATGATCTTCAGACGTCCGATCAGATCTTCAATAACTTATAGCTAAGAATTATCTCGATCATATCAGCTCTCAAACAAAAAAAAAACCAGATCAAAATCGGTTCATCAGTTTGGGAGCTACGATGCCACAGACAGACACATAGATACTCGTAGATACACAGACACTCAGGGCAAACTTATAATACTCATGTTTTTCTTGGGGCGTCGTGGGTTAAAAAACCTAACGACATTATTTATGTATACATATATTACCTATTATATAGGTATCTATATAAAAAAGATGTGATTAAATATAATTATACGGGATTTGTAATATCGCGATCACGAAACACTCGCGTGTCTTGACATGACGTCATCGCGCGTCATCAGAGCGTCAAAACAATTCCCGCTAGTGCACGGAAATACCGCCCTTAATTTTTATTAATAAGTGTTAATATTGCGTGAGGCGAGTGTAGGTGTGGTGCACTGTATTTTTCCACTTAAATTCTTGAAAGGTGTGATGTAATTGCAGGAGACTTTGTGTCGATTCTTTGGCCTTTCCGTCGACTACGTTCGCTTTTGTTATTGCGATAATCAAATATATTTGTCGTATGTTGTCTAGATTGGCATTCGATAGCTGTGGGAATTCTAAGAAGATTGAAAACATGTAATACTTGCTGGTGTCCGCGACTTTGTTCGCGTTAAAAGAAAGATGCAAAAAAAATTGCCGCCATGACCCGCCGGTGGATCGGGTCAATAGTATTTAATAATATTTGTTTATGTAAAATTTATTGAAAAAGAGCTGAAATGTTAATATTTTTTTTAAATTTTTCATGTAGGTATTTATGAGAATAAAGTGTGATTTTGAAATAAAAAAATATCCATGCATATACAATCAAAAGCATTAAACGGATATAAAACAGATATGTTCAATTAGATTTTTTTTAATAATCATATTTCGGTAATCAAAAGTAATTGAAGTAGGTATATAAATTAAATATCTTTATTTTACTTAATATTGAAAGGCGAAAATTCTTATTCCGATTGAAAAGTGAAGCTTGAAAATATATAAATACGAGTATTTTCTAATTTCACTGTGAACAAAAAAATATAATATAAGAATTTCAAATGTACGAAACACACTCATTTCCCTCACATGTGCCACGGCGTTATCGTAATCGATGCTATGTCTATATTATATATGCGTAAACATACATTTTTACTGGTATGACACAGTCTTGTTATCTTTTGTATCGAGTGTTTAAAAACAACGCGAGATCGGGCTCACTGCCCAGTGCGGATCGCACGGGCACACAGTAAGGAACTAAGCTACATATTCAACAACACAAGACTTAAGACTACGTTAGATTAAAAAAGAAACTTATACAAAATGCCATGCACGTAATAAATGCATTGAAAAGTATTAAAGTCAATGTTCCAAATGCAGTTTCTCCTATTAATATATATATATGCAAACGGCAATGACCTAAATGAAAGTATCAATGAACCAAACGCTAACAAAGTCACAAATATAGTAAAATACGTAGTTGAATAATAGTAAAATATATTATTAATTTATGTATTGCAAAAGTCTCGTGCATTACCTACACCTGAATGATTCATAAGACGCCAATTAAGATTAAACAAATGTAAATAAATAAACATTGAATATAGTAATTAAATTGTCAAGACTTTTGACTTTAGTTCTGGAAGGAAATGAATCATAAGGAAAAGAAAAAGTCCCACACGTAAATTTGGACCAGGTGTTTTTTTTTAATTGAAAAATGTGACTATTTACCTCATAGTCATTATTGCACAATATAAAATTAATGTTTAAAACAAATTGATGTATAAAATTTGGCTTTATCAACTGTTTCAATGGTGTATGTTGCGATCAATGGTATTTTTATTAGATTTTGTTGTAGATTGCTGTACGAGTCTTTAGAATAATGCAAGACTTTGTATATTGTTATGAAATACACTTTACCATAAAATATATCTATCTATATATATTAGGTAAAAGGCTATGTGTGTATGTATGTCTCCTACAGACTCCAAAACCGCTGAACCGATATTGATGAAACTTTCAGACAATTTTCAGATTAGTCCAGCGGCTGTTCCTGTGAAGTTTGGTAGCGATCGGATGCGGACAAAGTCGCGGGCAAATGCTATATTTAATAAAAATTTGTAATCTTTTTATATCAATCAATCGCCGTGCGTTAGTCTCGCAAAAACAAGTATATATAAAAATTAATGATGGTTGGTGGGTATTATCAATAATCTTAAAAAAAACAACAATTTCCGTGATATTTTTTCGAAGACATTGAGATCTCACCTATAGTTTTCAAAATAAACATTGAAAAACTTCTTTAAAATTAAATTTTACATATTATCTATGTACCTATCTTAAATACATACATATTACAGAACTTATATCAATATTAGGATGGGTGTTGCAGAAGATATAACTCATAGAGAGTTGACATGTATCTTTGCCATCATAAAATAACAGATGAGGGTATATACATATTTCTAATGCCGGATCTTAAACTATAAGAAGAACCAACTTTAGGTACATATGGGAAATTATCTGTCTGCCAATGGTCTGCCACCATAAATTAAATAGTAGACACTCATCGAGGCGCTGTAGTTTTATTTAATTTAAGGTGGCTTCACGAACTATGCAACTTCATACTTTCATATTTATACCAAATCCCAATGCTACACAAGCGCCACACTTGCTAATTTATGAACCAATGGTTGTGTTCGTAAGACATATATGTAAATTAGTCCTACTGCAGAACACAGTGTGCATTGCCATACGAGTATATTCATTTGGCAACTAACTAGAGTAGCGGTGGTTGAATCTCTCGTCACGCTTGCCTGTGCGCAGGCCGGTCACCGTTGGTGGGTGTGAGCGGTCGGCGCGTGCATGCGTCGAGAGCGTGGCTCGAGCGTGACGTCACGCGCACCGCCGCGCCCGCGATGGAGCAACATTGACACACATTACACCTGCGTTGCTAATGTTCCAACGCGCTACGTAATGTTCTTATTTTAAAAAGAACTTTTTACTAACCAGCACGTTTAAATTTTGTATATACTTTGTAGGTAGGTACTTCTTCTTTTCAGATGTTTTAACTCAATTAGAATTTGTCCGATGAATTTGCTATTATCAATTGTAAAAATA
The DNA here is from genome assembly GCA_944738685.1 of Synanthedon myopaeformis. Lineage (NCBI taxonomy): Eukaryota > Metazoa > Arthropoda > Insecta > Lepidoptera > Sesiidae > Synanthedon > Synanthedon myopaeformis. The sequence goes on from OX122915.1 coordinate 11,678,665, forward strand.
GCAACAAGTATAAAAATAAAAAAAGCCAGCAACATATTTTCATGACCAGGTCTCGGGCGATAAATGCGATACTTGTAAAATGCTTCTCGAGCAGTGATACCCTCCCATACATCATTGATCTAAACTACAATAGTATATATGTAGTCTTTGTCCATATACAGGAAAAAGTTGTTAGTCATTTAGTCCCGATTGATATTTATCAAATTAGTTAACCAAATATAATGAAGTCTTGTCTGTAAGTAGGTAAGTTGTTTGACTGTAAATAATGATAATATTAGAGCTAACATAACAATGAGCTGAGGGAAAACTCGCAGCTCGCAGCTGTCATACTTATAAAATCGCTGGCTTTATTAAAATTAAAGTGTTATAATTTAGCTCGATAAGTAAACATAATTGTAGTAAACAATTGCTATACCTAACAGTGAATACAAATACTTATCATGTTTGTTAAATTTAAACATATGTAGGTAATTAATTCTAATTAGACAATGATATTCTTTGTAAGGTGGTAATTAGGTGAATGAATAATTATATACTCACCTACTTATTGTATAACTTTCTTATAGGTATTGTACTTATCATTTGCTATTTTTTACTATTTGTTATGTGTTTATACTAAATTTTAATGTGCCTAACAGTCCAATAGGCTCATCAAACATGACGAACCCATAACGCCCTGTCTCAAGGGTCCCGGGTTCGATTCTTGGCAGGGCCAACTTTGGAAATGACCTTTTCAAAATTGCCTTTGGTCTAAATCTGTTATGTATTGGCAGGACGCAGTTTCGCTGTCATTTGAGTAGCCTATGAATAAGTAGGTACGCATGTGTGGACAGTAAGGGATGCCAGAGTCTTCCCCTATCCCTTCCTATTCCCTTATCCTTAATCTTACTATGGTCGGCAACGCACCTATGTCTTAAGTTAAAAGGTTTAGATTCCTTTAACATAAAAAAAGTTATAGTCGCCCCTTTACTGCACATTTGAAATTAAGGTATATAATGACTAGTACCTTTGTAAGGCAATTGTATAAATATCTATCTATATCTACCTATACCTACATTAAAAATAAAAATGTAAGTTTAATAAACAAACTGAATCACTATTTGCCCTTCCTGATAAATACTCAATTACAATATATTTAATTTTTTCATAAGTTATGTAGGTATACGCAGTTTTACGCAGATAACATTTTATCGCATCCTGTCGTATTCAGTTGTTTCTATTGCAAAAATATAAACAAAATATAGGTGCAATACCAACAATTTGTTTATATTTAATAAGTAATAAGTAATAGTACTCCAAGTAGTAGTATTTATCTATAACTTCGTAACACACTAAAAAAAACCGATGTAAGACGAGACTATAATTTATTAGTCTTAGATGCAATTTTTTTCTGAAAATATATACACACAAATATTCCTCGTTTATCGCTCTTTTAATTAGTGAAAATCGTACCACAATCCGTTAGATTGTTTATAAGAAGTTAGCGGAGAAACAGACGCAGGCGGACAGCGACATTATTTTTTTTATCAAAATCTTGGGTTGGGTGGTTTGGAAGTAGTTCGCGGGGAAACAGACAGACAGACAATAATCATACGTTATTAACATATAAAGGAAGCGTTGCAGGAGCGACAGTATGTAGGAAAAACAAGTCCCATCATTTATGTTATTTTATTTGTATCGTCATCCGCACGAACGCGATCACTCTATTACATTAGAGTATGCGACTCTAATAATGTTGACTTGATTTAATAATGACTCTAATAAAGTTATTTCAACCAACTCTTTTGGGGATTTACTTTTATTTAAGCCGTATTAAAAACTTTACTAGTTAATAAAGGCATCACAATGGTACCTATCCGCTCTATTATATTATGCATGTTAAAAAAAACCAAAAAATTCTATTTTAATCCACGATAGTGATGCGTGATTGTGAGAATTTTTCCTCATAAAAGCTGTTTTGATGTTTACAGTCTGGCTGTCTGCACATCGCTCGCAGAATGTACCTAGGTTATTTAAGATACAGGTGTCATAACAAAAACAGAAAATTATAATTATAACTATTTGTGATTAAATATTTGCTTAGCAAATTTGAATCATTCCTTTTTAAACCCAGATGCCCAATGTAAAAACGTGTGTGTCTGTGTATCTCTGTGTCTATCTGTGGAATCGTAACTTTCAAACGGTTGGATTTGGGATCGTTCTTAGATTCACTAACTTCGACATGTTTGATTGATATGAAATTTGGTATACTTCGGTTGTATTTATATGACATGGTAACATTGACATGATGTTACAGCATCAAGTAGTCTGCGGAGCACCCAACTCCTCAGCAAATTACAGCAGATATAGCGTGTTTGGGCCATTGAGATAATGTACGTAGTAAATAAGTATTATCTCAATGGTGTGGGCTCAATAACAAGTCGGGGGTTAGTTTATAACATTAAATATAGCTTATTACTTAAATGAGTCTTATTATGTCTGGAACAATTTTGAAGATAGCAAATAATAAGCAGCCACAGCATCTACGATCTTGTTAGATGAGAAATATTTTAATATTTCCATCTTGACTCATACTCGTACAAGCACATGACTTTGAACATGCGAGCAGAAAATGCTCTGCAACGTCAACTCTAATAATCATTAGACGAAATTTTGGCACATAGGTGTCTCAACGGCTAACAAGCTCCCGGATTTTAGGAATATAAATAAAATGTCAGCATCTGTTAGTAATTGTGGAAATGTTTGGTGTTCAAATATAACTGCATTCTTGTAAAATCCAAAATATGAAGTTACGCAACATCAAACAAAAGTATTAAAAAAAAAAAACATTAGGTTAAGGTAGTCAGACAGGCTGACTGTCCACTTAAGTAGGCTATCGTCCCCTATAACACAAGCAACGAAACAGGTGTAGGAAATACACTCTTATTCACCTCGCCGAAACACAAAAGCACACATGCTGTTATTTCACTGTGATCTTATGTATAGGGGTAGTTACTAAGACTACAACCTTAAAAATGAAATATAGATTTAATAATATACTTTTGTGTGTTGCCAGTGATGATATATGGCGCTGAAATGTGGTCTCTGACTATGGGCCTCGCAAGAAAGCTTAACGTCACTCAAAGAGCTATGGAGAGGGCTATGCTCGGGGTTATACTGCGAGATAGAATAAGGCTTGAGGAGATCCGCAGACGAACTATAGTCACCGACATAACCCGGTGGATTAGTAAGTTGAAGTGGCAACTGAAGTTGAATTTGAAGATTCAAAACCGAGGGCATGATGACACAGTACGGAAGTCTAAGTTCTTGAATGGAGATCACAGTGTGGTAATAAGAAAGATGATGATATTAACTTAATATGTACTTACCTAATACTTATTTTGAAACTAAGCATAAATATCTTACTTAGCATAGAGTATGCTACATATCTTATATAGCATTGTGTATTTTGTGTAGATACACTTAATTGACAATATCGCGCCATAGTTTACACGTTTGATAACTATTAACTATATTTCTTGATATAAGTTTGAAACTCGTGATTCCTAAAATAATTAGATACTACTATAGTTTTCACCTAGTATCATCATTTAAAACTAATCCTTTCTATTTTTATATTGATTAGACTGATACTACAAAAAAATAAGAAAATTAATTAAAAACTATTTTATTAAAATATACATATATTCTAAAGTACATGTACTCATAAGTTATAAATATAAATTATATACAAATTACTATATACAAAACTTAAAAACTAACTAATTAAACAATAACTATAAACAATTTAGATCTATTCTAAAGTAATGATACTCGTATAAGAAAATGATTCTTTTGTATATGATCGTAGAGTACAATAGCCTTTGTAATCTTAACTCGAAATCATTATTGGATTACGATAATGTCGCTTAGATCCCCCTTAAATTTAGAGGTCTCTTTTTGAAAATAACGGTTAGGGCTTCTTTCATCAACTACAAGTAAGTGTTGATTAGTTACTTTTAGAAATAAATTTATGTTTTAATAAATTATGCACTCGGTTTACTGCATCCTTCGATAGGCGAATTTTTTTATTATTTTATTTTTAATGTTTGGAACTTTTACCGTAGGATACAAACAACGGTATATCAGCTCCATCGTTCCCGGTGACCGATGACTTTAAATGGCGGTTAGCCTACTTGACACTTTACTCAGAGATGGTGAAAGAGGCCCTGTGTTCTAGGTTCTAGAATTTACTTACGAAAACATTTGTCATTTAAATTATAGTCGCTGTGGATGCGATTCATCGTCTGTGGAAAACTTGACAATCCTCTGAATGATTCAACTATTTTGTTTACGCTCTTGTTAATAGATTTAAAACCTCGTATTTATAGTTGTTTTTGTAATACCAGCTACATCCATTGAATGTTTTATTTTCAATAACAAGGGATCATCAAAGGACATCGTTCAAAACCAGGCTTTTGTTTTTTTTTTAAATCACCCTTTTAAGAATTTTGTAATTAGAGTGTACCTATTCATTACAAACAAAAATACAAATCTTCTCTCTTTTTTTATAATATAATTACGAGTAGGTACTCTCAAGACAATTTTTATATATAAAAATCTTCCCCGTTTATCCCTCTTTCCAAATGTGAAAACCTTATTAAAATCGGTCTACAAGTCTAAATTAAATTCGGTTTTTCGAAGCGACAAGTTTTTGAAGACACAAACCAAATTAACATTTTTATTTTTATATAAAAAGTTAAGTAAGTACAGTACCCTACATAGTTTTATTGTCGACTTCTCTATTTAACTGTTAGCAATTCAGTTTATTCCGCGCACGAAGCTTATCCAAACCGGAACAGCTCACGCCTCTGGTGAGTCGGCGTGTGTTTACAATTGAGAATAGCAGTTACATGTTGCGTCACCGCAACAAACACGTTCAGGCCACAGGCGTGTCCGTCGGAATCCAACTTTCCTTAAGTTCGTGGCGAACCCACTTTTTATTGTAATTTAAATTACAATAGAAAATCCGCAGATGGCTATTCAATATTACATTTAGTGGTTGACAAGGAAAAATATATGAATACTAGCCGTCAAAGCAGACGTTGTCCCGTCCGAACTGATAACCTGATTGCAGCGCCACCTATCAGGTCCAATTGTGAATTTATATCTGCATGCATAAGCCCAAACACGCTCTATCCGCCTTAAGTTGCTGAGGAGTTGAGTGTCCCGTATACTATTTGATGCTGCAGCATCAGATCTAGGTTGCCATGTCATGGAAATACCACCGAAGTAACGGTACACCAAATTTCACATCTTTTCATCAATTAGGAAATGAGCTCATGATCTTCAAACGCGTAAACTGACTTTATAAATCTTAGAGTAATACATACGTAAGCTGCATAAATTCATCAAGCTTTCAAACAAAAAAGAACTGATCAAAATCCGTTCATCTATTTGAGAGCTACATGTGGCTACGATACCACAGACAGATACACAGATACGTACGTGCAGATATACAGGTCGAACTTATAACACCTTTGCGTCGTATGTTAAAAAAGAATTATATTCAACTGGCTGTTTGAAGGGGAGACCCAATAATATACTAGAATTTTAAATTTTGAATATTCAAAATAATTGTATATAGTTTATAAAATTTTGAAAATTTGCAGTAATACACATTATACCTAATATAAATGAATTTAATTTAGTTATTGATAGCTGTTCTGTATCACTTAATAATAAATTATTAAAGTAACCATATACCTTTAAAAGTATATGGACTTGATTGATTTTATGTTACTAATTAATATAGAAATTTTTATTATAATCAAACATTGTAACCTAAAACTAAAAACCTTAAAAACAATATAATACTAAAATATATTATTAAAAGGAGTCCCTTTAGGCAAGGTTTATTCCAAGGGGGAACGCTGCCAGTATCTTCGGAACCATCACCTAATATAAATTATACAGTTTCCGTCAAATAAGTCATTTACTAAAAAATGTACCCATTGTATTTTATTGAGTTACTATTTTTTTAATTAAGTCTTTATTGAACATTAAATAAATATACTTATTACCTACCTAATAGGTAAATCTTGAGATTTTTCACAAACTCTAAATATGTAAATTATTGTCTTCAATAACAACAGGTAATAAAATAAAGCCGCCAATAATCTGATCGTGGTTATCGACTGGCCACAGCAGCAGACAGCGCCCATCAACAACGCTTCGCATGACGCAAACCTCGTGAAAGCCGAGGACAAGCTAAGCATGTACCTTGGATTGGCTCACGAGGTCACCGCCATGTAGGATGTCGATTCGACAATTACTATCCCTTCAGTTAAGTCAATACACCAAATGTTACCTAATATTTATAAAGAATCATCACTGATTCGTTTGATATTATTAAACAACTAGCGATCTGGCTTTCCGTGTTTTTTTTTTCTGCAAACACAAACCTCCTTCGTTTATCGCTCTTTTCATTAATGAAAACAATATCAAAATCCGTTGGGTGGTTTAGAATAAGTTAACAGGCAACAAATACAGGCGGACAACGACTTTACTTTATTGTATGCACGACATTATTTTATTATTATACATATATTATATTATACTAGCTGATCCGGCAAACGCTGTTTTGCCACAAAAAAAAAAATTAAAAAAAAATTGACCGTATACTGTTTGTAAAAAATCTGCTCCGAAACGGCTTGACCGATTTTTATGAATTTTTTGTGTAAATTTGGTATGTCTGAGAAGAGGTCGTAAACTATTTTTTATACCCCTGTGATAAGGGTGGGCCACCCCAATTTTTTTTTAAAATTTTTTTGTGGCAAAACAACTTTTGCTGGGTTAGCGAGAATTTTATATGTATATATAGATATTCTAGTAATTCTAAATATATTACTATGTTATTCTAAATAATAGTTTTATTTATAATATATAATAATAATAATACTATATAAGTAATATTTTAATACTGAGCTTTATTAACAGTTCAAATTTGATCTTTCCACTTTTGTTTTCGGCTTAGTGTTAGAATTTATCGCCTATAATATTCGTGTTTGCTCGAGTAAATCCACAAGGACATGTACTAAATTCATGTCCTCGATCTACTTTGAGTTGCTGAAGATGGAGGCTGTGGAGGGATGGAGGATGGAGGATGGAGGTGGCGAGACGGTTGTCGGCGGAGAGATTTATGCGTCAATTGTTCCAATTTTGTGATCCAGGCTTCGTGTGGATTTCTACTTAACCCACAGGATTACTCCTTGGATTGGTGTCATTGATATTTATATGTCGACAATGTTCATTATGAAGGGATCTATGACCTATGTAGCCTTTTACTAGTTCGTAGCTTGTTATAGAAATTATATTTGAAATATTATACTATAATTTAATTTTTTATTAAATACTAGCCTTTGTTTCTAACAGATTTACAAATATTTGTTTGTAAAATTGCATCAAAATCCGTTCACTAGTTACTGCATGCTAGATAAATAGTAACAAACATCCACACATGTTTATATGTATACCTATACATCTTTACAAAATTACTTATAATTCTGCTTCTAAGTCGTCACATAAGAGATTAATAAAAATTAAAAAAACGAATCCACAAAAATAATTATGATATAGGTTCAAATGGTTAAATGTTTTGTGATATGATATAGAATAAGGGATAATCTAAATTTAGTTATTTCAAAGGAAAGTTATTCATTATCCGTATATAATAACAACAAAATATTAATTAATATTTTGATGCTAACTCAATAGCAGAACATTATCGAAGTTTTTATTTCACAAAACTGGGTATTTTTCCGATGTAAACAACGATCGCCCTTCAATTCTGTTTTACGCCGACGTTTTTTCTGCTGAAGTAGTCGTGACGGCGCGCGCGCACACCGATATAGAAACAACGAATTACTGATGCATTGATGTTTGATTGATGTATAAATTAATAAAATGGAATTACGTCTCCCATTTTTTGACAACACCTAGTCGATCGACGAATTCGAATGTACAGTGGTGGAATTTATTTAATTTAATTTAATTATAACGAAAATATAATATTATTTCCCTAGTCTTACAGGAAAAGTAGCTGTTGCACGCGACTCCGTCCGCATAACTTTATAAAATATGTTTTCTATAAGTTATAAAATTTTTAAAATCAGTCCATTAGTTTTTGAGTTTATTCATTACAAAATAAAAATACAAATCCATACAAATCTTTTCTCTTTATAATAGGTATTACGTAGCACAGATAAGGGCAGACGAAAATAGATTTAAGTCGAATCCGAACTTCATAACGAAAGATGTTTTACTGGTGGGTAATACCTAATTTCCATGGTCAATTCCGAGACATGGAAACCAGTTAACTCATGGACTAAAACTCAAGGAAAATATGTAGTCGATTAAGCTTAAGGAAAATGTGTAACAGCTTAACTAATTATATTAGTCAGTTAACGCACCAGATAAACCGAGAATTATAATATTAAATTTTCTTGGTATTCTCTTAGTGAGTTTTGAGACACGAAAATCAAGGAATTAGGAAAATTTGAAAACGAATTAGAGATATCGAAAGACCTTGCTTAGAGAGAATTAGAATTACGAATTAGAGGTATGGAAAGTAAATGTGATTTTTTTTAACTTTATGACCTAAGTAATAAAAAAAAACAACTAGCAATAAACTAGTAATACAAAAAATATAGGTAAATAAAGACCCTCATTAAGTTAGATGTAGTGGACCATCCTTAGTTATTGGTCGAGATTAATTTTATCAACTTATTAATAAAGCATATTTAATAAGTTGATTTAGCAATAAGTAATAATATAATATATGTTAAGTTGTTAATATTTGTTATAACATAAATGGCCCAGCTCTTAACTTCTTCTAGATCGTCTCCTGTGGTAGCAATAGAGTGAAATTTTTGAAGGAATGTAACAGAGTTATTAATAATTGAAACTGTTTGTTGGTAGGGCTTTAAAGGTCGCCGCTCCAAGCCGTACTATAAATACTGACGATGTATCCATCCGATTATTTTGTACTTCGCACCTATGTTTTTAAATAGAAGATTCATTCGCATTGTGTAGTTTAAATTAATTAGAAGTTTTTCCACGTTGGTTTTATTTTGTTCATCCCAGAATTTTCTGAGATTTCTTGCTAGCATTTTGACGGTAAAGTCCACACAATACAACTATCGTCCTCTGAAGTTGGTTCCAGTGATTGGCTGATACTATGTTTTTAGCTATTACGACGCCACTTGCGGCAACTTCAGAGGTCGATATTGTTTGGTGCAGACTCTAACTTGTAAGTGAATTTAAATTATGCAATAACTTTTATATTTTTCATATCTTAATTATTGAACTGATTTTAATGACTTTCCTTTTATGTAGAGGCACAGAACTTGAAAATCCAAATGCAGAATAGGTTGAAGCAATATAAATAGAAAAAAATAATAATTGGATATCTACACACAAAATGATAAATAAAAAATGATACAAGATTATATGTAAATATAAAAATTTTAAATAAAAAAATACTAAGATACAGTTATTGCATAAAAAAATCTGCAAATCTGAATCGGCAAGAAACTTCCAGTTTCTTGCTTATGCATATATTGCTATGCATCAACGAAATACTTAAATATATACCCAAATAATTACACCAAATTTGTAGAATTTAAATAAACTTAAAGTCGTTCAGACTTAATTTAGACTAATTCACTTGATCAAGACCAGGACAAGTTGTTTTTCGTATTGTACGTATTAGAACTAGTCAGAATTCAAAAAAGTTTCTCGAAAAATGTTTTCAATCATTTGACCAATGGTTGCTCAAAAAAGATAGCTATCTATCTATTTACATAATAGAGACGATAACTAGAAAAAATTACTACCTAATTATACAAATGCGAAATATGTTTATTTTTAAATATCTTACGCCACAAACGTCAGTGTCAGGAAAAGTGATTTTCACGGGATGACGTCACGATCACGGTACACCGACGTGCTGTCGACATGATGGCCGCATGACGTTGACGCTCACCGAGCGCACTCTAGGCACTGTGGCCACGTTACAATTCGACAGCTCTATGACGTGGAAAATGACGAATTTTATTCAACATAGGTACATACGTGTTTGACAACAATATCACAATATTATTATGCATAATGCAATAAGCATTTATAATACTTATTATACTTAGTTTTTTTTTTTAAATAAATATCAACGACACATCTGATGAGAGACGGTCGAATTTTTAAGACAATTTTATGTTTTTCTTAAAATTTTTAAAAATTAAAAAAAAAAAAAAAAAACACTAGCACTAGAGCAACAGTAAATTTCGAAATTAAAAAAGTACGTGTCTAAACTATACTTAGTTATTATTGAGCCTATTTTCAAAGAAAGTTAGAAATAATCGATACTTTTCTATATCTATTACTTAATAATGACCCGCTCCCAGCTACACATAGATATTTTTTCTTCATAAGAGAGAACCTTGCACGGCTTTTAACAAATTTTGAAAAAAAAAAAAAAATTATTGTATCTATATTATTATAAATTAAATTCCGCTAATTTCTTTTAAATTACTTCTAAACAACTTTTAGATTTTGGTTCGGTTTTCATTAATGGAAAGAGCAATCAACGAGGAAGGTTTGTGTATAAATCAACTATATTACAATCAATAATAATTGCATCCGTGCGAAGCCGGGGGGCGTGTCGCTAGTTTAAATGAAATAATTACATTTAAAGCAGTCGTCAAATATGTAGTTAAAATTTTTGGCACGTAGTCACCCAATTAAATTTCAAAGGGCAACGAAAAACCTCCGAATGAAATAACCTTTTGTTGAACGACACAAAATGATATGCACCTTGATCTTTAATTACTTCCTTCCTTTGCAAAGTATGATGCAACTGCCGTAAAATGTTGCATTTTAGATATTTTTTTAGAAAAATAATATCTAGATTTTTCTAGACATCTAGATATACCTGCCAAAAATCGATATCTATGATATTCGTTTTATATTAAGTATTTATTTATCTTATGAACTAGGTATTTTAGACAGTGCGCACAATAAAAGTAAATTTTCCATTAGCAAAAATTATATTTAATAAATCTACAAATTACAAATACAACTTACATAAAACTGTGATATTGTGAACATATTATAAAACAATTCCAAGTATTTTTGCTGTCAGCAAGATATTGCCAGTCAAAGATTTTCTATTGTGCAACGTTTGGTAAATTACTGTAATACCAATACACTGATAACCATAATATCGAAAGAATTGCTTATTTTATGATCACATCTTTTGTTAAAATATTAGTAATAAAATTTATTTTATCAAGTATAAAAAAAATTCAAATATCGATCAAAATCTTCTAAAACTCAGATTAATAACTAGCATTTAATTATTTTTTTTGGATTAATTTTCACATAATAATTTTCCAATAGGGTGGTCAACAGCAGCGATATAATTTTAATTTTTACTTATTTAATTTGTCATTTTTATTAATTATTTAGGTTTTTTATTTGCTTCTTTATGCTATGTTACTTAACAATACCTACAATCATTATAGATAAGAGTCTGTGGCGAATTTGTTATCAGTTAAGGAGGCTCGTCTGTTAAGTCGACGCCGGCGACAGTCGCCTGTTGGCCAGCCGACAGCTGAGCTCTTCAAGTCTTTATTAGTGAAATTAGTAAATGTTGCGTTGAGATTTAGTGCAGTGATAAAAGTTTATGTGCAAATCAAACGAAAAAGTGATATAAAATATATTTTTATTAACTCTCCCGACATTAAACATTATAATAACACGATAAATCTAAAACATATTATAGGACAGTCTTAAAAGATGAGTTTAGGTAATTATAAAATAAGTATTAATGATCTTGAGATCTGAATCACAGTCGTGTTGCGTTCACTGTTGTGTTGCAACTGAGGTGGGGACAGCGGACAGGGATAAGGACGGTGAAGGCAGGAGTCTGAGGATCGGGGTTGGCGGCGTACGGTCTTTGGCGTGACGCTTGACATGCTTCGCCAGGTGGTCGGAGCGCATGAACCGACGGTTGCACAGACTACATCCAAACTTCTTCTCGCCGGTGTGGGTGCGTTTGTGACGAGATAACTCGTCGGACCGCGAGAATCTTCGCTCGCAGCCGGGCCACGCGCACTTGAACGGACGCTCTCCAGTGTGCGTGCGGGCGTGAGCTTTCAAATGTGATGACTTGAAGTAGTTCTTGCCGCAACCGGGATGTGAGCATTCGTAGAGACGCCGACGTGCCGCAGGGGCCGGTGCTACCAACCATAGAGCTGTCGTTGGGAGTAAATTGGGGATGATGACAGCTTGGGTCGGTCGCGGGGCTAATGGGACCCAACCGGGGGCGGTCGCTTGTGACGGTAACTGTGGCACGCGTTGGTCGTCACGTAACTGCTTCGGCGGACGTTCACAATGCGGGGAGGGAACTCTGGCTTCCTCGACCGGCGTCGGGGGAGTGACCGGCTCTACGGGGGGAGGACTTGGCGTTTGACTGGCTTTATATTTTGTGTACGAATAACTGTGGCCACGGTTCAATTTGAATTTTAATGTCTTCAAGATGTTGACGTCTTTCGGTGGCGAGGGACATAGGCGGCTGCAGGTGCCGTCCTTGTGTGCGCGCATGATAACTGAAGGCCTCTCGCAGAGGCCAGGTGAAGCAGGCTCAGAAGTTGGAACTGGTAGAGGCTCGGGCGGCGGTGTCGTGAGGAGACGAGCTAGCTCTTCGCAGCGGGATCGTTTGCTGCAGTCATCCTCGCCTTCGGAGTCGGAAGGCTGAGGAGTGACCAGTCCGGAAGGTGGAGGCGACTCCCTGATTCGTTTGACAGCCGCCTTCTTCAGTGGTAGTTCAATCTGTAGGACAAAGACAAAATGCACATAAGTGAACGTTCTCTGTACACGCGCGCGCTGCGTGATCGCGCATAACCGCCGCCCCCCCGCAACCCGCTATAGCGCTGTCCATACTTTCGATTGCATAAATGGCACAATACAATTTTAATATTAACAATTGTTAGTGTTTCTAATAAAATAGCAAAAAAAAGTAACAATAAAAAATATTTTCAAAAAATTAACAACACTCACTTTATTATCCATCAACGGAGGCGTTGACGGTGGCGAGAGAGGTCCGCAAACTTCGAGTATGGTGGACATTCTGAGTGAAATAAGATCATACAACTCAATAAAAGTTTCTTTTTAATTTAAAAAAACTTGTGTTTATATTTCGCGCTTCGTCTCTTAGGAGGCGTGTGGCTCTGCCGAGGAGCGATAGGCGAATAAACCGCTTCGCGATCTGTCGAGGTAGCAGGCGCGAGCGGTTGCGGGGCGAGGGGGGCGGGCGGCCAATCGCAATAGTCGGCGCGGTTGAGGTGGCCAATGGGAGCGGAGTGATCACGCATCGAACGCGTGCCAGCGCGTGTTGTTCACGTGCACACCGAGTGACGGCAGGCGAGGTCGCGGCGACGTGACGTCACGGCGGCGCGCCCCCGCATGACGTCGAGCCGGCGAGGGGCGCGGGCGTAGCGCGCCGCGGCAAGGTCATGTCGCAAATCGCGCCTCACTCGCCGCTGCAACACACACCCGTCAACCGTCAATGACACAATGAAAGTCGATGCAGTTTTACTATTTTGACAGTTAGGTTGATGACCTCTATCACAAATTGACACAACGATAACAGATTTAGAAACTGTTACTACATATATTATGAACCTACTTCTATGCAAACGATATTATAATTATACAAAAATGTAGATATAATTTTTAAAATTTCAATTCACTTAGATTCACTTATAATGGTTTTACAACACAAAGAAATGAGTTACCAAATGATTTCCAGATACAAGTGATAATTATAAATCAAAAGAAATAATTAACTTCGTTTTGTAATCGGAATCACACGTTCAAGTTCTCTTGCATGTTTTATGTATGTAAGGTACCTAGGTAGATAAGATAATCTAATCAGAAGTAACTGTTTTAATTAATATATAATTTTGCTTTATTTATAAATGACACATGTTATGTGTTATGTAGGTAAGATGATTGATATTTGTAAATATACTGAGCAAGCTACTTGGAATAACATTAAAATAAATACTTAATAAATAATAGGTCAGTACACTCGAGAGACGGCCTTCGATATAAAAATAGAATTGCTTCAACGAAAACTAATTACTTACTTTTTTGTAAATATTAACTTAAGTATAAAATAAAATCCCATTTAACTTTTATTTTCAGAAGAAGTTTAGCATTGCTCTTTTATCCATTGAATGCATTGAACTTCATTGATTGAATGTTATATTTTATTTGAACTAATTTAAGTGGAAGCAGGGCACACTGAGTGAAGCAGTCATTTGGGCAGGCCGACTGGTGGCAGTAACAATCCCCTTAAAGAAGACTAATGTGAAATAACAGCATGTGTGTTGTTCTATAAAGTGAGAATCGGTGAGTGAGTAAGGGATGCCAAAGCCCATTTCCTTATCCGCTTTTTAATATTTTATTACTAGGTAATCTTATCATGGTAGGCAAGCGCACTTGTAGCACCTGTGGCGTTATGTACCTACTTGTGTTATAGGCGATGGTAACCATTAAGTGGACATAGTAAGGGATGTTAGAACTTATCTTTAAATCATACTTATATCATACTAGCTTTTATAAGTATTTTGATTTTTATATCAGGATGATCATCATCTAAAAATCTTTCTAAATCATTGAATGTAAGTACTTTTCTGAAATCTCTGACGTGTGGCTATGCAAAATTTCATGATACATAAACGATTGAGAAATAAAGGCGTGAAAGAGTAACAAACAAATAAAATTTCAAAAATATTTTACTAATACACGTGAAGTGAAAAGCATTTTGATTGCGTATTTTGTAGAAGATTAATCGCGCAGGCGGCGATGCATGGTTGCTGCGTGAAAGTGAGTGCTGAGTCGTGTGAGTGAATCACGATCACGAGCGCGTCCAAGCCGAGCGAGTGACAGCCAATTTATTGTTTAGTTAACTACATTCACGGATTTTGATACGCTTTTTGGGAATGTATCAAAATCAAAAATTTGACGCGTGCGTGCGTGTGTGCGTGTGGTGTGCGTGCGTGTGTGTGTGGAATTGTAGCTCCTAAACGGATTGAAAGCTAACGTGATCGGGAACGATCATAGCTATAATTTATGAAGATATGTTCAGAAGTTTGAAGTTTCCTAGTTGACGAAGGGATTTTACTAACTTCCACATGTTCGATTGATGTGAAATTTAGTATCTATAGGTACTGCTGCCTCGGTGGTAGGTAGACATTTCTATAACATGGTAATCTTGACACGCCTGAGATGATGATGATGGTGTAATTTATTTTTAAGGTTGATATTTAAATAAACACACAGGTTAAATACTAAGAATTTCTGAAGGAAAACTTAAAAAATAATAATCCAATCGGTGTTTGAATGAAAATAGATCACCGCTTCTTTGACATATTTGCTAAAATCTATATTTGTTTTTAGGTACCAACCTAAGTAGGACAGAGTAGCATGCTGGTGTAGGAACTTAGGTACTTACAATAGTATTGAAGAGAAATATGCCAGTGATTCACTGTACTCGTATTAGGTCGGTTGATTTTATTGAAAGCTAAGGGAGATGCGAGGACGTACTTACGTAGCGGAAAACCGCAAAATGTCATACCTAGCCAGATACGACAGAATGTATAAGGATGATACTTTAAATAAGGTTATTGACCTTTATTAAAACTTGGTTACTAAGTTGAAATTTTAGTTTCAAATATAGGTATACTTATGTATATATTTGTACTTATCTACTTTACCTATATAATTATAACGTATGTATAAGATTGAAGGTAAGAGGGTAAAAGAAACATTAACAAACCATTTACGTTAGGTGAGAGGGCCATCTAGTGAGTATAGTAAAAACTACTCCATATTCCAATAGCCTAACATTATACAGCGCCATCTATTAATACAGCTTGAGAACACGTATACAAATTTTATAGTGTCCTGAAAGAAACTAGAAAGTGTTAAGGTTATAATTGTTAGCAGTAATATTGAAAGATGGCGCCACAGACTAGTCTGTTTATTTTGAATTAATTATATTTACTACAATGTAACAAACGACTAAGCACAAACTAACATTCATAATATCAGACGAACACCTCTTATGGATTGACATATTGTACGTCCAGATTTAACCGGCATTATGCCTTCTCCGGTTTTGGTTCCGGTGTAGGTACCTAAGCAGCTCCGGATGTAGGGGTAGGCAAGCCGGGTTCTATGCCCCGGGCGGCAAGTTCAGAAGGGCGGCCAAATTCACACTTTACAGACGAATGGACAACTCATCATTTACTTAACTTTGACCACAGAATAAATAATAGTACAAGTACAGAAATTTCACTTTTGTTTTACTGTGGCCATATCAACTTTATCGATACTCGATACCCAGGCAGGGGTACAGCACACGGACCACGTGACCAGGGCGCGGCGAGAGCGCGGAGTGTGACGCGCTGCACGAACATTATTATTCGCGAGGCGCATAAGCATAGTTCATGCGCATGATTTGCAAGATGCTTTTCCGAATATTTGTATTGCCCTGCGAATTTACTCTACGCTTCCTACTACATCCGCAAGCTGTGAGCGAAGTTTTACCAAACTGAAATTAATTAAAAATTATTTGCGATCTTCTGTGAGCCAGGAACGCTTATCGAGTCTTGCAATCTTTGAGATAGAAAATCGAATTGCACACGAGTTAAATTATGACAAGGCCATAGATTTATTTGATGAACAAAAAGCTCGAAGAGTAAAATTGTAATTTCAATTCACAAATGCAATAATATATTTGGTTTTTATTTTTATTATACATATTTTTATTTTAAATCTTATCCTGTGCTGTGTATAAAATACAATGGACCGCAAAGAAAAAGGGCCGATTAGAAAATCTTCAATATCTTCAAAAGTAGGTATCTGGCTTAGCTATAAATGAAATAAAGAAATAAGTAAGGAAGTAAGGGAGTCTATTTACTTATTCCTTTAGTAATCCCTTATCCTTAATGCTACTATGGTCGGCAGCGCACTTTTAGCTGTGACGTTGCTTGTGTTATAGACGACGGTAGACATCTACCATCAAGTGGATCTTCAGCCTGTCTGTCTACTTTAACATAAAAAATATCTACTAGGCATAAACACAGTATTAAATATTTACGTAATAAAACTGCAGCAAGTGTTCTTAATAAACAAGAGCAAGTGTGCTCAGGAGCTGCATGAGCTCATACCTCATGCAGCTTTCCCCTTTCTCCCATCGGACATTAAGACGTACAGCTGGTTATCATCCTCATCTTGTCGAAATCCCTCTTTTTCGGACCAAGCGCTTTAAAACATCTTTTATAATGCGCACTGTCAAAGTTTGGAACTCCCTGCCGGCGTCTGTATTTCCGAGCTCATATAACCCAAATCTTTTCAAGGTCCGAGTGAATAGGCATCTTCTGGGTGAGCTCGCTCCATCATAGGCCTCATCCTCGCTACACAGCTGGTTGTTGGCCAACAGCTAACACATCTCTAATAAAAAAAGTGCTTTACTCGCTGTACTTTTACTTGGCGTTCATATAATAATAAAATAATTACTTAGTAGAATAATAATAAAGCTTTTTATTTCCATAACCTATATTAACTAAGTATAGATATTCGTACAAGTATTTCAAAATGCATTCTATCATTCGCAGCCAATGCAATAACGTCGTCTATTCATCGTTTTTGTGGTATACCCTTAAGTCTTTTCCTGTAGGGCCTTGCCATTTTGTTGCCTGCAATTTCCACCTTCGGTCCTGGTATCGCTCGATATGGTCTATCCACTGCCCTTTAAGACAAAGCCTGTTTAAGAGAATCTGTAATATTGGTTTTACTTGCTGAATATTTATATAATATATATAAGTGTTGTGTTGGTTTGTGTGTGATCCTTCTGTTAACTTCGTCTTCATTTTTGCTATTATTGGACACATGTTTTCCGAGATAAATGTAATCGTTCACGTACTCAATCTCATTGCCTGCTACATGGATTAACCTTCTTCTATGTACCGTTTGTAATTATTTTAGTTTTACTTGAATTCATATGAAGTCCGGCTTACATATATGTTATTAATTCGTACACTAAAATTTTTTTTATACATATATCCATACTAATCTCTGTCTGTCTGTCTGTTACCTTTTCACTCTTCTAATACTCAACCGATCATCATGACATTTTGAATACTTACACGTTGTCAGGATACCGGAAAGGACATAAGGTACCTTTTATTCAGAAAAAAGTATATACCTACTGGTCCCGAGGGATCATATAAAATAAAATAAAAAACTAACGCTTGGCCAAAGTGTTATAGCAACAAGAGGTCAAGCGTTATATTGCTTATTTATTTTTTAGTTTTGGACGCGGATGAAGTCGCAAACACCAGCTCAGTAGGTAGTTTGATTATAAAAATACGCGCACAAAAAAAAAAGGAGTACGCGTGTCAGTAATGAAACTTTGATTGCGATTAAATTACTAATAGCCCAGCAAAATTAATAAAATCAGGGGAAATAATTCGTGTAGTTTTGAAAATTGGTAACAGTTATACCCTGCGGTATCCAGATGAACATATAAAAGTCCTCAAGGGTGGGGGGTGTGCTGAGAGTTGGGGAGGGAGGGGTTCTGATAAAAGTTTCTACATAAAATTTTCTACAAATTTGGATATACGATTATTCATATTTACTCTACGATAAATATTACCTTCGGAGCAACAGGCTGTATAAGTTAATAGAGAGTTGAGTTGTGTGATGCTGTTGTTGGAGAAGATGTGGATTTAGTAGCTCTTCTAATGGCTCTAATGGCTCTAACTACAAGCAAATATTCCTTGTCAAGCTAGGAAAAGCGAAAGTGGAAACCAAGATATTTTCGTCACAAGAACTCCAGCAACTTTTATTTTGTTGTTCTATTCTTTTCCTACATAGTTTTAGGCGCTGGAGGTTCAGTGGTAGTAGTTGGATCTGCTTCTCGCTTCCAACCCCACATTTCAGGAATCATTTGGTTACCCAGTCACTCTTTTATTGTTATAAAAGACTTGCAGCACCCTGTGACGTTGTTTAAGTATGTTATGGGCGGTGTTAGGCCACCTATCATCAAGTTGATCGTCAGCCTTTACATAAAAAAAAATTAACAACATTTTCTGGTTAAGTATTGTGTCATAATTAATTAGCGATATACTTAATATCTACTACTTATTTATTGAATTTGATTTTCTTTTTCTTAATATGTAACCGATCTTAAAGACTTCTCAGCAAATCAAGTATGAGAAAAAACTATTCTGTCTATACCTACCTACGTATTGCTCTTTTAAACAATAAGTAGAAAGGTAAGTATTGTTTAGTTTGTATAACTACTAAATAACTTTTGCATTCGCTTAGGTATAACTAAGTAAATTCTAAGGATTAATGGAGTGTGCTAAGAAGTAACTTATCAGCAGAAACAAAATAGAGAGACATATCTCTACTCGTGGGGAAATTTTATTTTAAAAATCTTTGCAATATCACAGAACATATAATAACTAATTATAGCAATATATGGTGAAAATGAACGCAGGAAATAATGGACTAAGTATCTACGTTTTTATGGACCAAACTGCCACATCTTTGTTTCCTCTCAATATTTACTTATATAGGTATAAGCTTGGTGCCTGCGACTTCATCCGTGTTGAAAAATAAATAATAATACACCTTTGCTATGGCTTTGGCGCTCAATTTTTTATATTTTCAGACGATCCCAAGGGAACCTATTATTTTTCCAGGAGAAAAACCCTGGTAATAAACTATCTGTGTGCCAAATTTCATCTAAATCCGTTAAGCTGCTTTTGCGTGAAAGAATAACAAACATCTATACGTATATCCTCACAATTTTTCTGTTACTCGCTGATAATATAGCTTCCCAACAGTGAAATAATTTTTCAAATCAGTCCAGTAGTTTCGGAGTCTATTCAATGCAACCAAACAAACAAACAATCAAATCTTTCCTCTTTAAATATTAGTATAGAAGTGCTAAGTCGGGGGCGGCCTGCTTGTAGATAGCGCGCTTCGCATGGATTTTTCTGCAAATAATGAATACCATCCTTCTTAAACGCTCTTTCCATTAGTGAAAACCGCATTAACCGTTGCATAGTACAAGTAGTTTAAAAGATCTAAGTGTAAAATACAAAGGGACAGGAGACGGTGGCTTACTTATACTATTAAAAGATGGTAGGAAGTTTATCTTAAGCGGTAAAAGCACGAAAGGCCAACAGCAACTACGTCTACGCCAGTCTACGCAGTTGCCGCTGCCGCTACGCCTCCACTGCTACGAAGAGTAGGACGCGGGTGGAGGGGGGCAAAAAGTAGGCGGCGCTAAGCCAGCCCTCTCCGTTCGCTACTCGCGAATTGTGTACACAAGCATACGCCTCCAGTCTCGCTTTGTGCTTCGTCGCGGGTGCATGTGTTTTATGTAAAATAATAAAGCTCCGAGTTTACGTATTGTGCAACTGCGTGAGTGTTTAGTGCGTGTGTCATGTTGGGGAGATCCGGTGCACCGTGGTAGGTCATGTCGCGAAGGAAGCAGAGCAACCCTAAACCTCTAAAACGTGAGTTGGTACACATTTACGATCTATAAATTTTTTGAGCATATTGTCTTGAAAGTTTCTTGTGAAACTTCTCGTGAAGTTTCATTTTGTAGATCGTTTTAGGGCAGAATTTTTTTTTCTCAATTTTTTTTTATCGAAACGTCTTTAGCTACTAAAAAAAAAATCACAAACAAATAATGAGAAACAGACATAACTGTTTTATTTTAATTTGATGTAGGTAGATTGTTTAAGAAGTAATAGTTTTGTATTTTTGTGTATTTCTATTCTCAATACATTTCAACTATTCTATTGTATACCTTATTCATTCATAAAAATATTTGTTCCCATTTGCCATTTTATTTGTTTAAGGAGTTTGTATACCATGTTCAAATTAACAGAAAGGATTGACGCTTTAAAACAATTTTAGAGATTGTTCTGTAAACAAAGTTTTGTTTAAAAATTTAACTTGAAAATTTCAAATACAGAATTAAGATAAGTAGGTATTTAACTTAAAAACAAAAAATAGGAAAGATAAAGTTTAATATTATATTTGTATATTGTTAAGTATATATTGTTTACTTCAGTTATTTTTTTAAAAAACGATAGCCTTTTTTTCTAACTACCTAAGTAGATACTGTGCGCTAGTTGCCAGATTGAGTCCAGGGCAAACTTTGAAAAATTCTTTTCCAAATTTGGCCCTTGCGTTATTACTTACGATCAGCCTCTTGCATGATAAATTGACTTTACATTTATCAGTTAATGCAACTTTTACATTGTTGTGTAAAATGATATCTTTGTGTAACATGTGTAAAATGATAATTTTTCATCTAAGTATTATGTAATGTGAAGCAAGTATGCCTTTTATGTGTTGAAATTTTATGTTACCAATAATATATATCTAAAATGTGTAATAACACTAGTTTTAACAACTAGGTAGGTAGGTACTCGTACTAACCTAGTTATTAAAATATTCCACTAGCATAAACACATTCTAAAGTTATCGAACTACTTACTTATTTCAAAATTGGAATCTCTACTGCTAACTAAGTAGGTAGTGGCTCGCCTACACTGGACCGCAAAGAAAAAGGGTCGGTTAGAAAATCTTCAATATCTTCAGAAGTACCTGACCTAGCTTTATGAAATAAAGACTAAATTAAAGCTAAACTAATAAATTTTATTTTTATTTAAACACATTAAAATATTCTTTAATTTAGACTTTATTTCATTTATAGCTTTAGGAAACAAAAATAATGTTTAGAGATATCCGCCTATAGAGATTCGTCTGTGATCGTCTTCAGACATTAGGCACATAGATTACCTAGTATCTATGTATATAATAATATTATATTATTATTTAGATTTTATTATATGTACTATATACAAAATCATAAATGAGCCTTGTCTGTATACTTTAAATATTTATTTTAAAAATAATTTCTACATGTACTTACTGTATGTTACTGAGGTCATGAAATAGTTTTTAGAATTTCTGTTAGAGATGTTAGGTTCCTGTGGTATTTTCAAAAAACGAACTAGTTATATGTTATATATATGTGTACTTATATATCTACTTCTAGTGGTATTTCGTTTAAAAAATTATTCATATACGCCTCTACTAAGATAATATAGGGATACAGATACTTCATAGATTGTGGCTCATAAATATAAAGATTCTTTATATTAAACCAGTAAGTACCTTCCTATTAGGTATTATATTTATATATTTTTTTGTTTGCACTAACAAATCAAAGTGCGCACGAGTTCGTTAAACGTTTATCATTCTATTAATAATATTCTTTGATTGTTTGTTTATCATGACCAGAATGATAATAATGTTACTATAAGTTATACATACGCGTGTGTAGGTAATTGTTATTGTCATAAGAAAATGTAATTAACTGTTGGGCACTTGATGATCTTTGATCTAGACTTTGTTTGCATTTTTAAGCGATAAAATAGTTTTATAAACTATTGTATTTTTAGTAGATTATTTTAATTGTCTAGTCTATGTTTTTTCTAGTAGTGGATTATATATATATATAAAAAAAGGGTTATTTATAGCGAGGATATAGTCTCAGAATATTTAATATATAATTTCAGAATTTATTATTAGTGCAAATACAAACTTGGACTATTGTGGAATTTTAAATACTTTAAAGGAGATCAATCAGTTTTGTATGGATATCAGGTCATTAGTTTTTTATCATTTTCGTTTTAACGGTTATAACTTGTACCATTAGGTAAAAAGAAATTATAAATTTTACTCGGAATATATCGTGTAATTTTGTAATGGAGTTACATAGATATATAAGTTTGAAAGTATAAAAAAATCCACATTTACAAAATCCAAAATATTTACAGGAAAATACTGAAAAAGACATAGAGGTCACACATTAACGTAACAAACTCATTGAAGTCCAGGTAAAAGCATCAGTCGTTTACACAAACAGTTACAAAACATAGAAGAGAAGTTCTTTTTTCGTAGCTGATCATGAAAAATGGTTGCGAAAATGGACCAAATGGTCTAATCGTATATTATGATACAAAGGTAATAAAAGGACTGTACAATGCTGAAAAAGTCCTGCTAGTATCAACCTATTTCTTTAAAGCGTGATGAGGAGTTAGGTTTTTATCTACAGCATGGTATGGTAACCACGGTAACCACCACCGACCACGACCGTCGACTCCGCGACCCTCGACCCTGAACGAGGTCGCAATACGAAAGAGTAATGAACATTTTATCAAATTTGGTGACTATTATCGCGGATGTCTCGGTCGCTTACTGACTATGAATTATGTTTGTGTGATAAAATTTCTTCAACAAATCATTTCACTTATTACGGAACAGATAATGACAGTACCTACGATTGCCAATTGCTAACTGGAAACTGATTGAACGCAGTATTAAAACATTTATTAAGATTATTTATTTATTTTGTAAATAATATGGTATTTTTCTAGGTACCTACAAAATAAAATTATTTATTTATCAATTAGGTTTCTCCAAGAAACTCTGTTATGATCGTCATTAAATTTACCAGGGTTTCGGAATAAAAAAACCCAAAATGACGATCCTGAGAAGAAACCCCGAAAGAAACTCAGGATACAATTCTTTTTTGTCATCTTTAATATATAAAATTACAACAATTAGGTACACTTAATACAAACAAAATCAAAGTACATACCTATACAATACTAAACATAGTATGAGTTCCGAATCGAGGCTTTAAATCCAGGCTTCATTGTTGCTTAAATAATCAGTGACCTTATAATAGCCTTTCGAGAGGAGTTTGGTTTTAATGACACCTTTAAATTTATTATTACCTTTTAATAATTGTAATAATTGTAATCAACATCATTAACCGTAGAACGCCTACTTCCATATTATGCCATCCCTATAATTTTACATTTACGTCAACCATCGGAGGTTTTGTCAATATTCACCTCTCTTGACTTATTTGGGAAATTTTGAAAATTTCAAAAATAAATATTTTTATTTATCCTACTTTAATATCTAAAGGCGATTTGGTTTACAGTTCTTAGTCTCCAGTCTCTTAATAGTATTCCTACGGCACTAACGAGTTGAGACCAGTTATACTCCAGGTACATATTTAAAGTATATTTAAATAAATTATATATTTGAAACTAAATTACCTAATACATTCGTGGTTTCGAACGTGATAGATAACAAAAAGTGATGAGAAAATGTATTTGCGTGGTAACACTTGTCGCTATTACCGAATTTGATAACAAAATTTAGTAATAAATACTTTGTTATATTATACATTATATTAACCTTTAACCTTGCAGTTAACCTTTAGGGATTACCTGAGAAAAATTAAATTAATGTAGGCAATTTTTTTGGTAAGGAAATATGGAATCATTTTGAGAACACTTTATTTATTTATTTTATTTTTATTTATTTATTTATTAATACAATATTATATTTCGCTTAATTTAATATTGGTGGTGTATTTTACATATTATATGTATTTAGTTGAATTTTTTTCGTTAGTTTGATTTAGAGTTTCAAACAAGCCTTTTTTAAAAGTTTGATCTTTCTTAAATATCTTTACTACAAAGGATTTTAATGCATTATAATCTAGAGATACCTATTGTTGGTAACATGATTATGTTTTATTTAATTTGTTTAGTTATAATGACTGTTTACTGTATCTTTAAAAAGGTTTTTCATGTAGAGTACTATTGGGCACATATCTTGAATGGTACAAATAGCAGTATTGACGCAATACCTTATTAGCAAGAGACTATACTTAATTGAACTTTATCATACTCTGATCAGATCTTAGATTTACTGGTACTAGTATAAAATAATGAATTAATAAATGAATATTTTAACACAATGAATACCAAACTTGTACTCATTTAGACCTTGTAATTTACAAGTGAAGTGATATGTCGTTATGCTATGCTATGCACCTATTCAAAACGAACATAATTGTTTGATGTAAAGATTTTATTTAAAAGTTAGATAACAGTGAGTGAACCACTCGAGGCTTGTTGATAACATTAACTGGTTTAGGGTTCCTTATTTTTCTTTTAAAAGTAATTATTATATAAATGAATAATATTGTTGATTAATTCAGTGCCTAAGTGGCAGGGCACACTGTATTTCGCAATCATTTGGGCAGCCCCTCTGGCGGCAGTAACCATCCCCTACAAAAGACCACAGTGAAATAACTGCATGTGTGCTGTTGTGTTTTGGTGAGTTAGTAAGAAATGCCAGAGCCCATTGCCTTATATCCTTGTATAATCCTTATACCCTTATCCTCAATCATACTATTTATTTATTTATTTTCAAGGAAAACTTACAGTGATATTTGTACAAATATCAATTATCAAATATCAATATCAATGACAGATTAATTTGACACCATTTGACACCATTTAACACCATTTACTATGGATGGCAGCACTCTTGTAGCCCCTGTGATGTTGCTTGTGTTATAGCGTTTTATCATCAAGTGAACCGTGAACCTGTCGGTCGACCTTAAAATAATAAAAATTATATTTTTACAATTTTTATTTAATATTTTTAAAATAACAGTTAACGAATATAGAATCTAGATGTACGTTAAGTAAACTCTAATTATAATATATTAAATATACTAAATGATCGGTCTAGTACCATCCGTCTAGTTACTAGACCGATCAATACATCTAGTAAAATTAACCATTCTACTAGAATGGTAAATTTTACTAGAATTAAGTATTATTTCTAGCTAAATTTTATTCATATTAAATATTATTTATTATTATATAACCAATTTCTCGATATTTTTAGCCTTTTCTGTAGTTGTAATATTTCAATGCACATACAGAACCCTAACACAAAGTTTTAATATACTATTTGAAATGCATGTAGACTTTATTGCTTGTATATTTTTATGGAGATAAGTAATAACCGATCATAATACTAAGATAGACTTTGAACATGAAAACTTTACTTGAGAATGAATATTATTTAAAGTTACTTTATGTTTTTAATAAAACGGCAGTAAGAGATAGTAAAGTTACTTATAGCTTGTTCTCTAAGAAACGATTTGCTCTATTTTGTTTATGCGAATTGTTCTATCATCAGAACGAGTTCTTAAAGTTCATTTAATGTGTACATATATTAATACTAGCTGGTGCCCGCGACTTCGTCCGTGTTGCTGTTGGAAAATGAAAAATATAACACCTGAGCATATAAGTAAAGCCGGACATAGCGTCCAATTTTTTTATATATATATTTAGACGATCCCCGGGAACCTAAAATTTTTCCAGGATGAATGAGTGGTTAAGGTTCGTGGCTTAACGCTCTGTTCCAGGGTTCTCGGGTTCGGTTCCCGGCAGGGTAAACTTTTGAAGTGAATTTTTCAAAATTGGCTCTGGTCTGGATCTGTAAAATAGTCTGGAAGGTAAAAAAAAATCATTTACAAATTTGACTATAAAATGCCCAGTCATTTGGATTATGACTTCACTTAAAGTAAATTGAAAATCATTAATACGTCCATATGCCAACGGGTAGGGTAGTTTACCCTCTATCTATAGAAAGGATGTATCCATTCAACATTTCGGTTCCCCTTGTTTCTCACGGGAGTAAAGCGTGTCAAAATTTAACTTTAATGTAGGGGTTGGTGTCAATGATCAAGTGATTTGGTGGTTTATATTTATGTGCTTAACCATTGGAACTTTTTATTCCTATTGATTAATATTTAAAACTAACAACGGGTTCCTTTACTATACTTTGTTTATTTATATTTGGGATACAAGATATATACTTAATGATACAATTTAGGTAAGAATTATAAAAAATAACACATAATATATTTAAAAGGCGTATGAAAACTCCGCAAAATGATAATGCACCTGGCCGCCATTTTGGTGACGTAATCTTATGACACACTCAGTATACAGTCAGTTTTGTAAGATGTATTTTTTAGCTCTGGATGACGTCACGTGGGTGACAATGCATTAGCAATTTGCGGGGATTACATATATCTATAGATACATACCTACATAATGTTATTTTAGACAAAAAGTTTATTATAATTCAAAAAACAATTTAATTAAATTAACTAAACCTCAGTATTGAATAAATACTAAAGTTTTTTTTATTTATTAGAGATGGGTTTGATTATGTACCTATGTAATTAACTTAATTTTATATGTGAGCAGTCCAGTCAAGCTTTTCACTATACATAGGGTTACTTAAAAATTACTTTTCCAACAAGATCTATATCTATTTTATACAATATACCTATTAAATTTTCCAAAACTTGAGTTTGTCAACGAAAGCTTTACAACCGTTTCGTCCCATAGAAAGGTGTTTGAGTAAATACACACTCAATAAAACCTCTAACGAGCTTTTACTCAATAAATGACTCAATAATAAAAATATTATAATTTCATTAGAAACAAAAGTCGTTGAACTTCAATTAATCATAAGGTAAAAAGGTCATCATCTTACAGC
Organism: Synanthedon myopaeformis; assembly: GCA_944738685.1. Classification (NCBI taxonomy): domain Eukaryota; kingdom Metazoa; phylum Arthropoda; class Insecta; order Lepidoptera; family Sesiidae; genus Synanthedon; species Synanthedon myopaeformis. The sequence goes on from OX122915.1 coordinate 11,706,262, forward strand.
GTGGAAATCCCACTAAACTAAAAATTTTCCTTTACGATAGTTATCCTAACATTTGCCTGTTTTTCAGGACATACAAGGAAATTGTAGTAAAAAACTATATCATGGTGACTAATATCTGAAATAAATAGTCACGTCATTAAATAAAAACGATAATAATTATCGATATTACATTTTATTCCCTTTTGACGAAAAATCACCTCACATTTTATACAAGTACTTACTTGAAACTATTTAGTGTTATCCTGAAAATTGTTAATGGTTAAACCATTACAAATGGACATATAAAAAAATCATATCTTTCCTCTTTATAATATAATAGTAAACAAAATACTAATATTATAATAATACTTAGTGTTATTAAGATATTAAATAAAAATATATCATCCTGTATCTCACATACATTATGTAATTTTATCACATATGTATTGATTAAGTACCTATGTATTACCAATGATGGTGTTGAGTGTTTAAGGGATGCCAGAATCCACTTCCCCATTCCCAATTCTCTATCACAGCACAAAAAAAACAGAGAAATCTGCTTTGCAGTAAGAAAAACAATCAATGTCTCCTCTCGTCCTCAAAGGCGTTATAATAAATATATGACAAAATTTACTTGATGATTGATTTATTGACACATTGATTTGTACCATATTATTTTATTGATAACTAACATATCAATAAAATCAAGTGCAATTGTTCTTTTTATGTAATAACTAATAATTTTTATTTGCATCATTTTGATATTGCAAAAAACAATTATACTTACCTATCAAAACGAGTTTCTTTCTTTCTTTCTTTCTTTGTCAAGATTTTTAATTGCACGAGTTTAGTATAGTAGTATGTATTAGTACTGTACTGTCCTTGAAAGAAGTAGATTAGGTAGGGTTTCATAAAAATTCAGCTACAAGGTCAAATGGACAGAAAAACAGCGAACGTGTACGTGATACGCACTTATCTGAGGATTAAAATCGACTGGTTTTTATGCGATAACGATCTCTACTTATAGATACTATTTGCAACATTGATAATAATCATACATTTAATGGCGTATCTATAACATTTCAATATATGTATAGTCTGACGTCATTTAGCCAGTAATGGTTAGCACGTGTCGCTCAAACGATTCAAATATAGAAAGACATATTATGATTTTAATTAATTTAAATTTTAATTATTTTTTTCTGTACATATTTAAATTTTATAATAAACACTTGCTAGATCTGAATATTTTCAGTTGTCCTATATGAGCCAATAAAGGAAGCCTTAAACAAGCTCTCGAAATATAGTTGTGTATAGACTAGTCTCCTTTTTGTAGCTGAATGTTTATTTATTTATTTTTTAAGATGTATTTTATTTGTTAATAAGTTTATTTGTTTTTCTCTTTCTTTGATTTTTTTTTGTTTACTTCTTATCTATTAAAATTTGTACATTTCCTTCCTGCTCCAATTTTCTATAGTAACTTGTAATTTATAATATGTTTTATTAATTTAGTGGAAACTTTGCTGATTTCTGTTTTTCTTGTATGTACCTATATGTATAATGTGTGGCGAGATATTGTACGAGTATGTTTCCCTAATATAAATAAAATAAAATAAAATATTAATGAGAAACAAACCCCTTACATTACTTTACCACCGTGAAATAACAATATAATGTGTTTTATTGTTTTTTGCTGAGTGAGTAAAGGTGCCAGAGTCCATTTCCCTATCCCTTGCTAATCCCTACACTTAATAGGTTGCTTTTGTTAATAGGTGACTTCTGTCATCCTTTTTGACGAACTTTACATAAAAAATGTTTCAAATCTTTGTAAAAATTGCCTTTGCATCCCTATTTACCGAAACACAAGATCGTTTTTAACCATCTACATATAAATTGTATACAACAAAAATGGAATATGGACATCATACTATTATAAAATATTATAAAATGGTTAACAAACAAAACGCAGCCACGACTAAGGTTATACATAAATGTAAATTTTTACACTGTTTGTAATTTGATCTCTATCTATAATGATTGTAGCGAGTCCGGTGTTCGATAACCAGCTTGATCGATGATTTTGAGATATCAATAACAGATAACGATGCTTATCTACGGGAGAGATTTATAAATTTCATGTTCGTGTTATATTAAGTACGTAAGTTTTGGAATTCCACTCTCTTAAAATCATAGGATTATTCTGTGTGGAGAGAATCCTTTTTAAAAATAATAAATTATCTAGGCCATGAAACCATATTTAAGCCTTATCCATTTCCTATCTATATGTATATCTTCTATAACTATTTTATATCTATACATAAATATAATTATTCTTTTCTGTCTGACTATTAGCTAATTTCTAAACCACCAACGGATTTTGATACGGTTTTCACTAATGGAAAGAGCGACAAACGAGGAAGGTTTGTATACATAAACAAATACATATATTTATTGTTAAATAATCCAATAATTTTAAAAAATACTAGCAATACTATGTACCTACTATATTCAAAATATTGTACGATTATGCAAATTCAATTTCTTTATGACCTTTTTGACATAGTAAATAGTGTAAAACACAATATACTATGTCAAACTCAAAAACTTGTGTGGTACTCAACCTTTCAGTGAGGACCCCTCATTTGATTATTTTATTCTCGCTATTGACCAATTATCTGCTTGGTTGTGATTTGTGATACATTTACCCTAAAACTTTGCCTACTTGGTAGCTTTGGTAACTTTGCTTTCTAACTAATAGTGTGTAAACAAACTAAGACACTACTGAAAAAGAATTTTCTGTATAGTTTGAAAAATCAATGATTTCGTTATTTGGAAAAAGGAAAATAGCAGACGGTATTTCAAGTTTTTTCTCACAGAAATCAACTTCAAATTACACAGTCGGCTTTTTCAACTCAGATGAGCTTAATTTATTACTTTTTTTTTTTAAAATAAACGTTTTCATATTCCAAAATTAAACCGATGCTTCGTTTTAATTAAAAATATATTTATTAATTATATACAGTTTTACTGTTAAAATCTTTCATCACATGACCAAATAACTGCAGCTTTCTTTCCTTTTATTCGTTCTTTATAAGTAGCAATTCCAAAACTTATCCTCTGCATCCTTGATAATGATATTATGCCAAGTTTGTGCCATTATATGCAAAACTGATTATTTTTAATTTATTCACACTATAGATATATAGTGACATTAATTATTATTGTAAATTTATATTATTGTTGACAACTCAGGTGTACAGTACAAACTTAATTGAGTTTATAGTACACCTAAACTGTGTACCACCAATGGTTTTTTGTATATAAATAAATAATTTAAATAAATAAATAAATAAATAGATGATAATGTTAACCAATGTCACTCTAATCTATTTTTTTTTTGTATTTTTGTTAAATATTGCGTGGTGCAAATCATGAGTAAGTTACGGAATCAATGGATTTGCGTTCGAACAGAACGTTTATTGTAAATAATCATGCGATCCCAATTAAAATATTGCGTCCGGTGTCGATCGCGAAAATAGATAACAGTTAAATTTATTTACCGTCCGATTGATAAAGAGTTTGATTATATCGTTCGTGGGCGGATTTATGGGTACATGTGTCGCGCACCAAACGTGGGATGAAGATGTTTGGTGACGTCTTGTTTTTTTTCCATGATAGAAGGCAGGCGAGTTGACGGTGGCAACTGTCGCCTAGGAACATTAATGCATTGCCTTACCATTGAATAAGAGACGGAGATTAGTATCCCATATTCACACATTAAAACACGGACAGCACATAAAAATATTATACATATATTAGCATGACAATTAGAACTTATAGGTACCAGTTGTTTTGGCATTTACATATGACATTATTTTGCTGTAACACAATTCCTATCTTATGTGGAGTAAAGAAACCCGATATTAAGTATTCCTGTCTGATAGCATCTCTAAGGGCAAAACGATTGCAGATAATATAAGTGTTCGCGTTTTTTTGTTTCAAGGTTTTATTAATGGTACACTCTCTACACACCTGAACATAGGTCAAAGTGCTAGGTTTTTAAAGAAGTTTTCTATATTTTGAAATCACAATTTTATATATATAATGTTACATTGTCATAATTTCTAATTTCTTATTTGTGTTGTGTTGCTGACCCGGCGAACTTCGTACCGCCTCAGAATAAAAACCCTTTCAATACAAAATGTATGAGAATATGAATTTTATTCACAATATTTTATCTTGCATATTTCAGATTTTTTTATTCTTATTTCTAATGAGACAAATTCAAGTTCGAATCAAAGCTCATAAAAAAATCGGTCCAGGCGTTTTCTTGTACTAACACTGTTCTGGCTTTCTTGACAAACACTATTTTCTTTTATATAATATATGTATATAGAATACATAACTTGATTATCAACAAAGCGTTAAGAAAGGAACATTTGAAAACAATTGGCGAAAACATTTTTACCTATTATAAGATAAGATATATTCTATAGATTTCGTATTCATCAGTATCATAGGATAATGATAGATTATTATCGACTGTAGATCGTTTGTTACCGATAAAAGTGATACGGTTTACATTCACGAGATAAAATCCATAAATGTTTTCGCCAAACCTTTTTTCTTTCTTAATATTTCTCGCTTGAAGGCGGCAGTAACCATTGTATTACAGAAGACCACTGTAAACCATCAACATACATGACTGTGTATATACTATTGTGTTTCAGTAAGTGATTAAGAGATCACAGAGGGTATTTCTAATCCTAAATCATATGCTTTTCCATTCCACTATCTTTAATTATAAGGTCGCATCGTATTTTCAGTACCTGTGGCGTTGATTTTGTTATAGGGCGACGGTAGCCATTTACAATCAACAGTCAGCCTGTCTTACGACCATTAGATAAGCCAAAGTTAAACGAATAAACCCAAAGAAAAGTGTGACGTGAGAACGTTTGTTCGGAAGCTTTCAGTCGGAAATTGGAACGTCTCAAAAAAGCTATTTCTCCAAAATTTTTTTTAGGGCAATTTCTTTCTAAAAACATTTAAGCAAAACGAATAATTAATTATATTGCTCAAACATCCAACTTTTGCAGTACAAATTTTTATAATGAAAATAAATTAAGTTTGTTTGTCTACGCTTCAAAAACTCTGAATCATCGGAATATTTACACCGATCAAATTCGTTTTTGACAATGGAAAGAGGGATAAACGGGGAAGGTTTGTATAATTAATATAATAATTGCACCCCAGGCTAAACTGGGGAACAGGTCACTAATTAAGCATAAGTAATAAGTAAATATAAAATTAAAACTTTTTATAATTATGTAAGCATTTAAAATATTCACTGGGAAGCTCGAAAGTGTAATAATTGCATCAAAACTAACCTGGTGAAGTGTTAAGGAAAGTGTTGGTGGTTTTGAAAAATCGATTGTACACGAACGATAAAAGGATCGATAGGTATCGAATTAACAACGCGGAATAAGGCTGGTGGGCTACGAGACGTGAGAAGCTGTTTATCTCGCGCGCACATCCCGTCCGCCATAACTCATTGATAAGGCACGAATATTAGTTGAAAACGAAATCTGATGCCGATCCAATGATACCGCGCCCGTAGCGACATCTAGCCAAGTCTATTACTTTGCGAACGTTCTTTTTTTAAATTACTACTATGCCATTGTTAACAGAACTCTGATTCAACTGGAAAGGGATGTTTTATTTTATGGTATTTTATAGAGAAAGACATTTAATGTATATAGTTTACTTAATTAGACCTTCTATGTGCAGGAAATTAAAGAGAAGTCTTTTGCTAAAATCCAAAAGGATTTAGGTAGCTTACCACCTAAAATAAGTTTAAAAAGTAAAGTTTTTAAAGTAAAGTTACCTAAAGTAAGTTTCTTGAAATAGTTTTACCAAGAAAATTTCATGTGATATAGTTATTAATTTATTGTATTAGGTACAATGTTTACTTAATACTTTAATAAATACACCAATATTTAATAAAGTACATATTAAGAATAAATAGTATAGTTAAAGCCTAATCAAAGCCGACAATACCTAATTGTTGTAATAAAGTAAGTCAAGTACATTAAGTTACCAAACGATCCATAAGAACTAAATATATTATATATAGAAAATCATCTTATTTCTTACTTTTTTATTCTAGGAGCAAATTATAAAGGTGATTATAGCCTTGATGGTTGACCAGGCTAATTGCAAAGGTTGCCATATAGTATTAAAGGTATACTTAATATAGGTATCTATATCTAATATCTATCGCTACATGTTTTAAATTGAAGCTTGTGTCCGACATCTATCTGTTTCTTCGCAAATATAATTTGCACAAGTCCGTGCAAATACGGGAGCGGGTTGCTATAGTTTTATTAATAAAATTTCTTTTTGTGGCGATATCCCATTAAAAATGAAGTTTTAAAGTCCCGTGTCAATAGCATGAAAACATTCCTCGTTCTAATTTAGATAATATTTGTTCTCGATTAAATGAAACAAACATTACATCGATAATCGGTGTGAGATATGAGGCAGCATGCGCTCATCACGCGGTATCTGTCTCTCTCCCTCTCACCGGGCGCGCATATCTCTTATCTCTCTCGTTACGAATTTAAAAAAAAATAAAATAATAACCGATAATGATATCGCTCTGTCCGTATCACACAGCATCCGCCAGTGTATCGCGACAGATAGCTAGGCATCTGCTATATATGTCGATTTGAATTACAATCGTTCTACTTATATCCATATAATATTATATACCTTTTTTTTTGACGAGGAGTAATCCGCTTACAGATTCCCTACCGCTGGCAAGGCGGAAAGGGTACGTGGGGGTCGCCCAGCACCTGATCATAGCGGCACTGGGAATACCCACTAAAACTCCCCGGTGCCTCTTTGCCCTTTGAGCGGGGTGGACCGGGCTCTGCCGAGGCAACAACTCCAATCCACCTCAGGGCGCCCTAGCCATTGCTGGCTAGGCTAACGCCAATGGGGGATTGCCCAGAGACATCCCCAGGCGCGGGGGGGGGGGGGGGACCTTGTGCAGGCATACACAGCTAGCCAGCTATGTGCGCAGGTCCCCTAGGACATTTCAAGACGGGCTAAATATGCATGCCTTCTCCTGCCCTGCGTCTGAGGGAAGCGAGGCCGGCCTCTTCCTCTCGCTCCCTCTCAGCTGCCTCCTTCTGCGACATTACGGATAATAATATTATATACCTATAAATGATATAATTAAAATCACTGATTATGCAAGCGATAACGAAGCCAGGATTTAAGCGATTCAGAGCTCATACCTACTATGTTTAGTATTGTATTGTATATAGGTACTTTGATTTTGTTTAATGAATGACAGAATGAATGGTATCCTGAGTTTCTTTCGGGGTTTCTTCTCAGGATCATCATCATCTTGTATTTTTTTCCGAAACCCTGGTAAATTTAAATTTATAATGACGATCATAAGGGCCTCTTTCACCATTTCTGAGTAAAGTGTCAAGTAGGCTAACCGCCATTTAAAGTCAACACTCACCGCGGGAATGATGGAGCTGATATATACCTTTGTTTGTACAGTAGAAGTCACAAACATTAAAAAGAAAATAATAAAAAAAATCGCCTATCGAAGGATGGCAGTACACCGAGTGCATAATTTAATAAAACATAAAATTATTTCTAAAAGTAACTAATCAACACTTTACTTGTAGTTGGTGAAAGAGGCCCTAAGAGTTTCTTGGAGAAACGTAATTGATAAATAAATATTTTGATTTTGAAAATAATTTTATGATTCTTCTTTATTTTGTGGTTTATATGTTTCTCTTTGAAGTTTGGGTGTACATCTTTATCATTTAATTATAGTATCTTTACATACGAATAATATAGCTTCTATATCATTATTTCAAAGTACCAATCATTTGAAAAGTCATGGCATTTAAAAATGGGCGGACTTACGTTTCGCAGTTGTAATTGGGAGCTAGTCTGGCGGGAGTATTCACCCTTAACAAAAGATCGCCGTGAAATAACAGCACGTGTGCTGTTTTGTGTTTCGGTGAGTGAGTAAGGGATGCCAGAGCCAATTTCCCTATCCCATCCTGATCCCTTATCCTTAATCCTGCTATGGTTGGCAATCTCCTCCTAGCATCTAGTTGACCATCAGCCTGTGTGACAACCTTAACATAAAAAAGCGGTTTTTAATTTGAAAACTCAATTCTTGAGGAAATTTCTTGAGGCTACCGAGAATTACCGAGAAGAGCCGACATGTGAATGTCTTTGGAAAATTAAATTTAGCGGCAGATGAACCGCGCAAGACAACTAGTAACAATTAACATATAACCCAAGAAGGATCACATAATATGCTAGTAGAAAATATTTAATCAAAAATAGAAGTCTATTCAGATTACTTACTTAAATACCTTATGTATAAGTAACCTCATTACGTGACTTAGCTTGAATTCTGAATGTTGCAAGTTCCGAGTGTGAAATAATGATTTTACAGATAAATTACGAAAAATATGGAACACCTGCAGTTAACAAACATAATATTTATCGGAATCGAATTCTTTGAAATTGGTACTGTTCGACAATCATTTGTTTTAAACATCTCTTTAAGTAAACAAAACATTATTTTATATTTCCTGTGTTGTTACTGTGGATGTCCGAAATTGGTGAATATTTCGAAGGTGAAAGTCCGCAAACATTTCTTTAATATTCACTTATGAAAGTTAAACTATCAAAAAAGTTACCAACATGAAATTTTTCTATGTATTTTTTCAAGGGAAGGATAATTTTGTATGCTAATAATTTTAAAGCAGGCGACACCGCGGCCCAGAGATAGTTTAATATGAATAAAATTTACATTTAAAAGCGATATGTGAACTCTTATTTACTAAGTTGTTGTTTTTTCTTGTGACTGATAACATTTGAACTAAGATAACATTTGGTGTTGATAATCTGATTAACTATAAATTTTACGTAGTTTAGATACACTAGTGTGCACTGACAATTCTATTTCATATTATAAATGCGAAAGTTTCTGAGGATATTTGTTCATTTTGGATGAATGTTCATCTGAGGATGAAATTTTACATCCGTACTAATATTATAAATGCGAAAGTATATTTGGATGTATGGATGTTTGTGACTCTTTCACGCAAAAACTACTGAACCGATCACTATGAAATTTTGCATACACGTTGTCCGGGACACCAGAAAGGACATACGGTACCTTTTATCTTTCAACGCGGACGAAGTCGCGGGCACCAGCTAGTCAGGCTATAATCATTGTAATGCTATTGCTTTTGCTCTCTACTTCGTTTGAATGTTTCTATAAATTAAAGCCTCTGTTTTATTATAATTTATAAGCTATATTACTGTAAAATTATAGCAAACACCTATTAGTTATTGCAGTTAAGCAGTTTTGGCACAAAACTCAAGTCAGCATCTTCAATTGTTATATATCCGTCTATTTATGGACTGGATTGGTAATTTAAAACATAACATATATAAACATTTAAAAATATATCAACTTAACTTAAGTTTCGTTTGTTCAAAACCGCAAATATGCTATAGTAGGTAGGTACTTTTTTGTTCACTATTAAATTTTGCATACCCGTTGTAACACTTAGGGGGATACTTAGGGTACGATGTAGAGTACCTACTTTCACTCATACAAAATTCCCAAGTGTACATCTAAAAATAAAAATAAAAAGTTCACCAACTTATTTTTTTTATTTATTTATAATTTTAACAATTTTAAGGCTAATAATATTAAAAACCACTGAGGTCTAATCTTGTGTTATTATTTGTAATTATTACCAAAATCTAACTATATACTATTAATTACAATTTAAAAAATATTGCTTTAACTTAAATGTAATATTATTGTTACATAGATCTGAAGGTAGGCTTTTGATAAAGTGCGGGACAATGTAAGCGATAGTCCTTTAGCTGTACGTATTATTGGCGCGCTGTGTACGCAACCGCTTTTTTGAAATTGCTCTAGTGCATACAGGGTGTTCCATCATCATCAATCCATCAAACAACAAAGGCTGTATAAACACAACAAATGTCACAACGCCTAAGTAAAAGGGAAGCTGACGAAGTAACGAGAAAAAGCTAGTAGTTGTAAGTGTCGATATACCTAATTATTTCTTTTTTGTTGCGATACATACATTTATTTGTAAAGCGATCGATAAAAAAAAATGTAATAGGTATTAGTTGAGTTGTAATCGTGAACGTAACGATAAGTTTACATACAAACACAGAATAAGTTCGCGGTACCGTGCCTTATCGTGTGGTACACTATCAGCAGAGACAAAGCAACGGTGATGTAAGTCAGTGTTGCATTGACTTGCGTTATCGTCAGCCGTTATGTTATCTCTAAAAATTTTATTAGTTATTAGCTACTTTTCTGTTGGAACCCGGTTTTCACTTATCACTTAAACTACTGCTAGCAAAGTAGCAAAGCAAATAAATAAATCGTCATGAACACACCAATTTATGGCCCTCAAAGCAAGCAGTATAAGCTTGTGTTATGGGATAGATATTTATAAAAGACAAGGTTAAAAACCCTTTATACTCAGATAAGAGTCAGCTTTGAAAAATTCAATTGCAAAGTCAGTCTTGCTGGAACTCTTGAGTCAGAGCGCTAAAGCAAGCCCCTTAACTATTCGACCAGTGGGTCTGTATAAACAAATCAACAAATTTTAATGTAAACATTTACTAATTTGAAAGCTTACAAGGTTTTAATAATTGCAAATAATTCTTATTTAGTTATTTCATAATATTTCATTAATTAATCTTTGGAATGCCTCTTCAGTCCTGAAGGCAGCCAACTCTCTGAACTTACTCTTAAGCTCTGTTAAGCAAGAGCCAACTGTAATAGCCGTCTCTTCCCTTTCACCCTTCCTCATAAAGACTAACTGAAATATTTGTTATGTCTAAGCACGTGGCCAAGATATTCAATCTTGCGCTTCTTGATATTTTGAAATATTGATACATTGTAGTACAATTGCGTTTCTGACCATATGTGTTCAGATAACGCGTAACATTCGGCTATGGCTACACATTTTAAAATCCCGTAGGAATCCGATGGCATTCGATGGATTTCAAAATCTCGTAGGCATCCTATTGTGTTATTTGCATATTTATAAATAAATTTAAAGTAAAAAGATAGATAAATAGCTTCAAGTTAGGTCTCTGCTGAATTTTCAAACGCTTATTCACTTTAATGGTAACAGTTAATTACTCGCCAATGCATAATTAGTCTCGTTTAACAGTTAAGTAACATAAGTGATCAACATAAGTCTATCATAAGTGATAAGTTTTATCTACAGTCTACCAATCTGAATGTTGACCCGTTTTTATAATGTATATTTAGAACTCTGTGTATATACTTGAATTACTGGAGTGGAGTTACTTGAATCGTCAGATATTTTTTACATTATTATTGAATATATATTTATTTAAACTTGAATTTATTAAAAATATATCATATGATCTTACTTTGATTTACGTACATTAATGGTATTTTAAATTTGGAATTTAAATGATTTAAGCTAGTTTTAAAACTAAAAAGCTAAAAGCTAGTTTTAAACTAAAAATCCTTATTTCAATACGTTAATTTTTGTAGTTAAGATGTGAAAAGGTAACAGATAGACAGAGTTACCATCACTGAAACTTTGGCAGTCTAGTGCGGTTTAACTTATACAACTTAATTTTCACATACAACTATTTTATACATAGATAAGTGAACTACTTTTGTACAATTCCCTGGCTCTCGACAAAACACATTAACATCCTTTATCAGCACTGAATGAATTTTAAATGGAGATTCATTTCTTTATCTTATCTGGCAGCCGGAGTCCATTAAGGGAGCTATCGGCCATGTTATCAACGTGTTTATCGGGCGCAGATGAGAGCATAATATGACGACCAAATCGCTCGACACGTTAAAGTATGATCTTGTGACGCGATCCTTCTAATTGGTACACTTAATTTGTATTTAATTACTTAGATCGATTTAATATGTATTTTGATAGCCAATGGAAAATACCCACTCATGTTTGATTGGCTATCGTCATAGCGATCTACTTTAAATTCATTTCGGCAGTATTCATATTTTTGGGCTGAACAGCATTTGATAAAGTTCGTCATATTTTTTCATCGTTAATCCCCCAAGCAAGCAAGTATTCAGAGTTTAGAAATACGGTGCCAAGACGTATATACGTTGATGAAATGTCTATAACAAATTGCAATAAGTCATGTAGCGAGCTATAAAGAGACAAAGTGATCTATATAGCCCAAAGAATCAAGAATCAAGAAGCTGAAGTGGGTTTGGAGGGGAAAATTTCTGTGGTGCAGAAGATTGGCGCTGTGGTAGAAAAGTCTTGAAGTGAAGTCACGCGACTATACTAGATCGCTCGCTAGATCGAACACTTGAAGAGAGCTGCTATAGGTGGATGAATGCGGAATGCGATGGACTGAATGTAGCACCTTTGTCCGACAGTGGACTGAAGTATTGTGTCATTTTCTTTCTTGACAACAATAACATAGTCACCTGTGCGGTTGTGTAAGATTTTTCACAGAATTTCTTAGAATTCTCACAGCTTAATCTTAGCTTAACACATATGGACATGTGTTTTTTAAATATCTTATGTAGTTTGAAAGATATGAGTCGCAAGCGAAATATGGTCATATTTAATCCAAAATATATTTACCTATCTTAGTTGGATAAAGGTTCGAATTGGGAAATAGTAATTGGTAAATTTAAATTTATAATGACGATCATAAGAGTTTCTTGTAGATACATAATTGATAAATAAATATTTTTATTTTGATTTTGACAACATCCCTTACTAACTCACTGAAGTAGAGCAGCACATATGCGGTTGTTTCATGGTATTTTCTGTAAAGAGGTGGTTAGACTTTTTAATACTAACATTTTTAAAATAAATTTTCCATGAAGCTTAAGCTACTTTGTTTATTTTCTGTTGTAAAGTTTAACTTTAAACAACTGAAAATAAACTAAATATCTGCTTACAGAAATGATTGTTTCGTCAGTAAAGTGTAACGTTCGGCGATTTCTTTCTAATGTTATGTAGATGTCGTTTAGAGGGTGACGTTAAAACGCACAACTTGACAGCTCACAAAGACACACATTCCAAGTTTATCGTTGATGTTTACCACTGGACTCCAATTATTAACAGTCATAAATCCACGTGAAATTCCCGGCTACGGCCGGATGTGCACATTAATACGCGTTCCCATTGTCATACGATTCGCCACAGTATTAATCAAGTTACAAAAATTTTCAACATTGAATAGGTCAGAGGTCAGATTTGTCACAATTATAATTATAACTTTTGTGCTAGTATATTATAGATTATTCAAAAATTAATAAGTGATTATTTTAACAAAGATAACAAGCAATAATTCTTTTATATAAATAAAAATGTTAAATTGGTTTGTGTAAGTTTCGATAACGGGAGCGGGTTGCTAGTATCTTATAAATAAAAGAGTCTTGTTTGAATCTCAGTTAATTACTCAGTAGGTACGTGTCAGTACTTACTCTATAGTGTATACCTTTCTAAGTGAAAATATAAATAAACTTATGTAACATTAATTAGAAAGTCTTTAGTAGTTTTATTTTATCTCGATATTATAATTATCAATATATTTAACTAAATTTTGTTTTTAATAAAATATTTAATAACACAAACTGGCGGAATGAGTTAGTCTTCCGTGTATTATTTACAGCATAGATAGTTACATGAAAATTGTCTTTTAAAATAAAATTAATTGATTGTAATTTATCAAGGACAAGATTTTTAAATAAAACCCTTCTGTGTATCTGTGTTTAAAATAACGTAAAATATTATTTTGATGGAGGCTACTCCGGTATACCTTATTATAGGTAGGTATTTATGTCGAAAGAGACGTCGTGAGAGAATGGAAACAGTCAGCTCACCTCAACTTTCTGATTTTATCGTGACTCCTATTAACCGACGCGATTAAACAATGGCTCCGTAATCGAAAAAAATAATTTGGTTAATTTGTCCGAGCGTACGCCCCAAGTGATGGCTCACCAATTCGTCTACCAGATTAGAGATGCTTCTAGGGTTGCCATGAAATTCTATTTACACAAAAATTTTCTTTAAAAAATTAATTATACAAGAAAATTTACGCCCTCGAATAAAACTGTCGCTTATTTCTCTATAAAGAATATTTTCATAATTTAAATTTATAAGTACATTACTGATTTGTATCATAAGTAAGTCATATATAAGTACTAGCTGTTGCACGCGACTTTGTCCGCGTAACTTTATAAAATATAGCCTATGTTGCTAGCTGATAATATAGCTTTCTATAGGTGAAAGAATTTTCAAAATCAGTTCACTAATTTAGGAGTTCATCGCGGACAAACAATGTGACACGAAATTTTTTTATATATAGAGATATTGTATGTAATGTAAAGTTAGTAAGATATTATTATAGTAGTACTAGGTTACACTGCGCTTCGCAGTGAATTTGTATTCGCGATTTCACCACCCTTTCCTAAGTCACTTTTCCTTAATCCTGCTCAGGATTGCTTGTATTAATAGACGACGGTAGTCACCTGCCATCAACTGGGCCGTGAGTCTGTCTGACTACCTTTACATGAACAAAAAATGTCTCATGATATACCAGATATTGTATGCTTTGAAAGCATCCAAATGGTCGGAATGTATCAATTTTTTGACAACCCTACGTGAGACGATTATTAACTGCACCGTCTTCGTAATTAGTACTATTTGTTTTTGGCGCGTTATCATTGCGTTACATCGAAGTTTTCGGCTGAACAATAGGGAGTCTCCGAAAACTGGTAGTTTGGAAGGGTTGCGTGATTTGTGGACGCGATTCTTTTTAATTGCGCACTTTGTCGGAGCCGATTAAGAAGCGATTTTGAGACGTGGATTTATATATTTAATTATTCCCCGGTGACGCAATCTTTGAAGAGCTTTCAAGAATCAAGAAAAGCTTTAGAGAAAACTCATTCATGAATGAATGAATGAATGAAATGTTATTCGATGTTACAGATGTCGCCATACAGGCTTTAAATTTATTAAAATCTATTAAAATCTAAAATCCATTGACCATAGAGTATTTTGGATTTTCTTAATTGTTGCTAATATATAAAACGACACAGAGACACCTATATACATAGACATAAAGATATATTATAAATAACAGCATGTGTGCTGTTGTGTTTCGGTGAGAAAGTGGAGTAGGTAAGTAAGATATGCCAGAGCCCATTTGTCAACCCGTTTCTTTCCCTTAATCCAACTATGGTCGGCAGCGCACTTGTAGCACCTATGACGTTGCTTGTGTAACAGCTTGTGCAACCTACCATCAAGTTGACCGTTAACCTGTCTGACAAACTTAATATTAAAAAAACATGTCAGTAGTTGGACTGCATGTCAAGAGTGAAAACTTATTATAGCTTAGAAAAAGGTTTGAATAGCTTATTTTTCCGAAGACAGACGCCACTGCGCTGGCAGATACACGCTATCGTTTCGTTCCTCAAAGCGACTACACTTTTCATACAAAACACTCACCGAGCATGTAGCATTGTCGGTGCCACATGCTCGGTCCGAATTTACTGTTTTACTCCTAACCAAATATTCCATACAAACAACTGCCCAAGTTACTAAGCTACTAAAGTGGTTTTCACTTCAAAAAACCTACAACTTCAGTTTATCCATCACAAGATTGGGAAACGCAATGTATCCTACCTGTACTTAAAATAAATTTACTGCTTAAAATGTTTATTGTAGTGACTTAAAAGTGTGATGTTAATATTACTTAAGTTTATTATGCTTAGAATTATTATTGTAATTCGATACGAAATCATTTATTGTTGTTGTTCGTGGTAGGTTGGGTTATTCAGTGGCGTCGTTCCGAGTATGAGTTCGTGGGTGGCCTTTGCAGTGCTCTGTGTATTCAGCGTACGTAAAATAACGCGATCGGATCTCGCTTTTGATTTTTAGTTTGATAATCAAACTGATATGTAAGATGATCTGTGTTTTAGTGCATACATTTATTTTCAGTGCTTCTATAATACACAGTCCATTGGATTGCATTCGGTACCCTATGTAAAACCATTGACAGGGTGGTTGATAACTCGTACCACGACTAATAATAATTAGGCCCAATGAGACGAGACATTGAATCGTATATTTTTCATTAACTAGTCCCAATCAATGTCTTAATATTATTATAATTTAAAGTATATTTTTTATGTTTCTAAAATTCTTTATGGGTAACTTCTAAACCGCCTGAAATATTTTCATACGGTTTTCACCAATGGAAAGAGCGACAAACGATGAAGACGGGAGCAGATCGCTAGTATTACATTTAAAAGAAAATTACGTATCATATTAATTAACATTTTTATCAAGTTTATTTCTATTAAAATTAAGTATAAAAAAGTTTAACCCTAAATTCTGATTAAATGAGAAAGTTTAATTAAAATAATTTTTTTTTTACAATTAATAAACTAATAAAAAAGTTAATGAGTGAAGAATTTTAGTGAATATTACTATCAAAAACGCTTTAGTGAAATCAGGTTTAAAATCTTAAAAATCAGGCAGTGAATCTCGACCTGTGTTGCACTTAAATGAAGTTGGATTATACGAATTTATTGGTATAACATCTCTTTTGATATACCTACATGAATAGCCGTTGTCCGAGGAACGATGTTCGCTGTAACCTAATCACCTGTCCCATCTTGTTGCACACCATTGTTCTTTCTCATCCTTAAACCAGCCGATGTTCCAAAACAAACTCTAACCGACAACCGTTAAAGTTGGTTTTTGTACAAAAAAACTCATTCCGTCCCGACCTACGGCCTCGCGATCCATTTCATCTCGTCCAAGCATAAACTACAAAACAGGCGTCAATTGTTAACAACCTCTCGATTCTCGTGAATCGATACCAATCGATTCTGTCGTTTATTTTCTCGCACTAGAGTCTCGATTGTTTTATTCGTTGCCTTAAGCGTTTAGTTAGATCATACGTTTGTCAAATAACATTGGACACTCGTTCGAATTTATTCTCTAAATGTCATTACATTGAGATGAATTTTGAGGTTACAATTTTGACAGCGGTAGTCAGTATCGATTCTATCTATTTGGAATGACGGATGCCAAATGTCAGATTGTGTTCTGTGCCGCATTGCCTTCCGAATAGGATTTGTTTTTGTCTGGTGGATGACTTTTTCTGTTGCTGTTTAAGGACAGTGTCCGTTTGTTTTGACAGCCAGTGTACAGGCGTTACGGGTGACTACGATTACGCGATTGTGTGGAACGTTTTAGATTTAAAGATAAATTTTGTGATATAGGGTTTTGAAGAATGACAAATAACCAGAAATATAATTTATATAGTACCTACCTTTTTTTATTATTATTAAAGATGGGTTTGGTCTTGGCCAGCATCTAGCTGTGCCACTCTACAAAGACGAGGCCGATGATGGAGCGAGCTCACCCTGAAAATGTCTATTCACTTGAAATTACTTGCGCCACCAAGTTATAGGGTGAAAGTCAAAAAGTCTAGCTTTAGTTCCGCCTTCACTAAAGCCATTTATATATCAAGGTGGATATTGGATGCCGCGATATGAATTTCAACAATTCCCTTACCCTCTGGACTCATTTTTTTTTTTACTATTTTCGTCTTTAAAATACTAAATTAGACTAAAATTTCATAAACGCTAACATTCTTGTAGCGTTTGTCTCAGTAGAAAACTGATGCTCGTAACACCTCAAAGCCGTATGTCCCAACAGTTTAACATTTTACATTGTTTTGTTTTTGTGTTGTAGTGTGTGTATGTGTATGTATATTTGTTTTTTGTAGACCTCCGTTAATGGTCCGATGTGTAGATTAGATAAACACACTGCACAATGTTTTAGTTTAATTGTATGTTTTTGTATATTGTATCATTTTTAATATTAACTTTACTGTGTACTTGTTAAATCTCCATTTAAAAAAAGCTTCCACAATTTTATTTAGTTATATGATTTTTTCGTTGTCATATCAATTCACAGTTGGAAAATAATCATGAAATGTAAATATGTGTGCTGTTGTGTTTCGGTGAGTGAGTGAGGGATACCCAGATACCCAGATACCCAGATAGCATTTGTGGCTTGTGTTATACACGACGGTAGCAATCTACCATCCATTGGACCGTCAGCCTGTCTAACAACCTTTATATTAAAACAAGCAAAATAATACAGTTTTTTATATAAAGCATATATTTTCCAATTTGTGTACTGGATGAAAATATTATATTATTATATAATATAATATAACGATAACATTAATTAATTATACTTATTTTACTTATCATAAACTTTGTTTTATAGATCTAATATGTTTCTTATCATATAGTTTTTATAGTTAACTGTTAAGCTATAATTTTTTATAATATTTTTATAAATAAAATGAATTGCTAAATGTAATTAAGCATTATTTTTTTCAAATATTCGTTAAAGCACAGATTAGATAATAGTTAGGTACCACGTACCTAAAGTTCAAGGAAGGTTGTTTTATGAATAGAAAAATTTGAAAAAATTTAAAAATTGGACATCAGTTCAAAGCCGGAGGCGGATTGCTAGTTTTTTTTTAAAAACAATTATAGATTTACTTACCTTCTGGATATAGTTATTTTGCAGTAAATAAACAATTTGATATTCACCATTAATGTATGGTAAATCCAAATGCACAAAACCGACACAGTCCTCCTTATAAAGACGCCAAAGTACCGGTGAACGAAACAAACCTCGCGATTGTATCGGGCATATGAAATGAGCGAACCAAGCACAAAACAATAGTTGATACGTGGGCGGGAGATACGGAACGTTCTCCTATCTAGTTTGGAGTTGGCCGGTAACATGTCTGATGGTTACGGTCATGATGGCTGTAGCCGATTACGAATTCTTAAAACGTGTCTTAAAATCTATATCGGATTCGAATGTATTTTTTATTATATACGTGTATCATTGCCACTAGTGACCCGCCACCGGCTTCGCACGGATGCAATTTTTTTTCTGCAAATTATATAGGTACACAAATCTGTTTAATTAAATATGTAAATAAATAAATTTCGAATAAGTATTTTCTTGACACAATCTTGTATTTTTGGATAATAATTTATTAAATTTGCACATTTTAAGAAACTTTTCAAATTGGCGAGTTTCAAATTATTCTTATGAAAAGACATTTTCATGGATAATTAACACATTGGATATAAATATGTTATATGTTATGATAAATTTGTGAAGATATGATGTTTGTGATAACTATAATATTAATTTTGCTTATTGGGGGGTCTTTTAGGCATGGTTCGAAGCATGCTGGCTACATAACTTATTTCGCAAGGATAATTTGCTGACCGAGGTAAAAGCCATTTGTTCATTGCTCTTTCAATAAGTGAAAACTGTGTTAAGATCCGTTGGGTGAGTTAGAAGAAGTTAGCGGATAAATATACAGAACCATAGTCATTTTTTCAACATATTTATTATAGATATATCTACATATAGAACATACAAATTTTTATATCTTTGATGAATAATAAAAATACATAGGTAAATTAAAAATGCCACATGTACCTAAATATTTATTTATTTTAAAAATAAAATATACAGATTTTATGATTAAATTTACGATATCCATGTTTTTTTAATGAGTATAATTTCATCATAATAATATACCGATACAGTCCCTACCAGTTTGTTCTCGATAATTTCAGTATACCCTCACAATCATATTTAAATAATTACTAATATATTCCAATTAAATTGCAGTAAGTATTATTTTGTCTTGTCAAATTGATTTTGTCAAATTTTGCGCAGCCGTTTTCAGCACCTGGTGCTGTAAATGGCAGTCAAGGTCCCTGGGATGTATATCTTATCTACTAAAATCTTTTCTTTTCTTGATTTATTAGTTACACATCTTCTCGTGCTCAATAAAATCAAAATAATATAAATTTTTACACTTTTCGTTTTATAAAATATTTACATTAATAAATAATTAAGGACCCGCGTACCAATTAAGGACGTATACATATAGGTATACTACTATGGGTATACTATAATATATAGGTATACTCATTTTTTATTTGAGTCTCGGCATTCTTAGAGGCTGTGTGGACATAAAATCCTTTTGCCCAAAAAAGCATCCATAAAACTATGTTCACTATTTGAATAACATTCATTATCTGCGTATCGACCACTCTATCAGACAGCTATTTAATAGCGTGATTTTATCTATAAAAATGTGACATTATGACAGGTAACAATTACCGCGTACGGACATTATTCAACCGGCGAAAACGAAAGTGGACCTTATTGCTGATGCAATGAAGTTCATTTACGTAAACTTTGAACGCATGGTTAGGGTTGCCACAACGTAAAATTTACTATGACATCCGGCGCGAGAGCAACCGTAAACGTTGATTATTTGATAATTTTCAAAGATTTGAATCACTTTTTGACGTCATCTGTTTAAAGAGCATATGATTGTAATTGTGTATGGCATTGTCGTGCAAATGATAAATGCTATATACATACTATTTAGATTCAGATAATTAAATGTTAAAATGGAATCTATTCATTGTAGTGAGTTTAGATTCCACATATTTTCCATAAAATTTGACCCTTTCATTTTTTTTTAAATTTTTCCACTATAATCATCAAGTAGGTATTAATTATATTTTTTTTATGTAAAGTTCGGCATGCACGTTGACTGTCCACTTAATGGTAGGTGGTTACCGTCGCCTATTAATGAAAGCAACGCCATATGTCCTCTTTAGTAGGGCTTAATAAAGGATCAGGGATTAGGGGGGCATAGGAAAAGGGACTCTATCATTCTTTACGCATTTACTGAAAGACAACATGCTGTATTTCACGGTGGTCTTCTGTAAAGGGGTGGTTACTGCCTCCAAATGAACTGCTTAATTTGTTACTGCGAAACGTAATGTGCCTGTCACGAGAAAATATAACGTAAAATCTATACCTATATCTATATGACGACTCGTTTGGTCTAGTGGCTAGTAACCCTAGTTGTTAACCAAACGGTTGCGGGTTCGAATCCCGCTAGGGGCGAATGTTTATGTGTTAACATTTTACCTTTGTACCTGAGTCATGGATGTTTTGTATTTATAATATGTATGTATTTACAAAAAAAAAGTAATCTATGTATTATATCAACTGTCTAGTATCCATAATACAAGCATTAGTTGCTTACTGTGGAACTAGATGGTGCTGTGTGGAATGTAAGAAGTTATTTATTTATTTATTTATTTATTTATATATGTATATACCATGCTGAATCCAGGGTGCTTCTGACTGGTCTACTCAAAAAATATGGGGGTGGTCTATGTCCTGCAGTGGACTTTCTACGGCTGAGATGATGATGATGATGATGGTGATTTTGGTGATACATATATATACAAAATGAATACTAAGACTTGTAAGCAATAACCGAGAAAACGGGCATGCAGATATGTATATGGTATTATTTCTATATATTATATTTATTTGAAGGCTTTCATGCTATTAAATCTTAGGGCGTTTTTAAACTAACTGGCGAAGCTGAGGGGTAAAACAGATAGTTGTCTATAATTCATGCATTGAAATAAAAACATTAAGATAAATTAATAAGGTAGATAATTTTCACTAACTTTTTTAAAATTATTTCGAACTGGAATGGAATCAAATAGAAGGCTATTTCAAATATAACTCGAATGTATATGATATTTTTTTTTCATTTTGTTATTTTTATCAGTAAGTACCTACTATTGTACAATTTATACATAGGTAATTATAAAAAATATATTTTATATATTTTGTTTTCCACTTACTCCGCGGCTTTGTTCGTTTCCATTCAGCCATATAAGCATGCTTAGGTATAGTATAAAATGTTATACTTAATTAATTTTGGTGCGTACACAATCCGCGAACTAAAATTTAGCTTTAATTTTATTTGCAATATTCAAAGGCCAACAGAAACTGGTCTGTGCGAAGGCTGACTTATGTGATTGCTTGTTTAACACCTAGCTCCTTCGATCGATCAATTTGCTATTAGCCAATGATTTATAGCGCGGTGAAAGGTCGTGCCGGCGATGCTAACTTTCAGCATTGGTTGGGTTATAATTAATTTCTGCTTCCATTTAATGTCGTGATGTTTTGTTTATATAATACTTTATATGCGTTTTTTCTTAAAATGCTACTATATTATTAATTAAATGTGATATTAATTTCTCTTCTATGTATACTAATATTATAAAGAGAAAAGATTTGTAATTTTGTATGTTTGTGTAATGTATAAACTCAAAAACTACTGGACAGTTTTTAACAATTCTTTCACATATAGAAAAATACATTATCAGCGAGTAACATAGGCTATATTTTATAAAGTCACGCGTGCGAAGTCGCGTCCAGCAGCTAGTGTTTGATAATAGTGATGGCCTGATGGCAGCTTGCCTGTGGTCTAACACAAGCAACAGTACAAGCACTAAGCTTCAGGTGCTGCAAGTGTGCTGCCGAATCCTGTTAAGATCCTGTTAGGATAAAGTATTAGAAACTGATAGAGAAGTGTACTCTGGCATCTTTACTTCACTCAGCGAAACACAAAGGAAGACTTGACGTTATTTGACGGTGGTCTTCTGTAAGGCCACCACTGATTTAATCAAAAATATTTATGATTGCGGAACAGTTTAATTTGTCACTACAATAAACAGCAAAGCAGTATAACAAACAAAGTTACTGCCTTCCTCTTTCTTAAATCGGACATTCAGACGCTCGGCTGGTTACCATCCTCATCATTCATCTTGTCAAAATCCCTCTTTTTCGGACTAAACGCTTTCATAACTCGCGCAAACGCTGCCAAGGATTGGAACTTCCTTCCAAGGTCTGTGTTTCCGAGCTCATATCATCCAAGTCTTTTTAAAGTTCGAGTGAATAGGCATCTTCGGGGTGAGCTCGCTCCATCGTCGGCCTCGTCTTTGCTGCACGGCTAGATGCTGGCCAAGAGCAAACCCATGTTTAATAAAAAAAAAGTTGAAGTGTTAAGTTGTAGGTAAAAAGATATTTGCAAAGAGCAAGCCGATCGCCAGTTGTCTCACGAATTAATGTGGATTTCATAAAAGTGGGCTCGCACGCATTTGCAAGTGTTGGAATTTCCGAACGCGCACAAAATAAGCAATAAGACAATTACCTGTTGGCAAATGTTCGAGATACGTTCGCGTACAATCAGCCCTCGGCCCACAATCTCAGCATCGGTAATTTGGTAATAAAATGAAAATACGCTCGCCTCTTATCTATAATCCGCTCTATATAAATATCCGCACAATATAAACATTTAAACATCGCGTCTTAAAACCAGAACGACGTATGTGCTACGATGCGAAACATCGCTGCGTTGCATTCGAACAATCGGAACCTAATTGAAGCTCGCCCAAGGATTAATATTCCGCGTGGCCACAAAGCTGGTGCTTGTACGGTCTCTGTTCGTACAGATTTCGCGTAGCTGGCAAATTTAATTTTCTTTAATAAGCCTCCAATTCGATTTGCAATCGAAAATGAGTTTAGTGCTGTGCGTGTTTCGGTCGATATTGGAACGGTTGAGGCCGGCGTGTTGGAAGGCATGTATCTAGATAGTGAGCATGTTTCATCGGGCGAGATGCGTGCTACGATAGCGACCACGCCCATGCTTTTTTCGTGGCCTCCTCTAAGTAACAATGGGATGATCTGCTGACTAAATAACGAGTGAGATACATCAGTTGGGAACATCGTCGACGCGGGAACAAGTGCCCTGTTTTATGTTTGTACCCTTGACAAGCGAGCTAACTTATCTCGTGCTTAGTTCCTCGCGGGCCTCAACAATTTAAGGGAAGTCTTGTCTTGGGGAATGTTCGTAGTTAAGTCAAATGGCTCATATGTATCGAGCGTTATTGACTTCATATCCATCTTTGATTTTCCTAGTCCTAGCTGGTCCTAGCTTTCGCCCGCAAATTAGTCCGTGTATGTGTAATTCTTTAGACAAAAAATATAATAGTAAATGTTATCAAAATCAATTCAGTAGTTTTTGCGTGATACATCCTCACAATCTTTCGCATTTATATCTGCCCCCACATTACCTATTTCAGAGTCCATTTCCGAATTCCGACATTTCTTCCTTATCCTGTCTCAATGTCGCCAGCACATTTACAACCATTAGGGCATCATGGCTTGTCTTAATTGGCGACGGTAGCCACATACCATCAGCCTCAGCCTGTTACTAGGTACTGTTTTATTTTGCTTTGATATGCTGTTCAATGTCAACCTTCCTTAGTAAACTTGTCGTACAATTTATCTAATAGATTAAGTATTGCTTGGATTAATGAAATATTATTTGGATGATGATATTTAGATTTCTTAGATTATTGAATGACATGTAATTTTAGATTAAGCTTACATGTTAATTATATATACATGCGAGATCATTAAATTTGATCTCACAGTCAAACTGTTGTACATTTTTATAGGACTATGTTACATTTTAAGTTTTATTGATTGTTTAATAAATAAATAAAAATATATAGTAACCAAATTAGTCTCATAAACATTGTTTAGCAGCTTGTAAGCCTGTAGCTCGTTTTAATAAGTGCATTCTCGTATCCTGCGAAGCTGTCATTTGATTATTAATTAGTTAAAAAAAATGATTTACGATTCCATATTTAAACGTTTAACGAATCAATTTTCCGCCACATAATGTTCGTTATTCCTTTATTGACCTTTTTAATTGTAGCAGCGATGTAAATTAGCATATTTTCCTGTTTGTTATCGCATCACAAACTTGTTTGTGGACGAAGCAAATAATTAGGTGTTTCAACTGATATTACTTGCTATGTGGCTCTAACTATTATATTATTTTGTATTAACGATTGCGTATAAAATAAAATCTCGACTCCCGCATTTCATATTAGGGCTTGGCTTGATGTAAGTAGATATTCAGGAATAGTATTGGCAACATTCTTGCTGGCTAGGGATATATATATATACAGTATCCATCCTGCTTGTAAAATTGATTGAACTCTTTCTGGTGTGAACAGTGTTGCATAACATTTTTGACACTGACTAAGTAGTATTATGATAGACGATATAATATTATAATATTAGGGAATATTTTGACATTTAAATAATTTTACAATTGACTACGATGTATTTTTTATTAAGTGTTATTTTCGTTTTATATGATTTTTATTTGAATAGAAAGATATATAAATTATAAATTTACACGCCAGACGGGGCAGTGCATGAGGTGGCATATTCTAACTAATGAGAACTGGTTTACATTGACTCATGTCACTTGTAAATAAATAATTTGAATTTGAATTTGAATTTGAATTTGATAATAGATCAATCTTAAAAAAATTATATGTACAAATTTTCTTGTTGAAAGTTTCTAAAAATATATATTTATTTATTTCTTAACAAGTATTATAAAAAGAAGAATTTTTCACTCGCGTATGTTCCTCTGTATAAGCGGGTGTTCTATACAATATATTTGATTGGCAAATGAATGTATAATAATAATAATATAATAATAAGAACCATTTATTTGCTGAATATAGGTTACAATGATTTTACAGTAGATAAATCTCGCTACATTCTACCCTTCGAGGGTGTGCATAATTTTAAGTATATTAAGTACATAAAACAAAACTAATTAATATTACTAATTATTACAATAAATTATCACACATAAAATCTTTTATACTATAATAACATTTGTCAACGAGTAATTTCTTTCTTTTTCTTCTTGAATAAATTAATATTAAATTCTTTAATGGTGTTCGGAATTTTATTGTATATAACTGGCGCTTGACAAAAACACTTTTATGCATCAGAGCTGTTTTTCTACTATAAAACATTATTTCGTCTTCCAGTGTCTTTTAAGACACTATAATTCTCTACAAGACACTACGAGGCGAGGCAATGAAGTCTAGTACCGTATGTTAGTTATGGGGCGGGGCGAAACCACTCCTTCCTTGTACAGAGCCATGCTTGTTTGACGCTCAAAACTGGTTACGCCAGTTACAAGATGAAATTATTAGCTCACAAACACTACAGGTTTATGATTTTTGGTGTATTTATTTTTTTCTTTTACGAGTCATTTTTACATTATGCCTTTGCAATGAATTTTTTTATGAGGACTTCAAGGCATAGCAAATTTGTACTTACTATTTTTTCAAACTTGTCTTTTTTGTGTACCTACGTATTTTTCATGTTAAATCAAATTTTACTTAACCTAATTTATTTACATAGTAGATTGGTACCTCATAAAAATAATATACAGAAAATGGAAAAATTACCTAATTCGTTTAATCGTCATTTAACACCGTAAGCCTGTCTGTCGATCTTAACATAAAAAAAAACAAGATCAGAGTTAAAGAACACACTAATAAAAAAAAATTGTTACAAAGCTTGACTTAATCTGTGCTTTAAAGGCTCAAATAAAATTAATTGCTGATGAACCCATTCATTAAGCAAAAATGAATGAAAGAATTGGCAAGACACTTCAAAGTTGCTTTTTTCAATATCAATCAACCATCAGTCCTAACCTGCTTCATCAGTCAAATAATGATTATAGTAGTAAAAATCTTTTTTTTAGACAATTTCTGTTTTATAGTCTTTTAAATTTGTATAGCTTGCGTACCTATTAGCGGTTTTGTATTAAAAATAATAAATTAGAATATCTTATGGCGAACAGCGACGGAAGAAGCTTTTATAATATAATCCCCAGTTTAATATTTGACCGTGTTTCAATTTTGGTTCAACAATGAAGTGTTCGATTAGTAATACAAACAAATTATAAAGTGACGCGCCGTCGGCAGCGAAACGCGGCGAGCTAAAGAGACGCGTTATTAAGAAATAAATTGGGCGGGGAACGCTAGGGTTGTCACTTTTCCTAACCCCTGCCCATAGACGGCGCGAAGAAACACCGTGGGGTTTTAGTGGGTAGAAGTCCCACATACCCCACCGATCTCCCCATGGTCGGTTGGGATCTGATTCGCAGATTTCCTCACGTTAAAAAAAAAAAAAAAAAAGGGTTGTCACTTTTAGAAAATCCTCGCCGCAATGCTTTGGCAGGGTACAGACAACAACACTTATGGTGTTAATCTTATGCTGTCATTTCGGTGGTTGAGTAAGGGATGCAAGAGTCCTTAACTTATATATCATATTATTATGATATATAGATGTGTTTTAATAGTTTATGACGTTTCGCTTTACTGTATGTTAATTTATATATATATATATATATATATATATATATATATATATATATATATATATATATATATATATATATATATATATTATTGAATAGTCTAAACATGTTACGTTAATGATGTTTAAAAAAGAGTCGTGTACGGCTTCAACTACAATGACATTGAATTAAACCTATTTCTTTAATGCAGACAACTGTTACTCTTTGACTTCTTGAAAAATGAGGCATTAAAAATATATTATTTATAAAAATAAATTGGATGTTATTTACAAATTATTTTAATTAATTAACTTTACAATATGAAAATGTCTATAAACAGTGATAATATTAAAAAAAAAAAATTGACAACCCTGCGCATAAACTGAGCATGCGGTGGCGCCCTCCCGGCCCGCGGCAACGCATATAAATTACAGATTTACACATAATCTTTCATTTTTCACAATCGGTTAACGTTGTTGGCGATTGACGGCGAATAATCAGCTTATGACTTTTTAATGGCGTTCCTTATTAGCTTAAGAAATAAGGGTTACATTCCATTAACGAGGCGACAATAAAGAAATTCGTTCCTAAGAGTGTGCCAACATATTTTGTGGAACCATTAAATAATAATTACAAGTGTTGAATAATTTATTATTAATATTTACACGTAACCAACAGCGAAGTACAATTAGAAAATTGTCTCAAATTTTTTCAAAAGCTTCAATCGGGTCTATAATAATAAATCTATAATATAATAAAAATCTAATCTATATCCAAAATTTAATGTACACTATAGCGATAGTCTATAGTTGAAGAATCAAAGATTTTTTTGTATATATGGTATATTCGAATTCGTTCGAATATACACATATGGGCATAATAATACCCATATCTACTTTAGTTTGACTGATTATTTGGGCTATGGCGACTACTTTGATTCTCATACGGATCTCTATGATTCGGATCATACTTTACTTTAGAGGAATGACAGCCATAACATTATTAATGTTTATCTAGCAGTTAAAAAACTAATATTTTATTTATTTATTTATTTAATTTATTTATTTAATAGCCAACCTTACAGCATGTAACATTTTAGAAACACATAAAAAGAGTTAAATTTTTATATAGCCTATTACAAGGTTAGACAGACATATTAAAATTTATAAGTACAAAAAAAAAGAAAATACGAATAATGAAAAAAAAAATTATAACAATATATATACATGTATCTATAATAATATATAATATATATATATATATGCACATTATATGGAAACACATATGCGTGATTGTATGTGTGCATGTGCATGTAATATACGAGAAAAAGTTTAATTTATGGTTAAAAAATCCTATAAGTTAGTTCACAATGCAGTCCTGATAATAATTATGGTGTTAAAAGCGCCTAATAAATAAAATAGTTTATCTTAATCACAAATTGTCATAATTTTTAAAAAATTTTTAAAGTCATCTTATTTTACTGTTTAAAATTCCCAATGACGATTCTCGTGCGATTTGTAAACATGGCGTTGGTTCCGGCGAGGCCGCGGCGGAAATTTGAGTCCCCCATCTTTTAGAGGGGAGAATTGGGAAATACACACCCTCAAAACAAAACAACAACTTCAGATAGAGACGACGCTGATCCTAATATTATATTTCAGACATGTTTACGAATATAGTCTATAGTTACAATTATAGTATGTCTATAATTAAAGAATAGTCTTGCTATGCTCGCTTCCTTAATTGTCGTCCCATTAGGGGATTTGCAATATCCCTAATGTTACTAGGACTCCTAGACAACGGTAAAGTACTCACCATCAAGTGGTCTGACATTTATAATTTAAAAACAAAACTTTTGATTTGCTATTACGAACGCGAATGTGTAAGTGTAAACCAGTTTCTTAAATTACCCAAAAAAAGTCATATTTATTCTTTTGCTTCTCCGTGAAAATGGCTGCGGCTTAGAAATGTACAATTAAGTTAATTGAAAAAAATCCTACGCCAAAAACGTAATATTTCATAGCTAAATACCACCGCAGTTCTTGTTAATGTATTTTTCTACATTGGATTAAGGAAAACGACTGGTAATTAAAAATAGATTTTAGGTTAAGTGCTCTTGACTTTTTTTAAACAACTTTTCATACTTAGTTTCTCTCTTTTGGGACTGAGGAATGAAATTTTTAAAAAAGTTTAATTTTTTATTTAATTTTAACATCATATTTGGACTATGAAAATCGAGTGTAGCCACCTACCACCAAGTTACCTACTGTCAGTCTGCCTGCTACCCTTAATAATATCACAAAAAAATACCCAGACCAAAAAATACTACAATTTTCAGTTAGAATGCTTATCATATTATTCGACTGTAATCCTAATAATGTAGGCGTTTATTGAAACTTTTTTATTTAAACTTCAACTTAAACGTTTAATTGAAACAGTTTTACTAATAAATCTGTATTATATGGCGTTAAATTGAAGTAGGTATTACTTTTGAAAAATTGTATGAATTTAATTAATTTCAAGAAAATTTTACGAGTCATTTTTACGTGTTTGCATAAATTATCTGAAAACCGTATTCTCTAAAAATAAATAAATAATCCGTTTGGCGACAACAACCATTCGCATATTTCTTATATAAATATAAGAATAATCTTCGCAACATTATTTTATGGTGAACACTGTAATATAGGTTTGTTGTTGTGATCGTTATGTTACTCATTGTGAGGGATGCCAGAGCCTTTTTCCCTATCCCATCCTTAATTCTTATCCTTTATCATATCAAAGTTGGCAGCTCACCAACACCAACCAACCCCTCTTGGTGTTGCTTAAGTTTTTAAGCGACGATAAACCTTATTGACCTTTACATTAAAAATGATTAAAAATCATTAAAAGTGTTTCTGATTTCTGTTGGCAATGTTAAGTAAGATTAAGATAAGGTAAGTGAATATAAGTATTCCACTAATAATAATATTTTTTTTTTTAATTTTGTTACAGGTAAGTGACAAAAATTCTGGCAAGTGTTGTTATCAGAGGATAGAGGTAAAATATAATCTTAATACAAAGTTGGCGTTTGGCTGATATTTAAAATATATATATATATATTGTGGAGATTTGTCTACCGCTATTAAAAAAAAAAAAAATAATTACATATTATATTTCTCTTACTTTGCTTTTAATTAAATAAAGATATTGTCTATATAATATACCTAAGTGTTTATGTAATACAAATTAAAGCATAGAATAAACTATCCATTAATACAAAGAAACACAATGAACTTTATTTATTATTGCAAAACTTTTCACCTGCAAATATTTTTTGTAATCAACTCTTTTTTAATAAAATACTTTTATTTAAAGTTAGCATCAAGTACCGTCAGCCTTTACTTAATAAAAACATGTTTAAATGGTCAATACATGTATAGCGCATAGCAAGTGCCATTATAATTTTATAGCTTAGGAGTTATATTAAGTATGTAAGCTATATCTGCTTTATATAGCTATTTACATATGGATTTTTGCGATAGTAAATAAAATAGTTTTAAAAATATGAAATTAAAATCTCAATTACATAATTAAATATAAAAACTAAATAAGTTTTGTTTGTTTGTTCTCGAGAACGAATCAATAAATCCTCGAGCGCTTTGCGCCACTCGGAAGAGCTAACTTTTTAATCTGTCCACACAATTCAAATGCCACACATTAACAGGGGAGAGACGGGAGTTTAAACAATGCTTAAGCTCAGTTTAGTCCGGGTTTAAATACGCAAAGTGGGCTATCTCGTCCCATTCTCCCCTTTGTGTGAGTCACATACGACACGCGGCGGTGAGAACTTTCAAGCGCAAACCTCCTTTTTTTGCAACAGAAATACGTAGTTTCCCATTGATTTAGCTCATTGATATTACAATTATAAGTAGTGTTATGGTGAAGCCTTGTACTAGTAATGTAATCATAATCGATGGGAACTAAACCATACATAACTGAATAAAAAATATCAAACAAGTTTCTTTGACCGATCATCATGAAATTTTGCACACACGTTGTCAGGGATACAAGAAAGGACATAGGGTACCTTTTATCCAGAAAAAAATACTGTTTCCAATGGATCAACTAAAAATATAAAAACATATGGTGGCGCCACCAGCGTTACACCAATACAGATGTCAGTCTTTATATTACTTATATGATCTTTTTTTTAAGTTTTTGTATTTTTTATTTTTTAACGCGGACAAAGTCGCGGGCACCAGCTAGTAATCTATAATTACAATAGCTGTATATCTATAATACATCATTAAAGAATATATATGACTATATATATATGACAATAATAAAAATCGTTTTCAGTTATTAATTGAAATGATTGAACTGCTTTTTAAAGTTTTTTAGAATTTAGGAGATTATCTGAATAAGTCAATATTTTAGGATTTTCTAGAAATATTGTTATGCAATTAATTAATATTTGTTTTTTTTTTGCTATTAGGAATAAATTGAATTGGCGTGATTCATCCATTATTTATAATCATAAAATTGAACATAAGTTGCCGATGATGATGTATCTTGACATTAAGTAGTATGAAACAAAATCTACCTGTCATGCCTTACCATCTATTTGAAGGGCGGCCGAGCGTTTGTCGCCGCCCGCCCAAGCCTCGCGTCACGGAAATTAAGAGACGCACGCGACACGAATACTTTAGCATTGTAAATATACTTCATACAATACTAGCAGTGCTATGCGGTTTCGCTCGCCAAAATTGGACAGAACAAAAACTTTTTTCATACATAACCACTTAAGAATAATTCTATAAATTATTGCTTCAAAGGTTCGGATATTTTAGTGTCAATTTCCATTATTACATAGATTATACGTGTCTATGCCTTCGCTCGTTTTTTATATGATGAACGATCTAAAGGGGATCAAAAAAATTTTTTAAAAAGGGATTTACACATTTTTATATTAAAAAAATACGGAAACCACACATTAAGTTTGATTTTCATGTTCTATCTTAACATCATTAAATATTGGTTTCATATTTCTTCTACATTCTATAGCTTCTTTAAAATTCTATGTTATTTTCATCATCTATATACATCTTCATCTTTAACTTAATAAATAGGTATATAATTTATTTAAACCAGATCAGGCAGGATACGTTATAAGACGTATCATTTGCTTATAATATCT